>CM052974.1:13995789-15295367 GCA_028554685.1 Agrotis ipsilon
TTCTCGAGGAATATAGGAATATCCATCAATATGATTGATATATTTTCGTCCATTTAAGAACATTATCACATATTTTCGATATCATCGCGTCCTCGTTTTGTTCAAGATGTTGAGTAGATCAATTTTTCATCTACACTAACATACAAAGAAAAATACGTTTGTTTGTGATAAGCTCAAAAACTATTTTTTTTAATACGTCTATTGGAAATCCAAAGCGGGAAGGGGGAGCAGTGGTGGCGTAGTAGTATCGGACCCGATTTACGACTTGTAGGTTGTGGGTTCGAACAAAGGAAAACGCATTCATCATCAGCCTATAATGTTCCCACTGCTGGGACACAGGCCTCCTCTCTGAGAGAGGGAGTGGGCCATAATCCACCACGCGGGCCCACATAGATGAGTGGATGGGTAGATGTCACATGTCTTCGAATTTTTGGTTCTAGGACATGTCGGTTTCCTCACGATGTTTTCATTCACCTTTTTGAGAGTAGTGGTGATGAAATAAATTACGTAAAGTGATGTGCCTGGCGGGGTTTGAACCCACGACCTACAACTTGTAAGTCGGGACCGATACCACTGGGCCACCACTGCTCTACCACTGGAAAGTATGTTTTGGGGAAACCAGCATGTCCTAGAACAAAAAAATGCCCCTGTGTTGGATTACAGACCACTCACATACTCATACATAATGGGTAGTTTTAACTTTGCCACAGATTTTTAAAACTACACATTGAAAGTTATTTCGCCACAGCCAGATTTTGTTATTGTAATTTTTTGCCACATATCTTCATTTCACATAAGTTTTACTGAAGACGGCGGCACCAACACTTCCATGATCCTGTTCTCCTAGTACTTTGTGTTCAAATACCACATTTTGTCTTCATTTTCTGTAGTTTAACACATATTTTATTTCGTGGCGAATTAACCTAAGGCCTAAATTACAACAACCCAACAAAATTATGCTACAACTGTCAAAAACTCGCTTGATTTTTTTTTCAGTGTTTAACTCACAAACAACCCAAAAAATTAAACACGTTACCTACATAATCCATTTAACTCTGTAAATAGGGCAACGACCCCATAAATAAAACGACAAGGACTCCAAATGAAATATTATTTAGAAAAAACGAACTTTTTGATAAACGTCTGCATAACATGAAAATTTTAATATTTTATTTAAGATATTTGTGTGTGATGTGTTGAGTTGAATTATTGAGGAGTTCGTGGCTAAATATTTACAGCCACACAGGCGATCTTCCGGGTTAAGCCGCGCTTGCCGAGGTTGGTCTGTGGATGGGTGACCATCTGTCATAGCGAGTTACCTCCGTGCCTCTTAAAGCACGTAAAGCCGTTGGTCCCGGCTGTCATTTGTACATCTTTGACAGTCGTTACTATTAGTCAGAAGCTCTAAATTCTGACAACCAGTCTTTACCATGAGATATCGTATTACCCATTTTCTGGGTTGTGGAGGTCCGACAGGCAGTCGCTCCATGTAAAGTACTGATATCCAGCTCCATCTGGTTTGACTGGAAGCCGACCCCAATATAGTTGGGAAAAAGACTAGGCAGATGACGTAATTTAAAATTGACGAAGATACGATTTTTTTTAAATTGTCAATACATCTCAAGCAAGTATAGTTCTTACTTGCTTTTAACGTTATCAGCCTCCACTAATTTTGCTGCGTTAGGTATATCTTTTTAAAAATACATTCGTTTAACGAAAGAAAAAATACATAATTATCCACATTTTCCAATACTCTAGCTGACGCACTTATTAAATTTACAATTTATTGATGCTGTCTAATTGCCTATACTGATTTATATGTCTCGCGAAGCCGCTCTCAAAATACTAGATAACTCCTTTGTCATATAAACTTTAAAGCCAAACCTCCACGTAACTTTTGCAAAAAGTGTAGGTTCAAAATATTTTTCTGCGTTTAATTGTACAAATTGCAAAAAAACAAAAAAAAACATTTTAACAATACACGAACAAAGGAAACAACCCATCTACATAAACATTATGTTAAAACCAAAAATTATTTTACAAACAAAAGACAGAACATTAGAAACAGAACTATTCCATTACCCGAACAAAGTATCACAGAACATTTACGAAATAGAAATTCACAGTATTATGTGAAATGCATTTAATTCTCTTTGTTTGTATGTAAGAGGAAACGCTTAGCATTCCATATTATTCACATGTTTGAGGAACATTCTTTACGTTAAAATGCGCTTTTGTTTTGGAAATTATTATGTTTTACAACGACGATATATTACTAGACTCCGCAAGCACGATTTAAGGAACAAAAACTATTCTGTCAACTCGCTGAGGTACTACTTAAGCGAGGGGGACGGGGTACTGCGTTGTGATTAACTCAAGGTGTGTTCTGTCTGAAGGTATGTTTACGGCTCACAGGATTGGTCGAAATAAGACGGATATAAGACTTTTTTGCCTAATTTGTTGACAGACATCGGTCGCCTGTTATTAGGAGTCTAGTAATATATCGTCGTCGCACGGGTGTTGCGGGGCATACGTACACCGCGACTCCGATACACAAAAGGCTACCGAAGGACACCGTGGATTTTAGTCAGTCAAGTCTGACAGTAAAGGGGCGGGAGGACTCATTTGATGATTTTACACGTAAAAAAAGGCTTCGCACGAGTGCATTCTCTACTATATTATGAAAAAATGTGATAAATGAAGAACCACTCTTACGATTTTATGCAAACTTAATATAAACTATCTACTAAATAGTACGAACCAAGCCTAAGCTTTTGGTTTGGATAGGCGAGCCCGTTCTTGAGTTATAAAGTTACAAAGAAAAGTGACATTGAATATGTAGTTTAACGCAAATATTGTTATAATGCTGTGGTTTTTCTTACAAACGAGTACAAATTGATGATCTTTCATCAATAGATGGTCAGTTGTTTTTTTCAGGAGGTTGATCATCTAATATACAGTGTGTTTGGTTTCGAACTGACACAAGCAAACTGCGCAAATGTTATCTAACAAAAACCGGCCAAGTGCGTGTCGGGCCACGCACAGTGTAGGGTTCGTAGTTGCCCAACAAAATACTTATGCGAACTAACTAAACTGATTCGCTGAATTTAATTTTAACTAATTAAAGTTGACAAACTTGCATTTGCAGTTGAAAAACATGTTCTCCGATACATTTAGTTTAGGAAAATATGTTATCCAAGTACGTTTTATAAGTTGGTCGACTATTACTCGTAAACTTGTAAAGCCTACTTACTCATGATAATTTTCCTTTAAACTACGTTATATTACTATTGTGAATTTTTTCACACCCCCAAACATAACCGTTTAGCTGGTAGAGGGTGGGACACTTGAGTCGAGCAATAATTTAGCACTTTAAAGCTTATTATTTCACAAACGAATCTTTTTATCAAAAAATTGTTGATGAAAACTATCAATATTTTTTAAGACCATTTAATGATACCCCACTCTAAGGGGTACGCGAGAAAAAAAAACATCCCCATTTTAGGTGTACCTACCCTAAAAAAAATATTTTACGAGATTTTATTTTATCACTTTTTCGGCACAACAAATCCGTATATTTACACCAAATTACAGCGTTCTAGTAATGGGCGTCTCTGAGCTAAGCTGCGGACAGACGGACGGACGGACATGGCGAAACTATAAGGGTTCCTTGTTGACTACGGAACTCTAAAAACGGTAAATTAGGTCGTAAATAATACAATGGCAAGTGTATTAATAATTCCAAGAAATTATTTCATAAAATAAAAAATAAATATTACCATTTTAGTTTACGGCGATTCCATGGGATTAATTAGATGGGGTCTATAATGCCAGCTCATAAAATTTACGCTGTAACGATTTAGCTCGCCCTAGGAATGCGACACCACTGTAATATTGGGGTTACATGCGTTAAGGGTTTTATCGGCAAAAATGTCAATTTACATAAAAACGGGGTTTTTCAAACTTAAATTACTACAAATAGGCACGAAATGATAAAAAACTAAATCTCTTCAAAGTTAGAGTGCACATGTACAGGCTTCTTCTGGGTAAGCTCGCTCCATCGGCGACCTTGTCTTAGTGATTCCTGACCTAGACTAAGGCCAAGAGCAAACACATCTAACATAAAATAGGGACTTATTAATATAAACAAAAACTAAATTCAAATACCTAATTCGTACAAACGAAAAACAAATTAAGAAACATTTATAGCCCAAATTCTAGAACAAAACTTAGTAATTAATCTAGATTCAGACCTAGACTTCAGTCTCAAGATACCTAGTAACACATAAACTCATTGTATTTAGCCTTTATTGAGACAATGAGATTTATTAGTCGAAGAACAGCAAGTACAATACATTTGTAACAGTAACAAATACTCGATAACAGCTGGTATTGTATTTAATAGAACATCATCAATTGCTTTTAAGCCTTTAATACCTTACTATCGATCTTATTGTCTTGTTATGTGCTAACAAACACGTACACACTATAGGTATACATAAAATCACTAATTTATCATTCATCTATTGTATTTATGATAAATTAGTGTAGTATGTCTTCGTCTTGTGTACATACTTTTAGTAATAGTAATAGTTGTAGGAACGAGGATCCATGTGTCACCATGGAAGATTCCCAATCACATTGTGGGACTACTAGTAGTAGGATATTTTTGCCTGGTGATGGCATGGGAGACCCGGGGCTCCCTCCGGATAGCATTTATTTGTCTTTAAACTAGTAAGTAAGACAACAGAAGGTACCATTAGCAATATAGCATCTCCTAAAGACAATGTATCTTCTTGCAATCAATTATTTAGTTTAAAAAAAGGACCTCAGAATACCTTGACATTACTCCATCAGAACATTCAAGGTATTTCTTCTAAATTATTGGAAATCGAATTATTTTTAGAAAAAACCATGTTTGACATCATTTGTTTTACTGAACATTGGTTGAAGGATTACCAAATGTTAATTAATTATAATAACTACACTGTGGGCAGTTGTTTTACCCGTAAATCTATGTTGCGTGGAGGTTCCTTAATATTAATAAAAAAATGTATGAAATGTAAAGAACGTAATGACATAGTAGGTCTCTCTGTTGAACATTGTATCGAACTATCTTGTGTTGAGCTAGATAGGCATGTAATAGTGTGTGTGTACAGACCCCCAAACTATCAAAACTTCTCCTTATTCGAATCAATAATGGAAGATGTCCTAGTAAAGCTTGCAGACAGTAATAAATCCGCCGTTATTTGTGGTGATTTTAATATCAATATATTGGAGGAAAATTTAAATAGCAATAGATTATTAAATCTTTTTAAGTCATTTGATTTGACCAATATTTTTATGGAACCTACTAGGGTGACTCCAACTTCTGCTACTTGTACTGATAATGTTTTCTGCAATTGTGATTATTCGAATAATGCAATAGTTAGTTGTCTGCCGTCTGATCATAGTGGACAAACGGTAACTTTTAGGTGTAAAACAATTAAACAACAAGTTAAGATTTCATATAGACAAACAACAACTAACAAATTAAACAAATTTAATAGTTCCCTATTCAACAGATTAAGTGTTATGAACCCTAGTGTGGACGACTGTAGTGTTAATAAATTTTACGATAGTTTCTTTTCAACAGTTCACACAGAATTCAATAAATCTTTTGAAAAGAAGACTAAAACTATTTGCCCTAAATTTGAGTTTAGTGACTGGGCGACTGCAGGTATAAGAAAAAGTAGGGAAAGACTATTTGAGCTATATGGCCTTAAGCCTTACATCAACACTGAAACTTTTAACAAGTATGTTTCTACTTACTCGAAAGTGTTCAGAAATACTTGCAAGGCTGCTAAAGCAATGTACTTAAGCAATAAAATCAAAACATCAGATAATAAAATCAAAACAGTTTGGAAAGTAATAAATGACGAGACTGGCAGGAAAAAAACACGTAGCACCAAGTATACGTTGGAGACACCACATGGTCCTATAAGCTCAAATCGGGATGTAGCACAAGAATTTGTAAAATTCTTTACTGATATACCATTCAAGCCCACGGAGGTTCTACACTCCTCTCCCGATAAAGCAATTGCTTTATTAAAGGCAAACGTGTCTGGCTGTTCGGCTGAATTTGTATTTAAGCACATAAACCCCATGACGATTATTAAAGCTTTTCGGCAAATCAAAATTAAGCTAACAGAAGATCTTTGGGGAATGTCGATTAAAGTTTGTACATCCATAGTAGAGACTATAGCACCATACTTGGCTTTAATTTTTAATTTGTGTGTAGACCAAGGAGTTTTTCCAGACTTAATGAAATACAGTAAAGTCATACCTCTTTTTAAATCCGGAGACACTAAAGACACTAATAATTATAGACCATTATCCGTTTTGCCCGTTTTCAGCAAAGTTTTTGAAAAGGTCATGCTTAATCAGATGCTTAATCACTTTAACACCAATAAAATTTTTCATGATCAACAGTATGGTTTCACCAAGGGTCGTTGTACCACTGACGCCGGTGTCACCCTATTAACCCGCCATCACTCGCGCGGGGTGCTGTCGGCACCCCACGCAATTTTGAAAGTAAAAATTACTAATAATTTCTATAGTTGCGCATCCGCCCGTCTCAGTACCTTTAAGTTACCTTTATATGCGTCGACACGGGGTGGGATAGGCAGCTTAGCCCGAGCGGTAGCAGCGTGAGGACGCATCAAAGTTCTCGTGGGGTGGCCACAACACCCCGCGAGCGCTCGAGTTATACTTTTGCGGAGGTTACTTTATTAACAAGGTACGTGTTTTCAATTTTTTTGTAAATCAAAATTATTGAACTATACTCTTATTTACTATAATATAAATAATGATGTATTTCTAAGCTTATTTAATGGTTTTTGTTCTTAGAAACTTTTGTTTACAGTGCTTTGTCCGTATGTAACGTTTTTTTCGTTTTTTTTTTGTTTTCAGATGTATTGGGAAAAAAAACATGTTAGATTGGCAACTTTTTTACTTGAAATAATATAGGACAACGGAGACAATTTTGCAGTGGATAGTGATACCACATGGATGAAGATTTCATTCAAAAATCTGATCATTATTCTTTGTCAGAACAGAATTTTTGCAAACAAATCATGTGAAAAAACACATGAAGATAATTTGCAGTTCTTGTTACGAAAAATAAGATTTTTTTATTTAATTTTGTTGCTTAATCCTTACATTTATGTTTTTTAATGAGAAAGTTTATGTTAAAAACGAGGAAGTTTCTTTTTCTGTGGTTCTTTGAGGACAGATCCCAATATTATGACTAAAAAGGCTGATTTTGTAATGTTGTGTAGTACAGTAATAAAGTTTATTATAAAATTAACTTTTTTTGTTATTTACATACGTCATAAAACACAAAATAATAAAATGCTAGTATAATTCCACTAACTGATAATATGTATATATAAATAGACTTTGAGTATGTGGGGTGGCCACAACACCCCGCGAGTGCTCACGGGGCTAAAAACCCGCGCGAGTGATCGCGGGTTAAAGCACATATTTACTGCATGGGAAGAGGCACAAGACGCCATAGGAATATTCTGTGACCTCTCCAAAGCATTTGATTGCGTAGACCACGATACTTTGCTTTTTAAACTTGAGCATTACGGTCTAAGTAAACTTGCAATTAGTTTGATAAAATCTTATTTGTGTGATAGACAGCAGCAAGTTCAGATAAATGGCGTGAATTCACAAGGTTTAAAGGTAAAAATGGGGGTTCCACAAGGCTCAATATTGGGTCCTTTTCTCTTTCTTGTGTATATTAATGATCTACCCTATTTATTAAAAAACCAACCTCACAATATGGTGTTATTTGCCGATGACACTTCCCTAATTTTTAAGATAGATAGACGGGCCCAAAATCTAGACAACGTAAATAATGCCCTACGTCAATTCCATGATTGGTTTACTGTAAACAATTTAGTATTAAATGGAAAAAAGACCAAATGTATAAGATTTGCTTTACCAAATGTTAAAAGCACAAATTATGATATAGTATTGAATCAAGAGATACTTGAATTTGTCGATAAAACAGTTTTCCTGGGGATTACGCTTGATGCACGGCTACAATTGAGTCCCCATTTAACAACGCCTTCGGGGCGGCTAAGTTCAGCAGCATACGCTGTGCGAAAAATCCGTCAATTTACCGATGTAGATACTGCTAGAATTGTCTATTTTAGTTACTTTCACAGTTTCATGTCTTTGGCATTTTATTGTGGGGACGGGCTGCCGACATCGAATCTATTTTCATTCTACAAAAGAGAGCCATCAGGGCCATTTACAATCTCCGCAGACGCGATTCTCTAAGAGAACTGTTCAAGGAAATTAACATCATGACAGTACCTTGCCAATACATCTATGAAAATATAATGTATGTTAGAAAAAATCTGCATCTTTTTAGTAAGAGAGGTGACAGACACAACTATCACACTAGAAATAGAGATCAGTTAATTCAGCCGGGCTTCAGACTCGCCAAAGTGGACAATTCTTTCATGGGGTTCTGTTTAAAGTGCTTTAATAAAATACCACAAAATATTCTTGAAATGAATGAGACTAAATTTAAATCATGTATTAAACGCACACTATGCAAGCTGGCTTATTATAAACTAGACGATTATATCGCTGATAATAATGCTTGGCTCCATGCTGGTCCTGCTCCACTTGACAGTGTAGGATAAATATTGATAGCGTTAATTAATATTCTAGTTGCAGCTGCTGAAGATTGTAAAACAGTATTTTATAGACTCAATCTTCCTAGTATTATATAGTTTCATAGCCAGCATTGTGTGAGTACTATGTACCTCGGAGCTATCATTCACTGAGTACCTACGTCTCTTATTGACTTGAATACCCTGGCGGTTGAGAGTATGTCATGCTCACTCAAATGTCTCGCTGATGGTGGCGCGTGTGTCGGATCGTTTAGCTCCCTTCAAAATGGTTGAGCTGAATGGTGCTGATACATGTGTCATGTTCGTGAACGGGCGCTGTCAGTTGGGACTGGTCATCTCTTAGCTGCCACGGACTATTTTAATAATTAATAACTTTATTTTTGTCGTCTTTTTTATATTTACTATGGACACTAATAACTTGCCACATCGTTCTCACATAATGTACCACCTGATGATGAATGATGTAACATAAGCTCTGTAATCATTTTGGCGATTGAAAAAGAGTGTCCATGGAGTTTCTTGCTCATTCTTCTCCATTAGATCTACGCTTTGGAATGAGCACCTACGGTACTTTCACAGTTTTTATGTCATGTGACTGGGACTGTAGCACCATAACTATTTTTAGCACTAGTTTTATTTTTTGTCTTGACATTTCAAAAGTGCCTATATTTGGCTTAGTTGAAATAAACGATTTGATTTGATTTGATTTATTACTATTGTTAAACCGTTTTTTGTCACAATTTTGGTGTAGGTACAATAAAGCATATTCTATCAATTTACGAGTATCTACTATCGTGGTAAAATTATAAAATGAGTCCTCCAAGTCCCAGTCCCAGGGCGGGCCAGGAGGCACTGGTAGACTTGCACTGACTGAAATCCACGTTATCCTTCAATAGCCATTTACATTCAAGGGTCACGGTTACTTGATGAGACAGTCCCGCGACCCTGGCAGGATTTGGCCCAGTCAGATTGCTGACAACTCTTTGAGGTGCGCGTGGAACACGACGCGCCATCGACCCGAGTGCTTCTATTGTTTAGATAAGGCCTCCGCAGTAAATACCTCCGCAGTTTAAAATAGTATATTCCAAAAACAGACTTAACCATTGTAGTTCAAAAAACAAGGGATTCCAAATAAATGCTTGCTTTGCTGCAAGACCTTGCTTCAAGGCAAACGTGATTGCTGGTCAACGAGAAATACCTTACACTTTTTGATTTACTTGCCAGTATCAAAAGATGTCGCATAAAAGCCCGTAATTTTAACATGTATTGACTTGTAATTTCCACCATTGGCATGAACCCTGTAGGTATTAATTACTGCATCGATCATCTGCCTAGCCTTTTCCCAACTATATTGGGGTCGGCTTCCAGTCAAACCAGATTCAGCTGGATATCAGTATTTTACATGGAGCGACTGCCTGTCGGACTTCCACAACCCAGTAACTGGGTAATACCATACTCCATCGTAACACTGGTTGTCAGACTTTAGAGCTTCTGACTAACAGTAACGACTGTCAAAGATCTACAAACGACAGCCGGGACCAACGGCTTTACGTGCTTTCCGAGGCACGGAGAAAACTCGCTATGAAAGATGGTCACCCATCCTCAGACCAACATCAGCAAGCGCGGCTTAACTCGGAAGATCGGCCTGTGCGGCTGTAATTATTTAGCCACGAGCTTCTCTATTAATTACTACCATCAACACAATTAGCGTTACATTACTCGCGATGCCTCTGGCAGTGGTAGGCCTCACCAGGGCCTATCCTGCGACCTGCATCTTGTCGGGAGTCCGGCATCAAATAGGTTTTTACTGAGTTTCGACGGTGCGCTGAAGTTCCAGTTCCTTCTCCGTATTCTTTTTCCATCTAAGGTCTTATTATTTTGCCGGGGTCGCGGGACTTATACGATCACCGTGACCCCGGAACGTAAAGGGCTATTGAAGGACACCGTGGATTTTAGTCAGTACAAGTTTGACAGTCTCTCCCGCCCTGCCCGGGGTGGGAGAACTCATCTGACATTTTACCACGGAAAAAAAACAACAAGGTCTTATTATTTGCTTTTCGGCTAAATTATAGCCACTAAAAAATCCATTTTTTATTTATTTATTTTTCAACCTTTTCCCCACACTAGGATTGTCTCGTGTAATGGTGCGTTTAAAAACAAAGAAACTCACATACACCAACACCCAGACCCAAAACAACTACTTATAGGTAATACAAGATTTGTTCCGTGCGGGGATCGAAACAGTGGCAGGCTGCACAGTAGTTAATCTATCTGCCACTGCGCCAACCGTGCCGTCCTCGTTAAATAAACCAAAAACGTGTCACTATTCACTGTTTCTTACAAAAATAATATGAATAAGAAAGTACTTTCTCGAACAAGGTTTCGTAACAGAATATCATTACCGAAAACTTAAGCACTAACTCACAGTAAAATCGATACTCGAAACAAACTTCAAAAGGTCAGACATAACGACGTGTCCTAACAACACAAGTTATTGGTCGGCGCCTTCCTTAGCGAGAGTTTAATCTGGGTCTAGGTACGATGTTAGGTTTAACTCAGTTTTAATAGGTTTGACACTTGGTTAGTGAGGTAAGCGGTATGTCATTTTGACTTTCATGATACTTGGTAGATGATAGCATTGTTAAGCGTGATTGGGTAGGTAAATATTAGAGGATTTTGTGGAAGATTAAGTGTTTAAAAAATACTTGACTTTCTTTACTTTATAGCAAGATTTTTTCGCAGCTCTATTAAATGTTTTAAAGCGTATAGTTTTGGCGTGTATTATTTTACAATCAACGACGAAACATTTTTGTCAATATAGTTCACATGAACGGCTAAAACTTAAGTAGATATAAGTTAAAATCACTTGTCACCTAATCAAACCTTAACATTGATAATTGCTTTCCCAGTGATTCTTATTTGGAAAAAAAAACTTTCAATGAAATCGACTTATTATAATGTTTGTTCTAAGACTTCCAAAAGAAGAAGATTTCCAAAAGTCTTAGAGCAAACATTGTTCAGTAACTTGGGCTGCGTTACCCCACAAGAGGTTGTGCGCTATTTTCGTTACACATTGTATATATTTAGAATTTTCCAACATCACTGCAACTGATACAAACTTTTTTTAGTCCCCGATTTTTTTTATAATTTATTCATTGCTTCACGCCAGAATACATTTTGCACCGAGGTGCGTTTACTACCCCCAATTTCACAGATCACTAACTCTGCAACGCTATTCAAGATCTCATTTTGTCAGCAAGGAAGCATGGATAGCGCTTAATCCTGCAATATTCAACAACAAAGCAAGTTACTACACTATCACCCTTTGAAACACTACTATATATTCAGCAAACTGTAGTACTAATCTTAAATCTTCGCTGAAATTTAATACAACGACGCTTGCCTCCCGCTCTTCAAATATAAAGTTATGTTTAGACGGCGATAGTGTTTAAGCGAGTACTGGCGGTGAGTTACTGGCAATTGACTGGAATGGTGATTGTCTTTGCAAGTATAGAGGTGTGTTCAAACGAGGATAGTGTGTGAGAGAGTTGCGAGTGTTAGTTACTGTCTTTTAAGCAAATTGTGATTGTGTCTTCTTTAATAACAAAGAGAACAGGGGACCAATTCTCGGTTTTAGAGATGGTGTCGAACTTGACAGAAATGTCTAATGACGTCATTTTTTCGACAAATTGGATGTCGAATTCGCCATTTGTCGAAGGCTAACATTAGAGTTCAGTAAAATTGCCCCCCTGTAGTTGACCAGTGAGTTGTGGATAGTTAGTTTAAAAACATAAATAATGTGTTATCTCTGATCTAGGAACTTAAGGCAAGCATCGTGAGGAAACTTGCATATCCTAAAACAAAAAATATGACTATATTAATTCTGAATGACATCGGGCCCATATTTCGTATTGCCCTCTCCCTGACAACTCCGTCTCAACATAATGCTATTTTCAAACGGTGACAGCTATTTTTTTTTTAGTTTAGTAGCTTTTGAATTTAGTCTAAGACAAAGGTGTCAGAGACAAAGTCTACGATGAAGTGGGCTTACCAAGAAGAAGCCCGTTCAAGCACTAATTAAGGTACCTTGTATTGATTACATTACCTTAAATAGCCGTCATGAAGACAATTTACTTTTTCTACTGATTCAAACGGCGCCAGCTATCAAAAGGAGTGTTTCAACAAGGAAA
Organism: Agrotis ipsilon; assembly: GCA_028554685.1. NCBI lineage: Eukaryota > Metazoa > Arthropoda > Insecta > Lepidoptera > Noctuidae > Agrotis > Agrotis ipsilon. Next base: position 14,008,673 of record CM052974.1, read on the forward strand.
CCTACTTTTAAAATTCTCCTACAATAGCTATCAACCGCGGCAGTTGCACAGTCCCACGTGTATTTTTGAGCTAAGTTTGCTCTGGACGTAGGTCTAGACAAAGGTGTCAGACACAAGGCCACGATGAGTGGCCATACGACCAGAAAAGCCCGGTTCAGCACTAATTAAGTGGTTCGTTAATGGATACTAACTTGTTACATTAATTACTAACTGAGGCGTTACGAAACTCTAACAAAACATGAACCGTGGGATTCGTAACGAGATACGTAAACTTCAAGTTTATCATCTGGTCCTGGCCTTCGGATCCACATTTTTTGTAGCTCGTTTTTACTGGCACGTCCGAACTATGATACTGGCCATCCATTTTCAACAATCCTTCCATCACGGAGTTTGGATACGGTTACTAACAGGTACCTAAAATATCTGGGTGCTTCCCTGAAATACATTATTTAGACTTACGTGTCTGTAATTTTGTGGACGAACATTATTGCTTTAAGAGCTCCAAAAAAGGTCTTTGCAATTTATTTCCCTTTTTTGTTAAAGTAATAATACATATATCATCTAGGTCGCGGGACTTATTTCCATCACCGTGACCCGGGAACATAGAGGGCTTGAAGGACACCGTGGATTTTAGTCAGTACAACTCTGACTGTCCCTCCCGCCCTGCCCGGGGTGGGAGGCCTCATTTGATGCTTTTATCAACATAAAAAAGGTAATTTATCATCTTACTAGCTGGACCCTGTGGTTTCAACCCCGCTACTGAGTTCCTAAAGCCTATTGGTTGTAGCTAGATGTTATATCGCCTATAGCCTTCCTCAATAAATAAACTTCCAAAAAAAATAATTTCATTTCGAATTAGAAGTTCCTGAGATAAGCGTGCTCAAAAAAACGAACTCTTCACAATTATAATATTAGTATAGATGATTACACCTTATATGGCTTGCAAAAAGACTGTCAGACTCTTACCGACAAAAACTCTAGCCTCTTCTTTCAGTTGTCTACTTAAACAGTCTCCCAGTGTCCAGTGCAGTCCAGTGAGGGTTACTTGATCTCTGATCAAGGGCCTTGTCCTTGATTAGAGATCAAGTAACCCATTACTCGCCGTCCGTTACCCTTTACGTTTTAGAGCCGTTTTATCTTCTGTTTGCCTCAGAATTTTAAAGCTAGTTTGTATATAATATACAAAGTATCTAATTGCAAGCACAATGTTATACGCTAGTCACGAATACTCTATTTCAGTGTGCTTCTGCTATGGCTTGGTTATTTTCACACTACCTCTTCATGACCCACTTACTACTGGTAAACCTAGACTGGGTTTAAGAGCTAGTTAACATATTTTTGTTATTGTGGCTAAATCATTAAATGAGTCATCATATCCAGGGCAGGGCGGAAGGGATTGTGAGACTTGTACCGGTGTCCTTCATTACCCCTTTTCGTTCCAGGGTCACGGTAATGAGATAAGTCCCGCGACCGCAGCAGGCTTTGGCCCTCTAGAGGGGGGTCCCGTCATTGGCTAGTTAACCCATTAGCACTGCCACCGGGTAATTTATTTTGATAGCCCAGTACCGGGTCACCAGTCGCCACTAACCAAATGGGGGACGCTGTATTCAAACAAAATACTATTAACATCGTGTCGTGTCTGACACTCCACAACTTCCGACGTCAGAAACTAAAGTTCGGTTCAAACGGTGACAGTAATTTCGTGGGTACCGGATGTAACTTCAACTTGTCAATTGATGCGAACATGTTTCGTTTAACTTGCATTGAGAACTTCCTGATACACGAGAGCTTAGTGGTTTTGGCAGACTGATGATATAATGTTTTAATTACATAAACGCTTAACGCTGGTCCGAAATGGCACTGGAAAACAGCACTTGGAAGGACATGGGGGAGGCCTTTGCCCAGCAGTGGAACATAAACGGCTATTAAAATAAAACGCTTAAAAAATACAACAACGTTGAAAAACTAAGGCTTTGACCCGGGCATGGTCTATGGTCGGATAGAGAGTTGCCCATTACTCGCCTCTCGCATGCCCGCGCCTGCGATGGCCGGAGATCGTCTGCCGACGTCCGTCGCCGTGGGTGTCTACCACTGCGGTTAGGGTGGAGGGAAAACGCTGTCCTCTCCCTCACACGGCCCTTCGCTAGCATGACTGCGACTGCGATTGCGGCGTCCCTGAACGAACTGAGGCTAGAAAATTTTAAACATAAACTGTAGCGCTTCCCTGTGGTTTCAACCATAAACGGCTCCTATTAATCTTGGAGCAATGTTTTATTAATATTCTTCCTCTAAATATGGACTATTCAATACATTTTATTTTTGTATTTTTTTTTTACCAATTTGTACCAGTAGTTCCTGAGATCAACGCGTTAAACCAAACAACAAAACTCAGCTTTATAATATAAACATAGATTATTTATTACTCGTATTAGATAAAAAATCAACACTATCACGCAATTTAACACAGTAACTGTCACGGCATTGACAACCCAAAACCCTCATCTAGTTACAAAAGATCTTACGAAAAATTTGGTAACGTAATCGAAAAATTAAATTAAATTATCCCTCGTGTAGTAGTCAAGGTCCCTCCTTGTCACAAATAAGATTGTATAGTAGACTATTTACAGAAGAACCACTTGACAAAGCAAGTGGCATTCGACGCACTACACACAGGTGCTTTAGTCAAACAGCATATGACAGCAGACGACAATCGTTATCGTTCTGATGAACGATAACGATTGTCATCTGATTGGTGAAAATGTATTGGTGACTGATGTCACCAATACATTTTCATTAAGTTTTAAATAATAACGAACGAAACAAACGAAAACGATCTGTGAACTTCAATAGATTTTTTCAACTTTACGCGCTGGGGTATAAAGTTTAAAATGTATTGGTGACTGATGAACGATAACGATTGTCGTCTGCTGTCGTATGCTGTTTGACTCAGGCCCCTGGTGCGATTAAGAGCGCGTATTCTGAAAGTTGGCAACGTCGCAAATAGTTGTCAAATATTAACAAGTTGTAATTAATTTAGCAATGTTACAGTATAGTAATAAGAAATATGGTTCCGTAGTGCACAAAAAAATTGATAAAGGAATGCAATAAGTTATATCATAATACCGAATATAGTTTAAGATGTAAAATGAATTTGGAAACCATTCAAATGTCTTTTTACACCGGTGACAACATCAAATTCAATGTTTTAATTGCATTCCTGTATCATTTTTTTACACTATACAGTTAATTAACCAAATTTTGTAATTAAAACTTTCTGGTTACGCGGCCTTAACACTGCCTGCAAGAGCAATATTATTGTCATCATCATCTGCCTAGCCTTTTTCCAACTATATTAAGGTCGGCGTCCAGTCAAACCAGATTCAGCTGAATATCAGTATTTGATGGATGTGGACCTCCACCAGTTACTGGGTAATACGGTAACCCATTATAAGACTGGTTGTCTGACTTTTATAGCTTCTGACTAATAGTAACGATTGTCAAAGATCTACAAATGACAGCCGTGACCAACGGCTTAACGTGCTTTCCGCGGCACGGAAGAAACTCGCACAGATGGTCACCCATCCATAGCCAAAAATCGGCAAGTGCCGCTTAACCCATTGATCGGCCTGTGCGGCTGTTATTATTTAGAGTCGAGCTCCTCCTGCAAGAGCACTTGGAACGCTCAAAAATGCACTTCAGAACGTCCTGTTTTAAAAATAATGGTTATGGGATTAAAAGTAAACTTTTTAAACAAAAATCTTTGCCTCACACTAAGTATTTCTCTTGTGGGCATGCGGACAGCGAGTAAAGGGCAACTCGCTGTCCGACCATGGACCATGCCCGGGTCGACGGCGCGTCGTGTTCCACGCGCGCCTCAAAGAGCTGTCGGCAAATGACGGGGCCCCCTGACAGAGGGCCAAAGCCTGCCGTGGTCGCGGGACTTATTTCCATCACCGTGGCCCTGGAACATAAAGGGCTATTGAAGGACACCGTGGATTTTAGTCAGTACAAGTCTGACAGTCCCTCCCGCCCTGCCCGGGGTGGGAGGACCCATTTGATGATTTTACCACGATACAATTTAAACACAAACGTTGAAATTATAGGCTAAGTAAATTCTACCGCCGTTTGAAATATCAGAACGTTATAATTTATACCAGAAAAGATTTTGCTTTTCGGTAATAGGTCTTCTTTCTTTAATTACCACGTACCACGTGTATTGTGAGACAGTACAACTGCTCAACAGAAGCTAAAGGCGCTCCGTCACTGCGAGCATTCACCTGTAATGTAACGTTACAGATTCGAACATTTCATCAGTGACGGAAGACAATCGAGCATCACAATGCGCACCTTGTATCAAATCTGTACTAAATGTAGACGAATGCTAGTCAGTCAGGGAGGACGAGTAATGTAATGCTCAAAGTGTAATATATAATGTTACATTACACGCACATGCCTCCGGTAAGAGTACGCCTTAAAGGTTCAAATTTTCAGCCACGTTTTACCGTTTGCACGTAGCGTTCTTTCTAGTGGATAATTTATTCCGATCATAACATGAATGAATTTTCTTATTTTTAGAACGTGGCATTACACTAGTATTTTCTCCTGTATCGGGGGTGTTATATACAAACATAGAAACTCACAAACACAATCTGGAACAACTACTGAAAATCATGCAAATATTTGTTCTGGTTCTGGGATCGAACCCCCGACACGCTGCGCAGTAGTTGATCGCTCAGCCACTGCGGTAATCGTGTCTTCAACATTTTTTTTTCAAAGTAAGGGACTTTATTCATGGCGCGATGCAACGCAATGCGACGCCATTTGAACGAATTCCAACTACAAGTGAAAATCAACCTTACCACTATGACAAATAACATAAAACACGTTGTCATCTATGAGTAGACGATAAACAAAACACGATGGCCATGACGACGTCAAGTCAATCGAATTGCATCATTATTTCTTAGTGGCAAGGTTGATTTTCACTTGTAGTTGGAATTCGTTCGAATTGCGTCACACTAAGTGAATGCACTGATGATTGTTATAACAGCTCTATATTAGTATACACTCGGTCGTGTATATTTCCGGAACACTATTATTGCCTAGTTTTTTTTTTCGGAAATATGTGCTTGCCGCTTTTAACGTGCAATATTTAAAGCTGACCTTCTGTTACTATCTGTTTTATGTCGAATAACAGGAAAAAATATAGTATGTTATTATTTCGAATGTGTTTACGCGAGGGAGACCGTGTTTATTATTTAACTGTGTCAGAATTTTGAAAGGTTTAGCTTCAATTTCAGTGGGATCATGTTGGAAGCCTACTCGTGAACCATTTGAAATAATTCTTACCACGTGTAAGGTATGGCGAAAAATTGTTTGAAAATATCTGCTAATATTATTTCGAGTGTGTAAGAAGTGAACCGATTTTTGAAGAATTTTGGTAGAGATAAAGGTGGCAGTCTGAAAACGGTCGAAGGACTCTTATTTCGCATAAAACTTTAATAAAAGCTTGTCAAGAAGATTTCTCTGTTAGCGGTAAGAGGTAGGTAAGGTAGCGAGTTGTAACTCACAGAAGCATAGAGGCGACTAAGCGTTACACCATGGAATTTCTTATTATATTCCTAGGGATTAAAATGCTTAGTAAATATAAAACTACATAGAAAAAGCTCGTTATATTTCCTTGAATATTGGAAAACGTTGCTTGCCTTAATACCGTGTTCATTAGAAGCGCTGCCGCTCCGGTTCACTGGCCTGTGAAGTTTTCCTACCTGAAAAGAAAAGTAGCCGCTATTAATTTATATTGCACACCATCAATGGATTCGCTACCGAATAGACAAGACTTTGTAAGATAATTTTGTTTTCTTCTTACAAAATTTTAATTAAGTTAATTCACTACGGGCATGCGGGCAGTGAGTAAAGGGCAACTCGCTGCCCGACCATAGACCATGCCCGGGTCGACGGCGCGTTGTGTTCCACGCGCGCCTCAAAGAGCGTCAGCATGATGACGGGGCCTACAGAGGGCCGAAGCCTGCCGGGGTCGCGGGACTTATTTCCATCACCGTGACCCCGGAATGTAAATGGCTATTGAAGGACACTGTGTATTTTAGTCAGCACGAGTCTGACAGTGCCTCCCAGTCTGCCCTGGATGGGAGAACTCATTTGCTGATATTACCAAAAAAAAAAAAAAGTATAGTCTGTTCGCTAAAGCTAGCTGGCACGCACGTTAAAATGCTCGCTAAAACGCTCTCGATTTTTTTTCTGTAATATAACATTCGCAAGAATGCTCATTACAAGTGACTGCTCAAGTTGATCAGCACCTTAGGAATAAAAATATCAGGAATATCCTTGAAGTAACGGCAAAAACAAAATCAAAGGCATGAGACGTCTCATACGTCAAGATCATTATGAGCTGGCCTATTACTTTTGTTCATGCTGGGCCAAACTTGAATGAGAGATTCATCCATCTTCTTTTAGTCTTTTCAACTGTTGGTCACAACTCACAAGACAACAAAATAAAAACAGGAAATAAAGGAAGAAAAATAGTGCGCGTAAGGAGGAGGCGGGGCCGCGTGAGATATAGTACAAGTTCCCTCCCCACCTACTGCCTCCCCCCCCCGCGTTTTTTTTACTCCCACTCGTCGGACGTCGCAAGACATCTCCGCCACCACCGGTAGGCGCAGCGCGGGCGCAGGGCGGGCCTGCGGGGCGGCAGTAAAGGGCAACTCGCCGCCCGACCATGGACCATGCCCGGGTCGACGGCGCGTCCGGTGTTCCACGACGGCCTCAAAGACTGGTCAGCAAAATGACGGGGCCCCCCTCTAAGGGCCAAAGCTGCCGGGTTGCGGGACTCATACCATCACCGGTGAACCCCGGAACAAAAAGCTGCTGAAGAACACCGTGGATTTTAGTCAGTACAAGTCTGACGTACCTCTCGCCCTGCCGGGGGTGAAGGTTCATTTGATGATTTACCACGTAAAAAAAAAAAACTCACTAACAAAAAAAAACGGAATATAGGAGTTAATAATCCATTACTCACAGATAATGTGATATTAATACCAGCAGTAGCTCGACGCCTGCATAACAACTTCCAACTTGCCTATTAAGGAGCCAGACTTGGCCGACGGCCTAAAGGTTTTTAATCTCTGACAATCTTCTCTATTATATGAAAATCAATTGCTGTTCGTTAGTCTCGCTAAAACTCGAGAACGGCTGGACCGATTTATCTGATTTTGATTTTGAATTAATCAAGGAAGTTCAGGGAAGGTTTAAAAGGTTATATTGTGGCAGTACGAAGTTTGCGGATCAGCTAGTCTTAGATAAAAATCGGTGTCGGGATTTTTTTTATTCTCTTTATAGTTAAAACAGCTAATTGATTGACATAAGTCCTCCCGTCCTACGTGGATTAGAAGGGACTATCTGAATTTACTGGCTTAAGAACCACTCCGTTTTTTTAGTTGCCTTTTGCTTTCTAGGGCCGTGATGCCCTTTTAAGATTGTCCCGCAGACGATAATTCAGGCTGCGATGATCTAATTTTTTAAATATCACATTAGCTTTTTTTTTATTCAATTTTTATTTAGGGGCATTTGTCTCCATGGACATGCGAGCCCCAAAGTTACCTAATCTTAATTACTATCCATAAAATGTCTTTATATCTTACATAAGTGACAGAGTCATTGGTGAAAAATTATTCATTAGCTTTCAAATTATCGACAGTAAGTAATACTGAAACATCAAATCCGAGAAAACTAGAATTTACGTACAAATCCCGCATCTTTACAAAAAAAAATCATTAATTTTCTCGTTCCAATTATTGGCTTCTAATCCCTTTAGAAATTCATTCAAATATAAGTAGAAAATTTCTATACATACAACACGCTTCCCTTTTCTAAATCACCATGAAGAAAGTCCTCGATTTTTTCCCAATGCCACCACTGGGACACTCAGGATCTTTAGATCGCCCTGTTTTTACGTAATCCGGCCAAGTGCGAGTTTGACTCGCACACTAAGGGTTTCGTACTTTGGAATTTATGTTATTTGCTTTTGCACGCGGTTTTACTCGCTTTAATTTAGAATAAGACACTCAATTTTAATCGTACGTGTGATGTTTTCGTGGGAAGGGTTTCTTTTTTTGGGATGATAAGTCAAAGCAAATCATTTGTAACATAGGTAGTAGTTACAACTCTTAAAGTTCTTAGGGTGCTATGCTATGCCAAGACGCGTACAAATATAGTTGCATGCGAATTGTGAAAATAGAAGAAAAGGATATACCTACACTAAGCGCGCGAGTTGAATGCAGAGCTTAGGAATGCGGTAGTGCTGTTGACAAGGATGGCAAAGTACTACACTGCAGGCGGGTGAGGTGGGGCGTGCGGGTAGCGGGGGGCTCTTCACCTCAGACCCCGACTGCATTCAACTCGCGCGCTATCTGTATATATCATGCAAAAGCTAAGTATAGGTCCATTCCTGTACACTTGTCAAGATATGCATAATTTTAGCATTAGCTTTTAGTTTAGACACGAAAAGTTATAAACAAACTTTCCTTCACCTTGTTTACAAAATTGTTTTTAAGGATAGAAATATTTTTTTAGATGGTAATATTGTCAAGGCAGTCCTCCTGCCCTGGGTCGATCTGAAAGTAATGTCAGACTGCTCCTTTAGTTGTCCTTTTGTATTCTATGGTTTAGAATTAAAATAACGCACAGATCACTCTATAAAAGGTGCCTTTACGTACGGAACCCTAATAATAAGCCGAACAGATTGGTACCATCCCTACGGTATAACCCGAACCATTTTTTTATTCGCAATTACCTGCTCAGTTGATAACCCTCATAAAATATAGGGTCAGCACGCCATTTTAAACGCGAAAGTGATATGTTTATTTGTTTAGATAAATAGTTGTCATGTTTATGTTAAAGATAATAACATCATGTTTATTTTTTTTTTAAGTGGTAAAGTTATCAAATGAGTTTTCCCACCCAGGGCAGGGGACTGTCAGACTTGTACTGACTAAAACCCATATGTCCTTCAATATCCTCGGGGTCACGGTTACATAACAAGGCAGTCCTGAGACTCCGGCTTTTACTTTTTTTTATCGTGGTAAAATCATCAAATGAGTCCTCCCACCCAGGGTAGGACGGGAGAGATTGTCAGACTTGTAATGACTAAAATCCACATGTCGTTCAATAGCCCTTTACGTTCTGGGGCCACGGTGTTGAGATAAGTCCCGCGACCAGATCTAATACTTTTTTTTTATCGTGGTAAAATCATCAAAACCTCCCACCCAGGGCGGGGACTGTCAGACTTGTACTGACTAAAATCCATGGTAACCTTCAGTAGCCCTTTACGTTCCAGAGTCACGGTTACCTATGAGACAGTCCCGCGTCCTTCTGCCTAACACTATTGAAAAAAATGAGTTTTTATTACATCAGTACCAAAACTAGATTTTAAATTAGGTATCTTATTGGCTTCACAGTGATATAAAAATAGAACTCATTCATTATTCAGAACCTTCGTTCTAATAAACGTAATCATGAAGGACTTTTGAAACATTTCTGAACTTTAGAACACAACAAATTAATTACAAAACACTAATTAGAAGCCTCTTCATTTGCATCCCAATAATCACCACCTACCCGCATACAACGTTCCACTTTTAAATAATTAATTACCCAACTACCCTCCAATCTGACTAAATTAGACAACCACATTGACATCTGATCGATTCCCAATATTTCGTTCATTCGTTCAAATATTCATTCACTCCCGAACGAATTTTATTTCTCTGGGGTAAGTTTTTTTTTTATATTTATTACTTTTTGGTGCCATTTATGTGTCGGAATTTTGAGAGCAATGTCAATATTTGACAATAACGATTGTGAATGAAATGTGGAATGAACGAGTGAATGAATCATAATAAATTCAGTTGGGATCTCAATCTAGTGGCATTGTTACTTTCTAGTATTTTTTCTGGGATATTTTCATGCCTATGGATCGTTAGGAACTGTAAGTCGACTGATTTGGCCTTTGGGTATTGGTCATTACGACAGTCTCAAAGGGTCTGATTTGAAAGGGAAGTTTTGTTAGTAAGCCTCAAGATTTAACAGAAAAATAATGAGCGATGAAGATTATTCTTAAATATTTTGATCCTTTTATAGTTTAGTGTTGTTACTTTTTCTTTTTTATACATTTTCTTATGTATATATTTTTTTTTTTTTTTTTTTTTTTTTTTTTTTTTTTTTTTTTTTTGGGACAAACCCACCACACTATTCCCAAACCACTGCAACTCCTGAAAGCCAGAATCAACAGTGGCAACCACCAGAAAAGCGCCGAGACAATGAAGCTCGACGTGTCCCGGAGAATGAATTTACCTGTCTTGGATCCTGCAACGAAATTAATCAGAAAAGAATAGTGGAGGAGTAGGAAAAATATGTTTCCACTTCCCTCCTTGCAAGCAGGAGACAGAACAAAACAAGGCCAATAGGCACAAAGGGATATTACAACTGGGAGAAGCCCAGTCGCCTAGCACCACGGGTAAAAATGAATACTAATATTAATGGGTCCTAAATTGTGAGCTGCTATATTTGTTTCCAATAATAGGTATGGCAAAAACGCTTGAACGCACGGAAGTTTGTTCGAGTTTCCACAAGGTCCGTATAGTAAATGACTCCAGACGTAGTCTGTACACTATCTAACATAATATTGCGTTCGTCCTGCCAAAGAATACACTCCCATAGAATATGATGTGCTGTTTGTTCATATTCACAATCTGATGCTGAACATTGACAGAAAGGCGACGGAACAAGCTTGAAGGAAAATAATTTACTTTTAAAGTTACCATGTCCTGTGAGAAATTGGGCAACACAGTGATCCACCTCCAGCCACGTCCTAGCCAGCCGCTCACGAACGGAAGGAAAGAATTGGTGGAGGTGTCGCCCCTTGATGGAATTATCCCACCTACATTGCCATTCGGATAAAAGTTCTTCCCAGACATCACTTTGTGGTTTAAATAACCTAGATATTTTAGCGCGGTCACGTTGCGGCAAAAAATCAGCGTCAGTGGCCTCCCGTGCGGAATAGTACATTGCAGCACGTCGCTGCACTTCAAGATCGACTGGAAGCACACCAGCAAGTACCGGTAAAGCTTCAGTACTGACGGTCCTGTATGCTTTACTTAAGAATAACAAAGCCAAGCGCTGGCTTTGAAGCAATTTACGCCGTGCCGCCCCTATGGTGGCCCTATCGGCCCAAACAGGTGCTCCGTAGCACATACAGCCCAAGTAAGTAGCCCCGTATATAGTTTTTAAGGTTAAAAACGACAAACCCCAAGTAGACTTTGATATTCTCGTCAAGGCATAAAAGTTATTTTTAGCTTTTTCCCCAACCGTTTTTATATGTTCTATGAATGTAAAATTTCTCTCTAAGACTAAACCGAGATAGCACACCGATTGCTTCTTTTTAACGGGAACATTGTTGAATTTAATACTCGGCCACGATTTAAGGTCACCTTTTAAGATGAGCTGATATGTTTTATGTGGTGCAAAAGTCAGACGGTTTCGATCGCCCCACTGAGATATTAATCGTAGGCATGTGTTAGCCAAATTCTCGAGTCCAGCACGGGTGCTCGACTGAATGAGTAGGAGACCGTCATCCGCGTAACCAGTTAAAGAACAACCACTAGGAAGTGGAATCGCGAGGAAATCATCAAAGCCTAGATTCCATAAATAAGGACCGATTACCGAACCCTGAGGACAGCCCATGGTAAGAGGTTTAGATACTGAATGATGTCCGAGTTTAAGTTTCGCAGAACCATTTGCAAAGTAAGAGCGAAGGAGATTATATATATTTTTATAGCAACCCCGGCCTTTTAATTTAATAAGAAGCATGGGCCACCATGCGTTATCGAAAGCCCCAGAAATATCTAAAAAGATTCCAAGTACGTACTTGTGTTCGGAGGTATTAACAATTTTTCTAACAGAGAGTGCCGCGTCTACGGTAGATTTCCCGGTAGTAAAACCAAATTGGTTGTTATGGAATTTGAGTCCGTCCGGTAACAATCGTGGAACAATAAGCCGCTCAAGGAGCTTACCCAAAGATGGTAATAATGTTATGGGCCGGTAAGACTTAGGGTCATCAGGTGGTTTGTCGCCGCTTTTCGGTATTATACGTATGAAACCATGTCTCCATATACGAGGAAAAACACCTTCGGAAATACACCGGTTGTAAACAGTTAACAACGCGTCACCCGCCGATTTACACGCTTCCTTTATCATACGATTGGATATTTTATCTTCACCTGATGACTTGTTAAGGGGCAGTCTCCTGACAACATTAAGAAATTCGTCAGTTGATGGCAGGTCTGACGCTGGTGATTCAGGTGCGACTGCAGCCCATGCTCTGATTTGTTGGTGGTATTCATTATCATTAACGGGTGAATCATCCGGGATAAGAGTATTTAATAAAACCTCAGTTGTTTCTTCAATACCGGTCGTGTGTTTATTATTTACTTTAATGTTTTGAACAAACGCGAGGTCGACTGATCGATTGGCTTTAAACTCATGATACAAAGGAGACCACGGACCTTCTTTATCTAATTTCTCAACTACTTTACGCAATAAATTCCCCTTAGATTTTTCCACGGATGCTCTGTAGTGGGACTTGGCAACTCTAAAAGTATTTAAAGCAGTGGTTAGTAAGTCTCCGGTGACTTGACGTTTTTTAAGCTTGTTAAGATGTTTACGCGCCCGTCGATAAGTTTTACGCTGTTCGGTTAGGTAGTCACACCACCAGTCACATCTACGTATGTTGGTCATAGATCCGCGACCAATGGCAATGTCAGCACAGTAAGTGAAGGTGTCTGACATAATTTCAGCACTTTCTTCAGCTGACAGCCCATCACGAGTGAACTCTTTGACATGAGACGCAAAAAGCGATCCAAAAAATTCCCAATTAGCACCTTTGCTTTTGTATCTAAAGTTATCAATGACATGTGAGGAACCCTGAATAAAAACCGGAACAAATTCGTACACGATCAAGCGATGATCACTACAAGACGCGTCCGGTAGGACACGCCACCTATCCAAGTGTACGTCTGCACTAGAAAGTGTGACGTCAATACAAGATTCGCCCATTTGGCTGCAAAAAGTAGGTGGTGCGTCGGGGGTGTTATGAATAGTTAGGTTCATTTCAGCAATGAAGTCTTCAACAGCACAACGCCGTTCGTAATCCGTGGACCGGACTTTGCCATACCACAGGGACGAAGACGCATTAACGTCTGCGCCTACGATAACTTTGCAGCCCGCGAGTGACCGCAAGACGTGACGGAGATTATGTATGTGCGGACCGACAGGGTCTGAATATTGAAAATAACAGCTCACAATGAAAACTTTGAAAGTAGCGGATGAGACTTCCGCAACTGCACAGTGAGGCGTCATGAGATTACGTAAAGATGTTACTGTAAAGTTAGAAGAACGCGACACGTAAATTCCGGCTCGTGCCTTACTATCCAACTGAACTACCTTGTGACGTAAGCGCGTGTTTTGGTATTGTTCTTGAACCAGCACAATGTCTAGGTTGTAATCGATAATTAATTTGTCCAATTCAGAAGTCGCCACCTTATCATTATGGAGATTTAATTGTCCTATTGTTAAACCATCCATTATATTAGTAGTTAGTGTTGAGTATTAACTGTTCGAGCCTAACTTTATAGGTGGTACACTGTGGGGAGCCGCACCGATGGTCAAAAGGTTTTTTTAAAACGTTTACACGCCACACATACTGGTGTAAAATCGGAATTATCCTTATGCGGGCATTCTTTTGTTTCATGTGCTTCAGAACAATTAGCACAGGTAGGTGATTTATTAACGCAGTATTTTTTTACGTGACCGAACTGCTGACAATGTAGACAACGTACTACATCGACATCATCAAAAAACCGACAAGTCGCGAAGTCAATAAAAAGCTTCTGTTTGGTGTTAACTAAATGCTGTCGTATGGCGGCGTCGATCTCAATGCCTACCCACTTCCGACCGTTATCTAGTTTACGTCTACGTATGATTTTTGTCGACTTAATAAAGTCATCCTCTTTGATTGGTAATTCGTCTTTTATATTTTGCCGGTACAAAGCAAGCAAAAAAGTGTTGTCTTCCATTGAGGATGGGACGTCTTTAACTAATATACGTGGCCTTCGGCCTTTCGGTTTTTCGAGTCTTAACCCGGCGGATCTAATACCTTCTACCGATTGCAATTTATTAATTTGAGTGTCGTTAGCGACACGTAACACAACGCCCGATTTCGCGATTTTTTTCAGCCTACAATTTGAAAACCGTCATCACTTGGCTTAATAACTTTTTTAAGAGCTTCCTTGGTAGCTGACGATGTCGCGAAATCAGCTGAGTTTTCATTGGCGGGGTACGCTATTACGCACGGCAGCGGTGGTCTAGACTCCATTACCGGAGCGACTTTCGGCAGACGAAGTTTCAAGGAATCCGCATACGAAACTTTGTTTGATACGTTTTTAACAATACTGACATTATTATTTAATTTTACTGTAACCAGTTCGCGCTCAATATTGGCTAACTTAGTTTCGTTCGAAGACGACCGTATGGCTAGCAAAGAGACAATAGACGTAATACGCTGAGTCATGTCCATAATCGCGGTTTTATTGGCTACATTTATTCGAGATCCCTGATCGTTTACAAGGTCGTTTATTTTCGACAAATATGAAGACGCCTGATTAACTAAATCGTAGTACTCTTCGTTCGAACTACTGACATTAACTGTTACCGGCGAAGATTTTTCTACGGAGTCGGTTAAATCTTGTCTCTTTGATCTATCCTCGGGTGTTAAATATGACGGAGACATTTCGGTAAACAAACGTTTAGAATAAGCGGAGGTCGGTGACCTGTGTGGCTTTGTTATTCGACGCGAAAAGTCTACACCACCGGTATCGGCGGTATCAGGTGGTTCATCATTACTGGACAACATAATATTGAGTTAAAAACAAAAAATATATTGTAATAAGAACGAAGAAAGGATTTCTAAAAATAAAAAGAACAATTTTTTTCTTTTTTTTCGCGGTACCCTCGATCCAAAAAAAACAAAAAGTACTCACCGAATGCTGATAAACTAATTTTAAACTATATTTACCAATTAAATACGCGTAAAACACACTTAAAAACTCACAAAACCGCCACTAAGCACAAAGCACACAGCCGGGATAAATTCACGAGCCGGTAATCGACGATGGAACACGTACAAAGTATTAATTATCGGCAGCGAAACAAATCACCACTACACTGTGCCGTTGCACGGAGGGAAGTGCACACATATTCATTATGTACATAAGTACACACATATTCTTATGTATATGTGTGTACTTATGGCATGTGTCAATAAACGTTTTTTCTTTCTTTCTTTCTTTCTAAACTATTGATTTGTTTGTAACACTTTGTAACCCCCGCGAAGAAGATTTTTCCACGTTTATGAAGAAAATGCGTATGCTTTTTATTGTTGACAAACAACAAAATACAAAATATTACACTAATAGCCCCAGTTATAAGACATAATAACTGTGAAACTACTGTATTTGCGCATTTCAAGGCTCTACCCTTTAGAGAACACGGGTAAGAAACTCTCCATAGACATTTTTTTATCAATAAATAATCTGGGGGCACGGTAGTGCCCCCCGCCAAGACGTGCCAAGCGAAGCGCAAGGGCACTACCTACCTTTTCTCGAAGTGTTTCGTCGTTTTTTTGAACCCTCATAGAGTTGGTTTCTGATGTGCCAGATAGTTCATATTCACAGGATATGATGCTTATAATAGACTTATTAAGCATACAAAATCTCAATGGAATAGCTCTAATAGTTTAGATTTTATTGACATCTAAAATACACGGATTTCGTCACTGATATATTGACACACTGACACACTGATGATCATCAAAATGTTTGACTAGTTCCTGCAGTGCTAGAGAGCTGAAATTCGGTATGTAGTCTAAGTTTAGTATACAACCAACAAGAAAATTCACAAACTTATAAATTTCGCCCCCCATCGCCTAAAATGGGGGTTGGAAGTTTGTATGAGACCTTAAGATCTTAGGATACTTCCTGCAGTGCTAGAGATCTGAAATTCGGTATTTAGTCTAAGTTTAGTATACAATCAACAAACAAATTCATTAACCTATAATTTTCACCCCCCATCCCCAATAATGGGGGGTGGATGACAAAAAATTTAAAAAAGTCAAAAAGTCAAAAAAGTCAAAAAAGTCAAAAAAGTCAAAAAAGTCAAAAAGTCAAAAAAGTCAAAAAAGTCAAAAAAGTCAGTAAAATGTATGGCTTGGCTGTTTCGTTACTTAGGTACTTCAGAAACTAAATATTAGCATCACCTCCACGACGGTAGCGAAACGGTGAAGCCATACATTTTACTGATTTGTAGAATTTATGAAGTTAGGGTTGCTAGAGTTTGGCCGTGTAGATTCAGAAGCTTGGTTGTACATGAGATCTGATGTCTTTTTCGTAGGACAAACCTTATGTGCTCGTTTTGGCAACAGTTTACATGAAATGTTTTTGGTGGGATATTTATTTAATAAATTATTTCATACAAAACCTTTTTTTTTTCGTTTTAAGTTCTCAGAATAGAAGAGCGATCTTCGCTCTTCTATTCTGAGAACTTAAAACGAGATATTTACCACGTTTATATTTTATTATATTTATTTTGAATCTACGATATTACAGCACTGCGTGTTGCAAGTCGTATGCTCACAGATAATTTTGTTTTGCAATTACTAACTACTAATCAATCAAAATCAGTCTTCCCTCCGCGTGAGGGGCGGAATCAAAGAAAAAAACATGACACTAAAAACATCCTATTCCTTCAGACACCCTTTGCATTCCAAGGCCGAGGTATCCTGATTAATCAGTCCTTCGACCCTCTAATTTATAACCTAAGTTTATGAAAAGAAATATCCTCATATTATCGGTAATTAAGTCCTGTTTTCAGCAGAGTATGGCCGCTGAACAAAAGAGAGATTTTATAAAGGACATCGATTGGTTTCCGTTGAAAGGAATTTTTCTTAACGTTCTTTTATTAGATTTATGAATAAGTTTTCGGCCATTGATGTATGGAAAGTATTTTTCTTTATTACGTTTTTTTTTTTTATTGAAATTCGGCGGTTTTAATGGACTGAGAAAATATTTTATTCAGTATAGTCTGAATAAAACCCACACAAAAATTATGAATGCGAAATTAGTTGGCGGTCTAAAAAAGCCACTTTATCAGAAACATGATATTTATTCATTAGAATCTAAATTCTATGGGTTTGCGGAATTTCATTTCAGAGTTCCACGGCCCAGCTCCTTCATCAGATCAACTCCATATCATCCATCTATCATTACCACGCGATATACTGAATCGGAAACCGAGAAATGGAACTTTAACTTACAAGATTTGATCACAGACAGCGGGACAAAAAATAAATAAAATAAAATATATTGTGTCAAATAATTGGTTTACAAATTGCTGTGTTCGAAATTTTCTTTTAGACAAATAATGCCCTAAAACACTATAAATTGTAATACATTGAATGCGTCTGGCTGGATTCGAACCCACGACTTATAAACACGTTATATAGGAGCCGATACCAGTCGTTACTGTTAGTCAAAAGCTCTAAAGTCTGACAACCAGTCTTACCATGGGGTATGGTATTACCCAGTTACTGGGTTGTGGAGGTCCGACAGGCAGTCGCTCCATTTTAAATACTGATATCCAGCTAAATCTGGTTCGACTGGAAGCCGACCCCAATATAGTTGGGAAAAGGCAGGCAGATGATGATAGGAGCCGATGCCACTAAAAGTCACCACTGCTCTGAAGATCTCCTAAATTGTTCAAACATTTAATTGGAAGGGGGCTGCCTCAAAATAAGGAAGACAAAACTCTATCGAGGCCCATTGTTT
Source organism: Agrotis ipsilon (assembly GCA_028554685.1). NCBI lineage: Eukaryota > Metazoa > Arthropoda > Insecta > Lepidoptera > Noctuidae > Agrotis > Agrotis ipsilon. Next base: position 14,026,624 of record CM052974.1, read on the forward strand.
AGACCACCACCCAACTTCACACAACGAAATGCACTTTTCTCAATTCCGCACCATCAAAGACATTGTAACTCCCAGTTATAAAGCATCATTAAAGCAACTTTTGCTGTTAACTGTTGAAAGTAAACAAGACATTTGATTACGACTGTTCTCGGGTTTAAAGTATCAAAGTTGTGAATAAGTTGGAAAGTCGAGACTTTTCTGTGGTTCATTCTGATGTTTTGTTGTGTGGCTTTTTTGAATTTGTATGTTTTTGTCGAGAGTAATTTTCTTTGGATACGCTGTCTCACAATAGTACCCAAATAGCAAGTATTTTTAAAGACAGTAAAAATTTTTGGAGCTGGAGTATCCGCATTCTTATAGTTCCCTAGAACGCCTCTAAAGGAGGTATTCCACTTAGGGCACCCGCTGACAATGGCACCTGAGCTACTTGTACCTTATCTATTCGACATAAGCTAAAAAAAACTATTTTTTGTAACAATTTTGGTGTACAATAAAGTGTATTCTATCTATCTATCTATCTATCTATAAGGCTCCAGTCAAAATTTTTCGCAGGTGCTAGGTGCCCTAAGTGGAATACCTCCTCTAAAGATGCTCTCTCACCGGGAGCATTCGCGAGATGCTCGATTGTTCTCCTTTACCGACGAAATACTTACTCAAAAAAATAATCGAAAAAGAATTGATAGTTTTCACTTCCCTCTAATCCACATAGTTATTGGTTCACGCGCCTACATTTATCGATATCATAATACTTTTTCTAATACCAGTTATTTTTTAATAACAGTTATTTTTTTAATACCAGTTATATTTGTAATACCAGATATTTTCTTGCTACTTTAGATAGTGTAGTATTTTCCTTGTATACCTTTAATATGCAAAACTCGCACTACGCCACAGACCTCACTTTCCTCAAGCCCTGATTACTATTCAAATATCAAACCGATATCAACAACATGCCAATAGCGATACTCATCGGTACCAAACAGCACTTATTGGTACCAAACGAAGTATCGTTTAAAAAGTATTTAAGTAGGGATGGGACGAAACTCGATACCGTAGCGATAGTGAGCCGTAACTGTTATCGGTACCTGGTATGTACTCGGTACTCAGTATCGATTAAAAAGTATAAGAATTGATTTCTTATTATGTTATCTATTTGTTCTTTAGGACAAATTAAACATTGTGTGCATAAAATATCAAAACGAGTACTTTTGGTCGATACGAGTAACTACTTGTTCCTAAAACAGAATATACCTACTAGAACATAATTTGTATGTAGTTGTCCCTAATTTGAAAATAGCTACACTTTTACAAACAAAGAAAAATAGAATAAATAACGGTAAACGTTGATAAACCATAAAAAAAACATTGCTAACCTAAAAACGTCACTAAACAAAAACTATTTTACGTACCGTAGAAAGAAATAACTAAATAATAGGTATATTTACATGTCTAATAACTTGTATCGGAAGAAGAAAGAGTATTGAACACTTGCTACGTTGGCATCCCTAATTCTAAGTGCCGAAACGAACGAGAAAAGCGAACATTGCATACGATACAATGTGCCTACTTTTCATATTAAAATTCATGAAGAGATTTGAGCGAAAACAACAACAACCTAAGAATATAACTTCGCTAATCTTTTTCCTGTTTCGGGGTAGGCAGGGCTCTGTTGATATTTTAAGGTTGATAATGTATCGATCGGGGTAAAAAAATACCTGCTTTACCCTGAGAAAAGATTTCTTTCGTTCATAGATAATAAAACAGGCATTGGCTTTGACAGATTTTTATTTATTACCTAAATAGTTTTTCCTTCTCCGCAAACGATTTAATTCTAATGAACATTACTATACAGTCTAAAGTCCGGTCAGATGATGAAAAGATGGCGGCCATTGCATTTGTGCACGCGAGACTCATTATATTTACACAGGAGTGACGGAGACAGGTAGGTAATAACAGGTCAATGTACGAAATTCGTTCTGCTTTTTGACCGGACTTGAGTGTTAGTGACCGTGTTCAGTTTAAAAACTTTCATAGTTAACACAAGATGTTGAGTGTTACTTTTACGAAAGGGGACATTTGTGAAAGGGACATTTCGCAAACCTTTATAAGCCGCCATACACGTACCAGTATACTTGTGCAAATCTATACTTGCACAAACAAAGGACAGTGATAATGTTAGTTGCAGTTAATACTTGTTCAAGTCTAGATTTGCACAAGTATACTGGTACGTGTATGGCCAGCTTTAGAGTGACTCCACCTTCCCAGGTCAACATGCGCATTTCAGTGATTTTCGCTCACGTGTTTTATACGAAACCCACGTTTCAGATTGTTCACATTGGCAATAATTATGATTTACTGAAAGCTAATAGAAATAATCTTGGAACAAAAAAAGCCGTGTACCCAGAAAATCCCGCAATAATGTTCCAAATCGCCTTCAGTCTTTATTAGGTATATGTGTGACCCACCTATGTCCTAAATCTTATTAGGGTAGCGGCCCCAAAAGCCGGCCTAGCGACAAAATTGTCGTGTTACATCAATATCGTAACACGTAGGGCCAATTCCCCTTCGTTGACTTACTAGGCTCATTTCCTTAAGGAAGGAAGGCCGGACGGACCATTGTTCAGCCACCCTTCGTGGTACTTTGACGATTTGCTATAAGACTTATTGATTGGTTTTTTTGTAAGAATTTTATTTTACAAGACGTCGTCCATTGTTGGGAGATTTTTTTGTAATGTGATTTTTTCTTTCAGCTTTGCTGGATCCTGTAGTTTCAGCTAGATAATAACTTGTAGAACACTCATTATTTTATCTTTACAGCTCTCAGAAAATATCCTTTAAGTCAGTCTGAAGTGTCTGCCTGAAAAAAGGCATAGTTTTTGTGAATAATAAGTCCTCCACAACCCAGTAACTGGGTAGTACCCATGGCAAGACTGGTTGTCAGACTTTAGAGCTTCTAATAGTAACGACTGCCAAGGATCCACAAATGATAGCCGGGACCAATGGCTTTACTTCCTTTCCGAGGCACGGAGGAAACTCGCTATAACAGATGGTCACCCATCCACAGACCAACCTCGGTAAGCGCGGCTTAACCTGGAAGATCGGTCTGTGTGGCTGTAATTATTTAACCAAGAGCTCCTCAAAATTTCAATTTACATGTAAGATATAATACTGGATGATTCGTTTCTCGAAACACAGTTGTTCTGTCTACAGTGGCTCTGGAATACAAAGGGCTATTGAAGGAACACCGCGGATTTAAGTCACATTACAAGTCTGACAGTCCCTACCGGTAAACTTAGAGAAGAAGGACTGATTTGATGACGTTACCCCGGTTCTAAAAATCCAAAATTGTTACAGCGAAAATCGAATTTATTCAAAAGATAAAATACGACTCTCAAAAAAAAACAAAGGGCAATCTCCAAACGGCTATTAAAAGAAACAAAATCTTCGAGAAACAATACATTGACTTCTTATCCCTATTTGTGTCATAAGATCCCAAGTTTAAGGCCCGGAGACTCGTTACACAATTTGTTTAAACATGTCCCCTTCAAGAGTTGGGTAATAGGACCCAGTGGGGTAATAGAAGCCGTTAAAATTACTTATCTTTCTGCTAAGTCTCAGGAGTCAAAGATCTTTTAATGGCGAGGTCCTAAGATCTGCTTACTAAGTAGGTAATTAGTGTCAGGCTAATGTAATCTAAGCCTTTTAGCTAGATAAAGAGGTGGACATCTATATATATTTTTTTGGTATTTCTGCTTAATGTGGAACTGCGACTGGTTATTTTTGGGATATTTATGCGATGTTAATGTTTGTTTTTACGTTATTTAGCGTTGGAGTCATATATGTTTATAGGTTTATAGCATACAGCAATCTCGTATACTTGGAGCGGCTAATGGTGACCGGGAAGATAGAGGGCAAAAGACCTAGAGGCCGAAGCCCAAAACGGTGGTCTGCCCAAATCTCGGCAGAACTCGACATGCCTATCAGCACTGCACTCCATCAGGCCACTGACCGCAACAGATGGAGAAGTCTGATTAACAGATTGAAACGGAGTCACGATTCTCAGCAGTGAGAGAACGATTGAGAAGAAGCATACAGCAACAACGCACCTCTGTTTATAATACTATCTATTGCATTCTTGTTTTGTGAGTCTTAATACTTTCACAAATACAACAATTTTGCAGGAATGGATGCATGAAGAGCGAATGATTCATCCTGGTAACGTTTTCGTTGGAAACTTACCGAATATCACACGGGAAATAACGCGGACTTAGCTTATAGTTCTATAATAAGTCTCATCATAATCAGCCTAATAAGTTCCCACTGCTGGTACACCGACCTCCTCTCTGTGAGAGGGAGTGGGCCATAATCCACCACGCGGGCCCAGTGCGGGTTGGTAGATGTCACATGTCTTCGAATTTTTGGTTCTAGGACATGCCGGTTTCCTCACGATGTTTTCCTTCACCGTTTTGAGAGCAGTGGTGATGAAATAAATTACACAAAGTAATGCGCCTGGCGGGGTTCGAACCCACGACTACAACTCGTAAGTCGGGACCGATATCACTGGGTCACCACTGCTCTTATGCTGCTCATCTCTAATAAGTCTCATCTCTAGTAAGTGCGAGTCTATTGCTATCTGTTGAATCGCAAACTACAATCGCTTTAAATATTGTCAGACGCATTTTCTTTCAGCTCTATACTCCAGGAATTTCTCGTGTCCTTTCATATTATATATTTACTGTACCATATTAGACCATAAATAAATACCATTTTCCCACTTTTTATTATTTCACTTAACTTCATAGAAATTCTAAGTTTCAAACGCGTCTAATATACGTTTGAGGCTCGTTTTTTTATGGCTTCTGCAGACAGTCAACTGCAGGCTATTCACAACTGCCAAGTCAAAGCATTGCTCGACTAGTTTGTGTAGCCTGGAGCTTGCAGCCTCCATTCATACGAGATCAAGTTTGAGAGCTTGGCTTAATGCTTGTTTAGTTAGTCTTTCAAGTTTCATTTTTTTTTCTGGTCCTGTCGTAGCAAAGACATTTTGTTTTGGAAAACCCATAGGCTCTGATATGAAAAAAATCTGTTAAACGTTAATCGGTAACTGGAATCCCAACGCTACGCATCGTGGTACATCCTTAGTGGAGCAAGCAGAGACAAGACAGGGTGACGTATGTCAGCGCGGTGTGATTTGACATGACCGGCAAATTCAAGTTCCAAGATGATAATTATATTTTATTGAATAAAATATGGTGGATTCAGTAATGGTGCAGTTTTCTATTTAATAGTATTGATTACATAATTCGAGGTTTCCACAGAATCTTTTCCTTCATCTAGAGATATTAATAGTAACGACTGCCAAATATCTAAGTACAAATGACACCCGGTAGCAACGGCTTTACGTGCTTTCCAAGGCGCAGAGGAAACTCACTTTGACAAATGGTCACTCATCCATAGACCAACCTCGGCAAGCGCAGCTGTACATAATTAGTTAACCACGAGTTCCTGGAAACGAATAATAAACGTGGTAAATTGAGTAAATTTGTCGTTAAAAACATACCTATATAAACTCACGGCTCTTCTTTTTTGCCCTGGTGTGCATATTAGTACTTCATGTAAAGAAGTCTTTTATAATGAGGACAGTGAAGGAGTGGAACTCTCTGCCTGCGTCTGTGTTTCCGAACGCATACAACCCTAATATCTTCAAAGTTAGAACAGGCTTCTTCTGGGTAAGCTCGCTCCATTGTCGACATTTTCTTAGTCATTCCTGACATAGACTAAGGTCAAGAGCAATCCCATCTCACATAAAAAAAGAAGCCAAAAACCTAGTACCCAAAATAAACACCTAACATATTTAAGAACACCCACCGGAAAATATAAAGGTAAGATAAAAATTCCAGATTCTACACATAATCTGAAAACAGGAAGCTATAACAGCCTCTATCATAAATTATCTCAAAAATGGGTACACAATGGCACATTGATAAACCCACACTACTTCCATAACTTGGAGGCAGGCCAAGAAAAGTTTAGGAATATGTGACGGCTGCCAACAAGGTCTTTCTACGAACAATTTAATGACACGCAAGGAATAAGTAACTGTGTGCAAGTTGGAGATTGAATTTATTTTTATAGATATACTATAGTTTGAGCCATATAAGTGTGGAATAAAATTCGTTGACCCCCCAGTTATACCAGTGTATTCTAACATTTCAAAACCATTCGAAAAAATGTAAAGAAAGGGTCGCAACACGATCAAAACAAACGTATCGTGGTAAGAGGCGACCTTGACCTTTTATTTTATTTTGAAATTCGAACTATATGGTATAATGGAATTCTAACGATGCATTTTTACGATCAATGACCTCTATTCCAGACTTATCTGGCGGGGACCATAGCTGTTGCTAGCGACTTCGCCCGCTACATCTTGGAAGTTACCCCACGAGAAAATAAAATCGGGATAAAGACTATCTAACGTGTTAACCCAGATTATGAACTATCAGTACACCACATGCCATCTGAGGGTTTTTTTTTATCGTTGTAAAATCATCAAAGGCCCTGGGTGAGACGACACCTCCCACCTAGGGCAGGGCGAGAGTGACTGTTGGACTGACTAAATTCCATGGTGTCCTTCATTAGCCCTTTATGTTCCGAGGTAATGAGATAAGTCCCGCTACCCTGCAGGCTTTGGCCCTCTAGACCTACTAGATCTTCGCAGTGGTGACACCCAGGCGTTTCTCCTATTTCCTTCCTCATCACACACAGGTAACTCCCGAAACTTCCATGTCCGGTGAGGACCTGCGTCACGCGGTAGGTGAGGACGCCGTGACGCGTATCCAGCCACCTACTCATAGAGGGGTCTTACCGCCGCGATTGCGGCGTGCGCGACATGTGAGGGCCCAAAATGGCAACCTAGTCGAAAAAGGACAGTTCTCAAAATGGCAAATTCTCTAAACGCCTAAAGGCTTGTAATTCTCATAATGGCCAATTCTGATAATGAATTCCTTGAAGGCCTTTATCGACACAGCGTGATCGTTCTCTGTAACCTTTGATGATGTCCATTATGTCATTTCTCGCTACCATTACAGTTCGCATCGGTTTATGCCTTTTCAGAGATCGCATGGGATCAGAGATCGCCGCCGGAACGGATCACGCTTTGCGGGTAAAGGCTTTTAGTCACAATTAGGCTGCTACTAGATTATCAAGGATGTCGGTATCGGAATTATTTTTCGTGTAGGCAACTTCTATACGCAACCGAAATAATTAAATTATAACCCTCTCTTTACCGCAATGACAAAGGGTCTGACAAAACAATGAAAAAAAAAACATCTCTTTAAAAAAAAGAACACATTTTAAATCTGCATTTTATATTTAGAATACACACAATTCTTTTTTTTTACAAACACAGAAAAAAAGTTGAATAATAAAAAAAGGTTGTATTATTTAAAAAAAGACGGTGTATTCTTCAAAAGATTCTCGAACATTCGTTTGCAGAAACATCGTGGACTAGACTAGGGACGTTACGTGAGCATCATCGCAGAGCCTCTTTTGTGTTAGGGGCCTATTCAGTGAAAACTAGTGATGTGACTTCAGTCGGCCGCATTTGCAGTCGGCAACAAGCACCGAATAATTGAGTGGGATAAACCCACTCAACGAGAACTTGATATGAAAATATGAACTTTATTTAATACACTTGTTACTCATTTTCATTTCTAGTAATATAGAATAGCACAAAATATTTTAATGTAGCTTAAAATAGCTGCATTTTCAAAGGTCTTTAATTTGTACGAAAGTACGGGTACAGTCACGTGCATTTACCAAAGTGCGACCGTAATGAGACCAACTCAGCTGCACATGACATTCTGTTATTCCCGTGTCTGGGACAAAGATTACGGGGACAACAAGAATATAGGGAAATGTCACTGACAAATCGAAGGGCCACAAAAGTCTAGCAAAAGATTTGACCGACTAGTCAACTCCTTCCGCAGTTTTCCAACCACCCTGTCGGACAGAAAGTCGGCACATCACTACAGAAAACGTGTGTTTTTCCTCAACGTCAAGGTACGTGAGGTAGATGTATGTTTGCAGGCAGTCTAAAGGTCGCGACTTGTTTAAAGACTGTCAAAATGAAGAGAATAGAGTCCTGATGCTTGAAAGTGTTCACATGATGTGTAGGCGGCTTGACAAAAGGGTTTGATCGTTTGAACAAGTCGAAAGACATATCATACTGGGTGAATTTTCCAAGTTGGCACAATGGGGAATACTGATAAAAAACTTTTTGAAAAAAAAGGAAACGACTTCAAAACCAAACAAAAAAAGTAAAAAAAACCAAAGTAAAAAACTTTACTTTAGGAAGTCGGTGGCTATAGTCAATGAAATAAAAAAACAAAGTCACCTCCTGAAAACCGCATCAAAATCGGTTCAGCCAAACGCGAAATAATCGCGGACAACAGGTCGAACTGAGAACCTACATTTTTTTGAGTCGGTTAAAAAAAATACTCGTAGGAGTCTCGTGATTGTTTTTGATAAAAACTTAACGTTTCTCGTGGTTTCAATCCCGCTCGAACTTTGACGGGACGATTGGCACAGTTGCTGAGCAATCGACTGCTGCGCAGTATGTCGCAGGTTCAATCCCCGCACGGAACAAATATTTGCATGACCTTCAAGTAGTTCCAGATCTGGAAGGTTTTGTTTGTTTTTAAAATCAATGTATATCGACAAAGAAAAAACGCTTCGAAATTCGAGAGTGGGGGCTAGTGACATCATAATGTCTGTAACCGACCAATTGACATTTTTTTGGGCTGACATGGTCATCGAACCTAGGATTACACCCACAGCATCTTTCAGCCACTAGGACCAACATAACTTTAGTTGGCCCTAGTCAGTTACTAAAGGAATATGAACATCAATACTGTCTGATTACAGCGATCACAAAGGCAATGTTTCCGACAAGAATGAGAATGACATTGTACTCCCGCCATTGTCTTACTCAGCTGATAATATAAGACCTAGATATGACTGTATCGGGGAAATTTTATCAGTGGCAGAGGTGGCACTCGTTTTACTTGATTTGTTTAAAAGAGCTAGCAGAGTTCTTGTTTCCGTTCATCTATATAATTTTGTGTCTGTTTGTATGTTTATTATTAATAAACTCAAAAACTACTGGACCGATTTCAAAATTTCTTTCACGAGTTGAATATTGCTTTGGTCTTGAGTAATATATAGACAATTATGAGGGGAGGCATGACTGAGCTAAACCGCTTGCAAAAAGGTTTGTAAGTATTTTAAAAAGAAGACAATGTCGTGTCTTTCTTTAGGTCGTTAATAGTCCCGAGGAATTGTACTAGAAGGATTAAAAGTATCCTATTAAATTTGTTAATGTGATAAACTAGGTATATTTAGAGCAATTTTCATCCTAATCCCTTAAGCCATTCATCCGTAGAGTGTTACAAAAATCCATCCATCCATTTCATTTCTAGTTGCTTCTCCCGCGAGTATTTCGAAAATTATCCCTCGGGTACATAAAGTCGGGATAAAAACTATCCTATGTGTTAATTCAGGTTATAAAATATCTGTGTACCTCTCATATAAATGTGTTCAGTAGTTTTTGCGTGAACGAGTAACAATAATCCATCTATGCATCGATGCAAACTTAGTAAAATGACATTAAACTAGTATTTTTACAACCCAATCTAAAAAAAAACAACAACACTATCCCCGCAGTAAAAAAAACAACTCGAAAAACGAATCTCCAACTCAGCATCCGCCATCATTGAATCTCCAATCTATCAATTACCTAGCTAATTGACATCTGCCAGGCGTAACCTACTGAATACAAACATATACGGCTACGATCGATACTGTTCACTTATTTATGTACATCCTTATTATCAGTTACACGCCTGTAAACTTGATACGTAAGTTACGATGCTTATGTATTATTGATAAGATCAGAATCAGAATCAGAATCAGAAATCTTTATTTGTGAACATAGGTATGGTTACATTATTAGTGTGAGATGGTAAAAATAGTTTGATCCTCTATGTTTTGCCCAGAGGCGTACAAATATTATTATTTAAGTTACAAAATAGCAAATTGATGATATTATATCAATTTTCAGATGAATATAACACAAAGTCTCTCAATTTAGTAAAATAAGTATAAATAGGTATAGCATGTCAACAAATAAAAAGAAGGTAAAAATACAGTCAATTTCTAAATAAATGTCAAATATTTAAGTTACATGTCATAATAAAATTAATAAGTAGTGATAATGTCGAACAGAATTCAGTATATTTAAAACAGGTCACATAGGGTGTTGCAAGGCAGTAATTATAGAATTGTCGTCGAAATAGTCCTTTATTGAGTAGTAGCATTTATGAGTCAAAATTATACGATGGTGTTTGTTTGGCGAGTATACTTATACGGTTCGGTCTTGTTCAGAGGCTTTTTATTAATTTAGCTGTATACTATGGGAGAAATATTAAAAAAAAAGCTCGTTGTCTAAAGTTGCCACTAAAGGTGGATTCACACTCTTCAGTCACCGCCACGTCACGTCACCGGCCCGGTTTAAAAAACAAAATATTTCTACACTCCTATATTAAAATTATTTGTCCAACACGTCAGTCAATGGTCAGTCACCGGCACGTGATCTATCAGTCACGTCACCGGTCACGCATCGTTCCCTACAAGTTTCATTCGGTGACGTGACGTGACTGATGTGTGTGAATGAACCTTAAGTATTTTTACTATGTCGTCGGTGCGTTTACAAACACAGATACTAACATACACAAACACCCAGAGCCGGAACAACTATTTGTAGGTCATACAAATATTTGTACCGCGTCGAAGCCACGACACGTTGCGCAACAGTCGATCGTTCAGCTACTGCGCCTACCGTAACGTTGGCCTTATCTGTTGGTAATATTTCTACTGCTTGGACTGGTTTCCCTTAAAATGCCTGTCTAAAGCCTGTGACCCTTGTAAAAGAATCGGCTATAATTCCCCAAGTGTGGGCTCAAAGGGCGTCAGACGTGTTCAAATTATGGGATCTAAAAAACATTTCCGGTTTTCTCTTGACATTTTTCTCCGCCGTTCGAGATGAAATAAATAACAAAAGTAGATGTTATTTTTTCACTAGGACTAAGGATCTTGAAATACTTTACTAAGAAGCGCAGCAGGACAGGATAGGAAGAAAAAATGGCATTGAACATAAAAATTATAGCTCAGTGGTATTTATACAACCGATATTTATGACTATTCATAAAAACAACTATAAAACAGAGCATTATGGAGTTTCTTGCCCAAAACCTACCTTTGCGAATGGGTGTAGAATCATTCCCATCCCATCCCATTTCCTATAATTTTAAGAATCGACGTTTAAAAGTGGCTCTTTGATGGCCTAATTGAAATAAATGATTTGACTTTGACATTAATAACTCCTTCCTTTTTAAATCAATTTCAAATATCAAAATTGCCAAAGACGAAAGGACTTCCTAAAATCTATCGAAAATTCGGTCTTCAACATAATCCCAAAGAATCCCTGTCCAAAACGTGGAACAACTTCAAAAAGAGAACACAAAAAACTTCGTTCAAAAACACTAAATTACGTTTTCCAATAATATATTCAGACAAACGTCTTAGCTTTGCTGAGTGATACTTCAGACGCTCCATTTATCAATAAAAAGTGCTCGGATTTAGGCAAACTTAAAGGGAAGGCCCTTTAACATGATAAGAGCTGACTTGTCTGTAATGGCCTTTTTGTCGGTGACCGGGGGGATTAAATCGCGCAACTTTTCGGCACAAATTGCGTTACGTTCTGTTGTACGGATAGATATTTCCGGCCGAATGTGTATTGGACGACTTTCCGCACGTGGAACGCATTATTATATGAAAAATGTGAAATATTTTGGACTAGATGTTGTTTCTATGTTCTCCTGGTCAGATTAGTGCCTCTTTCGTGCCTCGGAAAGCACGTAAAGTCGTTGGTCCCTGCTGCCATTTGTAGATTTTTGACAGTCGTTACTATTAGTCAGAAGCTCTAAGTCTGTCACAACCAGTCTTACCATTATTACCCAACGTTTCTGAGTTGCGGAGGTCCGATAGGCAGTCGCTTCATGTAAAATACAGACACTCAGTTGCATGTGGTTCAATTGGAAGCCGACCCCAATGAAGTTGAGAAAAGGCAGGCAGATTATGATAGTCTATATTATATAGATCTATAGTTTAAAGGCGATTTATTCTTCGGAAGGTGTTCTCTCACCTTTAATATAATAAAGGTGACCTCTGAACATGAAGTCCCAGGTTCAATTTCCAGGTCGAGAAAATTGTCGTTGTGTTTTTCCATCAGGGATTTCTCGACTCCTATTGGGGAAAAGCGTGATGTTAATAGCGTATAGCCTTCCTCAATAAATGGACTATATCCAACACAGAAATTATTCTTTTTAATTTTAATTAGTAGTTCTTAGATTAACGCGTTTAGCCAAATCTCTTCAGCTTAATAATAGAAGTATAGATAAATTCGAATTTACTATAAGCTATTAAATTGAACAAACAATCAATCAAGAGTAGACAAACATTCAACACGCCATGTCTAGTTGACATAGTGTACCTTGATTGACATACATTGTTAACCAGCCTCATTTGATCCTCCCCCTCTCCCCCACATGACAAGCTATTTCGAGCTAATTACCATCATTCATGAAGCCAATAGCCTTTTGTTCGTAAATCTCAGCACGAGTTTTCAGTAAATGAGACGTAAAGTAAACTGGAACTTTGACACTTTCAAAATGACAATTTTCAAGGAAAAAATGGAACAGCGCCTCTGGTGTGCGAAAAAGGAACTAATTTTCCGTTGAAAATTGTCAATTTGAAAGTGTCAAAGTTCCAGTTTACTTTACGTCTCATTTACTGAAAACTCGTGCTAAGGGTACAGTTCATCTGTAAGTATTTTGAAAGGAAGACAATGTCGTGTTTTTCTTGGGGTTGATAGTAGTATGACGGCACGGTGAGCGCAGTGGCTGAGCGATTAGACTGCTGCGCTGCGTGTTGCGGGTTCGATTCCCGAACGGAGCAATTATTTGTATGATCGACAAGTTGTTGTTTCGGGTCTGGGCGTTTGTGGATGTGAGGTAATATGTTTGTAAACGCACCCACGACACAACTAAAAAAAAAATATTTATATTTAGAATTGATAACCTCCTTCTTTTTTGAAGTCAGTTAAAATTGAAAAACACAAAGACACACTGTCGCATTTTTACAACACACTATCCCGCAGAAAAAAAAACGAAAATTCGAAAAACGAATCTCCAACTCAGCATCCGCCATCATTGAATCTCCAATCTATCAATTACCTAGCTAATTGACATCTGCCAGGCGTAACCTACTGAATACAAACATTACGGTTACGATCGATACTGTTCACTTATTTATGTACATCCTTATTATCAGTTACACGCTGTAAACTTGATACGTAAGTTACGATGCTTATGTATTATTGATAAGATTATACGATGGTGTTTGTTTGGCGAGTATGCTTTGACGGTTCCGTCTTGTTCAGAGGTTTTTTATTAATTTAGCTGTACACTACGGGAGCATTATTTAAAAAAAAACACGTTTTGACACTAAAGGTGGATTTACACTCATCAGTCACTGTTCGGGCGTCTTCGGCAATCATCGGCTGCGCCGAGTCCAGCTGCGGTGCGCGGGAGACGAGCCTACACTTCGCAACCGACCTCCACCGACGGCACGCGCGCGCAGCTGGACTCGGCGCAGCCGATGATTGCCGAAGACGCCCGAACAGTCACCGTCACGTCACGTCACCAGCCTGTTTTAAAAAACAAAATGTTTCAACACTCCTATATTATATTTGTTCGACACGTCAGTCACCGGCACGTAATCTATCAGTCACGTCACCGGTCAGGCATATTTCCATACAAGTTTCATTCGGTGACGTGACGTGACTGATGTGTGTGAATGTACCTTAAGTATTTTTCCTATGTCGTGGGTGCGTTTACAAACACAGATACTAACATACAAAAACACCCAGACCCGGAACAACTATTAGAAGGTCATATAAATATTTGTACCGTGGGTGGATCGAAGCCACGACACGTTGCGCAACAGTCGATCGTTCAGCTACTGCGCCTACCGTAACGTTGGCCTTATCTGTTGGTAATATTTCTACTGCTTGGAGTGGTGTCCCTTAAAATGCCTGTCTAAAGCCTGTGACCCTTGTAAAAGAATCGGCTATAATTCCCTTAGTGTGGGCTCATCAGACGTGTTCAAATTATTGGATCTAAAAAACATTTCCGGCTTTCTCTTGACATTTTTCTCCGCCGTTCGAGATGAAATAAATAACAAAAGGGCATGTGATTTTTTCACAAAGACTTTAAGGATCTTGAAATACTTTACTAAGAAGCGCAGCAGGACAGGATAGGAAGAAAAAATGGCATTGAACCTAAAAATGATGGCTCAGTGGTATTTATACAACCGATATTTTTGACTATTCATAAAAACAACTATAAAACCGAGCATTATGGAGTTTCTTGCCCATTCTTCTTCATACAACCTACCTTTGCGAATGGGTGTAGAATCATTCCCATCCCATCCCATTTCCTATAATTTTAATAATCGACGTTTAAAAGTGCCTCTTTGATGGCCTAATTGAAATAAATGTTTTGACTTTGACATTAAAAACTCCTTCCTTTTTAAATCAATTTCAAATACCAAAATTGCCGAAGACGAAAGGACTTCCTAAAATCTATCGAAATTCGGTCTTCAACATAATCCCAAAGAATCCCTGTCCAAAAACGTGGAACAACTTCAAAAAGAGAACACAAAAAACTTCGTTCAAAAACACTAAATTACGTTTTCCAATAATATATTCAGACAAACGTCTTAGCTTTGCTGAGTGATACTTCAGACGCTCCATTTATCAATAAAAAGTGCTCGGATTTAGTCAAACTTAAAGGGAAGGCCCTTTAACATGATAAGAGCTGACTTGTCTGTAATGGCCTTTTTGTCGGTGACCGGGGGGATTAAATCGCGCAACTTTTCGGCACAAATTGCGTTACGTTCTGTTGTACGGATAGATATTTCCGAACGAATGTGTATTGGACGATTTTCCGCACGTGGAACACATAATTATATGAAAAATGTGAAATATTTTGGACTAAATGTTGTTTCTATCTTCTCCTGGTCAGATTAGTGCCTCTTTCGTGCCTCGGAAAGCACGTTTAGCCGTTGCTCCATGCTGCCATTTGTAGATCTTTGACATAACTTAGTCAGAAGCTCTAAGTTTGACAACCAGTGTTGCCATGGTGTATCGTATTACCCAGTTACTGGGTGGCGGAGGTCCGATAGGCAGTCCCTTCATGTAAAATATTTTAATATTAATAAATATAATATCTTCAGCTGCATCGGGTTGACTGGAAACCGACCCCAATATAATTTGGAAAAGGCTAGGCAGGTGATGATGGTCAGATTAGTGTCTATATTTTAACGACGATTATTTTTTCAATTAATAAAGGCCTTCCATCACCTAATATAGTAAGGTTCCTCAGAGAAAGATTTTTTCAATTTAAATGAGTAGTTCTCAAGATTAGCGCGTTCAATCTAAAGAAGCATAGATAAATTTGAATTTACTATAAGCTATTAAATTGAACAAACAATCAATCAAGAGTAGACAAATATTCAACACGCCATGTCTAGTTGACATAGTGTACCTTGATTGACATACATTGTTAACCAGCCTCATTTGATCCTCCCCCCTCCCCCCTCTCCCCCACATGACAAGCTATTTCGAGCTAATTACCATCATTCATGAAGCCAATAGCCTTTTGTTCGTAAATCTCCGAAGTTATGTCACAATGTAGGTCGATGGGCACAGCACAGAAAACCAAAGAACTTATCATAACTTTTCACGTTTTTCGACGTTAACTTGAATTTTAATTAGTTACTTTTTCGAACACTAGAGGCGTGGAAGACCTTCTGGTCCGTTAAGGAGCATTTGGGGGAAGTCTACCCGAAATCTCAAAAAAAAAAATAAGATCATCCTCATCATCCCCATGAAATGTGTCCTCAAAATGGGCCTAATGGGTGGCACTGCAGGTACTTGACCGGCTCTGAAATTGAGCTGTTTTTCAGTTGCCATTTGGGTTTCAGGCTCAAGGCGTCTTTTAATCCAGTGATCTCGGCGGACATCAGCAGCATTCGGGGAAGTACAAAAATTAAGCTGTTTTTCAATTGCCCTTTGGGTTCCAGGATCACGGTGTCTTTTAATTTAGTGGTCTCGGCTTCAGTCAGAGCAGCATTCAGAGAAACAAGTGTCACACGCGTAACCATAAAAATGTTTAATATTTTTGGGTATTGTCAGGATTGAAAACGATCAATAGATTAATTATGATACCGAATACGTGAAAAAAAACATATGTAAACGTATGTACATAATATATGCGTGTTTTCACTCATTGTACAAACCCGACCTTCTGTATCCACCTATTGTGTAGTCTCCATGTTCTCGTGTCAATAAAGCGCTCAATTCCCCATTATTTGACGAGACACCGCACTTGTTTGGCACATATATCTTCAAACATGACTGTTTGACGAGAACCCACTTTTACAATGTAAAATACGAGCATAAGGTGAGCGAAATGTGTTCTCTGTTTGAGTTTCTGAGTAACGTTTGGGACTTTTATTTGGAGATGGCCTGAATTCTGGATGCGTAAGTTTGAGACGATACCTTCTTTTGCGATGTGGTATTATACTTACATAATGTTTATTGTAACTTTTTGTTGTAGAAGGTAACTTATTTTTATTATACTTTTTGTTTTCAAGGGGTGTTGTCTTTATAATGTGAGTATTCTGTACAACTAACTATTCTGTTAAATAATATGAGTACTCTGTACTTATAACTAGTCTCAACTATGGTGTACTGGAATAGAGATTTGTCTATGATCAAATGGCTATTTGATTAAACGCTCCATATACTTTTACATAGCGAGGACTGGTACCACTTTTTTGTTATGATTTTGTTAGCTGTAAAGCCTTCCATGAAATAAACAAATATATAGTAGCGTCGTTTTAACCTAAAAAATAAAACAAAACAGCTAAAACTAAAAATAAATTCTAGCGCCAAGACGCCCGCAACGTCGGACGTCGCAAGACGATCTCGGGCCACCGTAGGCGCGGGCATGCGGGCGGCGAGTAAAGGACAACTCGCTGTCCGACCATGGACCATGCACGGGTCGACAGCGCGTCGTGTTCCACGTGCACCTCAAAGAGCGTCAGCATAATGACGAGGCCCCCTCTCAGAGGGCTAAAGCCTGCCGGGGTCGCGGGACTTATTCCATCACCGTGACCCTGGAACATAAAGGGCTATTGAAGGACACCGTGGATTTTAGTCAGTACAAATCTGACAGTACCTCCCGCCCTGCCCGGGGTGGGAGAACTCATTTGATGATTTTACCACATAAAAAAAAATCTACCAGTCGTGTTGAAATGTTTGTGTGGTTCCTTTAAATCATTTTTTTTTTTAAGTAATGAATGATGTTTTTCATGGTGTACCTATCACGTAATATTTGCACTTGGCTGCTTGTCCGAATCGTTTCAACAGTGTAAGGATTGTAGATGATGTCTATAAAAT
Source organism: Agrotis ipsilon (assembly GCA_028554685.1). Lineage (NCBI taxonomy): Eukaryota > Metazoa > Arthropoda > Insecta > Lepidoptera > Noctuidae > Agrotis > Agrotis ipsilon. The sequence goes on from CM052974.1 coordinate 14,044,268, forward strand.
AAATGATATTTATAAAATACTCGATTTTGAAGCGATTTTCACGGGAAAACGTTACACACGTTGCCGTATACATGTGTATGCGCCTTTATTTAATTTGATATAATATATATAATAATATATATATATATAATATATATATATATATAATACCCTATAAAGATGTTGATAGGATTAATTTTATATATATATATATATATAATATATATATATATATATATATATATAATACCCTATAAAGATGTTGATAGGATTAATTTTGTAAACCTATCAGGCAAATATATTAAATTTTCCTTCAACATACTTCAGAAGAAACTTTTAATACCAAAAATATATCGGCCATAATATTTATCCATTTCCCGATATTCTTGATTGTTTTTCTGAGAATCAAAACTTCGAATCGGATTCACTGACAATACTCGGAAATACTCGGAATCCATCTTTAAGAAATTCCAGCAGAAATAATTAAGATCGAACCTTCGAGTCTCGAATGCGCCCCTTCACTGAAGAGGTTTAAACTTGAGAACGGAAACAAGAGATTTGAGAGCAGAAATAAAAAGCGCACGCTTTTGTTTCGATGAAGACTTTTATTGATTTATTGATAGTCGGAAAATGCTTTGAAATTATGAGCGAAATCAGCATTGTATTCTCTGTGAAAGGGTTGCAAAGCTTAGACCCGGGCGCACTTTGAATACGAATTTTTATCTTAAGACCGCTGTACACATTGGGCCAAGGCATTGGGTCAGTAGGTTGGGCCAAAATAATGAATTCCAAATGTCGCTTTTTACACATTGGGCCAACTTGTGAACACTGTTTACGAAGCACGCCAAGATCCTTTGATTGGTGCACGAAAAACCGACAACATTCGGTTTGCCTGCCAGTATTTCCGCCAACTACCAACATACCGCCAAGTAGGTCTGTACACGCTGGCCCAACGCGTTGGCCCAATGTGTACAGCGGGCTTTACGAAAATATACGATCGTGGTCGTCTGAATTATGTCATCTGCCTACCCTTTTCCCAACTATATTGGGGTCGGCTTCCAATCGAACCAGATGCAGCTGAATATCAGTATTTAACATGGAGTAACGGCCTATCGGACCTCCAGAACTCAGTAACTGGGTAATATGATACCCCATAGACCAACACTTGGCAAACGTGGCTTAACCCGGAAGATCAGCCTGTGTTGGTGTAATATTTAGTGACAAGCTCCACGATCGTGCGCACGGTAAATACGGTTTTCTCCATCAAACAGAGTAGTTTTCCCGTGATTCGTGAAGGCCAGTTTGGGGCATTTATGAGCATTTTATTTCGTTGTTTCTCTTCACTATTTCCAAATAGGCAGATAATTTATTTCACATATTCGTTCACATGCGCTTTGCATTCAAAGGCAGTGACTGATAGCCTTATAAAACAATCTGAAGCAAAAGGATCAGCCTGGGTTCGTACCCACAACTTACAGCTCCATCGTGGTCCATACCACACTCGGACAAAATTATTCATTAAAAAACTATAGCGTCGCACTAAAATTAAAATTTTTCTCAACACTTTAGCTCAGACCTCTAAAAAACTTGGTTTTAGCTTAGCATCGTTACGCTTCGTTCTGAAATTGACCTTATTAGTACAAAGTTAAGTAGCATATTTTTACAGACCCTATATACAACTTTAAATAAGCTTTTCATATGAAAAAGATCTTTCATCTCAGTTGCGTAAGGTTTATTTTCGGATGAATAACAACTACTACAGAGCTAAGTTTTAGCTAAGACGGAGTTCGTTCTATAGATTTGAGCCTTACACTCAAGTATGAAGCAGCGTTACACCTGAAAAGGGTCCAATTAAAATAGCCTTCTCCACCGATAAACGATTGTGTAAATGATGAACTTTGAACCTTACCTACCTGAACATTAAGGTCAGGTATTATCGATTTATTTTCCCCTTCGTTTCCATTTGACTTTGATATTTTTCTTTTTCTTTTGTTAATTTATTCGATTTCCGCCATGGTGGTGTTTTAACAGAGCTTTTTACTTAGCAGTGGAGTTTATTTTGGCACCGATTTCAACTGTGAAAGACTTTTTGCAGTGAAAAATTAAACTGTTATACTACTACTGTATACTAGGGGAATAGTCTCAGCAGATAGATGGAAAGTATAAATATATTATTGTAACCCCGGGACGGGGAGAGGAGATGCTCGGAGTCTCCTTGCGTGACCGACTCAGAAATTCGATTTGTAGACGAACCAAAATTACTGACATAGCCCAACAAATTAGAATGTTGAAATGGCAGTAAGTAGGCCATATACCGCGCAGAACTGATGCCCGAGGGACCGTAAGGTTCTCGAATGGAGACCACGCACTGGCAAGCGCACCGCCCAAAAGGTAGGCAGACGATCTTATGAAGACCACATCATCACAATGGTTACAAGCCGCTTCCAAACGATCCTAGTGGAAGTCTATAGGGGAGGCCTATGTTCAACAGTGGACGTCTTACGGCTGATATGATGATGGTTGGCGTTCTTTGGGGGCCACTTTCGTTCAGCAGTAGACGGTAATTGGCTAAGAAGAGAGAGAGTGTCCCAAAATTGTCACAGAACTGTTTAATATTGCTTATTCTATACACATTTCTCAGACAACCTTTGAATTGACTGTGCGAACAACCAGTTAACAACTAAAAGTCAGTTGAAACTTCATACCAAAAACCAATTCACTAACCAATCGATACCACCTAACCTTGCAAGCTAAAAGAAACCCAATAACCTAATACAATCTAAGTCCCAATTCCCCCAATCATAATTCCATAATGTATCCATTTTTAGACCGCATTCCTAATACGAAATGGCGGGTAGGTAGTGAAATAATTAAACGAGCTACGAAGCTAGTTGGTTATATAAATAATGGACGCGATAGTCTTTTGTTTCGGCACGCCACTGGAGGATTTGTTGGTGTCTGCTGCTATTAATGATTCAAAGTGTAGGAGATCGTTGCGATAAGATGGTGAAAAAAGACAGTAGGTGAGAAGGAAGATGTGTTTGGTGGATCAGAATGCGTTTCATAATTTGTGGAACTGTGTTGATAATAATATTGTTTAAAATGTCCTTTCTCCTAAATGATACCTCCCCAAAATGTTTCTCGGATCTATTTCCCGAAATGTCCACCCAAATATGTCCCTTGAAACCATTCCCCGAAATGTCCTTTACCGAAAATGTCCCCTTGCCGAATCATCTCTATAGCCAAGCCGTATTAATTCTAACCAGATGCAGCTGAATACTACCTTGCATTTACTAGGATTGATAACCTGACGTCCAAAATCTTGGAAATCCTAGGAAAGCTGGTTGTCAGATTTCTGAATGACCATATACTATTATAAAATATCTACAACTGACAACCGCAACCAATGGCTCATGGTTTCCAAAATACGGAATACGTAAATCGGTATGCAATGGATGGATGACCATCCATACTTCTTCGCTCCCCTGTTAACACGTCACGTAATTCACTCTATTTCTCGCTCAATTTTATCCATTTTTTTTTTTCTTTCTTCACCCTTTCCATCCATCAACATTCATACCATCAGTCTTTTAGTCACATCATAACCCTACGTAAGTAACAGAGTGTTAATGTTCACGATTATTACTGGAACCTTTTCTGTTTCAAACTTTTTTGAAGTATAAAGAGACCCTGAGGCCTTATCATGAATTTTCAGTTATTTTGACGTAAAGAAAACTGTAACTTTGACATTAATTTCAAAGAAAAAATTAATTCCTTCTTCGCACACCAGAGGCGCTGTTCCATTTTCCATACAAGAAACTCTGTAAACACTGGAAAGATGCTGTAAAGTAAAATATTGAAAACTCGTGATAAGGACTCAGTTCCGAGAAAGAAAGAAAAATATTCAAATAAAACTCACCTATTTCTAATTTAAGATTATATTTTATTTTGACAGCTCGAAGCACTTAAAGAAATCGTGTTCGTTTTACCTCGGAAAAGTGAGATATAAATCCTATATTCAAAAATTCTACTCCAGCTGTGAAAAAAAAAGTAATCCTAAAGAATTTATATTGTGAAATACAACAATAAGGCGTAACAAGCGATACCAAAATCCTGCTTACAACAGAATTCCAAATCGGATGCTAGATAAATGTTTTGGGAAACGTAGGCGTATATTTTTGAGCACACCGATAAATACAAAAGGTTCATAAACTTTTGTTTTTATTCTTTTAGATTTGTTTTTGCTAGACGGATTTGCTCATGCCTTAATAACCCCAGAGGCAAAGATGAGGGCTTATTTTTTGTGTTCCACCCACGCCTCAAAGTGCTGTCAGAAATCTGACAAATGCTTTTGAGATTACGGAACATGACGCTGAAACGGATCACTCGCATGTCGACATGTTCCATAAAAACAACTAGCCTTGTAACAGGTATCAAGCCATCTAAGTTTAGGTTGACAACTGCTGGTCAGTGACTATCAAGTTAGCCAATAGCCCTGCTGATTTGCATCTCGTCAAAAACGCAGCTCGACAGACAATTAATAAAAATTTAAAAAACCCCCGACACAATTGCAGTCCCCCAACGCGACGTATTTTTATTATTTTTCACTTTTTAAAGGGAATTTGGTTTTTGTGTTTTCTAAATTTTGAATTTATTTTTTATTTTATACTTTTTATAGGTACATACCGATATCATTTTATGTTTCTAAGAGTACTCCCGATTAAGTCATCAATATTCCCTTTCAGTACGCTTTCATTTGATACCCGACTCGAGTATATTTGCAGACCCTCGGTTACCTTTCCCCACTTTCAACCCCACAACTTCTAAACGGCTCAACCGATTTTCATCAAACATGTCTAAGAACACTCGCAGATAAGTCACCATTCATACAAAAAAAAACTAAATTGAAATCGCTTCATCCGTTCGGGCTCTATGGTGCCACAGATAGACAGACAGACAGACAGACACGTCAAACTTATAACACCCCTCTTTTTCCGTCGGGGGTTAAAAAGGATTTAATAAATGCTTGTATTCGTCTTTTACACGACTACGGTTATCATTATTTTATTTTTAACAGTTGAACCACTTACTGTAGTACTAACACCATCTTTCTCGGTAGCCCGAGGTGTACCGCTAGGAGGTACATCTGGCCCATCCCTAAATATACAACAATACAAATATTTGTTTGAACCAATCCTTCTGTTTCCTCTTGTCTATTGCTCTGAACGAGTTGTTTCTTCAACAAACAATGGCAAGTTTTCCTCGGCATAGTTTAGTTACAACTGTCGAGAATGCCTGGCTGCTTCGAACGCGTAATTTAGTAATGGCCGTTTGAAAGGAGCGGCTTAAGTGATAATGTAATATAGAGAGGAATTATTTGAGAAAGCTATGGTCGTGAAGATGGCGAGAAGCTATGGTCGTCCATCTTATCTCGTTTTGAAGTCTTATTACTATCCTAAATGCGGAAGGTTGTGAGGATGGATGAATGAATCGACGTGTTTCAACTTACTTAACTTAACTTGGCGTTGTGTGATTATTGTGGAATATTATTATTTTTTATTATAGTATTTACTAGGTCACGAAAGTCAGATAAGCTGTCGCTCCATGAAAAATACCTGATTCGAACATACTTCTGAAACGGCTTGGCAGATGATGATGGCAAGGAAAGAAAGTAAAAAATAGTACTAACGTTTTCAAACGCGTCCTGAAACCAATTTCAACGATAACTTTTGACGGCGACGTGAGCGCAGTGGCTGAGCGATTGGATTGCTGCACAGTGTGTCCACCAACGACACAGGAGAAATACCCAGTGTGGGGCAAGGTTTTTTAAAAGGGAAAAAGACACTGTCAAACAGTCAGAAGTTATAATAACTTTTTAAAGGTACTACTGTTGCTCATTTCAAAGCAAATATGGAAAAATGCGTAAGAAAATCCACCAGTGGTTATCAATACATAATAATAGCACGATTCATGGCAATTTTGTCATACCACCGCATTATTGGAATAGTTGACGGCGATATACATTATATACAGTACATAAGTAGATAGCTAGACGGTATCGTGGACTTAATACATAGATAATATGGTGAATTGCAGAGGATTATTAGAGAAGCCACGATTATGATAGTGATGTACAGGTAGCAAAACAGATAGGTATGCGGGTAGCAATTTTCAAACGGTATTGTTTTAGACCACGGATTTTAATATTTTGAAAATTATCGTGAAATAGCGGCCCGTCCCCCGGCTTCGCACGGGTGGGCATGATATACACCTATACATCCTAGCTTAGCCTAGCCTATGTTACTCAGTGAATGTAGCTTTCTAATGGTAAAGAATATTTTGAAATCGCCATAGTAGTTTTTGCATTTTTTCATTATAAACATGACATCACATAAGCGATTTCAAGTGACAAAGTTGTTTTTTGTTTTTGGTATTAAATTACCGAAAATTTGCGAGATTTGCGCATAGCAAGACATTAAGCGATTCAATTTTATATTATAGAAGATTACAAGCCTTCTAATTCAGACTGTTACATTAAAAACTCCATACGAAAAACAATACATCTACCATAAAAATACTCCATACAAATGACGCACTCCAGTTCCCCGTATCATCCATTTATTTCATCCACCTCGGTAACTCTGACAGTGTTCTTGCAAACATAATGCGAATGATTTATTTGGTGGAAAGGCACCCTAAAAGCATTTCGAGTTACAGGTAACTTATTGTAGCTATGGTCGTCGAGATTTGTGATCATTGATTGTTTTATAATATGGATAGCTTTCATTTTGTTTAGCTTGGCAAATTTCCCACCCAGGGCAAAGCGGGAGGGACTGTCAGATTCGTACTGACTAAAATCCACGGTGTCCTTCAATAGCCCTTTACTTTCCCGGGTCACGGTAATTCGTAAGTCCCACGACCCAGGCAGGTTTGGCCTCTAAAGGAGGGCCCCTTCATTCTAATATGGATAGCTTAATTGTAATAGAATTGTAGTGATAACCGAGCACTACTGTGTCAAGACGTTGTAGATTCGATTCTCAGCTCGAGAAAATGATATCTAATATCTTGAGTGTTTTTTTTTTTTCGACGACATTTTATTTTTATTTTTGATGGGTTCGTTTCTGACTCTAGTCCAGGTCAAAGGTGACTGAGATATAGCCCACGATATAGCGAGCTTACCCACAAAAAGCCTGTTCACTCTAATTCGAGAGAAAGAAAGAGATTCGATGATGATAATAGACTCTACCAGTATATGTAAAAACAGGAAAAAAACACGAAACAGAACTTGGCTTCTGCTCTCAACCTTCATCATCATCAGCCAGAAGACATCCACAGATAAAAAAGGCCCCCTAAGACCTCCACGCCGACAATCCGCCAGTTGCATTCATCGGTTGCCCGCAACTCTCACGATATCGTCGACCACCAGTGGGAGCTACGCTACTTCCAGTTCCCATGAGAACTTTTTCGGCGCCTCTTGCATCCATCGGTTGCCCGCGACTCTCACGATGTCGTCGGTCCACCTTATGGGAGGCTACGCTGGGTCTTTCAGTCCGTGGTCGCCACTCGAGAACTTTTCTTCCTCATCAGCCCTCACTTGCATCCATGGGTTTGCCCACGACTCTCACGATGTCGTCGGCCCACTTAGTAGACGTCAGCCTACGCTCCGCCATCCAATTTGTATTCGCCACTCGATAACTTTCTTTCCCGATCCTAATTTCACGGTATGTTAAGACGGTCCCGATACCAAGGAATAAGGAACAACTAGGTCAGTCCGCAATAAGATTCCTCTAATTACAAACGTTCATTTGTAATGAATGAAGTAAACAAATGGGAATTACTGAGTACATCTGAAAGCGCTTAGCACTGAGCAACCAACATAATAAGTATGTTTGTTGGTAGGTACAGCAATAGAAAAGTAGTACGTAACTAGGGTGAACATCTATCTGGATTTGTATGGACATGCCCGGATTTGACAAATATCCGGATTTCTTAATAAAAGGTAATACAGACAGATTGCGTTCCGGCATTATACACAGACTTTGACACCTATATAATTATCAGCATTTTGCCTTTACTGCATTTCATTTGAGCTCAGCGCAGTATGTCTTCTTCTTCCTTAGTTTTGTATCACTCATCGTTTCAGTAGTCAGCCTTTCTAGTCTTCTTTCAAACAATCCCTCATTTCTTTGGTCAGATATTTCACTCAAAGCCCACCATCCGCGATCAAGTAAGTAATATATCCCTACCGTACACAACCTAAACAAAATATCTATAAATAGAATGTATTTAGAAGTTCCTTTAAACCCAAGGGCGATAGCATACAGAACTCCGAAAGGCAGTACCAGATTTTCCGTAATTTACGTATAGAATACTTAAAGTATTTACGGCGTTTCTGGTAGGTAGGTAAAATGAAACAACGCCTTTAGTATGAACGTAGAGAATTTTTTTATCATCAAAGTTCCCATATTTACGTCACACGGACGTGACAAGTCATGCTAGGACTTCCGAAATATTAAAGCGAAATACAGAGACTTTTTGCAAAATACCGGAATGACTTCGGGACTTTTTGCAAAATACCGGTCCGGACTTTTGAAATTGTAATTTGGTAACCCTAGTCGTAACGTACTCATAGGTACAAAGCGTTGGCACGTTGCCAGCTTGCCACTACCTGTGTTATAACAGCTCGTAGTCATATCTTCACGCCTTTTTTTCTTACAGGGTAAGTAGAATAAGTTGTCTTTAATTATGAGGAGAACGTGTTTTTGTGAACTAACTTTGCTCTTTATGAAACTGAATAAAATCCTTTTAAAGTACGTTTTTGTGGTCAAACTACATTTCGTGGAGTTTTTGTTGACTACTATGGAATTATTTTATTAACTTTAAGACTTCTGGAATGTTAGTTAAAAATGAAATGTTACCAGATTTTGTCAGTAAATATCACGGGGTACAGTACCCTTAGCACGAGTTTTCTGTAAATGAGACGTAAAGTAAACTGGAACAATTTCAAATTGACAGTTTTCAAGGAAAAAATTAATTCCTTCTTCGCACACCAGGCGCTGTTCCATTTTTTCCTTGAAAATTGTCAATTTGAAAGTGTCAAAATTCCTGTTTACTTTACGTCTCATTTATTGAAAACTCGTGCTAAGGGTACAGCACCACGAGTTTTCACTCTTTTACTTTACAGCGTCTTTCCAGTATTTACAGCGTTTCTTGTATGAAAAAATAGAACAGCGCCTCTGGTGTGCGAAGAAGGAACTAATTTTTTCCTTGAAAACTGTCAATTTCAAATTGTCAAAGTTGTAGTTTACTTTACATCTCTAATACTGAAAACTCGTGCTAAGGGTACTGGATATGGAAACACAGAACCGAAAAGTATGTTTGACAACGATATGAAGAATCACTTTGATGCTTAACCACCATTTACACCGAGACTTGCTTAAAACTTACATTTTCAGTCGCTCTATTGAAATGTTCGCCATTTCAATAGAACGACTCGAAATCAAATTTTATTTACAACACGAAAAGATACATAATTATTCGGGTATCGTCACTTTAAGGCGTAGCACGTCGCGTCTCGATGTCGACTGACCGTTATTTAGTTTTAGTTTTTAGGGTTCCGTAGTCAACAATGAACCCTTATAGTTTCGCTATGTCCGTCCGTCCGTCCGTCTGTCCGCAGCTTAGCTCAGAGACGCCCAGTAATAGAAAGCTGTAATTTGGTGTGATACGGATTTGTTGTGCTGAAAAAGTGGCAAAATAAAATTTCGTAAAATATTATTTTTAGGGTCCTGTACATGTAAAGAGGGGATGCTTTTTTTTTTCTCGCGTACCCCTTAGTGTGGGGTATCATTAAATAGGTCTTTAAAAAATATTGGTAGTTCCCGTTCACAATTTTTTGATAAAAAGATTCGTTTTTGGAATATTAAGCTTTTAAGTGCTAAATTATTCCTGGACTCGAGTGTCCCACCCTCTTCCAGCTAAACGGTTATGTTTTGGGGTGTGAAAAAATTCACAATAGTAGTATATATAACGTAGTTTAAAGAAAAATTATCATGACTAAGTAAGCTTGACAAGTTTACGAGTAAGAGTCGACCAACTTATAAAACGTACTTGGATAACATATTTTCCTAAACAAAATGTGTCGGAGAATATATTTTTCAACTGCAAATGTAAGTTTGTCAACTTTAATTTGTTAAAATTAAATTCAGTGAATTAGTTTAGTTAGTTCGCAATAGTATTTTGATGGGCAGTGTAGGGTTCACTGTGCGTGGCCCGACACGCACTTGGCCGGTTTTTTGATATTAGATATTTTTTTCTATACTTCAGTCTTAGTTTTGGAAAATATTAAGTTTATAATAATTTTATCGTAAAGACGTATACATTAAATTTAATGGATTATCCTACTAATATTATAAACGTGAAAGTTTGTATGTATGGATGTATGGATGTTTGTTACTCTTTCACGCAAAAACTACTGAACGATTTGGGCTTAAATTTGGTACACAGATATTTTAATAACCTCTGGATAACACATAGGATCGTATAATATATAGGATGTTTTAATCCCGATTTTATGTTCCCGTGGGATAATTTTCGAGTTGTAGCGGGTGAAACCGCTAGCAGCAGCTAGTATAATAATATAGAAACTGAAAAATTCAAGAACATCAAATCTTCCGCCATCTCACCGAAATATAGACAATTAGAATAAATTAAACTAAGTCCTCAATAGTCCTCATCTACCAAAATCAAACATAAACATCCTCACACAGAGAACACAATAACCACTAACGCCAAATAGTAATTGGTGTTACGCCAAAGTAATTTAATTCCCTTATCGGCCCCTGTTATCAGTAGCTTATCCGTTAGGCCAGCAATCTGAACGAGTGGTTTTTTCCCAGTTTGGTCCCTACTGGGAATCTTGGGGCAGATAGTAACCTCCTTGTAATAGTAATTAGTTTGTGATTGTTATGTGTTTCTGGTGTTATTTTTATCGTCTTTGTACTGGATTGTTGGCCTAGGCTGAGTGTGGGTACAGTATTACATAAGTATTTAATATTGTTAGTGAGAAACTAGGTTTTGCCAGAAAGAAGCCACTAATATGTGTAACGTTCCTAGTCGAAGTCAATCAAAATGCCCAGTCGCTCGACGTGATCAGTACAAAATCATTATCCAAAATCAGCCTCCTATATTATAAACAAATCGACTATAGAAAACGTGAGTTGTAAAGGGATTTTACTCTTTCACGCAAAATCTGACGGATTGGATGAATTTGTACCAATAGTTATACTATCAGGATTTTTATCACTTATCGCCCAAAATTTCGTTGTAGCGGTGAACGTGGCAGCAGCTAGTATCACATATAACTAGCTCAACAAAATTTCTTTTCACACTTTTCAAGGCACGGTTTATACCAATATAAATATATTGGTATATTGGTCTCGTATTTACTTTAACCTTCAGTACATGTTTGCTTATGATGTTGTGAAATCGTTTAAGTATTAGTGATGAAATAAACTACACAAAATCTTAAATCGAATCCACTACTAAATTAATTAGAATAGTTAGAAAATTGAAAAACCTTGCATACTTCTAGGAATTTACGATTTTTTGGACGGCACTGTTGACGCTGCGGCTGAGCGTTCGACTGTTACGCAGCATATCGCAGGATCGATCTTCGCACAGGGCAACTATTTGAATATCCTACAAGAAGTTTGACGGCACGGTTGGTGCCGTGGCTGACCGATTGGACTGCTGCTCTGCGTGTCGTGGGTTCGATCCCCGAACGGTATAAACAAAAATTGTATGCTATACAAGTAGTTGTTCCGAGTCTGGGTGTTTGTGTATATGACTTTCTATTTATGTAATCGCAACCCACGATACAGCAGATATTCCCAGTATTGGGTAATTTAAAAAAAATATAAATCCTGTATCGCAGGTTTGCTTATAAACATAGCGTGTTGCCATACAGCCTCCAATACATACACATCATACAAAAAGAGGAATATAAAATAGCTTCATCTATTCACATATCACATAATGCATCTTATAAACTACTTAAGCACTCACCAGTTGTTAGTCCATTACTTACGAATGCACATAAACTTACGTCTGCTCATGACATCCAAACTCGACTAGAATTTATTACTCCATATTATGTTACTTTTACCAAAATAGCTTTTCTCGTTTTTCCTTGTGGCTTGTAGAAGTTCATATATCCGTTACGTGTTCGTGCATTTAGGGTTTCTTTATTAAAATACCGGGTATTTTTTCGCCGTAGTCCAGTGGTTTAATTTTCTAATATTAAATTATGGGGAAACTGGGTTTTTTTACCATTCATCATCATCATGAGCCTATAACTTTCCCACTGCTGGGACACAGACCTCCTCTCTGAGAGGGAGTGGGCCAGAAGCCAATCCACCACGCGGGCCCAGTGCGGGTTTGGTAGAGTGTCACATGGTCTTCGAATTTTTTGTTCTAGAGCAGTGATGATGAAATAAATTACACAAAGTAATGCGCCTAACGGTAAGTCAGGACCGATACCACTGGGCCACCACTGCTCTTTTACCATTAGTGTTAAGGACTTAACTAAAGGCTAGTAAATGAAATAAGTGGACTGTAAACACGTTTAGAATATAATGGTTCAAAGACAGTAGTAAATGTTGGACTAGAAGCTATGTACAACGAGAATAATGCGCAGCGCCGTTGTCGATCGTGTCGAGATGGGTGAAGTGCGGGCGGCGGAGCTGCTGCTGGTCCGCGCCGCGCCGCTGCGTTGTCGTCCCCGCGCCTCACCGAGGCCCTCCGCGAGTCCCCTCGCGCTGTGGTAAGGTAATCAACGCCTTGTGTGCGTGGGAACAATTAGTTTTAATGGAACGAGAATAGTTTGTCACCTAGTCCCATAATTCCATTCAATACACTTGAATGTGAATCCTCTAACCGAGCTATATAAATAAAAAGGTGCATGTCGGGCCAATGCACAGTGTAGGGTTTCATAGGTTGTTATAGCTGTAAAAATAAGAGTTGACAAACTTACATTTGGCAGTTGAGTGTGGCATGTTCTCCGAGACATTTGTTTTAGGAAAATATGTGAGCCCAAGTACGTGTTTTATAAGGTGGACTATTACTCGTAAACTTGGTAAAGCCTACGTAGTCAGGATATTTTTTTAAAAACGTCGTATTTAATATACTACTATTCGTGAATTTATTATTTTACACTTTTGTCCCAGGCGCCACAAATCCGGATATTTGCAACTCAATTACAGGCTTTCTAGTACTGGGCGTCTCTGATCTAAGCTACGGACAGACGGACGGACGTACAAGGCGAAACTATAAGGGTTCCTTGTTGACTACGGAACCCTAAAAATGAGAATGTTGCTTAGGCATATTTTTTGTTAACACTTTGCTTCAATGTAGCTCAAAATCAAAGATGAGACTGAGACGAGACTTAGGTGAAACGAACACCATCCATCACGATTATGGAGAGAGCTTTACTCAGTCTGGCAGTCCAGACCCAACCTTGGTTGGAGGACTCATTTGATGATTTTACCACGTTTAAAAGTAACAAAGCCGATCTATCCAAAACCTATTCAAAAAGGCAAGTTAAATATAGGAAACCTACGTAATAATAGCCTTTTAAAATGGAACGGTTCAATTAAAGAGCCTCTTGGCTGGAAAGCTCGCAATCAATTGGTCTACATAGTTGAGAAACTTTCCATCTTCAGCTGTTCGTAGAAGGCATTAATCACTTGGTACAAATATAATTATATCAAGAAAATATTGTTTTTAAATCAGAATTTAGTGAGATTTTGCAAGAATAATTTATAGAAAATGCTTTAAAAATACCAATTGTTGTTTTAATTTTTTTTTAATTTTAAGCTTTTTTGAGATTTCCCAAATTATGTATAACGATAAATTAAACAAAGCTTAGACCTTTAGGCACTCAAAAGTTGGCCGTTCTACAAAATTATAGTATGTACATTCATAAAAGTTAATACATATATTGCAAAACACTACGAATTCATTTTCGAATTGCCTTCAATACAATTTTCACGGTGTTCGATCCAATTCAAATTGTTCAAAATAAAGTCTAACGTAAACTACACCATGCTACAGTTCAATACAGCCCATTCAAAAACTTCCTATTCCACAAAAGACTAAAATGCAAACTAAAGCCCGGCCAGCATGGCCCATCGTGTAACCGAGTTCTATCAGATCCGTCAGTCACTTCAAGTATTCCAATAGAACGCAACATAAACCAATTCGTCGGTTCCGAATACAAATTTGAATTTGGAACGAACGCTTTGTAGCGTTAGAAAGTTTTTCGTTCAAAAATATTGATGGGAGCGCTATAAATTCAAATGTATACGTTAGATTTTTAAAATTCATACATTGTATTTTATTTTCTTGTTATAAAGTTTCTATGTCCGTATGTTAGTAGTTTTATTGTATTTGATAGTAAACTTGAAACATTAAAGACAACAATATTGCCAACTAGGTGTTTTCTGAGACTTTGTTTCTCGTTCAAACTTCAAAAGGAAATGCTTAAAAAAACACATCTTAACTTCTTGGCGAGTCTTAACACCCGTAAAAATCGTAATAAGATTTTCTTTTTGTATTTTTAGAAGTTTTTAGTTGTTTCAACACTTTCTAGGGTAATTTATTTAAATAATGGTTACTTTTGTATATCTATTTTTATACCCACAGTTACTCATGGAACATTTAAAAACAATTATTAAAGTTGAAGAAACGTTGTTCAGGTATTACGCTTCAGTTACGGGGTCGCGGGGCTTATCAAATTTCCGGGACCCTGGAACGTAAATGGCTATTGAACAACACCGTGGATTTTAGTCAGTACAAGTCTGACAGTCCCTCCCGCTCTGCCCTGGGTGGGAGAACCTATTTGATTTACCACGTAAAAAAAAGGTAAGTTAACCTAAAAGAAATCATACAAACTGAATAATAGCTTTACAACCGAACCAATCTAAAAAGTGAGAGAAGCCATTTTGAAATCCACAAAAGCTAATCCAGGCGCAAAAATATCGCATTCAATAAACGGTAAATTTCAAATTTTAAATTCCGAAGTTCGAATTTTAGAATTCGGATTTAGAATGGAAGCGTTTAACTCATTGGTTCGGCGTTTCCGAACGGTTTCGGTTATGACCTGAGAGGTTTATCTTTATGCCTTTTCCTTTTAGTGGGTCAGCAAAACTCCTATCTATGTGAAATTGATGACTAGAATGATGAGGTTGAACGGCTAAACTGTTTAGGCATCACTGATTGTTTTATTTTATGGTTAAAAATACGTATTTTGTGGATGTTTTCTTTTTATATTTTGCCTATTCCTTATATTTATGATAATAATTATAAACCCATTGTAATTAAAAGTTGCTGGATCGTGTTTAAGTCCCGCTTTAGTATGGGAGGAGTCACTTTTGAAGCGTACAAAATGAGGGCATTTCTCGCTCATTAAGTTTTAATGGTAGCCAAGGCCCAATAATTTTTTGTTCCAAATTGATTAATATTTGTTCAACAATTGAGGCGTGAAAACAAAATTTTAAATTGATCTGAAATATCGGTGCATCTATTGCCATCAAAAAACACCAACATGGATGGTATAATGGCCACAGGCACACTTTTGCCTAGCTCTCCAGCGATTACAAGGGTACCTATGTGTCCGGCTACCTGCAATTCAAAGCTCAAACGTATCAGTTTCGGTTACAAGTCCCCTTTGACAGACAAAAGTCCCGGACCAATGATCGTTCGGAAACAAAAAACGAAAAAAAAACCGTTGGCATTTTGAACTTGGAACACCGAGGCCGAATACTTTCGAATCGATGGAGTTTTTTTAATCGAAATGTGATTGGTGTGGAGAGCCGACGGATTTACTAGTTTCTCCGAATTATTCGATTCCCGGTAATAGAGCCTTTCGTTTTGAACTGGAATCGTTCAGAAATTTTAGTTTCGAGTGTTTGAGGCGAACGATGTTAGCTCTTTAGTATACTAGCAGTTTTTTTGAAACAGAGATATCCGACTGGCATGTTGGTCTAGTGGTTAGTGACCCTGACTGCTATGCCGGGGGGTCGTGGGTTCGATTCCCACCCAGGACAAATGTTTGTGTGATGAGCACGATCATTTGTTCTGTGTCTGGGTGTAATTTATCTATAATATGTATGTATTTAGAAATATAAAAGTATGTTTATCAGTTGTCTAGTACCCATAACACAAGCTCTGCTTAGCTTGGGACTAGATGACGTTGTGTGATAGTTGTGGTATATTATTATTATTATTATCCAATTTGAAGCCAAAATAAATGTAAACAATATTCAATATTCATACATCATTCAAACACGTGACGATTGCAAGTTCTATACACCCGACCTGATAAAATCATCTATTTATATAATTACCAGCTGGTTGACTAAACTGTGTTCGATAACAAATAGAAGAAATCCGTATAAAAAAATCATAGAGGAAACCCTAAATAAAAAGAAAACAAAAAGCTGAGATTAGAACCTGAATTCATCAGTTTAGAATGCCAACGCTTAATCAAATCGGCCACGCCGATGGTCACACTAGCGTCGATATTATTAAACTATACTCTCAAAGTAAAAGTTTAAAAACAAACAAGATGTAAAAATACTCTTTTCTTCCACAATTTACAAGTTTACAGAAACACTCCTATTATTTTGTTTACAAGTTGACGCCAGTTTACAGCCACAAGATTTTCTCACCGCGTTCAATTTTTAACAAGCACTGCAATATATCGCCAAGTCGGGCCACGGCAACGAGTGATGGTCCTCGATAGAAAAGTGACGTAACTTTTTGACAAACAACTATCGTACATTGTGACTGGCTAGAAACAAAGTATTTTGATAGTATTGGAAGAAAGGGTGTGTGCTGACTTGTCGATTTTCTTTTGTTTTTATTTATTTTACGCTGAGCTGCTGCATAGCCTTCAATATCGTTAAGGGCATTGACAACATCGTTAAGGACAGTGGCTGAATGATTGGACTGCTGCGCTGTGTGTCACGGGTTTGATTCCCGCACGCAGCAAATATTTTTATGATCTACTAGTAGTTGTTCCGGGTCTAGGCAATTGTGTATGTGATATTATATGTTTGTAAACACACCCACGATACAGGAGAAATTCGGTAGCGTGGGACAACGTTTCTTTATAAAAAATGTTCCCACTGCTGGGACATGTAACGTAAAAGGCTATTGAAGGATCACTTTGGATTTTAGTGAGTACAAGTCTGACAGTCCCTAGGGCGTAGGATGATGATTTTAACTGAATAAAAAAAAATACAAATTACGTAAAGCGCTTTTGTTTTAAAATATTGATGTAAATATACTATATTAATTTAAACTGATATGTTATTGATATTCATTGACTAATTAATTGGGGTTAACCAAAACCACAAAAAGTCACTTGCTACGATCCTTACATACTCCTTTCACGTCGTCCAAGTTCATTCATCTGATCAAATACTACAAAACTATTGAAATAATAAATTCATCAATAGACATAGAGCTGTTTATAAACATAATCTTACACGTGTGTATGTATGCTATGTGGAAATCCATCCATATCGTCACAAATCATGACGATGAATTTACATTATAGTCGAAATATTGAACAGATCTGACATCAATGTACAGGGTGTAGTAGTTATCGCAGATAGCTTGGGTTACTTATCGCCATATCTGGCATTGGAAGGGGCTACGGGATTTGAACGGCCACACTACAGAGTGGTCGAACGTGGGCACAGGCGCATTACTGAATGTAATTCATTTTATCACAACTGCTCTCGAAAATCGCCGTGCTCTAGAACCAAAAATTCGAAGACAGTTAACATAGTTCTAATCTTGGTGAAGATTTAATTTACTCCGAGTAAATATTGGTTTAAAGTACTGATCTAACAGATCGTGGTCGTGGAACTGTCTTATCAGAGAGTCGTGACCCTGGAAATCTCTTTGAAGGAGTCTATTAGAGGAAATCCGTGGATTCTAGTCAGAACAAGTCTGACAGTCTCTTCCACTCCATCCAGAGAGAGAGGACCCCTTGGATGATTTAAAAAATAAGGTCTACGAGGCCAACAACACCTGTTTAAAACCTTAAAATTACAAACAATTTATTATAACGTAACATAAAACTTTTAGGAGTTACTATAAAGTATTCCATTTTTAGCTCTTAGTAGGCTTCAATATCATCATCATCATCATCAGCCGGAAGACGTCCACTGCTGAACAAAGGCCTCCCCCTTAGACCGCCACGCCGAACGACAATTCGCCACTTGCATCCATCGGTTGCCCGCGACTCTCACGATGTCGTCGGTCCACCTAGTGGGAGGCCTACCTACGCTGCGTCTTCCGGTCCGTGGTCGCCACTCGAGAACCTTTCTTCCCCATCGGTAGTCAATTCTACGAGTGATGTGGCCTGCCCATTGCCACTTAATATTATTATAAATAGACTTCAATATAAATTTTCATAATGATAGTACTTGAGACGACCGTGTAAAACCGCCGTCGAAGTGTAATGCTCGTGTAAGAAATTAAGGGTCGTAGCAGGTGGCCTTTTATAGTTTTTGCCGCCCAAGGAAAAAACTGGTTACTTTATGTATGTAGATATTGTACAGTTTATTGTACACCAAAATTGTTACAGAAACGGTTTTACTAATTATACGTTTACAAAGGCGATCTCATATCTAACAGAGATATCTTCCAGACATCCTTTAGATAAATGAACTGTCCGAATATCCAGGATATCCTTTTCAGATGTAAGTCATCTTATAGTGAATTGATTTTTCCGGGATAGGAAAGTTTACTGCATAAAGAAATATAAATTCTGTACAACTCTTACTGATGGACTAACTGTCTAACTGAAAAATAATTAACATTTATTTTTGGTTTGTTTAAATCAATGAATATTGACAAAACTAAAACGCTTTGAAATTCGGTAATGGGGGCTTGTGACGTCATAAGGGTGCCTTTCCACCAGAGATGTGCTATGTAGCTGTGCTGCGAGGATATAAAGCTGAGGTACGAAACTGTGTGACCGTTTCCACTGATGATACGCTATGTATGTAGCTGTACGAGTAAGGTGTGCTATGA
This sequence comes from Agrotis ipsilon, assembly GCA_028554685.1. Classification (NCBI taxonomy): domain Eukaryota; kingdom Metazoa; phylum Arthropoda; class Insecta; order Lepidoptera; family Noctuidae; genus Agrotis; species Agrotis ipsilon. The sequence continues at coordinate 14,063,357 of CM052974.1, forward strand.
AGATGCGCTACAAAGCACGACTCCATAGCACCAATCCATAGCACACATCCATAGCACCCATCCATAGCATGCATCCATAGCACCCATACATATCACGCATCCATAGCACGCATCCATAAAACCCATACATAGCACACATCCATAGCAGGCATCCATAGCACGCAGCCACAGCCTTTTTTTCTTTAGAACTCTAGCGCGTCAATAAAGTCACTCATACTCTCAAGTACTATGCAGTGTTCTAAATTCAGTAAATTAAAAAAAAAACTTCTTTTTAGTACCCACATTTATTTCATTCGCCTAACACTTAAAAATGTACTGAAAAATCTCAATCATAATACCTTTATCAGTTTTGTTAGTGGGCTCTCGAAATTATCAGCGATTCAATGTCAAACCACAACTAATATCACACTCTGTATATATGTATATGTATAACACAGATGCCATGACCCAATTCCCTAAGTTCAATCATGTAACTATACTTACCGCTAAAGGGGATTAGGCAGTATATACTTTATGTTATCTAATAGCATTTCCGTAGGACTCGATAACGGTTATAATAAGAACAAGATGTGGTGAAAGCTTTGGCACATAAGCTAGTGATTGTCCTTTTGGTTCTTTTGTATACTTATGTATGTAGATTGTAACGGTGTGAAAAAAAAAAGAAAAAAAAAGAGAAAGAATATTGGGTTATAAAAGTTACCGTTATGTTACAAGTTGAAAAGTAGTACAGTAGGCCTTCAAACTCTCGGCTTTCAGCATTGGGCTATTGTTTCAAGGACCTCTTGTCTAAAGGGAACCTATGGGTGATTCATTTGGAATAAAACGAATAAATTAACATTGTAAACGATAACTGTATATTACAACATTTAACACTTATACAGCTATAAACAGATTATGGAAATTGACGTAGCAAAATCCTGAGACCAGAAAGTTCTAGAAAGAGGACGGGCATCGGTGCCTGTGATACGCAAAACGCGCACTGACTCTAGTTTGGCCAAAAGAATACAAGAGACTTACGTGGTACCACGATCACGCACTCACACGTTCACGATGTGGCCCCGGAAGCCGTGGATTTTCGAGTAGAACGCCGGCGATGAAGTTGGTCTGGCATCACGACGGGATGGCGACCACTAAGGCCGTCAATCGTCCAGGATCTTCGACGAACGCCATCTGCCGGCGCACCACGTCGTGGGCGCAGGGCACCTCCCGCGAAGTCGACCAGGAGCACACGGAGAATCTCCCGGCTGGCAACGGCTTTGATGATCCTTGGGTTCGTCCACTGGGAGAGCTTCCCCAGCGGACAAGGCCCGCCGCGTAGGCCTCCCTTCGGAAGTTTTAGGACTGCCGCACGGAGCACGCGGTACGGAAAATTGTCATCGAGCAAATTAGGGCTGATGACGCACTTTGACGCTGGCTAATCATCCATCGGGATATAAGGACTAGCCATATTTTGTAGTTTTTGAAGTTAGAAACCCAAGGAGAAATGAGAAGCGATCATGGCGCTATATTCAGTTCAGCTCCGCCATCTTCTCGGCATCGTGTAGATGAGTCCGACGGCCCGCAACTTGCTCAAGCCATCATCTTTTCCAGACTGTTCGATCCTATCCGGAAATCGACGACCACGAACCGATGACGGTCCGTTCCACACGAAATGTTGACATTGAAAATGCTTAAACTATTTTTCTAATTCTAGTTTTAAAACAGCATAAACTAATTGACACTCTACCACATCCGTGACAGGAAAAATAACTCCCTTGTCGAGTTTATGTAGTTCACATAAAAATAACAAATATTTAAACGCTGGTGACTGCAATGGTCATAGACAGCCACAACGAGATGGAACGGAACGCAATTCTGATGGTGCGTTTACGCATCCGTATGAATAGCGAGGCGCGTGTGTAAAGGGAGTCTATGACATTTATTACATGATTAAGAATAAAACTAAAAGTGTAATAAATCCGAGAACCATTATTATATTTGGAAAGATCTTCCAACGAGGATCCCGAAAAGCATATATATGTCATAGTTCTGATCAACAGTTATTGCGAAATTCGACCGTCAAAATATCACATACCAGGCTGTATGGTCTAAGACCTTTGCCTATCCTCAACGGAATGAATGAAAAAATCATCATCATAGACTGTCAAAATGCTGATTATTGTCGAATTTTTCGTACATAATTATGAGACATGAATAGCGTTCTATCTCAAAGTGATTAGTGTTTCAGATTACCTGAAGCGTAAATAACCTATATACAATGAAGGTTATTTATTTCGAAGTGTAATTTATGTTCCAGGCTTTCATTGTAAAACTAACCCCAAAAAAACGTTACTGTTCTACATCAATTGTGCTGTTATCAAGAAAGTAGCAGGATATGTTATCTAGCTGCTACAATACCCCTCTTCTCGGAAAAAACAGCCGTTCCACCCAGAGGAAAAAAATTATTCTTACAGCTATTGAAACGACTAACTAGATATGAAGTTATAATTTTATGTAAATAAGGTATAAGCTTATTATAATTTTTATTTCTTAACCCTAAGCATTTTTAAACCTAACCTTTTTCAAATCTAAGCATTTTTTAAATCTAAGCATTTTTAATCCTATGCATATGTTAACTAAACTATTGGCTAATTGTGTATTAACTTATGAACTATTGATATTTATTAGGTAAAGTTATCAAATAATCCTAGTCTATTAACGGTTATAGTTATAACATATCTTAATATTAGATTTTTAAAATATAATAACCACAGTGCTGGTCGCGAAACAGTACTGGGAACTATATTTAGTACGTCACTGGAGTGACAGGCAATGCTGCAAATGAATATGAGTCGTCACCCAATTCAAAGCGAGCAATGTGCGAATATGTTTGTGAGTTAACGTCCTAACTCAATACCACAAAAAAAAACTTTTTTTCGATTGTGTTGAAAAAAGTATTGAACCGTTTTTGAAAAAAATAAACGGGATCAGGGCTATCAAAAGCCGCTGATACAGAAATAATCCAGGTAATTAAAGAAAAATAGTTTTTATTTTTTATAATAAAAAACTTTGTTTCAATTGTTCTGAAAAAAGTACTGAACCGATTCTGAAAAAATGAGGGTTATCAGAGCCATCTAGAGCCGCTGATACAAAAACAATTCTGTTCAGTAAAGAAAATAGTTTTTTTTTTTTTTGTGTTAAAAAAACTTATTTTTAATTGTTTTGGGAAAAGTACTGAACGGAATTTGAAAAAAATTAACTGAATCAGAGCTGTCAAGAGCTACTGATACAAAAAGTATTCAGTTTAGTAAAGCATATAGTTTTTTTCTGAAGGGGAAAAAAACTTATTTTTAATTATTTTGAAGAAAGTACTGAACTGAATTCAAAAAAATAAAAGGAATCAAGGGTAGTGAGAGCCACTGATATAAAAAATAAGTCAGTTAAGTAAATAGTTTTTCCTTTTTATTAAGAAAAAAATTTTTTTTTTTTTTTTTTTTTAACTGTTTTGAAAAAAATTCTGAACTGACTTTTAAAAAATAAATGGGACCAGGGCTGCTAAGAGCCACTGATACAAAAGCAATTCAGTTTAGTAAAGAAAAAAAAATTTTTTCTTCCAAAAAAATTTGTCCAATAATGTGCAAGTGTAACACTGTGCAATTAATTGAAATTTAAGCATAAATAACACCATTTACTCATATTGGCACTTTTATTATGTCCTTGACATGATACTTTCCTATATTTCCTGTGTCTGTTTCCTCTAATTGGTAAACAACATCAGATAGTTTATCAACTACTTTACATTTGATAAATCTTGGTGCTAATTTAGCTGAGAAAAACTTTGCTGCGTTTGACTGTACAAAGTTACGCCTCCACACGATATCACCCACACGTAGCCTGAGCTCACGGCGACGCAGGTTATATCTGTTTGCATTCTGTTTGTACGCTTTGGTCAATGCGCTGCTTACACGTTGGAAAATATCTGCGAGTTCATTTAAGGAATTAGCTTTTTCGTTCCTATTTGCGAGCTGAATATCATCAATCGATTGTGGTGCGTTGCCCCTTAAGGTGTGCAATGAACCATCAGAGATGATTTCACGGCCTCTGGCGAGAAAATATGGTGTGTATCCAGTTGCTAAATTTATAGTAGTGTTCATAAATAGTTGTATTTGAGGAAGGAACCTAGACCAATTTCGCTGGTCCTCCTCTACTAACATTGCTAAGCAAGTTTGAATGGTTTGATTGTAACGTTCAACGGTGTTTGACTGTGGTGAATAATATGCGTTATAAAATATTTTTGGAATTGAATATTTTGTACAGAAATTCTTGAAATCTTTACTTTGAAAAATAGTGGCATTGTCACAGATGATGACACATGGTGTGCCCTCTTTTAGTATAATTTCTGATTCTATAAATGAAGTTACTGTCTTTGTGGTTGCAGTTCTAAGTGGATGAAGCCAACAATACTTGGTAAAAATGTCTACAATTGAAAGTATATAAATGTGTCCGGAATATGATTTAGGTAAAGGACCAATTGTATCGATGGAAAGTGTATGCATGGGACGCTCCACTTGTTTCTGGTGTGTCATGTGTCCGTGTGGTACATCGTTTGAGTGTTTGTAAGCCTTACACTTTTCACAGTTAGACACATACGACTTAACGTCTGCATTCATACCCTTCCAAAAATAGTTTTCTTTTATTTTAGCTAAAGTTTTAAATGTACCAGGATGTATTGCGGTGAGTTCATGATTTTCCTTTATACATTCCTGTACTATGTCTTGAGGTAAGACAATTTTCCAAGAATTTGCCTCATGTAACTTTGAAGAAGGTTTACTGAATCTATACAATGTATTATCTTTTATTTGATAATTTTTGTGAAATATTGGATTTGATTGTACATTTTTAAAATAATTTATTGTACCAATCATCACCTGAATTACTACCTCCTGTAAATGTAACTGCATTGAGTTCTGCCCTTGATAACACGTCAGGAACTACGTGCAGAGCACCTTTCCTATGACGTATTTCAAAGTCGAAACAAGCTAATTGCATAGCCCAACGCGCTAAACGACCTGATGGGTTGTTTAGTGTTTTTAACCACTTAAGACACATATGATCTGTTACTAAAATAAAGTGGCTGCAATCAATATAAGGTCTAAAATGTATGACTGAATCAACTACTGCTAACAGCTCACGCTCAGTTGTGCTATAATTTCGTTCTGTTTTTGAAAGTAAACGGGAGTGAAACGCTACAGGATGCTCTATACCGTCAATTTCTTGAACGAGAACGCTACCAATGCCAACCGATGAAGCATCTGTATGAATCTGAAATGGTATTTTAAAATCAGGACATGCTAGTACTGGTGCTTGAGTGAGAGCTTCTTTAAGTGATATGAAAGATGTTTCTGCTTCACTACACCAAGCTATTGCCTCTTTACCTTTTCTTTTACCGATTAATGCTGTCATTGGTGCTATAATTGTTGAAAAGTTATTTACAAATCTCCTGTAATATGAGCATAAACCTATAAAAGCACGTAATTGTCTAGCTGTAGTTGGTCTAGGGAAATTTCTAATACAGTCTAATTTTTTTGGATCTGTTTGCAGACCTTTTGAACTTACAACATAACCTAAGTAATGTAATTCATCTTTGCAAAATTCACACTTATTAAAGTTTATTGTCAAACCTGCTTGCTTTAATGTTTCCAAAACATCGTTTAATATATTAATATGCTCTTTAAATGAAGAGGTGGCTATAAGGAGATCATCACAGTACCCAAAAATTTTTTCACCATATTTATGTTGAAAAAGTGAGTCAATCAAACGTTGCATATCACAACCGGCGTTACATAAACCGAAAGGCATTCTTTTAAATTCGAAAAGTCCCCTGTTAGGTACTACGAATGCGGTTTTTTGACATGAAGTGCCATTACCGTCTAAATTATCTGAATCGCAGAGTGGTAGTTGCCAGTAAGCTGCTGATAAATCTATTGAAGATAGATAACGAGCGCCTTTAAGGTTGTCTAATATTGAAGATATATAAGGCAATGGATAGGAGTCTTTAATAGTGACGTCATTTAGTTTTCTAGCATCTAAACAGAATCTAAGTGAACCATCTTTTTTTGGTGTCATAACAACTGGATTTGACCAAGGTGATTTTGATGGTGCAATCACGCCTAGTTCTAACATTCTGTCCACTTCATCATTCAGTGCTTGTAATTTCACTGGTGATAAAGGGTAGTATTTTTGTTTTATTGGCGAACCAGTTGTTACTATCCTATGTTCAATTATATTAGTTTTTCCTAATCCTTTTTCTTCAGTACTAATGGTTTTAAATTTATCAATTATTTTTCCTAATTCAATATTTTCTAATGGTGATAATTCACTTTTTGATGTTATACCGCACAGCTTATTTGAAGTTTGTGGGTGTGTATCTTCAGTTTTTCCCACAAGTTCTATGCTATGGAAATTAAAATAATTTAAAATGCCGAATTGATGTACAAAGTCCATACCTAATATGAAGTTATCTGTTATTTCTGGAATGACCATAAATGCTATTTCCCAATTTTTATTTCTAAATGTTACTGGTATTGTCATTACTCCTATTGTTTGTACTTGTGACCCATTGGCACACTTTGCGCTCCAGTTTGTTGGTGTTATTTGAAATCCAAAATCTAAAAGTTGTTTATGATATCCGTTACCAATGACGGAGAGGTTTGCACCTGTATCTAAAAGTCCTATGTAAGGTATGTTTTTAATTAAAAATTCTACAAAAATCCTGTTATCTAATTTTTCACTCGATGAACCAGGAGTCACCGTACCCAGATGTTGTTTATTCGAGCAAGAAGCAGTCACTCCTGGACGTTCTAGTTTTTTGAATTTTTAGTTTGAACAGGGTGGGTATCTGTGGGTGGGTTACATTTTGAACAACGCGATGTGATTACTCCCTTTGTCCCACATTTAAAACATACAATGCCTGGAATTGATCTGCACTGTTTGTATGAATGACCGGATTTCTTACATTTCTGACAAGTAATTACTAAAGTTTCCTTTTTCTTGTACTGAGTGTTGACCACAGTAACTTGTTTTTGACCCTTGATAGGTTTCGAGGAAGAGTTACCTGATGTGGTAACTGCATATGCTTCATAACGCTTGCCTAATGTTATTAATCTGTCAATGGTCTGAATGTCATTGACTGCTAACAGTTGTGCATATGTTGGTAATAAATTATGTTTTATAATCTCTATTAAAGTAGCCTCAGATAAGGGCAATGTTAGTCTTGAATTTAAAGTTTGCATATCTAATACATAAATATGCAATGGTTGTCCCAAGTTTTGTTTGTGATCCCTAATCCGTTTTTCCGAAATAAAATCACTGTCGAAGGATGAGAAAAATGTTCTGAATTTATTTTGCAAATCTTCCAAGGTGACTACTGAGTCTCTAATTTGCCTATAATAATCGAGGGCTTTGCCGCTCAAGAAATCTGAAAAACATTTCACTATTTTCTGCTCAGGTACGTCTCTAGTGTGCATGCAGTCATCTATTCGCAAGAAAAAATCTACAATGCTTGAGTCACCGGTAAACTTTAAATTCCACGACTTGAAATTGTCGTCACGTACTACATAAGTTACGACAGTCGAGTGTTCTGCTGGAGCCGATTGACTCTGTGGTGGGTTATGTTTCGTGTCACGGGATGTGGTTGACATTGCAGACTGTAAAGCCTCCTTACGTCTATAAGTTACATTTTGCGACTCATCCTCATTATCAGAAGTATTATTACCTTCTGTATCTTGGAATTTTTCAAGTGGTTCTGCCATTGTGACGGACACAAATACAAAAGTTTCAAAATTTTAAATCAAAATAATAGTTTGTAACTAAACAGTGCTTACATAAGGTGTAGCAAGTGACTATTGTGTTTATTAATTGAAATTATTATTGCAAGTACACAAATATTCTTTGAATTTTATGTTTGCAACTGCTATCAACTTGACATTAGCATGGAATGTTGCTTTGTTGATGATTACACTGATAAGAATGTAAACATGCACTCACTGTTTAGATACGGCACATAATGTTATTGCAATTCCAAATAACCTGTAAGACTTGACATGACATGTGAAAACAATGTACTAGACATGCAAAATGTGTTGAAAAATGTTAATCTATTAATACTAAACTGAAATTATTGACAAGAAATATTCCAAATAAATCCCATAGATTATAAATATAATAGATGTTCGGGCGCCATTGTAACGATGTGAAAAAAAAAAGAAAAAAAAAGAGGAAGAATATTGGGATATAAAAGTTACCGTTATGTTACAAGTTGAAAAGTAGTACAGTAGGCCTTCAAACTCTCGGCTTTCAGCATTGGGCTATTGTTTCAAGGACCTCTTGTCTAAAGGGAACCTATGGGTGATTCATTTGGAATAAAACGAATAAATTAACATTGTAAACGATAACTGTATATTACAACATTTAACACTTATACAGCTATAAACAGATTATGGAAATTGACGTAGCAAAATCCTGAGACCAGAAAGTTCTAGAAAGAGGACGGGCATCGGTGCCTGTGATACGCAAAACGCGCACTGACTCTAGTTTGGCCAAAAGAATACAAGAGACTTACGTGGTACCACGATCACGCACTCACACGTTCACGATGTGGCCCCGGAAGCCGTGGATTTTCGAGTAGAACGCCGGCGATGAAGTTGGTCTGGCATCACGACGGGATGGCGACCACTAAGGCCGTCAATCGTCCAGGATCTTCGACGAACGCCATCTGCCGGCGCACCACGTCGTGGGCGCAGGGCACCTCCCGCGAAGTCGACCAGGAGCACACGGAGAATCTCCCGGCTGGCAACGGCTTTGATGATCCTTGGGTTCGTCCACTGGGAGAGCTTCCCCAGCGGACAAGGCCCGCCGCGTAGGCCTCCCTTCGGAAGTTTTAGGACTGCCGCACGGAGCACGCGGTACGGAAAATTGTCATCGAGCAAATTAGGGCTGATGACGCACTTTGACGCTGGCTAATCATCCATCGGGATATAAGGACTAGCCATATTTTGTAGTTTTTGAAGTTAGAAACCCAAGGAGAAATGAGAAGCGATCATGGCGCTATATTCAGTTCAGCTCCGCCATCTTCTCGGCATCGTGTAGATGAGTCCGACGGCCCGCAACTTGCTCAAGCCATCATCTTTTCCAGACTGTTCGATCCTATCCGGAAATCGACGACCACGAACCGATGACGGTCCGTTCCACACGAAATGTTGACATTGAAAATGCTTAAACTATTTTTCTAATTCTAGTTTTAAAACAGCATAAACTAATTGACACTCTACCACATCCGTGACAGGAAAAATAACTCCCTTGTCGAGTTTATGTAGTTCACATAAAAATAACAAATATTTAAACGCTGGTGACTGCAATGGTCATAGACAGCCACAACGAGATGGAACGGAACGCAATTCTGATGGTGCGTTTACGCATCCGTATGAATAGCGAGGCGCGTGTGTAAAGGGAGTCTATGACATTTATTACATGATTAAGAATAAAACTAAAAGTGTAATAAATCCGAGAACCATTATTATATTTGGAAAGATCTTCCAACGAGGATCCCGAAAAGCATATATATGTCATAGTTCTGATCAACAGTTATTGCGAAATTCGACCGTCAAAATATCACATACCAGGCTGTATGGTCTAAGACCTTTGCCTATCCTCAACGGAATGAATGAAAAAATCATCATCATAGACTGTCAAAATGCTGATTATTGTCGAATTTTTCGTACATAATTATGAGACATGAATAGCGTTCTATCTCAAAGTGATTAGTGTTTCAGATTACCTGAAGCGTAAATAACCTATATACAATGAAGGTTATTTATTTCGAAGTGTAATTTATGTTCCAGGCTTTCATTGTAAAACTAACCCCAAAAAAACGTTACTGTTCTACATCAATTGTGCTGTTATCAAGAAAGTAGCAGGATATGTTATCTAGCTGCTACAAGATAGGGATGGACGAAAGAAATAAAGAATGTGCTTTATTGGCACATTCCACAAGTACACACAATATTAAAATTAAAATGAAAGTAAAAATTTTTTGAACAAGGAACTCAAAGAATATACCTGTATTTATATCGATACTTTGTATCCATATCGCAACCATGCGGTATGGATACGATACCACAATTGTTACGAATGACTATTCTATTCTCCAAATATTTGTACGCAAAGTGAGGCAAAACATGTTGGTTCTGTAAAAAATATTTTACCATCTAAATATGAATATAATATCTATGTATCATATTACACATGTTTAACAAATAAATTGGTCTTTATCTTTATTTGAAAATGAAATTGTAACTATACAATGTGTAATGTTAAAAGCGCAAAACCTCTCGTGTTACCCCACGAGAGGTTTTGCTCAGCCCATGCTACTGAACAATGTTTGTTCTAAAACTTTTGGAAATTCGCAAAAAAAATATTTGGTTTTTCATACAAAATGAGAAATTGATCGAGCCCATCAGTATGAAAAACCATTTTTTTTTTAATACTAGTGGGCAGGATGTTCAGTAGCATGGGCTGAGTTACCCCACGAGAGGTTTTGCGCTTTTAACGTTACACGTTGTATATTATATCCTGTTAATATCTAGGCAAAATACCGGGAACTATTTTAATCATTTTCGGTCCTTTTACTATCTAATTGTACTTTGAAAGTCCATTCGTTCTGATACCTGTACTTTTGTATCGCTTTCGCTCTATCCCTAAGCGATAGCCTATCTGACCTATGCAGCCCCTTTACATGACTCTTTATTAGTCTTTAAAGCCAGTCAAAGTCACCAACGGGTCAACATGCTTTCCAAGCCATGGAGGAAACTCGATAGCTGATGGATCATATTCGTTTTTATCGACCCAATTTATTGGAGTACCGCTTCATGCGTACCGTTACTGCAAAGTATCGTATCGGTTCGTGCATCACTATATGGAGACGATCTAGCGGGATAACTGCGAAACACACTCACAATATGGATACTATTCATGTACTACTTCTTTCATTACCGTGACCCCGGAACATAAAGGGCTATTGAAGGACACCGTGAATTTTAGTCAGTACAAGTTTGACAGTCTCTCCCTTTTACCACGTAAAAAAAAAGCCTTAGCTTATGCCCGCTGCTTCTCCAGCATAAGGTATTGTAATTTTCTCATCATCATAATCAGCCTATATTCTTCCACTGTTGGACATAGGCCTCCCCCAATGAACGCCACTGAGTAAGGTCTTGAGCTTCCCTTATTCAGTCTCTAACGGGTGGATTTCTCAGGACGTCGCTTCAACGAATTGCAACAATTTTCTCATTGGTCTATTAAAATATCTGCAGCTGTGTTAATCCAGGATAATATTAATCTGTCTACCAAATTTCATCCAAATTCGTTCAGTAGTTTTCTGAAAAAGAGGAAACATCTATCCACCATCAAAAACTTTCTCATCTACAGATAAGAGCAGTAAGATAAGCTGAATCACTTTTTTTTCTAGTAAAATCTACAGACCATCACAGAAAACTGTGTTACAAAACTGGGGTGCACGGTGATTTTGAATTCATTGGTTTCAGGAGGTTTCAGGAGGTTCAAATCTCAAAGCTTTTTTCCTTATTGCATAAAGGGTTGGGAGATTGGTTACCATAGTACGAGTATGCGCATGTAAATGACGTGTCGAAAGATTTGCGTATGAATATTTGGATAACTGGAACTTTCATCATGGTTTTCCCTCTACAAAAATCTAGGCTTGGATACTAGGCTTGCTTGTCATGACAAATAATAGGACTGCATCTTATTACTCCTGTTACTCTGCGTCCTACTAATTGTCATGACAAGTAATGCGGAGTCCTTAGATTTTTTTCTCGCGGAAATAAAAACACACATTTTTCATAACATTTATTGTCTTAGATTTCCGCAAAGTATTTTTATTGGAATAAAAGGTTGTTGCAAATTTTAAGGGATTGTAGCATTAGTTTTATATTCTAATTTTAAAGGCTTTTTTTTACGTGGTAAAATCATCAAATTTGTCCTCCCACCCCGGGCAGGGCGGGAGGGACTGTCAGACTTGTACTGACTAAAATCCACGGTGTCCTTCAATAGCCCTTTATGTTCCGGGGTCACGGTGATGGTATAAGTCCCGCGCCACCGGCAGGTTTTTTTTTTTAAAGGCTAACAGAACTAAATTCTTGTGCGCTTCAAGAGGTTAACCCTATATAAAAATATCGCCTTTTAACCCTAAAAAGGCCAAGTTTATTTACCAACCCTTTAATATTAGTGTACACAGTAAACGGCTTATGTACTAGAGCACATTATTAATATTGATGTTATATATCACTCTATATGTTAATGTTTGTATTATAATGTTTATGTTATGTGTCTGTATGTGGTTATTAAACCTTCGCTGACGTTATCAGCTTGTATTGTTTATTTTAGCCGGTTATTTGTAATGATAGTAGACATTTTTGGTGATATCATAACTAGAATAATATGTTTAGTCCGTGGAAAATGTAAGGGTTATTTCAATTATTCTACATAATCTGTATCTACCGTATTAATTAAAAAATATGTATAAAATGTTACCATGAGTGTCTATTTCAGTAATCACTTTAGTTTTATAAATAAAACGTTATTTATTTTTACTTGCTGAACCGACAAACTTCATACCGTCTCAGATTTTTTTAAATAGAATTTACTCACTTTTTAAACCAACGAACAAAAAAACTTCCAAAGTATTAAAAACTAAAATAATTTAAATTGATCCAGTCGTTCTCGAGTTTTAATTGTTTTACTCGGAACGATTATACCCACTGTTGGTGTATAGCATGGCCGAGAGTGATGTTACATGGTCACGTTTTACACCAACAGCAGCCAGCACCTTCGCGTGTGGGTCCGAATAATAATAATAATAATTTCGTCAGTTTGAATACCAAAATGACGAAACGTTTTGTCAACTACGTACGCATTACGTAGTTTTTCCCTACAGTCCGCTCTCAAAGTAAACACAAACTATCTCCAACAAAAAATACAGATAACAAATTAAGACATAATTAATAATTGCACAAATGGCACAGACTTGTACTTGTGGAACTATCTCAAAGTGGCCTGACAAACTGTAACCAACAAGTACCGTCAGCATACCAACGAATACATTAGTAACAGAGTCACGTTCACTGCAATATTGTGAATTAGCTGTTTTTGTGACGGTACAAGAAGTGGGACAGATGCTTATTAAAGTTATGACTGGAATTAATAACAACGACTTCGTTAAAAAAATATGCTTCGAGAATCGAAAATCTTGCTTTTTAAAAGCATAGTGTAATGAGCTCATGGTTGCCGCATGGGTAACGAAACCCTCTTGAAAGAATACCGTGGCCCTGAAACGCGACGGGCAATCCAAACTACAGTGTGGATTTTAGACACTAAGGGTCTAATAGGCGCTTCCGCTCCAACCAGGATGGGATGACTCTGTTGCAAAGTGCTTTGTGTGGAAGCTGTTCGCACGTGGTGGCAGCCAGGTGTAGTCGGAGATGTAAAATAAAAGATGGTCTTCTAGCTTTGATGTTTGCACGTTTATTACTATAAAATAAACGATGACAAGCAAATTGAACTTCATGAAAATACTTAAGATAATTATTAATTAATCTTGTACTAGACCCGGACATATATCAGAACGCTAACAGAACCACAGACAACTTAGAGAGAAGAGAAATAACTCGTTCAGGAAACGGAACAAAAAACTATTTAGTGTTGTCAGATCTAAATAAATATAGTGATGTCATGTTGTGTTAAAATACTATTCTAACATGCTCTCCTTTTTACTCAACATGACAAGTCAACAGTTAAAAAACATTTCAAATCACAATTGCACAGCGTTCTTACCTATTTAACATTCATTATCTTATTTATAAAATCCTTATGTTTAGTGGAACATAAAGCCTTCGTCAATACATCAGCAATCATATTATGAGTTGACATATACTGTACATTAGCAAACTTATGTTGTATCAGATCTTTAATATAGTGATATCTTAAGTCTATGTGTTTAGTTTTCTTATGACAGTATTCTTTGGCTTGTAACAGTTTGAGGGCACTTTGATTATCATTGAATAACATTATGTCTATTTGAACATTTACAATTTCTGCCAAAAAATTCTTAAGGAAACTTAAATCTTTACACACCTCACCTATAGCCAAATATTCCGCCTCAGTGCTTGATAATGCTATGCACTTTTGTTTCCGTGCTTCCCAGTTAATGGTATTCCCACCCATCTGAATCACAAATCCAGTATAAGACTTTCGGTCTACAATATTATTAGCCCAGTCGGCATCGGCATAAGCAGTAATATTTAAACTACCAGACCTATTAAAACATAGGGAATAATTTAAAGTGCCTGCAAGATACCTTAAAATTCGTTTTCCCGCGAGCCAATGTTCTCTGCCGAAACAATTATTGAACTGGCTTAGCTGACTGCATGCATACGTTATGTCAGGCCTAGTGCATACAGATAGGTACATAAGGGAACCTAATAATTCTCTATACTTATACACATTATCATCAAGCACTTCCTTTTCAGCTTTATCCAGCTTTATATTTAGTGCTAAAGGTGTAGACACAGGCTTACAATTTTCCATGCCATAGCGAACCAACAATGTTTTTATATACTGTGATTGATCTAATCTTAATACACCTTTTGATACATCATGAGATACATGCATGCCAAGACAAACTTTAATAGGGCCTAATTTTTTAACATTAAATTCCTTTTTTAATAAAGTATACAATTCATCTATGGATGCCTTATGAGCAGAAAAAACATAAAAATCATCCACATATAATGCAATTATTGTCAACACACCCTTTATCTCTCTTAACATAAACACAAGGTTCGCATTTACTTTGTGAAAAATTGTTACCAATCAGTAAATTATGTACAGTCATGTTCCACATACGGCTTGCTTGTTTTAGCCCATATATGCTTTTTAAAAGTAGGCACACTTTACTTTTATTCTCAATAAACCCTTCAGGTTGCTCCATATAAATGCGCTCATTCAAACTGCTATTAAGAAATGCTGTATCTACATCCAAATGTTCTATGTTCATATTCATCTCAGTAGCTAGCGCAAACAAAGTACGCAGAGTGCTATGGCGTACCACTGGCGAAAAAGTATCGTCATAATCAACCCCATAAGTTTGTGAGAACCCGCGGGCAACAAGACGCGACTTATAGGTACGGTTGCCTGAAGTGTCATTTTTAATCTTATACACCCACTTGCATTTCACTACGTTTTGATCCAATGGGCGATCGACAAGCTTCCATACATTATTATTAGTAAGAGCATCGAACTCTCTTTTCATAGAACGCTGCCACTCCTCACTACTAGGAGAAGATATGGCCTCCTCATAAGATACAGGCTCCAACTCTGCATGTGTAAATAAAGAATAATCTTGGTACCTTATGGGCTTCACTCCACGCGTACCACGCACGGGGCGGCTAGTGGTAGCCACTGATAACTTAAGTTCAGAGCTGGCCACGGCTACATCCCTACCAGTAGTCGACACGTCGGAAGTACTCGAGCTGCAGTCCCCGGCCGCAGGACTCGAACAGCTCGTGTCCTCCTCACTGCCCGTACAATACTCAGAGTCTGAGTCAGGAGCTGAAATGACACCAGTATTTTCATTATTAAAACTGTTTAAAATTGTGTCACTTTCATGAGATTCATTAACTAAAGTATGATTATTCATTAATTTATTATTTTCATTATTAATATTCAATTCCTCACTAACATTTTCATTAGAATTATTATTAGATTGAATATTCATGTCAAAATTATAAGAAATAATATTCTGTTTTGACTCATGACTAGAAATATTGTTCATATCTCTCAAAAATTTATTTTCTAAGAAAGAAACATTTCTAGAAAAAATAATCTGTCGGGGTTTAGTGGGTTCAACGAGTCTATAGCCCTTAATAGTTTCACTATAACCAACAAACAAACACATAGTCGATTTTGACTCTATCTTATTGCGCTTTGGCTCAGGTTTTAAGGCAAATGCAACACAGCCAAAAACACGCAGGTGACCAAGGTCCAGTGACGGTGAACCAGTCCAAACCTGCTCGGGCACAGATCCACCTAGGGAAGACGTCGGGGAATGATTTTTCAAATAAATTGCGGTCATAACCGCCTCACCCCAGTATTCCCGGCTAAGACCAGACTCCATCAGCATGCAGCGTGCCTTATCCATGATGGTCCTGTTAAGGCGCTCCGAAATTCCGTTCTGCTGAGGGGTGTACGGAACAGTAACCTGGTGTACAATTCCCTCATTTCGCAAATAGGCTTCGAATTTCCCGCCACAGTATTCACCACCACCATCAGTCCTAAAAACTTTTATTCGCAATCCTGTTTGTTTCTCCACAAGGGCTCTAAAATTAATAAAATGTAACATTACCTCGGATTTGTTCTTAAGCAGGTAACCCCAGGTTTTCCTACTGTAGTCATCTGTCAGTGTCAACAGATATCTGGCTCCACCCCAGCTACAGACAGACATCGGGCCACAGACATCTGAATGGATCAGCTCCAGCGGTTGAGTAGCGCGCTTTGCCTCGCCGACAGGAAACGGTTTTGCAACGAGTTTCCCCTGCAGGCATGCAACACACTCATCCAAGTTACTTCCAGGAACTTCCTGAAACATTAACTGTTTATTTCTCCGCAGAGTACATAATCCCCCATGACTCAAATGACCAAGTCTCCTATGCCATAAAGATTCCATCTCAGTAGCAACCATTGCACTCTGTTCACTCTGAACTAGATTCTTCAGAGGGACTGAAGAATGCTCCTCACCAGAACTTTGACACACAGGAATGACACAATTCAATCTATAAACACCATTATGGTTGTTAGCATAACCTAAGGAATTACCTATAATCTGAGGATTTTTATAAAAGTTACAACCTCGTTGATCAAAGACAACAGAGTAACCAGACTTCACTAGTTTGTTTACAGAGAGGAGATTTGTGGACAACTCAGGGACAAACATAGTGTCCTCAGCAACAAACTCATGCTTATTACAAACAAAATTAATCTTACCAGTGCCCTCACTGTTAAGAAGATCATTATTTGCTATTGTAACTTTAGTTATATTATTTTTAAAGTCCATAAATAACTTTTTGTTGTTGCACATATGCGCTGTGCATCCTGAGTCCACTATCCAATCATGGTGTGCAGCTAAACAAGCAGATTCTGTCACAATAAGAGTTTTTTCAGAAGATTGCTTATTGTCTTTTTTCCACTTATAACATTTAGATTTAATATGCCCTGGCTTTTTACAATAATTACACACTTTTAACACTTTCTTGCCAGCAACATAAGCCGCACTATTAACACCATTACTTTCTGAAGAACCATTCTTCCTATGCTCCTCCTGTAGCAAACGTGTCCGCACCAACTCGCTGGAAAGCACACGGCTCATGCAGGCCGTCTCCAAACTAGATACTAGGACATCATACTCCGCAGTCAGACCACTGAGCAGTATCTCGGCTACCTCGCCATCCTCTATAGTACGCCCAATATCTGCGAGTTGTTGCACAAGCGTCATAGCTGTCGAAATATACTGTGACATGTTTGTAAATTCACACAGACTGATTCTGTGCAACTGACGCAGCAACAAAACACGCCTGTAAAGGCCTTTATCTTCGAAAACAGATGCCAGATTATCCCATGCTTCCTTTGCCTTGCTTGCTGTACGCACATATTGATGAAGATTGACATCAATTGTTAAGCAAATGCGCGCAAGCGCACGTTGGTTGCGATTAACATCCAGGTCCACTCCGGTCACACAACCCCACGTTCCGTCCAAGGTCAGCAACATTTTCATAATGAATTTCCATGTGGTGTAATTGGAAACACCTTCCAGTTTTGGAACATTCATGTTATTGAAGTTAGCACCCGGCACATGGTGCATGTCGCCATCTTGTGCATGAGCAATTGGATTTTCATGCGACATTTCTCCGACTATTTATAGGTTATAATTATAATAATATTTCTCACCAATTCCTTTGCTTTTTGCTTCTCGCTGCCAATCCCAGATAGAACGCTGGGCCCATAACCTGTTGCAAAGTGCTTTGTGTGGAAGCTGTTCGCACGTGGTGGCAGCCAGGTGTAGTCGGAGATGTAAAATAAAAGATGGTCTTCTAGCTTTGATGTTTGCACGTTTATTACTATAAAATAAACGATGACAAGCAAATTGAACTTCATGAAAATACTTAAGATAATTATTAATTAATCTTGTACTAGACCCGGACATATATCAGAACGCTAACAGAACCACAGACAACTTAGAGAGAAGAGAAATAACTCGTTCAGGAAACGGAACAAAAAACTATTTAGTGTTGTCAGATCTAAATAAATATAGTGATGTCATGTTGTGTTAAAATACTATTCTAACAGACTCATTGGATGATTAAAAGAAAAGGTCTACGAGACCATAATTGTTGATTTTTTCAACCAAAACAAAAAACGCTTTTAACATTATCGTGCTATCTCTATGGATACCGGACACTGTATTGGATCGAAACATGTTTACATTATCCCAGTGACAATCGGCGCTGGATCCAGCTACCGGGTCAGTGTAAATCAGCCTGAATTGCTTGTGACAACCTTCTAGAGTTTGCAACATTGTCATCATCTGGGTGCCTTTTCCCAACTATATTGTGGTCGGCTTCCAGTCGAATCAGATGCAGCTGAATATCAGTATTTTACATGGAGCGACTGCCTGTCGGACTTCCACAACCCAGTAACTGGGTAATACGGTACCCCATGGTAAGACTGGTTATCAGACTTTCGAGCAACTGTGATTAACGACAGTTGGCATTAGGTACTTGTAAGTGACAACTGGCCTGATTCTTTATTGTTTATTTTCTCGTCGTTATAATTAGTATGCGAATTGCATGACGACGATTGCAACAAGACTTTTTTCTTTGTAGAGCACTGTTACAAGGAAAAAATCTACTTTTCGTGCGTTATATTATAAGTTACTTTTTTGCTGTTATTTTTTGTTCATGATACGAGCTAATGCCAGCGACTTGTCCCGCATTTATGTCGAAAATCTTCCTACGGGAAAGTATCCTACGTGCCATGTTAATCCAGGTTTCTTGGCTTAAATTATCTGTGTGAAAGAGTGACAAGCATCCGTCCATCCATCATAACTAATTGTCTCATTAATAATATGAGTTAGATTAGATCATAATTAGGTATTCATAGTTTCTTTTTTAAATGAAAAATGGTAGTCGTTTCGCATTTTATCACCATCTCGCCCCTGATAGTGCCTAAGCAATCATGTAGTCAACTATAAAGAATGCTTACTAAGTATAATTATTTAGTGACCGTTGACAGATAGAGGTCATAGACATTTTTGTTCTTATCGTAGTCGTACTCTTTTCACTATAAAACAATGTGTCGACTAAGTATTACAACTAAATACTTAACAAGCTTTAGAAAACTTTTAAACAACATTTAATCGGACTTATCGTACGAAAAGGCAGCATTCCAAGAAATTTTCAACTCCCACTTAAAAGTTAAAACTATTCTTTAAAATAAATTACATTACAACACGCGATAAGAGAGAGATAAAAGTGACGTTTTAAAAGATAAAAAGAATTAATTAACACAATTTTAATGTCGACTGGAATCGTTTGGCACAATTTTAAGACTTAGGGTCAGTTCACATCGAGATGCGACGCGACCCGACAACGTGACTCGATTATACCGGAAATGGGTATCTTTTCGAATGGTGAGTAAAGTTAGATTTTGAGTCACCATTAAATAGAGCACGCTGCGTGACGTCACCAGTGAAATGCTAATCATTTTAACTGACTTCAAAAAGGAAGAGATTACCAATTCGGTCGTAATTTTTTTTATGATGTGTTCCTATTTCTTCGTGGATTCTGGTGCGACTTGTGTGATTCTTCTTTTTGTTCGATGCAGTATTCTTGCGGTTTGATCCCATAAAAAATTCATTAAGTTTGGTTCAATAGCTTTTTATTTATGAGCATTTTTCACTTATTATTCACTTGAATTGGATGATGTTATTACTGAAACTATGGATTACAAAATTCTAGTGCAAAGAAAATCAATTGATTGACCAGATTTGCGTTGGATATTTGTTTTAAAAGGGGTTAAATAACAAGAAAACAATTACCGGCTACAAAAACCACCAAGAAAAGATTGTAAAATAACTATTCTTTCGGAAGTCAGTGGCAAAAAAGACTATAGGATTTCATGTAGTAAATAAAGTTACATGTTGGGTCTCGCCGTGAACTGACCCTTAGTTTCGGTCACAGAAGTGAATTTATTAGGGGTTATACAAAGTTGTTGCTGTTTTCAATTATTTTAAAAGGGTTGGAATTGAAATTATATTACGTTCATCTTTGTTTTGGAGAAACGAGAAGCTCGTCGCTTAATAATAACAGTCGCAAAGGTCGATCTTCAAGGTTAAGCCGCGCTTACCAAGGCTAGTCTGTAAATGTGTGACCATTTATCAAAGCGAGTTTTCTCCATGCCTCGCACGTCAAGCCGTTGTTTACGGATTACACTAGCAGATCTTTGACAATCGTTACTGTTAGTCACGCTCGAAAGTCTGACAATCAGTTTTATAATTTCTTTATATCGTCTTAATTTCTCGTTTCTTCTTAGAGACCTTTTAAAGGAAGGGAATGAGAAAGAAATGTAGACGAAAGGCTAACAGTATTTTTTTAAGAAATAACCTGTCCTTTGCAAGTACTTTAGTAATAAACCTATGTAATTTTCTTTTGTGTTCTACAAGTACGTAATAGTTTTGTTTTTTTTTTTGTTTTCTCTTTTATTTATTTATTATTATTTTTCCTGTACATATTATTAGTAGGTTTTTTATGTACAGTTACTTGACACTTGTGTTAAGTACTTAAATATTAAATAAACTGAAAGTAACACTATTTTCTAATTTATACGAAGCGAGGAATTTTTTCACAATTTCCTTGTTTTTCTCAAAATATGCATTTGTTGAGTTGTCTCTTTTCAGCATACGGTTGCAGTCCAGTCAGTTTAGGAGTAATAAATAATGATTAGGATGGTGGAAGGTATTTATCTAAGTACAACCTCGCACCGTTAAGTTTGTTAAGTTTTCTAAATCAACATAACTTAGTAAATAAGGAAAAAGTTATATCTGACAGTATTAAAATTTTATTTTTCAATCATCGACACCACGCATCACCCATTCAAGATGAGTGCGCGCGCCTAGAGCACGCCACAGATCTGTCAAAAAATTTATTGAATGAACTTGTGCGCGCACTCATCCTGGATGGGATCTAGTGGTGATACGTGGTGTCGTCTCTATACGTAGTAATAATAGCTCAATGCTTTTAATTCAAGAAGATTCCTTTTAGCGTTAATTTTCTGACGCTACAACTATCTGAGAACAGTGAAGTGACAAATGCCGCGGTTTTGAGCCGCAACTTGCACGCTCCTATTAAGTTTATTGTGGGAGTCAAATTAGCAATATTATATCATTCAATGCAGCATACAAAGTTTTATTAAATCAACGACGACATATTACTAGACTCCTAATAACAGGCGACCGATGTCTGTCAACACATTAGGCAAAAAAGTCTTATATCCGTCTAATTTCGACCACTCCTGTGAGCCGTAAACATACCTTGAGACAGGACAGACCTTGAGTTAGCCAATCACAACGCAGTACCCCGTCCCCCTCGCTTACGTAGTACCTCAGCGAGTTGACAGAATAGTTTTTGTTCCTTAGATCGTGCATGCGGAGTCTAGTAATATAATAATATCTTCGTTGTATTAAATAGATCTTCTGTTGAGCGGCTTAGGAGACAAAGCCTAGATCTTATCTTCGTATCTTTTCTCGGGTCGACCGTATAATAGACCGTAAAATAACTATTTACTTTTTGTGACGAAATTTATATTTGTATATTTTTTACAATTATAAATTTTTCAATTATAATTTTTATAACTGTGTTTTTTACAAGAAGTAGAGTCCATCAACAATTACTGTTTGTAATATTATTGTTATCTGATAACAATTTAGACTAATGTATCTTGCGTATGCCTATTTTCATTGAAAAAAAAACTTTAAATAATTTATATAAAATGCCGTTCCGTTACACGCTCTTTGAATTCGAACGGAAAAACAAACTCATTTATTTTTAAATCAACTCATTACCGATTTTCATTTAAACACTGTTCTAATTTCAAATTTTTATTTTGATAAGGAGCTGATGAAAAAAAATTCAAAAACCGGCCAGCTGCTATATGCTATAGGTATAAAATTATTTCGTATAAAATTCTTTTAAGAATTTCTACGTTTCTAAAGATTTTTTTTTCAACTTTTTGTGACATTATTTTGCACAGAAAAAGCTATTAGATAGTCTTTGACCCGCTGATTAATCTTTTGTCCTACTTTTTTCTTTAACTCTTTTTTATAACTTAGAAGTAATTTGGAACTTTCTTGTTATGCTTGACAGCCAGTAAGAAATGGATTTATGAAGAAATGTTCCTAAAAAAAAAAGTGTGAAAAAAGTGGTACAATTTTATTTGCTTTTTCAAATAGGTATTTAAATGGCCCAGAGGCCAAAACTTTAACACCTCCGCGCAGGCAAGACCAATGTGATTTTTCAATGCACTTGTACTTATCTTAGACATGACAAGAATCGGAAGGACAGCTAATTGAACTAATCCTGAGTTTATAAAAATCAATACAATTCTAATGCCGTTTAAAAGATCTGTTGGGTTCTCAGAGGCAATTCTATTAACTCTCACACTATAATATTATACATGCCATTCTTACACAGAAAGAAAACGAAGAATTTAAAATTCACTGTTATTAGTAGCTCAATGGTTATTAGTAGATATTATTTACATAAATTAGCATACCGCATCATTACAGTACCCCTAGCACGAGTTTTCACTATTTTACTTTACAGAGTTTTTCCAGTATTTACAGCGTTTCTTGTATGAAAATATGGAACAGCGCCTCTGGTGTGCGAAGAAGGAACCAATTTTTCCCTTGAAAATTGTCAATTTGAAGTCGTCAAAGTTCCAGTTTACTTTACGTCTCAAATACATAAAACTCGTGCTGACGGTACAGAACTCGTTTCTTAATAACATACATAAATAATATTATATTATTTCAAGTGAAATATCACGCAAGTATTTCACTCAAAATTACGTTGATGTTCCAGCCTATTATAATTAAATCATTTTCCTTTGAGAGCTCACCCTCAAATATCATTCGATATCTCCGTAGAGACTGAATCAAAATAAACAAAAAAAAGTAATCCAATATTTACAATTGAATAAAAAAAAAACAAATGACATTTACAATTCTGACAAGTTTTTACGCGCGCGACGCCATTTTGAGGACCATAGACGTTTTTTTGTTTCTCTTTCTTACCATAGAGTTTACAAACTTACAACCGACCTTATTAAGCCACTCAGCCCCTAACCTTATCACTAACGAAGCAAACAAAACTGTGGTATTAGCCAGAAAGTTTGAGAAACTCATTAGGACGAAAGTTTAATCTTTCGCCACGTTTGTTCATTGGGCTGAGATCAGATTGGGACTGCTTGCTTAATTCTTTATAAATCAATGATTGGAAACGATTAACAAAAGTCTAACAAAATAACTAAACGATTTTTTGGTGAGGTTAATGAGGAGTTTGTTCCAAATACTTACATAATAAATATGATATTGTTTGGTTTTTTTTTCAGTTATTTTGTAGGGACACGATAATCTGGGTTGACGGCGCGTTGTGTTCCGCAAAGAGCGTCAGCATGATGACGGGGCCCCCTCTCAGAGGGTCAAAGCCTGCCGGGGTCGCGGGTCTTATTCCATCACCGTGACCCCGAAACATAAAGGGCTATTGAAGGACACCGTGGATTTTAGTCAGTACAAGTCTGATAGTCCCTCCCGCCGTGCCCGGGGTGGGAGGAGACATTAATTTGATTGATTTTACCACGCAAAAAAAAAAATATCACATATAAATATTTCAATTATGGAACTTCATGGAAACAATTAACTAGTAATGCAATGAAACCCCTTGCTAGTTCTATTTTTTTAATTGTCCACCTATTATGGAACCCAGAAATCCTGTAAGCCAAATAAACAAACGTGTTAATAAAAAACATCAATAAATAATCGGCATGTATGTACTGGAACGTTCACTGATTCAATTAGCAGGGCCTTAATACATATATGTTACTTTTATTTATCTTTACTACGGCACGAAATTACTAACGTTTATATACATATATGCTATGTACATAGGTGGTATATTTATGTAATAGGTCAACCGTTATAAGCCGATTAATGTCAATAGAGAGTGGAGTAATAGTTACAGTGGTTTCAGTCAAATAAGGGGAATTTATAGCTCCCAGCCGGGGTCGCGGGACTGTCTATACAAGTAACCGTGACCCCGGAACGCAAAGGGCTATGTGACCAGATTTTATACAAATATGTCTGTGTGAAAAATTTGCCCCGATTACGTCATTTTTTAATAAAAATGCTAAGAAGATTAAATCATAAACAAAATAAAAAATAATAGTATTATAAAACTAAAACCGACCCAGCTTCACAACTCCTGCAAAATGTCATCGTAGAAGTTATAACGAGTGAGTCACACGTGGGACCAGGGGTTGTCAACTCAGCCGCAAAATGTTGAAGTTTCAGCTTCACGGGACTTTAAACTACAAGTAAGTTTTAGTTTTAAGTAATCTGCCGCTTGCGTGACAGCATAATATACCTGTTGACGTTGTGGGGTCAATGTACAGCTAGCGTTGTCTTGAGTGTCCACGACCTCGGGTGATGCGATTTACGACGCCTCTTCCTTTCTCGTTAGGTAATCATTAAAAGCCGAAAAACTGTGTGGTAATTTGTTGTCGTGTTATGGGATTTTTCATCGAGAGTTAAGTGAGTTTTAGAATGATTTAGAATAGATATACGATAGATAAACGAATTAAGGCTATTTATTTTTAAAACCCACTGTCGTGGAACCACAACCAGATTCTAAAATACTTAGTATAAATATTTATTCCCTCGAACATTTTCTAAGCTAATAGCAATGACGCCACTATTTATTCAACTTAAGATTAATAGTATATTTTGCAACGATTCAATAAAGAGCGGATTTAATGCGAGGGCCATTATATGAATCAAGAGCAAGCGAAGGATTGTAATGACTGAATCACGACCGTAGGGAGTTATTCATGATGAAGTATTTAAATCCTGAGCGACGCGAGTGATTCAGGCCCTCGATTTAAATCCGTTTTATTCAAGAGGTGCAAACGATACTTTATACCATGACTACGAGAAAAAGAAAGATTTGAGCGATAAAAGATATTCAATGAAACAAAATAAAGTTTTTTTTAATACCTAAGTCTGCTCCACACACACGTGGGTGCGAAGTAGTCCAATCGCTCGGTCACTGCGCCAACAATCTGACGTTAAAATCGGAGCAATGGTTTGAATTAAGGGTAATTTTCATATTAGCAAGTCGACGTCCTATGGCTGAGATGATGATGATGATGAAGGGGGTTGTCCAGCATCGCGGTCTATGTCGAATGTACTAAAGTGTTCTAAATTCAAACACCAAAACAGTGCGTAAAAGACTACTTTTACGCACTGTTTTCCGTGAGTAAAAGTAGCTTTTTCGAGGGGGAATGGTATAAACTATGTATTGATTTCAAAGCAACTAAAAATATTATTCCTTTTTGCTTTTTTTTTTACCTAAACTAAAGTATTCATTCAGAGAAGTCTTGTCTTGGAATTACCCTATTTGTTTCATTTTAATAAGCAATTTTACTGAAAGAAAATACCCCGAAAGTTAGATTATCAAAAAATATATGACCCGTATGTTTTCTTCTGTTGCGTAAATCAAAATTGACGAAAGAACCAACGGTTCTAAAAATCACAAAACGTGACGTGGTCGATACAATTTTGCAGGCGTTAAGAAATTCGTAACCAATTACCATTTTTTGAGCATTTTATCTTAGTCAGTTATCATTGACTTAAAAAAAAAACTACGTGTCCTTTATTTTTCAATACTCTAACTGACGCGACAGATAAAACCAATTTTCAATTTATTTATGCAGTAAAACACCCTATTCTTTGCAGTCGCTGTCGCACAAGCGTGTATATCGTGGCCAAGCCTTAATAAATGTACGGAGGGGAGTGTTGAGTGATGTCGGTGGTCTCATTTTGGGTCTAAGAGGCGTTTTATGATACTTAAGATGAGGCCGGCTTTATTAAACTAGAAGCTGTACTATACAAGAATATTTTACTTAGAAGACAGATCTTAAGGCTTCTAGACAAAATGATTCTTTGTCAGCAAAACGATGATGGAAAAATAGTTTGTAAACACACTCTTTTTTTGTGATAAAGTCATCAAATGCGTCCTCTCCCACCCAGGGCGGGACGGGAGGGACTGTCAGACTGGTACAGACTAATCCACGGTGATCCTTCAATAGCTCTTTACGTTCCAGGATCACGGTTGCGACAGTCCCGCAAAACACATCCATGATATGGAACATAGTTCTAGTATGTAGGGCAACGTATTCTTGATAAAAATAGTAATTGACAGTTGTTGTGCATAACAGCACATTATTTTAATAGAATGGTATTAGATTGTAGACTTTTGCCTATATGGATCTCTCTGGAAATCTTTGATTTGGGTTTAAATTTTAATGGTATCCACGGATTTTAGATTCGTGTCCAATTGATTTCAATAGAGTCGAACCCTTAAAGCTTCCAAACCGTTTTAAGTATGCTCTAGGTAGGAGATTGTCTTTATGAAAACTTGAACACCAAAAAACGCTCATTTACTGCCTTGTTTTTTTTTTGAAAATAAAGTTTTACTACACATTTTTGTTTTAAAAGAAAATATTCCATCTATTACTTTCCTAGTTACAACTAAAATAACATAAAGTAACAAGCAGTAATCAATTATTCAAGTCGTATTCATTGCACGCAACTCGTAGTATTGTTACAACATAACCTAATTATACGAAAAACTATACAAAGACTTTGTGTGTTGGTTTTAAACGAGGCAGAACAAGATGGCGTAGCCATGAATTAGTAACACTGTTAAACTTATAAGTTGTCAAAGAAAATATAGTAGGTCTCTGTGTTGAGAAAACTTTGTCATCATCATCAACCTATAATGTTCCCACTGCTGGGACACAGCCTCCTCTCTGACAGAGAGTGGGCTATAATCCACCACGCGGGCCCAGTGCGGATTGGTAGATGTCACATGTCTTTGAATTTGATGGTTCTAGGACATGCCGGTTTCCTCACGATGGTTTCCTTCACCGTTTTGAGAGCAGTAGTGATGAAATAAATAACACAAAGTAATGCTCCTGACGGGGTTCGAACCCACGACCTACAACTCGTAAGTCGGGGCCGATACCACTGGGCCACTAGTGCTCTCAGAAAACTTTGTAAACTATATTAATTATCAAGAAGGTATTTTATTTAATTCAACACTATCTAGCGGCCCGTCCCGGCTTCCCACAGATGGAAGTCCTCTAAAACCTGGTCCCGATGGTTATAAACACAACAAAAAAAGAATTATCCGAATCGGTTCAGCCGTTTTCAAGTTATGAGCTTAGCAACATATTTTACGATCCATTTGTTTTATTATAGATTATATTTATACATTAACATATTTATTATACCAAGCGTTATTGTTTACTTTAGAATAGATAGTAATAATATTTATTATGCAAGTTACAGGTACTTACTTGGTATTTACAATAGCTTTTGAAAATAATAAAATACGTCTTTCCACTCAAGTTTCTATAAAACTTTATTTTTCTAAGAATAATACGAGTGATCATCTACATGTCTAACAGCTACCATTCAACTGACATCTATCTTATAATATAAGAGTGACAGTAACACGTAAATACACAAAAACTAAGAAAAAAAAAACGTTCCATCCATCATTTCATTAGTCTAAACATATTCTTTATTTTGTATTTTCTACTACGATTTTCTATCCTACTAATATTATACTAATATTATAAACGTGAAAGTTTGTATGTGTGGATGGATGTTTGTTACTCTTTCACACAAAAACTACTGAACAGATTTGGATGAAATTTGGTACACAGATAGTTTATAACCTAGATTAACACATAGGATAGTTTTTATCCCGATTTAATGTTCCCACGGGAGTTGTAGCGGGTGAAACCGCAGGCAACAGCTAGTACATAATAGAGAGGCTTAGTAAAGAGAAAAGGTTTTACCGGAAGGTAACCAGCAGTTGGACATAGAATAGGCTATAAAACTTACTGATAGTTGATCACTTTTTATATGTCATTCGAGTTGAATCCTAATAGCGCTTAACTGTTTAATAATTACTGTCGTGGATACGTTTTCCAAACATGTATTTAGCGCAAGGAAGCGTTACTCTAAGTTCTCAATACTTTATAGAAAATAAATACTGTTACTTGATTCTGCAACGATTCACCGACGACCGGTTCACCATTGGACGTTTCGTCGACAGGACGATTCACTTATGGCCGTTTCACCGATAGACTCTTTCACCTTGTGGAAAAAATATTGTTTCAAAGGTTTCAAACTCCATAACTGATTTTAGAGCTTTCGATTTCAGAACGACCTAAGTCTGACAACCAGTCTTACCATGAGGTATCGTATTACCCAGTTACTGGGTTGTGGAGGTCCGATAGGCAGTCGCTTCATGTAAAATACTGATATTCAGCTGCATCTGGTTCGACTGGAAGCCGACCACAATATAGTTGGGAAAAGGCTAGAAAGATGGATGGTTTCAGAATGACCTACAACAGTATACAGGCCGTATAGGTTTGCCGTATATGATTACTACCCAGAATTTGATCCTTATTAGCAACACTATCGAACGGTGTAATAATACAGGATGTGATTTTTTTTTCAAAATCAGCGGGTTCGATTCCTGGCCAGGAATATTAATTTTTCAAAAATCCAATGATGCAGTTTTAGTTTTCGTCAAAATCGGCCTCGAGACTTCTTTCAACGTTTTTTGTTATTCCTCATAGTTTCGAATATAGCCATCCACGCCTAGTTGAAAAATTCACCCTGTGTACTGATATATATATATTTAGTTCCAAAACATTATTTGTATAATGATGAATAATGAGCAAATGGAGTATCAATTAATCATGCTGTTTCGCAAATTTTGCAGGTGCGTCGTACATTATATATGCAAATTGTGATTTATTATTTTAACGTGTTCTTGGAGCGGGCTTGAGTGACGTTTAAAATATATAAATAATTTATTCAGTGAATATATCAGCTTGGAAGAAGATACATTATAAGACGCCTCTCATCCCCGTAGAGTTGGGCAGAGGCGTATGTACCTAATACTAAAAATATTAAAAAAAATATTCATTACAGGTACATGCACGAGAAATGTCAGGCTCATACTGAACTAAAACCAACATATGTTCCATCAATAGTCCTTTATGTTTCAGGGTCACGGTTACTTGTTAAGACAGTCCCGTCACCCCGAAATGTTAACAATGGTCCCCACCATCAACGGTGACGATTAGAAGTTACCTAGTCACTAGTCACTCTCAACTTAAAGTCTTTTCTTTGACGACTCGGTTAGCGCAGTGGCTGAGTGATTGGCCGAGTGTCGTAAGTTCGATTCCAGAACGGAGCAAATATTTGTGTGATCCACAAGTAGTTGCTTCGGGTCTGGGCGTTTGTATATGTGAGTTTATATGTTTATAAACACACCCACAACACAGGAGAATTTCCTAGTGAGGGGCAAAATTAGGTTAGGTTAGGCAAAAAAAAAAGTATCAAATGCCCTGAACCTTTATTGTTACACTTTTTTTTTTATCGTGGTAAAATCATCCAATGAGTCCTCCAATCCAAGGCAGGGTGGGAGGGACAGTCAGACTCGTACTAACTAAAATCCACGGTATCCTTCAATAGCCCTTAACGTTCTATGGTCACGGTAATTCGATAAATCCCGCCACCTTTATTGTTACACTTTGACATAAACTAATAAAATTCATGTAATTTATTCGGTGATCACGAGAATTAAGATTGGCAGTCGTTTAACGTAATATTAATCTGATATGTAACCTAATTCAGTTTGACTGAAAGTCGATATTCGAATAACATATTTTTCCTCAAGCGTATGAAGCAATAAGCCGCGCTTACTCGTAGAAACTTAACAAAGAAATAATGTTTTTGAAGATATTCGATTATTTGGCATTTTTTTCGGCTTAGTACACCCCCTCTATTGATCCTTTTTTTTTACGTGGTAAAAATATCAGATGAGTCCTCCTACAGGGCAGGACGGGAGGGTCAGACTTGTAGACTTGTACTGACTAATATCCATGTTGACCTACAATTGCCCTTTACTTTCCGGGGCCATGGTAACCCGCGAAGGTTTGGCTGTCTAAGGGCCGCAATCCCGGACGAACTGGGCAAAACCAAAGATCAGTGGTCCACTTTGGCCCTTGATCGTGAAAACTGGAAGTCATGGCGAGAAGCCTTTACCCAGCAGTGAGATGAAGTAGGTTAAAATTATCAGTAACAGTATTTTTTTAAATCAAATTGTAGAGATTTTTACAGTTTATCAATTTTATAATTTTTTGTCGTTATAAAAGAATTTCGAGTAACTTGGTTTTTTTTCAAGTCTACAAACATCAGAATTTATTATAAAGTAAGTCTAATTTAGAGGCGCCTTAGGCTTAAAAGGCCAAAATTATTGTCTTATAACTTGTAACATTACACAAACAAAACTATGAATACATTACCATATATCGACTCTACGTACACAGTTTTATAGTTAACAAGCCTTGTAATATATATCTTCAGAAATGCCTAATAGGCATATACCACTAAACTAATAGCCCTTTCCCTGCTCAAAGCGATTATAACCCACAGCCGTTACGAAATGACCCGCCGTAGCACTTTCGTAGACGTGCTACGAAAGCGTAGCGCTACGATACTGCTACGAAAGTGTAGCGCTACGAAATCGCTACGTCTGTTTTAGTAGGCATGTGATTGCTACGATTTGAAAATCGGTTGGCCAATTTTATTCTAGATGAAATATGTTTCTTTTTGACGTTTACGATATTGAAATTGGTGGTTGATTTATAATATTTTTTAACACAAAAATTGGTTTTGAATAAAGATTCTATAGATCAAACTAATATGAATATTTTTTATATTCATATTTTCATTTGACCACGTTTAAGAAATGGATTTTCATTCACTGTCATCAAGATAATCTATTATAGTCTGATTTATTTCTAATTTATTTAAATAAACTTAAAGATCACTTAATGCAAAGGACTGCTCTAAGGTGCTGAAGAGATATTTTCTAGATTGTGAGACGACCTAGAACCTACACGTTATGTTATGGCATCGAGTTGTCGTGTCTGCCCATTCCGCTGTTAAACCCGCGATGGTTTGTGCGGTATTTTGTGGTTGAATAAAATGTATTTGTAAATGTTAATGGAAAATAAATAATAAAAAAAAGGATAAATAAATGAAAAATTAAAAAATAATCTAAAAATAAATTTCAGTAGTTATACTACGACTATTTATGAGACACAAATGCATTAAAAAAGTTATATAATAGATTTTAGTGTCAAACAAAAAAGTTGTAAAATTGATTTTAATTTAAAAAAAAAAAAACTAAAGGAAAAAGAAACAAGAAAAATTATCACCTTTCGACTTCCATAAGTATATCTTTCCATAATTTATTTTCACAGAAAAATCATTTCTTTCCTTCAAAACATTATCTCAAGTCCTGAAGCTGTAAGATAACGGCTTTCAGTAATTAATAACCTCCATCACGCCATGTTAGCAATGGGAGCCAAACGTGAATTAATGCGGAACAGTCACTCTGTGGCGAATACATTAACACATCATTTGTCTTTGTTATGTCGGGTAAATCTGGTTCAAATATTATATTCGGGATATTTTTGAGATGAAATAAAATGAAATGAAATGATGAAATGATATTTATTTTTGCAAGTGGGTTAATATCAACACCACGTCGTCTTTTTACAAAATAGATGAAGCCGGTGTCATCATCAATACAACGCTCTAATTTCATAAAGCTGCAGGAATGACTTTTTCTGTTTTCTTTTGTTTTGACGCCTTTATGAACTTGGAGGGTTGGTGTTTTAGTATTTTGTGTTTTTATTCTGTATTGGTGATTTTGATGATTATAATTCTGTAACTACATACGTCTTACAGCCGCGAATAATATTTTAATCAACATACAACCTAGCACTGGCCTGCAAATTGCAAAAACACGCAAAAAAAATTGAATTTCGCCGGCTAGGAGCATTCCCCTTAAGCGCTAAGGTATCAAAGAAGCGGTTAGATTATCAAAAAATAGTTACATTTAACCCGTATTTTTTCTTTGTCACATAAACTACCACTCAGGAAGATACGATCTTTTTAAAGTTGACAATACGTCAAAATTCAGTATTAATTAAATAAATTAAAATAAGCCAGCCTACTGGTCGACGAAGTATCAACTGTACGTTTAGCAAGTTCTTTAAAAACTTGGGGTCCGACCCCATGGCCATGTTTCAACCCCAAACGGCTCAAATACATAGCTGCTACTCATGTAATATTATTATACATACAGTTGATGTCATACAAGGTAGCGAGTCACAAGGGATGTGCCGTATATCGAGAGATTAATCTTAATTTGTATTGTCATGTGTGTACCGGACGGATAAGCAGACTACATGGGCTTATAACGTGGATATGAAACAGATTATTTGGTGATTAAAATGAGACAAATTACGTTATCATCTGCCATACCTTTTTTAAATGATGTTGAGTTCGCAAGGTCACTGAAAAATCCTTCTAATATTATAAACGTGAAAGTTTGTATGTGTGGATGGATGTTTGTTACTCTTTCGCGCAAACCACAGAACAGATTTGGCATTGGATTTTGAAATTTGGTACACAGATAGTTTATAACCTGGATTAGCACATAGGATAGATTTTATCCCTCTTTTTTGCTCCCGTGGGATAATTTTTGAGTTGTAGCGGGTGAAGCCGCTGGCAACAGCTAGTGTTTAATAAGGGGATTAAAGAATCAACATAGCTGTTAGGGCTGCGTTGACCCTGGTGTGACCCCGGAACATAAAGGGCTATTGACGGACACCGTGGATTTCAGTCAGTACAAGTCTGACAATCCCTCCCGCCCTGCCCGGGGTGGAAAGACTCATTTGATGATAAAAAAAAACCCTATCACTACGTTCTTACGTAAAAGATTAACTAGGTTAATACTTCGATCCATTCTAACAATTTTTCACATTAATCAACAACGCAGTGTACAACTGTAGTCCAGTTTATTTCTGAACGAGGCAAACCCAAACCAAAATTACATTTAAATTAAATAAATACAACATTTATACCGACAACAACCAATCACTTAAATCTCTCATTCATTCACGAACGAAGTAAATAGACCGGTTATACATATAAACCAGCAAAATGTTCATACGCCAACATAGCCAATATAACCAACTATCAAAATCTGTGAAACTTTAAAAGATTTTCAACTTTACGACTAAAGCAGAAGGTTAGTTTTCGATTGGGAAAATTTAACACATCATTGGGGTAGGTATTATGTATTAAAACTAGCCGTTGCCAGCGACTTTGCCTGCGTGTATCTCGAAAACTATCCCATCATCATCTTCCTGCCTTTATCTCATTTTATGAGGGGTCGGCGCAACACGATTTTTTATTCCACTCTCCCTTATCAGACGTCACTGTATCATTTACTCCTTTTTCATTCATATCATTCCTTACACAATCCATCCATCTTTTTTGTCCTTCCTCTTCCTCTCCTTCCATGAGAAATTCATACTCATCACTCTCTTAGTCACATGAGTCTCATTCCTCCTCATCAGATGGTCATACCAAGACAGTCGAAAACTATCCCACGGGAATAAGACTTTATTGTTTACGATCCAGTGGGATAGTTTTCGTATGTGTTTTTTCCTATGTGTTAATTCAAATTATAAACTGTCTGTGTACCAAACATTCCAGTCCTTTTTTTATCGTTGTAAAATCACCAAACGAGTCCTTCCATGCAGGGCGGGACGAGAGAGACTCAGACTTTTACTGACTAAATTCCAAGGTGATACTTCAACAGCCCTTTACGTTCCAGGGACATAGTTATCTGACAAGACAGCCCCGCTACCCCGGCAGGCTTTCCCCGTCAGAAAATCTAAATCCATTCAACAGTTTTTTGTGTGGAAGAATAAGAATAATAATAATGATTAAGAATAATATTTATAATCTTCAAACTTCAAAATGGAAACGACTTCGGGCTAAATACATTGCTAAATATAATGTAGTTCACCACAGAAATTGTGACCCGGTTATGGAGGAAATAATTGTACCATGCGACGACGATAACATTGAAGCTGTGATCACGACATATTGTGTGCACACATGCTCGTTTTTACAACACTTGCAAGGTCTTAAATAAACAATAATAATATTAAAATAACATTAACAAATAATACTGATAATAAATATTGTTAAAAATGAATTTACACTTTTTTTTTTTTGCTTAACATTGTTTTTTTTTTACGGAATTGTATAATCAGCGAATGATCCCCTACCGCCCAGGTTGAAGCCACAAAGATTGGCTGACTCGCATTGACTTAAAACCACGCTGTTCTTTCATTATCCCTTTCCTTTCCAGGATCACGGTTACCTGTTAAGGCAGTCCTGCGAACCCGAAAAACATAGTATTCAAGTGACAGTTCACAGATCGAGGGCACTGACTTGTTCACCGTTATCGTTGTCGCATAGTACTCAAATGAATCGGTTCCGTAATATTAATCTGTTGAAGACTTGGTTCTAAAACATGAATGTCAAAACAATTTAGAAAGGTAACAGAATCTATGTTTGAAATGTATTTTTGGTTTCGAAACTTGATATGGAGTTGAGAGCTTTTGTATGCGAACTTTTAGCGTTAATATTATGAATTTTGTGTGCGATCAGAAATAATATACTAAATTTTGACCGTGACTTCACTCACGTTTGATTAATAATTTGACAATCAATACAGATTGAGTGACAAAATGAATTACATAATGGCCATGTACTTATAACTAAATTAATTTTAATAACAACGTCTAATAATTAAGAGGGAGTAGTGAATAATTCCAATTTTAAAACTGTTTTGGTAAAGAAGAAAATTAAATTAAGAAGTTTGTATGAATGTTTTTTTTATAATCATCAGAGATTAATAATTTAGCGCAAATTTTATAGATGACCAGTATATTATTCTTATAAATAAATAGTAGGTAATAAACATACGATTAAATGACGAAAATAAACAAGCCTAATGAAAATACGTAGTTATTAGATTCGATAACATCTAAGCGCTTACTTCAATTATTTTTAATGCAGATAATCAGTAGACGAAATAATTTACTTCAAATACTCATTATTCCTCGTTTACACCAAGAAACAAGCTAGATACTAGTTCCATACAAACTTGTGGAATACTTGTCAAAACATAATTTGTTTGTTTTATACATGTATTGAGAGTCTCACACCATAATTTCAAACATTCTTTCGTTCACACTGTGTAGCCAAAAAGTATTGATACAAAGTATAAAACACATTTGCGTTTACACTGAAGTCTTGACATGTCAAAACTTGTCAAATACATGTATTATACCTTGGTGTACACGAGGGGTTACATGACTGGTTTTTCAACCTTTTTTCACACAAAATTTAAACGTATAATTGGATAGAACTAATTAAACGGTGAGTTCTATTTAACAAAGAGTCTTGACAGAATTGGATATGAAACCCTTCCTACGCAATAAAACCAAAATGTCTTCATTTCTAAGAAAAAGCCTTTCTTTAATTATGTAGTCAGAAACTCGGATGCTAATAGCATCCACCTACCAACCCAGATTTCAACTTAATTCATCTTTTCTACCATTAATTTTCTTTATACCATTCCCCCTCGAAAAAGCTACTTTTACTCACGGAAAACAGTGCGTAAAAGTAGTCTTTTACGCACTGTTTAAGTGTTTGAATTTAGAACACTTTAGTACATTCGACATCGACCGCGATGCTGGACAACCCCCTTGCTAATATGAAAATTACCCTTAATTCAAACTATTGCTCCGATTTTAACGTCAGCTTGTTGACGCAGTGACAGAGCGATTCTTCGCGAGCAGTCTTATTAAAAAAATCATTATTTTGTTTCGTTGAATATCTTTTATCGCTCAAATCTTTCTTTTTCTCGTAGTCATGGTATAAAGTGTCGTTTGCAACTCTTGAATAAAACGGATTTAAATCGAGGGCCTGAATCACTCGCGTCACTCAGGATTTAAATACTTGAATCACTCGCTTCGCTCGTGATTCAATCATCATGAATCACTCCCTACGGTCGTGATTCAGTAATTAAAATCCTTCGCTTGCTCTTGATTCATATAATGGCCCTCGCTTTAAATCCGCTCTTTATTCAATCGTTGCAAAATATACTATTTTATAAACATCGTTCACGTCGCCTTTGCTAAAAATCTTTCCATTCCAATTCGTTCGTAATCAATTAAAACGTCTAAAAACGTGCATTAGCACTGGCCATTGTCAAATGAAAAAAGAAAAAATAAAACGCGTTCTTTTTTTAAAATTTTCTGTCTCATAACAAAAGAGGTTTTATTCTGATTTTAAAATTGAAGTAAATGGAAATGAGTGTAGTTTTTGAGTGATATTAAATTAATGCATTGCTATGTCGAAATTAATTTAATTTTAATGAAATGTGGATAACAAAACTAATTTTCCCACAAACTTTCACCTAATTTCATTTAGATAACGCCTTAATCGTGAAGGAACATCGCTCGGGCATTTTCGCAAATCGCCAGTCATCGCACTTGACACTTTCTATTAATTACTTTCTCGTACAAAAAAACCTTTTTATTTTTCTTTTTTTCACCAGCCTTTGGAAAGCGCGGAGGTTTTAATCAAAGTGCTCTTTTATATTTTTATGCAAATGTTTAAAAATAATAAAACGTTATTCGCGTGTTTTTATCGCTGGTTTTTAAAAGCTACTGTTTCTATTTTAAAAATAATGACGGTTAAAATATAATTGAACTGTCTAAGTTCCTCTTATTAAAGACTTAATTATGCTACAGCCGGTTGTGATAAATTACATTTGATTGGTAGTTTAAATTATTTATAATTCATTTTATAAGTAGATAACATTTGGGTAACTCCAAAAAATGTCGTATTTTCATGTACCGTCTACCGCAATATTTTAATAACATTGCCATGCCTATCGCACATTTACCTCCATTAACAACTTTTAAATTATGAAATCAACAACATAACAGAATAAAAATTGGAAAATACCCAACAATGTCGTTTTCAGACATTCATGTCGACCTTTTGTTCTCGTTCTATATTTAAATCACTGTGTACCTTAACATTCCTGACATAACTAAGCGGTAAAAATGACCTTGCCTTACCTGCTAAAGCCGTAACAACACGATTCAAGCACACACCAAACTTTACACTAAAAAAAATATAGTTTTACCACAAAAAAGTATTCACTATCCAAGAATCTAACACCGAATCTAAAAAGTTTAAATTACAATCACAACCACTTTTTTTTTTAATTGTACACTTACTACCAACACACACACAAACACTTCGATTTTCGAAATATTCGGGTTTTCTCGCGACGCGGCACACGTTCGCACATACAGCCTAAAGGCGGTACACTGGATGAAATACACGAAGTTTGCCGACAGACAAGGGTGGTGCTGTCTCTCTCTGCCGCGAAGGAACTCGGGGGGTTGAAGAATTTCGCAATTAAAAATCGTTAATAAACACGATTACATGACGTAGAGATAAAGTGAGGAGTGAGAATGTGTTACATACGGATAGGGGATGAGTTCGCGAGGTTTCCATGTTTATTTTATTTATTTCAACCTTTTTGGTGTGGAATTATATTCGTTTGTGCGGAGCGTGGCTTGTTATAGTTTGTTGTTCAGTGGAAGTATGCGTGTTGTGTATTCAGGGTTTCTCTGTTTAAAATTTCAAATGTGGAACAGTATTCAAATAATGAAACTAGGGAAATTGTTGTATAGTGCTGTCCCAGGAAATACACTTAATAGAATTATTTAATTTTCGAAAGACATTTATGTATCTGAAACGTCTTTAATATTGTGGTCGAGGGACTCATTTAAAGGGCACCGCGGCC
This sequence comes from Agrotis ipsilon, assembly GCA_028554685.1. Classification (NCBI taxonomy): domain Eukaryota; kingdom Metazoa; phylum Arthropoda; class Insecta; order Lepidoptera; family Noctuidae; genus Agrotis; species Agrotis ipsilon. Next base: position 14,101,642 of record CM052974.1, read on the forward strand.
CTAGAACGCAAAGGGCATGTGAAGGAACCGGGTGGTATGTAGATAACAGTCTGATAGTTCCTCCAGCTCCAACCAAGGAAAAAAAGAATCTCATTTAGACAACGGTTCTCGCGATTTTGGCGCAGTGGCTAAGCGGTGGGCTGCTACGCTACGTGTCGTGGGTTCGAATCCCACACGGAATAACTAATTGAATCGCCTACACATTAAGTTGCCTCGGATTCGGTTATTAGTACTTATGTGATCATATTTCCGTTGCAGGGGAAAATTTAAGTGCCGTTTTCATAAAATAATACAAGGAAAGATGTCTTCGAACCCTCAAAAACATATCTTATCTCTAACAATATAAAGGTCACTGTCCTTCGTCCGACATCCATCAACTAAACAGTCTTCTTATAAAATAAACTAAGTTGATACACAAGTTACATTGCTTTCGACTTTCGCGTCAACTCGACATGTCGTCGACTTTCAACTTGACTAAGTTAAGCTATAAATCCTTTTATTAGTTAACTTAAATATAAAAATAATGCCTCTAATGACAGATTTAAGGTAGGCGTCCACTGGCCCGCATCGCACGGTACGGACACATCGCAATAAACGGATAAGGCTAAGCGTATGCTGAGACGCAGGCAATGCAGTACAGTGCAGGGCACGGCAGTTCAGGCAGACATATGCCCCCTCCGCATGCTGCGACGCAACTGACATTCGCGTCATAAACAAAGTTACCTAGCAACGAATGTATCCAGCATACACAATACACGCGTCGCTTAGGATTCTGTACCGGCACTGCAACGAGACGCAGTGCAGGACAGGCACATGTCTGCTTGGCATGTGCCTGCGCCGCAGCGTACGTAGTTCAATGACGTTCCATGCTTTACAAAATCTACTCTGCTCTGCGCTGTGTGGACCTGCGTAACCTGCGTCTCAGCATACGCCTAGCCTTAATTAGACTCATCATCATTATCATCATGAGCCCATAATGTTCCCACTGCTGGGACACAGGCCTCCTCTCTGAGAGAGGGAGTGGGTCATAATCCATCACGCGGGCCCAGTGCGGATTGGTAGATGTCTTTCACATATCTTCGAATTTTTGGTTCTGGGACATGCCGGTTTCCTCACGATGTTTTCCTTCACCGTTTTGAGAGCTGCAGCAGTGGTGATGAAATAAATTACACAAAGTAATGCGCCTGGCGGGGTTCGAACCCACGACCTACAACTCGTAAGTCGGGACCAATACCACTGGGCCACCACTGCTCCTACTGCGTCCACTGTATCGGTAGCGATCGGATTGCCGACGCAAGTATCAGCAATCGGATTGCCGATGCCACCTTCATTCGGATTTTTGTAGTGATCGTACGTGCGGAAAGTGTTTGTGAGAATGGAGGAAGGCGTGTCAGTGTGCGGCTCAGTGGACGCTGTTATATGAATTTTAATACAGACAAACTAAAATCCATTACGTGCGATGCGTCTGATCAATGACGATAATATATTACTGGACTCCTTATAACAGGTGACCGATGTCTGTCAACACATTAGGCAAAAAAGTCTTATATCCGTCTTATTCCGACCACTCCTGTGAGCCGTAAACATACCTTAAGACAGAACAGGCCTAGAGTTAGCCAATCACAACGCAGTACCCCGTCCCCCTCGCTTACGTTGTACCTCAGCAAGTTGACAGAATAGTTTTTGTTCCTTAGATCGTGCAATCATGAGTCTAGTAATATATCGTCGTTGCGTCTGATAGTGCGATGCGGGCCTGTGGACGCTTACCTTTAAGTGCGCTCTAATTTATCAAAGTGTTTTTAGACAAATCTTTTGATAACGCGCTGTAAGAGTTATATTAATCTTAGTGATTTAAAATATTACTTGAAAGATTTATAAATTCATGTTGACGGTTTATTTAAGTGCTAATGTAGAAGTTCGTTTTATCTGACAACGGCTTTAGAATCTTTTTAAATCTTACTTTTACTATAAATGCGAATCTTTTGAAGGATGCAAGGATATTTGTCACAATTTCGCGCAAAAAAAAAAAGTGCCGATCAGAATTTGAAAAAAAATATATCTTGCTAATTTCATAACTCTTTTTTACTCTTGGATTCAATCTGTTCGTGTTCCACAGACGACTCAGAGAGCTGTCAGCAATCTGATACGGGGCATTAGAAGGCCAAAGCCTGCCAGGGTCGCGGGACTGTCTTTTCAGGTTACTGTAGCCCCGGAATGAAAAGGGCTATGAAGGACACCGTTCCTTCCCGTCCCGCTCTGGGTGAAAAGACTCATTGGATGATTTTACCAAAAAAAGGATTGTTCTGTTTAGCAGCGGACAACCTCCTCTAGACTGTACTGCGAGACTCCATTAAAAATAACCCAAGGAACGAAACCCCTGCTCCCCTACGGAAACCCGACAAGATGGTAGTCGAAAGCTGTGGTGAGGTCTACAACTGATGGGATTGCTCAGCCGTCACTTGGCACTACCCCTCCCACTCCTATCTGACACCTGACTGACCCCAACACGTTCGTACAACAAGAGTGGACCACTAGTAGGACCCTATCCATTCAGCAGTATGACGAAAGTTGCTTCTTACGTGCACGATATGTGACCTAGGTCACCTCCCTTACTTCAAGAGCCAGTTTACGTTGTCACCATCCAATCCTTTCCATATTTCTCCTACAAATGCTAGAATAATAATTTCTAATGCATTCTAAAATCTCCCTACGACCAGCATTCGCCATTGTGTAAAGCAACTTAACCACGTTGGCTTGTCCCACGGAGAGTGTTGCCCGTTCGAAAACGCGTGTGATTTGAATAATCCGTAGCGACATGCTAAGTTACTTAAAATTGGAGTGCTCACACTTGATGCATGTTATTTTTGTTGATACTAAAAAAAAAAATTAAAATTATATTTATTTGGAACTAAAAAACACATATTACAATAAAATACGTACGATAATGACTGCATTAGTTATATACTGTGTCGCAGTCATTAACGCCCATACAATAAAAGTTTACGCATTAGCATTCCAGCGTAAAGAGTAAATGAAACTAATTATATAATATAAAGAATAAAACTTATCTAAAAATACTAAAGAAAATAAATTGTTGTAGTTAAAATAATATGTTAGTGTTCATACAGCATGCGTGCCTGTGAGTGTATGTGGTAAGTGTTGTGTATATGTGAGAATGTGGGTGGTGAGTCGTGTGTGTGTACGCGTAGTGTGTGGTGTTAGGTGTGTAGGATGTTGTAGGTATTTATTGTATGTTCAGAGTATGTTTGTAATTTTATGTTTTTACTAGAATTTCAAGTTCTTCATAGGTCAGACCATGAAGCCATTTGTCAACATTGACTCGACACTCTCTTTGAGATAGTGGATAAATGTTACATTGTTCATTTACTCGATTGTACAAGATAGGGCTCAAGTATCTATATTGCCGTCTAACAACACCTATGCTGACTGGCTCAGTTGAACAAACTCTATCGACTCTTCGTCTGTGTTTGATGAGTTTAACGTCGAAGGTGAGTTCGGAGTGCTTGCGCAGTACGGTGCTAAGAACATATGAGTGTCTCACTCTCGGTACCTCACATAGTGCGTAGAGTTCATTTGTGGGAAAGCGGATTGGTTTACGAGTCATCACTTTTAAAATGGCCCTCTGTGCCCTCTCCACTCGCAGTAAAGATGATTTACCAGAACTGCCCCAAGCTGCAATGCAGTAGGTTAAGATTGAATGAGCCAGAGCATAGTAAACTGTTCTTAAAGTGGACAGATCGGCAGAAGCCCTCAAGTTTTTAAACACATATATTAATTTCCGAACTCTGCCCACCAGCGAGTTTATATGTTCAGTCCATGACAACGTATTATCGATATATATACCAAGATACTTCATAGAGTGAGTACGAATAATTTGAGTGCAATCACAGTCCTGATTTGTGTCCGAGTTACATTTGTGAGCTGTTAGTGTATAGGTAGACGCCGGTTGAGAAGATCTACGAGGGGAAAAGGTCATGAATCTAGTTTTATCTAAGTTAAGTGTCAGCAGATTTTTTCTTAACCAGGTCATAGTAATCCGAAGAGCGGATTCAGCATGGTAGCGTGTATCGGACCAATCATTACCATGTACAACGATTGCAGTATCATCGGCGTATGTTATAATTTTAGAGTTGATTAAAGGTAGGTTGCAGAAATCATTAATAAAGATCAGAAATAATGTAGGTCCAAGTACGCTACCCTGTGGCACACCGTAATTGATAAACTTGGGTGCACTTGTGTAGTTTCCTATTCTAGTAATCTGAGAACGACCTGTTAGGTAACTTGTAAAAATTTTTAGGGGCAAGCCTCTTATTCCAATTCGTTCTAATTTGTTTATCAAGAGTGGGATGGAGACCGTGTCGAAAGCTTTAGAAAGATCTAGGAAAATTGCAAGTGTTTTAAATTTACTATTTAGGTTTTTAGCAATAATATTTGTTAAATCCAAAACTGCGTCCTCAGTATTTTTACCCGATGTAAAACCATATTGATTCTGAGAAACAATGTTGTATGTTTGTAAATAACTAAGAAGCCTGGCATTTATTATTTTTTCTAAAATTTTAGATAACGTAGTTAGAACAGAAATTGGCCTATAGTTATCGACACGGTCCCTAGCCCCACTCTTGTATATAGGGTGAACTAGACCCGTCTTGAAAACAGAAGGAAAGATCCCTGTAGTGAAAACAAGATTGAAAATATGGCATATAACTGGTATGAGAATATGTCTTGCATTTTTAATAAGTATAGTGGAAATACCATCATATCCAACCGCACTTGTAGATTTCAGACCAAGAATAATTTTTTCAATTTCCTCTTGATCAGTTTCGAAAATAGCCATTGAATTTGGTAAGGTACTCGTTATGTGGGAGTTTAAAACAGCTGGAACGCCATTTTGGGCCGAGTCAATTTTGGATGCCAAATTTTTACCCACATTGACAAAGAAGTCATTCACAGCGTCAACAGCAAGTGCGGGATCATCCTTCAGAGACAGTAGCTCATGGGCTGTAGATTTGTTAGAGTGAAGATTTGCAATAGTTTTTATGAGACTCCATGTTGCCTTGGGGTTTTTTTTATGTTTTTCAAACTCGGCTCGTTCGTACTCAAGTTTTAGTTTTTTTAATAAATTGTTACAAAATTTTTTATAACGCGTGTAGATTATGCGGGAGGTGTCGTTAGAGGGTTGCATTTTAGTTTTCCGATAGAGTTTATCCCGGTTTCGCATGCATTTAAGGATCCCGGGAGTGATCCAGGGCTTAAGAATACGTTTTTTACTTGGGATTCGATAGCTTCGGGTATTATCTTTGACAACATTAGAAATTATGTTCACCAGTTTTTCAGCAGCTTGGGATGAATCGCAACATTGTAGAACTGGTGAAAAATCTAGTTTCTCAAGTGTTTCGACGCATGCTGAAAGGTCCACCCGACGGCTCAAAGATGTGGAATTTGGCGCTTTCATTTGGGAGTTACAAGACACTATCAAAGGGGCGTGGTCAGTAATAAACGAATCAAGAACCAAGGTGATCACGCGCGATTTCGATTTAATGATTGCATGATCCAAGCAGCTATCATAACGAGTTGGTAAAAGATGAGCTGGTAGCATTCCATGTGATGCAAGTGTATCAAGGTACAGGGGAGAGTGCATGTCGCTGTTATTATCAGCTATGTTAATATTGATGTCACCAAGTAAAATAACATTTTTAAAGGAACTAAGCGATTGCAATGTAGTGTCCAGACTGGTAATAAAATTATGAATATTCCGAAAAGAAGGGGAACGATATATTGCGATCAGTGCCAGTTCTGTGGATAATTTAACAACAAGACAGTTTGCATCGTCAAATATAGGCTTTTCTAAAACGAATTTCATATCTGATCTTATATATAAGACCACGCCATCATTTTTATTATTATGATTGGACGCATAGGATACAAAACCCGGTATAGTAGGAAGATAGGGACATTTTTGCAACCAGCATTCTGTTAAGACAATCACATGGAAATCTAATTTAGTTTTTTCCAATAATATTATAAGGTTATTAAAATTACTGATGTTACCTATGCTACGAATATTTACATGAAAGATATTCAATCCAGTATTTGTAGTTTTTATATAAGTACTACACTGTTCAGGCGAGCAAGTATAGGAATCTGAAACTCGCAGTTGTTCCAGTTCATCTAGTATTATATTCGACGTGTCACCCATAATGTTCAATTAATTTAGTAAAAAGACGATGTAATAAATTAATTTCTAAAGAATGGTAACGATTGGTATCAATGAATGTGGTTTCCAAGTTGTAGAAATGGGCATAATTTGACTTCTTAACATAGAACAGAAATAAAGCGATGAATGACCGTTTTCCCTCATAGTGTGATTCAGTGTTGTTGAAGATGTGTACGAGTAGTGATAAGTGTCGAGTGTTGTGTGATAAAAAAGAGTGAAGTTGTACTGTGTTGTATGTTTTTGTGTTAGAGAATATTAATAACATTTTACATGGCAAAAATTTTTTTTTTGTGTGAATTATAAACAAATCGAGTTAAAACAAATAGCCTGCAAATAAAGGAAGGAAATACAAAACAATCTAGTCATTTCTTGGGGAAATCAAGTTCATCCTTAATAAAGATATGTGGTGATCCTTGTTTTTCGCGAAGGTAAATTTTGCCATTTGTAACCCAACAGTATTGGTACTCGTTGCTGCTTGCAAAATCTCTAGCCAAAAAGAACAGTCTTTTCATTTTTGGTGTTAAGTATTCGGAGACAAATATGGGGTTAACTGGACCGCTTATTTTCAAATTTTCTGTGGATAGCTTACTTTTTGTGTCTTTATTGAATTTTCTATACATTCGAATAAATTGTTCTTTCAAAATATTAGTAGTAAATTCTATTATCACGGGCCTATTATTTTTTTCAGTTGATCCTACGCGGTAGGCATCTTTAATTTCATGGTGTTGGATCGGTACATTGATGACAGAACCGGTTTTGATGACTAAATTCAACAATTTTTCCTTTGTCTCTTGGGTATCGACAGGTATATTTTTTATTTCCACACACGCCGATCTAGAGCCCCTCTCGAGTTTTTCTATTTTGTCTTCCAAGCCCCTAAGAATGATCGAGTTATCTTTCCTCTCTGATTCAAGTTGCGTCTCTAATTGACTTATATGGGTTTTCAGTGCATCATAATCTGTAGAGAGAAACGTTACAGTAGATTGAATGTTGATGTTCTGAGTTTTAATTTCCTCAATGGATTCATAAATCCTCTTTATCTTTTCGCATTGTTGCTCCTTAAATTCTGCGAACATGGTTTTCATTTCAGAAATAAAAATCGATATTAGACTTTCCTGAGCATCCCCTGAGTCCAAACACTTGCGCTTATTTCGTTGTGTAATATTTAGGCATTCGTTCTCAACTCGTTTTACAGTTTCCTCGGCGTTAATGTTTGGTTCTGACGAGCTATGCTGAAGTTTGCTGGGCAAAGTCACGGTGAGAGCCGTGGAGCTCGGAGTAGGTGTCCGTGGTGGAGATCTATTAATAGGCATATTGACCCAAGCGTATGGAAGTCTGAAGAAAAGCCAAATAATAGTCGAAGAATGTGTGACTTATTGTAAAAGAAAATATAAATGAAATTTAAAACAGTTTGATAAAGTTTTAGGGTCACAAAAATGAACCACAAAATCCAAAACGTATTGCTTGAACCCAGTCTCGAACTGCCACCCTAGAGCGGCGTTAACGTCGGGAATGTAGTTGGGCGCACAGCCACTCGACCATCCGTACACACTTACTACGTGCGAAATATTTGAGTGTATTGTCAGTTGTCGCAAATGTGCGATCAGTGACCTTACTTTGTCTTTGACAACTTGTTTATCGTATCGTAGCACTCGCGCTCGAGGATGACAAACACTTTTTGCACTTTTAAATACGTTAACTTTTGATTAGTTTTTCACTTTTACGGCAACATATCTTCACTTTATGTTTCATTTAAAACACTAGTTTGTGTGTCTCTGTGTATTTGTTTTGTGTAACAAAAAATAGTCAACAATAATTTCCAAAAATACACCTTTTGACAATTTTAAACGCGGAGCGCTTATAAAACACGTCCGTACGCGGCGGTATCGAGTGGGGGGGGGGATACTGTTTATCTGATTTATTAAGCTGTTTTATAAGTGTTTAGAGTTCATTTTCCTTAGGGAATGTAATTAGGAAAGACAATGGTTCAAATGACGGTAGTAAAGTCTACGTTTTATCTAAGTTTTTTAATACGGAGAAATTTAAACCATGGTTCTGAAGATAAGCCTGGACTTGTTAGTACAGGTTTAAACCAAGGTTTATTTAGTTTTTTTAATAAGGCCGTTTAAGTGTTACTATGACTGACACACTACCGTCAAATATCAAAACACACCAACACTACTTAACAATAGAACATAACATTGAATAATTCACCATCCACAACCGCATTTTATCCAGAAAAATAAATAACTAAGATTTTATATGACTATGACTATGACCGTCACGTCAGACATTTCCCGTCTACATACCAAATTGACGGCAATTTTATCTATACAGCAATTTCTAAGCAAACTTTCACCAAATTGGTCTCTTTTTGACGTTCAGATGTCATCGATAAAATTGACGTTTGATATCGAAATGGTAGTTCGAATTTATTTAAGTCAGTGACACGTATTGGAGGACTAATAAAAGTTTGAAATGGCAGCCATTTTAAACGCTGACTGTGAATTGACAGGAATGAGCTAAATGATAAACTGAGTCGTAATTTAGATACACGCTTAGACTTTTAATATCCAAAGCAAATTGAAGCGGAATAATACATAGGATAGTTTTCTGCACGAATAAATTAAAAATCTGTAAAAAAAAACTGTTTAGTCCGTCAGTTTCGAGTGTAGCGTACTTAACATCTACAAAAAGTACACTCGCGCCATCTATGAAGTGACACAACACCTGTCTGGTCGGAAGGTACCTTCCTTTTCACCGGGTAGTGAGGAACTTTACTCTCTGTTCCTCCTACTCCCCAAACGAGTATTGAAAAATAATGCACACGTATTTTTTTTAATCAATCGATATTGACACTTATAAAACTCTTTAAAATTCGGAAGTGACGTCCTAACGTTAGTAAAGTTATATCGACCGAGTGACGCTTTGTGATTTTTAGAAGCACTGTATCTTCGTCAATTTAAAAAAAAAACGGGTCAAACATTTTTTTAATAATCTATTTTTCGGACCCATAGATATATATCGGACCTATTTTGAGCAGATGGGTCCCACTTCATGACGATCCACCCCGGGCAACGTGGAATCGCATATCTCACGGGCGTCACCGCAGGGCACGCCTATCATCCTGTTAAAATCTAGCAGATTTTACTGTGTTAAGTCGATGTGCAGGACTTCCAGTTCCCTCTGGGTGTGCTCGCTCCTTCTTTCATCTCATCTTTGCTTCTAGGCTGGAGTCGTAGTTCTGAGCCAGCTTGCACCACTGACTACAATATGCGATTAGCACTAAACTGTGTTATTTAAAATATTCTTCGGTTTGTCAATCGTTTAATTATCGCAGGAACAGATTTAATTGCATAAAATGTATTAAACACATTAACAATTCTTTATAACACATTCAAATTGTGGTGACACTTTGCTCCGACGATAAATTATTCCAAATGAACATAATATTTGTGAAGCATATTTTTAAACCATCCTGTTTTCCTTAACACTTGCAAACAGTCACGATTTTTACATCCATAACAAGCTCATGTCATCGTAAACATCATATTCTGCTGTAGAATTAATTATGCAACATGTTTTTGATGCAAACGCACGCTTCAACATACAAACAATGTTTACAACATGTTTTTATGTTTATGTTTTGTCAGAGTTAAAACAACAGTTAGTCGAGGTTTATGATACGTGTTGGAGAGAAGGATATAATATTAATTAAATTGTTTATTTGATGTGGAAAACAAGTATGCTCATTTTTGTGCGCAAACAAGCTGTGTCTGCTATTACTCGCGTTTTTATAGTGTACTACATTACACACTGAAATTTTGTATACGAAAATCTGAATACTTCGCGTGACTAGAGTACGGGCTCCTTCTTTTGGCTGGGCTAAAGTATTGCCATTGAACGTGGTAATGCTGTCCAACTTCTGGGCACGTTAGCGGATGATAGCGATGCGAAGGAGAACTTTGACGTCTAAGTGTCTTATTGTCTTTTTGCTTTATTTAACAATTTATTTAATTTTAGTTGTAATTTAATATTTTTTGTAAATTTTTAGTTTGCCATATTTGTATACTTTTAGTTTTACAACACGAAACTCTTCAGAATGAACAGGCTTCTTTTGGGTAAGCTCACTCCATGGTAGACTTTATCTATGTCATCTTTGACGTGAGTCAAGAGCAAATCCAGGAAATGATCATTTAAAAGCAGATTTGAACATTTATGATACCTACATGATAATGCAAATATAGATGGAAACAGAAGCAAATAACAGGAGTAAATAATCAATAAATGAAATAGTCCAGCAAAGTGTATTAATTGAGAAAATACAAATTTAAATAAATTTTTCCCTATTTCATAAGACGTTGCCGTCTTTTGCATTGCACACTGAAGTGTTTAACACAAGTGCACATATACATAATTAGATGTTACGTATGTTCATGCGTTTGACATACATGGCTTAGAAGCTTCTTACGTCCTGGAAATGTAAGCCAGTGTTCACATAGCTGCTTAATTGAAGTCACACGTTTCAAAAAAAAATAGTTATAATGCTTATTCTTTAAACAGAGCACAAATACTCTGTTTAGTCACGGGACTATCTATACAGGTAGCCGTGGTCCTGGTACGTAAAGGGCTGTTGTAGGAACACCGTGGATTTTAGTCAGTACCAATCTGAGGAAGGAGGACTTCATTTAACGATTTTACCAAGTAAAAAAAACTCTGTTCATCTATGGTCCATCGCGTTGGTAAATGTGGTACTTTCTCATACACTTAGAAGTACCACAACCACTATTTACAAACCACAAACTACGCGCTAAAGTGCAAACGAAGTAAGGAATTAGTTTAAAGTGCACATTGGAAGATACATTCTAAGTATATTTGCTATGTAAATGGGTATGGGTTACCTATATCTTCTATTTTACTAAAAAATACCTATTCTTTTTAAGTCCATGTAATTTGCCCTAAAATTAATATTCGATCTACAAGATAACACATCAACTCTCGAGAGCGAGGTCTGGTGACGTCAGAAATCAACAGAAATTGTACTAAATTGTGACGTATTGCGTAATTTTGATAGCATCATATCTCAGTCAATTTCGGTTTACGTGGCAAAAGAAAAACTACGGATTAGGTGCGTCCACACAGAACGGGCAGCCTCGCGAGGCAATTGCCGCGCGAGTCAGCTCGGTTAGTGTGCGTCGGCTGAGGCATGTCCACACAGAGCGAGCAGCCACCTAGCCGCTTCGCGCGACAAATGATTCGCGAGGCTGCTCGATCTGTGTGGACGCACCTATATTTTTTGATAAATCTGTTTTTAATTTTAGTTTATTTTAGTCATTTTTGTAAATATTTGAGTATTAATTTTAGTTTTTAAATGTAGTAGGTATAATAAATGTGTGAATTAATTAGAAAATAAATCTTTCACTGACGAACTACTTCGAATTTTTTAGCCAATTGAAGCAAAAGAAAATGCGGCTATTTTCTCCTCCAATAGACACACAGCCTTACCCACTTTTGCATGTCTGTAGCGTAATAGTGGTGCGACTGTGAAAATAGTGGGAATCCGTCACGTCCTCGTGACGTGGCGACGTGTTCCACATAAATTATGGACACTCCACTACCTTTGGCAGCCGAACTGGCAAGAATAGTGTCGTATGACTTTGAAGCTTGTTCAAAGTATGTACTTTGAAAGAGATGCAGTTCTGAAGGACTGCAGAGATTTCTTTTATCATTTTTAACTATAGATATTTTTAAATTGACGCTGACAGTAAGTTTGTCATAATTCTACCTTTTGATTTTACCAGTCCCCAATTGTTTTCATAAAACTCAGAAAATGTACGTTGTTACGTAAATACATTGAGACATAAAGCACAGCCTATTGGGTCTAAAATCAATTAAATTATTGCACAAAGTATTCCTTCTACAACAGCGTTGAGTACCGAAGAAGCATTTTTGAAAATGACCATAATACCGTTCCATACTTCCGAGTTCGTTTCGGATGTTTCTTTTCAGAGTAGTCGGATACGAAACACTGGCCTCATCTAGTTAAAAAGAGCCTTTTAACGTGTAAAAGACTTTGCAAAAACAATTGCTAAATAAAGATCATTTATCAATCATAATATTCTTCATATCCCCAAAATTTAATACGTGTAGCCAGCTCAAAAAACCCATTCTGTGTCAACGCTGTGCCGACCGCACGCTCGTAATAATATAAATATGTTTATGTATTCATAATTGACATGTGGTTTGTTTGTCGTGAAATATAGGATAATAATTATAGACAAAGTTTTCAGGCTTTTAATTATAGTGCTTTTAAAGGTGGTCGCACATTAATTAGCACCGCACCAATTTGGATTAAAATCTCTGATGACGTCATACAATGCAGGGCGAACAATTCTGATAAATGACACCTTATTAGTACATTTGCATTGAATTTACTAATTCATCATCTGCCTAGCCCTTTCCCTGTGTTATAGTCGGCTTCTAGTCAAACCGAATGCAGCTGAAAGTCAACATATAATATACAGGGTGAATTTTTCAACTGGGCGTGGATGGCTACTTTCGAAACTATGAGGAATATCGAAAAACGTTGAAAGGAGTCTCGAGACCGATTTTGACGAAAACTAAAACTGCATCATTGGATTTTAGAAAAATCAAAAATCCTGGCCAGGAATCGAACCCGATGATTTTGGAAAAAAAATACACCCTGTATTATTACACCATTCGATAGTGTTGCTAATAAGGATCAAATTCTGGGAAGTAATCATATACGGCAAACTTAAGGAAATGGCTGATATTTATGAAATTGCTATTTTTCCATGTTACTTTACATCTACTAAGCCATAATTTATTCGAAATTATAAAATTTCATTGTTTTCAATGTCTCACTGGATTTGACGTTTCAACAATCCCACTGTACTTAGCAATACAAGATTATTGAGTAGAACTAGAAATAGATTATTTTAAAGAAGAAACGGTAACTTATGTTTCAAATACAGTCTTGGCCTTGAAGATTAATCAGTTTTTTTTGTAATTATACGTTTTCCTTAAGTTTGCCGTATATGATTACTTCGCAGAATTTGATCCTTATTAGCAACACTATCGAACGGTATAATAATACAGGGTGTGATTTTTTTTTCAAATTCAGCCGGTTCGATTCCTGACCAGGACTTTAGATTTTTCTAAAATCCAATGATGCAGTTTTAGTTTTCGTCAAAATCGGCCTCGAGACTCCTTTCAACGTTTTTCGATATTCCTCATAGTTTCGAAAGTAGCCATCCACGCCCAGTTGAAAAATTCACCCTGTATATTATTTATAAATAGCCATAGTTAGATGTAGTAGTTTTAATTGTTTCGTATTGTACGGTTGCACCTATTCCAGCTTCTTCTCCATTTGACCCAAAGGTTGACTGGTAGAAAATACCTTGCGGCATTAAGTCCGCCTTATGTACCACAATTATACGTGAAAGTTTTAATAAATAATAGTAGATTACGCACCAAGGGAGCAAAGCATTGCCTTATGTCACGGGCGTATTGAATCCCGAAGCGTCACTAAGGATTCTGGGAGTGAACCTCTGTAGCGCAGCGAGGAGGTTCAAGTGTTAATTCCCGAGTGAAACGAGGGAATTAAGTTAAGAATCCTTAGTGTAGCGAGTGATTCAAGTTAGCCCAAGACAAGGCAGCTTTACTCCCGAGAAGCGTACTCTGCTTTTCACACCTACTGCGAGGAAATGAATTCGATTTTTAAAATTTGATGTGGTACGACCACCTTCGAACGTGAAGTTGGCATCACTGCAAGCGATCAGCTGTTGCGGCCAGCGGCCTCCATTACTGATACAACTCCTTGGTGAAAGTTTTCATACGGTTTTATTTGAGGTTCCTCCTCATCGCTGTCACTGTGGTGAAGTCGTCAACAGCCTCGGACACCATGGCCTGTCTTGCAGCCGTAGTGCGGGCCGTTTTGCACGTCACGCGAACATAAATGACATTATTCGACGAGCTCTTGTTACCATCGGCGTTCCAGCTGTTTTAGAACCCAACGGCTTGGCACGCGACGATGGCAAGAGACCGGACGGTATGTCATTTTTTCCTTGGAAGATGGGTAGGCCTCTAGTGTGGGACGCAACCTGTGTCGATACTCTTGCGTCATCAAGTTCTTCGTGCTCTGCTGGCGCTGCTGCTGCGGTTGCTGAGAACCTCAAGCGGCGGAAATATAGTTGAGTAGTAACTATATTTTTGCGCCGTTTGGGGTTGAAACTATGGGGCCATGGGGTCCGAGTGCTCACAGCCTCTTCAGAGACCTTTCCAAAAGGTTAGTTGACGCTTCCCGTGACCCAAGAGCTGGCTTTTACCTTGGTCAGAGGCTAAGCTTAGCCATTCAAAGAGGCAACGCCGCCAGTCTCTTGGGCACTTTACCGGCTGACAGCGTTGAGGAGGAATTTTTCGATGCTTTGTAATATTTTAATTTAGTTTTTGGTTTATGTACAGTGTATTTTTTTTTTCTTTTATTTTATTAGCTTGTTCTGTCACACTCCTGGACAAAAGGCTTCCTAATTATAATACTTTAGCGCCTTCGTACACAACGCGACGCAAGTCTCCGATAACTTACGACTTTTGTATTCAAACGACTATCGGAATACAAATCCATTGAGATTCGTACACATGCACGCGTTAATGTATACCAAAGTCGTATGGTATAGCAGACTTGCGTCGTTTTGTGTACGAAGGGCCTTAGTGAAACTCAACGACGATATATTACTAGACCCCTAATACCAGGCGACCGATGTCTGTCAACACATTAGGTAAAAATGTCTTATATCCGTCTTATTTCGACCACTCCTGTGAGCCGTAAACATACCTTGAGACAGAACAGACCTTGAGTTAGCCAATCACAACGCAGTACCCCGTTCCCCTCGCTTACGTAGTACCTCAGCGAGTTGTCAGAATAATTTTTGTTCCTTAGATCGTGCATGCGGAATCTAGTAATATATCGTCATTGGTGAAACTAGATCGACCGAGACCGAGACTCATTGATAAATAATAATAATTGCATGAATTGATCAAAGGTGTATGACCTCGCTCGCGTTAATTTAAAATTGTCTTATCTGGGAACAAGCAGTTTAACACCCTTCATAAGCCCTAAATTCTTATCCCAAAGATAGCTTGATAATAACTCGACATGACGCGACATTTTAGTGTATCATAAATATCACAACATAAGATATAAAGTATACGCGTAAAGAAATATAATATAACGTCACATAATGACACGAACTTGGCCCATTTTGCGTCGCATCCATGAAGTGCGGGAGTCATCACATTTATCATTTCATGCAGGGATCGTAAACCTTTTTATGTTGGAACATTTACTTGTTATATTTAATCAGTTTTTACCTAGTACGTAGGCAAATTTACGTACGTATTTTGTTTATACTGTTAAACGTGAATCGTTAACTGGAATCCCAACTAAATCCTTAATTGAGCAAGCAGAGACAAGTCAGGGGGACGTATGTCAGCGCGGTGTGATTGGACATGACCGGCAAATTCAAGTTCCAAGATGATAATTATATATTTTATTGAATAAATGATAGATTCGGTAATAGTGCAGTTTTCCATTTAATAATACCTACAGCGAAAGCAAAGAATTTTTCAATCCGAAATTGCAGTGGCACAATAGAATATTATCTACGTAGCGCACCAAAATACCAGAGGAGTAAATGGACTATACAGATTACCTCAAAGATTATTTATTTCGAAAATTTGACAACAGTTATTGAGCCAACTATACACTGTATATTTAACACCCAGCGCATAAAAAGGGGTTATATTAGTTTGACCGATATGTGTATGTCTTTCTAGCATCATAGCTTTTTTTCTTTTTGTAGGTTTGCCCTCAGCATGTTTCTAGCGATGGTTCTTTCTAATAAAATCGATTGACCTATTTCAAAGCCATCAACTCCTTAATATGCGTTGGGTTTTTTTCTTTAAATGATTCGATTGAACTTTTTTATGAAGCAATGAATTGTGGTGAAATTTAAATTGTGATAGCAAAGTGTGTTGTGCAATGTGTTTTTTTTTATATCGTGTAGAAAGTAACAAATGAGTCCACCCACCCACAGCAGGACAGAAGAGACTGTCAGATTCATACTGATGAAAATTCACGGTGTTCTTCAATAGCCCTTTACGTTCCAGATTCACCTGATGAGACAAAACCGCGACGATGGTAGATTATGCAAAGTGGTGGTGTTTTAAAAGGTAAATGTTGCCATCATCGACAAAAACAATAATAATGACATTTTTGTTCTTAACATTTTTTCCCATCAGCTCATTCAAAGGTTTACAATCCCTGGAGCAGTAGGTAGATATGTTTTTATTTCTCTCCGTACGACGTCTGTCGCGAGAGAGGATAATGCATAAAATATTATTGCGATCGCTCCCATTCTGGCCGAAGTTGGGGAAATATGGCGTGTCCGTATTGATATTGTAGTCTGTTGTTGAGCTGAGATTAGGCGACTTATTTCTCGCGATAGGTGTCGTAAGTACGGATTATGGTATTAGGGGTACTAAGGTTAAGGATGTCGGAAGTACGTCGATGTTTTTTTGTTTTCGAATTGGTAACGGTTGTTATTCTTTTGTTTTGTGATTTGACCGTTTTAGAGATTGGATGAGGAAATCTCAGGACCAGGCTCATTAGTGTAAAGTCATCATCAGCATATAGTGGTCCACTGCTGGACATAGATCTCTCCCAATGTATAAAGGTGCCGGTTCGCGCGACAGCGACAGGAGACCGCGACAGGAGACCGCGAAAGGCGACCGTGACAGTACTTAACATAATGCAATGACAAGTGTCGCAGTCTCCTGTCTCGGTCTCCATGTCGCGGCGCGCACCGCCGCCTATGCAGAAGAGTGCGTGACAAGTGTCGCGGCCTCCTGTCGCGGCCTCCTGTCGCGGTCTCCTGTCGCGGTCTCCTGTCGCGGCCTCCTGTCGCGGTCTCCTGTCGCGGCCTCCTGTCGCGACCTCCTGTCGCGGCCTCCTGTCGCGGTCTCCTGTCGCGGCCTCCTGTCGCGGCCTCCTGTCGCGGCCTCCTGTCGCGGCCTCCTGTCGCGGTCTCCTGTCGCGGCCTCCTGTCGCTGTCGCCTGTCGCGGTCTCAGGTGCGAACCGGCACCTTAAGCGGGCATTTATTTAACTACTTAGTTTAATGTCAATATTTAATAAGATCACGTACCTATTTGTTTTAAAAATTATCTTTTGAATAATTTTTGACTTATTAAATCAAAACGATAAATATTTTTTCTGCATTGAACCCTGGTCCTCGAACATGTAATTGATTTACCCTTTTCAGTATTGAAACCAATATTTTCTTTCACATTCATGTAAAATTTCATCAAAAGCTAATAAAAAGCAAAAGTCCTCATTTGCTCTACTAAAACTAAATTCACAAGCATCCTTTTGCACCACTCGACTGCTAATCAACATCGAGGGTCTGAAAATATCAGCCATTTTTTATTTTAAGTTAGCTCGAACCGCCGGCGCGGAACGATTGCCAATTAACTGGCACAATTAGGGCTGGTACTTGCCATTGATTTTTGGCGTTTAGACCACCTTATGAGTAAAGAAATAAGATGATAGAAACACCACAAATTAATGATGGAATTGGGTCACGAGACTGTCTTATCAGGGAACCATGACTCTGAAATGTAAAGGGCTATTAAAAGAACACTGTGGATTTTAGTCAGTACTAGTCTGACAGTCCCTCTCGTCTCGACCTAGGTGGGAGGAATTATTTGATGATTTTACTACCATAAAAAGTCTAGAAGGTGCCAAATTCGAAACGTTATTATTTGTTAATGATTAATTTCACAATTTTTTTAGCAAAATTGGAGAATTTTCTTACTTCTCGCAAAAGTCGTGTTTTCTCACATTATGTCTATCTATGTAGGTATACTTAACACAAAATTATAAAGCTATAAAATTTGTTTCATTGAACGCGCTAATCTCAGAAATTCTTTTTTCAATTGAAAAAATACTTTTATGTTGGATAGTCCATATAACGAGGAAGACTATAAGCTATTCATATACTACCAATAGGAAACGAGCAGCGAGAGAAAAACCACGAGGAACAGCTAGTTCATGTATAACACAATTTAGTCGCAACCATAACCCTCTCACGGCACAAACCTATAAACTAAAGATGCAACGCCAGATTATCCTTACGTTACGAGAGGTTCAGGCCGACACGAGCACCCTCAAGCCTCTGGAGCCTTCTCGAGCCTCTCGAGTCGCTCGAGCAGCCCACGCCTCAATCTTTACGATTAATTGAGAGGGACTAACGAAAACCTTGCTAAATTGCCTGAAGGAATGGTATGTTTGGCGCGTATGTTTTGGTCTTAGGTTATAAAATGTCTAGATTTCGAGTTCGAAACATAACGTTGCGTTTTCAATATTTCTTAATCAATATTGATTTTTAATCAATGTGTGAGTGAACGCCATGCACAAAAAACGTTTTGTGCGATGTAATTGAAAACATCATCACATAATTTTTTTTATACGAGCAACTCGTAAGTCGCGTCCAATTCTGCTTCTTACATACACACGGCGCAAGTCTCGGATACCTTACGACTTTGACATCCAATAGGTGCGTCCGTCGTTGGTCCAAACAGAGTAAGCAGCCTCGCGAGGCATTTGCCGCGCGAACAGCTCGATTAGTGTGGACGTGACTCGGCTGAGGCAAGTGCGCGTGCTGCTGCGGCAAGCGACCGAGCCATCGCGCCGACCGAGCACCCGTGTCGGCTTTTTTTTTGCTCGCATATAATTGTTTCGTGTCTCGGTCGAGAAACAATAGGCGGAGCAGCCTCGCGCGGCAAATACCTCGCGAGTCTTCTCACTCTGTGTCGACGCACCTATTGACGCGTGCCTTTGTACGAAATTCTATGGATTTGGTTACGATAATCGCCTGGAAATCAAAATCGTAAGGTCGCCTTATGTAACTGGGCTAACTTACATAGTACAATACGTAAGAAACTCGATTCTTATGTTAATAGAAATACACAGAATTTTCTGCCTCGAAAGAAAATACCAGTCAACCCGAAAAAGTATCAATAACAGTACAAAAGGTATTTCCAAAATAAATTATTCATAATACTGAGTTCTACAACATTATTATATTTTATTTCAAGTCCCGTGGTATTCGAAATTATATTAAATTCGTAGGTATTGTTTCCGAAGTTATTAGATTAAAGAAGCCGTTTTATTTCGGCATTGCGGAGTCTGTTTCGGCAAATAAAGTATTGCTGGAAATACAGAAAATATAAACTTGTATTCATAATTGTTTGTTATTTAGGTATATTAAGTGCTGGCTTAATAATATTAGCCGCACAGGTCAATCTTTAAGGTTAAGCCGCGTTCACAGAGGTTGATCTGTGGATGGATGACCATTTATCATAGCGAGTTTCTTCCGTGCCTCTGAAAGCTTGCAAAACCGTTGTTGAAAGCACGCAAGCCCGGCTGTCACTTGTAGATCTTTGACAGTCGTTAATCATAGTCACAAGCTCGAAAGTCTGACAACCAGTCTTACCATGGGTAAGGGGTGTCGTATTACCCAGTAACTGGGTTATGTAGGTAGGGATACACTTTGTCTCCAAGTAAAAAAATAATATACAGGAAGCCGATCCCAACATAATTGGGAAAAGGCTAGGCAGATGATGATTTAGATACATTGTGTTTCACTATCTAATTTCATTTCAACATGGTTTCAGTGTTTGGCCGGCACTAAGAGGATCGAATATGAACAACAATGAGTAGGTATAAATAATAATCACAATTTGATGATTTTATCACGATATAAAAGGTGCTTAACTCTGCTATTGCAGTATTGTCAGAATAGTTAATCATTGATTTCATAATTGGTGATTTTGACAACAACTTTTCGGACCGCTGCGCTGTAGCAATCGCCCTGGTCGAAATCGGTCGGATTGCATCATCATCATCCTCATGTACCTTCAAAGCAGAGCATAAGGAGGAAAATCCTTAGATCATAATAATAAATAAACATTGGCTCTAGAATCTGATATGCGCCACGTATCGCATAAGCCAAACATTCACCTTAGTAATCAAGCCTCGGAAAGAAAATAAGCATTTCTATATTTCATGTTACCCACTAGTATAGTGAGTCGGAATATTGAAACATAAATAAAACTCACGCCTTTCTTCCCTAGGGAGTAGGCAGAAACTATGGTACGCCACCTGCTATGATTACTATGTGTTCCAACTAAGAATGAGATGGCCTTGTTTTTTTTTTGCGTGGTAATATCATCAAATGAGTCCTGCCACCCAGGGCGGGAGGGACTGTCAGACTTGTACTGACTTAAATCCACGGTGTCCTTCAATAGCCCTTTATGTTCCAGGGTCACGGTAATGAAATAAGTCCCGCGACCCCGGCAGGCTTTGGCCCTCTAGAGGGGGGCCCCGTCATCATGCTGACGCTCGTTGAGGCGCACGTGGAACATAGCGTGCCGTCGACCCGGGCGTGGTCCATGGTCGGACAGTGAGTTATCGTATAATACTTTGTGAATATTAAATTTCAACAGTATTTTTATTACCGTATTTTTTAAGAAAATTCCCGCAACACTGGCGGTTTCATTGCTTATAATCTCGCAGCCTATAATGTTCCCACTATTGGGACACAGGTTTCCTCTCTTTGAGACGGAATGGGCCATAACCCACGCGGAGCCATTGCGAGTTGGGAGATGTTACATGTCTTCGTATTTTGGGTGTTGGGACATGCCGATTTCCTCACGATATTTTCTTTCACCGCTTTGAGAGCAGTAGTGATGAAATAAATTACACAAAATAATGCGCCTGTGTAGGTTCCGACCTAGGTACAACCTAAAACTCGTAAGTCGGGGCCAATATCATTGGGTACCACCACTGCTCTGTTTATACACCTGCACAGACGCCAGCACCTAATAGACCTACCTTAATCTGTCAAATTACTTTAATAGATTTTCAACATTATCACAATATTGGAAGGTTAACGATCGATTGTTAAAATTTGACAGATTCGCGTAAGTTGACCTGCTAGCGTCTGTATATTTTGGTGAAACATTCCGTACCCAGTTATTGCCGCCATTGACACGCTGACCCCGGAAAAGCAAACACACGAATCATAAATAAAACACACAATACATTTGAGTACATGCTCTATCGACATCTGTTATATACCTAAAGAAACGCAGCATACATTCCTGTACCCAAACTTACAACATTACCAAAACAGTCCACACATCTAAAATGAACCTTATATACATGAAAAAGTTACCACTTTCTTCTTTTTATGACGGTAAAATATAAGTTTGTAAACGCAACGCTTGGTAAAAAAATATTCCAATTTCTGGAAACAGATTGCGGTTGAAGTTATCCCTTATAAATATATTAAAAAAGGGGAATTATGAGCAGTAAAGGGCTGGCTGGTTAAACGGTTAGGGGCTCAATGTATGTGAGAGGTTATTGAACCACGAACGTGGTAAACATATTTTTGATGTATTTGTCATAAAAAAGAAAGAAAAAACTCGAATTTTCTATGAATAGACTTTTACAGGGTAGAGGGTGTAAAACTTCAATCATAGTTTCTCTTCATACATCTTACTGTTGGCCGCCCCACACTAATAGTCTGTAATCCAAGCGGTGAGCGAAGCGACAGGCGGCACGAATTATACATTTGTATACGCGAATTCGCAACTGGCGAGCCCTCGTGGACTGATTCAGGCATTTCTATATGTTTGATTTTACCGCTCGCCGATCGATCCGCTGCTGCAAGTGCTGCTCGATCATAACGGCAAAGTCTTAAACGGGCCGTAAAAAAAACGGAAATCTTATGCCTTAGCATATCTTATGACTTATATTTCTTCCTCCTTCCCAAATCTCATGCCTTAGGCCTAACCTTCATAAAGGTGTAGGAATGTCTTTTTCCGTTTTTTTTTGTTCCTACACCATTATGAACTTGGGAGGTTGTATTGGTGATTTTGATGATTATCAGTGACGGATTAACCTTTAAACAAATTAAGCAATTGCCTAGGGCATCACGTCTGGGGGGCACCAAAAGAAGCTCAAAAAAATCCTAAGGGTGGATTTTATTGTGCTTCTTCTGCATGGGGGGCCATGGGCATCACGTCTCACGGTACTCTCACCACGTCACCAAAAACTTACTGAAACTTCTTAAATTTTCTAGCTCGCTTCGCTCGCTATTCCATCGTGCATAGGCTTGGTTACCTTAGATAATGCATATACAAGAAAGGTGCAAAAAAAAAAATCGAGCTCGCTTCGCTCGCTCTTACATAAATATAGCTTCTGTTTTACCTACTGAGCGAAGTACTTCCCTACATAATAACTTCCTTGTCAATAATGAAAATGAATACGTTAAAAAAATTATAGGCAGACACTACTGTGGATAGGTGGAAGACGCTCACAGCAACGGACGTCGCGAAGTGATTTCAGGCCGCCATAGGCGCAGTCATATGAATGGCGAGTAATGGGTGACTTGCCGTCCGATCTTGGACTGTTCCAGGGTGGATGGCGTGTGGCGTGTCGTGTTCCACGCGCACCTCAAAGAGCTGTCAGCAAACTGACTGTGCCCCCCTTTAGAAGGAAAGGTCTGCCGGGGTCGCGGGACTATCTCATTAAGTAGCCGTAATCCTGGAACGTAAAGGGCTATTGAAGGGTCATTGTGGATTTTACTCAGTACAAGTCGTCAGACTTCCGTTCCGGCCCGGGCGGGACGACCCATTTGATGTAATTAATCACAAAAAAAAACCTGTGGATAGGGGGCACCAAAGGCTTCAATTGCTTAGGGCATCAAGTAGTCTTAATCCGTCACTGATGATTATAATTCTGTAACTACATACGTCTTACAGCCGCGAATAATATTTTAATCAACACACAACCTAGCACTGGCCTGCAAATTGCAAAAAGCGTAAAAAAAGAATTTCGGGGGCTGGTTGGAGCATTCACTTTAAGAGTTCGTGGTAAGGCCCCTGGTAACCTCTCCGGTAGACCGTAGCGTGTATGGCTTTTTTTTTTAGCGTGGTAAAATCATCAAATGAGTCCTCCCACCCCGGGCAGAGCGGGAGAGACTATCAGACTTGTACTGACTAAAATCCACGGTGTCCTTCAATAGCCTTTTATGTGCCAGGGTCACGGTGATGGAATAAGTCCCGCGACCCCGGCAGGCTTTGGTCCTCTGAGAGGGGGCCCCGTCATTATGCTGACGCTCTTTGAGGCGCGCGTGGAACACGACGCGCGGTCGACCCAGGAAGCCTGTATGGCTTACGTAAGTCTCCGGTCAAAGACCCCGTACTAAGCAGACCGCTAGTACTACAAGTTAACCTTAAGAAATAACAAGTTACCAATATTCCCTGAGAAACATGGCTTCGAAGCACCTTGTTAGGTCGTGTTTGAGAGTTGATTGAGCGGATCGTGTTATTGTAGTCGAGTTCTAGCACCTCTAGGTTCTAACTTAAGACGATTTAGGATCTAATTGAGAGCAATTAGACTGGCTATAGTTTGATAATTGTTTAATAGAGTTATCTAACTGTTTCACCTATCGGTAAGATTAAAGTGAAATAATTGATTTATTTGTACAAATGTATCTTTAAAAAAATCGTGAGGAAACCGGCATATCCTAGAACCGAAATAAGTTGTAATAAACATAAATATGTGACATATACCACTCCGCACTGGGCCCGCGTGGTGGATTATGGTCCAATCCTCTCTCCGAGAGGAGGCCTCCTAGCAGTGGAAACATCATCATCATCAGCCTATAGGCTATATGCTGATGATGATGATGGTTTTATTGAATGAGATTTACCATCGCGAAACTGTCAGATAACCGTGAACCTGGAACGTAAAGGACTATTGAAGGGACATCGTGTATTTTAGTCAGCACGAGTCTGACAGCCCTTTCTGCTGTACCCTGGGCGAGACTCTTTTGATGATTATACCTAGCTAAAGATATAAGACTTAATAATTACATCTCACCAACGACGATATATTACTAGACTCCTAATAACAGGCGACCGATGTCTGTCAACACATTAGGCAAAAAAGTCTTATATCCGTCTTATTTCGACCACTCCTGTGAGCCGTAAACAAACCTTGAGACAGAACAGACCTTGAGTTAGCCAAACACAACGTCCCCCTCGCTTGCGTAGTACCTCAGCGAGTTGACAGAATAGTTTTTGTTCCTTAGATCGTGCATGCGGAGTCTAGTAATATATCGTCGTTGCATCTCACTTTCTCTCGTAAAGAAAATATTTCCTAGCGATGGGAACATTATCGGTTGCTAACCCTCAACAAAAGGGTTATGTTATATCTCAAGTTTGTTTATACAATTACTATCGGTTCTCTTACAAATAACAGTACCCTTATCTGCTAATCTAAAATAAATAACCCTCCGCTACCCTCTTCAAGAGGGCTGCTTTTATTAAGGACCTTATAGTATGGGTGAAGAGGCTGAAAGAATAATATGTAGTATATGTGTGGAGTAACTATGTTTTCATATGAGAGGGATAAAAATGGGAGTTTCAGAGTCTACATGCATTAAACAGCAATTTTCAATTAAGTTGGCCGAACTCTGATGAGATTAAACACTGTTTTATTGATTGATGAAACGAATCGTCCTGTCGGCGAATAGTCCTTAGGTGAAAGGTCCTATCGATGAACCGGGCATAAATGAATCGTCGTATCGGCGAAAAGTCCAAAGGTGAAAGTCTATCGACGAAACGTCCAATGGTGAACCGGTCGTCGGTGAATCGTTGCAGAATCGTCACTGTCACTGTGGATATCTTCCGTAATTATATATTTTTTGAGATATTTCTGATGAGATTGCTGAATTAAGAGCTTAGTCAGTACTGCTTACATTGGAGGGCAATGAGCTTAGTCAGTACTGCTTACAAAAGGGCTTGTCGTACCAATGGCACCGGTCATTGAAAACGGCGTCATTAATAAATTAGTCGACAACAACAACTGGCTAGCTGAATTGCCTACAGTACCCATGGAGTTACGCATTGTTAGCCCCTTCGTACACTAGGCGACGCAAGTCTCCGATACCTTACGACATTGACATCCATTGACGCGTGCCCGTGTACGAACCTCTTGGATTTGTATTGCAACAGTCGCTTGGATACCGAAATCGTAAGCTATCGGAGACTTGCGTCCCCTTGTGTACGAAGGGCCTTAGAGTCAGCTCAGGCCGAGACGCGCCGCTGCGCGCGCATTTCAATAGAAGTACTCTCTTCCTCTATCTAACTCTATTTCCTACACGAAAAGATACACTTTTCGCAACGCAGCGCGGCGCCGCACTGCGTTTTAATAGCGACCCAAAATCTGACTTTATTTACTACAAGAGAAGATAGATAATTGAATTATCGTTGCGTGTTACCGCGTCGCGTCGCTCTCCGGTAAAAAGATATTTACCGACCGTGCATATCCGCAATTACCAGTGTTTGGCCTTCGTATTGACCCCAGCATCGCACTTATTTGCTTGTAAGTACTTACTTTTGTTCCAGTAGCAGTGCAGCAGTGCTGCAGGAGCAGTGGTGGCCCAATGGTATCGGTCCCGACTTACGAGTTGTAGGTCGTGGGTTCGAACCCCATCTCATCCCTCGGTGAAGGAAAACATCATGAGGAAACCGACATGTCCTAGAACCAAAAATTCGAAGACATGTGACATCTACCAATCCGCACTGGGCCCGCGGGGTGGTTTATGGCCCACTCCCTCTCTCAGAGAGGAGGCCTGTGTCCCAGCAGTGGGAACATTTTAGGCTGATGATGATGACTTTTGTTTCCGTCGCTTCTAGTACCGTGTGCCGCTGTAGCGATTCGGCTATGAACTATGAGCGGCTTGTCATGGCGTGTTTCAAACATTTGATCTTACCGATCTCCACCCCCCGCTGCTCCCGCATAGCGAGAAGACTCATTTGATGATTTTACAACCCCAAACAAGAAGGTCAAAGCCCGTTTTTAGCCTTCAATAAACACAGGGCACTGACTGATCGCCTTTTAAACAAAGAAACTCATCAATAAACTAGTTCAAATAATTCAACAATGGCCCAGACTTCCCAGCAGCTCTAAAATCCAAGGTCTGGACAAGATCTGAAAGGCATTTCGTCCCAGTTTATCGCCATGACGTGATAACGGCCCTCCCTGACGTTTATTTAGCACATATTTCATTCGGTTCAGTAACTGCGCGATTCCGGGATATTTAGTGCAGTTATAATTAAATGTTTTTGTTTTAAAAGAGGTTGAGGAACTAAGTAGAAGCTTTTTGTGTTATCTTTGTTTTAGGGTTGTTACACACTCGAGAGACCACTTGTAAGGGTTACCTTTACGGTACGACGGAATGAAGGTTTTTTTATCGTGGTGAAATCATCAAATGAGTCCTCCTACACATTACTGTTAGACTTGTACCTACTAAAATGCATGATCATCCTTCGATAGCTCTTTACGTTCGAGGGTCACAGTTACCTGACAGTCCCGGTACCAAGATAAGCTTTTTTAGCCCTCTAAGATGGGCCCCGGCATTTTGCTAACATCTCGTTCATTATCGGACGGAGAGTCACCGTTTACTTGCTAGCCGCATGCCCGCGAACTGAAGGAAGGTGAACTTTTAGTCAAGAGTGTCTTATGACAGCCCCATCTTCTCCACCCATGTAACAGTTTTTTAAGGCTAATTGCAGTATTACCTGTCTTCAATTTCTACTGTCCTAGATTCTTCCTCTTCGGTTTCCAACGGGAAATGCCGTTGATTATCACGTGGACATTCATTTAAAGACCTCGTAAGACTTTATTTATTTGGATATAATTTTAATTTTGTTTTGACTAAATGTATAATTGCATTGTATTTTAATTTAATTTGTATTCTTTCTCCTAGTCGACAATATTATCAAATAATAGGATTTTATTGTTGTATTGTCATCGTCTAATGCAACAAAAGATCTATTACATAGCTTAACACCAGATTTCGTGAGCCCCCCTTTACCTAATTTTATATCAGAAAATGAACAATTGAGTAGCCCAATTTCGATCCAAGAGCTTAATAACTGTATTAAGAAGACTGATACCGCTCCCGGTGGAGATAATATGTCCTATTCCATGATCAAGCACTTACCAGAAGTAGGAAAAATAATTCTAGTGTCACTTTACAATAGATTTCTATCTTCGGGATTTGTCCCTAATCAGTGGAGGGAGGTAAAAATAGTGCCCATACCAAAACCAGGTCGGGATGCTGGCTCTGTATCAGGTATCAGACCAATTGCTTTATTGTCATGTCCTTGTAAAGTCCTACACACAATCTTAAACCGTAGACTTGAATGGTTTCTTGAGAGAAATAACTGCTTCTCACATGAAACAACCGGATTTAGAAGAACACGGTCTTGTGCTGATAACTTGACTAGATTGGTATCGCGCATTCAGGAAGGGTTTTCCAAGGGAATTAGTACTTTGGGATGTTTTGTTGACATCGATAGCGCTTATAACAATATAAACTTAGTAGCCCTGTTAAAAATGTTAGATGGGTTGGGAGTGGGAGCAGTGTTGTGCAGATATTTATGGGAATTCTTACATGACAGACATCTATCAGTTCAAACTGGTGATGGTAGCACAGCAGTAAGGACCACTGGTACAGGAATTGCACAGGGCGATCCGCTATCCCCACTGTTATTTAATGCAGCCACTTCAAGAATTTGTCACAATATAGTTGATGTGTTTGTGTCTCAATATGCAGACGACTTCGTATTATATACAGCTAGGAAACAAATTTCTGACTCCGTTACCGATATCCAAAATTCTTTGAGATTATTTCAGTGTTTGATAGATGAAGTAGGATTACAGATCTCGTTCGATAAAACAAAGATAATTTTATTCAGTAGGGGTAGAAATAGGAACATAGTTTCGGTAAATATCAACAATCATAATATACAACAGGTAGATACTGTAAAATATCTAGGTATGTGGCTAGACGGATCCCTGAAGTGGAAAAGGCATATTAACGAATTACGGGAAAAGTGCTCAAGATTATTAAACATATTTAAAGTACTTGCTGGATCCAAATGGGGTGTTCACCCGAAACATTTGAGACGTCTGTATATTTCAATGATACGAAGTAGATTTGATTACTGTAGTTTTTTATTTGGTAATTACGCTAAAAGTCAATTGAATAAACTTGACGGAATCCAAAATTTATGTATGAGGGTGATTGGGGGTTTCATTAGGAGCACCCCAATTCACGTTATGGAGAACGAACTTTGCTTACAGCCGCTACCAATTCGAAGAAGATATTTAGCGGGAAAATTTTGGCTAAAATCTAGGTCGGTAAAGGATAATGTTACTATTAAAATTATCGATGAATTGTCAAACCTGTGTGAGGGTCAATACTGGAGAAATAAAAAGATTCCATTATTAGTAGACACGCATAGACAAATCCAAGATTTACCTATCTATTCTAGTTCCATGCTAGGTGTATTCTCATTGGATATATGGCTGTCCAGTATTGATTTATCAAAGAACATCTCTTACGATATCCCGAATGCACGTATTCCAAAAAGATCAATGGATATATTAGATTTAAAACAAAAGTGTGCCAAATACTTGAATGATAACTACGGTTCGTTCTATCAACTTTATACAGACGGATCTAAAGAGGCGCAGTATGCGGGAGCGGCTGTATTCGACCCTCAGTCAAATACTACGCTTAAATTTAGAATTAAGGTTAATATTTCTGTAATGTACTGCGAACTGATAGCTATTTCTGAAGCCCTGTCTTACGCGCTAACTCTTGAAGCTCAACATATTGTGGTTTTAACTGACTCTAAAAGTGCTTTATTGCATTTGGCTCGGCTCCCCTCGAGTTGTCGAGGTTCCCCGATAGCCCTTGTTATCCTCCAAACCATTTTAGAGCTGCGTATGACTAATAAGTCTATAATTCTACAGTGGATTCCATCTCATATTGGTATCATGGGCAACGAAAAAGCGGATCAGGCAGCAAAGTCAGCTTCATCGGAAGGGATCATATACACTTGTTTACCGATACACACAGATCAGATTCAGGTAGTCAAAAAGATTTGTAAAGTCCTGTGGCAGGAATATTTTGATGAGAGGTCGCTCACCAAAGGCATATGGTACAGGACTATACAGGCAGGAATTCTTCGTTGCCCATGGTTCCAGGAGATGGAAGCCCATAGACAATATATTGTGACACTACTTAGACTTCGGTCCGGACACATTCCATCAAATAAATTTGCACATTTAATGGGTAAAGCAGACTCACCTAATTGCACGGAGTGTAACACGATCGAGGATGTTCACCATGTTTTGCTCGAATGTGTCCGGAATGAAGGTCAGCGGAGACTGACACTCGGAGATTCACAGTACAACATAGGATTGTATAGCGGCTTCTTGGCCTTCCCTTTTTCCGAAGGGGCCAGAAAGTTGTGTTCATTATACATGTGCCATTTACGGAGCGTAAGCACCACCCAACAATAGCTGGGCCTTGCTTCCACTCCATTGTTGTAATATTGATAAGTTTTTAGAGGAGATAAGATGTATTAAGTTATAATATAATTAGAATTACGGGGCGACATCGTCATTGTTGACCGAGTCCCCTTAAATAAAGAAAAAAAAAGAAAAAAAAGTAATTTTATTTTAAAATGCTATGAGCTAATTTCGTAATATTGTAAAACTGTTAATTTAATTTTATTATTACTTTCCTCATTCTTTGAATGTTTTGCAAGTGAAATATTTACCCGTAATTTAATAATTTGTCATCGATTTTGTAAATATGCCTTTGGTATGCCTTGATAAATAAATAAATAAGAGACTGTTATCGCGAAAATCAGCGGAAAATGCCGGTGATGTGACCCAGTTATAACAAATACCTACTCTATATTATAACAAATTAAAAGCAGCCATAAACACATGTATACAGAGTATAGAAACGTACCGGTCTCGTGAGCGAGGATCGCGCTAACTCTCTCACTTAATTATCACCGACGTGTAGAATTATAAACAGCTGAACGTTGCACTCTCTACACTCTATCACGGCGGCCATTGTTTTATTTGGATAAAGATTCTAATTTTAAATTCTAAAAGTTTTTATTCCTTTTTTTGTTCAATTTGCTTTTTTTTTTTTTTTGCTCTTGGTCTTATTATAGGCCAGAATTAAAAATGAGACGTAAAATGAAGCGAACATACCCAGATGGAACCAGATGGAACTCTGGAGCACCAACGGAACACATGAATAATTGCTTTGCGCCGGAATGTCCGAGAGGTAGGCAGTTCTGGCGAATATGTCGCACACACAGTACCGCTCGTGCTCGGCTCGCCTAGCGTAGACGCAGCTTTAGACAACTTTAAAACAAAAAAGACGCCTTGTTGGAAAGACAAACACTTGCAAACATACGCTGGTTGATATCTTACCGACCCTACAAACCGAACCACAGTTTATACTTTCAATTCTATATACTTAAACACTACAAACTATAACAAGTAGCAATTTCCACTCCAAAGCAATTCTTTAGAACTGGTCATAGTCGAAATTGAAACGTCGTTACACCGGATCACGACCTTGCGTAATGCGACTTGCGCCACACTAACAGCTTTATTAAAAGCTAAGACTACGATCGGGATTTCGTCCGCGCGGAATAAAGAAGACAGCTGTATGTCACTCAGGACTAATGTAGCTTTCTATTGGTGCCGGGATCACGGGATTGCTGGGGTCACGGAAGTAACAAGCTACCGTGACGCCGGAACGTAAAGGGCTTGAAGGACACCGTGGATTTTAGTCAGTACAAGTCTGACAGTCCTTATTTAGCAGTAACGTACTTCTTTAGAGGTACAAATAAATATCTTGTTTAGGATACAAATAGAGATGCCTCACGGAGCGATTTTCCTGGCGTTAAATAAGCGACACGCGATTTGTTAACTTGTTTATTTCTAGAGATAACTGTCATGTCGGGGTATCACATGGCATTATCTAAAAATTACTACTCACTAGTGCTGGTGAGTCCAGAAAAGCCTGCCACGCACTGACTGAAATATCATTGGGGGCGCATTTTGGCCCGCCGCCGCACCAATGAAGAATTATGATTTTACTCGCCGTGTAAACGTGTTAATTTGTTTCGCCCGCAGTCGTTGTATTCTCACAAGTAGTCGTGTAGCTTGTGGTCAAGCCTTAAGAACTCGTCACAGTGGAAATTAAAACGTCTCTGAGTGCGTTTCATTTCACCTTACAATCGTCACAATGTCATAGGTAACATAAACCTTTTGATTGCTTCTCTCCGACTCCCGTAAATTTTATGTTCAGCTCCAAATATATGGGAAAAGTTCGTGCAGTATGAAGATCAGCTATAGAGCGCGCAACTTATGTACCTACTTGTGGTCGGTCGCGGGACTAACGAATTTCCGTGACCCGGAACGTAAAGGGTTATTGAAGGACACCATCGATTTTAATCAGTACGAGTCTGACATCCCTCCCGCACTGCCCTGAGTGGGAGGACTCCTTTGATGATTTTACCACGATAAAAAAAATGTACAAAACTTGTGGTCGACACGTTTTTTTTACTAACATTTTTTGCCTTTCAACTTACCAAATAAACATTTTCTTACAAATAAGGTATGTACTTGACTTAAACGTAAGTTATTTCGAGGCGATAATGTGGTCAAATTCAATAATAAGTTACGATCATGATCCTAACCATTATAAATGCGAAAGTGAGCTTGTTTTCATAGAATAGAATATTACTTTTTATAACCCAAAATTGTTACACAACTGTTTTATAAAACTGCATATTTGTTGGAAACGATTTCACGCTTAAACCGCTAAACAGATTCTGACGAATTTTGCTATAATTGGTATTTTTGTTAATCGTGCTAAACCTTTTTACAAAAAATAGGTATCTACATAATTATATGGGGGAAATGAGAGGCAAGCAAAACATCTGACAAAAGCAAGTATGTTCTAAATCATTAAAGTTTTTCCGTCACACTCAGCAAAAATACAATATCCATGGCCATTCACTACCATCTAACAACTAAGCCATAACTTCCACGCGTTTTCTTATTCATACGCTAAAGTTTAAACCTAAAGTCGGATCTTAAAGTCGGATCAAAAGTGAATTGAAGTCTCACAGTTAACGATGCTGACTTAATAACATCGTGTTGTAAACTTAGTTAGGAATTTTACCATAGAGCAGAAGGATATGTTTATAATATTCTACAACTATCACATAACGCCATCTAGTCCCAAGCTAAGCAGAGCTTGTGTTATGGGTACTAGACAACTGATAAACATACTTACCTATATAGGGTAAAACACCCAATTATTGACCCTTTAAGCGGTTTTTCTTGCTTCTTTCGCAAAATAAACTAATGCACGAGTTACAAGTGGAAATGAATGGTTTTGGAAGGTAAAATAAACATTGGAGAATGTAACTAAAACATAATAAACAGTCAAACAAAGTAAATTGTGTTTTTTTTCTCGAGTTTAGCAAGAACAGGCCATTTGACCAGTTATCAACATGCCTGTACCAAATTTTCAACATGTACATGACCAATCTTTTGACCTCCTTTAGTGTAAGAATAAACTCAAATATTATTTATTTTGAATGTGATAGAAGGTTTTATTTGATAAAAAAATAACAAAGCTAGTCTTATTGCCCTTCTCATTTTCTTTTTTCACACTATTTAGGTCTTCACTTTTCAAACGCGGCCAATAATATTCTTGTACTTATTTTTGAAGTTTTGTTGTAGTTTTTATCACTTTTTGCCCAATTTTTCCTCTTTATTGGTAGTTATTTCATTGTTCTGAATTATGCAGCAGATATAAAAATGCTCGCCGGCAAAACCAATTGAAAGAAAACGGCTTTAGTTCTACAAAGTGAGTCTAAAAAGTTTGAATTAATATTTTTCCAATTACATAAGATGGTTTTAACTTATTCAACTTATGTAGAAGATCTCACAGATGAAGAGAACGTAGTTATAAATCAAAAACTAGCTCACACTTTGCCTCGGATATGATTTAAGTCAGTTTGCTCAAACATGCAGGTTAGAGTAACTTTTGTCAAAATTGTATGCATTAAACCAATTTATGGCTGAGGCATTGTTCGTGTTATGTTCGACAATTGTCCCAAGGGATCATATACCGACATAAAAAAGTATCCTGCGTCCAGGTACACCCCGCTAACCAGGTTTTAAAATTACCTGCTTGCCAAATTGTGTCAAAATCCATTCAGCCGTTCATTTTTCCTATAATAGTAGCAAGTTTAAAATATTCAGGAGGATTCAGAATATGACAGTTGACCGATTTAAGTACCTCACTCAAATTCAACTAGTTTCTCAGGTTACTACGTAAGGTATTTTTTTATGATTGTTATTATGCAGATACACTTTTAGGGGTGCCAAAGCCCATGGGCATAATACAGATGCATTAAAGTTAAGCTAAATTACCATTAAAAATGAGATATACGTACAAACCGTGGTGTCAGTAACTGGTATATTCGTACATATGGTTAATGACCAGCTATTGACATGACATGTCAAATAAATGGTTATTCATACATTTGAGTGTACCACATATTGACCCCATCATTTTAACAAGTTAATGCTCATTAAAACGTGAAAATCATGTGGAAAAACATTATGTGTGTCTTAAATAACGAAAAAATACCAAACTCTAAGGAATCTATCGTGTAAAACTGAAATAAAATGACATTGAAAACAACCGTCAGCTTAGCAAATTGTTAAATTTCATGATGATTTTAGCAGGGTATTTTATTATCATAGGTTTAAGGACGCAATATTGCTTTATTTAAATTTATTGTGACGACAATATATTGCAAGATAAATTATTTTTCATTTTCTGTATTCTTTATGCAGCACTGCAAGAAGATTTATTATTATTTTTGATAAAAACTGTTAAGAGGTCAGTAGTTGGTGGGAGGTCGGCAATTGGGTACTTTACCCTATTTCTTAATACAGACATATTATAAATAAAATTACACCCAAACACAGAACAAATGATCATGCTCATCACATAAACATTTGTCTTGGTGGGAATCGAACCCACGACCTCCGGCAAAGCAGTCACGGTCACTAACCACTAGACCAACAGGCCAGTCAGCAGCCAGGGGGAGTATTACAACGTCTCAAAACCAGCCTTATTCCGGCGAGTAAAAGTGACAGAGCTATACAATTCGTGTAGCGCCATCTCGTTCACTCACTGTAATAAGCCTGGTTTTAAGACGTTGTAATACCCCTCCTGGTTGATTTTTATACTAACTTGAATAGTTTATGCTAAACTTGTACTCAGACCAATTTCAATACCCCTGTGACCCCGCGGAATTGAGTTGCAAATGTTGAATATTGATTATCTGTTTGCTGCATCTATGTATTCACATATTTAACACTGTGACAGTTGTCAATGTCATTTTTGACTTTGACGTTTTTTTATTCACTGTTCATTGTCTGTGATGTCACCTTTTGCTCTCCGTTGTGATGTGTAATTACCAATTAATTAATTTATATGTATTCCGACAATCATAAGATTTTCTGCAACATATTTTGATAA
The DNA here is from genome assembly GCA_028554685.1 of Agrotis ipsilon. NCBI lineage: Eukaryota > Metazoa > Arthropoda > Insecta > Lepidoptera > Noctuidae > Agrotis > Agrotis ipsilon. The sequence continues at coordinate 14,136,488 of CM052974.1, forward strand.
ATATATTGAGGAATCACCGTGCAACTGATCTGGCCTTGTTATTTACGATCGCCGAAACCCTTCTCCACGCAAGGCGCACTCCAACAGGTTATCCGGCCCAAAATTGAAGGTTAGAAATTTTGCTATAATTTTACAACTGAAAAACAAGAAGGGTTTCATCAAGAAGGCGATTTATAATGGGCGATAATGATTCCTCAAAAACACCTGGAATATCACACATTGAAAAATTATCAGGTGTGGCAAATTATTCGACGTGGAAATTCTGTATGCGGATGGTATTGGTACTAGAAAATCTGTGGGATGCTGTAACAGGGGACGACACGGATCCCGGGCATGTTCAGAAAGCGTTGGCCCGTATATGTCTAAGCATTCACAGTAGCTTGTTGCAGAATGTGCGGGATGCAAAGACTGCTAAGGAAGCATGGGATAAACTATCCCAAATTTATGAAGATAAGGGGCTCTATAGACGAATTTTACTACTGAGAAAACTTTACCGCACAAATTACTCTGAATTCTCCAACATGAGTGAGTACATTAATGGTATTATGACCCTATCACAACAGCTCGCGGATATAGGAAAAAAGATAGAGGACTGCGAACTGGCGGAAATTCTCCTTAGTGGCCTGCCTTCTGAGTTTGATGTGCTTGTGTCGGGTCTGGAGACAGCAAACATAAGCAATACACTATCAAGTGAACTGGTGCGGACTCGATTATTACAGGAGGATCATAGAAGGAATTGCAATGACACTTCTAATCCAGTATCGAGTACGGCCTATGCAGCAAATAAGAAGATAAAAGTTTGTCACTATTGCAAAAAAACGGGACACATCAAGGCTAGATGTTTTAAATTGAAAAAGGACAGAGAGGCCAAGAAAGGTGAGGAACAGAAGACTTTACTGACGACTGCAACTGCAATGTCTGTGCGTCATCATGAGTGGATTGTGGACTCTGGCTGTTCGATGCATATGAGTAACAACAGTGAAAATTTTATGAACTTAGTGCAAACTAAAAGTAAGGTGTGCGTTGCTAATAGTGATCAAGTGGATAGTGTTGGTAAAGGAACTTTACAGATTTTATTGGATAATAACCATAAAATTGTAGATAATGCTTTGCTTGTCCCAGAGTTAACGTCCAATTTATTGTCTGTTAGTAAATTATGTGATCAAGGTTACAATGTAATATTTAATGATACAGGTTGTCACATTTATGAAAATTGTAAAATAATGGGAAAAAGTGTAGGTCATGCCACCAACTCCAATGGTATTTATAAACTTGATTTCATCTCGTGTAATAAGGTCTCGCACGTGGAGCATTCTTCAGCTTCTCTGGAGGCAGTTCAGAGAGATCAGAGTGCAATGGTAGCAGCAGTGCCAGCTACTATCTGGCATAAGAGGCTTGGTCATTTAAGTTATGGTGGGATGCGTGTTCTGCGGAACAAAAACATTGTCAAGTTTCAGGAACAGAAGCTCGGGGAGTGCGTCGGTTGCCTGCAGGGGAAGCAGGTGGCCATGTCATTTCCCAAGTGTGTTGCGAAACGTGCCACGTCTCCGCTTGAACTCGTCCATACCGATGTATGTGGACCCATGCCTGTGTGCAGTTATGGTGGTGCAAGATACCTTCTCACATTCACCGATGATTACAGTAGAATGAGTTGGGGCTATTTACTTCGGCACAAGAGTGAGGTAATGAAACAATTTATTTATTTTAAATCTCTTGTTGAAAAACAATGTGGTTTTCCCATTAAGTGTTTAAGATCAGATGGAGGTGGTGAATATTGTGGCAATATTTTCACGGAATATTTAAAGGCTGAGGGGATTGTACACCAGATCACTGTGCCGTATTGCCCTCAACAGAATGGAGTGGCAGAGCGGCTAAATAGAACAGTGATGGAAAAGGTCCGGTGTATGTTAATGGATTCAGGCCTAAGCAATGAGTTTTGGGGGGAAGCAGCAATGACTGCATTGTATTTAAAAAACAGATGTCCCACTAGTGCTTTGGCTGGATCGTGTCCCAAGCAGGTATGGTCTAGGTCAGGTTCCAATGTTGAACTGAACCATCTGCGAGTATTTGGCTGTGTGGCCTTCTCGCTTATACCTGAGAGCAAGCGTAATAAATTAGACCCCAGATCTGATCTTTATATTTTCGTTGGTTATTGTGACACGACAAAAGGATACAGACTAGTTAAACCCACAGAACCTAAGCGGATAATCTTTTCAAGAAATGTAGTATTTTTGGAAAATAAATTTTGGAAAGATTTGAGCAATGATTCTCATGAGCAAAAGGAGAGCTTAGATAAATATTTTTTATATGAATCTAATAATTCTAATATGAATGGAATAAATATGAATAATTCTAATATGAATGGAATAAATATTGGTAATTCTAATATGAATGGTATAAATATGAATGATTCTAACATGAATGGAATAAATATGAATAATTCTAATATGAATGGAATAAATATTGGTAATTCTAATATGAATGGTATAAATATGAATGATTCTAATATGAATGGAATAAATATTAATAATTCTAATATAAATGATAACTCTGATAATAATCAAAATGTTTCTGTAACTGCAGATGGCACTGTAGATGAGGGCGATTTAACAGGTCCTGGCAGCACTGATCTTTCCTGGTCCAGCGCTGAGCAGCCTCTGTCCAGCCCAGAACCAGAAGTTCCAGTGGTTTCTTTTGAAAGGCCTGTACGGAGCACTCGCGGTAAGATGCCTGATAGGTATCAGGACTTCGACCTCTCTATGATGGTACAGGAGGTAAGTGAACCTTATTCTTACAGTGAAGCTATGTCATCACCATGCTATAAGGACTGGCATAATGCCATGGAAAAGGAACATGAAGCTCTTATGTCCAACAAAGTTTGGAAATTAGTTCCTAGGCCTGAAAATACAAATATTATTAAATGTAAGTGGGTTTATAGAATGAAATGTGACCATGTAGGTAATAGCAGATACAAAGCCCGTCTTGTTGCACGCGGTTTTTCACAGCAATATGGAGTGGACTATGATGACACTTTTTCCCCGGTTGTACGTCATAGTACTATGCGTTTGTTGTTTGCTATAGCTACAGAATATAATTTAAATATTGACCACTTTGATGTTGATACTGCTTTTTTAAATAGTGACCTGAAAGAGAGTATATACATGGAACAACCAGAAGGCTTTAATGATGGTAGTAACAAAGTATGTTTATTGTTGAAAAGCATTTATGGGCTTAAACAAGCCAGTAGAGCATGGAATTTGAAAGTAAATCAAGTATTGTTGGAAAATGGTTTTATGCAATCAAAATGTGAACCTTGTATCTATATTAAGAAAGAAGATAAATGTTTAACAATAGTTGCCCTGTATGTGGATGATTTCTATGTTTTTGGAAATAATGTTGAAGCCACAAAAACTTTGTATAATCTGTTAGAGTCTAAATTTAATGTTAAAAATTTGGGAGCTCTACAGATTTGCTTAGGTATGAAAGTTACCAGAGATAGGAATAAGGGCATGCTTAAACTGGATCAGTCTGAGTACATCAAAAGATTATTGTGTAAGTTTGGGATGGAAAATTGTAGGCCTGTTTCCACCCCAATGATAGTAAATGATAAATTGAATAAACCTGAGCCTGATCAGCTTCTTAGTAATGATGTTTATAAATATAGAGAGCTTTTAGGCTCACTTATGTACTTGGCAGTATGTACTCGGCCTGACATATCATTTGCGTGTAGCCAGTTGAGTCAATATAATGACAATCAAAGCGCCCATAAATTATTAGAAGCTAAGGAATATTGTCACAAGAAAACAAAACATATAGATTTGAAATATCATTTTATTAAGGATTTGGTTCAGAAGGGGTTTGCCAAGGTGAAATATTTGCCTAGTAATGACATGATTGCTGACGTACTAACTAAGCCGCTGGGTTCGACTAAGCATAAAGAATTTGTAAACAGGATGAATGTTAATTAAGGTTTTGTTGTAATGTTCATTGGATTGTAATGTTATTTGGATTGTAATGTTAATTGAGATTTTATGTTCTGTTTGCATGTTAATTTGCATTGTGCATGTATACATTGCATAGCTTAAGACAATATGTGAATAAGGGGAAGTGTTGAATATTGATTATCTGTTTGCTGCATCTATGTATTCACATATTTAACACTGTGACAGTTGTCAATGTCATTTTTGACTTTGACGTTTTTTTATTCACTGTTCATTGTCTGTGATGTCACCTTTTGCTCTCCGTTGTGATGTGTAATTACCAATTAATTAATTTATATGTATTCCGACAATCATAAGATTTTCTGCAACATATTTTGATAAATATATTGAGGAATCACCGTGCAACTGATCTGGCCTTGTTATTTACGATCGCCGAAACCCTTCTCCACGCAAGGCGCACTCCAACAGCAAAAACCCTTTATTGTTACAGCTTTTAGTAGTGGAAATTATCTCTGAAATATCCACTCCCTTACGAATAAATGTTGAAACTGTTATCATTACATTTTCTACGTTTGAGTAATCAACAAAATGTTTTAGTCAGTAGATACTTACAAAACAAAATCATTTATTTTTAAATAGGCAGGTAATTGACTTGTAATTTGAAGTGTTCTAAAAAAATACTGAATAAGCAAGCTAAGCCGGATTAGCAAGCTGAAGTGGCATTGGGCAGGCCATATTACTCGCAGAGCAGATGGCCGATGGGGTCGAAAAGTGCTAGAGGGGAGACCACGGACTAGCAAGTGCAGCGTAGGACGTCCACCAACAAGGTGGACAGACGACCTTATGAAGGTCGCCGGAAGACGCTGGATGCAGGTCGCTTCCAACCGGTATATGTGGAGATCTAAAGGGGAGGCCTATGTTTAGCAGTGGACGTCCTATGGCTGAGATGATGATGCTGATGATGAAGTAGTTATTATAACTATTAATTTTTCATAACTGTTCGTTTCGTATTCTGATTATCTCCTTGGTAAGACTGCCCGTCAAACTTCAAACCCGAAAACACAGTCAAAAATCTACGAATCAAAACCGGCACCAACCTCATCAGTATCTCTGATTTATTACCAAAGATAACATAAAATCCAAACCATTTCAAATCCCAAAACGCCAACAGCCCGTAACACCAAAGTATTGACTACCTCTAGGAAATACCCTGCATTCCTCCATTATTAATTCAGAGCGCCGTCCTACATCCAATAAGGAACGCTATAACTCAGCTAGACAGAATTAAATTTGCAGGCAAACACTCTCAAAAAGCCAGGGCGTATGTTGCTACTCTTGGTGTAACAGCTAATGTTGCATTGTCAGGCTAGGTTTAAAGTTTTAGCAGTAAGAACTGTTTATATTGGTGCTTGTATGCGAATTATAGAGTCATGTGGGTCAAGTGTGCGCATTTTTTCTTTGATGCTTCACAAACTCGAATATTATTAGTAGAATGAAATAAAACTGTATTATTTAGAAAGACTGTTTATTTGTAATCACTTTAGACACAACAGTAATATTATCAGTAGCTTATATTTTAAGAAACTAAAGAAAACAAAGACCCTTTCGTATGCGCACTTTTACCCCAGTATCGGGGTATGTGTACGCAGCACTGTGGGTAAGTGTGCGCAACAACAAAAAATATATGTTTTAGAAGATAAACCATATTAAATTATATTTTTTTTCATCATAGACACTTAAAGTAATCAACATAATAATCATCTTAATTCAAAATAAGAGATCAACTTCGTCATTACATGTATCACAAATAAAAGTGCCATGTTCGGAGCTGGTGCACTGTTCGGGCCACCAGGCTAAAGGGCTAAAAAGGCTACATTTAAGTTAGTCGTTCTTTCTTTATACCTAATTTCTCATCTTGCTCTTCTTTCTTAACTTATAACTCAGATTTATAGAGACTTCCTTCCAGCGTACATCTGTGACGATCATAGGTATATGTGGTGACGCTGCGCACACTTAACCCAAACCATCGAAATAGGATTAGATGAATATCGTTGATTATTGCGTCATCACAACAACTTAAAAACTGGCAAATAACAAACTTGATATTATGTTGCACTCGATACCAAAACGCATATTTTCAAAAAAAATACATGACTACAAAAGATTACGAGTCAAATGTGACAAAATATCGTAAATATTCTAGCAAAAATCTTCTTCTACCTGTCAATCCAAAATGGCGCGCGAGAAGCAGCTGTAATACGAACGCTTCGCAGGACATCCCGCGGGGTACCGAAGAGAGGGGTCGCCGTTCCTGGCCGCTTTTTAATATTCGAGATATTTAGAATGCGCACACTTAGACGCTGCGCACACTTGACCCACATGACTCTAGGTGTCCTCGTTTGGAAAAGAGTTTTCAGGGTATCTATTTCTGCCGTTAGAGAAAACCCCTAGTTTCGGCCTAGTTACGGGCGTTTTGACAATGAGCCCGAACTAAGAATGAATAGGTGCTTCCACACAGAGCGAGCAGCCTCGCGAGGCATTTTCCGCGCGAAGCAGCGCGGTTAGCGTGGACGAGTCTCGGCCGAAGCAAGAGAGCGCGCGAGCGCCCGAGCCATCCAGTGTCTTTTGTTTTGCTCGCGCATATTGTTTCGTGCCATGGTCGAGAAACAATAGAGGCGTCCACACAGGGCGAACAGCCTCGCCAGGCAGTTTCCTCACGCGGAATATGTCTCGCGAGACTGCTCGCTCTGTGTGGACGCACCTAATGGTATTACGATTTGTCAGATAGCACCTTAGAGTTCGCGCCACCACTCATGAGCTGCAGAAAATTCGTAGTACCTACTATATTTTTTTTAAATGCAATTTGACGTCATGACATAGACTCCAGCGCCTGTGACCCTGATTATTTACTTACCTTAACTTATTAGTGACAATGATCACTGTATATAACAATTGCACTATTAAATCCCTATCTTATTACAGTTTCAATGAAAACTGAAAAAGTAACATGCGCTGAGGTTAACTGTATCCAATTATTTTTTTTAAAACATCCAGTCTTGGTGAAGAGTTCGTTGTCCCATCTAAAAAATAACCGTCTATTTCATACACAATTATGATCGCAGAGTAAAAACATAAATAGACTCGGCCATTATAGTTTTATTTTGTCCATAAAATAATATCTGTCAAAAGCACTAATAAAGTTCGTCGGCATTGAGCTCCATTTTATTTTAATTGCGCATTTAAACTTTGTTGGTTGCCTCACAATGACCTAGTAGTAGTTGGGAATATTTTATGAAGCGACTGGTTTCTTCTCGAAAGTTAAATATTCTTGCTCTTCTTCGTCGTTTCTCGAAATAATGCTGGGGACGAGACCACATTGTAATCTATCTAGTCTTCTGCAGTGTGGACCGCTCGATACCTGCTACCTTTAAAAACCATCTTAATCGAATCCTTCGACCATTTTGCCGTTTGGGTTGCGGAACTTTTCTAACGGGAACCTAAGCGTGACCCTGTAACATAAAGAGCAGTTGAAGGAACACTATGGATTTAAGTTAATATGCAAGTTTGACAGTCCGATTATAACCTATGGTAAAGCCTCTTTTGCTCCAGAAATCACTGAACGAGTTAGATAAGTACGTTCAAACATCAATGATGATGACCACTCGGGATACACAATGTGTAGTTATCTGTGTAATAACTTTCATATCGGAAAACTTAATAGATTTACAATATTTGTGGAGCTGTGGTTTCCCTTTAATGTACAAAACCATCCATTTAATCAACTAAAGAGCAAAATTGATACAACGCGGTTGCATGAAAATGGAATGGACAAAATTTCATCAAAACTGAATAGGTCAATTTAAATTCTACTTGCCGAAAATAGGAGGTATCAACTGCAAAAAGCGCAGGCCTTGGTAACATAATTATTATACTGTGCCTTGGAGGAGCACAGAAATAGCCAGGAAAGAGACAGAGCTTTACAATTCCTATAGCGCCATCTCGTTCCCACAGTGGAACTATTCTCGATTTAAGAAGTCATGGCCACCTGGAGCACAATTGGCCACACTAGGACGCAGTTAAAGAAGCTCGTACAGCAGGGCTATTGGCTAACTTGATAGTCACTGACCAACGACTGTCCACTGAACTTGGATGGCTTGATACCTGTTATTAGGCTAAGTTGAGGCATGGAGAGCCTCAAGAGTGTTAGAATAGTTGATTTTATTTAACATTTACATTTATCAGGTTCTTTGCTAATGCAAAAGCCAATACGAAATTTTGACAGCTATTTGATGATCACCACACAGACACCGAGATACGTAATAGCCCCGCTGCGCTCCCGTGTCGACGGTGCGTCGTGTTCCACGCGCGCCTCAAAGAGCTGTCAGCAAAATGACGGGCCCCCTCTCAGAGGGCTAAAGCCTGCCGGGGTCGCGGGACTCATACCATCACCGTGACCCCGGAACATAAAGCGCTATCGAAGAACACCGTGGATTTTAGTCAGTACAAGTCTGACAATACCTCTCGCCCTGCCCGGGGTGGGAGGTCTCATTTGATGATCTTACAACGTAAAAAAAAAAAAAGCCCCGCTGCGCTGGGCGCATAAATAGCTTACGGTACTGCAAAATAGCCAGGATAATTTTCAATGCAACACATAGATACAAAGCGTGTAATTCACTGATTGAATTTAGTTTCCTATTTATTATTGTGGGTTGTTCAACAATGGAACTCGGTTTTGTGCCATAAAATCTAATATTGGTATTTGAATGTAGCTTTTGATAGTTTCGAATGCCAACCAAAGTAGGTTTACATAATTTATTTTGAACGGCATTTATACGTTGGTGTATGTGACTATCTGCTATGCTTTTCTCTAAAAGACTACCAGAGCTTGTGATGTCTCAACGGTAAGGACCGAAACAGTCTTTTATTTTGTAGACCTTAGAGTTGAAAATCCACTAAAGACTAACCCTAATTTCAGCGCTACCGCGGCGCTGTCTTTAGAGAATAACACTACTTGTCAAATACCTATTGAAACCCAAGTAGCTTTCCATTTAAAATGTAGGGGGTAATCTCAAGAAGTCCAATTCATTTTTTTCTTCAGGTTGGTAGTGTATTACTATATTGCTGGGTGCATAGTATACAGGGTTACTGGTGAAGTCCACCTAGATAATTATACAAATAAACATTGAAATGCCTTGATTTCATAAAAGAATGTTTATTCATTCGATGAAATATCATTAACACAGATCACGAAAAAGCTGCGCCGGCTCAAGGGTTCCAGAGCCATGTATAAAATTATTTCTGTAATAGTAAGTACTCAGGTTTAAAGGGAGCATCCATTTTTTTTTTAACTCAGATAATTTCGGGAATGCAACCCTACTTACTTAATTTCTGAAAAGTGTCAACTTAATGCTGTTGGTAACGGGAATCGTGCGTACCAGTTGATTCCGAGCTCTTTTCACTTTACAGTTATAAATCAGTTTCAGCTTATTTATCTTACATTACTAACTTTACTTAATAATAAAAAATACTTTTTTTGTTACTAAACTTAACAATTTAGTAAAATATTGACAAAAAGGTGAATGAATCAACTTTAGTGATGGTTGTGAATTGCAATAATGCCACACAACAAGTTGTTTTAAAGTGTAACAGTTTAAGAAAAGGGTCTTTGTAAAGGACTTATAAACATCTTCATCAACTAAATATAACATAGTGTGATATTTATTTTAATTCATTTTTATCCAATGTTTTAGTATAACATAAAAAAAAACATAATTTCTTTTTTCTAGTCACATTTGATTAGTTCAAGAACAAGCATTATTTGTCAAAATTTTACATGACATTGCCTAATTTCAGAATGAATCGCCTTAATTATAATTGAGGACTTATCACTTAATTTAGATTTAGTAGCTACACTTTAAAATGCTAAGTATCTGATTGGTAGATCCAAACTCATATTTCTATAGAATAATCCATTCATTCCGACTCGTGGGGTGTAATATCTCCGCAGGACTTCTCTCACTTCTGCAACCGTTATAGCTTGAACACCCTCGTAACCAGACTTGATGTACACAGCATTATTCAAGCTGACCGGGTTACAGAAATGTCCACCTTCAAACTTGCTGAATGGATCTCCGCTTTTCTTCTTAGCGTCCTGTCGCACAAGGAAGACACCGTCCACAATCTCTGCAACTGTTTCATATGCGACAAAGCATAGAACTTCTAGAGCTGCTTGCGTGATCTTAAATTCTTTTACTGGATTTAACCACCGTTCTAGTTTAACAAAGCCTTTTCCAATACCGTAACCGGAACGAAAGGATGCACATCTAGCTTTATGGTACGCTTCATACTTTTCAAATGTCATAGACTCAGTGATTTTGGCGGCTCTTACTTTTCGTATGTAATCTATGGAATCAAACTTTATTTGACTTACTTCATCATACTCATCAAATTCTTTGATGTAGTCTATGTGGGTTCTTCGCTGCTTCCTGATTGCAGGGTCTTTTTCATCTTCAGTCAGGCCTGCGATTAAAGAGTCACCAGGCATACCAATATTCAAGATACATTTCTTGTCAATTTGGTCCAATTTTAATTGATAATCGTGGAGGCGTTTTAGCTTCTTAATATTCTTTCTCATCAAGAAAATGATATCGTAGTTAGTTATAGCCCTACCTCCTCGTGAGGTACAATGTTGATAGGCCTCTTGTATCATGAATTTGAGTTGTTGTTGAACAATACTTTCGACCAGCACAACGGTTGCCGCATTCGGGTTCGGATTGTCGCCAAACCCGTGCATCATGCCAGATATTTCCTTCTGAAAGTTTGTTGATTCTGCGCCGTCCATGCTGAAGTAATTTACCATGATTATAACTTCCTGCGGTATTAGCCTTCACGAAATAAAAATAAACACATGAGAAATCAAAACAGTTTACCAACTGTCAAATTGACAATTTATTTATGACAGGATACTTTTCGTTTGAAAATCCTGTATACGCAGTTGATTTTGGTTGTCCCTCTAAATTGTAAATTAATTATTAGATATTACAAATCATTAAAATAAACAATGATTTGTGTTAATGAATTTAATTATTTTATTTTTTACAAATGCGATCCTTGCCGCCCACAATAACAACAATACTAGTCAGCTGATTGTCAACTGTCAGTGTCACATTGTGTACGAACGAAACGAAATGATCGAAGATGTTTATTTTGTTGACTGAAAATATTGCCAAAATCGTGTGTCTATAGCTGTTGTGTGCATACCGTGACCTCGCTGAATATTTCACATTATTACTATAATCATTTCAAGGCCTTTTAATTCGTATCGAACTCAAGTTAACCTCAAAATCATGAGTTTAAGGAATTTTATTATAAACCAGACTATAAAACAATCATTATTCAGTCAATTTCGCTTTGTATCATGTTGGTCTTGTGGCAAAGATGTTCAGAGAAAAGAGCCAGGTTTATTTTGTGGAAATTGTAATGCCTTACAGCAACCAACCAAGGGTGAGAATTACTTCAACATCATGGGAGTCAGAGAAACTTACGACTTAGATGAGACGGAACTAGCGAAGAAATATAAGGAATTACAGAAGTATTTACATCCGGACAAATTTGCAAACAAGTAAAACATTTATTTATTTTGTTTTCCTGGATGTTTTCTTACTTCAATCTATAATCAATTTACAGCACATTTTCAGCCAATAATAAAAAAAAAGATGTTTTATGTTGTCAAAAGCATTGAATATCTTGGTTTTTATGCTTTCTTTTTCAAATATTTCAGAGACACGAAGGAACAAGAAATCTCGGAGAAATATTCATCATTAGTGAATGAGGCTTACAGAACATTATTGGAACCATTAAAAAGAGGTAAGAATATGGCATTGTAATTTATTACAGTTTTCAATCTATCTACATCAAAAAGAAATCATTTGAATAGTCTAATATTAATGACAGACATAATTTTTTTTATAAGTATTGCAAAAACATTTATTGGTAAAAGTATACTGCTTCTAGAAAATATTCACATAAAAGTATTTGGGGTCTAAAATAGCCATTTTCTAGCTGAATCATAGTTTGAATTTTGGTAGATTTACAATAAAGTTATTCACAACAATTCATTATTTAATTCATATTTCATTGGATATTTTCAATGTTATCACACTTGCCAAAATAGCTATAAGTATTGTTATCAGTAAATTATTAGTGTCATAATAATATAGCTGATGACTATTTTATCTTAATTGCCTGTTTACCAGACATAGAAATAAACTGGTAAACAAATCATTAGAGCTGAAGTAGGTAAAGTTCACATATTTAAAAAAAAACTTTGATACCGAAACATTGGGCCTTTGCCCAGCCTAGATTGAGGTTTAAAAGTGAGGGCTAGTACAGAAAAAGTAAAAACAGCAGATAATAAAATTAAACTCCCATTTTCTTTCTATAGGTAGATAGAAACAACAGAATGACACTTTTTTAAATATGTGGTCAATTCATCAAATGAGTCCTACCACCCAGGACAGGGCAGGAGGGACTGTCAGACTTCATCATCATCAGCCTATAACGTTCCCACTGCTGGGACACAGGCCTCCTCTCTTGTGAGAGGGAGTGGGCCATAATCCACCACGCGGGCCCAGTGCGGATTGGCAGATGTCACATGTCTTCGAATTTGATGGTTCTAGGACATGCCGGTTTCCTCACGATGTTTTCCTTCACCGTTTTTAGAGCAGTGGTGATGAAATAAATTACACAAAGTAATACGCCAAGCTGGGTTCGAACCCACGACCTACAACTCGTAAGTCGGGACCGATACCACTACGCCACCACTGCTCACTGACTAAAATCCACGGTGTCCTACAATAGCCCTTTACGTTCCGGGACCACGTGACCCCGTTAGTACCACCACCCCGTAATGACAGAATGACACTGAAATCCTAAATAATACAATGCTATTGTCTTGTACATATTTTTAAAAGTTTTCTTTTTTTTTCAGGAATCTACATGCTACGTTTAAGAGGCAAAGATATCCCTGAAAAAACAGAAGTAGACACAGAGTTCCTCATGCAAATAATGGAGAAGAATGAAGAAGTAGAGAATGCAAAAACGGAGCAAGAAATCATGGAATTAAACGAAGAGAATAAAGCTAAAATCAAAAGTTTACAAAAACAAGTTTCTACCGCGTTTTTCGATGGAGATATGAAAAAAGTAATAAAATTATTAGGTGTTATGAAATATTATACAAGCATAGATGCACAAATAAAATCGTCTATACGAAGCAAAGGAATCATACGATAAAGTACAGTTTGCCTTGGATATCTTGGCTTGTCGGGGTGGCGCTAGTTCCACAGAGAAATGTCATTCAAATGTCAAATTCAGTACATTTGAATTTAGTTCCGTTTTTAGCCACCTGTCAAAATGAAGAAAAATGAAAAATGATCCCTAAACCCACTGTAAGATATTAACGTTGTTTGTTTTATGTAAATAGATTTTGTTATTAACACAATGTTAAACTTATTAAACAATTTATTATTGCAATCTTTTTGAATACAGTTGAATCCGTTTATTATGACATCGAGGGGAAATAATAAACACGTCATTCTAAGCGGACGTCATACAAAGCAGTTTGTACAAAACAAACAACCTCCTGCTTTGTCAGTATGTATTTATTTTATTAGAGAGACAATAAAGAACTAAGTCAATAATTGAATTACCCACTGAGACTCAAAATAACCATAGCGCCGAACATCATCGGGTATCACGACGTGACGTTTCCGAACACTTGTCGAAGGTGTTATAATCACGTCGGTAGCTACATAAACTGGACACAATTTATTATAAATGGGTCACAATAAGCGGAATGTCTCTAAATGCGAAGTCATTATATCCGACTTTCTGTAAAGAGTTTTGTATGAAAACCAAACTTCCCTGTGAAATACGTCATAATAAGCGGTTGGTCATTATAACCGGAGTCATAATAAACGGATTCTACTGTATTTTACTTTCCAGTCCAACCACATCTCCCTATGATATCCTTGGTTTTTAATTAATTATGAGGACATTTGAATTGATTGCCGAACAGTTGGTGCAGTGGCTGAGCGGCTGCTGCGCTGCGTGTCGCGAGTTCGATTCCCGCACAGAGCAAATATTTGTATGATCTACAAGTACCTAGTTGTTCCGGGTCTGGTCGTTTGTCTACATGAGTTTATTTGTTTAGGCACCCACGACATAGGAGAAATTCCCAGTGTGGTGCAAAGTTTACAAAAATAACTGATTCTACTTTTTCAGCGTGACAATGCAGTCGTAACGTGAATCTCACTACTTACTATTATTATAAAATACAATGTTTTTTAAGATTAACAGCTGTTTGTAACTGTATGCAAGAATAGTTGAAAGTATGTAGACGTAATTCAGTTGGCACACAATTATTTGAATAACTTGTACCCGTTGTAATGTTGATGTCCCGTAATGTTTTATTCCACTCGCTAACAGTGTTGAAACACGTGATATTTTTTCGTAATCGCTCACATCTCGCGACTAACTAGTCGCGATGTGTGGTGAGAGCCGGATAAAGTATCTACGACTTTTAAATACAAAAAACTTTCGCGAAACGTCGCAGGACTTCGTCGTCGTGATAACGAAATCGCATTATCCTATTTATCCTACCGATTTAGGAAAAAATGTCGCGTTCTTCAACACTGTTAGCGATTGGAACAAAATATTCCCAGTTGTTAATAGTGTAACAATATAGTATTATCGAGTGGGAACAACGCTCTGTGTGCCGTGAATACAACCTGTCTGTATTCGCATTACCCACTTACCGATTTTCAGGGCAGTTGCACCATGTAGTACCAGTATTTGAATAGAATAGAATAGCATTTATTTGCAAATATGGGTGTACAATATTAGGTAGTAGTAAGTTTTTATCAGAGTTCTGCAATATTTCACCATTCGTCATGCAAAATTATCAATTATAATAAAATTGTAACAAAAATAAATTCTTATACATTAAATTAGTCAAATAAAAGTAATTCTCATTTAATAAAATAATAAAATTCACCAAATATTAATTTAATTAACTTTGTCATTATATAAAATACATTAAAAATAAAAATAAAACATTAAAAAATAAAAATACTTTTAAAAAAATACTTACATTAAGAAATTAAAAATTCTAGGTCATAGACAATACCTACACAATTCCATAAAAGTTGACGGCACGGTTAGCGCAGTGGCTGAGCGATTGATACGCTGCATGTCGCGGGTTCGATTCCCGCACGTTGCATATATTTGTATGATCTACAAGTAGGTAGTTATTTCGGGTCTGGATGTTTGTGTATGTGAGTTTATATTTTTGTAAACGCTCTCACGACACAGAAGAAATTTCTAGTGTGGGGAAAAGTTTCTTAAAAAAAATGTATTCAACTGCATCCACTTAGAACGGAAGCCAACTAAACGTAATACCTAATGGCTACGCAAATAATCATTGTTTACTAATCCAAGGTAACCAGTCGGATATTATTGTAAATCCAAACTTAATTCGGGTCACTGGACGAATATTGGCATAAAAAGTTACTAAAATAGGCTTAACCGGTCCCAATCACATATTTACAAAAGATTATCCTCATGTTATTTACCGCACAAAAAAGTGGCAACTTCCTACCTTAATTTACTTTCCGTTTTCACTAACACTAAACAACACCTAAATCTATGCCTAAGCAAGAACTCTCGACTGATAGATTTGCAACTTTTGGGCAATGAACCAAGAGTTGAGGTTCCAACAAAGCAATACGTAAGGTATGGTTAGTGAAAACAAGCGTACAGGTCAGTTGATAAAAATGCCGTTATTACTATTTAAAAATCAATTATAAAACTTAATAACATGCTAGTACAAGTTTTTGCTACGATTCCACAACGACCGCCTTTGAAGAATAAACAAATTGTTCAATGATTAATTTTCTTATACAGTTTCTACCGACTACTCTCCAGATGATTGATGTTCATAATATACCGAGAGACATTATTTGCATTTCACATGTAGTGTGGAGCAATCTTGATACTTGACTTTCTATAGAACCTTCTTCGAAACTAGTTCAGATTTCCACAATAAAAATTCTGCTAAATGCGAACCAGAAATGGAATTAAAAAAAAAAAGCTAGACATGGAATTAAAAACGTGAAACCCTGCGCTGATACGCCAAATGTTCTAAGTTTTTAACAGTAACTAACTACCAGTGGGTATAGCCACTAAGGGAGATTGTGCCTTACAATTCTCTTAGAGAAAAGTGTAAGCCTATGTTTCAACAAATGAAAAAAAATGCCGTCGTACAAGTCCCTACATGTTTGCTATTATTTTTTCTGCCTCCTTGTTTTTTCTCCTTTACCTCAACAAACAATCATCTCAATTGTTTACTCTAGAATTTGATTTTAATGCTTAAACTTTTCAGAAGATGAAAAAAAAAATGGTCATTTTACAAGACCAAATAACCCAAATCTACTATCAATAAAATCAATCCATCAGTTCTTTCATCAAGAAAGAAAAGCATAGTGGTCTGATTTTTATTCAAGTATCAAGATTTTTCATCGTAGTATACAATAAGCTCACCATAATTCATGTTCAGAGCCTCCCGAGAGTATCACATCGTCTCGTGTTTGCATCGGATCAGTATCTAATAGCGGCTCTATGCGGGTAAAGTGACACTGTGTTTAAAGTATCAAAACTTTGCGAAAATGCGACATTGTTGTATCGTCGTTACTCTAGTGGGTCTGTGCTTTTTACAAGGTAAGTGGCAGTAAGTGAGCTTTTCCGCACAAATACGATTATTATTATTCAGTAGATATAAAGCTTTGGTAGATAATCTCCAAATCTAATCATCGGATTCCAAAATTTTGTCACCAATGGAAAGTTAGATGCACTATTATGGAGCCATGGGATAATAAATTTCTTTGTCGGGGACGGAGTCACGGGTAGAAGCCAGATCATAAATCAAAATAATGTAATGGTTTTAAGGATCTGTAGGCTGAAATCCTTTTCTAGCCGCATTTAAAATAAAATTTTAGTTTATATTTATAGCTTTGGCCTTTTTTCAACGCAAGAATCAACTGCTATCCGCCGTATCAATTATATCTACGGGACCCCCAAGTGCCAAGGGCCCCCGATGATAGGAATAAAAATAGAACAGAAAATGTTGCTTTTATCTAAATGAAAACTTATGGTGGCCATAAACACCCAATTATCGAAATCCTAATATAGCTAAAATTTCAAAAAGGCTATACCTAAATGTAGTTGTCATAACTGAGCTACGATCAGTCGATCAGAATTCTCAATTTTCTAGCTCCCTTCAAAATTATTTTTCATCCCCCCATCTCGGAAAGGGTACTTTTGCTCTTCGATATCTGACTGTAAAAGCCATTTTTATCCTCAAGTGAGTAAAAGCCGTTTTTATCCTCTAGTGAATAAAGTAAATTTGAATTTAGAACATCGTATGAACAAAAGAGTAGCAGCAGTAATGGCGGCCGGTGACCGCAACAGCTGATCGCTTGCTGTGGTGCCCACTTGACGTTCGAAGGTTGTCGAAGAAACAAATTCTATTTTTAAAATTTGATGTGGTACACAGGTGGGAAAGCAGAGTACGCTCCTCGGGTGTAAGGCTGCGTTGCCTTGAGCTAACTTGAATCCCTCGCTTCACTAAGGATTTTTAACTTTATTCCCTCGTTTCTTTCGGGTGTTAACACTTGAACCTTCTCGCTGCGCTACGGATGGAGGTTCACCCCCAGAATCCTTAGTATCGCTTCGGAATTCAATACGTCTCCCTTGGAGCGTAATCTACAATTATTTTGTTAAATTCTCAGACCCGAAATATTCTTGGCTCAGTACTTTGTTTTACCTTTTTTATTTGCTTTGTGCGGTTTTCCTTTCACGTCTTATTGTTATGTTATGACAAACCAAGATAAAAATAAGTAACTTAATAATACTTAGGTAGTTGAAAACTACTACCTAAGTATTATTTGTTTTAATTTAACAATTATTCTGTTCTATAATAATGGCTTAGTTAATACCTGAACTGAAATAAAAGCCTATCTTGTGTTTGTACAATGTACATCTGTTTTTATTTGTTTTTGCATTTAGTCATTTCCTCGCTGAGGTGGGATGAAAAGTTACGTGTTGCACTCGAGTGCAAAGATTTTGTAAAAATTTACGCCGTATTATAAAGGCAAGATCGTGTTGGATCACCATGAATATTAGTTCCTTTTTTCCCCATAACGCATGAGTGTCGCTTCAGTATTTAGATTGTTTCTTTATCAGAAAAAAACGCTAATGGCCAATTTCATTTTTTTTTATGGATTTTGCATTCCCTGTACTTGGCTCCTTTATATAGAGTTATACTTTTAATAAAAGCATGAAATGATAACATAAAAATCTCACGAGTAAAATGTAATGGAGTATTTTAATCTGTGGAACTCATATGTCAAAAATGAATGTCATGTGGTCTATGCTTAGGGTCTATGAAGAAAAATCTGCTCTGTGGTAAATGATCTGTCAAAAATAAAAGTCTCACTACGTTTACGAAAAGTTATTTATTTTAATATCGCAAAAAATCCACACGATTATTTAAAAGGTTATGGGCCCAGTCATAGCTTACGGCCTAATTATCGTGCTGGATTAGTTTATATCAAGAAAGCTGCGGTCAAGCGGCAATAAATACGTCGGTCAGTACGGGGCTTCAGTGGCGGCCGGCGGTTTGGTCGGTGAAGGCAAATATTATAAATAACGCACGTGAGACGTGTTGCGGTAAAGCAACAATAATACGGCGATGGATTCCGTCGGAAATATGGCTACTGGACAAAGCTATCAGCAGCTTCAAGGTGTTGAAAACTGGACAGCGTGGTGTTTCAAAATACGAGTCCTCCTAAGAGCTATGGATGTCTTAGACGTCGTTGAAGGCACATTCCAGGCCGACGAAGATCAGATCAAATGGATGCAGAAAGATGCGAAAGCTCAAGGTATGTTGGTAACAAACATATCTGAAAAGGTTATACCACAAATAGTAAGCTGCAAAACGTCAAAACAGATCTGGGACAAGCTACATACAATATTTGAACAGCGCGGCGAGCTGTCTGTGCATATACTTCAGCAGAAGTTCTTTTCAATGAAATTTGAAGAAAGAGAAACCGTATCAGAGTTTCTAGGACGGTTCGAGTCTCTCCTGAGTAAATTGAAAAACCTCAACGCTGAAGTGAGTCAAACTATGGCCATCACAAAGATAACTTCATCTCTCCCATCACAATTCCAGCACTTTGTGTCAGCGTGGGAATCGGTGCCAGCAGAAAAAAGGACCATGGACGAGCTAGCGGCGAGATTACTGATAGAAGAGCAACGTGCTTCAACCAAAAACAAAGAAGATGAATCGTCAGCGTTCATTCACAAGTCAACAAGAAAATGCTATCGGTGTGGCAAAGTAGGACATCTGAAAAAGGACTGCAAATCAAAAAGTAAAGGTACAATAATTAATGATACTAAGTGTAATATTTGTAAGAAAAATAATCATAAAAGTTCAGATTGTTGGTTTAAAAATAAAAATGAGAATAGTCAAAATGTTAACAAAAGAAATCAAAGCAATGCATTCTCTGTGTTCGAGCTATCATCATTGTTTTACAGTCAATTAGAAAGTGATAATTGTTGGGTAATGGATAGTGGAGCTTCAGAGCACATGTGTCATGATTTTAATATGTTTCTAGACTACAAAAAACTAGAATTTCCTAGGTCCATAGTAATTGGAGACGGCAAAATCATACAAGCCATTGGTGTTGGAGTTATTTCTTTAGAAGCATTTACTGGTAAACAATGGATAAATACAACATTAAATAACGTTCTACATGTACCTAGCATCAAGATGAATTTATTTTCAGCAAGTTCAACTACAGATAGAGGTTATGTTTTGACAATTACTAGTAAAATGTGTTATTTCAGGAAAAATAACAACAACAGTGTTTGTGCACTAGCATATAGGAAAAATAACTTATTTATAATGAAGTTTAGGTCTGATAAAGTTCAAAATGCTTGTGTTGGTAAATCAAGTGACAGCTTATCTGAATGGCATGCTAGAATGTGCCACCAGGATATAGAACAGGTAAAAAACATGTTAAATAAATGTGATATAGATTTCAGTGCTGGTAAACAAGAGGAAATAACATGTGAGCCATGTCTTTTGGGTAAGTTACATAAGAAAACCGTTTCCTATAAGTTTA
This sequence comes from Agrotis ipsilon, assembly GCA_028554685.1. Lineage (NCBI taxonomy): Eukaryota > Metazoa > Arthropoda > Insecta > Lepidoptera > Noctuidae > Agrotis > Agrotis ipsilon. The sequence goes on from CM052974.1 coordinate 14,156,670, forward strand.
AATAGGGCAGAAAAGCCCGGTCAATGTTTACATATGGATTTATGCGGACCTATGGAGACTGTCTCATTAGGTGGATCCAGGTATTATCTACTCATAAAGGATGACTTTTCAAAGTATAGAACGGTTTATTTTCTGAAAAATAAGTTTGAAACAGTTGATAAAATTAAAACTTTTTTAAATTTCGTTACTAAAAACTTAGAATATAAAATTGAAATAATAAGATCAGATTGTGGTTCTGAATTTATGAACAAAGAGGTGAAGTCTCTCTTAAATCATTTAGGTATTGTACATCAAAATAGTGCTCCGTACACACCCCAGCAAAATGGTTGCATAGAACGTGAAATGCGTACAATAACCGAAGCGGCCAGAACAATATTATTGTCCAGTAATTTAGATAAGTGTCTCTGGGCTGAAGCTGTCAATACAGCTGTATACGTTATAAACAGAACTGGTAAAAGTAGGATTAAAAATGTAACTCCATATGAGCTCTGGTATAAAAAGGGATTATATGATATAAATAACTTAAATGTGTTTGGTTCAAGAGTAGGTGTACACATTCCAGATCATTATCGCAAGAAATGGGATAGCAAAGCTGAAATAGGATACTTTGTAGGTTATAGTGAAACAACAAAAGGTTTTAGAATTTATTTTCCCCATAAAAATGATGTTTTGATTAAAAGAGAGGTAACATTCTTGAAAGGCAACTCTAGTAATCAAAAGTTAGGCAATACTTGTCAAGGTCATAATATTATAACCCCATTATTATTAAAAGAAGAAATAAATAATAAAGAGGATGAAATAAGAGAAGAATATCACAGTTTTAATGAGGAAGGTGAAGAAAATGTAACACAGTTATCAGATCTTGATGAAAATACAGAAGTACAAACAGAGGAAATACTAAATTCAGAAGAAACATCCGAGTCAGAAGACGAGGCAGAAGAAACACCTCAAGTACTGACACATTCACGGAGAGGCAGAGCAATAAAGAAACCATCAAGGCTAGTTGACTACGATACAAACCTTCTGTCCATCGGTACAGAGCCAGCTACTCTAGAGGAAGCGCTTGACTCTGAAGAAAAAGAAGAGTGGAAGATTGCTATGAAGACTGAGCTAGATACTCTGATAGAAAATAACACATGGACTGAAGTAAATAGCGTACCAGAGGGGAATAAAGTAATTTCTAGTAAATGGGTTTTTAAAATTAAACAAGTAGGTACTAATAAAGTATATAAAGCTAGGTTGGTAGCTAGAGGCTTTGAACAGTCTGATTGTGATTTAGAAGTATATTCTCCTGTAGCTAAATTGCCTACTTTTAGAGTTTTTATAGCAGTTGCAAATAAACTTCAACTTCCAGTTCATCAGATGGATGTTGTAGGCGCCTTTTTACATGGTGACATTGATGAGGTTGTATACATAAAGTTACCAAGCGGTGAAACATGCAAGTTAAATAAATCATTGTATGGTTTGAAAAAGTCTCCTAAATATTGGAATAACAAGTTTGATGACTTCATGAGTAAAGAAAATTTCAGTAAATCTAAAAATGATCATTGCTTATATTTCAGAAAGGTAAATGAATGTATGCTATATGTTTTGCTATTTGTTGATGATATTCTTATGTTTTGCACTGAAATCAAGGTTTTGGAAGATTTTAAAAGCGAGCTAAGTAGTAACTTTAATATGAAGGACTTAGGTATAGCCAAATGTTATTTAGGTATCGATATTGATCAAAAGAAAGGTACAACGGTAATTAGTCAGAAAACATATCTTACTAAAGTTTTAGAGCATTATAATATGTCAGATTGCAAACCAGTTTCTACTCCAATAGACCAAAACTTTAAGTTTGAAATACTAAAAAGGGAAAAATCTGAAAGTCCAGAAATAGAGAAAAAGTGTAGACAACTCATAGGCAGTTTAATGTATGCAGTTTGTGGTACGAGACCAGATCTATGTGTATCAGTTTGTTTCCTCAGTAGGTACCAACACTGTGCTAGTATTATGTTGTACAAGGCATTGAAACGTATTCTGAGGTATATAAAAGGTACATTAAATTACTCTTTGGTATATAATAGCACATCCACAGAATTGCAAGGCTTTGTTGATGCAGATTGGGCCGGTGACACACAAGATAGAAAATCTACCACTGGTTATTTGTTTAAATTATTTGATTGTACTATAGTATGGTGTTGTAAAAAACAACTTAGTGTGTCATTATCCTCCACTGAGTCCGAATATATTGCATTAAGTATGGCTATATCAGAAGCTTGCTGGCTGAAAAACTTGTTATATGATTTTGATATTGTTGGTAATGAAGTGATCTTGTATGAAGACAATCAGTCAGCAATAAAACTTGTTTATAAAAATGAAAATAATAAAAGATTAAAGCACTTGGATATAAGGTATCACTTCATTATGGACAAAATAAAGGATAAGTGTATTTCAGTAAAGTATATTAAAACCCAAGATAATTTAGCTGATTTATTGACTAAGCCATTGGGAAAAACTGTTTTTGAGAAGTTTGTAAAGTTAATTTTTTAAGAATAGGCTATGCACATAATCTATGTAATGTTGGTCATGCATTTTTAGAGTTACATTCCGTTAAAAATAAACCAGTAAGTTAAGTATTTGAATGTGCCAATATAAAATGCATCACTAACAATTTAGTTAGGATTAAATAGCTTAATATTTATGTTTTAAACAGGGAAAACAGGAAAATATTATGTTGAGAGGTGGTGTAAAAATTTACGCCGTATTATAAAGGCAAGATCGTGTTGGATCACCATGAATATTAGTTCCTTTTTTCCCCATAACGCATGAGTGTCGCTTCAGTATTTAGATTGTTTCTTTATCAGAAAAAAACGCTAATGGCCAATTTCATTTTTTTTTATGGATTTTGCATTCCCTGTACTTGGCTCCTTTATATAGAGTTATACTTTTAATAAAAGCATGAAATGATAACATAAAAATCTCACGAGTAAAATGTAATGGAGTATTTTAATCTGTGGAACTCATATGTCAAAAATGAATGTCATGTGGTCTATGCTTAGGGTCTATGAAGAAAAATCTGCTCTGTGGTAAATGATCTGTCAAAAATAAAAGTCTCACTACGTTTACGAAAAGTTATTTATTTTAATATCGCAAAAAATCCACACGATTATTTAAAAGATTTTTCACCTTGTGCTCTTTTGATTCCCTCGCTATCGCTCATGATTCTAATTTTGAATCACTCGTTGCACTCGTGATTCAATTTTAGAATCATTCGCTTGCTCGGTCATCAAACATGAGCACGCGGTTAAAAATCAACTTTGCACTCTTGTATAACAAATAACTATTTTAAAATTTGATGTGGTAACATCAAATCTCGCCTTAGGTGGGAAAGCAGAGTACGCTCCTCGGGTGTAAGGCTGCGTTGCCTTGGGCTAACTTGAATCCCTCGCTTCACTAAGGATTTTTAACTTTATTCCCTCGTTTCTTTCGGGTATTAACACTTGAACCTCCTCGCTGCGCTACGGACGGCGGTTCACCCCCAGAATCCTTAGTATCGCTTCGGAATTCAATACGCCTCCCTTGGAGCGTAATCTACAATTATTTTGTTAAAATCTCAGACCCGGAACATTCTTGGCTCAGTACTTTGTTTTACCTTTTTTATTTGCTTTGTGCGGTTTTCCTTTCACGTCTTATTGTTATGTTATGACAAACCAACATAAAAATAAGTAACTTAATACTTAGGTAGTACCTAGTTGAAAACTACTACCTAAGTATTATTTGTTTTAATTCAAAAATTATTCTGTTCCATAATAATGTCTTAGTTAATACCTAAACTGAAATAACAGCCTATCTTGTGTTTGTACAATGTACATCTGTTTTTATTTGTTTTTGCATTTAGTCATTTCCTCGCTGAGGTGGGATGAAAAGTTAAGTGTTGCACTCGAGTGCAAAGATTTTTCACCTTGTGCTCTTTTGATTCCCTCGCTATCGCTCATTATTCTAATTTTGAATCACTCGTTGCACTCGTGATTCAATTTTAGAATCATTCGCTTGCTCGGTCATCAAAATTGAGCACGCGGTTAAAAATCAACTTTGCACTCTTGTATAACAAATAACTATTAATGACATCGATAATTGTATTAGTTACACGAGTTAGGATGCTATATTGCCTTTATTCTGCAAAACTAAACACTCAGAAAGGGACCCAAATAAGTTTTTTATACGGGGCCCGTTCTGGCCTAGCTAAAGCCATTGCTGCTAGCAGAGTCAATAAATCAAAATTTTACTACAGCCTCAACCGGGATTCCCCTACATGTGATAGCAAAATGGGTAGCGTGTCGGTCGTGGTTGATGATGGGTTTTTTGCGATCAACAACTCGGGTCATACGCAGTTAGACAGGCTAAAGAGCGAAACGTTTATTATAATTTTTCAATTACTATAACAACTTTGCCGACACGGTAACTGAGTCATTGACTTCCCGTAGTCGAATACGGCTGCGTGGCCCTGAAACGTAAAGGGAAATTGAAGGAACACGATGGACTTGTCAGTACGAGTTTATCCATCCAGGGACTCATTTTAATGGAAAAAAGGAATATTGTGTCATGAATGTTGAAACTATCGTTATTATGAAATAGGTGTTCTACGAGTAAATATTGCCTTTTGAAATGCATTAAGCATAATGTTTTAATGATGTCCCCATGAATAAAACTACATTCAGAAAAGTTTTAATTTATTTCAATAATAGCCACTGCTGGTAAGCAGTCCTTTTTTTGAGCCAAGCTCTTCATTCTTGTGTCCCCTCTGATCCAGCATTTCTACCCACAATGGCAACATTTTCGTCTAGGAACCTATCTCGTTTCCCAACCTTAGACGGTACTCGTTCAAAGATTTGTAGTTAGAATCTGATTTATTTTATTGACCTATTTTATTATGTATGATCTGTAATTAATGGGTCGGCAATGAAAGCCTCCTAAGATAATCTCAAAGCGTTATACTTTCTGAAGAAAGCTTACTTACGACTTTCTCTATATACTGCTTAAGTACTCTGAAATTAACGATCTCTTATGTTATTAACGACTTGAAAACTTCGTGTGTATGTAATTTTATCACCTAAGTTATGGCTAAGTCTACATCGTTGGCTGGCTAAAATAACTTGTTAGAATTTTGTCGTAACTTTGCAACTTCTGCTTATACTTAATTATTGGTAGTGGTATGGATCTGTATACTTATCTTACTATAGGTATGGCTTTCAATATGTTAAAAGAACATTTCGAGTACACCAGCATGTCCTTCAATCATTTCAAAGAAATATTCGACGTCTACCTACGCACTATATGCCTGCACGGCTACACTGGTCTTTTTCTTAAGAAAATAGCAGTGCTGGTCCCTTTACCAGAGGAAACATTTCTTTGTGTTCCATCATTGTGCACGGTATCAGCATACGTACAATTATAGAAGTGAAGTCTGTTAGATTGTATGTAGGGGGTAATCTCTGGAATATTGAACTGGACTGATTTAAAAAAATGCTATCACCAGTACAAAGGTGCGGTGATTCTGAGTGACAAAGCCTTATGGAGGTTTGTTAAACCGTGTGTGAAAACCTCTTCATCTCCTTTTTTCAGCACATGCCCAGTACTACAACTACAACATATTAACCCGAGTGATCCAAGGCATCCCGACGAATATCAACCGCTATCCAATCCTAGCTCAACTGCTGCTGGACGCATGGGGCAATCAGGACTACGTGCAGCATTGCGCAGGAGTCATTCTGACGTCACGACATGTGCTGTCGGCGGCGCATTGCTTTCAGTACAATGAGAATACTGGCAGGAAGTAAGAGAGGTTTTATGTGATTAGATTTTTTTTTGAACAGGATCGGTACTAGCAAAAAGTGTTATGGCATTTCCATAAGTTTATGTATAAAACTTAAAACAATAGCCACGAAAAAAAAGGTCTGGGTAGCTTAAGAGTTCCCCCAGGGTCTACAAATATCGGATTGAGGATAAACCCGGCTGGAATTGTTAAAAAAAATATTGAAAATCACTAAAAACGCGTAAAAAGCACTGCCGTATTTCCATAACTTTGGCGTAAATAAGCAGAAAACTAATTAATATTATACATAAATAAAGAGAACAAAGACCGGTGTACTGTCTACATGTGTCTGTTTTTCAAAACATTGTATATTTTTCGCGTAAAAAATTCGTAAAGTAACTGAATTTTGAGGCCGAAAATCTCCATACATTTTACTATGGCGGAATATTTTATCCGGCATTGGTTCGAGATCGAATCTCAGAGCTCAGTCGTCCGCAGGATTTCAAGGTGAGAGCACGTCGCTTTTTACCAAAAAATTACGCGGCTAAGTGGCATGTACATACACAAGACTAATGTGCGAGGTGCGCACAGTGGTTGGAAATCAAAAATTGAAAATAAAACAAAATTGTACATTGTAAAAATTTGTAGTTGCATGTTTGTACAGGTAGTTGGAACTGAATTTTTTTTTTGTGATGGATGATACTTTTTGCTAACGGCAAGTTAAAAAAAACAGGTTCAAGCGATATCGACGTTATTGACGCTTAGAACTTAGTTTGTTTTTCTCACATTCTCGTTAGCTAACATTGATCCTCATTAAAATCCGGTGTTTGCGTAAATGTCAATAAGGTCGAAAATTGCTTGAACCTGTTTTTTAAACTTACTCAACGAAAGCAAGTAAAAAAAAAAGGTTCACGCGATTTTCGACTTTATTGACATTTAAAATTTAGTTGGTTTTCCTCATATTCTCGTTAGCTAACATTGCTCCTTTATTAAAATCCGGTGTTTGCATTAATGTTCATAAAGTCGAAAATTGCTTGCACCTGTTTTTTTTTAAATTGCATGATAGCAAAAACTATCACCCATCGCAAAAAGAATTTTTGAATTCCAACTAGCTCCTTAGATTAGCCGTCAACCAAACAAAACAAGTTTAGATAAATATATATTTCAACTAGATGAAAACCCGGCTTCGCTCGGGTGAAACGTGTGTCATACATAATACACATCTAAATGTAGGTGTCACGGTAACTCATAAGTCCCACGACCGCGGCAGGCTTTGGCCCACAAAGGTGGGCCCCGTCATTGTGCTGACAGTCTTTGAGGCGCGCGTGGAACACAACGGGCCGTCGACCCGGCATGTTCCATGATCAGAGAGCGAGTTGCCCATTAGTCGCCGCCCGCACGCCCGCGCCTGTTGGCCGGACTGCGGCTGGGTCGTGAGGTGCAATCCTGCACCGTATGCTCCACTGTGTCCGCCTCCGGGCGATCCACACAGTGGTGACACCCAGGTGTTTCTTCAGGTACCTCCACACCCGGAACTTCCGTGTCCGGTGAGGATCTGCGTCAGGTGGTAAGTCAAGACGCGATGCCTATCTAGGCACTCCTCCAACCTTACCGGGGGTCTTAACGCCGCCATCGCGGCGTGCCCGGACCTCTGTTGCGACAGTCGCTCCCTCCATATTATCGCCCTGAGATCGCCGGAGCTCTTCCCGCCGCACTAAACTTGTCGAGGCAGGGGGGTTTTAGTTTATAGGTTTTTCTAAGGAGGTTTAGTAACTACATAATACACCACATGACACTGGCCGAAAATAAAGAGAAAAAATAAAAACTTCTCAACATGATAACCGATGTCAAAAATGGCGGCTGCGATCTGTCTTATAAGAAAACCATTACAATTTTACAAAATACTCGACAATCCGAATTTTGCGGATATATGTTGTCGACTCGAAATCTCTATATTATCGCCCTGAGATCGCGCCGGAGCTCTTCCTGCCGCACTAAACGTGTCGAGGCAGGGGGGGTTACATTTTATAAGTTTTTCTAAGGAGGTTTAGAACTACATAATACACCACATGACACTGGCCGAAAATAAAGAGAAAAAATAAAAACTTCTCAACATGGTAATCGATGTCAAAAATGGCGGCTGCGATCTGTCTTGTAAGAAAATCATTACAATTTTACAAAATACTCGACAATCCGAATTTTGCGTATATATGTTGTCGACTCGAAATCTCTATTTTTTAATGTTTTATTATTCAGGCTAGCTTTCAATCGAGTCTACCGTAGCCCTGCACGAAATTATTATAGAAGATAGAAATATTAATTTGTTGGGTACGCGCTTACTGCTACTTGAACACTCTATGCGTTCAAAGATGTGTGTGTGAGTGGGTCGACCGCGTCTATCGCTGTGTGAGTAGCGCTTCAATACCTATTTTTCCCTCGCGCCCGCCGAATAGAAGGGCCTTAAGGCTCCAGCACTAACTATAGTATCAGAATATCTCTAATTTATAAAGAAGCTGAAAATATATTATTCCTGAGTAATGCGTAAGACGTAAGTCCCCAGACACTTATTTCTGGGGAGTTAAATTTGGACCTTAGCAAAACTAAACTTTTCTGATAATTTATAAGGTCACCCGGGGCGAAAGCAACTACACAAAATAATTTTGAAAGTTTGCTTCTCTCTACCATAAGCTACTTAAATAATAGGGAGATTCTAATAAACGTACTTCATTACATAGCTTTCGATTAACAGTTTCGACATAAATTAACTTACAAATAAGCTTTAGTTTTTCATTAATTTACATTATTGTTGAATACGACCAGTAAAAGTTACATTCACCCCACTTTGGGGTAAATGTGACTATTCGTTATAACTCTGTTGTAATCTATTTCTAAATGTTGAGGTCAAGAGTACATGTAGATGCACACAGAATTATCTGTAAAAGCTATCTACAGTTGCTGAGAAAGAGTTCAGTTTCAAGTAAATTTACTTTTATTTTTTTATGGGGCGAATGCGACTGTCTTCCATACTGACTAGTGTTGAGATGTAGTACCTGCTATTTATCGATAAATCTAAATATGCAAAGATTCGATAATTAACAATAATGAAAGGTTTTAAATTTAATGTAAAAGTACAGGTTTTGGCGCGTAGCGTATGAATGTGATATTAATATATGAACGAGGAATATTGAAGCGTTCCGCAGCTGCATAACTGGATAACTGATTTTGCTTTACTAGTCGTACAGCTTCCAGAAGTGTTTCACAGCAATAAGTGTTCTCGTTTTTGCTTTTATAATTTCTGATACCTAAAAAAAATTTGGATTTTGTATTGACTTGGTACATTTTTTATTTAAGCTTTCTGTTTTATTATATAATTGCAGATAAACATTTATCGAAATATCGACACGGAACGTCACTAGTAATTTGCAGTTTCCATACAAAAAGCATGGGGCAATTGTAACTGCCAAAATAGTCGCAATAACCCACGTGCATGAAAAGTTGGGGTTAATGTAACTATATCAATAAAATATTAATTACAACACCTAGAGTTTAACCAAATATACCAAAAACACGGACGTTTTATCTTGTTTTTAGGATGTACTTATAATTTTTCTTGCGACGACTTGAAATATTTTTAATGACTTAAAACATAACACAGGCCGCAGCAACACGTTGCTCCAAAATGACGGCTGACAGAAAATGGTCTGTCAGTACTACAGTCAGTGAACTAGTGATGCCATCTGTACTTTATTTGAAAAAACTATGATTCCTCTTTACTTCAATAGATAGATCTATCTATAAAAATGATTAGATAGAGAGAAAATTGAATTAGTTGCTTTAGCCCCATAGTTGCTTTCGCCCCGGGTGACCTTAACTTGTTTGAAAGTAAAGCAATGCTGTCGCAACCTGAAATTCCAAGCCTCCGAAAGGTCCATAGATAGGTGCGGGAGATTTTTTGTATTAGTCAATAAGTGTTTCTACCTTTTATTTTCAGTTACTCTCATCCAAAATACTGGAAGATTCGAGTCGGATCGACGTACCGGACCGGAGGAGGGGTCCTCCACAATTTGAAAACCATAATACCGCATAAAAACTTCGATAATTACTTCTACACGCACGACATTGCTATCGTTGTCGTCGCAAAACAATTCTCGTTCGACGCTAACGTAAGACAAGGAACGATCATAAAGCAAGGAGTTGAGATCAAGTCTGATTCTCTTTGCACCCTGGTTGGATGGGGAGTTTTGGAGGTTCGTATTTTATTTTTCTTTTTTTCTTGTCGATGGCAACAAACAGATCAAATGGGTCAAAAAAGTGACCCAAAATACGTCTACTGTGTATATAGTTTGAGCCAAATAAGTGTGGAATAAAATTCGTTGACCCCCGTGTACCAATGTATTCCAATATTTCAAAACCATTCGAAAAAATGTAAAGAAAGTGTCGTAAGACGATCAAAATAAAGAAATCGTGGTAAGAGGCGACCGTGACCTTACATTTTATTTTGAAATTCGAACGATGGTATAATGGAATTCTAACGATGCGTTATTAGGATCAATGACCTTTATTCCAGACTTATATGGCGAGGACTATAGTCAACGACAATTAATCATCCAAATCATTTTTTTTTTGTTTTTTTTTTCCGCTAATATTGTTTATCGCAGCCAGGTAACACCAACGGTACTGAGATTCCCGGAGTAATGAGCGCCATGCTTCAGGTGTGTTTAGCAGGTCAACTAAGCTTTCTAGCCAGGCTTTTTTCATCCATCAAGTCAAAAATGCTTCCTTGCAAATTCAGGCGGCACAATACACAATTGTCAACTATCTAATTATTTATTTTATCATCAACGTGTGGCCTATATTATTAAACAGTTAGAAAATAAGCTATTAGTCCGCCTAGCATATTTAAAGCTTAGAATAAATAAGCCTAAGTGTTGCCATGTTTGTCTTGCCCCGTAAGAAATTACTAAAGCTTTTTTGTTCCAGCCCGATGGCCCACAGCCTGAACAACTACAGCACACCAATCTCTACACGATAGACCAAAAGATATGCGCCATGAGATACAACACTATCGGTGCAGTGATTCAAGACTCCATGATGTGCGCTGGACGAGTGGATGCTGGAGGCCCAGATGGATGCTTCGGAGATTCAGGAGGGCCTCTCTTATACAAAGGCCTGGTTGTAGGCATCGTATCTTTCGGGTATTCCTGTGGACATCGATACTTTCCAGGCGTTTATACGAAAGTGTCGCATTACACAAACTGGGTTTTAAAAACTGTTTCTACTAATAAATAAGTTATTTTTTATATTTTGTTTAATTATTTTCAATTCTTTCTTTTCTTGCGATTAATTGTTTATTAGACAGTAGGTATTATAAATCCAGACAAAATCTGCTCCAATAACGGAAAAAAAAAGTACTTTGCGCTTTTTGCTATTTTGCACTGTAATGATACCATACTTAAAATAGTTTCGTGCTTTTGTTGGAATATTGCAACACCGAAACTAAACTGTCAGTGTCACTGTCACATTGTTTTCGCAGTCCCGAAGAATTATTGATTTTTCATCTATCGAATAATTTAACGTAAATACGTTAGATTTTATCAATTCAACAATCTCATAAAACATATAATGGGCAAAAAGGGTGTTGTACCATTTGTGAAAGACTTCTACTACGATCCTTTCAAGTGGTGAGTAAAACATACATATAACCTCTTTTTTGAAAATGTGGTAATCCGCGGAGATTGGCTTTGTTACACTCGTATTACACAAATTTAAATGATTATTACACTTCATAGAAGATGCCTGTATTTTATTGATCATCCAGTGAAGTATTTGAATTAGTAAGAATCCCTATTTTACTCAGGTCAAGTACATTTGATTGCAAACAATTTCGTAAAAGACTCTCTAAAACGACTGTGCTTCCGAATTCCGAATTCAAAAAAAACTAAAATTGGTTGCAAACTTCTATGACAGCCATATGCCTATGGGTAGCCATTGTAGCCATGATATGAGAAAAAGCAATATCAATGTCTTTTTGTAGTTTAAAAGTCTAATTAAAAATATGCTATTTCAAGTACAAGGTCATAATAAGTGTATTTTGCAGTATCGAACTAGATGTCTTAAGTAGTAGCGTCTTGTTTATTTATTCTTTTTATGTCTATAATTCTTTAAACATTGCAGATCTTTGAAAAAAATTAAAAATCAACCCAGCCCGTTATAAAAAAAAGGTTGAAAATCAATCAAAGAACTTTGACAGACAAGAAAGTGAGATAGATTTATGTGCGGGCATCTGTATGATAAGTTAAAAATACAGTAAATACTCTTATTAGATTTTTTTCTGGTTAAGAAATATTTTTTTCTATATCTCTCACAGAGACAGTGTGTCCCAACACTGAGAGTCCTTACTAATAATAAAAGCAAAAGAAAGTTTGTTTGATATGCAGTCATACCTACATCCCTGCACCCAATAATTTTGGTAAAGTGGTTGCAGGGCTTATCAAATTACTGTGACCCTGGATAATAAAGGGCTACTGAACGACAATGTGGATTTTAGTGAGTACTAGTCTGACAGTCCCGCCCGCCCCTCCCTGGGTGGGAGGACTCATTTGATGATTTTAACACTTAAACAAAAGTGGTGGATGGGATAGATAGATAGAAAACACACCATACAAATAACAGTACAAAGTAGATTTTATAAATAGGGTGATACAATGGAGGGATTTAAAGTAAAAGTGATATAATTTTGTTAATTCTTTTAGCATTCAACTAAAATGAGGAGTTAATAAGGGTGAATTAAGCGATAAACAACAGTTAGTGATACTTTATTCTTAGTTATATTCAAAAAAGGAAAACATAACAATTTGAATGAAATGGCAAATTAGTATAAATACAATTATTTAATTTCTTTGTAATTTATCTGTCATGAAGTTCAAGCAGTGAAGTTTATCAGTTGTTGACATGGCTATCTGAAAGGGTTATGTAAACATTAAATCACAAAATCTCATTTAATTATAGTATGGTTAGCAAAAAATTACTTTTTATGACACAAATCTTTTTTTAAAGAGAACTATTTTATAAAAAAATATTACAATCTCCTATTGCATCTCTATGATTACAATCCGCTATTTCCAATAAAGAGGATGATTTTATTCCTTTCAGCAAAAAAAAAGCCTGCCATTCATAACATAACAATAACAAGTAATTATAGATTTCAAAACATTAATGTTATCAAAAACCATAGTGCAACAAAAAAAAAAGAAACAAGTTATGGTAGTTTATTTTTTATCTGTACCTAATGTTTACTTTTTTTAATCTGCAGGTCACTAGTGAAGAGCGTGGGTATATTCGCAGTCGGCGTAGTGATCGCGAGCGAGTGCTCCGGCCTAGAAATAATGCCCGCGATGCCGCAATAAACACATAATTATTCCGATAAATTACTATTCTAATAAGTTTTAAAAATGTTAAATTATTTGTTGTTGTTTTCCTTTGTTGGGATCAGTGTTTGTCAACAAAAGAAACCAAATATCGTGTTGTTTTTGACGGACGATCAAGATGTAGTGTTGGGTGGAATGGTTAGTAATCCAGTGATAGTGATGTGTGAATAAAATAAATAAAATGGTTTAGAAAAATTGTTGTTTTTTTTTTCTTTTTTTTTTTCAGACGCCAATGAAGAACGTGCAGAGGTTTATTGGGAACGAAGGCGTCACTTTCACTAATTCGGTGAGTTTGATTAAAGATGAAACTTAACAGAATCAATATGCACAATCAGCACGACATACTAAAACATAACATCACGCCTGTTATCCTTGTATTGTTAAGCAGAAATGCGCTAATCGTATACCAAAATTTCGTAAATTTTATCTCTCTTAGACGTGACTAAACCATTATAATATTAGTTAATTGTTCAATGTTTTTACCGCCCGACTTGGCGACTACGCACCAACATAACAATTAATAATAACAGTAGGCTATTAGAGTACCTACACATTATTATTTTACCAGACGTTTTAAAGGAAAACTAAATGAATTAGGTACCTACCTACTAACTATTTACTCTATAGAATTTATCAATGCTACGCGAAGAAACAGCTGTCAGTAATTACTAGAAGGGGGCATGAGGGTCACCTATCTTGAGACACGTTTGAGGCAGTTGACCCCAAAATATCACTTGAATAAACTGAAGTAGGTACCTAGGTGTTTCTACTCAAGATCATCCTAAGACAAGTATTACTATCATCTTACGTGTATATAATTACCTACAGTAATTGTTTGTGACTAATTGGTAGTTATTCAATCGACCTTCGACTTGTGCCATGTTCAGTCGAACCTTCGGATTCTGCCATCTTCAGCGAAAATCAACGACGATATTATTACTAGACTCATAACTAATAACAGGCGACCGATGTCTGTCAACACATTAGGCAAAAAAGTCTTATATCCGTCTTATTTCGACCACTCCTGTGAGCCGTAAACATACCTTGAGACAGAACAGACCTTGAGTTAGCCAATCACAACGCAGTACCCCGTCCCCCTCGCTTACGTAGTACCTCAGCGAGTTGACAGTATAGCTTTTGTTCCTTAGATCGTGCATGCGGAGTCTAGTAATATATCGTCGTTGGCGAAAATAAAGGCCATAATTAGCCGAAAGTAATTAAGCATTTAAATACTAAGTAGGTAGGTATTATGATTGACGGCAAAGAGAGACGTGCCGCGGTGGTAAGTGAGCTGACTGATCCGATGGTATCAATTTCTGACGATGCCGATGTCTGTCTTTAGGTATATGGGTCACTAAACTTATTTTTTTTAAAACATTGTCCCTCTCTAGGGTTTTTTTCCTATGTCGAGGGTGAGCTTATAAACATTAAAACTTACACACAAACAACCGGACCCCAAACAACTACTCGTAGGTCATATTAATTAACATTCGTTCCGAGCGGGAATCGAACCTTCAACACACAGCGCATTCGATCGACTACTGCGCCAACCGCACCGTTGTCGCCGTCAAGGAAAGCACAAAGTAGAAAGAAATAGAGACCTTTGCCAACGTGGGCAAACAGAAACTTAAGGGTGTCATCACCATCAATTCATCATCATCAGCCTTTATTTTGTTCACTTCTTTAAAAAGGCCTTCCCAATGCGCCACGGAATCCAGTCCGCGCTAGAGTCGTTAAAATAAAATAAGGTAAATAATTATGCAAAACTTTCATCTGAATAACGTCGTGAATTTAAGCTGGTTTTTTATTATCTTGAATTCAGATTTGAGGTCAATCTATAAATAAAACCTGTTGAAATATGTTTGTATAAAATTACCAATTTGCCACAAAACAGCCATAGCCATACAAATACCTATATGACACCTACCTTCACTGTTATTACGATTTAACTAATTTAATTATACTTGTTTACGATTTTAGACCCTTCTGGTTTCCGGGACTTTTTACCATCGACACAAATAGTTTTTTTTTTCCTTTTTAGTTTTAATTTTCCACGCAATGCTGTATAACGGGAAGAGCTAATTCATTATAAATTTAAAGCACAATAGATAAAATGTTTATGACATGATCGCGTGGGTTTATCTCTCTACGAATGCCTATATTTTCCAAACTAGTGTTTTTACTGTAGGGGAGCGAGAGACTGACCGCTTAATAACAATGCGCTACCTAAATACTATTATTGTTATACCTAAACGTCTGGGCAATGACCGTAAAACAAAGAGGTATTGTGTTTCCTGCACTGCACGATGCGAGCGACGACGCCAGACACGTTGGCCTCAGCGCCAGTTTAATACTCAGGACAAATTAATGAAGACTTGAGTTTTGTTAGCAGTCGTGGCCCAGTAGTATCGGCTTCGACATACGAGTTGTAGGTTGTAAGTTCGAACCCAGCCTGGCGCATGATTTGTGTAATTCATTTAATCGCCTCTGCTCTCAAAAGGGTGAAGGAAAACATCGTGAGGAAACCGGCTTGTCCTAGAATCAAAAATTCGAAGACATCCACCAACCTGCACTGGGTCCGCATGGTGACAAAAGTGAGAGTCAAGATGGAGGGGGTACCTCAACGAATCAAATCCTCATAGGTATCAAAAAATTGTACCAAAACTGTACCATTCAGTAGTATAATGCCTAATGTGGGACCTAGGCCTCCTCTAGAGGGAGTGGGATAAAACAGTGGGAACATTAAATGGGCTGATGATAATGGTTTCAATATTATAAAGCAACTATTGTCTCATAATACAACATGCCTAACACATTAAACCAATGAAATTCATTAAAAAGTAATTAAAATACGCAATAAAGTTGTAAAAATTGCATTTTCCAACTTTATTTCTTTTCATTATCACCACGATTTTAAAGGTATTTGTAGGTATAATAATTATTGTCAGACATGTGTACAATTCAATAAAAAATAAATTAAAAATTTAAAAAACCCCCGACACAAAAACCAAGACCCTTTAAAAAGTAAAAAATAATAAAAATACGTCGCGTTGGGGACTGCTCCAAATTATTTATTTTCTCCTGTTTTTTTGCAATTTATTTTTTATTTTATACTTTTTATAGGTACATACTTAAAATCATTTTATGATGCTAAGAGTACTGCCGATTATGTCATCAATATTCCCTTTCAGTACGCTTTCATTTGATACCCAACTCGAGTATATTTGCAGACCCTCGGTTACCTTTCCCGAAAACGGCTCAACCGATTTTCATAAAACATGTCTAAGAACACTCGCAGGTAAGTCACCTTTCATACAAAAAAAACTAAATTGAAATCGCTTCATCCGTTCGGGCTCTATGATGCCACAGACAGACAGACAGACACGTCAAACTTATAACACCCCTCTTTTTCCGTCGGGGGTTAAAAATATGCAATTACGGTTAACACATGCCACTGATAAACAGTTATGTATTAGTTCATTATAGAAATACTAGGTGTTCCCCGTGGTTTCACTCGTTTCTGGTATCCTATTGGTCGTAGCGTGATGTTTTATAGTCAATAGCCTTATTTTAATGTATTTTTTCCTGAGTAATCTCAGGAAAAAAATATTGTTGCGTTAGATAGTCCATATCGAGTATGGCAGGAAGAAAAAGATTATCCATCATAATTATAGTATAGACTTAGTATAGATAACGGAACAAATATGTGGTCCCCGCGTGTGCAGGTTCTCCGCGGGACTTGCAGGCCTTATCATAAAGCGAGGCGGTAGAGGATCAAATGCTTCTAAATAAAAAAGGTCCTTAAGGCCCCTCTTCGCGGCGGGCTCGAGAGAAAAATAGGTATTGAAGCGCTACTCACACAGCGATAGACGCGGTCGACCCACTCACACACACATATATGATCGCATAGAGTTTTCAAGTAGCACTAAGCGCGTACCCAACAAATGAATATTTCTATCTATTAGGGCTACGATAAACTCGATCGAAAGCTTACCTGAATAATAAAACATTAAAAAATAAAGATTTCGAGTCGACAACATATATCCGCAAAATTCGGATTGTCGAGGATTTTGTAAATTTCTAATGATTTTCTGACCAGACAGATCGCAGCCGCCATTTTTGACATCGGTTACCATGTTGAGAAGTTTTTATTTTTTCTCTTTATTTTCGGCCAGTGTCATGTGGTGTATTATGTAGTTACTAAACCTCCTTAGAAAAACCTAAAAACTGTAACCCCCCCTGCCTCGACAAGTTTAGTTTTCGACCTTATTGACATTTATGCAAACACCGGATTTTAATGAAGGAGCAATGTTATTTTTTTTTTTTTTTTTACTTGGTAAGATCATCAAATGAGGTCTCCCGCCTCGGGCAGGGCGGGAGGGACTGTCAGACTTGTACTGACTAAAATCCACGGTGTCCTTCAATAGCCCTTTATGTTCCGGGGTCACGGTGATGGTATAAGACCCGCGACCCCGGCAGGCTTTAGCCCTCTGAGAGGGGGCCTCGTCATTATGCTGACGCTCTTTGAGGCGCGCGTGGAACACGACGCGCCGTCGACCCGGGCATGGTCCATGGTCGGGCGGCGAGTTGCCCTTTATTCACCGCCCGCATGCCCGCGCCTACGGTGGCCGGAGATCGTCTTGCGACGTCCGACGCCGTGGGCGTCCACCACCGCGGGTGGGGCGGAGGGAGGACCTTGTCCTCTCTCTCACGCGGCCCGCCTCCTCCTTCGCGAGCATGACTGCTTCGCAGAAGGAGGCGACCGCTTCCCACTCCGTCTCGCTCCGCAGCATGGCCGCAACCAATGCCGGGCGCGAGAGGTCTCCGCCTATCGCCGTCGTGGGGACACGTCGGTGCTCCGCCCAAGCGGGGCAATCCTGCACCGTATGCTCGACTGTGTCCTCCGGGCGATCTACGCAGTGGTGACACCCAGGCGTTTCCTCCTTTAACAATGTTAGCTAACGAGAATATGAGGAAATCAAACTAAATTCTAAATGTCAATAAAGTCGAAAATCGCTTGAACCTTTTTTTTTTACTTGCCTTTGTTGAGCAAGTTAAAAAAAACAGGTTCAAGCGATTTTCGACCTTATTGACATTTAGGCAAACACCGGATTTTAATGAGGATCAATGTTCATCATCTCAGCCATAGGACGTCCACTGCTGAACATAGGCCTTCCCTTTTGATCTCCACATGTACCGGTTGGAAGCGACCTGCAACCAGCGTCTTCCGGCGACCTTCATAAGGTCGTCTGTCCACCTTGTTGGTGGACGTCCTACGCTGCGCTTGCTAGTCCGTGGTCTCCACTCTAGCACTTTTCGACCCCATCGGCCATCCGCTCTGCGAGCAATATGGCCTGCCCATTGCCTCTAATGTAAGAAAAACAAACTAAATTCTAAATGTCAATAAAGTCGAAAATCGCTTGAACCTGTTTTTTTTTAACTTGCCGTTAGCAAAAACTATCATCGGTCACAAAAAAAAAGTTTCAATTCCAACTGCCTGTACAAACATACAACTACAAATTTTTACAATGTATAATTTTGTTTTATTTTCAATTTGTGATTTCCAACCACTGTGCGCACCCCGCAAAGTAGTCTTGTGTATGTACATGCCACTTAGCCGCGTAATTTTTTGGTAAAAAGCGACGTGCTCTCACCTTGAAATCCTGCGGACGACTGAGCTCTGCGATTCGATCTCGAACCTATGCCGGATAAAATATTCCGCCATAGTAAAATGTATGGAGATTTTCGGCCTCAAAATTCAGTAACTTTACGAATTTTTTACGCGAAAAATATACAATGTTTTGAAAAACAGACACATGTAGACAGTACACCGGTCTTTGTTCTCTTTATTTATGTATAATATTAATTAGTTTTCTGCTTATTTACGCCAAAGTTATGGAAATACGGCAGTGCTTTTTACGCGTTTTTAGTGATTTTCAAAATTTTTTTTAACAATTCCAGCCGGGTTTATCCTCAATCCGATATTTGTAGACCCTGGGGGAACTCTTAAGCTACCCAGACCTTTTTTTTCGTGGCTATTGTTTTAATTTTTATACATAAACTTATGGAAATGCCATAACACTTTTTGCTAGTACCGATCCTTAATAAAAACCTATTTTGCTACCTAAATAGAAACTAGATCAAGTAATTAATTATTTTTAAACGCATGCGACGCGCATCGCAAAGACTGATGATTTTTAAGTGGGATTCGAACCCACGTCTTCCGCATAAGGTTAGGTTACCGGAAAACGTTCAAACGAGGAATCGAGAACTTCAGCTTGCAAGTGTGGGTTGCAATGGCCTAGTTGGTTAAGGCGTCTAGATCAGGTAGTTCGTTCATTCATTATTTAGAGACAAATTAAATAAATTAATGAAGGACGGTGCAGTGACAGTTTGTGTTCGATAAAGGCACGGAAAAATACAAAATTTTATCGACCTACAATATACAAAAAAAAGTAGAAGAAATTTTCTAAAAATTGTAGTCGTTTGTGAGAATATCTGGACGGTGATAGACTAAGGTTATTGGGAGCAATCCGACCTTTTCGTCACTATCTCAAACTCCTTCATTTCAGTACGTAACCTCCCCTATATGCTGCCCCAGCCGCGCGAGCCTCCTCACGGGACTGTACCAACACAACCACTATACAATCAACAATAGTATCAGAGGTGGTTGCTACGGAACCCACTGGCGGCAGAACGTGCAGAATAATACCTTCGCGACGGCGCTCAAAGATGCTGGTTATAAGACCTTTTATGCTGGAAAGTATTTGAATGAGGTGAGTAATGATTTGGCTTAAGTACCTAAATATATAAAAAAAAACTATAAATATTATGCCTAAGAACGAATCAGCAGAGATTGTGCTAGTTATTTCAAATGTTAACACGCATTGACTTCTGCTTCGTCAATTTAAAAGCTTGTCGTTGGAAAAAATATTGACTGCGAGTAGGATTTGGACCTGTACCGTCAGCATGAGTTTTCAGTATTTGTGACGTAAAGTAAACTGGAACTTTGACGACTTCAAATTTTCAAGGAAAAAATTGGTTCCTTCTTCGCACACCAGAGGCGCTGTTCCATATTTTCATACAAGAAACGCTGTGAATACTGAAAAAACTCTGTAAAGTAAAATAGTGTAAACTCGTGCTAGGGGTACTGGTTGAGTGCATCAAACGCTTTTAATACCAACCATGCAGTCGCTGTCATGCTTCGTTCTACTGCGCGGGCATGCGGGCGGCAAGTAATGGGCAACTCACTGTCCGACCGTGGACCATGCCCGGGTCGACGGCACGGAGTGTCAGCATAATGATGGGGCCCTCCTTTACAGAGCCAAAGCCTGTCGGAGTCGCGGGGCTCACGAATTACCGTGGACCCCGAATTGAAAGGGCTATTGAAGTACACCGTGGATTTTAGTCAGTACGAGTATGACAGTTCCTACCGCTCTGCCCTGGATGGGAGGACTCATTTAATGATTTAACTACGCTAAAAAAAAAGCTTTGTGTTGCCTTGAAATCTAAATTAATTTTCTCTTAATTCCCAGTATGGCACTAAAGACGCAGGTGGTCCAGAGGTAGTGCCGCCAGGATGGACGGAGTGGCACGGCCTGGTCGGCAACTCAGTGTACTATAACTACACGATATCCAACAATGGCGTGCCCACAGCTTCCGCTGATCAGTATCTGACTGATGTTATTGTAAGTATAGGAAAATAATAACTCGTCTTGGCGGCGGCACTACCGTGCCCGTTATGTAATTCAACATTTTCCTTATGTTTGCCGTATATCATTACTTTCCAGAATTTGATCCTTATTAGCAATACTATCGAATGGTGTAATAATAATACAGAATGTGATTTTTTTTTTCCAAAATCAGTGGGTTCGATTCCTTGTTGAATTTTCTAAAATCTAATGATGCAGTTTTAGTTTTTGTCAAAATCGGCCTCGAGACTCCTTTCAACGTTTTTCGATATTCCTCATAGTTTCGGATATAGCCATCAACGCCCAGTTATAAAATTCACCCTGTATATTAATAATATTGTATTCTGTTTTTTTTTTGTTTTGTAAGATACCTATATTTAAAAATATGACACAAATATATGTAGAAAAAGATGAATGAATAGCATGAGCTTTTCACTCAAATTTATTCTTTACTAACATTAAAATAAAGTATCATATTCTGTGAAACTACACTCTAGTATTGAGCGATAAGAAATTTAACCTTAAAGTCAAATTAATACAGTCCACTTTCCTTCCAGCGCGAGTTAGGAGTGAGTTACATAGAGAACCAGACGGAACAGGAGCCGTTCCTCATGGTGTTAGCTCCTCCGGCGCCGCACCAGCCCTTCACACCTGCTCCGAGACATGAGGGACTGTTCAGTAACGTGACGGCTGTCAGACATCCGAACTTTAATATTGTTGCTGAGGTACGTAAACAATAAGGGAGCTTCTCAATGACGAGATGCGACGCAATTTGACCAATTCCAACTACAAGTGAAAATCATCCTTACCACTACGACATATGATATAAAACGGGCGGTTGTTTATTGGTGAGATGAAAAACAAAACACGCTCGCCACGACGGCGTCAAGTCAATCGAATTGTATCATTATATCAAAGTAGCAAGGACGATTTTCATTTTTAGTTAGTAGAAATTGAACGAATCGCGTGATGGGGAAGCCTTCTAGGACATAATTTGCTGACTTAAAGACTGTTTTGCTAGATTGCATCCACATTTTGGCAGTTATGTAAAAGTTCCTTGTAATAAGGAGCAAACCAATCGCCAACAACCGGACAATAGTACAGGCTATATGGCTTCTTCTGAGAAATTCTTGATGCAAAATCCCAATAAAACTTCACAACCTGGGAATCGAAACCAGAACTTCATCCTTAGCAGCAGATTGCGACTACTAAACAAAAGAGGTTTTATTAACTCTTACTTTAAAATACTTTTCTATTTATTTAGCGATTAAGGTGCTTTTATAAAGAAGCAGGTACTAGTCGGTGCAGGCAAAACCCATATATGTTATCTTATGCGCTCGTACATAATAGACACAAGATTAATTCGGTAGAATTTCCAGTTCCTTTAAACAAGTTTTACCTACACTGACCAGGTGGCCTATTTAGGTGTGGGAACGAGTCTTGTATAGCTCTGTCGCTTTCCCTCAGCGGAACTACTCTCGCTTTAAAACGTCATGGTAGACCACCAGTACCGACGTGCTTCTTTTATAAAGGCACCCTCCAATTTGACCACTATTTCACCTGTTTCTAGGACAAACACTGGCTCATGCGCATGTCTCCCTCCCCCCTCCCCGCCTCCCTCCTCCCCGAGCTGGACAGAGTGTACCGCGCGCGCTGGGAGAGCTTGTTAGCGGTGGATGAGATGGTGGCCGACGTGGTGGGGACGTTGGAGAGGATGGCCTTGTTGGACAACACGTATCTGTTGTTCACGTCCGATAATGGATATCATGTGGGTAAGTTGTCTGTTTCAGAGTGGCAAACGGTAAGAGAAATAAGTAGTCTTTAATAGATTTTGAACTTTATTCTTCAGATGATAAAGTCGAAAATCTATTGACTATAAAGCGTTTTTGTAAAGGTGAGTACGGATTGCGAGGAAACATTGGTACCGTGGTCAAGGTTCGCGTGTCTGGAAATACAATTCAATAGTCCTGATCGGGGTGAGCAACGGCACTCAAAGATTTAGAGCGAAGTCGACACGAAGGTAAGGGTATAAGCGAGATACAACATGGCGTTCCAGGCACCCTGAGTACCCGTGCCAATGTACGCGCAATCCGTACTTTTACAAAAACGAACAAAAGAGCTAATCGGAAGTCGGTGGAAGAAAAATCAATGAAATAATGTTTTTTTTTTCATCGACTTTTTTGCCACAGATTTTCGAACCCACAAACATAAAAACATCCGAATCGATAACCCCCTTCCTTGGAAGTCGGTTAAAAACGTGTTGAGCCGACCAAAAATCAAATGAGATAAGGACAGGAAGATGATGATTTGCATTTTGTCTTCCAGGCCAATTCTCCCAAGTCTACGACAAACGCCAACCTTACGAGTCAGATATCAAGGTGCCTCTCCTCATCAAGGGTCCTGGCATCAAGCCCAACTCCTCACGCTCGCAGCCTGTCCTCAACATAGACCTGGCTCCCACCATCATCCAGTTAGCTGGACTGGAACCCAGTGTGCATATGGATGGAAAGGCTATTGATTTGATGAAGGAAGATGAGGGGGAAATGGCAGAAAGGTTTGTCAATTTTAAATTTTTTGCAACTAGGTGTTCCTCGCGGTTTTACTGCCGCTGCTCGGCTCCTATTGGTCGTAGCGTGATGTTATATATTTTGTAGCCTATAGCCTTTTTATATCGTGGTAAAATCATCAAATGAGTTCTCCTACCCAGGGCGAGAGGAACCTACTCTCAGACTTGCACTGACTAAAATGTACTGGTTCGGTTTCAAAAAATATTTTTGTATTGTCCATTTCTCGAGGAAGGCTAGTCACGGGACGGTCTCATCAGGTAACTGTGACCGTGTGGAACGTAAAGGACAACTGAAAGAACACGATAGATTTTAGTCATAAAGAGTCTGACAGTCCCTTCAGGACCACCCAGAGCCGCAGGACTCATTTGATGATTTTACTAGGTGAAAACCCATCTACGGATCTACTTATTTCGACGAACCTTTTAAGCCACGTGCTCTTCCATTCATAAATATATAATAATCAATTATTAAATGTTATTCCAGGTATATGCTGGTGGAATACCACGGAGAGGGACGGAATGGCTCAGTGGACGAAAAATGTCCGTGGAAGTATGACGGACAACAGTTAGCTGTGAGTATTGCTATTTTTATTACGCAGTTGTGGTGGTAAACTCTGAGGTTGTAGGTGCAAGGGGTTCAATTCGTGGTTCATGCCATTTGCTGTACGCCTAATCCGCAATTGGCTAAATTTCCAATACATCCAATTCGCGATTTCTCCAAAAAATAACACAAAGTCTAAGTCAAAGATCTTTATTGTGAGACAGCGGTATAAAAAGTTGTTCTAGAGCAGGGTTTCTTAAAATGGGGTCCACGGACCCTTAGGGGTCCGTAATATGAGTGTCAGGGGTCCGCAGCAGCTCATCATCATCAGCCCATTTACGTCCCCACTACTGGGGCACGGGCCTCCCCCAATACGTGATTGCCATACTCACCACGCTTGGCAGACGGGTTAGTGAGGGTTTTGGTATCATTTACAGTGTTTTTCCTAAAATATTCTTTGATAGGGGTCCGTAGAGGTTTTTGAATTCAGTTAGTGGGCCGTAACTGCATAAAGTTTAAGAAACCCTGTTCTAGAGGTTGTTGTGCTCTTGCACTGCTCCACCATGTTACAAAACACGGGAATTAAAATTATGTGTGAAACTCATAGTACAGACACTAGCAGGTCAACCTACCTTAATCTCATAATAAGTTTGAAAATCTATTAAAGGAATTGATACATTGAGGCAGGCTGATGTCCTGGCGTCTGTATGCCACGCACACATTAATTCACGCTTAAATAGTGGGAATAGGCAAAAAAAAATTGCCCTTCAAATTTTCCGTAGCTTGTCCGTCTTAACGCGGAATCCTACAACACTCGCGTCACTTACAAAAAAAATGTTTTTTCCAGGAATGCTACCCACAATACGATTGCAAGTGCCAAGACTCACGTAACAACACATACGTGTGTCTACGACACTTCGGTCCCAATATTAACAAGAAATACTGCGAGTTTTCTGATAGACAGGTAACATTTAAAAAAATACACCCTATGATCTTCTTTTTCTTAAAAAACCACCTTATTTTTCCGGCATTAAGAACAATTTTGATTTAACAGACTTTTTTACAAAAAAGAAAACTAACTTATCATCCAACATTGACATACGATGACTAAATGATATTTCTCATAAGAGTTTTGCCATTTATAAGAGACTAGTATTTCAGGTGTGTGTTCAGTATTCTGTGATCAAATCCATCCCAGAATTCAATCCTTTTTAGCGACAATGTCGAATGATGTAATAATATAGGATGTGTTTTTTTTTCAAATTCAGCGGGTTTGATTCCTAACCAGGATTATTGATGTTTGTAAAATCTAATAATGCAGTTCTTCATCAAAATTGACCTCGAGACTTCTTTCAGCATTTTACGATATTCCTCCTTCATCATAGTTTCGGATATAGCCATCCACGCCCAGTTAAAAAATCCACCCTTTTAAAATGAATGCATGACTTGGAGCAATGAGACGTTTTCTTTTTTTAGTATTAAAAAAAAACTAGTTTTCAAGAACTCTGTAGATGGCGTTGAACTGACTACGTTATTAGATGTATGCCTTCAATTTTTGCACAAATCCACGAGGCACAGACTTCTCTTCTTTTTCTCTTGGGACATTTTCTTTATGGCGTGGAAAACTCATAAATTAAAAAGACCGGTAAATGAATATTTTTTTCTCTTGTTGTTATTTATTTCTAAATGCCAATGGTTTGATGTGATGTAACTGACAATGACATGACGTGTACGTTACGTTTTAAGATCTCAAAATTACAATAATAAAAGTGAAAAAAATCAAAAAATTACGACGTTCCGTTCATTGCAGTAACATACCAAGTTCAGTGCCATCTATCCATCGACTAGGAAAAAATAAAAATAAAATCCCTCATTCTCACAATAATATCCATTTTGCTTTCCAGAACTTCCTCGAGTATTACAACTTGGCCCGCGACCCGTACGAGCTGACCAACGCAGTAGACTCCATGATGCCGGCTCTCAAGTACTGGTACAGCTTCCTCCTGTCTCGACTGACCGTCTGTTCAGGAGTGGACAGCTGCGACAATCCTCTGAGCATAAATGTAGTAGCATAGATAGAAAGATAGTAAGATTTCGTTTGTGATATGTTTGAATTGAAGAATAATTATTGTACAGTCAAGCCTCCAGACATTTTTTTTTAAATGTTTTCGCAATGTTGTGTTTTAAATTTAAATAACGTGCCGCATCAACTTCTTGTTCTGTTTGTAGCTTAAAACCAAAAGACACATACAGACAGACATATTATAGAATAGAAGAGAACCATTTAAAACTATTCTTATGTAATTTATTTTAAGTAAAAAATACAATAATTGTTAACGAAGAGCAATACTTACAGTTGCACTTTATTTCAATGTCTCGTAAATGTTAATAAAGAATAAGAATAATTTATTTGCGTAAAATATAGGTACTACCGGTTGTTACAATTGGTGGTTTAGGCACAAACCATATTTTGCCTGTTTAGGGCATGCAAACTTTACATTATATAGGGTACACAATGTATTAAGATCATGAGTTTAACATACAATTTTGGCGTTCTTAAGCTAATGTTGACAAGTCTTACAAACGTAGGTAGGTACATTGTAATTAAATTCTGTGTTGTAAAAATTCCTGTACACTATAGAAACAATTTTCTATCAACCATATGCGAAGTTTATTTTTAAAATATTTGAATGGCAATTCTCTAATGTTTTTGGGTAATTTATTAAAAATTGTAATGCACATATGATATACATTTTTTTTACTTAAAGTGGTATTACAAAATGATACTAAAATCTTAGTTGGATCTCTGGGCCTTTGCTTAGTATAATTTTCACCTTTGAATCTAAAAAACTCACTATGTTTCCTTACAAATACCGATACTTCAAACAAATACATACCCGTTAGTGTTAATAATTTAAGTTTTTTGAATAAAGGCCGGCAAGATTCAAGTGGACCTACACCGCAAATAGCCCTAACACACTTTTTTTGTACAACGAATGCTTTATCGTAGTCAGTCGAGTTGCCCCATATTATTAAACCGTATCTTAAAATCGATTCAACGTATCCACTATATGCAATGCGAGCAGTCTTTTCATCTGATACTATACGAAGCTTTCTTAAAGCATACACAAATCTATTTAGTTTACTGCATACGTTGTGAATATGTGGTTTCCAGTTACAAAAATTGTCTAAAGTTATACCTAAAAACTTAATACTATCCGTTTCTTCTATAATCTTATCTTTTATTTTAATGTTAATAATGTCACTGCTTTTACCTTTGTATGTACTAAATTGAGTAAATTTTGTTTTGGATATATTCACACGTAGTTTATTACATTCAAGCCAATTTATGACAGACTGTACTGCTTCGCTTATTTTATATTCATGGGTTGAATTTTTACTTTTATTAGGTACTATGACGGAAATATCATCGGCGAATAAGATGCAGTCGTAGTTTATCGAGTCGGGTAAATCATTAATGCACAACAGGAACAACAAGGGGCCCAAGACGCTCCCTTGTGGTACACCATACTTATTTAATGAAGTAGAGGATCTAAAGATAGTGGATTCTAGATTTTCACTTAATTTTGTAATTTCAACACATTGTTGGCGGCCTGTTAAAAAACTTTTTATCCACTCTATGTGTGTCAATAAGGATCTTTGTATATTGCGGGTTGATTTGTATGCAACATGCTTAGAACACTTTCATTGTGCGCACACAGCTAAAGACTAGAATTCCTTGCCGGGGTCAGATTTCCTGATACTATAACCTTAAGTCACTCCCATCACCGCGAGCATTCACCTGTAAATCCTGTAATGTAACGTTACAGTTTCGAACATTTCATCAGTGAGGGAAGACAATTTGAGCATCATAATGCGCACTTTGATGTTATATTTCACGCGAACGCTCCCGGTGAGGGAGCGCCTTTAGGGTGTTCAAGTAAAAAGTGAATAGGTTACTTTCAGGCAAGTTTGCTTCATCGTCGACCACATCAACTATACCCATCAGGTGAGATAGTGCTTAAACGCAAGCATATCATCAAATTTAAAAAAGATAGCAATGATTTATAATTGATATTAGTGAAGTTTATTTGTTTCCGGTTGACTCATCAGAAATAGGCGGTAATTTATAGTAAAAAAGTTCTAAATTTCAATATTTTTTATTACAAATCAATCAACGTTTTATAAATAGTAACCTATTAGTATACAATAACATCATATCAAAAATCACAGACTGGTGAAGTAAATGGCAGCTTACTGTAATATCATCAAGAACACATCTGAAAAAGAGGAAAAATTAACTTTAATTCTATGGCTCTAAGACTCTGTATTGGCTCTCGATAGAGTGTAATAAATATGTACTGATGAAAATACTGTTTTATCAGTTTGTGTGATTCCGGAAAACTAACTTTAATGCCTACATTTAAAACTTAATATCCGCTAATTTTCAATATTTATATGGAGATTATTATAATATTCTAAATGTAAGCATTAATGTTAAATTTCGGGAAATTTAATAAAATTAATAAATAATTGATAAAGATCAATTTGCAACATTGCTAAAGTGGCGATTTTGGACCCGCTGAACTCGACAAATAAGACATCAGTCACACTCTAGAACCAACGTTATTTATCCGTGCACAAAGTTGATATTAGATTGATTGAACCTCAAGTCTCAAATACCAGCTAACACTAACATTTTCAAAGTCATTCAGAACTACACTCAATTACTACGTCTTTAAAGTCGATATTGGCTTGTTAGTACTGACCTCAAGTTCAGGTGACGGCGGGCACTTGTTGTTGGTTCTGTATGCTAAAGAAGTCCGTCACTTTGCTCTGGCACTGGATTTCCTCCTTGTGAACCAGCGGACATGGGAAGTATTTCTGTAACAAAAATGTAATTGTAAGTAAATAAAGAAAAGCGCGAAGGTTCAAAGTGTTCGAACTGCTAGGCAAAATGCAGCCAACGAATCTAATCTACGATTGGTGTCTCAAACTTATCTCAGTTGCACTTCATTCGATTATGAACCTTATAGAATGTACAGATTGTGGACCTCCCGGTGATCGATTTTTCATCTCTATATCTATCGATAGTTTCGCGTTGGCCACTATTTTCGCCTTGATTGTAAGCCAATATATGGTCGACGCTAAATAAAGCTAATTTCGTAAGTGGTAATGGTACACATCAAACTATGCAAAACCAGTATAAGCTGACAATTTCTTGAACAAAGCCCATACAAAGCAACGTCAAGATAAACTGCTTATGATTTGTCAAGATGGCCGTTAATTTTTCAGTTTATAGTTAGATTATTAACTCTTCTGAAATTTTGGACAGGAAACACCGGCTAATCTTTTTGACCGACATCAAAAAAAGGAGTAGGTTCTCATATCGGTCGGTATTTTTTTTATGGTGACACGTACTGCGTAAGAGATACATGAGTAGGGATTTACAAAAAAGAGGTCGAGTTTTGGAGTTCAGTTGGCCATAACATCTTAAAACGTGAGTAGTCACGCTGAGGAAAAGCGATAGAGCTAAACTACTCAAGCTTTAAAACATCATGGTTGGCGAGCATGGATACGTTACCTGCACGGCCCGCACTCCTCCTGAGATGTCAACAGTCGGCACCACCTGCTTGGGTCTCAGGTACTTCACGAAGCGGATCAGCTCTGAGAAGCTGGAGTGTTCGCTGTACGGTATGCCTGTCAACAATGTGGATGTTTAGAGGTATCTATCACATTGCTATGGTTTTTCACTTAAGTTACTAGGAAGTAACAAGACAAGGGATTGAGGGAGGGTTGTCTTTATAAATAGCTAGGTAGTTTTTGGCGTTGTTTGATAAGGTGAAAATGTGTATTTGGTAAATAATAGTAGATTGTTGCATCGAGCACAAAGTAATTTATTATTGCACCGAGTGCCTGATTTAGGCGAGGTGCATAATCTGCTTTTCACTTCTCTTGGTCTGAAAGTGCTTCTTTGTGCAGGGTATAGGCTGCACAAAATCGAATTTTGTGCACAAGGGCGTTAACGTATGTACTCATAAATGTATTACATTAAGCCAAAGAAAATGAGCCATACAGCCAAATGCAATAAGAAATTCATAGATAGAATTTGTTATTATATAATATTTACCTTATTTGCTTTATGTGTTTTTTTTTTAAGATATAATAGATATTAAAATTTTAATTCAAGTACGGTAGGTTAGTTGATTTAAGAAAATTATTATTACAAAATTAATTTAATAGTAGGCTGTATAAGGTCTGCAGCCTAATATCAATGTCGTAAGATTAAAAAAAAATAAAGCGGCGGGAAACAGCTCTTGTTCTTTTTTCGTGCATTTATTATTTCTTCAATTTGCTAAAATTGTTAAAAATGTCTAGTTTTTTTTATGTCGTCTTCACAATTTCAGAAAAATACCGTTAATATAAACCGGAAAAACAATTTCTTTCAGTAATCAAATTAAATCAAATCAAATCGTTTATTTCAACTAAGCCAAATATAGGCACTTTTGAAATGTCAAGACAAAAAATAAAACTTGTGCTAAAAATAGTTATGGTGTGTAGCACCATCCAGTCCCAGACACAGACATAAAAACTCTGAAAGTACCGTAGGTGCTCATTCCAAATCGTAGATCTCTATGGAGAAGAATGAGCAAGAAACTCCATGGACACTCTTTTTCAATCGCCAAAATTATTACAGATCTTTGGTTACATCATTCATCATCAGATGGTGGGTACATTATGTGAGAACGATGTAGCAATTTATTAGTGTCCATAGTAAATATAAAATAGACAATTCAAATAAAGTAATTAATTATTAAAATAGACCATGGCAGCTAAGAGATGACCAGTCCCAACTGACAGCGCCCGTTCACGAACATGACACATGTATCAGCACCATTCAGCTCAACCATTTTGAAGGGAGCTAAACGATCCGACACACGCGCCACCATCAGCGAGACATTTGAGTGAGCATGACATACTCTCAACCACCAGGGGTATTCAAGTCAATAAGAGACGTAGGTACTCAGTGAATGATAGCTCCGAGGTACATAGTACTCACACAATGCTGGCTATGAAACTATATAATACTAGGAAGATTGAGTCTATACAATGCAAATACAGTTTTACAATCTTCAGCAGCTGCAACTAGAATATTAAATAACGTTATCAATATTTAAAACTGTGTGTATTCAAAACTGTTCTAATTTTACTTTGAATATTAATTAAAGAAATGTTATGTTTTACTGTTTTATTTCCTCGCAATCGAAGTGAAAAGCAGAGTTTATAACTCGTCCACAAAACCATTTTTATCCTCGATATTACTATCAGCACTCGCCTTCGGCTCGAGCTGCTAAAAATCTCGGATGTAGATGGTCTGTTTTGTGCACTTGTTGTAAAATCTATTTCTTCCAACTATTACCTATGGGAATAGTAGATAAAAAGATTTTCTATAACACTGTGGGCTTCATTTAGAATGTTTTCCGGAGTTAATGTGTCGCTTGACGATTCCATTTAATTTCGAAGCCGAAACACTTAAAATCAGATAGTATCACACATTATCGTTTCCAAAAATAAGGTCAAGCAAAAGTTGTAGAAAATACCATGTTGACTTTGAATTATGTTTAAGGGCTAAAGCTCCGTTTTTTAACTCCTATAAATTCATTCCCAATTTAGCTAAGCCGTAAGTATTAAAAGATAATTACCGTGTATGGTGACCATGTCTCTCTCCACACTGGTAGTCTTCCCGTTCTCCCAGCCGCTCGGCTTGAACGCCACGATCTCAGAGAACGCGCCCTTCAGACTGTCAAGATAACTGCGGAGTTTCTATAAAGCAAATAGTAAATATTTAGATTCGAAGACACTGTAATTTTCCTGGTAGAAAACCTACACCAAACTGATGTATAAGATAGAACAACTGTTATAACTTCATCATCAGCCTATAATGTTCCCACTGCTGAGACATAGCCCTCCTCGCTATGAGAGGGCGCCTGATGTCTCTCCGGTCGTGACAGATTGCCGTCCAATCGGAGAATGAGAATAAAGGATCAGAGAGTGCAGTTTTGCTTGCGCACACACGCTACACTATAATATGGCCCGCGCAGATAGTCTCTCCTGAGATTGGCCGCCGTGGCCGAAATCGGTCAGAGGACCATTTCGTATTTTATTTCTAATGGAGTGGCAAGAGAGGACATTAAGTGTATCTGTGAAGATTCGCAGGAATTTTTTGTAAAACCCTAGCTCGAAGCTGCGTCCCTCCACGGCCTGCAGCACGCGGTCCTTCTGACACACTCACCTCGTGTGTGAGGTCTCTCATGGGCACGACGTGCAGCTGGCAGGAGGCGGGCGGCGCGAGGCCGAAGCTGCGTCCCTCCACGGCCTGCAGCACGCGGTCCTTCTGACACACTCACCTCGTGTGTGAGGTCTCTCATGGGCACGACGTGCAGCTGGCAGGAGGCGGGCGGCGCGAGGCCGAAGCTGCGTCCCTCCACGGCCTGCAGCACGCGGTCCTTCTGACACACTCACCTCGTGTGTGAGGTCTCTCATGGGCACGACGTGCAGCTGGCAGGAGGCGGGCGGCGCGAGGCCGAAGCTGCGTCCCTCCACGGCCTGCAGCACGCGGTCCTTCTGACACACTCACCTCGTGTGTGAGGTCTCTCATGGGCACGACGTGCAGCTGGCAGGAGGCGGGCGGCGCGAGGCCGAAGCTGCGTCCCTCCACGGCCTGCAGCACGCGGTCCTTCTGACACACTCACCTCGTGTGTGAGGTCTCTCATGGGCACGACGTGCAGCTGGCAGGAGGCGGGCGGCGCGAGGCCGAAGCTGCGTCCCTCCACGGCCTGCAGCACGCGGTCCTTCTGACACACTCACCTCGTGTGTGAGGTCTCTCATTGGGCACGACGTGGCAGCTGGCAGGAGGCGGGCGGCGCGAGGCCGAAGCTGCGTCCCTCCACGGCCTGCAGCACGCGGTCCTTCTGACACACTCACCTCGTGTGTGAGGTCTCTCATGGGCACGACGTGCAGCTGGCAGGAGGCGGGCGGCGCGAGGCCGAAGCTGCGTCCCTCCACGGCCTGCAGTCACGCGGTCCTTCTGACACACTCACCTCGTGTGTGAGGTCTCTCATGGGCACGACGTGCAGCTGGCAGGAGGCGGGCGGCGCGAGGCCGAAGCTGCGTCCCTCCACGGCCTGCAGCACGCGGTCCTTCTGACACACTCACCTCGTGTGTGAGGTCTCTCATGGGCACGACGTGCAGCTGGCAGGAGGCGGGCGGCGCGAGGCCGAAGCTGCGTCCCTCCACGGCCTGCAGCACGCGGTCCTTCTGACCACTCACCTCGTGTGTGAGGTCTCTCATGGGCACGACGTGCAGCTGGCAGGAGGCGGGGCGGCGCGAGGCCGAAGCTGCGTCCCTCCACGGCCTGCAGCACGCGGTCCTTCTGACACACTCACCTCGTGTGTGAGGTCTCTCATGGGCACGACGTGCAGCTGGCAGGAGGCGGGCGGCGCGAGGCCGAAGCTGCGTCCCTCCACGGCCTGCAGCACGCGGTCCTTCTGACACACTCACCTCGTGTGTGAGGTCTCTCATGGGCACGACGTGCAGCTGGCAGGAGGCGGGCGGCGCGAGGCCGAAGCTGCGTCCCTCCACGGCCTGCAGCACGCGGTCCTTCTGACACACTCACCTCGTGTGTGAGGTCTCTCATGGGCACGACGTGCAGCTGGCAGGAGGCGGGCGGCGCGAGGCCGAAGCTGCGTCCCTCCACGGCCTGCAGCACGCGGTCCTTCTGACACACTCACCTCGTGTGTGAGGTCTCTCATGGGCACGACGTGCAGCTGGCAGGAGGCGGGCGGCGCGAGGCCGAAGCTGCGTCCCTCCACGGCCTGCAGCACGCGGTCCTTCTGACACACTCACCTCGTGTGTGAGGTCTCTCATGGGCACGACGTGCAGCTGGCAGGAGGCGGGCGGCGCGAGGCCGAAGCTGCGTCCCTCCACGGCCTGCAGCACGCGGTCCTTCTGACACACTCACCTCGTGTGTGAGGTCTCTCATGGGCACGACGTGCAGCTGGCAGGAGGCGGGCGGCGCGAGGCCGAAGCTGCGTCCCTCCACGGCCTGCAGCACGCGGTCCTTCTGACACACTCACCTCGTGTGTGAGGTCTCTCATGGGCACGACGTGCAGCTGGCAGGAGGCGGGCGGCGCGAGCAGGGGGGTGAATGTCGCCTACAAGGCACTTTTAATGACTATAATGCTGCCATCTATTGGTCTTGTACCCTAACTGTTTTTTTTTTCTTAGAGCTGCCAGTTTTTAATGGTTACTATAATTCAGTAACTTCTTATCAAAATAAAATGTCCGTTAAAAAAGAGAAAACTTTATATAAATGAAATTTGTTCAAATTATTTATTTTTTCTATGTCAATTCAGGTTTTTTTTCAAATATTATACTAATTTGGAAGGTGTTAGAAGATTTTAATCAATTTGCCCTGGCAGCACTAAGATGAAAATTTTCAAAGTTCAACCGTCAGTCCGTGACATTTTCAAATGACCGTAAACTGCAAATTTTCATTGTTTTTTTAATTCTAATGGTGTATTTCTGTGCTTTGAGTGTTCTTTCTCCGCAGCTACATTCGAGTTGAGCTAGGTCCTCGTCTTAGTTCATCAGATAAATGCGATTGTGCACGCTTTATTTATAAAAGTTTTTTTGTGATATTGTGGACGCTGTAGTGTTTTTAATTTTCTTTTCATGCGATAGTTTGGATGCCTTAGTGTTCTATGTTTCTGTCCTTGTGTTATTGTGACTTTCGTTTTTAAGTTGTTCTTTTATCTTGCGGACTCACTCAGTTAAAAACTGACAATGCCAACTACAAGAAGATGCGTATTTGGATGTAAAAAAACAGGTAAGGCTGCAAATCTACCGTTATGTATTTATTATCATTACTATAAAACAAAGTCACCCCGCCACGTGTGTCTGTCCGTCTGTCTGTCTAAACGCATTAAACTCAAACGGCATTGAACCATTATATTTTTGTTGGAGAATCCTATATGGCAAACCGGCTTCCTCTACCCCTAGTAGCATTTTGAGTTGGCGATTTGTTCGGCCAACAATCACGATTTGTTAGCCAATGGTCCTGCATGTCCCCTTTTTAAACGTATGTGCTAACGGTGGAAATAACATAGGGTCATCATGTCAGGCCAACAATGTATTCCCACCACGAAAGCCCTACCGAAATGCCTACTGCCTATTGACGTTGGGCCATTGTCGAAAGTACAACCAAAGTGTGTGGGGAATTTCACGTAGGCTCTACCAAGCAACTACTTGATTGGTAACATATTAACATAAGTGGATAACAAACAGGATTTCTTGCTGTGATATATTTATTTCTTTTTATTTCAATTTCAATAGATGCCAACTGCTTAGCAATTACCTATATCTTATAGAAAATTTTAATTTAAAATGCAAGAAACACAATACCGCATTTAAAAAATATTTTGAAGACATTGTCATAAACATTTTGATTTACAGTTGGTGCCGTTCAATCAACCGAATTTTATCCGGCAAAATAGTTTATGATGGGGATGATGGAGTGAAAAGCGCTGCTCAATTGTATTATAATAAACATAAACACAATAAAATAATGCGTTTTATTTACTATTATAAGCCTACTGAGTATATGTAAAGTAATGTTACCTACCACAGTTATTTTTAAATATGTAATACACTTTAAAATAGGTATTATTTAGATCTACACTTTTCTTAAAACACAGCTTTTGTTGTTGTAGTGATTTAACTGAGTGTTCGAAAAATCTCAAGTTTTTAAAACAAAAGCAGATTTTTAAGAAAAGTGTAGATCTAAATACCTATTATAAAATTTTTATTCCACTGATTGACTGCACACAAAGGAAATGTAAGTTACGTATGTGTGTGTAAACATATAGGGTAGTTTAGGGATCAAGACCAGCAGATGGCGCCACAGGCACGGGGTGGGACCACATACACACACACAGATTAGCTCTCTATCTCTAGTATTATTATTACTGTACTCTGTGGGCGCGAGGCCGAAGCTGCGTCCCTCCACGGCCTGCAGCACGCGTCCTGACCACCACCTCTGTTGAGGTCTCTCATGGGCCACGCAGTGGCCTCGTCCTCACGGCCGCAGCACGCGGTCCTTCTGACACACTCACCTCGTGTGTGAGGTCTCTCATGGGCACGACGTGCAGCTGGCAGGAGGCGGGCGGCGCGAGGCCGAAGCTGCGTCCCTCCACGGCCTGCAGCACGCGGTCCTTCTGACACACTCACCTCGTGTGTGAGGTCTCTCATGGGCACGACGTGCAGCTGGCAGGAGGCGGGCGGCGCGAGGCCGAAGCTGCGTCCCTCCACGGCCTGCAGCACGCGGTCCTTCTGACACACTCACCTCGTGTGTGAGGTCTCTCATGGGCACGACGTGCAGCTGGCAGGAGGCGGGCGGCGCGAGGCCGAAGCTGCGTCCCTCCACGGCCTGCAGCACGCGGTCCTTCTGACACACTCACCTCGTGTGTGAGGTCTCTCATGGGCACGACGTGCAGCTGGCAGGAGGCGGGCGGCGCGAGGCCGAAGCTGCGTCCCTCCACGGCCTGCAGCACGCGGTCCTTCTGACACACTCACCTCGTGTGTGAGGTCTCTCATGGGCACGACGTGCAGCTGGCAGGAGGCGGGCGGCGCGAGGGCCGAAGCTGCGTCCCTCCACGGCCTGCAGCACGCGGTCCTTCTGACACACTCACCTCGTGTGTGAGGTCCTCTCATGGGCACGACGTGCAGCTGGCAGGAGGCGGGCGGCGCGAGGCCGAAGCTGCGTCCCCTCCACGGCCTGCAGCACGCGGTCCTTCTGACACACTCACCTCGTGTGTGAGGTCTCTCATGGGCACGACGTGCAGCTGGCAGGAGGCGGGCGGCGCGAGGCCGAAGCTGCGTCCCTCCACGGCCTGCAGCACGCGGTCCTTCTGACACACTCACCTCGTGTGTGAGGTCTCTCATGGGCACGACGTGCAGCTGGCAGGAGGCGGGCGGCGCGAGGCCGAAGCTGCGTCCCTCCACGGCCTGCAGCACGCGGTCCTTCTGACACCACTCACCTCGTGTGTGAGGTCTCTCATGGGCACGACGTGCAGCTGGCAGGAGGCGGGCGGCGCGAGGCCGAAGCTGCGTCCCTCCACGGCCTGCAGCACGCGGTCCTTCTGACACACTCACCTCGTGTGTGAGGTCTCTCATGGGCACGACGTGCAGCTGGCAGGAGGCGGGCGGCGCGAGGCCGAAGCTGCGTCCCTCCACGGCCTGCAGCACGCGGTCCTTCTGACACACTCACCTCGTGTGTGAGGTCTCTCATGGGCACGACGTGCAGCTGGCAGGAGGCGGGCGGCGCGAGGCCGAAGCTGCGTCCCTCCACGGCCTGCAGCACGCGGTCCTTCTGACACACTCACCTCGTGTGTGAGGTCTCTCATGGGCACGACGTGCAGCTGGCAGGAGGCGGGCGGCGCGAGGCCGAAGCTGCGTCCCTCCACGGCCTGCAGCACGCGGTCCTTCTGACACACTCACCTCGTGTGTGAGGTCTCTCATGGGCACGACGTGCAGCTGGCAGGAGGCGGGCGGCGCGAGGCCGAAGCTGCGTCCCTCCACGGCCTGCAGCACGCGGTCCTTCTGACACACTCACCTCGTGTGTGAGGTCTCTCATGGGCACGACGTGCAGCTGGCAGGAGGCGGGCGGCGCGAGGCCGAAGCTGCGTCCCTCCACGGCCTGCAGCACGCGGTCCTTCTGACACACTCACCTCGTGTGTGAGGTCTCTCATGGGCACGACGTGCAGCTGGCAGGAGGCGGGCGGCGCGAGGCCGAAGCTGCGTCCCTCCACGGCCTGCAGCACGCGGTCCTTCTCGGGACACGCCCACACCGCGCAGCCCACGCGCCGGGACATGCCCAGGAAGAACTTCTCCTTGCCTGGCAGGACAGAACAGAACACAGATTCGTCTTGCTATAAAAAGACGTCGGTCTAATATTTCGGTAAAATGAAATTTGAAAAAAAAAACGGGGAATTAATCCGTTTCCGGATATTATAACTAAACAGACGCATATCATTGCACACTTACCGATAGTATAAGTCCCGCACACAATGAGAACCGACGAGAACTTCTTCCCGACCTTCTCGAGCGCCACTTTCTTCTGTCGCAGAATGTACAGTGCCATCTCTAGACTTTGCTCTTGCGTCGGGAAGTCATAGCGCGGGTTGCAATACCTAGAGTAGGAAAGTAAACCTTAGGATCATTCTTTGAGGCGCTGGAGACAAAGAAAAGACGTAAGACGCAGACAGAAATTGTGGCTATCATTCGCAAAACCGTTTTATCCCGAATCTAAAAGATCACAGAACATTTGTAAAAAAATCAAACAGAAAACTGACCAGTAATTTTCAACTAGTACTTACGTGGTATCCAAATAGATAGTGTGTATGTCCTTATTCCAGAATATGGGATAGGACTCCATGATGGGCGAGGCTCTGAAGTCACCCGTGTGCAACATCGTCTTGCCGTTGGGTAGCGTGAAAACCAACATTATTGCGCCGGGACAGCTATAAAGAAAAATATAAGGGGTCAGGTGGCCGTCCATGACGTTTTAAACCGAGAGTAATTCCACTGTGGAAAAGAGACAGAGCTATATGAGTCGTGTAGCGCCATCTCGTTCCCACACTGGAATTATTCTCGCTTAGAGACGTCATGGTAGCTTAGGAAGTTATACAACCATGACCATCGAATATCCTCATGGAAGAAACAACACACCAGAAGCAAATTCTGTGAGGAAAATGAATTTGGATGTCTAAAACAGTTAGTAAGAGGCCATCTACAAGGTGAACAGAAC
This sequence comes from Agrotis ipsilon, assembly GCA_028554685.1. Lineage (NCBI taxonomy): Eukaryota > Metazoa > Arthropoda > Insecta > Lepidoptera > Noctuidae > Agrotis > Agrotis ipsilon. Next base: position 14,195,558 of record CM052974.1, read on the forward strand.
ATCTACAAGGTGGACAGACCATTTTGTAAAGACCACATAACAAGCCGCTTTCATCGCGTAATCAGTCGAAAATGTAAGAAGATTTATACAAACTGTCATCCCCTATTTTAGCCCCTTGGGGGTAGAATTTATCAAAATCCTTTCTTAGGGGATGCTTACGTCATAACATCTACCCGTATGCCAAATTTCAGCCCGATCCATCCAAAATCTTATAAGATTTATACAAGCTTTCATCCCCTATTTTATCCCCTTAGGAGTGGAATTAATCAAAATCCTTTCTTGTTCGCGGGCGTGCGGGCGGCGAGTAAAGGGCAACTCGTCGGATATGTATTGAAATGAATGATTAATGATTGGTCTACTTACTGGTTAGCTTCCACCGCTGTGACCTCCACATTGTCAATCCGAATGGTCTCGTCTATCTTAATCATGTGGATGTACTTCGGAGCCACGCCTAGCCGCGATATGCACAGATCCGCTGCAAGATTACAAGCATATTTGAAATTTTTGGGAGTATCTCGAATTATTTCGAGACGATTACATGCATTAAGGTATTCAAAATTTTGGAAGTTTCCTGAAAAATAAACAAAAAATCTCACCAGTAATTTTCGAACAAAACAAGAATTTATTGAAGCCTTTCTTTAACCCCGAATAGTGGTCCGAATGGAAATGCGTGAGGAAGTAATGTTTCACATTCGGAATGTCCCCGTAAGAGAACGCGTCCACTGCGAAGTGTGTGCCTGCGAACGAGAGATAAACAATAAAGCACATCTGCAGACCATTTTCAGGGTCGGCTTCCAGTCTAAACGAAAAGCAGCTGAATATCAGTATTCATCAGTATATGGAGCAACTACCTATTTGAACTACACAACCCAGATATTGGGTAATATTCGCTGGAAAACACAAAGTTATTTAATTAAACACTAGAAATAAACAAAACTATGGACAATTAACATACCTGCAACGATCTTATGATGCGGTAAAGTCCTGGACGAGACAGATCTCTTCGTGGATACAGACTTGGCCGGCAAACCGAATTGGCTCGACTCTACCGCCTTCCCGGGACTGTGGCAGCTCGTATAGTCTGATTTTCCACGTGGCGAAGAACACGAAGTCTTAATCTCCGGACTGGGACACGGCTCTCTCCTCGGCGACAACCGATTCGATCGAATTGATGATTCATTATTATCAATTCTAGGAGTCCCTTTATGAGGCAACTTACGACTTCTTTCGCTTTTAATCGGGTCAGTAATACACGAATTCCTACTCATGACCTCCACATCACCATCTTTACTCTCTCGAGCCTTTGCGTCAGACACAGGGTCAGCGAGACTCCTACCTTCTGAAACTTTGAGGCTTAAAACATTCGTACGTTTCGGGAAAAAACTGTCGATAGATTTCTGCCTCAGGCTGTCACGCACAATTCCATTGTTGACTTTTAAGCCTACCACTGAGTTTCTCCTTCTACGGCTTTTGAATTTACTCTTGTCCAAAATTTTCCCTTTCACTATTTTATAATTTGGTGGTTGAACGATAACATGGGATATCTTCTCGATGGCACTTGTGTTTAAAATTAGAACTTTGTCTTCTGCTGTCTCTGTGGATGACGGTTTTTTCTTTTTAATTTCTAAATTGACAGTGACGGCAGATCTCTTTAGAGAGTTTTGTGGAAGGAGTTCGTTCATGTTTTCGTCGAGATCGCTCTCTTCCGTGCTTGCTTGAGAGCCTTCGACAATTTCGCAATCAACTAATGTGTTGTCGTTGCTTTGTGAGATTTTTACCCTCTGGATGGCACTTTTTTTAGAATTAATATCTACACTTTGGCAATTGTTGATTCCGAATGACACTGAAATCGTAGCTCTATCGGTAACATTCTGTATGACTGTAGTTTCACTCTTTGATTCTACATTTTGGTCTAATTCTGTGTGAGAAGATACAGAGATCAATGGTGTGGCCCTATTAGCAACTTTGGTTGTGGTTGATACAGCATCTACTGGACTCAGTGAGCAGGAATCAAAATAATTAGCTTCACTCTGAAGATCTTCGATAGCTGAGAAACCTAAACTGTCTCTGTCAACAGCAGGTTTTATTTTTGGTGTAGTCTTGGTAACATTACGTTGAGAAATTAAGTTTTGTACATTTTGTGAATTTTCCTTGTTTACTGGATGAATCTGAAATAGGATAAATTGGACTTTTTTTATTATTTTTCCTTTTGACTTCTTCACTGAGATGGTATCGCGGGTCTAGAGGAATGCGCGGGACACGTTACGTGTTTCGGTGTTCATGGACTTGTGCGATGGGATCATGACTGTTCAACAGGCACTACCGTGTTCCTTTTGACGCGTCAGGAATGTGCAGCGGTTAACGACCCGTTCACAGCAGCAAAACGAAGCCACAGCTTGTAATTTACATTTTAAGAAAATTAGTTGGCCCGTTTCAACTCAATTTACTATACACTTACCTGTTGTTTTGGCTTCAATTTCAATCCATTATTCCTTCTCAATGACAGCGATGAACGGCTTACAAATGAATTCTGTGAAATGTTGAATTAATTAAAGTATGTATTGTAGAGCTGCTTTTATAGATTTTTAGAGGGATCATCAAGGTAACACTAACTAACACTGAATTGTGAACAGAGCACGATCCATACAAGCAATATGATCTGGAAGTGCGATCTATTGATTCATAAGTTACAGAGATTGCATGCGATCAGGTCCTATAGCCAGATCGTATCACCGAAACGGATAGCAGTCTGTCGGGAAGACTTTTTTTTAAATTGTGAAAAGAATTTGATAGCCATAACTTTATTTATTTTTAAACTTTATTCCAGGAAGTGTGGATTAAACTGAACAGTATCATGGGAGAAGTCATTTCCAATCTTTTTATGTTTGAGAAATACAGTGTAATTTTTTTTAAGTTTGAAACTTATTACAACTTTTCATGTATTGTAGTATTAAAGATTGTAATTGAAAGTAACTGAAATATCCATATGATTAATACCTCTAAAGAATCTCTATTCCTTAGGGAAGTTTTTTTTTAAATGTGGTCTGTTTTTGCTAGTGTAAACCTTCTATAAAAAAAGAAATCCTAAGATATTTTTATTTACATAAAACACAGTAGGTATATGGGGTGTTAATAAACATTTTAGATCAACATGTTTTGCTTAATGCTAAAGCATGCAAACTTACTTACAACTTAGTTTCCAGTATGAATTGTTTATCAAACAATACTCTCATGAAAGGCTAAACTTTTGCATTAAAAAAAAATAACTACAGCATCATTTGTCCTTCCAAACATCTTATTGTATTTATTTTTACTAATCATTCACAAAAGACCGCCAAAGGCTAATCAGACACATTCAGTTGAGCATTTTGGTGAAACCCCTAATGGTGTGTAGGTAACAGAAGGTAGGTGTGTATGCAGACCGTATTTTATGTTGGGGGAAGTCCCTTGAAACATTCTGGTTGATTTGGTCTCAGTAAAAGTATTCATGTTTTTTTCTTTTTTATTTGAAAGGGTTTTGCTCTTGACATTAGTCCAGGTTAAAGGTGACTGAGACAAAGACATTTCTATCCGTTCAGAGACAAAATGAAAACTTCATTTTAATTATTGTGAACAACCATCAGCATAATATGGTAGATGCCTTTACGAAGGGTATGAAAGATTCCTTTCTCCAGTACCTTTGCGATGAATTGATGTGGTGGCCCAGTGGTGATGAAATTAATTACACAAAGTAATGTGCCTGGCGGGGTTCGAACCCACGACCTACAACTCGTAAGTCGGGACCGATACCACTGGGCCACCACTGCTCTACTGAACTGAACTGTAGAGTAGTCATTATAAAGTCTAGCAAAAAGGCGATGATTTTTTTCTTTAACAACAAAAACTAAGACAAAAATTGTCTATTCTTAATATTTCTAGAACTTTAAAAAATAAAAAAGGTAACGTAAACAATGATGCCTACCTGTGTTAGAGAGAAATTTCCATCACCTTTTCTCACTACTCTTGGATTCAAAACAGAAGGAATGTAATTGTTAATATCATCCATCACCAGTCATCTTCCAATGTAAAAAAATAAATGAAAATAAACAAATTATTCTCGTTTGAAATAAACAAAATAAAATTCAGCGTTTCGTGTTTTTATTTACTGACGCAAAATTGCAAACATGCACATTTTTTTTTTTTTTTTTTTTTGTTTCTTTCGCCTTTAAAAAGGCAGGCTTCGATCGGTTGACCATTCAGCCTCGTCATATTTTCTTAGTTTTCATATTTATTGTATGTAAGGCTAAAGCCAAGTCATCAGTAAATTCTTATCATAGTATCATTATTTTAATCAAGGCATATGCCATGTCTTCTTTTTTCCTTTTTTGTCAAATCCAGTTTTTTCGTCATTTCCATGTGGTCATTTCCAAGAGTTGTGTCAATTAATTCATTAATTTGTCATTCAATGTCATAGCCATCATAGTCTTAATATGTATACAGTGTCCGGTAATCAATGTACAACCCGGACATTCTGTACAAATCTCGATCAAATTTTACATCCACTAGATGTAATAAAATGAAATAAGGGAATATATGAAGAAAAATTTTCCAGCAATCCTTGAATGTCGCGCGGGAGGTTTGCCGGTGTTTTGTAAATCTCAAGCAATTTGTCAATCAATATCATACGATTCACATTGTGCGCTGGGCATTCAAAAATAATGTGATCGAGGGTCTGATCTTTATCGAGGTTGCAATCAGTGCATTTAGGGGAAGCTATTATCTTCATTCTGGCGAGATGAGCATTAAAACGTCCATGTCCAAATCTTAGCCGAATTAATATAGAGTAAAACTGCTTGCTTCTGTGTAATAGTGCCTTCGTAAACCAAGGAGCTGAACCAATTACAGTATTAATTTTTGCATACCATTTTCCTTTTATTTGCAAAGTCTCCTGCCAATCTTCAAGCCACAGCTTCAAGCCAACGTCGTTTATTATCTTCCTTGATATTGAGTAATAAATCTGCACAAGGTATGGCAACACTTTTAATTTCTGCATTTCTTACGTCAACAATGGCTCTCGCTAAACTGTCTGCATTTTCATTGCCACTGACTCCGATGTGCGAAGGGGTCCACAAAAATTTTATATCAAAGTTTCTTGATTGAAGTGTGAAATACTTTTCTTTGATGCAATATATAATGTAGTTTGTAGAAGCATCCAGTTTATTATTATCCAATGCCCTAAGGACACTCATGCTGTCCGTTACAATAAGCCAAGAAATGATCCCAGAGTTCTCTTCGCTTATGAAATCCAAAGCAGCTGAAATAGCCATCGCCTCAGCAGAAAATATAGATAAAACATCAGGCAACCTTACAGCATGACCAGTCTTATTAAAAGGAATGTAAATAGCCATTGCAACATTTGTACTGCTCTTAGAAGCATCAGTGAATATACATCGATAGCCAGAATGTTCATGTAATAACTGGTATACCTCTTCCTTGGTTTTCAAATCATGCTTTATAACAATATTCATATCTATAAATTTACTATTGTACTTGCCAGAATAACATGTCCAAGTGTCATTACATTTGTAAAGTTCATGCTGCTGATTAAGTGTAATTGAAGTGGAAAAGTCATGAAGTAAATAGGGAATGTTAATATTATTTGAAGGATTATAAACTGTATGATAAAATGAAAGTTTTCTGTAAAGAGGGTGTCTATTATATGACAAAAGCTTTAAAAGGAATTTAGATTTTAAATACTGATATCTAATTTTCAGTGGAGGAATATTACATTCTACTTGTAAGGAGTTGATAGGTGTTGTTTTCATGGCACCTGTAATGCAACGCAAGTTATGATTCTGTAAGACATCAAGTTTACGGATAAGTCTCTGATCAGACCCAAAACACAAAAAGCCGTATTCAAAATGACTACGGACTAGTGATTTGTACAACATTAACAAAATTTTAGGATCAGCATGTACTGATACAGATTTTATAAAGTTGTATGCTTTATTTGCTTTACCAAGTAAGTAATCAACATATTTATTCCACGTAAGATTGGCAGAAAAAATGACTCCTAAGTACTTAAATTCATTAACAATGGGAAGTTCAAAAGTATCATAAAAAATTTCTAAATCAAAATCTATTTCACCAAAAACAACAACTTTTGATTTATCTGGACTAATTTCTAAATTTAAATAATGAAAATATTTACTCAAATTTTTCAAAGCCCCATTAATATTACTCTTAATCTCATCCATATCCGGCCCAGATGTATAAATGACCAAATCATCAGCAAATTGTAAATTTAGTACTTTGCTACCTAAGACCAAATTAAGCTTATGCACATAAAGCAGATAGATCAATGGACTCATAATACCGCCTTGACACACCCCTTTATATGAAAAACGGGGTCCGATTAATTGCTTATCCACTTTGACATAAACTTCTCTACCATGCAAAAAATTAAAAACCCACAAAACAATTTTTTCAGGTATGCCAAGTGAGCGGAGTTCAAGCGACAATATGTGAAGATTGACGTTATTGAAAGCACCAACTATGTCAACAAAAACAGCAACACACTCATGATCCATTTTACGAGCATTAAAAATATCAAGATGCAAATGAGAAATACTTTCACGTGTTGACCTTCCTCTACGAAATCCAAACTGATTAGAAGGTATTAAATTATTACTTTCTATGTAAAACTCTAGTCTTTGCTTTAACAATTGCTCAAAAATCTTTCCTATACAAGAGGTCAAAGCTATAGGTCTATATGAATCATGTTTGTTTTTATCTTTATTTGGTTTCAAAATCGGAATAAGACAGTCCATTTTCCAGTCTAAAGGTATAATTTCATCAAGCCAAAGTAAGTTAAAGACTTTTAAAACCAAAAATAAGGCTTGCAATGAAACATTCTTAAGCATTTTATATGGTATACAATCAAGGCCAAAAGCTGTATCACGCCTGGAAAAAATTGCAGCTTTCAATTCTTGCATAGTAAATGGATCTGTTAAAAAATTTGAGCATGCCGCTGTTGGTAAATGATCATGTGAATGAAAGGGGGCCTCTACAGTATCAGGTGTGAATTTTTTAAGAAAATCAGTAATCCATGGATATACATTATTGCAAGATGGTACATATGTTCTATTAAATTTTCTAGAAATACCCCAAATTTTACTTAAAGGAGTTGTTCTGTTGAAAGACTCGCACAAAGTTACCCAACTCAAATACCTCTCTCTTTTTAAAATCAACTTTTTGGCAGCTTGTCGCCTTTTAAATTCAATATAGTTTGTTTGTGAGGGGTCATGTTTAAACTGTATATAGGCATTCTTAGCGTCATCTACAGCCCTAGTACAGTTGATATTCCACCATGGAAGTGGACTGCGTTTTTTCTTTTTAGAAGTTTCTGATGTATGGGGCACTGAGGCACTAGAAGTAGTTTGCATACGAGAAACATCAGAACATGGAACAGAATTCTGTATAGCCCTATTTAAGATAAGGATAAGTTCTTTATAAGTTTGTAAAGGGTTTTGATGATTAACCACAAAATTTTTTAATAGATTATCTACTTGAACTGTGTAAAGTTCCCAATTAACTAGTTTAAAATTTACATGAACAGGCAGATTTGAAAGATCATTGGATGAAGAAATAAAATTATTAAATACTATTTTTGTAATTACAGGCAAATGATATCCACCAAGAGGAACATCATGCACTGACCAGCTACAAGACAAAGCCAACGAGGGTGATACTAAGGTTAAATCAAGAGCATTTCTCTGCCACCTATCTGAGCCCACTGTAGTCATATCTCCATTATTCAGCAACACAAGATTGTTATCATTGATGCTTTCAAGAACATCAACACCACGACTGCATTGTGCACTACAGCCCCAGGCTGAATGATGGGCATTGAAATCCCCACCAATCAAAACAGGACCAGGAATACTTTTGAATAAATTATCCAGCTTTGATTTAGAAAAGGATGGACTACAATTACCAGGACTATAAAATGACACTAAGGAAAGCTCCTTAGCACCACATTTTAAACATATTGCAATATTTTGTAAAGAATCATCATATGAAGTATCAATTTTTTTGAACTGTAATGAATTATGTATTAATATAGCTACGCCATTATGACTATTACCAGAATCTAATCTAACAGTATTATAATATTTAATATTAAAACGCATTTCAGGCTTAAGCCAAGTTTCACAAAGTAAAGCTACATGAATATTGTTCTCAAGTAAAAAATTAGAAAAAATAAGTTGATTACTACGAATACTCTGAGCATTCCACTGTACAATATTTAGCTGATCCATAATTAAGATTGTTTAATGTTATTATCACATTGAATTGTTGCTAAGAGAACTTTTTTTATATTTTCATTTGTAATGGAACTTTCTTTGTTCCGATTTTGTGAGATTAAAGTGAGAAGGGTCTGAATTAAAATGTTTTGTATTTGATCTGTTTCTATTAGAAATTTAAGTTGTTCAGCAGGGTTTTTGTTATTTAAAGGAGGGAATGACTTTTCGTTTAATACTTCAGCATATGATCTTTTCTGAATTTTATTTTTATTTTCTTCTATTTTTGCTTTTTTAACTGGACATTCTGCAGAAATAGCTATATGGTTTCCTTTGCATTGGCAGCATGTAGCTTCTGTTGGGGCAATTGTACATTCTTTATAGCTGTGATCTTTCCCGCATATGGAACACCTGATGCTGTTTTTGCAGAATTTGGCTATATGTCCATACCTCAAACACTGCAGACACTGCTTAACCGGTGGGATGTACGGCCGTACCTCAAACCGCCAGCTGTTCAGGTCCACGCTGTCAGGCAAGGAGACGCACGAAAAGGTGATGCTCACTGTCTTCATTGGTTCAAAGGTGACTTTATTTCCTGTAATAGTCCGACGCATAAATCTTTTGACCGATATTATATTTTTGGAGCTGGATATAGCAGAATATATTTGCTCATTCGACAGATCAATCGGGACATGTTGTATGATTCCAGTAATTTCAGTAGCTGAGGCTGGAATGCTGGCTTTGAGTTTGAAATTATCCAAAAACTTTTTGTTTATGAGCGCAGCATTGGCAAATGCCGGACGCTCGAAAATAACGCCAACTTTGTGCCGATTCATTCTTATTAACTGCTTCACCCCTTTGTTGTATCTTTTAAAATTAGTGGCTAATGACATCATGTCACGATCACCAATCGGGACTTGATTCTGACTTTCAATGAAAACAATATATTCATAGTTTCCACCAGACTCTGGATAAGTCCGGGTGTAATCAGACACTCTATATTCTAGGTACTTATCCGTATCCTTTTCCTTTTCAGCAACTGATGAGGCCGACTGCATGGAGAGCAACGACCCAGTGTCGGCATCATCTTCAAGGGGAACCCCAGGGGGATCCGCCTCACCTTTCTTCCTCTTCTTAACCCTCCCCATCACAACAATTCACAATTACGTAGTTATGCACTAAGTAGAATTAAAATAAAATAAATTTGATTTTCTTTTAAAAAATCGCGCCTAGTTTCTTTGACTTTCCCGCGCTTTTTTTTCGCAAACATGCACAGACAAGTTGAAATTGACAGCTATGGCAAATTGTCAAACTCAAATGACAAATAGGGATGCGATTCTGTTCCAAACGGTTCCAACGTTCCAACTTTTTTCAATACTTGACTAATTGTTATACATAAAAGGGTCAAAAAAGCCCCCCTTCTTTATTTTCCAACCGCTGACACTTTATTGAAAGCAAAAACAAGCAACTGTATGATCGTTATATGCCCTATAGTCTTAAATTTCTACAATTTTAATTAATTAATATACAACATGTCCCAAAATTCAACGATAAGCCGGCACCAGAGGATGGACCTACTAATGACTACTCGAGAAAAAATTAAAATAAAAAAAAAATACCTACTTTAAAAAAAAAAAATTTTTTGATACTTTGGGCACATAGTAGAAGTGATTACTATTAACAACAACTTATGAAATTTGGTTCTTGATTAGAAAAAGTGTCAATTTTTTTTTCATGGCTAGTTTTCCTAAAGTATTATACCATTTTTAAATCTAGGTTAGTTGCGCTAATTTTTTAAAAACCTTGCCATAGTAGTGTTCATATTTTTTTTTTACACTACGATGAGTTAAAGTGTAATGAACGTACTTTCAAAATTTTAGGGAAATATTTTATTTTTGGTTGTTTTTTTGTATAAAACTACGAAAATTCTGTAATTTTCAAAGATTATGGTGAATAGTAGTACTATTTAGGTTGCCGATACAATCAAAAAAACTGAAATATTAGTAAAATTATGGTCATGTTAGTAAAAAGTGTCATAAGGGGTGTACATTTTCGAAGAATTTCCATTTTTTTAAGTAATTTAAAAAAAAGTAGAGGTATTTTTTTTTTCTTTTTTTTTCTCAAGTGGTCATTAGTAGGTCCATCCTCTGGTGCCGGCTTATCGTTGAATTTTGGGGCATGTTGTTTACAGAAGCTGTTGGTATACCTGTATTAAATAAATAAATATGGAACGGTAATCTAGCACAAATGTTTTTTTGCTATTTTACAACTTGTTAGTTTTTCAGATTGCCAACAACACTATTATTTAATATAAAAATGAAATTGAAATATGCAATTAAATATGGCATGAATTATTATTAAAATATTCGAAAATTCAATTACGAGAACATTAATTGATGAATGAGATCTTGTTGGGATGACGATTTTATAAAGTAGCAGACTTATCTGACTTTCAATAATTTGGTTTTTTTAATCTATTCTCATACTATCTGATGATTTTGAAACCAAGTAAAGCGCCGTATTCACCATCTGTCACGGCTGTACGTCATGCACGATGCACGACGCAAAAACAACGTAAATAGGCTTGACGTACGTCCAGTACGTCATAATCACGGTGTTTTTGCTTCGTGTATCGTGTATGACCTTGGCGGGACGTACAGCAAGATGGAACGTGAATACGGCGCTTTATTCTTCTCCTACCAAAAAAATAACAATCGCGTATTTATTTTAATACTATTATATACTAACAGGTCGTGCCCAACACTAATTTTGTCTATGGATCAAACCCACGTCAGTGCTTGGAATAGTATTACCATAAAAATAAATTTGATTTCAAACCGGGGTAATGAAATGGTTTTCATAAAAATATTTTGTATACTAAACAACGGAAAAAACAAGCTTGTAGTGATTTGCTGGACAACACTAGTTATTTTGATAACCCACATTATCTAACTGTATCTGAAAAAACATGTTTAAATGCTGAAGTTCGAGATGGGTTGAGGACGAAGTGAAGTCCCAAAAGTGGGAGATTTTCTTTCATTGTTATAGTACTGGCAACAATTTTACAAACTTCAACATTTTGCTTTTCACGAAAGATTATTGTGTGAGAAAAATATTGTTTCCAATAAAATAAATATAAATTGAATGAAATAAAGACTGAGAATCTTTAACCAAACAGTTCTTGAGTTACTGCGAATGTGAGTATATTTTGATTACAAATTTTAAATGTTATGTTAGGTTAGATGTTACCTATAATTTCCGCTGACTGTCCCTAAACATTTTTCCGATATTTTAAAATTTACGCTTAATTTATTAGGGGCTGGAAATGGCTTTTTTATTTTTGATATGCTAGAAATTGCCCTCCATGTATGTATCAATGTTTCTCAACATACGATTATGTTACACTCGAGTGAACATAAATAATCAATAACATTGTGTCGAGGGTAATTTTCGCCGTTTCATGCAAATATTTACGTGCAGACTTACCATTAATTTGATTTTAATTAACAACTCGTTACGTTTTCACCATTAAATCGTATTATGTTATACTTTTTGTTTTATAAAAATATTTATTGACTTTCGTATAGAGAATTAATCAAATTATTTTAGAAATACGGGATATCATAACGTTTCATTATATATCATCACTGTACTTAGTACATAACATACTCTGGGACCATTCATGTCAAAGTTCAAAGTCAGCATTGTTTATTTCTATGTATATTTATTTCCAAAACATACCATAAGTACCAGTTTTAAGCTATTTCTTTCTTTATTAATAATTTGGTATTTACTTATTTTTCTTTTAAAATCCCCTCTTTTTTATTATTTTAATTTCCGTAGGTAAATAATGGTAGTTATTTTAATAATTATATGTACTTTCATTTTAATACAGTGTAATATTAATAATTATGAGTGATTTATTATATATATTTACGATACAACATGTATTTATTACATCAACAATTTCTCCACAATTCTGCAAGGCAAGAAGACAAGGGATAACAATATAAGTGTAGAAGACACAACACAAAATATAATTAAACAGGAATAATAAATATATAAATTGAATATGGCGGGTACAAGGCGTGCTCGTAATAATGCCAATTCAGTGGTCATACCCCGTCAGAACTCTGTGTCTGACAATGGAAGGACCCGACAAAATCTTAGTCCTGAGGCATTAGCGGCTATGAATAAGGATCAGCTCCGGGCCGAATGCAGAAAACGGGGGCAGCGGGCTACAGGCAACAAAAATGAGCTGGTATAAAGCTATTTGCGTTTGTGTCTGTGCTTCGTTTTAATTTTTTTGCCGGTTGTAATGTGATGCTTTAATTTTTTAATTTTAGTAGATTAATAGTGATGTGATCAATGTTTGTTTTTTTAATTCTTCAATAATGTTATTGCACTAATTTGTTTATGATAGTTTTTTTGTAAATATATACCTACAATAAAAATTAGTAACAATTTAAATTGTTGCATCATTTATGTTGCTTTGCAGTTTTTCTTTTGCGTTATTGTATTTTTTTTTGTTGCACTTTATTTAATTGCTAGATTTTTTTTTCTTCAATTATTTTTGTAGGTAGCATTCATTCGATTTTTAACTTAATTTTTTAATCTATTTTCTGAAGGAAATCTCTGGAATATATGAAAATGCATGTTTGTTGTAAAACTGTGTTACATACAAAGTAACAATACCTTCACTTTTCTTTCACGGGAAGGACGTAAATTAAACGCGTATTGTCTGTCATTGTCGCTAAGGCTGATGACACATAGCACGAGAACTTTGCGCAAGCGGCGCGGGCGCCACATAAAATAAACCCAAGTACCCATAATTCTGCTAAAGTGGCCTTTTTTAGAGCTAATCAAACACGCATGTCGGTTACGAGTACTCTTCACTTTATGAATTTCAAAATAAGAATGAACAGGAAAGTTTTAATTAAATAAACTGAACTACCTTCTTCAAAAACCTTGGTTGTTATCGCCCGGGAAAGTCCCTAGGCCTATAAGTAAACGTGTTATATTTATTTCAGAGATTATTTATATAAATTACCTACACATACTACTTTCAGAACATATTTCTTGCCGTTTTTCGCTAATTTATCGGATTGTTTATAAATTGGAGCATTCTACAATTTTAAAGATTAAATCTTTCATTGACCGCGAAGTAGGCACAATTGCTGAACAATCGCCCTGAACTACATTTGGTTCATGGGGTAAGGAATAAAGGAATGGGTCAAATACATAGGTTTTGTCTGCGACTGTGTCCATGTGGAGGTCAGAAATTATCCCACAGCACTGCCCACAGGAACATACCAGGAGAATCAAAATCCGTTTTTATACGGTTTGCAGCAAGTGTTCTACTTTGAGCCGTAAAAAACGGGATTTTGATAGAGAAACCTAGTAGGTGCCTATACTAATTTCGGACGTAATATTACAGGACATTATTCTGTCACATCTAAAATATTAGTTACGATTAATAGGTAATTAACTATCAACAGTATTTCAGCTAAATAGACTACAACAACTGTCACTGTTGGCCGGACGCCTCTGGCACGTAGAACAATAAACAAAGTCGTCAATAATTTTAAATGTGACTTGAAAAAAGTATTAATCATGTCAGGTGGCGTCTTAAAGCCAGAGTAGTCAGTGAGGGATCGAGATGGCGCTAGACGACTTGTATAGCTGTCTCGTTCTTTCCCTGGAACTACTCTGGGACCATTGCACGCGTCAGTTTACTTCCTTATTCGAAAAGATAAACACTAAATAGTTCAATCACTCTGGCCTATCAGCTTGTCTTACGCAAGAATTTATTCAATTGACACAGTAAAGACACGTGATTGCATTTCATTTCTTGTTGTCCCCCGCGGTTTTCTTCCAACTGCTCGGTGCGTTTTGGTCGTAGCGTGTTGTTCTATAGCCTATAGCCTTTCTTGGTAAATAGGCTATCCAACACAAAAATATTTTTGCAATTCGAACCAGTAGTTCCCGAGATTAGCGCGCCCAGCCAGACTACTTATCCTAGTTGTTCCTTACGGTACAGAGCATAGTGGTCCACACGCTCCTCCTATCAGTAAACAGTCTCCATAAGGCCAAACGCTTGACGGGGTGGGCGGGACTGTCAGCAAAATATGGTGGCCCTGATTGCAAGGGGCAGCTGAAGGAACAAGGGTGGACTTTTAGTCAAGAGTCTGACAGCCCCTTCCGTTGTTGCGTGGACCTGTGACTCTCAATTGATGGTTATACCACCCAAAAAAAATAATCTTGGTCTTAAAATATTGAGTTATCAATCATCATAATTCTCCGGCATATTGTATCCTAATTTCTTTAAGGTCGTCTTAGTATGTCTTCCATATTTCTCTATTATTCTCATGTCATGAACGTAGTAATATTATTTATTCTTTGTTATAAATCAAAGGTATATCTTCTTCATTTCACTGTTAAGAAATTATCGTTTCTTTGGTCTTTTGATTTTCTTCCCTTAGGCTACGGTCGCATTGCAGATTTTCTCCGCACGATTTACAATCGCAGACTATCATTGCGCGATTGTTTTTTCCAACCTGCATGAAGCTGCAATTTTCATAATTATGTCACAGTTCTGTGGAAAAAATACGCGAGTAAAATTCTGGGAACTTTTGTACACACACATTGTTAAAACAAAAACGAGAGTTAAGTATGTATTAAAAGCATTGGTAGTCAAGCCAAAAATAAATAAAAAGAGCGCGAGATTCTAGTTTAAAAAAAAAAGTTAATCGTTGAAGTATTTTATGGCTTTTCTCTCCCTTTAAAAAAAGAATCTAAACAGAATGAACAAATTAATGCCGCGTTTATCGATAGATGATAAGTATCGTCTATTCTAAATTCAAATAACACTTAGAATTTATAGCGATCGATTACCAGCACCAAAATAAATCGTTTGAAGTTGCTAAACGTAAATTTTCCCGCGTGAACTCGCGAAAGATAGATAACAGACTTCCGTCGCCTCTGCCAAGATTGTGTTGTCTAAACCTATTATTTTGAACTGTTTAAAAAAAACTACTAATTACTGAGAAATTCATGTTGAAGACTAATGTAAATTTAATGGTTCAGCTGTACTAAATATCTAGTTATTAAAGCTTTCATTAGACTGAAACTCAGTTTAAGAATTTAATTAAAACGTCGCGGTCTCGTCGGGGAAGGAATTCTCCCCCTTTTTTTTGCAAAGAAATCTTGTATTTTGACCCTGAAAATGATGACTTCCAAGTACATTTCATTCTTGGAGTTGAAATCAACTATTAATGGAAACCTTGAAACCCTCATTCGTACTTCATGCTGCTTTTGCATCCTTCACCAACACTGATTTGTCTAGCTTTATTGTCTTGATTCTGATTTACGATTCTGCTAAAAATCCGTCAGTTATCACGTATCAAAAATATTTGACCCAAATTATTTATTTTGTTATGTAAACCAAAATTAACGATACTCCAAAATTCTAGTCTCCAAAATTAATGACACGACGCTTTTTAAATTCAGAATACGACACAGGCTAGGATAAATTTTACTAAATTCTGACGTAACGAGCCCAGATGTGGAATTTATTGATGCTGTGGACATGACAATTGAATGACAAATTGACATTAGGCTCTCACTTATTACTCGGGACTCGGGACTAAACATAACTGGCCAAATATGGGGCTATTGGGTGCGCCTCTTCTTTTTCTAGGGTCAGTACTTTTGACTGTTTCCAAAGGCTTTTTGAAAACTGCCATAAGTTAACGTTGCCAGCGCCATGATAAAAAGATAAAGCTGATCGAAACGAGAATGTCAATGTCGAAATAATTTGTACATATCAACTGTTTACTAAACAGTCTTGTTATCTAGAAGATAATCGAATTTGACGTTAAGGAATGACTCGTGGCGGAATGGAGAACGATTTATCGTGTTTTTATCTTGTAACGTTTGAATGTAAACCTTCTTGCACATTGCTTGAAGGACTTGTCTTGAATGACCATTACTTCTTGTCTGCTATCTTCAAAGGGGATGGAGTGCTAATAAAATATCTAGAATAATAGACTGGGAGTTTAGTTATGAAATGCTTTTAGAAGCCCGGAAGGTCCTAATGGCTGCCCTAGTCGAAAGACCTTAAATGCACCGTCGATTTTCTTAGCAATGGCTAGTTCGCAATGAGCCACGAGTCTGTCCAGCTTCTAAGTAACTCTATGCGCGGCCTGCGTGTGGTGTTCCACTCCAGGCTTTGCATTATTCGGTACAGTACCAAATGCCTCCACCAGCCTCTTACTGCTTGAGGAAGAAGTTATTTTTTGTGGTTTTAAAAACAGCAGGATTATCAAAATATGGGTTAGGTTACTGATTAGTGGGATTTAGCATCCTGTACGTACTGATAGCATTACTCGCGTATTATAATTTTATCTGTGTTGCTAACTGCAGCATTACGTGGCAAGTAGTTGAAGGTCTAACATGGCGTTCGCAATTATGCGTACAACCTTTCCCATCTTTCACGTTCAACCAGTGTTTTAAAAAAATACTAAAACCTCTACCACTTAAATTTGTATCTAGGTTTTGCCCGTGGCTTTACTTACGTACATATGTATACACACCGGAACGTATGGTATGTTATGCTTGTGCTCACTCTATTACGAGTGTTACAATTTCTGTACGGCTCCGTTTAGACTGTATTCGACGCGGTTTGCGATTTTCGCGCGTCTAGGATTTTGATTGGTTGCAAATCCGAAACAGTATGATCCAAATCAGATAGCAAGATCGTTAACGTTACTGTCAAATGTAAAAAAGAGAGCAAACATCTTATTACTTCTAGTCTTAGGACTTGGAACAAAATAAGCCTAATAATCTATAAAATGTTTCATAAAAACCGGAATCTAGAATAATACGTCTTTTCATTCTAATAAGCACTAATTGATGCTTCTGACTTGTTCTTATAAAAGTGTCGCAAGTAAACTGTTCCCGCATTTTGTTATATATGCTAAAGGTGGTAGCGTTTTTTTAACCAGAATGCCTGTCTGTACGTGGCCTAAGCCTCAGTTATTCAATTGATGGTTAAATTGACGACGGAAACAAAACATAAAGCAATTTGTTGGACACAGTTACGAAACGAACGGATACGTGGAAAGTTTCTGTTTAGTCAGCTGTAATTCTGTGATGCACTTGAAATGAAAATGATATACGTAAGTATTTAAAAAAAAGATGATAAATGTAATACACAGTTTTCAGTTTTTGACCGGAGAAAACTACAAATAAGGAAGGAATGGAAGTTTATGGGGGAGACTTTGGAATAGCAGGTGGAAAAAAATGGTATAAAATGTAATTGAACTCAGAAGAAAACTAAGATTTGCCAAAAAAAATCTTGTTCTCATGAAATAGAAGTACCTACTTACATCATCTTTTTTTTTAAATTCTGCACAGTAACTTAGCTATTTAATTATGGTCTAGTTAGTAACAAAAACACACTGATAAAACGAAAAAAACTTATGTTTCATAATCATTAGTTAATTCTAAAAACCAACGAACACAAATTATACAAATCGAATTACTTACCATAGCGTTACTAAGTCAGCATTTCAGTAAAAAAATATAGACCTAGTAATTTATCTGACATTGCAACTACTTTGATATTGAGAAACTGGTCAGAGACAATGTATACAATTTGAGTAATTCACACCTTTTTAGCCGACTTCTTCAAAAATATGGTTGATGTCAACTTTTCTATCAAGTTTATATTTTGCCCTTTAGAACAAGCGTAGCATTAATTATTTTATAACACATTTGCTCGTAAAAGGTCTTTTACTGCACCACTATCAGTATTGTAATGTGCCTCATTACGCACTAGTGCGGTAATGTAAAACGCATCAAGATGTTCCGTCTAAAACGAACGGTACTTTTTTAAATCTTAGCAAAGAGTTTTTATGTCAGAAAAGTGGTCAACATTTTATGAATATAATTAACTTTGAGAGATAAAATATAATAAAAAAACATTCAATTCTTTAATTTAATTAATTTTGACAGTTAATTACAACCATTAATCCGTAACAAAAATACAAAAGTAATAATTTACTTTATTAGTAATACTGGCTGTTTTAGTGCCTTTGCCATAAACAAAAGACGTTGATGCGCGAACTTCTCAACTTGGTAACCGATGTCAAAAATGGCGGCTGCGATCTGTCTTGTAAGAAAACCATTACAATTTTACAAAATACTCCTCAACCCGAATTTTGCGGATATATGTTGTCGACTCGAAATGTCTATTTTTTAATGTTTTATTATTCAGGTTAGCTTTCGGTCGAGTCTACCGTAGACCTGCACGAAATTATTATTAAAGATGTCAAGTAATAATGAATTTATTCGTTTATAGTCCGAGTTTTATTTATTTTCTCACAAATGTGTTATAAAACGTCGTATGACATACGTGCGGTTTGATAATTACAGCCTCTGCTTTCTTATAGCACTCGCCCTGCGGGCTCGTGCGAGCAATATCGCCTCGGCTGTAATTTTCAACTTACCGCACTTGTATCATAATGTACTATTCGCGCAGTGCACTGCTGTAAAAACACAAAGGGCTTTCCCACATCACCACATCTCCCAAGCTTTCCGCATACAGTCTGTTCCAGCCAAAAGGATAGTATCATAGCAAGACAATTATAAGAACAACTATACTAAAAAAAACTCAAAAGTTTCAACAGGTAATGTTCCAAAAAAACTGGCGTTGCAAAGCTAGGCTCTAGCCAATCAGTCTTTTCATTAAAAAAATATTCGGTCTAAACATCTGTTGTAAAAGCTAGGCTCTAACCAATCAGCCCTTTCTTTAAAAAATCTTCGGCTACAACTCCTTTTTTAACATTTTAGCTCACACGATGATAGATGCACTTTAGCAGTCGTTGCTTCTTATACGTCACAGTAGTTTCAATTGGTTTTTAATTTTCCGGTATGCGCAAAATTCAGACACAAAACTCAAGAGCAGCCCGGAGACTGCATTTGTGCCAAGTTGAAGGCAGAAGAGCGCCTTTTTTGAGGTGTAAAAGATCATGAAATGTGACCTTCCCTGGGTGGAACAGAAGAGACTGTCTAAGGTCTTGCAGACTAATGAAACCCTCCATATTCCTTCATATGCCCTTTGTGTTCAATTTTCAAGACAGTGACCATTAAGCCCTAATGAAGGCCTGTAATGAAATTATGATGATGATGATGACCATCTACAAACTAATAGCCAATTTTAGGCTCAACGATTACTATCGATGGCTTTAGAGTGGTTGTAAAAAAAAAAAAAATAATTTTAAATTTCAAGCTATTTATTTCCAAATATGCATCATACAGTTGTCATATGCGATAACGCTCAATCTTATTGAGGCAAGATTATGTGCGCTATCTATATATATAAAAATGAAACCCGTTTTCCGTTGTCACGACATAACATGAAAATGGCTTGACCGATTCGGATAATTATTTTTTTGTTGTGTTTGTAGCCATCGGGACCGGGTTTTAGACCGGGGCCTCCACCCGTGCGAAGCCGGGACGGGCCGCTAGTCGAATAATATTAATTAATATTAAGTTACTCGCTCGCCGGTCATTGTCAGGTAGTGGGCCCACCCGTATGCCCCTCCCCTCTTTTATAAATTTGAATAGTGTAATAGTATTTCAGGATATTTTTCACCTGTTTTGATTTTTTATTTTCTAATTTTTTGGCTAACTCTTTAGGCAAATAGTTAAGAATTTCTGGAAGACCATTGATATATTATATTGTGAGCTTTGATATATTGCCCTTTCATGTGCTCATGTGACTAGCATATCCAACTTTTGCCGAAATTCCGAGCACAAAGCGGAAATGTAAGAAAACCGTTCATGACTTAATGAAAGTATTCTAACTGGTGAATCTGTATGATCGGTACTCCGTTAAATCTTCAGAGAGAAAAAAACTAAAAAGAAATTACCTTGATCACATTTCTGTTGCTACGCTACTTAGTCAACTTTCTTCATAATTAGTTGCCAGACATTGTCATCTCAGGCGTTAGAAGATGAACTACTTCCAACCACGCAAAATTAAAGTGTCCGCATAGTCGGATAATGTTCCCACTGCTGGAACAAAGTCCTCCGCTCTCGGCCACAGTCTACCACGCGGACTCCGTGCGGCCACATGTCTTCGATTTTCGATTTCTGGTCTCTTTATTCTAAAATAGTTCTTATCTGTAAGAAAAAAACAAAGACATTGCTAATAATGTGCGAAACAATAAATCTGCATTATCATTGCCCAATGTATTAAATCAATAACAAAACGACGGCGATATAACGAATACGGGTCAGTGGACCTGCGCGAGCGCATGCGATGATCACGCCACCGCTCGTTTATTTCCGGAAACTATTAACGCACTTCATTTTAACTCTAATTTCAAGGGCGTAAGGTCCATTGTCAATGCTACACGTTGCGTACTATATTTCAATGTAGAGTACGTTCTTTGTTACAATTTTAAGTAAATATTAACGTAGGTACTCTCATGTTATTAAATTAAGAGTTTTATGTCTTTGAATTAAAGTACATTATTCGATGCTAGCATTTTTTTGGAGGACAGCCATGAGAGCATAAAGACAGTTGTATAGAAACGTATCCACGCCAGACGATTATTAATTACTTTTTTAAACTGAATTTACATTTTATAAAACCAAAGATACAGTTATCATAAACTAGAAAAATGCAAAAAACCGTAATTATATTTAATTTACAGTAACCTGACCAACAATTTAGTTAATAATTTTATTACTATGCATGCATGTAAATAATCTTTAAAATATTTATAACTGAGATTAAATCCTTCATTGTTTCAATCAGTCTCGTTGGTGCTGGCACAACGACCGCACATCTGGCGATAAAATTAAAAAGTAAAAGTTCTTGATTTAAAAAAATCGCTCGGCGGGAAAATATAACTCAGTGTTTTTTTTTTATTTGTGAATTAATACAAGTTTTTTTTACTCAAATACCTATTGGTATTTATAGTATTTTTTTCGCGTTCACATTTTAAATTACGATACTTATTTCCTACTGTGATTTAATGGAACTGTTACTCGAACGTCAGTTAAATGAGAGAGAGAGTGTTCGTCGAAAGTGAAATTCGTTTCGGCGGTGGCGTGATGTCAGACATTTCACTTACAACGTCGTAATAAACCGGTTATCTTCACAGTTATACAATAAAAATTTAAATAATAGACGATTTTATTAAAAATACCTAATACTTTTTTTTATCGGTCATCTCGTGTGTGAAAAAAAAAACAGTTTATGGTCACGTGTGGTCTTTGTTCTAAGTTTGAAATTATCTACAAAGGAGATTGAAAGAGTGAGTATTTATTTTGGATTTGACGTTTAAATATTGTCACATTTATGTTATCTGGTCTACTGTTAGATAAAAGCATCATAATGAAATACTCTTTATCATAATGATTGACTCGAAGGGCGGGCTCATGCTTCCGTGTACATACGCCAATAAAATGCTCGTAAACTAACTCGATGAAAGCTGTATTGGCTACGGTTATTATAGAAAAAAAAACACCTACCATAAACTAGAACGATTATTTTTCTTTTTCATGCAAAAAGTAGTGAATGGATTGTGACGAAACCTTACAGTAATATAGTTTATTCATTACAGTAACACATAAGCTCTAATTTATTGAGATTTTCTGTAATAATTGAATTTACGCGGGCCCAATTACAAAGGGCCAAGTAGGTTCCTATACCATAGAAACATTTTTTATAACGTGATAAATCTACTTGAAGTGCAAAATCTTGAAATAATTATCTCGCCAATTTATCTCGATGACACTCTTGTACCAACTCTTCGCAAAACAAAAGAAAAGACTTATCCAAAAATCGTAAAGACTTCACACATCTTTAATTTGACTCATCCAACATTCCTTACTGCTAACAAATATGGGGGATGCCTTTTAAAGATCCACAAGGCTTCATGTATTCTATACAGTACTCGAAAATCACAATCCGACTATGTGTAGAATCTTTACTTCTTTACTAATATTTTAAAGCTGAAGTGTGTGTTTGGATGAACGCGCTAATCTTAGGAACTATTCGTTCGAAATGAAAAAATATGTTTGTCTTTGATAGCATGTCGATAGCCCATTTATTGAGGAAGGCTATAGGCCATAACATCACGCTACTTTAAATAGTAACCGAGAAGCGGGTGAAACCGTGAGGAACAGCTAGTATTTAAATAAATTACTACGCATTTTCTTTGTAGATAGCGTAAATACGCATGTATTACGTGGGATTCCCTATCGCAGACGACATTATGGCAAAAATAAATATTAAAATTAAATCACACTTCCGCGTCAGATAAAGAACAATTGTCAATTACCTATTTAATTTCTTCGAATGAATAACAGGAAAAGTGGCCTTTATTATTTTTATCTACGACACGAGGTCTGTGGTTGCTAAGGACAAAAATAACACGGTAACTAAACTTTATGTCAACCATACCTCATATAATTCTTCTAAAGGATTTTTTTGCTTGGAGATCGGAGTTTAACAAAAGAAAAGGTTTTCCTCAAAGTAAAAATAGAAAATTGTTCCACGATTTTTACTCGGAATTCGATGCTTTTCTGAAAATCGACTAAAAAAATATGAAATAAACTTTGTTACGATACTTTATGATCGGTTTTAAATATAATAGTCTAAAATATACCTAGTTATAATAGAAACGCTGATGATCATCATATTTCATTTGCTATGCCAAAAACCCTTTCTTTGCTATTACTATCGCAGATTGAGATGAATAAATAGTTTTACTAGTAAAAATGGAAAACGGGAGAAGGAACAGTTGCTTAACAAAAGTCCAGAATGATGTAAATGAATTACAAACATTTCCAAGATGCCTTGTTTTTGCAGTTACTAAGTTTGCGGTACTACATTTTTTTGTTTTTTTTTACTTCCTGTAAAAATAATAGTAACCACTCGGTTACTATTTATTTAATACCTACAATTTACCAACAAGATTTAAAAAACACATCGCAAATAATGCTTCAATGCTCTATCAGTCAATGCTCATCAGAATTCCTTACATTTCGTATTTGCATGCATAAGTGCACTCCAATAATATGTTTACTGCAATCAGCAATTCGATTAGTAAGAAGAAAAAGCCGTTTAATCAGGCTATAATGATTACATTGCTGAGACACAAGCCCCTTCTCAATCGGGCTCATTAAGGGTGGTAGTCGTTACATGGTCTCTGATGATGGTTCTAGACTCCTAGAACATGTTTAGTTCAAATTCGAGGGTTGTATTTAGAAGCATATGCATAATAATTCATTTAGAGGCTCACTCTTTGGATGGCTGGCTCAAGGGCTTGATGCAGAAAGCAGTTCTCTTGGACACGGCGCGTATATTGAGGAGGTTCCTCTCTCTTGAGCCCTAACCACCGGCAGCTTGGAGCCTGTTCCCGTTGCCGATAACCACTTGAATTAGGTTTAATTAAAATATTTGTGGAATCAGAAGCATGTCCAAAAAATCTGGTCTTTGAGCTTGTAACTATAATCCTCACACTGTATTGGAATCTGGTCATATAGAATTTTCCCCACAATGTTTTCTTTCGCCGTTTGTAATAAGTCTTATGTTTCCTTGTGCCTGGGTTTTTGCTGAACTGAGCCTATTTGGCAAAGCCGTGAGGCACACTGTTCCTACTTTTGTGTTCTTCCTTTTCCATTGTCTCGTAATTTTTCATTGTAGGTAATTGCGTGCCTAAGGCTTATCAAATAAACTTTCTTTTTCTTAATATGGCGTACCCGGGCACTCCACATTCCACAAATATGTTTGCAAACGTCACTTATTCGATTACCAAGAACAAGTTAACTGAGTCGACTTGACTTGATGCTTCGTATCGAATGCGCGTACGCAGTTGATGTTGTAAACACAGCTCTATCTTGATTATTATCGAAGATTAATCACAAACAACGTGTTTAGGCGACGTGCGTATTTGAAAATCAATGTTGTATAAATGTTTGCGGCGATATTTCTTTAAAGTTGTTGTTTTTGAGTTAGTTGATGTTCCATATGTTTGGGGATGATCTTAGAGAATTCTATTTTTTAAATATTATTTAATTACCTAACCTACCAATTTTATTAACCATAATATTTCATCTCATTAATTAGTCATAATTTCTAAAGCCAAACGTATCGGTTGAATTCGTTTTTACGAATTACAGTAAGTACCTTTTTTTTTTTTACGTGGTAAAATCATCAAATGAGACCTCCCACCCCGGGCAGGGCGAGAGGTACTGTCAGACTTGTACTGACTAAAATCCACGGTATCCTTCAATAGCCCTTAAGCACGAGTTTTCAGTATTTGAGACGTAAAGTAAACGGGAACTTTGACAATTTCACATCAAATTGACAATTTGCAAGGAAAAAATTAGTTCCTTCTTCGCACACCAGAGGCGCTGTTCCATTTTTTCATACAAGAAACGCTGTAAATACTGGAAAGACTCTGTAAAATAAAATAGTAAAAACTTGTGCTAGGGGTACTGATCGGAGCGGTTGAACTCCGCTGTAAACCTCTTTAACACCTTCGGGGATATTTAAACTTTTCGGATTATTTGTCTGTCTCTTATTAAGGATTCATTAATTAAATTCAAATCCCTATGTCTCCGTTATCTCTTCTCTTTATCATTATAGAGCGCTAAATCAGAAAAAAATATTCATATTTATTTTCATTTTACCCATATCTGATTATCAATAAATATTGATATTGGGGTTAACATGTTAATAGATAAAATATGTGTAACCCAATCACAATATTAGCTTATCGCATTATCGGCACTGAAGTCATATGTACAGTCATACTGTACCCATACCATGAGTCGTCATTACGATACTCCATCATCGATATCGACCGCGTTTGGCGCTCTCATTGGCCCGCTCCAAGGTTGTATGAAGCTCTCAACCAATGAGAGCGCCAAACGCGGTCGATGTCGATGATCGTGTATCGTAATGACAACTCATGGTATGGGTATGTTATCTATTTCGTGGTACAGTCACCTACAAGATCGTATCGTTGACCTAGTGACAGTGGTCGTTCTCAGACTTTGATCAGCTGTAATGTTAATGTGCAACGCTGTTGTAAAAGATAAATATTTTAACTGGTCATGTAATTTCTTGCCGGTTTTTTGGGCATATGAATCGATGAATTCTCGATTCTGAAGTTTTATAATTGGATATAATAATTATAGTTTAAAAAATATACACAAAAAAAACTGTTCCTCTACGGTTCATATCGGTTATTGCTAGGTTTAAAACAAACTATTTTCACTTTACCGAAACTTGAATTTATTCTGATAAATTCCGATTTTGAAGGTGATTAAAAAACTAAGATCTGGCTTTCGGAGACTGTCTTCTGTAAAATTGACCTTCAGAAAGTGCTGATTTTTACTGAAAAACAGTATTAAAACATTCGATATAATAAAATAAGTACTGTTTTTTTGTCCCTTTTTTTCATCGGCCTTGGCATCGGTAGCCCATATAAAATACAATACAAAAAACAAACAATGTACTAATGCATAATATACAAATAAGTATCATAGTTACCCACTAAAGCTTACACCTCAAGTGTTTTAAAAAATATAAACATTTCTTTCATTTGTATAAACACACACTTAGTCTGGGAATGAAAGTAAAATTGGGAATTTCTTTGTGTACGTTAGTCAGTTGAGGAAAAGGACCAAAATAATTATGTTCCTTGTATTTACCGCCCGCGCTTGTCTTTCTGAAACGCTTGAAGAAATTAAACTTTGCTGAAGGAAAAAGACAGAAAGAATTTCTTCTTCATTTAATTCGTGAGTACTAAACTGGGCTATGTGGAATGTCCCAAGTTGTGTGATCTTTTTTTTTTTATCGTGGTAAAATCATCAAATGAGTCCTCCCACCCCGGGCAGGGCGGGAGGGACTGTCAGACTTGTACTGACTAAAATCCACGGTCCTTCAATAGCCGTTTATGTTCCGGGATCATGGTGATGGAAATAAGTCCCGCGACCCCGGCAGGCTTTAAGTTGTGTGATCTTGGTGAAAGTGTTAAACTATGTTGAATCTAAGTATGCGGTTACGTCGACTGTTATATTTTTTTCATTATAACCATAGTTTTGTGAAATTGCTATAATCCGAAAACGGTGAAAAAAATCCAAAGAAATGACGTGTCGGGGTCGCGTTACTCAGGAATTACTGTGACCCCGGAACGTACCTAAACGACTATTGAAGGTAACCGTGGATTTTAGTCGGTACGAGTCTGACAGTCCATCCCGCCTTCCCTGTGCCGGAGGACTCATTTGATGTTTTGATGACCACGATAAAAAAAAAGTTCTACCAATAAGTACTGAGCCCGCGTGGTGGGATTACTGCCCATTCTCTTTTAAATAAAGGATACTGTATTCCACCATTAGGTACCTGATATTATTTCATATTAAGTACAAAGTATTATGTATTGATACTAACTGTCAAATCAATAATGCATTAGAAAAGTCTACTATTAACTTGTCGTTATCTAGAAATCTGACATTTATTGCCTTGGTTTATGATTGAAAATAGCAAATTATTGTCTGACAAATGGGACAACTCAAGGTCTTAAGCGAAAATGGTCATTAGGGTGAATCTAATCAATTAAGTTGTTTGTTTTAGTATTAATGTCTAAATGTGATTCGCTGATCAAAGAAAGTTTTATTTGTTTAGATTTCTAGCAGTTACCTATGGATATATACGCATTTAATAAAGTACTCTATCTTAGTAGACCACAGGCGTTGAAAATTTCTACAGTATGGATTCAAAAAAAGTGTCCATTTCATGGTAATTTAATGGAGGTATACGAAGGGCACCTGGCACCTGCGAAAAACTGACAGAAGCCGTATGTCGACTAAATAAGGTGCAAGTAGCCCAGGTGTCATTGTCAGTGGGTGCCCTTCGTGGAATACCACCTTTAATGGAAAATGGCATAAGTACAATGTTCCTACTTCTGGGACATCTCGTCAGTAAACCACAGGAGTTCAAATTCCTACGGCAAGGATTCAAAAAACATTTCTGTCAAATTCATGGTACTTTTAATGACATAAGCAGTTCTCACTTCATTTGACATCTAGGTACTCTCAATGATAGATACTATCGAAATGCAGGATCCCATCCCCATCAATTTTTATGGTTTAGCCCATTTTATTGCCTTGAAACACAGAAAACGCGCCAAAAGCCCCAACAGTAAATTTAAGTTAGCAGACTTCCCAATCATCTTTCCTGGTATTTTGGCATCGTAACATATCTACGGCAACAAACAATTCGTGAGAAAATCAGTGTACTGCCTGGTAAACAAACAAAGCCGAAGAGCCGATCCATCAACTGAGTTTATACCTGAATTCACAGTTCATAGGTGAATGTTTGGATCTACGAAATCTGAAAGATGATTTTTGAGGAAAGAAAATTTTTAGATTGCAAGTGGGATTCGAACCCGCGTCTTCAGGATAGGTACTCCAGACGCCTTAACCAACTAGTTAAACACAAATCCAAGAGATGGCGCCACGCTACCATAAAGCGTTAACGAGGAATAGAGAATTTCGGCTTGCAAGTGTGGATTGCAATGGCCTCAGATCTTTGGGTCCACGAAAAATTCATTTGATGTCGGTACAGCATATTTATATTTTTTTTCTATTAAACGTATATCGAGAGCAAAAACTCAATATTTCTAAATCTTTAACTACACTAATGAAGCTGAAAGGTTTATTTGTTTATTTGAACGTCCTAATTTCGGGTATTACCAAATGGATTCGACAAAAAAAAACCATGCTATTTATGGATACACATGAGAATCCGCGGGGCAAAGCTAGATGACAATCATCTGCCTGCCTTTTCGCAACTGTATTGGGGTAGGCTTCCAGTCAAACCAGATGCAGCTGGATATCAGTATTTTATATGGAGCGACTGCCTATCGGACCTCCACAACACAGTAACTGGGGCCTAAGTCTACTAATTTATAAACGTTACAATGGTCTCTCAATGGTGTGTTTTTGACAGTTTTTGTATGGCAAATCTGTCAAAAACTTACCATTGAGAGACCATTGTGACGTATATAAATTAGTAGACTTAGGCCCCTGGGTAATACGATACTATACCCCGTGGTAAGACTTGTTGTCAGACTTTCAGAGCAAAGCTAGTAGACAATACACCTATTTTATTTCCAGTTCCGTTTCTAAATTGATGTTATTTTAACATAAATAAACACCAACTATAAGCTAGTGTAATAAAAATTGATTTCTAAATGAAAGGCACTATTGATCAAGTCATAAAAACGTTAGAAATTGAAGCGCAAATTGAATTTTATTTGCTAGTTTTAAAGTCATTTTTCCAATATTTGTTTACTTTCCTGTAAAATTAAACTGGGAAGGCAGGATGTACGCATCATTAAACTATATTTTATTTATTTTAAAATGAAAAGTAGTGGTTTATAAGACCACAAGACATCTTTGTTTCAATACTATTTTCATAGGAAAATCGATCTCTCGTATTTTCAATGTCAGACTTTAGCTAACACATACTGTATACGATTTTGCTGTATAAATATACAGTGTAGATTGGCATTCCTCTATTCCATTGACGTTTCTGGAGTGGACAGGACGTATAATAGGGAGCTGCCAACTAGAGGTTTACACCTATAGTAAGTGACCATAAGTGACCGATATTCTTTTTTCAAAGTCAATTTGACAGATAACTGAGCGCGATATGATAGATTTGCTTTCAAAAGCTGTCACTTGTCATTTTCTTTTTAAAATAGATACTGACAGCGATTAAATATGGTTTAGATTAGGTCGCCCTTAATTCTATTGTTGAATTTGAGTGATTTTTTAGTTATTATAAAACTATTTTACTGCTGGAATCTAAAATTTAATTTTTATATGTGCCTAATTATGTCATGAACTCATGATCGTTAATGCCCATCATAACTGAAATAATAACTAACTAAAAATAACTATTTTGGTTAAAATTTATTACGAAACCCGTTTAATTTATTTATCGTGTGAGTTTTGCATTGTGTTTTTTGTTTTATAATTATTTTTTTCACATTTTTATTTTGCGTCATTCAGCTTTGCATGCTCTTTGCACTAAAATCTAATCTAGTTCATCCTTTACCAACCTAACATTCCCAACATCCTAAATCCCGTTGACACTAATTGTAACCGATGCCTAAATTAATATAAGTAATCTACACTTTGAGATCAGCGCTTAGAGTTGAAATTCGTGTAGCAAAAATTAGGTGTCGGTTGTTGTTAGTAAAACGTGGATAAGTCCATTAAAGTGTGATGTGTAACATCATATATACAAATTCCCCGAACTTACTCAATCAAACTTATAGGTTTGTGAATGATTTACTTTGATGTAATTCGTGAATGTGTGTGAATAGTTCAATTTAGATTTAGTTTTAGAAAATATTTTAAGGTGCTACATAATGTCCGGTCGGCAAAGATTCGGTAGTTTTTAGATTTTGTTGAATAAAACTGCCGACCCGATTCAATTACTACTTTTACGGCTTTCATTCCGTTCATGAAAGCCGCAAGTAGTAATTGATTTCACGAATGACAAGGAAACTACTTTTAGTATCAATCATCGTTTTCCCTATACGTAAACAGGCTGTTACTCTACACGTAATGTTTGCGCAAAATCTCCTTTATGATTCAGACATTGGAGTCGAAAATAAATTGCGTCAACCGATGAGACTTGGTAGGGGAAGACCAAAATATTTTTTTTGCCAATTCTTTGAGGAAGTTATCCAGTGAAATGACCTGAATCACCACGTAAGATGTAACAATTCGACTTTGCCGACCGACATAGCCAAATTTTGCCGACCGGCACAGCCGAATCTTGCCGACCCGAACACTTTACTTGACATCAAATCTTTTTCGTCTTCTACAATAAGTATTCTAGATCAGTATTGAACTGCCATCGACCTACTTTATACTCATTGTTGACGCAGCAACCACGTTTTAGTTGACAACTTCAATTTCATACATGATTGCCTATATGAGGGGCAGTAATGAACTTACCTATTAATAGAATGTCCGCCAATAAGGTTCAATATTCCTTAAATAAATGTGTGTAGATGTAGGCAAACAGTCCTTATTGATGGATATTGGTTATTAGTTTTTCGTTCATCATTACTTCTAATTTGATCTTTATTGCCGACGCTATCGAATGGTGTAATAATGCAGTGTGTTCGATAGGGATCCCCTATTCTTGGCTTAATTTATTTTGAACCAATTTTATTCCACTGCTTGACAAAGGTCTTCCCATAGCCTTTCATTTTTCCCAGCTTTCAATCTCATATTTTAAACTGGTCCAATTAGTCACGTCAACGTTTTCTAGGCCTTCTTCGGTAACGACGCTCGTCCGGCATTCAATATGCACAAAAAACATAGATTAAAAAAAGAACTTTACATTAGGTACAGTTTTGCACATGCCACATTGAAAAGTAAACTTTAATCCGTCACAGAAAAATACTCATCATGACTAGACAATATACTTAGTATGTTAATTAATTCGTATCTCCACTTCTCCAGTGATTCATTCATATTATTCACCATCTTTATATTAAACGGACATATCTGATGGCCTACCATGACGTGTTAAATTAATTAATGCGAGAGTAATTCCACTGTGGGAAAGAGACAGAGCTATACAAGCCATCTAGCGCCATCTTGTTTCCACACTGGAATTACCGCTTTAAGACGTCATGGGTCGTCAAAAATCTACTAAAATAGTCATACAGGGAGGAACTTTGGACCACATTAAACGTGCCTATGAATGAATAAAATTCAGTTTATGAATACTCAGAAACTGGAAATAACCTAGACATTAAAACCCCGATTAAATCACAATGCACAACTTATGCGCACGCGCATAGTAACCTCAGCTATGACTGAAATGATGTAATAAAGCAGTTTCCGCTGGCTATGTCATGGCTTAATGATAAAAACGGCTGTAGGGATAATAACTCAATCTGAGTTTAATATTTAACAAGATTTTTTTAATTCTGTAGATTTATCCTGCTTTTATACTTCTACTTTGGAGGCTCCATTTATAAACTTATTGTACTGCCTTCAGGGCCGGATTCAGCATGAGCGGCGCCAATTGCAAATTCTTTTTGGGGCCCTTTTTTTGAGTGTAAAGGAAGATTTATAGTATAGACACAGTACTAGTGCAGATAAAAAGTAAAATAAAAATCTTAAAGTCAATACTCAATATGTTTTTGCCGGGCCCTGTTAGGCTGTACTTGCAAACCCTAGTATCCAATACGCGGGGCTCCCTTTTGCGCGGGGTACGTAGTAATTGCTTCTCCTGCTTCTGAGTTAATCCGGTACTGACTGCCTCTCCTGTATCTTGTCCTACATGTACTAACCATGATACTTGGGCAGTCACCTCTTCATTTATCACCGAGTTTGTTCTAATTTTGAGTACTTTAGGTATTCGAGAAGTCTGGAGTTTCACATGAAGCCGATTTTGGCTGATTGCAAACACTTGTCAAATCACGGCTTTTACTTATAACAAACTTTTTCCAAACACAACGAAACACAGCTTTTTAACAAACTTTTTTTTTTAATTAATACACTTCTCACTTTGTGAAACATTTTCTTTTACCATTTATGATTTTTCAAAGCAATTCCAAGCACTAAAAGAAAGTGGAATTAAGATTAATTGCGAGAAAACCGCCTAATAGCATAACACACTGTTCACTATCACGACTGTTGTTTAACAAGATTCATTACATTGATTTATTAGTTAAGAAGATAGATTTAAACAAACCATCCTTTGTTGCCTTTTCTAGAAAAAAGAACTAGGGTAAAACACCCAATTATTGACCCTTTAAGCGGTTTTCCTTGCTTCTTTCGAAAAATAAACTAATGGACGAGTTGCAAGTGGAAATGAATGTTTTTGGAAGATAAAATAAACATTGGAGAATGTAACTAAAACATTATAAACAGTCATACAAAGGTAAAAAGTGTTTTTTTTCTCGAGTTTAGCAAAAACAGGCCATTTGACCAGTTATCAACATGCCTGTACCAAATTTTCATCATGCATATGACCAATTTTTTGACCTCCTGTAGTATAAGAATAAAATCAAATATTATTTATTAAGACTGTGATATGAGGTTTTATTTGATAAGAAACAAACAAAGGTAGTCTTATTGCCCTTCTCATTTTCTTTTTTCACACAATTTTGGTCTACAGTCTTCAAACGCGGCCTATAATATTCTTGCACTTATTTTTGAAGTTTTGTTGTAGTTTTATCACTTTTTGTCCATTTTTTCTCTTTATTAGTAGTTATTTCATTTATCTGTATTACGCAGCAGATTAAAAATGCTCGCCAGCAAAACAAATTGAAAGAATACGGCTTTAGTTCTTGAATGTGAGCTTAAAAAAAGTTCGAATTAATATTTTCCCAATTACATAAGACTGTTTTAACTTTTTCAACTTATGTAGAAGATCCTCACAAATGAAGAGAACATAGACACAAATCAAAAACTACCTAACAATTTGCCTCGGATATGATTTAAATCAGTTTGTTCAGACATGCAGGTTAGAGTAACTTTTGTCATAATTTTATGTACTAAACCAACTTATGACTGAGGCATTGCCCGTGTTATGTTCGGCAATTGTCCCACGGGATCATATACCGAAATAAAAAGTATCCTGCGTCCAGGTACATCCACCTAACCAGGTTTTTATATTATCCGCTTGCTAAATTATTTTAAAATCCATTCAGCCGTTCACTTTTCCTATAATTGTAAAATATTCAGGAGGATCCAGAATGTGACAGTAGACCGAAAATTTAAGTACCACGCTCAAATTAAGCTAGGTTCTTAGGTTACTACGTAAGGTATTTTTTTATGTTTGTGATTATGCAAATACACACCTTAAGGGGGCAACACCCATGGGCATAATACAGATGTAGTAAAGTTAAGCTACCTTACCATTAAAATGTACTATATCAAATCAAATTAAAATCAAATCAATACGTATATCAAATCAAATTAAAATCAAAAGTCATTTATTCAAATTAGGCTGATTTATCAGCACTTTTTCAAGGTAAAATTTTTACATATGACAGTCCCCCAAAGCGCCCCCCCTTCGACACTTCCTAGTGTTTTGGCTGGGAAGAAGAAGTGGCGGAACAAACTCCCCAGCAACACATCTGTCTGTACGGTTAGAAGAACCAAGATTTAATACAATTTAATAGAACATTCACATTATACATTAATTCGAAATTACATCGCAATCGTGACTAGAAGGCACAAAAGACAAACTAGGACCATTGCAGTAAATAACAATCCCTACGCATAAACCGTGGTGTTAGTAACTGGTATGTTCGTACATATGGTTCATTACCAGCTATTGACATGTCATGTCAGAAAAATGGTTATCCATACATTTGAGTTTACCACATATTGACCCCATCATTTTAACAAGTTAAGGCTCATTAAAACTTGAAAATCATGTGGAAAAGCATTATGTCTGTCTTAAATAACGAAAAAATACCAAACTCTAAGGAATCTATCGTGTAAAACTGAAATAAAATGACATTGAAAACAACCTTCAGCTTAGCAAATTGTTAAATTTCTTGAAGATTTTAGCAGGGTATTTTAATATCATAGGTTTACGGACGCAATATCGCTTTATTTAAATTTTCTGTGACGCCGATATATTACAAGATAAATTGTTTTTCATTTTCTGTATTCTTTATGCAGCACTGCAAGAAGATTTATTATTATTTTTGATAAAAACTGTTAAGCGGTCAATAGTTGGTGGGAGGTCAGCCAGCAGCAGTTGGGTACTTTACCCTATTTGAAATTCGAATGGTTTATGCAATTAGGCTGCAAACTTGTAAGAGTCTGATCCCACCGAATATTTTTGCACCAATTAAGGACTTCTCCACTTGATGGAAACAGGTCCTAAAACGATAGAAAGTGGTTGAAAGGAACGTTAAGCGTGCTGTTGAATTTTCAACTTAAATACTCATAAGATACGGTCCCTTCTTATTGTAGTTCCTGTTTTTCTTTCTTCTCAAACCCATGTGAGATTTGGTCCATTACATGGCCTCATTCAAGTCCTGAATTTGAGTTCAGTTTTGGGTGTTGAATCGAACAGCTCGCTCTTATTTCTTACCCAATTTTCACAATCGTTAGCCCTAATTAGTTTATGCAAGGTTGACTAGATATATTTTTTTATCAACCTAATTCATTTTCCATGAATAGTACGAATTTAGTCAACCTTCAATTGCAATTTCTTACATCGTTTAATGAGGCTTAAGCCCCTTTGCAGACAACGTGACGCAAGTCTCTGATACCTTACGACTCTGGTATCCAGGCGATTATCGCAATACAAATCCATAGAGGTTCGTACACAGGCACGCGTCAATAGAAACCATAGTCTTGCGTCGCTTTGTGTACGAAGGGCGTTAAAGTCGCAATGTTTATCCTGTAAAGCATTTTAATCACTATAACGATTAATGTATGGTTCTTTTTCGCCCAGCTCGCCCGTCTCGGGTACTACAAGCTGGCGGCGGCGGTGCAAGCAGACACCGAACAGCGCCCGCGCAACGGACTCCATCATCCACACCCTAAGGAGATCAGGTAGGACATTTTCTAAAAGATTAATGAGGAAAAATAAGAATATGTATGAACATGGCGCCGCTGCCTGTTGCCTTTGACACCGAGGTCTATAAGATCATAGTAGGTGGACTGAACTGTATATTCTGTTTAGTACCATGGGATTGAACTGGCTGTTATCAGTTTTATCAACTATTGAGAAATTGCCACTCCTAGTGTCTTGGCTGGGAAGAAGTGGCCAAACAAAGTCCCAAGCAGAATTACCAAAAAAACTATTTTGATCAAAATCAGTCTATTTTCAAACACAACTGTTTGTTTAGAGACCATAATTTTCAGCCCTTCAAACTGAAGTACCTTAGTACTAAAGGTCCTAGTTATAATTATATGTATGTGAAAACCTAACACGTGCCTCTAAAGATGACCTCACCTAAGTAGGGTGAGGACCTATTTATAGATCACCACTATTCCAAATTAGATGCATCAATACCTACCCTTCGTTATTCTACTTTAATAAATTAGAAGGTTCTACGTTAGGACGATCATTAAACATGTATTAGATAATTAGTTTTTTTGTCAATATTATGTCTTGATTGTCTACTTTTGAAAATACTTAGGTTAGTTATGAACTTTGAGGAGTCTAATCAATTAAATCAAAAGTCATTTACTCAAATTAGGCTGGTATATCAGCACTTTTTGAAGGCATTATTTTATATAAGACAGTCCCCAAAGCCCCCCTTCGACACTTCCTAGTATTTTGTCTGGGAAGAAGTGACGGAAAAAACTCCCCAGCAACACATCTGTCTGTACAGTTACAAGAACCAAGATAAATTTTTCAGTCAAGAAAGTAATTTTTCATTTATGAGAGAGAGTCTTCCTGGCCTGTTTTGTTCTGCTAATCTTAGCGAAGAAGACAAGCCATCAAAAGTCAGGAAATATAATCTATACTTTTAAACTTATAATATTACTTATAATAAAGCTGATGTTTGTTTGTTTGGTTGAAAGCGCTAATCTCAGAAACTACGGTTTAATAGTACATTATGGTACAAGTGTGTAATGTTGGTGATTACCGCTGAGGCGCCATTGAGACCCGAGCCGTTAGGTGAGGGTCTCAATGGCGCCTCAGCGGTAATCACCAACATTACACACTTGTACCATAATGTACTATTGTAATGCATAGTCCATTTATCGAGGGAGGCTATAAGCATGTACCATCACGCTATGGCCAAAAGGAGCCGAGCATCGGGGGCATAACCACATGGAACAACTAGTAGTGCATAAGTGTACTGTAAACAGATTCACTCTCTTCCTTTACTCTCATAGTATGATAAAACGGCATTCCAACACGAAAAGAGAGTGAAAATAAACAAAAATGGCATCAGATAGTCTTCGATACTCCATGCATTTAGCCTGCATGTCACTAATTCAACACGTTATGTCTATTGACCCGCATTCAATTATGCGTCGCAGACAATCAAACATAGTAATGCACTTGACATAATTATGATGTACTACAGACACTTCACACTTAAAATGTCAAGCCCCTTTGCATACCTTTTTATCGTGGTGATATCATCAAATGAGTCCTCCCGCCTAGAGCATGACGGGACTGTAGGACTGGTACTGATTAAAATTCGGTGATTCTTCCGTGGCCCTTGGTGAACTCCGCCTAACTGATCTGAGAATGCTGAAAGGTTTTTCCATCTGGATTTTTTTAGTAATGGCAAATGGCTCTGGGACTTGAGGAGCTCGTGGCTAAATAATTACAGCCGCATATTCCGATCGTCCGGCTTAAGCCGGGGTTAGATTGTGGATGGGTGGCCAGCTATCGTAGCGAATTTCTTCCGTGCCTCGGAAAGCACGTATAGCCGTTGTCATTTGTAGACATTTGACAGTCGTTACTATTAGTCCGAAGCTCTAAGAGTTTGACAACCAGTTAACCATCGTATTACCCAAACACTGGGTTGTGGAGGTTCGATAGGCAGTCGCTCAATGTAAAATATTGATATTCAACTGCATCTAGTTCAACTGGAAGCCGACCCCAATATAGTTGAGAAAAGGCTAGGCAGATGAAATGATGAGGATCTGGGGCTTTAACTCTGGCGTATTGTATGTACAGTGCAACTCTGCCTAACCTTTCGATGCTTACTGGCTGTGTGATGTTATATTTAGGCGTCGCTAATTGTCAGTCAGTACGAGGGTAACAATTCAAGGCCATAGACAACGTAAACCATAGCCAACGGTAACACTATTTTATTGTAAACACTTTGACAGGTTCCGAAGCATCCCTTTCCGTTTATTTATTAGAGGAGCCATTAATATTGTTTAGTTACAGCTTCAGTTTGTTTAGTGTTCGTGGAAGATTTAATATTAGTTCTTGGAGAACAGACTGCTTTGTCTCTGTAGGCGAAAATGGGCTATTTGCCTTCGTCAGACTTCCGTCTTTCCATGTCAGTTATAATTTATTTTGTCGTCAGCGTCGAACAGCCCAAGTACCCAGCTAGTATTTAAAGTCGAGTTGGTATTTGCCAGCCGGGCCTTAGCCTGTGGCTATGGGCCTGGGTTTGAGGTCTTGACCCAAGCCTATGGGCCTGGGTTTGAGGTCTTGACCCAAGCCTATGGGCCTGGGTTTGAGGTCTTGACCCAAGCCAGGCGGTAGGTACCGGGGGTCCTTGCAGGTCAAGCGTTAGCTCTTGCGACCTAAATGTAAACTAGATCAGATAGTTCATAAAAATAGACAGAAATTAAATTAAGGAAAATCTTGTTTTGTTATTTTCTGAACAGCTTCTACTAAAGCTTACTGGCTGGTATGCAACTTCCTACTTTACAAAAATGCCATCGATTTTGTTCTATGTCAGCAATGCTCTTTGATATCGATTCGTTAATGCTCCCTTGAATAGTTTATCGTATTGACGTAGTTACTGTAAAACAGTCAGTACTTACCAACTTAGTATTTGCATAGGATATAAAATTTTGTTACTAACATTGTTTCGTTGAAGAGTAAGTCAGGTTAGGTGTAAATACCCGTAGTACGGTGGGGTTCATAAATTGGTTACCCCAGTAAAGGATTGGTTGGTTTTATTCGGCTTTATTCGGTTTTATTCGGTAGATGGGAAAAATTGAATCGTAAAGCCCGCTATTGTCGGCGTCGGCATGTAACACAGTGGATTGCACAGAATAAAAGACTTGGTTCCATCTACAAACTCCGTTGGTAGATTTGATGACTTTGACTCCGGGGAGATGAAAAAAATAGTTTCATCTATCTGTCTGGAGTCTTGTATAAACGATACAAGAGCAAGCGAAGCGAGTTTTGAACGAGGGTACCTGGACTCGGACAAGTTAGGATAAAAATTTATTTAACTATCCATTAGTAGGCTCCTATTAATTCACCTTTTGGTATAAATAAAACCTTATCCAAACTTTTTCCCATGAGAGGGTGCAATTTCAGAACGCCACTTGCTAGGATCCTTACATAAGATTCCTTTCGCCTCGTCCAAAAACATACATTGGGAAATACAAACAGGCCGATTGAGACCTTTCACATAAATCTAGTCTAGGTGATATAGGTAAAGGCCGTGCGGATCTATCAGGCTGAAATGTCAAACTGTCTGGAGAACCATTCGTTGCCATCGACATTTCCCAATAATTGGGTTGAGCTGGTTTTATATTCAGTTGCATACTAGTTGTATTGAAAGACTTTATTGAGTGTGTCGTATCTTTTGTTTTGTTTATCCAAACTAGAAAATTCAATCCCAAGATTTCTGCCTAGTCACAAATTCTAAGTGTTCATCAATTTTCATCCCCAGACTCGAATGAGTATTTTACGCTATTCCTGATAGTTCCGGATTTGGGTGTCCAAGCCTACTTGAATAAAAGCATAACAGTAACCGCCTTAGTGGTGAGAAACGTGACATCGACTTCTAGGCAAAAGATTTAGGTATCCGTAAACAGAACTCGGCAAGAGTTGGTACCATCTGACGGCCACCGTTCTACCACCGGGTGCGCCCCAAATAAAGCGGGATAGTGACAGAAAGATGGTGATGATCCTGTAAATAGTATTCTCCATCTCTTTACTCCATAACTTACTTATACAAGAAATACCAAGTTCAATAACCCAGTCACAAACCAAACTAGTTTTAAAATCTAGCCTTCGTAACGATTAGATTTCTAATTCCTGCCGCGAGTACTGTCACAACCTAGTTACCAATTACGCCAGTCATTATAATAGAGAAAGTATACACAGTTTTTGAGATTACTGGTCGATAGTGGCGATTGGCTAGTGGTGGTTAGTGGCTGTGCATGGGATGGCCCAGCCACGTGCTTTCTCTGAATTAGCGTGTAGAGCGGCGCATGACAGTTGATTGATGAAAGTGGGTACTATAGCTTGTTGGTAAGTCTGTTGCTGTGGAGAATAATTTTGTTCAATACTGGGATTCACTGGATGCCGACCCTTAATTTTTTTAGAAGGGCTTGATTTTGAATCGCTACTTCTGCTTCCCAGCTTAATGGCCGGACGTTTTTGAACAATTTTGACCTGATTAAGGGGCACGGTAATCAAATCAAAAGTAATTTTACTCCAATTAGACTGATTTATCAGCACTTTTTAAGGACAATATTTACATAAGACAGTCTCCCAAAGCGCCCCCCGACACTTCCTAGTGTTTTGGCTGGAAAGAAGAAATTGTTGTTGGAAAACAAGAACTATTGTTTAACAGAGAAAAGTAATCCCACTCTACAGACGTTGACCCAGATCATTAAGATTTTATGAATTTATGGGTTGTAGGTAGAATCTTTGGCTCTACATGAGATAACTTTTTTGGCAGTGTAAATAGTGATAGTTCTCGTCTAGGCAGTGTTTTACATGAACATGTATTTGTGTTGTGTTTTTTTTCACTATTTTGGGTCTTATGGTCTTGTACCACATCAATAAAACCATAATTATGTTCTGGTATTGGGCCATAGAGTTTTTTTTTTTTTTAGGAAAACCGCATCAAATTCTATCTAAGCCTTTAAATACGTTACAGCATTACGGTGGGAGGGGTTCGCATCGGCGTCTTGAGGACGATGAAGTACCTGGGACTCGTCCTCGACAGCCGGTGGAACTTCCGGGAGCACTTCCTGTGTTTGGCCCCAAAGCTGAATCGGGCAGCGGGCGCCCTCAGGCGACTCCTGCCCAACCTCAGTGGGCCAAACGCCTCCTGCCGTAGGCTGTACGCCGGTGTCGTGCGGTCCATGGCCCTCTACGGGGCC
The DNA here is from genome assembly GCA_028554685.1 of Agrotis ipsilon. Classification (NCBI taxonomy): domain Eukaryota; kingdom Metazoa; phylum Arthropoda; class Insecta; order Lepidoptera; family Noctuidae; genus Agrotis; species Agrotis ipsilon. Next base: position 14,235,712 of record CM052974.1, read on the forward strand.
CCAGTGTGGGCTCTGAGCATCCGGACGCGACCACTAAAGTTGGTCGCATGCCAGAGGGTCATGGCTATCCGGATGATCCGGGGATACCGCACGATTGCCGGCGAATCGGCCAACCTGCTTGCCGGATTGCTGCCCTGGGATCTGGAGGCGACTGCCCTTCAGCGCGTCTATGAATGGCGCGTGGAGGCGCAGCGTCGGGGCGTAACCCCGCTGCCTCGAGAAGTCGAGGCGCGGCGGGAAGAGCTCCGGCGCGATCCCAGGGCAGTATGGAGGGCACGACTGTCGCGACCGACGGCCGGGCACGCCGCAATAGCGGCGATAAGATGGCTGGAGAGACGTCACGGCGTCCTAAGCTTCCGCTTGACGCAGGTCCTCACCGGACACGGATGTTTCGGGAGGTACCTGTGTCTTATGAGAAAGGAAGAAACGCCTGGGTGTCACCACTGCGTAGATCGCCCGGAGTACACAGTCGAGCATACGGTGCAGGATTGCCCCGCTTGGGCGGAGCACCGACGTGTCCTCACGGCGGCGATAGGCGGAGACCTCTCGCGCCCAGCACTGGTCGCGGCCATGCTGCGGGGCGAGACGGAGTGGGAAGCGGTCGCCTCCTTCTGCGAAGCAGTCATGCTCGCGAAGGAGGAGGCGGGCCGCGTGAGAGAGAGGACAAGGTCCACCCGCGGTGGTGGACGCCCACGGCGTCGGACGTCGCAAGACGATCTCCGGCCACCGTAGGCGCGTGCATGCGGGCGGCGAGTAAAGGGCAACTCGCCGCCCGACCATGGACCATGCCCGGGTCGACGGCGCGTCGTGTTCCACGCGCGCCTCAAAGAGCGTCAGCATAATGACGAGGCCCCCTCTCAGAGGGTTAAAGCCTGCCGGGGTCGCGGGTCTTATACCATCACCGTGACCCCGGAACATAAAGGGCTATTGAAGGACACCGTGGATTTTAGTCAGTACAAGTCTGACAGTACCTCTCGCCCTGCCCGGGGTGGGAGGTCTCATTTGATGATTTTACCACGTAAAAAAAAAAAAAAGCCTTTAAATACGTCTGACAGATGTTATGTACGTCGCCAGAAATAATAATATGATCGACCAAAGTAGTTTCTACTAGAAATAAAATAAAAAGAAAATTCATGTTGAGACAAATAAGTGTAACCTTCACAAAGGTTATCTGCAAGTCTTCTTTTACGTAACCACCATATAAGTGTAAAAATAACCGGAGTCTTGACATTTATTATTACGTCAAACCAATCGATGAGGTGTATTATTTTTGAACCTTCGACTAAAACTGGTTAGATTCCCGAAAAAGGTTGGCTATTGCTCAAAAGATGATGTAGGCTATTTATGGTTTAATTTGCGGATATTTCAGGATTGGGTTTCCATTTTCGAACACTTTCTTTTTCTTTAAAATAGGTGACCCCAGGAATTTATCTAGTGTCGTGAGTACGTTAACAAACACTTAAACTCACATACACGTACAGCCATACACTTATCAACTAGCTGTCTACCGTATAAATATTTGTACCGTGCGGGAACTGAAACCGCGACCCGTAGCTCAGCAGACGCGCAGCAGTCAATCACACAGCCATTTCGGCAACAATTCCATAGATGTAGGTACTTATATTGTACTAACTCCTGCTCGCAACTGTGTTCGCGTGAAGTATTATATAAATATTATTTGAAACGGATAGCATTCAGGAATCAATTTGTTTTAATGGTGGTCCGACCAGAAAAATAATAATTTGGATCTGAATTTCTCAGATTACCGATTAGTGGAGGGTATCCGTACAAACAAATACATATTTGTAATATTAGCATAGAGTGTCATTGAAAACGTAAAATGTTTGTTGCAGTAGGAGCAAAACTACCACAATGGACACTGAGAGCCTGGTGCTATGGAGGCGGCCCCTCACCACACTGGAATACTTCTTCAAAGAACTGATTATATTGATCTCCACAGGAGTACAGAGGTAAGAATAATCATCATCATCAGCCGGAAGACGTTCACTGCTGAATAGACCTCCCCATTTTGTCCGCCAATATTCCGAATCGACTCCTAACGACATTTAGCCACTTGCATCCATCCCGCGGCTCTCACGATGTCGTCCGGCCACCTAGTGGGAGGTCTGCCTACGCTGCGTCTTCCGGTCCGTGAACTTTTCTTTCCCACCTTCTAGAATAATACTTGTCGTATTCATAAGCGTTATAATGCTAGAAATTGATACTGGGATATCAATTGGTTCAAATCTTGATCCCGATCTTAGAGTCTAGCCAATCAACAACCGAATTTACTTAACCGGGTCTTAAAGATTGCGTACGCCACAAGCTCTTTAGCAAAATGGCCAACCTGAAACGCTCATCTATTGACCACAATTTATCCGAAAAGGTTTTGTAATCTTCATGTTCTGGGACTGCTCAAACCAAGTATTCTGTCTCGATACGGTAGTGATCCCATTGCAGTGGATTGAAAGGCTCGATTAAAGTCGTTAATGTTAATTTAATTAATGATTCAGTAATTATCAGATTTAGGCAATCAGAAATGGTCAGAATTGCACTACAACATGTTTCTTATGGATGGTGGAGGTACTGTAATGAAAAAGGGTCATTAATTATTATTATGTTTTGTTTCAGGTTATTAGCGTACAAATTGTTGGCACTGACGATATTTATAGCAATATTAGGCACAACTATATCTTACTATGTTAGTGGCCCACATCAGCCTTATGTACAGGTAAATATTCATTTTATACTTAGTAATCTTAATTGTAACATAAACATAGTATATTGGGTTAGTTTTTAATCACTAGCCAAAATTTAAATGCACGATAAATAATATCGTGCAAGTTATTGCATCATGCGTGTGCGCATCTATCAGTCTTTTTATTTTTCACAACCTAACCACTGCAACTCCTGAAAGCCAGAATCAAGTGGCAACCACCAGAAAAGCGCCGAGACAATGAAGCTCGACGTGTCCCGGAGAATGAATTTACCTGACTTTGATCCTGCAACGAAATTAACAGAAAAGAATAGTGTAGGAATAGGAAAAATATGTTTCCACTTCCCTCTATGTAAGCAGGACATAGAACAAAACAAGGTCAATAGGCACAAAGGGACATTACAACTGAGAGAAGCCCAGTAGCCTAGCACCACGTTTAAAAATCTTCTCAGTTACCAGTCTGCAAAAAGATTTTCCGGCACAATATTTTAATAATTTCACCACGGTCTCCGCTGTCTGAATAGCTTTGGCTTTCTATGCTGATGACCGTGGGTTGTAGTTTTTCTAATGAACTTTTTTCTCTCCCAAGCAGCCGCTCCCGAGCTCGTTTAACCAATGCAAGCATTTTAGCTGGCTTATATTTCGACATAACATAAAAAAAACTCCATCGCATCTTTGTTTCTTCGCACTCATTCGTTATTTCTTGTCTCCAGGTAGTAATAGCCAGTTTAGCATGGTGGGGTTGGTGGGTGGTACTAGGAGTGTGCAGTTCAGTTGGTCTAGGTACTGGACTCCATACGTTCCTACTGTACTTGGGCCCTCATATCGCACGCGTCACATTAGCTGCGTACGAGTGTGGGGCGCTCAACTTCCCAGAACCACCTTATCCTAATGAGTGAGTATTGAGTTTTTGTATTTTGTGTTGTATACCTACGCTTTCTTGGCAATTTAGATCCGTAAATAAAATGGACTAAAGTTGAGTGTTGTTTGTGTTCGGTTCGGTACATACAGACTTAAAGGGGAGATAACTTGCTCAATTTTATCAATAAATAATAATTCTATACTAGCGGCCCGTCTCGGCTTCGCACGGGAGGACATGTGGACACAAAAAAAAAATTCGTCCTCTATAACACAGTCCTGGTGGTTTTTTTAAACCTTTTAAAGAAAAGGTCCTGATGCTTACAAACACAACAAAAAAAGAATTAAAGTACGATTATTAATTCGAGTCAGTAAAATGACATTTGTTCATTAGAGAAATGTACTACATTTCATTGTACCAGTGACAGTTGCACTTGTCATTTTACTGACTGGAATTAATAATCGTACTTTAGACGAATTGGTCCAGTCGTTTTCGAATTATGAGCTTAGCAACACATTTTGCGATCCATTTTATATTATAGTAGATAGATAGAAGAAGATTTGAGGTCGGAAACCAACCCCTACTGAATGGTAGCCATTTCTGTTTTTTGATAGCTTTTCATGAGGCGTACAAAATGAAATGAGAGCAGTGGTGGCCCAGTGGTATCGGTCCCGACTTACGAGTTGTAGGTCGTGGGTTCGAACCCAGCTTGGCGCATTACTTTGTGTAATTTATTTCATCACTACTGCTCTAAAAACGGTGAAGGGAAACATCGTGAGGAAATCGGCATGTCCTAGAACCATCAAATTCGAAGACATGTGACATCTGCCAATCCGCACTGGGCCCGCGTGGTGGATTATGGCCCACTCCCTCTCACAAGAGAGGAGGCCTGTGTCCCAGCAGTGGGAACGTTATAGGCTGATGATGGTACAAAATGAAAGTACTGTGGGGATGGCATTTAGTTTTATTGACAGGATTAAGCAAGCTACCTCGCTTTAAAGTTTGTACAGACCTAAATTGTACAAGTGGACACATTGTATATTTATTTCATTTACCAACGTCGATTGCTACATTATCTTCCCCCTCTTTCCAATTCCAGCATAATATGTCCAACACAAATCGACCCGAACAACGTGGTGACGATATGGAACATAATGTCGAAGGTTCGCATCGAGTCCATGATGTGGGGGATCGGCACCGCCCTGGGCGAGTTGCCGCCGTACTTCATGGCGCGCGCGGCCAGACTGTCGGGCGGCGGAGTGGCCGAGCTGCAGGCTAGTGATGACTCCAGGACTGGCAGGTGAGATACTAACTGTTAGGGCTTCCCTAACAGCGAGCATTCACCTGTAATGTAACATAAAAGTGCGAGATTTGATGCTCTACGTGAATCTGTAACGTTACATTACAGGTGAATGCTCGCGGTGAGGGAGCGCCCTTATACATACATAAATACCGATAGGTTAGGCAAAGGTGTATCTAATGGTACTCTCACATTTCACCAGCGATATTAAAGTCCTATTAAGGTAATAATAGGAGGTGAACAAATTGCCTAAAACCGGGCACAAATCCAAACTATGTCTGGCTCTAGAAATTCGAGAAACTTTTTTTGCCTTTTTTTAGCATCGTAATATCATCAAATGAGTCCTCCCACCCCGGCCAGGGCGGGAGGGACTGTCAGACTTGTACTGACTAAAATCCACGGTGTCCTTCAATAGCCCTTAATGTTACGGGGTCGGTGTAATGAAATAAGTCCCGCGACCCCGGCAGGCTTTGGCCCTCTGGGAAAGGGCCCGGTCATTTTTGCTGACGCTCTTTGAGGCACGCGTGGAACACGACGCGCCGAGTCCTACAGCTTTAGAGATCATTTGAAAAATAAATTACTTAGCTAGTAGTATTACAAATTAAAAATATGTGGACAGGTCTTTGAACTTAGCAAAAAAAGGCTACAACTTGTTGAATTACAACTTGCTATTTTTTACTATCAACTTACACGGCAACATTTTTTTGTGCAATCATGGTCATTTATATCGAACTTCAAAAGAAACAAGTCGATTTTTTGTGGGTCGTTACTATGATGTATCAAGTCAGGGTACAGTAGGAGATAATTAATGTTCTGTGACACGTGTCGCCAGCGACGTCGAGTGAAGTTGTGCGACATTGCTAGACTTCGCAAGACATGCGAAGAATAAAAGAAACAAGTCGAGAAGATGGTGATTTGCTCGACTTCTTATTCTTTGATTTTGAACTACAACACAGTAATTAATCATAACCTCCTTTTGGCTTTGCCGTAGTCCGGTAAAAATTGGAAATGACTTCTCCCATGCCCCAATCTAATTTCATCCACATTTCCCCGAACATTTTGCAAAACAAGATAATAACCTAAAAATTCTCGCTTTTCAGAGCAAAACAAATGGTACAAAAGCTAGTCCAGAAAGTAGGCTTCGCGGGTATCCTAGCCTGTGCGTCAGTACCAAACCCACTGTTCGACCTGGCGGGTCTGACCTGTGGACACTTTTTGGTACCATTTTGGACATTCTTCGGAGCCACTGTGCTGGGGAAGGCGGTCATCAAGATGCATATACAGAAGATGTTCGTTATTATTGCGTTCAATGAGACGTTGGTTGGGTGAGTTATTTTAAATAACCTTTTTCATAATTAATACCGGCACTGATAAAAGTTTGCATTGCAAAAAATGCCTGCATTGATTGATTGAGGCAATCTCAATCAGAGTGAGACAAAAATACCGACTGAAATGAGAAACTCCGCTTTTTAACCGACTACAAAAAAAGGAGGAGGTTCGTCGGAATCTTTTTTTTTTATTTGTTCTCCGAGTTTTTGAAGTCTGTTAGAAACAGAATGCGCATATTTTCTGCGACAGTTTTTTTTTGCTTTACCTTTTTTACATAAATTAAGTACATGGTAAATGTATTATAATTGTTGAAATAATCTAGTGGAGTCCACGCCACCACTCATGATCTGCGGTACATTCCAGGTACTAAATATAATACAATTTTGGATGTTATGAATTATGATATAGACACTATCGCCGCGTCAAAAGGATTTGAGTAGTGGCGCGATCTTCCTAATTTATTATTTAAGTATTTTTTGTAAAGACGCCAGCAGATCTGTCTATTTTTTCCATTCGAACATGAACCTTCTTGTTTTGTAATAAAGTTGAAAATCTATTAAAGTTCCACACATTGGGGTAGGTTGATGGCTGGCGTTTGTACAAAGTGACATCTCAGATATGGCATTATATTGCCATCACACATTACAAGTCAACGTTATTATTTTGAAATTAGAACGTAAGGGTCAATTCACACCGAGACGCACATTTCAATGACATTTTAATATTAACTCAAATGTAACTTTATTTGCTACACGTCGTGTCACGCCGCCATCGGTGTGTACTAAGCCTAATATTTTCTGGTTATCCATGATTTGTTAATTATTGCATACATGTTTAGAATAATTATGACACGTACTTTCTATTCCAGCCAAGTCCTTTCCTGGGTAGAAAGGATACCCTACATCGGGCCAAAACTAGAGGCTCCACTCCTAGAATTCCTCCGCAACCAGAAATCTCGTCTTCACAAAAACGACTCGGCGTCACCCACAGAGAACCAGGGGTCTGTCCTCTCCAGTTTATTGGAGAAATTCGTGCTCTCAATGGTGGTGTACTTCGTGGTGTCGATAATCAATGCGCTTGCGCAGAATTATAGCAAGCGAGTTGGTAAGAAGAAGGGCAAGAAACGGGAATAGGGTCTGAGATCGCCGGGTGACGCGTTATGTGCTATCGGTATGTATTTTTCATCTTTTCTAATAACTACCAAGAATAATTTTTGTGACCATAATTTATCTATTACCGAAAATATAAAAAAATTCTGGTGTTTCATACATTTTCAATGGAAAAATATGCCATTTTGTATGTAACATCGGATTTTTTTATCTTTGCGGGTGGCTTTCATAGTAAAAGTTGTTTATAATAAGTACTTACTGTCCATGAAAGGTTGTTAATGTTTTACAAATAACCCTGCTGTATTTGGTATACTATACACCCCGTATACAAATACAGAGGGGTATGTTTGTAAACAAAAGCATAAACCGGTAAAAAAATGGTTCTAGTTAATTTTAAACTTAATTTGAACAGTCCATAAAAGTACATGAATAGTATAATATTTATAAAATGGTGTACCTAATACTTATAAATATTATATTTTACGTTCCAGCACGGCGGCGGCCATCAGACCGCATGCGCCGACGTCGGTAGTAGCGCCCCTCGCGCGTGTTACAGCAACTGATACAACGTAACACGCCACACGCAGCACCTGTACCGCGACGTGTTACACCGCTGTCTGCCGCTCTCATGGCGTAACATGTTATGTAACATAATATTAACTTAGATTGTAATGTACATACTAGACGAATTATAAAGGTACGGATACCTTTTTAAATATTACACAAAATGGCTGGGCGTTTTGTGGAATATTTATCATTAATTTCACAGTTTATTTAGTCTAGCTATTTTGTTGGTTATTTTGTTATTTATCTATAAAGGGATATGGCATGTTCAAGACTCAGGTTTAAACCTGGATCATTTTGTTTACTACGTACGGGTCGTTAGTTGAATTCCCCACACAGCACAAATGACACTAACCGTTTACAAACTAACAGCGACCCTGGAACGCAAAGGGTAACTTTAAGAACAGGATGGATTTTTAGTCAGATGCGTCTGACAGTCCCTTTCGTTTTCATTTTTCCTTTTCGACTCATTTGATTTAGGTCCCTGAATAACTTATTTTATGGACCTTACAATAGCCAACTTAATAGCTAAGTGAAAATAAGGACTATAAAACTTTCATTACAAAAAACCATAGACAATACCTAAAAACCATAGATATTCTCTATAGATAAAAAAATGTTTCAAAAAGGTTTAATGCCTTACCAAAGAGCGTTTTGAAAGGACGGTGAATACATTATTAGGCTATTATTAATATGTACATAGTAGACTATGTATATAATGTGCGATTCCATCAATGTCATTCTCTCAAAATTCTGACGATGTACTACGCGACTAAGATAAGAACGAAAACGTCAATGACCTCCACCTGTCAACTGTCACTCGAAAAAAATTTCGTGCAAATTATTTTTTAATAATATTTATTTTAGTTTATTTTGATAATGTTATTTTAACATTACTTATTTATTTATGAGTGTGCACAATATGGCGTTTCTCATAATTTCTTTCATGTCGTGGTCACATTGCAAACATTTTAAATCGGTAAAAAATAGTTTAAACAAGTTCGTATATAATGAGGTGTTGCTATAATATGGGCAGGTTTTAGTGTTATTATTAACTAATAATAATAAATGGTCAGGCTAATAGTAATTATAGATTCGTTGGAAACCTTCTGGAATGAAACATTTATATGTTAACTCATAAAAAGATACAAGGATGTTTTGGCGTGTGACCAAAAAATTCGGCATTTTGTTCTTTCAAACTGTTTCATAAAATGTTTATGAACTTTGTTATCTTCTGTATTTCTCACTTGACTTGCTATATAAAATTGTCTCGTTCGCTCCTAAATCTATTTAACTGAACTTAATTCTAAGTCTATTTAATACTGTTTGAACACCATTATTATCTTAAATATGAAAACGAGAAAATCAATTTCCTTCGCCATCATTTCCAATTTCACATCCTTACAAAGAGCAATTTGGTGGCCCAGTGGTAAATATCCCGATTTACGAATTGGTTCAAACCCGGACAGGCACATTACTTTCTGCTATTTATTTCATCACTATTGCTCTCAAAACGGTGAAGGAAAACATCGTGAGGAAACCGGCATGTCTTAGAACCAAACATTCGAAGACACTTAACCAATCTACCAATCCGCACTCGCCCGCTCTTTCTCATAGGTAGTTGTGTCCCAACAGAGGGAACATTATATAGCCCATTTCGAAGGTTTCCAAAAAAATCTTAACAACACATAAAACTTTTTAAATACATAAGGAAAAACAGCTATCGCTCGACCAATAAGCTCTTGCCTTTACAACAATAATAATGTATATAGGTAGCATTAATATATAAATTTAACACATAACGGTTTGTGTGTAACTAGGTACACTTCTGCCCTACCCTTCGGGGTAACAGGCGTGATGTTATGTAATATATAAATAACTAGCTAATATGTAACAACAATGCACTAGTGTGCGTAATTGAGTTGCCTATGAATGCCCAAACTTACTTAAGTCAGACCAGAGCCTCATTGGTTGAGGGAGAGAGCGCCAAACGCGGTCGATATCGATGATCGAGTATTGTAATGACAACTCATGGTATGGGTACAGGTCAAGTAATAAAAAAGAAACTTGCTTTACAATTAATTTCGCTACTATCAAGTATTGCCCCGGTTCGAAAAAAGTTCAAAAATCGGAATTAAATTATTAATTTCCAGTTGTAGAAAAGATGTTTGAGCATTCATAGGATATAATAATGAGTGACTAGGTTTAGCTTAGGTGCTCAATATTAGCCCATAATTGTTGGGCTTACTAAGATAACTGAAAAAAAAAACATGGCTATAGTTTGTATTTCGGCAGTTTAGATTTAAAAATATGAGTAGTAGACAGGTTTTTAGTTTTTTTCTCTTCCATAAACTAGTTAATTATAAAATATCTTAACCAATTTTGTTGTAACTTATTTGCATTAAACAGGATTACGATTCTTCTCTAAGTTCGATTCGGAAACAGTTCATTTAAATGCCTGAATTCCGCTTACGCGTATGTAAGTCGCGTACGTAGGTAGCGCATACGAATACTAATTACCGCGTACGAATGTACGAATATAGATTTTGTTCTTCATAGCACCATACTGCGACACTGACATCAGCGGCACGTACGTGAGATTTTTTTCCTGACGTACGCGGTTTACTTGTAAGACGAATTTAGTAGTAAAAAGTAATTAGGAATGTTTTTTCATTAATTTGGTTTATTAATAGCACTTTTATACATAAAGTGTTAATATTTCACTTGTAAAACTATCATTAAAAATACCAAAATGTGTGTTAATTTATTATTTCATAATTTGTGATTATATTGATTCCAAAAAAATAACGTTTGGTGCTGTTCCTATTTAATTTGATGTCCCCGTTATGTTTAATAAGGTTTATACCTAGTCCATTTATTATTTATTTATTCACTTGCAATATCGTCGGTTATCGCTTTGTATTTATGCTGAAGCGGGGTTGGCTAGATATAACTTATTGTTTTGATGAATATGAAGAAGTTTTGGTATAAATTGATAATTTATACATAAATTCTGAACGGCTGTTGTTATCTTTAAACCTTGTTGATTCTTAAAAAAAAAACAATGTCTTAAAAATAAAATCAGTATGTTGAGTTGTAAGAAGGCCACTTTAGCATAAAGTATGAATTGCGATTTTATATTTAGCTAATTGTATCGCAATTCATATTACGATATAATTTAAGTGGCCTTTTGTATATTTTATGTCATTTATTTACAACAAAACCTCTTTAATATTCACTTATTAATATACTGAGTTAACTTAGCCCAATTAATATTAAGTATTTACGATTGAAAGACATTTTTGTATCTCGTGTTTATAAAAGATGATTAATGTTTAAGTAGATAAATGATGTCCAGTATTAAAATTAAGGATTTTTTAATTATAATAGGAATGAATTCATTGTGTAAGTTCAGAGTTCGCATTCCTTTGTGTAGACAGTTAAAATTACAGTTTGATATAAATGTTTTGAATTTTAAATGATTATTGTAGTTGATTTTGGGTTTGTGAAATGCTAATTATAATGTGTTTTAGTTTTACAAAATCTTATATAAAACTACGATTTTTTCTTAAATATTTAATTATTTTTTTCTTATAATGAGTAGCAACTATACCCTTTACTAATACTCAAATTAAATTTCTTTAGAAGCGTTGAAGATTTATGACGAAATATTTCTTCTAAAATAATTTGCATTTCATTTAAACCTAGATATAATAACATTGTGGGTAATTTTATGAATTAAAAATAGCAGTGTGCAAATCTATCTAACGTCTATTCTATAACTGTAGGTCTTGTGGATTAGGTAAATGTAGGTCTCAAATTCTGCTAAGTTTATAATAAAACTAAAATTTTAATTTTTGATAATTTTATTGTAAGTTCACTCTGTGGTTAAAACTCACAAAAAAGTAGCTTTCTATAATTTACGCACGTTTTTCTAGACAAACTAAAAAAAAACACCATAGATTTTTGTTTATACCTACACAATGTATCGCCAACGTTGTCCATTGTGTAACCGAATAGGCCATTCATATTTACGCACAAGTGCCCAACAGTGTTCCCATTGCGAAATAGTAATGTGCAATACTTTTCATATATTTGTGAATTTTACTTTACGTTAGATATCTAACAGTGGTGCCAAATACATAGTATTTATGTAATTTAAGGAAATATTATGAAGCTTAGATCCTTTACTTTGGTACGCAGAAATCAACGTCTTTCTTAGTTTTTATCTTTTAGCAGAATTTGAGCCTAAAATTAAACTCTAGTGACATTCATTTAAAATTGTTCATAATTTAATAGTTTATTTAAAATCTACATTCTTTTAAAGTATGCTACATTCCACATTATTCTAGTTCTTTTAACTTTTTAATTTTGTGTACTTCCAAGTTGTCTAAAGTCTTTCGATAAATTGGCTGTAAACAGGGTAGGCTTTACAAAGCCGGTTTTAAAAGTTAAAACTAAAAATATTTATTGCAACTTGTAACCAGAATTAAATTCAGAATAAAACTCCATAATTATTCATACCGAGTGACTGCCACAGTTAAAAAAAAGTTGCAGTGTTGCAAAATCATTTTTTTTTAAGTGATTTGAAATAGGTTTGTTTTTTTTTTTAAGTTTATTGTAATATGTTTTTTTTGTCCTGAAATTGTATATAAGAGAATGTATTCGTATTTATCGTAGTTTGTACAGTCATGTGGAGTGGTACATTAGTACAAAATATTGCTTATTTTTTTTGTAAGTTTGAGGTTTCATACTCACAAAGCAATAAATGAATGTTCACGAAATACTGAGTTTTATTTTGTTTCTTTCCGTGTTAGGACCTGAACAGAGAGGGATCGCGGGACTGTCTAAACAAGTAACCCTGGAACGTAAATGGCTTTTGAATTAACACCGTGGGTGTTAGCTAGTATGAGTCTGACAGTCCATTCCGCTCCACCCGGTACAGCAGGGCTCATTTGACGATTTAACTACACAAAAAAGGCCTGAACAGATGAGGACTTTAGTCCATTGAGGACACAAATCCATAACTGGTGAAAAAATGTTCGCCGCGTATTGCCGTTTGCTGTCTGTGCATTGCTGCCTCGTACTTTTGCAGTAAGGTCTCTGCACTCTCGGATATTCAGGAGAATTTTTGTCTGTGTTATTCGTTATAGTCTTTATGGGATCTATTTTGGTGGTCTCAGAAAAGTACACCAAGGACTATTCCTCACCTTTGGCCCTAATAATTCAAAGAAGAATGGGCAGAAATGTATGGACCCCGTCCCTTTCTTTGTAACACTCCCATCCATATATCAAATGAAAGTACGTGAAAAGTGTATCATTTCAATGTATGACAGCAAACCTGCAAACTATAGGAGAAAAAAGTTATTGAGACTTTTATGTCAAAAGATGAATTTCGATTTTTAGAAGAAAACATTGCTCTTAGCTTTTTCTCATGATAATGTGTGTATAGATCATGAGAAAGAGTAACATTGTTGACTTAGCGGCACCCACTTCTGACTCTTTAAAAGAAAATCATAGTACTTAGTAGTAATAATTGTATGAAAATAATGAATTTAAACTAGATTGGGGTTTTAGAGGCTCAAAGCTGTGGTAGGGGTACCACAGGCCTTACTTAGAAGAACATGGCTATAAGACCGTCACATGCCGCCACAACCTAAACGTTACTCAACTGACTAACGAGGAAGCAAAGGAGTAAAAAAAACACCAGTGTACTATGGATGATCGTTGAAGTCATTTGTTGGTTTCCTTCATTAGGACACTACACTACACGAAGTCCTAACATAACAGTGTCTGAATAGCTTTTTGTCATGGTAATGATGCGTACCAACGCCAACGCTTGTACCCATCATTTCCATGTGAAAATCTGTGAACATCGCCGTGTGGAGACACGTTCATATAGAGTATATGGAAATATGTGGCACGACTATAATATCGCCGCGATTCTATCGATTGTGGAGATAGCGCCTTATTCTTTTTCAAAAACGCTATAATTAAATATTAAAACTGACATTTTCTCTGTGAATCCCGGCCAATCTTCCATATACATATTCTCGTAATAACATACTATGACGAATTCTGACTCGAAGTAAAGATCGCGAACACGTAACACATAGTTGACGCCTGTCTTCTACTTTCATAGTCGACAAACCCAATCGTTAAGGCACAAAACCGTGGACGAGCTGAAGGTAGTCCGAGAATCAGCCAAAGACACTGGCAAGTTTTTTGCATTTCATGTGACTTTTTTTTTAATACAATAATGTCAACGATGCATTAGCACACAGTATTGTATATATCGTTGGTATTTTGACATAAAAGTCTCAATAACTTTTTTCTCCCATGCTTTACAGATTTGCTGTCATACAATGAAATGATACACTTTCCAAGTGCTTTCATTTGATATATAGATGGAAGTGTTACAAGGGGTGGGACGTTTTGTCCATCCTTCTTTTACTTTTGAAGCATAATTTAGATTTTTTCCTATATAAAGAAACAATTCCACCATCTGTCGCTCTTTTAGACTAATCAGAACAATAGTCATTACATTGCCCAGCGCAACATGCATGCATCTAAATGGAAATGCATTTTGTTATATTTTGGTACTTTTTAACGCATCATTTATCACTCGTACGAATGCTAAGCGCAGTTTCTAAGCTCGAATTATTGAATTTGAAGCTAACAGTGAGTCCCTTTTTTAATAGAGCAAATAGCATCCTGTTGCACGATGAGAAAATCAGAATCATGCTTCAAATGCCAGCAATAATTATAATGTAAGACCTGGAACGCAATTAAAAAATTAACTGTCAAGTCCATGGTCAAGTCAAACCAGTCAAACCAAATTGACACTTAGTTTTGAGGTTAAGTGGTTACAGAAATTTATTTATTTTCTATTTATTATTGTATTAAAAAGTCGCAATGTTGCGGCGATTAGCTTGTACGATAGTTCAATCTCGCGGCATCAAGCACACAGTTAATGTAAAATGGGTACGGCCGGACTACGTGCCTGCGTACAAACCAGAGAAGTCTGGAGACTTGGAAGGCCTGCCTCCCATTCCTGAGACCGCTATAGGCCAGGATTATGCTTTGACTGAGGAAATTAAAGAGTAAGGTTTTTTGTATAGATAAAATTAAGTAGGAATAAGTAAGGTAACTCAGAATCTGATATTGTCAAAGATGTACAATAATAATAAAAATAAATTAAAGACTTACAAGAGAGGCTTGACATTCAGTTTATATTTGCAATCTAAACTCCAACAATTATTGACAAAAAATATTTAACCTTTCAGAGCATCAGAAGCAGTAAAGAAGATATTCTCAGTGGGTCACCTCGGACGCAAAGAGTACAATCGTTTAGTGAAGCAGGAGCTGGCCGACAGAGTCCGGAGACATCAGTATGATTTTAGCACTGCTGAGACTAAAAGTATGATGATTTTTTATTGCTAACAACATTTTTTTTTTTTTTAGCATTCCAAAATCATGGAATAGCAATCAGATGAATATTTATGGAAAAATATGCATTAAAGATATTTTCTCTTATTTTTCAGTTGCCTTCCTGACAGGACAGATTAGGTATCTTCAAGATACCATGGATAAGTTTCCTAGAAATAAGAAAATGAAGGTAAACTATCAGTGAGATTTTTATTGCAATTAATTCTCATGTCCATTGATGACAAGCCCACATTTTGAGATAAGACCCTTTTAACCTCAAACAGGACTAATTTAATTAGTCTTTTTTCTATTTCTCATTTAAATTTAGTCTGACACTTATCATTTAATTTATTTTCGTTTTTTTTTGTTGCCCAATTTGAGTCTATGTATTCCTTTTCTTTATACAATTCTAATTTTACTATTTTATTTTCTTTAATAACCTACTCTAAAAATAACATTTTTCAGCAACTGGTGCAAGAACTCATAGACAGAAGAAAGAAGCTTCTGAAATTCCTCAGGCAGTACGACTATAAGAAGTTTGAATGGCTTTTAGAGAAACTCAATATTGAATACAAGGCCCATCCAGAGTAAGTGAATTGTTGTACTTTCATTGAAAATTACAGAGTAGTCATCATCATCATCATCATCTCAGGCATAGGACGTCCACTGCTGAACATAGGCCTCCCCTTTTGATCTCCACAGGTACCGGTTGGAAGCGACCTCCATCTGTTATAGTATTGTCGCAAAGAAATGATTTTACAGTTGAGAGACCAATTTATATTTTACTGTCTTCTGAAACTGTTTTGACTAATGTATCCATACAAAATGCAATAATAATAATAACATTCCACAACTTGATAGTTTAAGCAGAGCTTGTGTTATGGGTACTAGACAACTGATGAACATACTTATATATTTCTAAATACATACATACACAAAAAGGATTTGGACATTGGTCAGAATCTTTTCAAAATAAAGCCTCTCTCCGCGTATCTGATCATAGTCAGGGCTGACTGATAGCAGATAATAAATGGGAAAAAAAAATACATACATATTATAGATAAATTACACAGAACAAATGATCGTGCTCATCGCACAAACATTCGTTCTGGATTGGAATCGAACTCACGACCTCCGGCATCCTCAGGGTCACTAACAACCCTATTCTCAAAGCTCGCAGATGCCAAAATCTTTTCTTCTTTACTACTATAACACAAAATTTCATCAATTTTCCAGATCCTTCCACAAGTTATCCCGCAAGGAATCTCTACGCAAGCTCACAGAGATGCACTGCAATGACATTCGCAACAAAAAGCTCTCAGACTACCGTACCTTGCTCGAAAGTCAACAAGGACCATACTTAGAACAAAAACTAGATGCTTTGAAGTTAATACGAAGTGAACAGATGGAACTAAAGTTACCGATCACGGTCACCGAGCAAGACATTAAGAAAGTTCAACAGCAGTACGATGACTGGAAGATTAAGGATGATATCAAGCAGCAAGCAAAGAAAAAGAAGAAGAATATTGTTCTAGAAATGAATTGAGTTTTGTTGATTATATTATAGTTAGAGGAAAGTTTGTTTTTGTTTTATTTTATGAGTACTTTCGCGTGGTGGTAGGTAGAACTTATAGAATCTCTAGTATTTTTACTGTACTCTGTGTTATTGAATACCGCAGCTGCGCAGTGAGTTGCAATCTGAAGTCCCTTTGCATCATACAATTTTATTTTCGTTTTTGCCCCTGCCTAATGCTAGTTCTTCATCTTCTGTATCGAGGGTGCGTTTACAAACATAACCTCAGACAAACAGACAGTCACGGAAAAACTTGTAGGTCACACACAAACATTAGTTTTTAGGCCGGGATCGAACCTGCGACTCGCAGCGCAGTCAATGACTTGCGCCAAGCTGTCCTTTCATTCCTAAACATGAAAAAGTTATTTTAAGGTTAGCTATTCCAAATCATTTTATACGGAGACCTTGGTACTTACTAACAATGCAGATTTTTTTGGGTATGTAATTCAAGTCTGATAAGCAGTTTTTGAGTTCATGTATTGCAAACAAACATACAGATATGTAATCTTTTCTGTTTAGATAAATTGTTAGTAAAAACAAAACAGCTAGTTTAAAACCATTTTATTTAAAAAGTAATTAAGTACAAATTACATACAAATCTTAAAATTAAAAAAATATTCATAAGTATAAAAGTATAAAGCGTATTGTCAAAATCAGTCGAATTTGGACGGAGTATATTTTACATAAACATTGACATTTTGAGTATATATCGCGATTTAATATTTAAAATAGTGGAATGAAACACTTAACGATAGGGAAGACGAAACTTATTTCCTATAATTTACATAGAATATGGCTTTAGGCTAAGATTTAGGCGTTGGACCATAATACAGGCAATTAATAGCTTTAGATCAGGATAAATTGTAACTCCTCAATAGATTGGTGTATTAATCTTTTAACCGCCAACGTCGGATATATCCCAAACATATTTTCGGGTCCATTTCGCCGACGTCGGATATATCCGACAGAAAAAAACGACTTATTTAATGTGCTTTAAGTAGGTATTGCACTTCCGTCTTCGTTGTAGGAGTTTTTTTATTCGATTATGTTTTTACAGTGACTGGCGCTGGGGGCACTACAGTTGATATGAAGTCTGGCTGATAAAAGGCCAATCAAATAAAAAAAAATCAAAACTAAAATATATTGGGAGTAAAATTATTTTTTCACTACGAGTTGATTTAAACTTGCCTGTATTATATTCATTACAATTTAAGATAATTTGAAAATCGCCAAGCAGTCATCTGTTAACTAAGTAACATGGCATTGACAGAAACTGCATTCATTTAGTTAATGTCATTGATGAACTTCTCTTTTAAAACCCCGCGCTTGTTAAATGGTAGGAAATAGCTAGGTGTTCTGACATCTGCTTATATGGAACAAAGTGGAAATTATGTTGTTTCTCACTCCTCTGTTATTTTCGCGTAATCGAAGAGAGTTAGCAAATTCTGTTTTTTCCATTTTTTCCGGGCCTCGACAAGTTTAATGTTGATTCTGCCTTTCTGGCGATGCTAATAATGTTTTGGTAAAGGTAGCCTTTCGAACTAAGCGTCACAAACGCAGCGTCTATAGCGTCACTGTCATAATGGTCATAATGACCTGACTGTGACGTCACTGACGCCGCGACAGTGACGCTGCGCTCGAATGACGTTTCCTAGAATTTCATACATTTGCATAGAACGCACTGTCGCGGCGTCACAGCCGCGGCGCCAATGACGCCATATACGCTCAGTTCGAAAGGCTACCTTAAGGCTGGTGGTAATGATTTTGGAATATATTTGTCTCAAAAATAACTCAGATAACAGAAGACTGCATGACGCTGTTGGCACATTGGCACTGCTGCACTAACACCAGGCTAGCGGTAGACGTCACAATGACGTAGCGTCACCTCACACACGTCACAGTGACGTAGTGTGCGGCGCGCGCGCGTACGCGGTGGGTATGAACCCGGAGCGGCGACACTTGGGCGCGTGCGCCCACAGCCAGCCCTCCACGGTCTGCTGCGTCAGGTCCGCGTACACCCACTCGCCGCGCTTCACTGACAGGTCGTCCGGGGCCTGCGCCTGGAGTTGGACATAGACATTGAGTACAGTGTATCGTGAGCAACTAGGTTACACAATATCTAAACATGAGTGAAAGAAAAACATCGTGGGGAAACCGGCATATCCTAGAACCAAAAATTCTAAGATTATGTCACATCTACCACTCTCTCTCTCAGAGAGGAGGCCTGTGTCCCAGCAGTGGGAACATTATAGGCTGATGTTGATGAGTGAAAGAAGGAAGTGAAAAAACTTATACCTGTCCATGCCAAAGTACAAAACCATGTCATAGTTATTTTTCCTGCAGAACTTCAAAGTAGTCTTGCGTTTATACTAACTTAGGTATTAAGCCTGCCCCGTATAGAAATGCCCCGTGCCAAATAATAATATTTATTTGTGCCTGGCTAAATATGAGAATGAGCAAACATAATAAAGAAGTCATTTCCAAATTTTTAGTTTGTGGAAAGAAATAATTATTAAATTGCTAGCATTTGAACCAACTTTCTGTACCCTTAGCACGAGTTTTCAGCATTTGAGACATAAACTGGAATTTTGACAATTTTCAAGGAAAAAATTAGTTCCTTCTTCGCACACCACAGGCGCTGTTCCATTCTTTCATAGAAGAAAGGCTGTAAATACTGGAAAGACTCTAAAAAGTAAAATAGTGAATACTCGTGCTAGGGGTACTGTTCACTTAAAAAAGAACGTCAGATGTTCTTACCAACAGAGCTATCGCAACAAAGTTTCTTATTTATTTTCAAATTTATTTACACGTACAGATAATAAGTGGTCACTGACCAAATTACCAGTGTTTAAAGTCCTTACCTTATAATCGTAGAGCATGACTAGTTCGGTGCCGTGGTATCGTCCGTCGCTGTCCTGTGGCTGTGCGTTGTTCAGTTTGTTGTTGTTATTCAACAGTGAGTTGTTGGGATTCGTTGGCGGCGGCGATAGGATGGGCTGTGTGTTGTCTTGTTGGGTTGCTGAAATATTTTTTTTTTTTTTTATTAAATTCGAGGATTTTTCTCATAAGCAGCCTACATTTCCATTAATGGGAAGCAAGTGTCAACTCACACAGAGATCCATGCGGACCAAGTGTGGGTGTTACATATTTCAAAACTCAGCCAGATCAGCATTTCTGTGTTCAGGGATAATTGAAGAAGTTTTGATCAAGTTTTCAGCGTGCCTCAAGGAAACTAGGCAAGACTGGTTGCCTATTTCAAGGAGTTAGTGTATAAAGTGCTGAGTTGGATGATTCAATGGTTTGATAATTTACCTTGTACAACTGCAGGATATACGAAGCCGGAAGGTATGAATCCCTCTTGACCATCACTACGCACAATCCAGTACCAATCTGGGTCTTCTCTGTTTAGCACTGAAATACAATAATTGGATATTTTTTATAATACTTATAAATATTGTTGAGTGTATCAGAGTAAAGTAACTAAGTAAGAAAGGTATGGACAACTACTGACGAGGCCAAATGCTTGCTGGGGCCGCGAGACTGACTAAACCCTTTATGTTCCAGGGTCACGGTAACGGCTATTCAAGGAATGTTCTGGATTTTAATCAGTACCTATGAATCTGGCAGTCCCTTCAGGGTGGGAGATTAGATGATTTTCTCACATAAAAAAAGAATTATGGACAACAACTGGATTGCTTTTTAATGCTTTTTTGCGGAAAGAAAATAACGATTGAGAGCAAGACTCGAACTTGCAAACTTGCTTCTGGATAAAAGAAACACTCCAAATATCTGCGACCCCAGATGCTCAATCAAGAGCCAATCAGAGCCATGTACCGTCTGGACACATGACGGTCACCTACGGACAAACTCACCAGTGACAAATTCTCCGCGTTCCACGTCCACGTCGTTCTCGTCTCTCGCTGTGAAGGTGTACAGCACCACATATCGTCCGGAGGGATCCTTACTGAACGGACACGCCTCTCCCTCGCTGCCTAGCTCGGAGTGTCCGTCGTTTGTTACGCCGTCTGATACCGATAATCTGGGGAGATATAATAAAAAGTAGTAAATGTAAGATAATTTTGAGTAGTGTTAAAAGTTTTGCCCACTAATTGTGCTAAATTTTAAGCACTGTTTCAGTTTCATTTAGGACACAAGACTGACCGACATAGTGTGAGTAGTTTAAATACATATATTCTAGACATTATTCATCATCATCAGCCTATAAATGTGGCTGGGAGTCAGGCCTCCTCTTTCTGAGAGGGAGTGGACATTATTCTGAATGACTGAATTTTGGGTCCATTCTCACAAAATAGCAGGTCTAAGTGTCAGCACGGGGATCTTTATAGGAAAATTTCTTCAGAGTACTGACACTACTCACCGACAAAAAAAAAACATTAGGAATAGGAAACTCATAAATCACAGGAACAAAAAACAGATGCCTGTGATGTGTACCCAACTTCTTTTTTAACCTATGTTGTCCCAAAGCTGGGCAAAGGTTCTCCCATGACCCTTCACTCTTTCCTCTGTGCTGTTTTCTCCAACTAATCCTTCCCATAAAGTAGAAATCCGAGTTGATTTATTACTGTGCCTCTCTATGGTATTCTAATTACGGTTTAATACTCACTGTGAAACATCTCGATGCGCCAGATCAGCGGGCGAGCGACTCCGGGGCAGCTTCTTCTTGAGGTCGTGATGCTCGCAGGGCGCGCAGTACGAGTGCGGGATGAAGCCCTCGCGCCGGGACTCCGCCACGATCACGTACACCCAGTCGTTCTCCCGGTAGAGCACGTTTACTATTTGGCCGCGTTTTACCTGGAAAATTACATAAGCGGTTAGATGCGTGTGCGCACTTATTTTTTCCGTCAATGGTGCTGCTGTCAGACGCATTTTTAACAATGAAGCGAGAACTTTGAGGTGATAAATACGCATAGCATAAGTATAATCAGTCTATAATGTTTTCCATTGCTGGGACACAGGCATATTATTATTCTCTGAGACTCTAAGAGGGAGTACAGCTTGGCAAGAGTCTCATGCGGTGACAGTTAAAATACGAAACGTTTTTTGTGAAAACACTATTAAAAAAGTCATCTCTCATCATGAGTAGCTATTTTCTACATTATTTCGCAACAATCATTGCGTAATTGTTTTTTCTTAATTAATGAAACGACTAGTAGCAGCCTCATTTTTCCCCTTTTTTTTTGCCAAGCTGTACTTCACCACGCGGGCCGATTCTACAGGACATGTTGTTTCCTCACAATGATTTCCTTTACCTCTACCTAGCTAGGAACTAAAGAGATCTTATAAATCGTAATAACAGGAGTTACTTATTAATGTTTTGAAATAGATCAATTTCTCACAGGTCTGAAAAGTTGCACTGGATGAGAAATCTCCATTTATTTACCATATTCTGTTTCAACTTATTCTAGTGAACTTAACAGAAACCAGTCTTACCTCTAACTCATCATCAACGCAAGGAGCAAAGTCATGTAGGACCACCATCTTAGAGTCCGGACTGAGACCATGCTCCTTTTCTATACCAACCCTCACGAGAGTCTCTATACTGGCCGAGCCTGTGATACGTCCCATGCCAGGGCTTAGCCCCGATCCAGGACGTGATAAGTCTTTGTCTGAATCACCGCTGCTTGCTGAAAAGAAAGATGCTTGTGTAAGTACTTAATGGTTTGGAAGCTTAGACCAGTAACACTCCTAGATACCAATATTACGGGAAGCTAACTTAAGTCTTTATGACAAGCAGACTGTTCAAATCCTAAAATTATGCTTTCTATGTCTCATTTTTTATATTTTTGATAGTTTTGCTCTAGACTCTGGTCTAAATTGCAGATAACAAAGTCTATGATGGAGTGAGCGATCACAGAAGCATTGAACATGCTTCTGTGATCTAAAAACTAAGCTTTATACTTGTATGAATGCTGTTCATAATTTAGATGAAAATAGGATTTCTGAGGGTCAAAATCCACCACTACGGCCATGTGCGGGTTGGTGGATGTCACAATGCTTCAATATTTTGTTTTCTTGGAAACTTCAACCATTTCATTCTGGTACTATACTTATTAATGCTAAATAGAGAAAATTATGATAAGCAGAGAAATTAGTTAAGCCTAAAACAAGTTTTGTAAGTTATTCAGCATTATTTTGCATTCTGATCTAAGTAGTCAAATGGCTATTTTATACACCTTTAATCGGGAAGCTAAGGTCTACCTTATGCTAGAAAATAAACTTGATCTTGTAATAGGTAATTCTTTAACACAGAAATTATTTTTATTGGTTCATACATGAGCAAAAAATTAGATTGAATTCAGTGAGTCATAAAAGATCAATTGTGTTCTGTGCAATCAATCTAGCGTGTCTGGTAAATCAATTAACTGTTTATTGAATGGTCATACTGAGTTTTATGATGTGGTAGGTATTTTTTAATTTTAAAGTTTTGGTTATTTGGAAAATAAAGTAATTAAATGGGAAGAGCTGCTTTTAAATGCTAAATGTAGGTTAAATTTTAATAACATTCCATAACCAAATAAGTTAGAAATTTTTTAAAAGTTGTGGTCTGAATCATACATTCAAACTTTTGCATCTATGGTCAATCAAGTTTTTTTTATCTAAACAGCCATTTACAATACCTAAATTAAGGTTCTCACGGTCAAGGGTATTGGACATACAGGTTGTCAGGTGAAACAGGATGAAATTACTAGTTTTATATATTTATAATTATATAGAAAGTCGGAGGTCATTGACTTGAAAAGTTGCCAATGAAAGCTCGATACTTACATTTCTTCTTCTTCCCCCTTCTAATTCTAACAGGACACAGAAACGCCATATTGTAATTAACTTATATTAACACATAACAAACAAAATTAGGTTAAATTCAACAAGTTATAGTCACTACTTTGAATAAAATACGATTTTCTCACGATTTCCTACATGTCAAAAAAGTTCACAAAACAACTTTTTTTTATACGTTTCGTTACTGCGTTCGGGTTGTGCGTTTCGTTTTTCGCAAACATTCAACATTATTTGACTTCAATTTTATGTTTGTGGTTTTTAATATTTTAAAAATTGTATTTCATTTTCATTATTATAATCTATTTAAATTTTATTTTTTCTAAGCAAGTTCAGTTCGGCCTACGAAGTAGAAATGTTTAACCGACCTCAAAATGAAGAACGTTCTCGATTCAACCGAGCTTCTTTTTTTGTTGTACAAAATCCTAATTACCTATACAAAATATTGGGAGTAATTTTTTCGTTATGAACATTCTTTACATTTTTGAGGCTTTAGCATAATAGGCTATTTGCAAATGAAACATCAATTCTTTCCGAAAAATGTTTATTTCACAGTATTAGGTAGGTACGATATAAAGGCAGTCATCAGCTTAATTTCTAAATTTCAAAGATACATTTTTGGCACATGCATATTTAAACAGCAAAGTACAAAAATACACAGAAATTATTTTCAACAACTTTTAACTCTAACTCTAAAATGGATTCAAACTTAACTAAGTTTAACATACATCATTGTTTTATACATTCGTCTTTACCTGCTATAAATAACATTTAAACTTGTATAATTATTATTTTCTCTAAATGGTTTAGTATTCCGTAGTTACCATCTTTGTTTCAGAACGGAGAGTCAATTTATATTTGAACAATAACATTATTTTATAATAATAACTATAATTTATTGGTAAATACATTATTTTATATTCATAAATAAATATATTCTTGATATTATTTAACTATAACAATTTTATAGTCTCAATAACAGTTTTTGAAGCAAAAGAGCGCTCATTGTCAATTTTTCATAGTAACTAGTTGACTAGAACATTCAGAAACTAGTTTTTAAATAACAGTGTTCTATCTAGTACATTATATTTTAGCATTTTTATTTACAAGTTTGTCAAGCACCCTTTTGCTTTGAAGCTCGCTTCATTATTTTTATTTTTTTCTGTTATATTGTTTGATAATTTTGGGGCTTTATTACAAAAACTAATGCAATAGAATTGTGATCATTAGTTTTTTTTAAAGCTGCCTGTACCGACGGAAAAAGCTGTAAAAATAAATCATGCAGAATCATAGACAATTTATTGTTCATAATATTATTTTGAATAGCTATTATTATACTTCCTTTTTACATTTTTCATTTAAATAAAACTATAAAAATAACTATAGATGTTGCGTGTCAGTTAACGAATGCCACGACTCGTGACGATGGTCGGGAAATTTTATACAATCCATCCAATGTTTCAACCTCCTTCCTTTAGAACTTGCTCCCAAAACTAGGCTGCCTAGGAAGTCATTGGGTTTGCCGTAGTCTTTATCCCAGACTGTCAATGTCAGATTTTGGCGCGAAAGTTCGGTTGGTCGAGTTTCAAAAAGAAATTCTTCGTTCCACACTGGGTTTAGGTTTCGCCATTTTATTGATGTTTTGTGCTTCTTGTGGTAAGGATCGGGGTCCAAATGCCTGAGAAGAAAGAAAATTTCTTTAAATTTACTTAAATTAAAATATCTAAGTGTATTATTTTACATTCAATATAAACTACCTGACAAATATTTTTTTCAAACAAATTAAGTTTCAACTAAATCTTAATAAAGTAAACCTTTAATATCCTTTAACTGATTGATTGTTAGAAAAGTGTTTTTACAGAAAACAACCAAAGGGATTTAAGGTATAATTCTCCATTTTTGGCACTTGGGCGTCGAAAATGAACAGCGTCATCTTGATACACATAATATTACACAAATAATAACAATGCCATTCAATCACCAAAAGATCCATGTAACAACTGTACATAGCCGTTCAGAAACTTACAATTTAACAAACGGATCCGAATATCCATTACTATCTTGTGGAGGCAAGTCAGCTCCTCTACAAATGGTGACGACCAAGGCCCGTCTCCTGGTACTGTAGCATAATGCCAGGAGTATCCGGGGTCCAGTCGGCTCTGACCCGGAGGCTCCTGAGAGAGCCAGTCGGAGTTGTGCGGGGGACTTTGTACATTCTCGTAGGGCTACCGTCGCTGAGCCCATCTCGTCACAGCCGTATCTGGGGATAGAAATATAATTGTATGAAAGTATTTCATTATCTTGAAAAAGATAAAAATGATGTGATGCTATGCTATGGTGTTCAAAGTTATCAAAGTCTACACTATCTGGTTACGGGACTACCGAATTATCGTAACCCCGGAACGTACGTAAAGGGTTATTGAAGGACACTGGATTTAAGTCAGTACAAATCTGATAGTCCCTCCCGCTCTGCCCTGGCTGGGCGAAAATGAGTTCTTCATTTGATGATTTTACCACGATAAAACAAATCTACACAATCCTAATTTCGATAGCCATTTTTTTCCCACGAATCAAGGAAGTGTCAGGGAAGTGCCAGTACAAACTGGAGAGGTACCTAAGTATGTACAGTGGAAAAGAATAGAATAGGAATATACTTTATTGTACACCAAAATCGAATACAATACTGTTTTATAAAAGGTGGATGTTTTAAAAGATGTCGTGTAATAAAAATCAGTATACAGGGTGAATTTTTCAACTGGGCGTGGATGGCTATTTTCGAAACTATGAGGAATTCCGAAAAACGTTGAAAGGAGTCTCGAGGCCGATTTTGATGAAAACTAAAACTGCATAAATGGATTTTAGAAAAATCAATAATCTTGGCTAGGAATCGAACCCGCTGATTTTGGAAAAAAAATCACACCCTGTATTATTACACTGTTCGATAGTGTTGCTAATAAGGATAAAATGCTGGGAAGTAATCATATACGGCATGATTTATAATGAACTTCAACGGGCACTTATAGAACGTCAAAAAATTCGGCATGGTTCGGTATGATAGTTTCCAAGAAGTAACTTTTACCGTGTTATTGTTACATCAAAAAGTTCATACATGATTTCGAATCAAAAAGTTGTGAAACAATAAAACTCTCATAATATTTTGATTACAGCATGGAAATTATATTTACCTAGCGTATTTGTTCAAAGCGTGTTCGAATTCCATACAGTGAAAAGTTAAAAGTTCTGTTTGACCTACTTTTATACGCATCGGGTGATGCTAAAGGATTCCCATAAAAACATAAGATAAACATTTTTGTAAGTGACTTGGCGTGGTAATAAGAAGATTACCTATATTTTATTCGTATTCTAGGACAAGGTTGCTTGGTTTTCCATCCGATCTAGGTTGGCGAAAGAAATTGTTTATAATCAGGGTCGGTCTACGCTGGAAGGGTCTGGGTGGCTCTTCAAGCCGGGAAACCATTCAAAAATGTTCAAAATTAGCTTCTAGAGGATAAAGGAGGTTGTGGGTTGTGGAGTTTAAAAAGGCAATCGCTCCAAGGTACCTAAATACTGATATTAAGCTGTATACGGATCGACTGGAATCAAAAATAGTATTCGTAATAACTGCTTTAGGTTTGACTTGTATAATACTATACTTAAGGAACTCCAAGTAACTTATCGAAGTATTTTTATCAGAACCCTAATCCAAGGATCTGATAATATCGGGAACGTGAGATTCCAAGCACGTTCTAGTGCCAAACTTTAGGGACGGAAACTTGTCAACTTTAGGTACTTCTGTCGTCTATACGTCAGAGTTTAGTTGGTGGACAATCTGCCCACGCTTTATTGTCTTTTTTATTGCTGGCAATCTACTGTTCAAGAACTCCAGTAATATACTTGGGACACGATTTGAAAAGAGAAGCGTCGCGAGTGTCATTTATTTCATTCATGGCAATGTCATCATCATCTTCCGTCTCATTCTACTTGTGGTCGACGCAGCACGTTTTCTTTTTTTTTTTAAATTCCATTTTCTCTTTTGGGAAGGCAAAGGGATCTAGCCCATGCAGCCTGTACGTTTTCTTCTTTCATTCTCCCCTGTCACATCATGCATTGACACTCATCAGTCACAGTCACGTCGCGTCATCGGACCGGTTTAAAAAATAAAATGTTTCAACACTCCTAAAGCGCCGTATTCACGTTCCATCTTGCTGTACGTCCCGCCAAGGTCATACACGATGCACGAAGCAAAAACACCGTGATTTTGACGTACGTCAAGCCTATTCACGTTGTTTTTGCGTCGTGCATCGTGCATGACGTACAGCCGTGACAGATGGTGAATACGGCGCTTTATATGCTTTGTTCCCACACGCCTGTCACCGGCCAGTCACCGGCACGTGATCTATCAGTCACCAGTCTGGCACGTCAAATAATATTAATTCCAATAATTTTCATTCGGTGACGTGACGTGACTGATGTGTGTGAATGCACCTTTAATCCTTTTTCTTTCAAATCATTAGCACAATCCATCCAACTTTTCTTTAGCGTTCCCCTTTCTTATCCATCAACATTCGTAACTAGTTTATTTTTTAGTCACTCACAATCTCATACCGCCTCATCATGTGTCTATGCTCTTAGATTTTATTTCTAGAGTCTCGGCAGTTACTTAGGGTTGCTACACATAGTACACATAAGCGGGCCAGCATTGTCGGTTCGGCAATATTTAATTTTCTCGAACAAAAAAACCAAACTCGTTCGGTTTCAATCAGCGTCATTCGTGCTGATCGCGTAGTCCATTCAAGTCTATACTTCATTGAGGTTGACGAATCGAATGATATTAGGAAACGAAAAAACGCGATCGGTAGTTGCCAAGTCAAGTGATTATGTGCAAAAGCCGAGCGATTTGTGATTACCGAATTACATTACGGTTTTACCGCCTACTTATATGTCGATTAATGCCGACCCGTTTAAATGTACCTATGGTAATCTTTTAGAAAACACACGTGTCTTTTGACTGTATCACGATGCGAAGTACCACTCACGCTGTATAGGTCTGCCGTCTGTAAATCTGTGGCCACTTATATCTAGTTGAAGAAAATTGTACCTAAGTGCCTCCTTAAAATGATTGTACCTGACGTTTTATGCTAAAGTAGGGGGCAGACGAGCGTAACTTGAGTACGAAAATGCCTGAAGCTTTCTCTTTACACTTGAAACTAATGGATTTCTAAGAAACTATTTTGATTTCATTTGATTTCATAAAGATTCCTAATGTTTTTTTTAAGTATGCCTCACTTTAGGATTCCCTGCAGTATTCTTCATTTTCCACTAGGGGCAGGAGGTGTTGTGGGTGGCCATCTTTTTTTTTCCAAAATATTGCTTAATACTAAGAATTTCTTCTGTGCGTGGATGCGTTTACAAACATATAATCACACCACAAACGCCCAGAAACCACTTGAAGATCATACAAATATTTTTTGCTCCGTGCGGGAATCGAACTCGCGACACGTAGCTCAACAGTCCAATCGCTCAGCGACTGCGCTAACCGTGCTGCCAAAAGGACAAGACCGGCTCAAAACCGTAAGATCGAGTGTTATAAAGATCCATACCTGTCATCATCAAACAGTACTATCTCCAAGGACTTGACGGCGAGGTCAGACTCCGTGATGCCGAAGAAATGCAGCGTCTCGTTGAACTCCGGGTTCTTCGTCTTGTGGACTGTCTTCGTTCGAAGTCTGTTGGAGTAGGAACCTTCTGGAAGATCGCAGAAGAGATTTGTTAAGTACCAAGAAGTATAAAGTGAATATTAAACGAAAATTCATCGATGGAAATTGGAAAAACTTTGTTCAAAGTTGTTAAGAATAAAGTTTTAGGCATCTTGTTGTCACAGAAGTTTCATGTTCAAAATCGTTTTACAAACTCGAAACGAGCCTGGAATCTGTTTAGAATAGTTTAGAGTCTAGACAGAAGATTTGGGCAACCACAATCGACATTAATATTTAATTTACTTCAGTGTGTTATATTTTAGCATAGATTTTCAGTCGAATCGAATTCAGTACAAAATGTTGGGCATAATAACAAACATCTTGTACGTTTTACAAAGCCTTTCTTTGCTCTACGCTAGACATTTGTCGTGGGTTTGCTTACAAACATATAAACTCACATTCACAAACGTTCGGACACGAATCATACTTGATACTCTTCTACTCACCTCTCGGCAAAACTTCTAATCTACAAAACGGATCTGATAATCCAGTCATATCCATGCCAATGAGTCCCCTCGCTCTGAGCACAGTCACAGCCAACGAAGAGGTCGCATTTTCATATGCCAGCTTGATTTCCAAGGTCCCAAACCCTGCATCAGGTATCGTTGGGGGC
Organism: Agrotis ipsilon; assembly: GCA_028554685.1. NCBI lineage: Eukaryota > Metazoa > Arthropoda > Insecta > Lepidoptera > Noctuidae > Agrotis > Agrotis ipsilon. The sequence continues at coordinate 14,265,757 of CM052974.1, forward strand.
CTCTCGACTTGTGTAGTGGGCTTGGTCATCTCCTTCCTCATGCTTCGAAGACTGTAGGCACTGCCTTTACTCCCGGTTCGTTTTAAGGAAGCTAGTGGCCTCTGGGTGAGGCTGTCCTGTCTGTGGAGGCTTAGGCCGCTAAATCCGTGGGATAGGATGTCTGTTTCGCTCCATTCGTAGTGGGCGTCCTGGAATAGAGAGGGGATGATCAGTGAATAGTAAGGTATTGTACTATCGCTGGGCAAAGTTCTTTCTTATCATCTTCAACACATTCTTTTGGGCAGTTTTTTCCGGCCATTCTCCATGTCGTCACGCCAGCGGTTTCTAGCCCTCCCTTGCAAACGACAGACGACGCTTGGTTTCTGGCAGTCACTGTGTGACGACTTTGGCCCATAGATTATTATACAGGGTGTCGCAAAACTCAACGTCAAGCCGAAACAGGGTGACAGGATTGATCATAACCATCACGAGAAAAACCTGAAAAAAAATCTGTCCCATGACGACGAATCTTGAAAATTTTAAATTCGTAGTTTAACAAATAGTCTCAATGCTTGTAAACTTGACGCAATTGTGTCATTATTTTTTATTGTGATACGTTTCCAAAGTTTAAATGAACAAAAATAAAAAGACTAACCACAATAACCGAAAAATGGTACAGTTTGATCTTTCTAGGTTTTATTAAAATGCCCATAATTTTCAAACTGATACTGACTGATAGATATTTTTTCAGATTTTTCTCGTGACGGTTATGATCATTCCTGTCACCCCGTTTCGGCTTGACGTTGAGTTTTGGGACATCCTGTATAAAAAATGATGTAAGTGTGCTGATCAACCATCTCAACCTGCCGGCTTTTCGGGTTGGTCTCATATATGAGTGAATTTCAACAGGTCCTATAAAATTTTCATTTCCGTGGTTTTTTTAATCTTAAGCTTTTTTAAAAAAAAGAAACGCTCTTATTAAAGTTTTTGATAATTTATATATTCTTGCTTAATGTCTAGCAGATAACTTAAAAAACTAACGAGATATAAGGATTTAAAAATTTCGTGCCACGGCGATGAAACATGCGTGCACGGCAATGAAACAAGCGCCCACGGCAATGAAAGAACTGTGGCATGGCAATGAAAGAATCAATCAACGATGAGTACAATATATGTTAAAATTAGAACTACAATTATATTCAAACTGATTGGCAGATTTTGACAAAATAATATTATGCATCAAACCGACATTTGAAATTTAAAAAAAAAATCGTCTTGTACATGTTTATTTTCAAGCCCATAGCCCACCCATTGTGAAACTCAGTCGAGGCCATCAAGCATCATGCTGAGTTCCTCCATCGACTTGCCATGACTATGTATGATGTCGTCGGCAAATCGAAGGTGAGTGATGTATTCGCCGTTGATGTTGATGCTAAGTCCTTGTCATTCCAGGAGCTTGAAGGCGTCTTCCATTGTGGCAGTAAACAGTTTCAGGGAGATAACATCCTTCTTACGCCTCTTCTCAATGCAATCGCCTTCGTGCTCTGCTCCTGTACTCGAATCGACATGGTGGCGTTATCATACAAACACTTCAACACTTTGATGTACCGATAGTCAATACGGCATCGTTGGAGTGACTCAAGTACCACCCATGTTTCCACCGATACGATGGCTTTCTCATAGTCCACAAACGCTAAGCATAATGGCAAGTTATACTCTTCGGTCTTCTGTATAACTTGCCGCAGCGTATGGTGTGGTGTATGGTACTATAGCCTCTTCGGAAACCGGCTTGTTCGGGAGGCTAGAAGTCATCAAGTCTGACTCATGACTCAGAAGCATGATGGGTATGTAGTTCTTCAATAGGCTGTTATCAACTTTTTTTAAGAAAAGCACCACTTCACCTTTGCTCCATGCTTCAGGCGTTTTGCCCTAGAACAGGACGGTATTAGTGAGCTTCTGGAGGACTTTAAGTACCGGTATTCCACCCGCTTTCAGAAGCTCTGAAGTGACTTAGATATACGTCTATTTAGCTGCTTATATGACTTCACGTCATTGGAAGACTGCAACTGTAGCAAACCTCGTTCAGACATGAGGTTTAAGGTTTGCTCGGACAATAAGTTCTCAGGGAAAGCAAAGCGATTAGAAAGCTCTAGTTGATTTCGGGGTTCTGAATATGGGACCGAGTAGGTGGGAGCGTAGACTTCATCAGGCTGGACCTTTCAAATCAAATCTAAAGAGAGACCAGAGAGAAACAATCTAGAGTTAACTTGACGAGTTTTGTACTGTCAGTAATCGGTATTACCTGAATCGCAGGTGACAAAAGATGTTTTCTTTGCCTAATCATACCATGGCGATGAAAACACAAGTCACGGAAATGAAATACCTGGCCACGGCAATGAAACTAAATTGTTTTACAAGGCATGGCAATGAAATTTTTTTAATTGCCATGTCTTTTTTTTCATTTCCATAGCAAATTTCGGCCACGGAAACCACGGCAATGAAAACACGTCGATGAAAATCAAGGCTAAAAATATAAATAACAAAAAATCTATTAATTATTCGAAGAAATAAGCACCTCACAAATGAACATATGAGGAATGGTGTTCTATCGAATGCTTACTCATGAAGACAAACTTATTCAAATATCAGTTATATCTATCCACGGCGATTAAAGAAATTTTTTCCAGTAACATAAAAATTGATTATTTAAATTTATTGTGCGAAAACGCAGGCACTTGTGTACTTCCTTCCACGTTGAGCACTTAGGCAGCACTAATATGCAACGTTTAGCATACCGATAAGGGGGAAGAAAGTAGTAGGTAAAACAATATCCTTGAACATGATTAGGACACGGCGATGAAGGGTAGTTCTGGGACAAGTGATTTTTTATTAACCATTCGTTGTTTTGTTTAAATATTTGAATAAATGTATTCTGTAGCAATACTTTAACTATTCATGTATCAAATAAAACGAGGTTTAAGTATAAATAACCAATAGATTTTTATCAATGTGGAATAATACACAACAAGGTGAAGTGTGGACAAACACGGCAATGAAAGATTTCGAGGTTTAATATTTTTTTTTGGAATATCTATTAATCCAATTAAATAAACATTTAGTGCTACACATAGATTACTATTTCACCTACCCGGATAAAAATTGAGAACGTTATAACTATGTTTTTTAGTACCAATTTCATTGATGCCACGCAATTTTCGGTCCCGGGAAATTCACTCATATAAGGATTTTGAGAGCATATCATTTGAGCTCTTGTTTGCTTAAAATTTTTAAAACACCGGAGTAGTATACTAGTTTTGTAATTAAAAACATAGGGTCTTAAAGTATTAATTAATGTCCTTCAAGAACTTTTCTATCGCAATCTAGCAACAAACTGAATGTCAATCTGAAGTTCTTTCAACTCCATGAATAATAAAACTTCTTTAAATAAAGCGCTCGATACAATTCCGCTTGGCTGCATAACCTGATTTGCATACAAAATGTACCGAGATGCCTTACAGCCGCTTTCCTACTAGGTTAAAAGCGCTTCCATGGCTGATTTTGCATATGTAACGTGGGGGGTGATACGGAGCATCGTAAATAACATGTGTTTAGTGCGTTGTTACGTATTATCAATCGATTTTCAGTGACGTCATGGCTTTGTATTGAACGTCCATGATTAAAAGTTAATTGATAAAGTCGGGTTTCATTTTGGCAACCTGACTTTAATTAGATACGGTAGACTGCACTTAAACGGCTACAAAATCAATTAATTTGGTCTTTTATCTTTTGGAAACTCCATGCTGAAGATTTTTGAGGAAAGAAAAACTAGGCTGCGAGTGGGCCTCGAACACGCGTCTTCTGGACAATAACTCCAGACGCCTTACCAATTAGGCTAGCGAAAACAAGGAATTGAAAGATTCAGCTTCAAAACGAGTGGTCGTGATGGCTTAATTGGTAGGCGTCTGGAGAAATTGTCCAGAAGATGCGGTTTCGAGTCCCTCTGGCTGCTGAATTTTTCTTTCCTTAAAAAGCTTTATGAAAAACGCGACGCAGGCGTTATTGCGTATTTCAATATATCCATGCTGCATTAAGCCAGAAAATGAAATCGGTATGCCATACCCTACCCAATGACTGGTTTGCGAAGTCAGTATGGCAAAAGTACGGAACACGGAACGCATATCACGCTCGACAATTTAATGCTGACGCCCGCGATCACATTACCTACGTGATTTGTTAGATGTGTGTGCATTACTGTAATTAAGTTAGTTCAATAAAGATTCTTGGTGAATGCACATGTCGGTGTTTTATTCCACAATAAACATTAGAATTCTCGGCGCACATCGCATCGTCTAAGCGGCAGGTACAGACCTACGATTCCATATTTTTGGTCCTTCGAACCGGATGGTGGTGCACACTTCTAGATTGGCTTAAGAATATTTTTGTATTCCCGATGCAAATCGCACCTAAGCGGTACGATGTCACATATTATTTTTGGTCCTTCGACCCGATGGTGGTGCTCAATAGGTTAGTTAAGTACCTATTGCTTTTTAAACAGCAACTGTATGTTGTTGTACCTTCTGGTGAGTATATCATGCGTCGTAATAGGGTATTTTAATACATAAACTTTATAGTCCGTCAAAAGATAGAATATTGAAAAATAATGGTCACGTATTTTTAGTTTTTTTTTTAATGAATATTGACAAAGTTAAAACGCTTCCAAATTCAGGAGTGGGGGCTTGTGACGTCATAACGCTTAATATATATTCCTAGAGTGGGGTAACGTTTTAAAAATCTATAGACACGGTAATCGCAGATGCAGAAAGTATAGCAAACGATAATGGACCCTAAGAGATTGTTTTAAGTGCGCAATAAAAATGCTGACTGTATGCAGGCCATTACTACGATGGATCTAGCCATTTTATGTTCGCGAGACCTTTATAGTGCAGAGCACATTTTTATGGGCACTGCATCAGATTGGCGTTTTCTACACTCATTTTTACTAGGTACAATCCCAATCGTAGTAATGATTTTCAAGTACTTTGCGGGAAAAAAAATACGGGGAACCCCTTAGTGATTTCCATCTGTCAATGAAATGTTTAGCAATAAACGATGCAAACATTGAAAACTAATTTTGGATAAAATTAGTTTTCAATGTTTGTTTGTTTTGTATTGTTGTTTTTGTTTTGTTTTTCGTATTATTTTTATTATGTATGTTGCGTTTTATTGTGTATTTTAGAGCGTGAAATTGCAAGCGTACGTCAACATAACGTCTCAATAATTATTTTTTTCTTTTCTTTTCAACTTTGCCCCACGTCTAGTAATTTCTCCTGTATCGTGTTTGCGTTAACGAGCATGTAAACTCACATAAACCAACGCCCAGACCCGAAACTACTTCTTGTAGATTATACAAATATTTGTTCCGTGCGGGAACGCGCGGGCATCAAATCCGCGACACAATGAGCACCTGTCGATCGTTCAACCACTGCGCCAACCGTGTCATCAATATAGCGTCATCAAGCCTTCCTTCTAAGCTTCTAGCCGGAAACTAACTACACACATCAAAAAATTTAAAATTTTTGACCAGCATTTTTCGAATAAGAATAATTTACAAAACACGGGTTGAAATTTTTGTCAGATAAAACTTCCCAGCAACACAATATCGTCTTTCTCAAGTTAGAAGATTATATCAGAAAAATATAAACAGTCGATTAAGAAACCCATTAATTTATGAGTCCCATCAAACGGTGGGCGAGTCATCAATTTTATGGTATCAATGAAAGAATGGCTGTAAAATCAATTAAGGATAGGGTGGATCGTGGTCATTAATCGTATAATTGTTGAGGAATAATATTACTTTGCAACAACGTTAAGGGTGAATATGTCAATGACCTTCTGTCAAGTTGGTCTAGTTTGGTCTTTACTACGACAGTGAAGTGTCGCGTAAAGTACACACGGCTACACATCAAGCTATACAAAACCAGTTTGTCTTGGTCTCGCTTCGTACGATCATCATCATACGGTCAGCTAATACAGGTTTCGTATAGCTTGATATGAACCCGTGTGTACGTTGTCGTCTATGTAAGTAGTATTGCAACGTGAACAATGCAAACGGAATAGGTTACGTGAGGATCATACTCGAAGGATGGCGTTTTGTACTTTCAGCGTATCTAAATGGGAAAAATAGTGAGTCGAAATTCAGCAAAGTTCAAAAACCTTGCTAGTCGACGACTCGACGCCACAGAAAACCCACATATTCTACAATTGTAGCTACAAATAACTAAGAGAAATAGCATTTTATTTTTGTTCTTCATTATTGAAGGTATTCATTACCTGCTATTGTATTTTCAGAAGGTTTTAAATGTTTCCAATTCATAAGAAATTTACCTTTTATACGATTAAAAATTTTTGATGGATATATTATTACAAAAATTTGCCTAGAATTTGGTAAAAATAAGCTGGGAAATCTTTGAAAATAACCTCATCATTCTTAGAAAGTTCTTTAGAATTATATTTTTTTGGAACAATGATCTTTGAAGCCAGTTCCAGATACAGCTTACATTGAGCGACTGCCTATCTCACCTCCACAACTCAGTCAGTACTGGGTAATACGATACCCCTTGGTAAGACGGGTTTTTAGGTGTTCAAGCTACCGACAGACTTTAACGACTGTCAAAGATTAACAAAAATGAGTGCCAAGCTAAACTGCCTTGCGTGTTTGCAAAAAAAACTCGGAATATTTATATTGGATACCCATCCAAGGACTATCCCAGACAAGTATTGCTTAACCTCGAGGAAAAACATGAGCTCCTCATAAAAAAATATCTCAAACCATTGAGCCATTATTACTATGTATAGAGACGACACCACGCATCACCACTCACTGTGTCCCATCCAGGATGAGTGCATGAATGAACTTGTGCGCGCACTCATCCTAGATGGGACACAGTGATGATGCGTAGTGTCGTCTCTATACGTAGTAATAATAGCTCAATGTCTCAAACAGATAAAATTAAGCGATAACAGTCTGTGAATTATTTATATTGACAGGTTGTCGCGTCTCCCTCGTTGCCATGGCAACCAGTTGTCTGGTTATGTTGCTAAGTCGCCTGGTTACAGAGTTATAAAGTTGTATATCTATGAGCAATGTTATTAAAGGAACGTTCTTACAACTTAATTTAACTTGCTTTCATACGAAATTGTTTTTTTAGGGTTTTGATTAGGGTACAAGATTAGACTAGTTGTTTTTTCTGACTTGGCGACTGTTTTTTTATTTTGATTCTGGAACACAGCTTTGTAAAGCATAAAAAATATTTATAGAAAAACAAAACACCTGACTGCTTTAAAAGTAATTTTATTTTTAAAAACAAGTGAAAATAACTGAAGGTAAAAGATCGTAACTCATTTATGACAACTACATAAAAGCCTTTTTGAAAATTGAGCTTTGTAAGTTCGAAAATTAGAGCTTTTTTCACCACGACAAGTTTTCATTTAAGAGCAACATTTCCCGTCTTACCACAAGAAAGATAAACATCTGTTGAGCAGCTGTCTAAAAAACTGTCAACGTCAAAACGACATTTCACGTTGATATAAGGGTCGTTATGCAGTTATACTTTTTTTTTTAGACAAGCTTTCAACACATTTGTTTATCTTTTTGTGGTAAGGCAGTAACCGTCGTACTCGTACTACGAAAACTTAAACAGCTGTTAAAGACTTGTCTAAAAAAAGTGTGACTGCAAAACGGACCTTATTTCAACGTCATAATCTGACATTTTTTAGACAAGTGTTCAACAGACGTTTAAAAGTTTTTGTGGTACGACGGTTCATGTTTTAATTTTTACTCCCATGGTCGGGTGCTCTTGTCAGCAAAAGTCTGACAGTCCCTCCCGCCCTGCCCGGGGTGGGAGGACCCATCTGATGATTTTACCAAGATAAAAAAAAAATAGTCGGGGGCTCTTGACACTTGGGGCTCCGTATAATTGACACAGCGGTAGCTACGTCTCTGCTTTTACTATTACTATATTACATCCATGAATCATATATAATATCATATAATACTATAATATATTATCCTTAGACCATAACACCAGACAATACAATTAATTCTAATCGCTATAAACTCATTGATCTGGAATCAATTAAGTCGGCGTTATTGTCTGCCCCCGACAATTGAGTTGACCCCAATCACCATGGAATCGATAAAAAATGGAGAAATTGTCTACCGTCGAGACAGTATGACGTAGCCGTGACGCATTATGCGTCAGACGCAATGGGAATTTTACTGGATATCACAGATTTTTGTCAACATTTTGGTAGCCAGGGCAATTTCAACTGCCCTTCTGTCTGTCTGACAGTCTGTCACCAAACTATATTTCTATGCTTGACTGGCCTGTTGGTCTAGTGGTTAGTGACCCTGACTGCTATGCCGGGGGTCTTGGGTTCAATTCCCACCCAGGACAAATGTTTGTGTGATGAGCACGATCATTTGTTCTATGTTTGGGTGTAATTTATCTATAATATGTATGTATTTAGAAAAAGTATGTGTATCAGTTGTCTAGTACCCATAACATAAGCTCTGCTTAGCTTGGGACTAGATGGCGTTGTGTGATAGTTGTGGAATATTATTATTAAAAAATGTACACTGACAGTTAAACAGTTGAAATTTTCAAGCGGGACCAAAAATTCATCATCTGTGAAAATTTCAAGTTTCTAACTATACTGATTCATAAGATCCAGCCTGGTGACAGACGGACGTACACCGGTGTCTTAGCAATAGGGTCTAGTTTCACCATTTAGGTACGGACTACAGAACCCTAAAAATGTCCACATTTCTCCACAGCAACAGCTACTTAAAGCCGCGTACAGACATCGCGAGGCGTGCGACCCGAATGGTTCGTCTCGCACGCCTCAACCTGAGGCATACGATGGTACATTTATACGTGCGTCCCGAACGAAACATGCTCAAGCTGAGCAAGCAAACAACCACGCACGGTGTTCGTCAGTATAAAACGCAAACAACACCTGTCTGTCCACACGGAGCGCACGGCTCGTACTGAGGCGGCGTTCGCAACGATCGTATGGCGCGAATGCTCACTGTGAGCACACACGTCCACACAGCCCGAGGCATGCGAGACGAACCATTCGTGTCGCACGCCTCGCGATGTCTGTACGCGGCTTAAGATAATTCGACGTCTGAATGACGAGATGACGTCGGGACGCGACATGACGACGATTCAATTATATTGTTGTAATGAAGATCATTTTGTTATTTGTTGACGATGTCTTCTTGGTAATTAATAGGTAGGTATTTTACTTTATTAAACGACCATACTATGTGAGTTTATTTGCTAAAAGGTTTGGTCCTATAGAGCGCTTGTCGCTAGCTGAGGCGGGCGGTCTGCGTAGTAAATTACCACTGGCTCGGTGCGAGTTGGTAAGTGTTACAAACTTTCGATTTAATGTTTTGTGTATTTCATCATGAAAGCACTTTTAAAAACGGTAAAGGAAAACATCGTGAGCAGATTAGTAGTCATATTTCGAAAACATAATTATTACCTATGATTACGAATCCTGCCATACTAGTCCAATAAAAAAAAAACAGCCGAATTGTAATAAAATTACAATGAAAATAACTTTGAAAATAGAAATAGAGTTATGAATACGCGATCTGTAGTTGTTTTAAACCAATTGCTGAAATATTATCTCTTCTATTATTTCAATTCAATTCAATACTTTTATTGCATTCCACATGTTTTCTTAGGTGGTAAAACTTATAAATAGATCTTAACATGGACCCTGTCGGGCACAGCAAATAAGTGTGTTTAGGAGAGAGGAAGCTTACTCATTGATAATGTCATATATTCGTATGTATTAACAAAAAATATTACTTAAAGATTCAATATAAAATAGTGGAGTTTTAAAATGAAATGTGAACATAAAAATACAATTAGATTAAGTTTAAATCATTTTTTTATAAGTCTATCGTTTAGATATTCAGTTACCGATTTCCACTATCTATTCCCCACGATTTCATTTCAGTTCCGTTTTTCAGCTCCTATTGATTATATCATGATGTTATATGCCTAAAGCCTCGATAAATAGACTTTCTGACACAAAAATATTAATATATAAAAACCAAGTGCTTTTCGTTTTTTTTTTAATTGCCGTTTATGTCCCACTGCTGGGCAAAGGCCTCCCCCATGTCCTTCCAAGTGCCCTTTCCTGGTGCCACTTCGGACCAGCCCTCAAGGTACGCATCAAGATCATGTTGCCACCTCTTTTTGGGCCGGCCTCGGCGTACATTCTCAAGCACCCATTGCGTGCATATTTTTGCCTAGCGACTGTTTTGCATGCGGATAACGTGGTGTTCGTTATCTCGCTAAAACTCGTGAACGGCTGGACCAATTTGGTTAATTTTGGTTCTGAATAATATTTTTTGGAAGTCCAGGGAGAAGCGGTACGAAGTTTGTCGAGTCAGCAATTTCTGAGATTAACGCTATCAAGCAAACTAACCTTCAGCTTTATAATATTAGCATAGATTTGGTGTTTGTAGTAGGTATATGAAATATTACAAGCTTATTATTATATCCAAATAATGACACCCCAGATCTCCTAAAGCCAAGGTCACCAGCTCCACCCCAGAGTACGACGGGGGTGACAGATTTAGACCACTCCATGAATACTATTAGGGCAAAATTACTAAGTTAATAAGATTTACTGTGAGTGGGCGTCTGCTGCCTACGTTTGTGTATATTTAGTTGAGTACTAGTTGTTACCAACGGCTCCGCCTGTACCTTGAAAATAATCCTACGGGGACGAAAACCGGGTTAAAAATTGTGTTAAATCACACTATAAACTATCTGTGCATACAAATCCGTTCAGTTAACAAACATCTATTAATCCAGCCCCACAAACTTTCGCATTTATAATGGGTACTAGCTGTTACCAGCGGGTTTACCCCTTGCAATTTGAAATTTTTCCCACATTAACATAAAATCCGGATAAAAAATGTCCTATGTGTTGACCACAGGTGTTGACCCAGGTTAAAAACTATCTGTGTACCAATTTATATCCAAATCTATTGAGTAGTTTTTGTATGAAAGAGTAACAAACACACACATACTGCGCATTTTTAATATAATACTTAGTAAGAAATTAGATTAGAAATACGCACCTACTGAGTGTATCAAGACTTAAATGTTACTCGTTTAAATTCAATATTTGATTACCTACTAAATCAAATTAAATCTTTTAATAATTGTGGGCATAATCAAATCCGAAGCAGTGTCTACTTTAGCTAGCCTGAAACCTGGCTGAACTAATTGGCCCCTATTTCTAGTATTATAGTTGTGTCTGTCACCTCTTTAACTGGATTTATGTATAGGTTATACAGATGATCAAACAATAAGTGAAGTTCCATAATGTCCCACCGAGTAGGCATACAATAATAACAACTTGCAGGACCAAAGGAGAAGTTCCATAATTATTCCTACTTCCTTCGCCTCGTCCACTTTCATACATCAGGGGGCATAGAACTCCTGGTATGAACCATATGAATAGAGCTACATGTACTAGATGATCGCCATCGTCAGCCTATAATGTTCCCACTGCTGGGACACAGGCTTCCTCTCTGTGAGACGGAGTGGGCCATAATCCACCACGCGGGCCTAGTGCGGTAGATGTCACATCGTCTTCGAATTTGATGGTTCTAGGACATGCCGGTTTCCACGTGATGTTTTTCTTCACCGTTTTGAGAGCAGTGGTGATGAAATAAATTACACAAAGCAATGCGCCTGTCTGGGTTCGAACCCACTGGGCCACCACTGTCCTCTAAATGAAACATGTCTACAAATAACCGCACTACAACTACGGATAACTAGAGAACTCAACAAGAAAACTAAAGTAGGAAAACTTACACCACAAACATCACTTAAGGAGAAATAAAATACCACACAGATACAACTTGATATATAATATAACGAGTACATAAATAGCTCGTGTCGGTCACAGGCCACGGTTAGCCGCGGGAGGCCGACCGGCGTCGCGTCGTTACAGGCATTAGAGTCAGTTTCCAACGAGCGACTAAGAGCCTTCGTACACAACGCGACGCAAGTCTCCGAAACTTCACGACATTGGTATCCACTGACTCGTGCCTGTGTAGTTGTACAAACCTCTATGGAATTGTATTGCGATAGTCGATCGGATACCAAAATTGTAAGGCATTGGAGACTTGCGTCGTGTTGTCTTGTGGACACTCGCCGCGTACTCGCCGCCAGTATTTGCTATGTGTGACACTAAGCTATTCGCTGCGACTAGATGTCTGACCGAGACTTCAGTTCGTCGCGGATTGAATTGAGCACGTTCAATTTTACTACTATTTTGACTAGTTTAACTATGCTATGCTCAATGCCAACAGCGAATTTAACTCGAGGCTAGAATTTTTTTCGCAGCGAAACATGTATGACAAGACCGAAGCTTTACTAGCACTAAATGTTGTGATTAGCCGCTGTGTGTTATCAAAGCTGTACCTTTGTACACAGTGCGACGGAAGTCTCCGATACCTTACAACTTTGGTATCCAGTCGACTATTACAATTCCATAGGAGGTTCGTACACAGGCATGCATGTCAATACCAAAGTCGTAAGGTATTGGAGACTTGCGTCGCGTAGTGTACGAAGGGCCTTAAGGGTTTCAGGTCTTTAAAGAAACGCAAGAAAGGGCTTAGACTTATATCAAACTTGGCTTTTTTATTGTGGTAAAATCATCATATGAACCACTCTAAAGGGGGCTCAAACTTGATCAATTTTGAACTTTGTTATTTTTTTCAACTGAACATAAGCAAGTGAATGTATACTTCCTATCTCGGTAGTTTCGAACCTTTACGCAAAATGACCGAAATCTACGCGGGTGAAGCCGCGAGCATAAACTAGTGAACTACAAATAGCTTGCAAGACTGTATAGTATCTACTTAAGATACTACAGATATATTGCGATCATGAGACATGGCCGTTGTAGCTAATTAGGCATTTCCCAATGGACAGTTAATTGGATAATTTGTTTAATTAATTGTAAAACTAGAATTCTATCAATATCTTGTGTACTGTGCTCTTGTTTAGTTTACAAACGCGTAAACTGCATAAAAAAGTGGCTGATATACTGTAAGTATTGTACGTGCCTAAGCTATTCTCTGCTGTGATACATGTCGTCAGTTCGATTCCCATACGGAACACACCTGCTTATGTAGTCTTTTCAAAACGAACTTGCAAGTTCGTTTCGTTTTTGGAGGCAACGATACTCCTGACCTGCAGGTCAGGAGTATCGTTGCCTCCAACTTAGAGTTTCTCCTGTATTTTGTGTACTTTTGTAGATCTTAAATGTATAAAATGTGGAACAATATTTTTTAATTTTTTTTTTTGTGGTCCTGACTCAAAAATTTGTTTATTTTAATTGGTTTTGATTAGTTTAAAGAAGTTTTTAACGTGAATAAACATAATTTTCATTCTATTTTTCTAAAAGTTTGTACGAAAATTCATCGCTTGGCTAATCTAGTTCAGCTAGTAAGTACATTCATCTCTTTTCTATATATAAGATCTGCCCACTTAACTAACTAAAGCAAGGACGGCATCGTCTGTATATAGGTCAGTATGTCCCTTCTAATACCTTTGAGGACCGCCGCCGGTTTGTACTTGTACCGGCGGATTGCACACTCATTTCCTACGGCCTTCGTGCGTTTGTGACAGCCTTGACTAACTTTACATCATACAGAAAGAAAGAAAGAAAGAAAGAAAATTGTGTTTATTGGCACAAACTTAAAACTAAACAATACAAAAAAAAGTTATAAAGAGAGAGTAGATGGTAAATTTAAAAATAAATTTAAAATTTAAAAAACCCCCGACACAAAAACCAAGTTCCCTTTAAAAAGTAAAAAATAATAAAAAATACGTCGCGTTGGGAGACTGCTCCAGATTATTTATCATCTCCTGTTTTTTTGCAGTCCTTTCCTCACTTTCACCCCCACAACTTCTAAACGGCTCAACCAATTTTCATCAAACATGTCTAAGAACACTCGCAGGTAAGTCACCTTTCATACAAAAGAAACTAAATTGAAATCGCTTCATCCATTCGGGCTCTATGATGCCACAGACAGACAGACACGTCAAACTTATAACACCCCTCTTTTTCCGTGGGGGTTAAAAAAGAAGGTATAAAAAAAAACTTCACAATTGAATGCCAAAGGGCCTCAGCTCAGCATATGCCAAATGACAACGCAAAGTTTGCCAACTGACGCTGATTTTCAGCTGCAGCCCATATACGATGCATTTATGTCTGAGTAATAAGGAAGAAAAAGATATGCTGCGCTGTCCTCAAATGAGTGTGTTGACCTCAAATTGAATGGGGGTAAGAAAAATTAGTAATCATGAATAAATAGACCTAATAAAAACTCATTAATAAATAGATACCTATTTACTTACTAATACTGAATTGAGTCTAAGAATTTAAAAGCATAAATTTTCTTTATGCAGCCGGCGTAGTTTCGGCTGCGCAGCAATCTTATCAAAAAGCTCGAAATGTTATCTCATATTAACTTAAAGAGGAAATATTTTTTTAATTCCTAGTGTGGGAAAGTAAAAAAAAAAATGGGATACGGTAGTGGTTCAGCGGGTGCAGCGGCAACCAAAAATTCTTGATGATATCTTGGAAAACAGTCGACAAAACTTAATTTTTAACAAGCATTTTTCTTATAAAACCTAGGCAACTATTACAGAACACGGCAAACACGAACCCCATGCTCTTTTTTTAACTTGGTAATATCATCAAATGAGTCCTTCCACCCAAGGCAGAGCGGTAAGGACTGTCAGTCTCGTACTGACTAAAATCCACGATGTCCTGCAATAGCCCTTTACGTTCCGATGAGATAACTCTCCCAACCCTGCACTTACATAAAAACATAATCACCGAAATGAGAACGGTCCGCCCAAATTCATTTTGCTTTTAAATTTATCAAAAATCTCTACTGGATTTTAAGCACTATACAGCCAGAAATCGAAAAAAAAAACATTGCATTTTGTAGGATTTTTATTTACTTTTTTATTTTACTTTTAAAAACAATAATAATAAAATTATGTACAAACTATAAATAAGAACTTACTAGTTATCGGAAATGGATTTTATGGGTTAGTAAACCGTTGCCTTTTTTATTTCCTACACATATTTTTTTATTATCACATATTTTTTTATATGTGTATTAAAAAAATATGTGTAGGAAATAAAAAAGGCAACGGTTTACTAACCCATAAAATCCATTTCCGATCTATTGTGGAATTTACATCAACTCTTATCTAGACTCATTAAGTCAAGGTGTCAGGGAAGCAGTAAACATGAAAACGGAGGCTAAATTAATTCAAATTGTATCGCAGTCGCGCTCGAAATAGATTTAAACGTTGGTGGGTTCAAGGAGGACCGTTGTTTGTTACGATTTTGGAACGTGCCTGGTTTTTTGGGTTCCTTACTCATAGGGTCAAACGGGAACCTATTATTGAGACTTTGCTGTCCGTCCGTCCGTCTGTCACCAGGCTGTATCTCATGAACCATGATAGTTGGGTAGTTTTTACAGATTTCTGTTGCCGCTATAGCAACAAATACTTAAAATAATAATAAAATAAATATTTTATAAATAATTTATCAAACTAACGATCATGCAGCATCAAACTTTGCCTAAGACTTGTCGAATTACCGTGACCCCGGAATATAAAGGGCTTTTGAAGGACACCGTGGATTTTATTCAGTACAAGTCTGACAGTCCCAGCTCTGCCCTGGGTCGGAGGACTCATTTGCTGATGCGCGCACATAAAAAACGGCCTCTTTTCCACGGTATACAAATATGTATAAAGTCAAAATCAAATTATTTATCTCTATTGGGCCATCAAAGAGGCACTTTTGAACGCCGAATATTAAAATTAAAGGAAAAGGGATTGATTCTAACCTATTTATGCGAGGGTAGAAGAAATGCGCAATAAAAAATTGATCCCTTAGCTTCTTATACTTATATAGACAAGCAGCTTATGTACGTCCATTCCTTTTGCAGATAAAACGGAAAACCTCCTTTCATATTATTAATTTTATTGCGCGCCATTTTATCTGTCAGTTAATTATCTGTGGCATTTGAAGGGTGCAGACTGGCTGTTAAATTCATGTTACATTATTTTGTTTTTTTTTTTTGTTTTAAGGTGAATGCTCTCCAAGTTCATAAAACCCAAAAAAACAGAAAACTCATTCCTTGGGTTTTATGAACTTGGAGGGTTGTAGGTATTGGTGATTTTGATGATTATAATTCTGTAACTACATACGTCTTGCAACCGCGAATAATATTTTAAACACCATAAAACCCAGCAATGGCCTGCAAATTGCAAAAAACGCAAGAATATTTGAATTTCGCGGGCTGGTTGAACCATTCCCCATTAAATGTGTGGAAATCTGTTCGATATTTAAATGTGTTTGTCTGATTTGTGCCTTGGATTTGCAGAGCAGACCATAGTTAATTTTAGTTATCGTTTAAAAATGTTTTTACGGAAAAGTAAAAGTAAAGTTTCGTTCAAAATTATTCAATAAGAGTTGCCTTATGTGCGCACACTTCCTTACACAAGAAATTGAATAGATGTGAAATAATAGAGAATAATAGATGTGAAATAAATAATACACGTTCCAGAATTTACACGTGCGTTATCTTTTTTGCTAGATGTCTTGACTTAGTCAATAATCGGTCTTGTCCTTTCATAGATTTTAGACTGTACTTCATGAAAACAATCTAACGCATAAAATAATTTAATTTTAAATATTTTTTTACTTATTAGAAACATTTTTTTTAATTAAAAAAGGTCCAAGCTACGGGTGTTTAGTTAATAATTATTATATTTATTGACAGTTCAAATTACTGACTTAGTACACAGGTCTCAACTTATTGTACGCGTGTTGAACATATACACGTGTTTTCTAAAAAAAACACAATGAACAAAGATGTCCCTACAAGGCCAATATAACACGAAAAGGTACAGACTACAAAAGATAATCTTTAGTTAAGGAAAATATAACAAAAATAATGTCTGAGAAATTAATATCTCCGACTTGAATTTTGTGAAAGATGGAATTGAAAATCTGTTTAAGATGCGACGGGGCAGGTATTAGCGTAGTCGGGATCAGGTAACCGTGGCCCCAGAACGTAAAGGGATTTTAGGGGATTTTAGTCAGTAGATACAAGCCTGACAGTCCCTCCGGTCTTGCCCTGGGTGGGTGAGCACATCAACGTAGGTACTACGAGTACGAATACTACGAATTGGTGGTATAGCAATAAGGTAAGGACGACACCATTGCCCGGGATTATTATATTACTACAGTCCCCGGGCTGCTCCTCAAATAAATGTTATAAATAGAGCAATATACAATGAAAGTAGATCGAGTTGTTTACCAAATATCAAGAATAAAAGACCTACTTATATTTCCACGAGCAAAATTGTAAGCCGAATCTAAATATACCGAAGCGGGTGCTGATTTCAACGAAGTTAATCTTTTATTTTGATCGTCTGTTAAACTTAAAGACTTAGGGCCGTGTTCACGGACTTTAACCGACGTTTAACCATCTATTTGACATTTGAAGTGAGTTGTCATACAACAATTTACGATTTTTAAGATACGATGTTTAAGAATTCATCGGCCGATTACTCAAACATTGGTTAAACGAGAGTCGGTGAACTCGGGTCTTAGGGCCAGATGTTTAATCAGTAATTTAGTAAAGTATTAGTAGTTTATTTAACACTTTATGCAACACAAAAAGGTACATAGGTGGACTTAATGCCTGAGGCATTCTCTACCAGTCAACCAAGGATAGTAGAGAGATAACATGGCAGGTGTACAAAAATATAAAATTGATATATCAAATGACAGATTAAAAAAAAAACAAAAATACAAAATCTAAAGAAACATTCAAGTAGTTAAAATCTCATATACATTTTTATAGATATAGAATGACTAGTTTCACAAAATTAAATTTAATGACGTAAGTGTGCAGTGTGCACTATTGGAACGGATTTCTCTCGAAATTCATTTCGATGTAGATAGATGTAGATAATTTATTCATGAAAGATAGATTTCATGTAAATTATTTTAAATTTCATCTGATTTTCTTGGAACTTCTAATGTAGACTAATCAACCTAATTGATAGAACACACGGTGTAATTAAAAATCATAATCGAAATTCTCGAGGACAAAGTGGCAGGCGGAGTGCTATTCAGTTATACATTTTTAGTAGGGGCCAATGAAAAATAATTATTGAAATCGGATCACCCTATAAAAAGTTATGAGCGTGGTTACAAGTAAAAAATATTAAAACATGCTTACACATTGAATTGAGAACCTTTTTCTGTTATTTAAAAAGGTTATTAATAGCAAAAAACTGCTTTCAAAGAGTATTTTTCAAGTTCTAAAAGAGCACGTATTTAATAACTGTTGAGTACAAACTGAATATTACCTAAGCTGCCTTTTATTTAGGAGATTATATTCTTTAAACAGTATTAAAACATAAAAGACGTTTTTCATGTCTATGTGTTTAGTACTTAACCACGCAATGGATTTTGATGTAGTTTTTATTATTATTTAGAGGTTTTATTCGTTAAATACATGGGGTATCGTATTACCCAGTTACTGGGTTGTGGAGGTCCGATAGGCAGTAGCTCCATATAAAATACTGACATTCAGTTGCATCCGGTTCGACTAGAAGGCGACCCCAATATAGTTGGGAAAATGGTAGGCATGAACATGCCAAGAACATACAAGCTGTTGCCAGCGGCTACTCGAAAATTTTCCCGCAGGGACGTAATGTCGAGATTAAAAGTATCCCATGTATTAATCTAGGTTATAAACTAGCTATGTCCAAAATTTCATCCAAATCTGTTCTTTAGATCGATAGATCGTTAAGGCACTCCCTCACAGCAAGCATTCGCGTATCGCGGGCACGATAGGATTTGAGGAGTGGCTGGAGAGACGTCACGGCGTCCTAAGCTTCGGCTTGACGCAGGTCCTCACCGGACACGGATGTTTCGGGAGGTACCTGTGTCTTATGAGAAAGGAAGAAACGCCTGGGTGTCACCACTGCGTAGATCGCCCGGAGAACACAGTCGAGCATACGGTGCAGGATTGCCCCGCTTGGGCGGAGCACCGACGTGTCCTCACGGCGGCGATAGGCGGAGACCTCTCGCGCTCAGCACTGGTCGCGGCCATGCTGCGGGGCGAGACGGAGTGGGAAGCGGTCGCCTCCTTCTGCGAAGCAGTCATGCTCGCGAAGGAGGAGGCGGGCCGCGCGAGAGAGAGGACAAGGTCCTCCCTCCGCCCCACCCGCGGTGGTGGACGCCCACGGCGTCGGACGTCGCAAGACGATCTCCGGCCACCGTAGGCGCGGGCATGCGGGCGGCGAGTAAAGGGCAACTCGCCGCCCGACCATGGACCATGCCCGGGTCGACGGCGCGTCGTGTTCCACGCGCGCCTCAAAGAGCGTCAGCATAATGACGAGGCCCCCTCTCAGAGGGCTAAAGCCTGCCGGGGTCGCGGGTCTTATACCATCACCGTGACCCCGGAACATAAAGGGCTATTGAAGGACACCGTGGATTTTAGTCAGTACAAGTCTGACAGTACCTCTCGCCCTGCCCGGGGTGGGAGGTCTCATTTGATGATTTTACCAGGTAAAAAAAAAAAAAAAAGCATTCGCGTATAAATAATGTAACGTTACATTTTCGAGCATTTCATTATGGTAAGGGAGAACAATCGAGCATCACAATGCGCACCTTGTATCGAATCTATACTAAATGTACGCGAATGCTCGTCGGTCAGGGAGGTAGTATTGTTATGTAATGTTCAAAGTCTAATCTATAAAATTACATTGCACGCGAATGCAAAAAAAACAAACATGCCTGCCTCCATTCTCACGCCCCCCCCTCCCTTAGATAAGTGGTCCCCCTTTTTTTTTTACGTGTTAAAATCATCGAATGAGGCCTCCCACCTCGGGCAGGGCGGGAGGGACTGTCAGACTTGTACTGCGCCTCCACGCGCCACTCGTAGACGCGCAGGAGGGCAGTCGCCACCAGATCCCAGGGCAGCGATCCGGCAAGGAGGTTGGCCGATTCGCCGGCGATCGTGCGGTATCATTCATCGGATCATCCGGATAGCCATGGCCCTCTGGCATGCGACCAGCTTCTGTGGTCGCGTCCGGATGCTCAGGACACACATCGGGGCCCCGTAGAGGGCCATGGACCGCACGACACCGGCGTGCAACCTCCGGCAGGGGGCGTTTGGCCCGCCGATATTGGGCAGGAGCCGCCCGAGGGCGGCTGATGCCCGGTTCAGCCTTGGGGCCAAACGCTGGAAATGTTCTCCAAAGTTCCATCGGCTGTTGAGGACGAGTCCCAGGTACTTCATCGTACCCCCGACGCCGACGTGAACCCCCCCCACCGTAATGTGGGACTCGGTAAGTGGCGCATTCAGATGGCCATGAAAGCACATGGCCTCTGTCTTGTGCAGCGCCACTTCGAGTCCCAACTGCCGGATGCCTTCCCACGACTGTCGCTACCGCTCGTGTCGCCGAGTCGGCCGCCGCCTGAGATCAGTCCCTCCTGCCCTGCCCTGTGCGGGTGAAAAAAAAATAGTGTCTTCAAAATTTGCTTGCATAAATATCATTTTATTTAATCATTATAACAAGAAATCTTGAAAGACAAAAAACTGCAACTGAAAGAATATTTTCTTTATAAAAATGTTTCAAGCCCCTGTCTACCTTTCTTATATATTTTTTGTCAAACCTCTGCCTGCGGCAGTCTACTTTTATATGAAAAAAGCCTTTACTTTTCCGAGAATCTCAGAATCTTTTATGTTCTTTTGATATTCACGAACCTTAACGAAATACGTTAACAAATATTTGTTTAGTAAGTCCTAGCAATTGGTTTGGCATTTTTAGTAGTAACCTTAAATATAACGAAAGTCGAAATCTGGTGCCTTTTCTCAACTATGATTGGATCAGCTTCTATTCTAACCAGGGGGTCTAATTTTTAAGCACGAAACCCGTGTTTATGTCCTAAGTTACGGGCGTTTTGACAACGAGCCCGACCTCAGATACAAGCATGACATAATTATTACGATTTGACAGATACTCGTGTCCGCGTCACTACTCACGACCTGCGGAAAATTCGTGGTTCTACATTTTTAGGCGCAATTGATGTAATGACATAGGCACTAGCGACGTATCGAATTTGACGTTAGTTGCGTTCGTATATCCGTATCCATACCAAGTCTTCATTCACGGACTTATAAAGTAGACCCCTGATACGGTGTATTTGATTTTACTTTTAATTAAAAAAAAATCAGCACCATCTATCTGATTTCTTACATTATCTATGTCATACTATGCGACCACTTATACATATAATTTATTTTGCCGATACAGTGAACGACGCCGTGACCTAAACCTAGTATAGCAGTAAAAGTTAATGGACAGTAAGAAGGCTTCACGCTCGCATTTATCTTTTAAACGTAAAACTTACTGATGTGAACTGAACTATTAGTAACTAGCTGTGCCCGCGACTTCGTTCGCGTGGAAGTCGGAACTTACCAATGTATTTTTTTGTGCGAAGCGCTGTTGAATCCTCCAACCGACACAAAAATATTATATTATTATTTTATTAGGTACTTTATATAAGCTAGTTCTTCTTTATTATCAACATTTGCTGTGCTCATTCTGGAGCGTACATAAATATGCGTACGTAAATCAACACGCCAAGTTTTCATAAACCCTGTATTTAGAATTTTAGTAGAATATTTGACGTAATTGTTATAAACGCCCTCTGTTGTTCATAGGCAGAACCATTCAATTGCTACTGGATTAGAGAGTAGTTTGTTTATCGGTTTACATTATCGATATGTTAAATCAAATAAATGAAGTTTTGTATGAAAAAAAAAACATATAATTGATTAAAAAATATCGATAATAGGATTTCAAGTTCAAGTTTCCATCAAATTTTTTCGCATGTACGTAAACATGTTCTAAAATACGAAAACAAAATCATAACCCTCCTTTTGGCTTTGCCGTAGTCGGGTAAAAAGATTTAGAACTCCAAAACAAATATAAGAGTGAATAAAAACTTTCAATTTTCTTTCTTTCTTTCTTTCTTGGTGTGAACTGACCGTAATTTTACTTCTGAAACACTTTAAATTCGAATAACTTTTGATAGACTGAACCGATTGCAATGAAACAAAAACTAAATGTTACCTCAAGTTACGCTAAATCGTTGTGTATCTAAGTTATTTACATTGATCTCGTACATTTTACGTGATGCCCGGACATATAAACATACAAACAGACAAACAGACAAAAATTCTAAAAATGCTAGAAATGGGCCCTATTGGTTGTCCTTTAACACCCTAGCTATTTTTATTTATTTTATTTTGATGTACAAAAACGATTTTTCTACAGTTTTATTATATGTATAGATATAGATAGATATAGATAGATAATTTCCTTCAGGCCGCACTTCGATTATGGCGACCAATATCGACGTAGGCTTAGCGAGGGAAATACGCTTTTTTTCCATTAAATGAGGCCTCCCGCCCAGGGCAAGACGGAGGGGGGACTGTCAGACTTGTACTGACTAAAATCCACGGTGTTCTTCATTAGCCCTTTACGTTCCAGGGTCACGGTGATGGAAGTAAGTCCCGCGACTCCGGCAGGCTTTGGGCCTCTGAGAGGGGGCCCCGTCATTTTGCTGACGCTCTTTGAGGCGCGCGTGGGACACGTCGCGCCGTCGACCCGGGCATGGTCTATGGTCGGACAGCGAGTTGCCCTTTACTCGCTGTCCGCATGCCCGCGCCTACGGTGGCCAGAGGTCGTCTGCCGACGTCCAACACCGTGGGCGTCTAACACTGTGGTTGAGGCGGAGGGAGGACGCTGTCCTCTCGCGGCCCGCCTCCTCCTTGGCGAACATTACTGCTTCGCAGAAGGAGGCGACCGCTTCCCACTCCGTCTTGCCCCGCAGCATGGCCGCGAGCAATGCCGGGCGCGAGAGGACTCCGCCTATCGCCTCCGTGAGGAAGAGAATGGTACTTGGTTTAAAAAAATGTAATTAAGTAGTCCGACAATTATCAAACATATTTGATCGTCGTTCGTTTTCTTTTAACGTTCGTTTATTAAAGGATACCGTTGATTTTAGTCACTGCAAGTAAGAAAGAAAGAAAGAAAAGAAGAAAGAAAGAAAGAAAAGAGATTTATTGGACACACAGGACAAAATAACAAAATTACAAGAATAAAAACAACAGAGAACAACAAAAAGTATTAAAAGAAAAACAAAGGTAAAACATAATAAAAACAATATGTCCTGTGTGAGGCCAAAAGGCTCCTACCTCAGCATGTGCTGTGACATTTAACTGTCACAGCGCTGGTTTTCTGGTAGGGCCCAAAGTGAAGTCACGGTCAGATACGTACATAAATAATCAAGTCATCAAGTCTGGCAGTCCCTCTCGTCCTGCCCTGGGTAGGAGGACTCATTTAATGAGTTTCCCAAGATAAAAATTCACGATCAAATGTTCACGATTACCCGATAAGATAGTCTCGCGACCCAGTATTTTTTTTTTTTTTTTTTTTTTTTTTTTTTATTGGGACAAACCCACCACACTATTCCCAAACCACTGCAACTCCTGAAAGCCAGAATCAACAGTGGCAACCACCAGAAAAGCGCCGAGACAATGAAGCTCGACGTGTCCCGGAGAATGAATTTACCTGTCTTGGATCCTGCAACGAAATTAATCCAGTATTACTTAGTTTAATGTTAATTTGACGGCACGGTTGGTTCAGTGGCTGAGCGATTGGATTGCTACGCTGCGTGTCGCGGGTGCGATTCCCGGACGGAACAAATATTTGTATGGCCTACTAATAGTTGTTTCGGGTCTGAGTGTTTTTGTAAGTGAGTTTCTATGTTTGTAAACGCACCCACGACACAAGAAGGAATTCCAAATGTGTAGAAACGTCTAAAAATTTTTTTTTTTTTTTTATTACACAACTATCACACAACGCCATCTAGTCCCAAGCTAAGCAGAGCTTGTGTTATGGGTACTAGACCACTGATTAACATACTTATATTTCTAAATACATACATATTATAGATAAATTACACCCAGACACAGAACAAATGATCATGCTCATCACACAAACATTTGTCCTGGGTGGGAATCGAACCCACAACCTCCGGCATAGCAGTCAGGGTCACTAACCACTAGACCAACAGGCCAGTCAAAATGTGGGAGAAACGTCTAAAAAAATGGTTTTGTGATAAGTCCGTTCACATAGCAAAGTGCCAACTTACATAACAATATGAAAGTACAATAGAGTACAACATAAGACCCCTGAAATGTCCGTATGTATTTTGTGTAACAATACTCCATACTTACTTAAGTGTAACTTAGTGAATGAGTGAAATGGCACTGACCTTTACTTAGCGCACATTTACGAACACTTAACATTGAGCTTTCATTTAAATGCTATACAAGTACTTATACATAAGTTGGACTTAAGGCGCGTTTCCATTTAGTCAAGTCTTCCATACAAAATGACGTCACGTTTAAATACAAGAATTGGAAAAACTAAATCATCATCATCACCAGCCGGAAGACGTCCACTGTTGAACAAAGGCCTCCCCCTTAGACCGCCACGCCGAACGACAATTCGCCACTTGCATCCATCGGTTGCCCGCGACTCTCCGTTGGGGGTGGTAGCGGGGCATCTGCCGGGGATTCTTAGCACCCCCTGCTCCGCCGTTACTCAATCCGCTACCCAGACCAAGAATAGCAGAGCTGCCGGTGACTGGGGTCCGTGTGCTTAGGTTGTCAATCATAATGGGGTTGCCATAATCCCCACGCTTGGCAGGCGGCTTGGGGATCGCAGAAAGTCACCGGAAGTTTGCCAAGTACGCTGCTGCCCGTCCTTCGGTGGCTGGACGTAGTTTAAGGACGTACCCGGGTCCGTAAACAAGTAATTTGTATAATAGGAACGAGATCTTAAGGGTTGATTCAGGGCGCCTCAAAGAGCTGTCAGCAATCTGACGGGGCGCACCATACAAGGCCAAATTCTGCAGGTGTCCCGGGACTGTCTCATGAGGTAACCATGACCTCTGGACCGTAAAGGGCTATTGAAGGATCATCGTAGATTTTAGTTTGTACAAGTCTACTGGCAGTCCCTCCCGCTCCGCCCTGGATGGGGCACTCATTTGATGATTTAACAACGATAAAAAAGGGTTTATTCACATATGCAACAACCACATCAGAACAACAATTAAGTGATTTTCATCATGCGTATTATTCTTAGTGGAGTGCCGTAAGGTTTATACCTCGGCATCCAGGACCAGTCAATGAATCTTCATAGAAATTATTGAAATGTATATTTAACAACACACGTATAGAAAAACGTTAAAAACAAAATTTGCCTGATCTGGACCTGATTTTGGAAACGTTAAAAACAAAATTTGCCTGATTTGGGTAATGTCAGAAAACCGTAGTCCTGCATCTATGTTCCTAATTTTTCACGGGTCCGGAAGAATCCAATAAAATAAGGTCAAAGAACAAAGTTAGTTGAAGGTTGTTCGACTTATGAATTCGGTTTCATTTTTATTGAAACAGCTGCAGGCTTCGAATATTCAAGAAAATACAAAAATAAGCTTTGGATGATTGAATTTATATTACGACTTCTTATAACTTACCCAATATACAGACGTTAGCACATCAAGCTACATCAATATGTCAAATTCCTTTTATAGATTTTCAGCTCTAACACAATAAAAGTGGGTTTATTTTCGGTTGGGATTTGACAGATTTTTAACTTGACCATCTACTCTCTCTTCGTAACTTTTTTTTTGTATTGTTTAGTTTTAAGTTTGTACCAATAAACACAATTTTCTTTCTTTCTTTTGGGTAGGCAAAATCAACCTACATAAAAAAAGACTTCAGAAAAAAAAAACAAACAAAGCGTAAAATAATTTTCTTCGGAAGTCGGTGGATTTGTTTTGTATTTTATTGACTTTCGCCACCGACTAGATACATTCATACAGGTCGAACTGAAAACCTCAATTTTTTAAGTCGGTTAAAAATATTACTTTGATTATTCTTTTTGACAAATAAACACCATACTATATTTTATTCGTATACGTCCTTACGGTTACGATATTTTATTTTGAAATTCGAACGATGCATTATTAGGATCAATGACCTTTATTCCAGAATTATCTGGTGAGGACTAAAAATAATAAAATATCAGCCAACGATGATATATTACTAGACTCCTAATAACAGGCGACCGATGTCTGTCAACACATTAGGCAAAAAAGTCTTATATCCGTCTCATTTCGATCACTCGTGTGAGCCGTAAACATACCTTGAGACAGGACAGGACCTTGAGTTAGCCACTCACAACGCAGCACCCCGTCCCCCTCGCTTACGTAGTACCTAGCGAGTTGACACAATAGTTTTTGTCCCTTAGATCGTGCATACGGAGTCTAGTAATATATCGTCGTTGATATCAGTATACTAACTATAAATGTAAACTAAATTCACAGCCCGTGGTATTTCTGCACCTTAACACAAAATATTATAATCAGAAATAGCCCCCAGCGCTCTGAATATCCCTCAAAGAGGACTTTGAATTTCAAACAAGAAAAAGATTTTGTTTCAGTCATTTTTATTATTTTCAGGAAATTTCTACGATTCTAAGTTATTACAGTAACTGTATACGTGTTTTTTTATTAGAGGTTATTTGAAAAGTAAAGTAAAAATTCGTAAAAAATACTCCTTCAGTGTTTAATCTTACGTCTTGACGTTTGGATGGATGAATGGATTTGTTTGTTCCTCAATCAAGTCAATCAGTCTTCCAGTTCCAGTTGTTCCGGTGTGGGAACGAGATGGCGCTAGACGACTTATATAGTTCTCTCTTTCCCACAGTGTTATTACTCTCGCTATAAAACGTCATGGTAGGCCCCGTTGTTTAACATAAATGCGATATGAGTATGCGAGTGATAGTTAATTTCATCAAAAAGTTAATAATTTTAAGACAAAAAACTTTATTTTATTCAAAAAACTAGATCCGGAACAACTAACTAGTAGATCTATATATGGATACAAATATTAGCCACAAAAAAAATTGGTTCAGTGAGAAAGTCGAATCCGCGACAAGCAGCGCAGCAGTCAATCGTTTAACTACTGCGCCAAACGTGCCGTCGATTCTATGTTACCGTTTTATGAAGCAAAGTCCATTGTAAAGTATGATTATTAATTGTAGTCAGTAAAATGACAAGTGCAACTGTCACTGATACTATGAAATTTAGTACATTTTTATAGTGAACAAATGTCATTTTACTGTAATTTTACTGACTACAATTAATAATCGTACTTTAGTAATAGAACAATATTGAGCAGCACTTCTACAAAATTATTTTGATATTGTTTGTAAAGCTAAAATCAATTATTTTAATTAATCTTTTGATTAAGCTGTCATTTAAGCTTATTGTAGTTTACAATGCCTGATATTGACACGTATATATTTATAGTAGAACACAATACGTTCGTTAAATAAATTTTAAAATAAAATAGTATCACTGGTCAAAATCAGAAATAGCTTTAAACATCTGCTACGCCGTAGCCACTGGCGTAGCAGGAGCGTAGACCAGCTACGAAAAGCGTAGCGTTCTTTTTATGACAAAACCGAGTGCCACGAAGAGCGACCCTACAAGCGTATTCGCCTTGCCCTTGAAGCGTCAACATCAAATGTAATGTACTATTTAGAAGACCACAAAGTAGCACAGCAAGCGGCGGTGCCGTCCGGTTATTTCCGTGGCTGAGGCACATTTTTTTTTATCCTCTATGTAAGTCATTTTACTTGCGGTGGTGGACGCCCACGGCGTCGGACGTCGCATGACGATCTCCGGCCACCGTAGGCGCGGGCATGCGGGCGGCGAGTAAAGGGCAACTCGCCGTCCGATCGTGGACCATGCCCGGGTCGACGGCGCGTCGTGTTCCACGCGCGCCTCAAAGAGCGTCAGCATAATGACAAAGCCCCCTCTCAGAGGGCTAAAGCCTGCCGGGGTCGCGGGACTTATACCATCACCGTGACCCCGGAACATAAAGGGCTATTGAAGGACACCGTGGATTTTAGTCAGTACAAGTCTGACAGTCCCTCCCGCCCTGCCCGGGGTGGGAGGATTCATCTGATGATTTTACCACGTAAAAAAAAAGTCATTTTACTCATCGTGACGAAAAGGTTTTACAATAGGAACAAACATGAAATCACTAAACGAAAACAGCTGTTCAGTAATATTGACGAGTTAACCGAAAATAAATGTATTGAACAGCTGACAACGAAATGTGTAATGTTGTATGTGGAAATTGTAGAAATTCACGATTTTGCTAAAATAAATGGCATTTTCAATAAATATAGGTCTATAAACAATTATCAGCTTTGCCATCCAAAAGCGGCAATGTTGCCAGCGTTCTGGGCAATTAACTCGTTGAAAGCGATGTGGATGAACTTTTTCATCGTCTTCTGAATATTTTTATTTTTTGTAGATAAAACTTTATATACCTTTTTTATTGTCATATTACTTTCTTAGTTACATTAATTATTATAATCACTACATCAGAGATCACACACACATCATCATTGAGAGCAGTGGTGGCCCAGTGGTATCGGCCCCGACTTACGAGTTGTAGGTCGTAGGTTCGAACCCAGCCTGGCGCATTACTTTGTGTAATTTCTTTCATCACCACTGCTCTCAAAACATCATCATCAGCCGGAAGACGTCCACTGCTGAACATAGGCCTCCCCCTTAGACCGCTCTCAAAACGGTGAAGGAAAACATCGTGAGGAAACCGGCATGTCCTAGAATCATCAAATTCGAAGACATGTGACATCTGCCAACCTGCACTGGGCCCGCGTGGTGTATTATGGCCCACTCCCTCTCCCAAGAGAGGAGGCCTGTGTCCCAGCAGTGGGAACGTTATAGGCTGATGATGATGATGATCACTACATCATAGTATAAAACAAAGTCACTTCCCGCTTCCTGTCCCCTTGTATGTCAAAATCTTTAAAACTTAAAAAAAAGCAACGGATTTTGATACGGTTTTTTTAATAGATAGAGTGATTCAAGAGGAAGGTTTTTATGTATATAACATGCATAATATAGTAGAGATTGCACCCGTGCATAAATAAACATGTACTATTTAGTTCATTAACATTTACCAAGTAATTTTCCTTAACTACCCCTCATATAATTACGCTAACTAGCGATGGGTCGTTGACGGTTTTTCCGTCAACGAAACGTTAACGTTGATTCACGTTTGTCAACTAGTTAATCAACTAGTTGAATTCGTCAACGAGTTGAACGAGTCAACGTGTTCATGTCGTTGACGAATTTAACTGTCAACTTGCAACGTAAACCGTTGATTCATTAAACGGTTTTTATCTAACGATTGTGCGTTGAATTTTAGAAACAATTTTATTCTATTTATGTATTGGAAAACGTTTGATTGACGGTTCGACCCCTAAATCCGTTTAATTGCAGATCCTGGCTGAAGTAAGATTAGTAAAAAATAATGTTTCCTTTTCTGTAGCTTATTTATCCACTTACACTCATAAATTACGTAGTTTCAATTAACATCTAAAATAGTGTGAAAACAAAACTATTATTTAGACGGCTGTTCGCTATACCTTTGCATCTCTAAAATAGTGCATTTCAAATAATATAATACATTGGGATTAGGTCTACATCTGTGGTAAACGTAAGTTAACAAACTCCACCAATAAAACTATTCTTTAAATAAATATTTCGAAAATCAACTCTTACAATCGCTTGCAATCCATGACGCGCATGACGTTAAAAACAACGAACCAAAAACTCAACGTTGAAAACAACGTTGCATTTGCGTTCTCGTTGATTCAACGAGACGTACGAGTTAAACTCATAAACGTCGTTGACGGATTCAACTAGTTGATTCGTATACAGTTAACGTAATACGTTGACAAGAGATCAACGGTTGATTCAACTAGTTCGTTGATTCAACGCTCATCCCTAACGCTAACCATTTATTTCCAAACTCAATTATACCGAGACCACTATATTACAGTTACAAAGAAACTCACTCGCAGCTATAAATAAGCCGTTACTTAAGCGACAATAGGTAACAGTGTTAGTTAACAGCGTTACAGTAACTGTTCGCCGTGATCACGTTAATTAGGACCGTCGTACATGACGCGACGTAAGTCTCCGATACCTTACCAACTTTAAGGAGGGAAACGTTGCGAAAAAAATAATAATACCGTTTTCCATATTTAACAAAAGTAAACGAGTAAGCTTACTTAGAAACGGTAATGTAGAGAGGGTGCGAGTGAAAGGGACCATTAGTCAGATGTGTGTGGGAACACAGCAGGGAGAGAATGCCCTAATCGAACATTTATAGTGACCTTATTGCGTCAAACCGACCTTATTGCGACTTTTGGCTTGGATTTTTGACTAGTACGTTGTCAGTTCCTTTTGCTTAGTCTGTTTCGTTAATTTTCTAGATTATGGAATAGAATAGAATAGAAAAACATTTATTTGATATTGAACATATACACAAAGAAATAATAAATATAAAAGAATTAAAAATACACAATAAGAATTCTGATTTTTACATACTTTTTTTTTCTACCAATGTCTGATTTAGTGGGGAATATTTTTATTAGTAGTAATTGAAAAGTCGCCTAGGATTGCAGAAAAAGTCTCACGATTCACAAGTATCGCAGATATATTTCTGAGACTTGATCACGAAGGGCTTCAAGTTGCTCGCAACATAAGTTGACAACTTTCCTATCGAAGACTAATGATAAAATGTGGCGTTGTGTACGTCGGGCTTAAATCTTAACGATCTTACGTCACTAACTAATAGTCTTAGTTTTAACGGAGCTTTGAAGAATTTTAAATGCTGAGCTAAGAGGGAGGAAATGTGATTTTTTCACTTGCTAAGTTACTTTTACATCTTACTTT
Source organism: Agrotis ipsilon (assembly GCA_028554685.1). Lineage (NCBI taxonomy): Eukaryota > Metazoa > Arthropoda > Insecta > Lepidoptera > Noctuidae > Agrotis > Agrotis ipsilon. Next base: position 14,296,819 of record CM052974.1, read on the forward strand.
GTATAACTATAAATTTGTTTGTGAGTATGCATGGATGGATGGATGTTTCTTACTCATTAATAGTTAGGTAGATTATATTTTGTCTTTTTTTTTGATAATTTGATTTTATTTTCTGAATAAAACACCCTGTTAGAAATCGAACTGTAACTGTGCTGCAGCTATCGTATTTTCTATCGGCATTAATATTCGAACTTTACATTTTTTGTCGGCGAATATCAGAAATGTGCTAATCAATTTTATCATTAATTAACCCACGTCACGGCTAACTGTCGCTGGAAATTAATAAATAATCTATCTCGGTTGCAGTCTTGATTATTATCTTTCATCATCATCATCACTCCATCTTTATTTGTGACTAATTAACAACTGAATGTGCCAATCTGATTGTTAAAGTTGACTGGACTGTTGGTCTAGTGATTAGTGACGCTGACTGCTATGCCCCGGGGTTGTGGGCTCGATTCCCACCTAGGACAAATATTTGAGTGATGAGCACGATCATTTGTTCTGTCTGGGTGTAATTTATCTATAATATGTATGTATTTAGAAATAATTAAGTATGTTTATCAGTTGTCTAGTACCCATAACACAAGTTCTGCTTAGCTTGGGACTAGATGGCGTTGTGTGATAGTTGTGGAATATGTATGTATATAAAGATGTCAAATTGAAAGCAGTCGACAAAGAAATCGTCTCGTGGTTTCGATTATATTAATTTCAGGCATATTTTTTTACACTGCTTCACATTTTCCCATCGAATGAATGTCAATATCCGTTACAATCACCGTCAGAACTCATTCACTCATTTCCAAAGTAGGCAATAAAGCACCCTTTTCCGGCACTGTCAAATCCAATATGTAAACAGGAAAGGGGAATCCACGCGAAAAATAAACAGTAATATCGGTTGCAGACACGGTGTGACGTCACACAGATTACGCTCATCTGACTGCCATGATATACGGGTGGGGTTAATACTCAATTCTTTATTGCATTCCATAGGTAAAGATTACAAAAATGGTGAAAATAAAAATGGTAAATCAAATATATAATCGACTTCGAAAATCTACAACCGAAGTAAGCAAAAACGGATCCATGCGGGCAACATTATGAGATATCCATTAGGTAGTGTTATAATTTATACTAAACCTTCTCCAGAATGTAACGGACCCTTTTGTGAAAACCGCATCAAAATCGGCTCAGCCAAACGCGAATACGTACTCATGCAGGTCGAACTGAGAACCTGCATTTTTTCTAGTTCGTTTACTAAGAGAGAGGACCGTTGAGACCAGATAGAAAAAATGCAGTCGAATTGAGAACTCCTTCCTTTTTTAAGTCGGTAAAAATATCTAAATATATATAACTCAAAGGTGGCTGACTGACAAAGTGATCTATCAACGCACCGTCCGAACCACTGGACGGATCGGGCTGAATTTGGCATGCAGGTGGATGTTATGACGTAGGCATCTATTAAGAAAGGATTTTGATAAATTCGACCCCCAAGGGGATAACATAGGGGATGAAAGTATGTATGAAACTTTGTCAATTTGATAAAAAATACATTGTTAAGTTCCGACATCCACGCGAACGAAGTCGCGGGCACAGCTAGTTATGTATAAAGTATTTGCTGAGCATACATGAATTATTAGGTATATTTGATTACCAAACAATTTCTACCATCTGAAAATTCATCTTCCTTCAAAAACTGAAGACTGGAGATAAAAAGTCAATATTAAATCATGGTTGTTACCCTATCTATACAATATAAAGGTCGACAAGCAACGCTGTAACACTGATTGAGTTACATTATAAGCTTATAATGTACATGTTATGTATACGAAGCAGGAAGTTGTTGATAATATTTGCTTATTGCTTGCATGATTATGTGTTTAGAATATTAATAGGGGAAGACATAATGTTTTAGTATTTAATGTTTATTAATATGAAGCTGGTGAACTGATGAAGGGACAGATTGGTTTATAATCAGTCAAGTTTGAGGGCGTTCCTCAGAGGCGCGAGGTAAAATAAACTGTAACTTTGACTGGCCTGTTGGTCTAGTGGTTAGTGACCCTGACTGCTATGCCGGGGGTCGTGGGTTCGATTCCCACCCAGGACAAATGTTTGTGTGATGAGCATGATCATTTGTTCTGTGTCTGGGTGTAATTTTTCTATAATATGAATGTATTTAGAAATAAATAAGTGTGTTTATCAGTTGTCTAGTACCCATAATACAAGCTCTGCTTAGCTTGGGCACCTTGGGACTAGATGGCGTTGTGTGATAGTTGTGGAATATTATTATATTATTATTATATCTTCAATGAAAAAAATAGTTCCATTAGTTTTCCATATAAGAAACGCTGTAAATACTGGAAAGACGCTGTCAAGTACAATACTGAACACTCGTGATAAGGGCTCTATAAACCTGATGGAATCCATCACCCACACGGCGCCCATGATTATGAACCACACCCTCTAGCTCACAGAGAGGAGGCCTGTGTCTCAGGAGTGGGCACATTTATAGGGTGAGAGCTACTTCTAGTTAATATTCAGAACTACTGATCCTATCCGTCATCTTATAGTATTTCACGAAAGAGGAAACTACGTGGAAGTTAATATAATCTAACGTAATATTATAAATGCGAATGTTTCAATTTTGAATGGCTGAATGTTTGTCACTTCGTAATGTCAGAACAGATGGACGGCTCTTAATGAAGTTTGGGTCAGAGATAGGTTATAATTAGGGAGAACTCGTAGGAGACCGGTATTACCGTGAGACAAAAATTTAATTATGCAACTGTCAGAAAGACGAATCGCAGAGATTATGTACCCACTGCAATCCGTTGTAGCCAGCCGAGATCGTCGGACAGCTACTTATCAGTCCTTGAAGTACCGTGTCTTATAATACTTTATAATAAGTTTACCCAGCCAGCCAACGACGATATATTACTAGACCCCTAATAACAGGCGATCGATGTCTTTCAACACATTAGGCAAGAAAGTCTTATATCTGTTGCAGTCAATACTCTTAACCAGTCAAAAGTACTATTGACTAGCAAAATCAGTCAAAAGTACTTTTGACCGTATGCTTGCGTCAATAGTACTTATGACTAAAATAACAGTTAAAACTACTTTTGCCCAATGCAGCTGGTTAAAAGTACTTTTGACTAAGTGATTCCGTGATGGATTGCTTTTGCTATCTGATTCAAAGTGCCTTAATAGTTTGAGTTGCATGAATATATAATTCTTCATTGTAGAGTGTTTTTTTTTCTAAAGCGGAGCGCTCGTTTTATTTCTAAAGCGGAGGAAGAGGGCTTTCGAAGAAAGGTCGACGGAGCCCCGCTTCGCGGGGCTCCTTTTTCTGTCTACAAGGTTTAAAGGAACCTAACCAAACCGAACCTCGAGGTGCCCCTGAAGTCGACCGTCTTCTTCTCGTTCAAAAGCATAAAGTTGTTCAGCTGGTATTTAGATAGAAGTGTATGTAATGGGGCACTGAGAAAAAAAATATTGGTAAAAACGACTTGGGTCACCCCGACACAGACAGGTTAGGTTAGAATTGTTTTAAATCACCCAAAAGTAGGAGCAGTGGAGTGGAGTGGTTTTGACTGATGCTTTATTGCAGTTAAAACTACTTTTGACGAAGAGCGTCAGTCAATAGTACTTTTAACCGCAAATTTGCAGTCAAAAGTACTAATAACCAATAATTTTCAGTCAAAACCACTTTTGACCAACCTGTTCAGTCAAACGTGCTTTTGACTGATTTTGCTAGTCAATAGTACTTTTGACTAGTTAAGAGTTTTGACTGTGACATATCCGTCTCATTTCGACCACTCCTGTGAGCCGTAATCATACCTTGACACAGAAGGGACCTTGAGTTAGCCAATCACAACGCAGTACCCCGTTCCCCTCGCTTATGTAGTTTTTGTTCCTTAGATCGTACATGCGGAGTCTAGTAATATATCGTCGTTGCAGCCAGCCGAGCACCATATTGAATTTACAAGTGACTTAACAAAATCATTTCGAGTTTCATACGGGCAAAACCGTTGTCAAAAGCTAGTATATTATGAATGGAGGAACCGAGGAATTCATGGTAACGTTCCGGAAGATAATACATTATTAAAAAGTTAATATTTGATTATCATATTCAAATATAATTACAATTAATAAATTAAATTAGCCGAACATTCGCTTTTCTCTTTGATTTCGTCGTTTTGAGTTGATCAAGGAAGCGTTAAATACATATAGAAAGATAGATATAAATCTAAGTTGTAGCTTGTGGTATGTAGCATATATCCATGATCTTTTTTTTTTTGCGTGGTAAAATCATCAAATGAGTCCTCCCACCCCGAGCAGGACGGGAGGGACTGTCATACTTTTACTGACTAAAATCCACGGTGTCCTTCAATAGCCCTTTATGTTCCGGGGTCACGGTGATGGAAAGAAGTCCCGCGGCCCCGGCAGGCTTTGGCCCTCTGTGAGGGGGCCCCGTCATTTTGCTGACGCTCTTTGAGGCGCGCGTGGACTATATCCCTGATCTTAACAAACAATGAACATTCCGGTCAAATTCCTCCCGAATTCTGCGTTTAGTCACAGCTTCAGCAGCAGCGCTAAGCAGCGGTCTTCAAATCAAGAGTCATCAGGTTACTTCTAGACATCTATCTGCTTAGTCATCGACCAGATTACCTTCGCTTAACTTGTCCACGTCCGTTAACGTTAAGTATCCTAAACAACTTCCATACAACTTCGGTATTCATTGACGCGTACCTGTGTACGAACCTCTATGGATTTGTGTTTCGATAGTCGCCTCGATATCAAAGTCGTAAGGTATCGGAAACTTGCGTCGCCTAGTGTACGAAGGGGCTTAGTTAACTAATTTTGCTTCAACAACTAAACAAAATAGCATAAAAAAGTGCCGTTTCATCAATATTTTCTTTTTCATACATTGTTTTAATTTTTGGACTAAACAGTGCACTAAACATTTTTGGACTAAACATATCCGAGTCGACGGCAGCGCAACTTACCACGATAAATAAAGCAATACTGTTCAATACTTACATGAGGAGATGTGATAGACTTCCTGCTCTCGGTGTTGCTGGCTTGTCTGGAGAACGACGGTGCGTGGATGCTGAGAGGAGACCCTGGCTCCGAGTCCGTCTTGCCTTCGTTGCTGCTGTTGCCTGCTTCCTGTTGGAGATGAGGAGTTGAGTGAGAGATTATGTAAGGATCAATAGGTTATTTAAAAAATACCGGACACGTATTTTTTCTTCTGTAAAATTAATGAAACAAGAAGATACGATTGGACTGCTGCGCTGCGGGTTCAATTATTATATTGCAAATATTTGTATGATCTTCAAGTAGTTGTTCCGAGTCTGGGCGGTTGTGTATGTGAGTTTATATATTACTAGCTTTTGCTTGCGGCTTCGCTTGCGTAATCAGTTGAAAATCTACGAAGATTTATACAAGCTTTCATCCCCTATTTTATTCCTTTAGGGGTAGAATTTATCAAAATCCTTTCTTAGGGAATGCCTACTTCATAGTAGCTTTATGCATGCAAAGTCTCAGCCCGATCGGTTTGAAATTGACAAAGTTTCATACAAACTTCCATCACCTATTTTATCCCCTTGGGGGTAGAAATGATCCTTTCTTAGCGGATGCCAACGTCTTAACATCTACATGCATGCCAAATTTCAACCCAATCCCTCCATTGGTTTGGTCTGTGCGTTGATAGATCACTATGTCAATCAGTCAGTCACCTTTGAGTTATATAAATATTTAGGTATTAGATATTTTTAAACGCACCCACGACTCAGCAAAAATTCTTAGTCCAGGGCAACATTAAAAAAATATAACGCACCAAAACTATTAAATATTTTGCAACACTTATCGTTTCGTCCACCTCCTATCATAGGGTGTCGACCCTCATCTCACTTGAACGGATATTACTTCGTTACCAGGATGTTTGTGTACACAATTTGTATGTACACTGTACATTGGTGAATGTACAAGGAATTCTAATGAGGTTCTGAGGACGAAACCTTCGGTAATTACGTTATAACAACGCTTTATTTGGTTATAGGACAGACTTTGACAGAAAGCAGATACGGGTTTGTTTAAAAGTTAGCTAAGGACTTTTTTTAGCGTGGTAAAATCATCAAATGATTCCTCCCACAGGGCAGGAGGGACTGTCAGACTTGTACTGACTAAAATCCACGGTGTCCTTCAATAGCCCTTTATGTTACGGAGTCACGGTAATGAGATAAGTCCCGCGACTCCGGCAGGCTTTAGCCCTCTAGAGGGTGGCCCCGTCATCATGATGACGCTCTTTAAGGCGCGCGTGGAACACAGCGAGCTGCCCTCTACTCGCCGCCCGCATGCCCGCGCCCACGATGGTTGGAGATCGTCCTGCGACGTCCGACGCCGTGGGCGTCCACCACCACGGGTGGGTCGGAGGAGGGACATTGTCCTCTCTCTTGCACGGCGTAGCTAATGAACTTAGAATTTATAGAAAGTATTTCGGACGGTTGTATTATTATTTCAATGGGATTTCACAACTCGAGATCATGAGGGCCCGGTCTTTTGGAGTGCGTGTCAGGAATTAAAACCAGCTTCCAGACCCCTGTCTGGAATGCGTTTTCGGCATTTTATTCTGTATTAAACACACATAATGAAATAACAACTATCGTGAGGGATTGAGTTTTGTTACAGCAAATCGAGACGATACAAGTGATAGAGACATTTTTAAAGTTATATTTTTAAACGCAATAACGCCTGCGTCGCGTCTTCGCAAAGATATTTTACGAACGAAATATTGAGCTGCGAGCAGGGTTTGAACCTGCGTCTAGTGGTTGCGATGGTTAAGGCGTCTGGAGTACCTATCCAGAAGACGCAGGTTCAAACCCTGCTCGCAGCTCAATATTTCGTTCGTAAAATATCTTTGCGAAGACGCGACGCAGGCGTTATTGCGTTTAAAAATGTCTCTATCACTTGTATGTAATTCTAGGTTAAACTCGCCTTTTTATGTACCCTCGTTCGTAAAATATCTTAGAGACATTTTTATTTTAGTACTTTAATTTTGATAGTAGAACATTGCAAGTGTACGGTATGAGCTACGTCGTAGCACATTATGAGCTACGCCGTAGCTTGGCGTAGCTATTGCTACGGTTACTACGAGTACTACTCAATTCCACGGATACTCAATTCCGCTACAACAACTCCGGTCTTATTTGATCAAAATCCTTCCCAGTTCCGGGAGTGTCACTTTATCCCTTTTTTCCATTTAAGCAGGAAAAATCTTCAAAAAGCCTCTTGAATTGCTTATTTGACAAAAAAAAAAAAGAATTATTCCTTCGTTAGAAAATCAAAAAATAATAGACTCATTTTTTTTCTTTTGGTACGTGATTTAAAATTGAGGAAGATACAACGCTTTCAAATTGGCCGTCACAATTTTGTTTTATTTTTATTGAATTCTGGACGTCACTAGAACTCTCGAGTTTTGATTTTTATATCTTGGTAAATATTCATTGATTTTACAAAAGAAAAAATACATGTCCGTTATTTTTTTAAACTATTAATGACGGACTAATTTGCTTTACATGTACTATATATTACATATCTTAATATATATAAATCTCGTGTCACAATGTTTGTCCTCAATGGACTCCTAAACCACTTAACAGATTATAATAAAATTCGCACACCATGTGCAGTTCGATCCAACTTGAGAGATAGGATAGTTTCAATCTCAAATTTTAGACCGGGTCCTCCACCCGTGCGAAGCCGGGACGGGCCGCTAGTATATAGATACTTTCAAATAACCATTGACTTTAATCTTTCAGTGTCACGAATTTCTGACTTAGAAATCCCTTTTACCACATGCATTATGAAAGTTTTAATTAGTAGTGAGAGTCCGTGGGTAGAATTTAATTAAACAAGTCAAAAAACTAAAAAAAAATATAAAGAACCACGTCAAAGGGACACGTAAAGTACCGCGTTTTGTTGAAAAACGTTGAGAATTGTGACGAAGGTCGACGACTGCCTGAAACTGCTCACAGCGATAAGAGCCTTTGTTCCTTTCAGATTATATTATAATGTTTCTCTATACAGGGTGACTTTTTCAACTGGACGTGAATGGGTATATCCGGAACTATGAGGAATATCGAAAAACGTTGAAAGGAGTTTTGAGGCCGTTACAGTAAGCTATTTCTATAAGTTTGCTGTATATCATTACTGTTTCCCAGAATTTAATCCGACAATAAACGACGCTATCGAATTACACTATTTGATAGCGTCGCTAAAAAGGATTAAATTCCAAACTGTGAGTTTTTCCCAGAAATCATCTGGTTCGATTCCTGGCCAGGTTAATTGAATTTTCTAAAATCCAATGCTGCAGTTTAAGTTTTCGTCAAAATCGGCATCGAGACTCCTTTTGATGTTTTTCGTAATTCCTAATAGTTTCAGATATAGCTATTGACGCCCAGTTGAAAAATTCACCCTGTATACTTTCAAATACTTTCTTGTATGATGGTTTTGTTCTTGGGTATATAATAATAGCCGTATGGGGCGTCGGTCAAGGTCAATTAAGCTAAGCTTGTTCCCCTTAAAGGGCCAATTCTTGCCGGGGGCGCGAGACTGTCTCGTCAGCTAACTGTAAACTTGGAACGTAAAGGGCTTTTGAAGGACACCTTGGATTTTAGTCAGTACGAGTCTGACAGTCCCGTCCCGCCCTGGGTAGGAGGACTCATTAAATTTGATGATTTTACAACGATGATAATTGTTTTGAACTGTTTTTGTCTTTTGACATTTCAAAAGTGCTATAACTGGCCTACTTGAAATAAATGCTTTGATTTGATTTGATTTGAATAAATAAAAGTGAAGCTCGTTGTACCACATTATTATAAATGTCAAAATTTTAGGATGAATGCATGTATCTTGCTCATTTGTGCAAAAGTGGCTGAACGTATTGGAATGAATTATGGCATGCTTCTGCATGTTTTGTTGAACCCAAAAATACAATAATATATGTACATTAATCTTAATATATATAAATCTCGTGTCACAATGTTTGTCCTCAATGGACTCCTAAACCACTTAACAGATTATAATAAAATTCGCACACCATGTGCAGTTCGATCCAACTTGAGAGATAGGATAGTTTAAATCTCAAATTTTAGACCGGGTCCTCCACCCGTGCGAAGCCGGGACGAGCCGCTAGTATATTATAGAGGAAAGATTTGAATTGTTGTGTATATGTTACTGGAAATATATTAATTGTACACAATTCCTAGGAAATTATAACCGTCCGAGCTTACTTGGGAAATATGTAAAATAATGTTTCAAAGATTCCTTAATACACACAATATTTCCTGTGGCTCCGTCGACTTGCTCCTGTAAACGAATGATAGTAATACATTTCTAATTGTTATTTAGGAAATGTATAGATTTCCTAGGAAAAGTGCATATTACAAATAGTCCAGTCATTAAAGCCAAAACCCGAAAATAATTAGTAACTTGCTGAAATTTTAAGGGGTTTTTAAGGAAGGTAAAATAACTTACCGGGTGATTTTGCAGCGTTCTGGGGTGTACGGAAAGGGTTCAAAAGGGGTGAAAAGTGTTTTTCGTTAATAACATTGCCAAAAAAATTTGTAACACGCTGCAAATTTGGAATTAGGTTGTTCTTACCGTTTTATAACGTGTATCAAATTTGCAGCGTTTTGCAACATACGGAACATTGTTTATTTTTAAAAAACAATGCAATTTGTTAATAACAAGGGTAAAGAAATTAGTGACACGCTGTAAATTTGGAATTAGGTTGTTCTTACCAGTTTGTAACGTGTATCAAATTTGCAGCGTTTTGCAACATACGGAACATTGATTATTATTAAAATTATGAAAAAATGTTTTACCGAGACGACTTTAACACGTCGTATCTTAAAAAGTACTAACGTTAGACCATATGTTTGTTAGTAACTAATGTTCCGCTTTGAAAGCCCTATCCAACGGTGTGTCACATGTTACTATTGAGGGTGGGCCCAGATTTCATACATCGGTTTCCCAATGTCCTTTGATATACGTTACAAAACGGTAAAAACAACATAATTACAAATTTACAGCGAGTTACTAATATTTTCCACCCCTTTTATTAAAAAAAAATCATTGTTTTTTAATAATAATCAATGTTCCGTATGTTGCAAAACGCTGCAAATTTGATACACGTTACAAACCGGTAAGAACAACCTAATTCCAAATTTGCAGCGTGTTACTAATTTTTTTGGCAATGTTATTAACGAAAACACACTTTTCACCCCTTTTCAACCCTTTCCGTACACCCCAAAACGCTGCAAAATCACCCGGTAAGTTATTTTACCTTCTTTAAGAACCCCTTAAAATTTCAGCAAGTTACTAATTATTTTCGGGTTTTGGCTTTAATGACTGGACTAAAAATATATCATAGATTCCCTATCTATTTTAGGAATTGTACGTATTTCCTAGGAATTGTGTACAATTACGGATTACACATTTTTCCTAAAATTTTCTACTCATAAACTATTGGACTGATTTAAAAAAATCTTTTACCAGTGGAAAGGTGCTTTGATCCTGAGTGACATAGGCAATAATTGGGGGGAGGGGGTGAGTGGGAAAAACAGAATGTAAAATCTAGTAATCAAATAAATAAACAGTAGGAAATTAAAATCAAACATTTCTCTAAAGATTTAACTACTAAGCTGAATCTTTTCTGCGTAAAATATCCCTCCGTTATCAAGTGTCCGCAATGACCTCGAGAAAGTAAGGTTTTTCTATATATAGCAGACAACCATAATTTATATAATTATGTATGTAAATTAACTCCTCTTGTGATGCAAATGCTTTGATGCTGGACTGTGTATTACCATAATGTGCTTTTGATCTGAGAAGTACTTTAGAACCTACGTCACATGGTTGCGAGATTGTCTTAGAAGGACAATGTGGTCCCTGAACGTAAAGGGCAACCGAGTGAACGGTGTATTTTTAGTCAGAGCAGAATCCTACTGACTAAAAATCCACCCTGAACGGAGGGAACTATCAAAAAAGATCTCTCCGTACCACCTCGAGGAAACATTTGATCATTTTGCCAACACATAATAGGCCCTACGTCGCATGAATTGCCGGGGTCTCGGGACACACGTATACCGCGACTCCCGGTACATAAAGGGCTACGGAAGGACATCGTGAATTTTAGTCAGTACGAGTCTGACAGTCCCTCTACCGCTCTGCCCTGGTTGGGAGGACTCATTTGATGATTGAACCACATAAAAATAAAAATAAACTAGAGTGCGTGTACTCTCGTACTCCAAGAATTAATTATAACTTTTTAGTAATCGCGTTTTTGTTTCTGAATTTATACATATATTTTCTTATATTTTGTCATTATAACTCGCAACCAATCACAAGATTCAATATTTAATGACAATATTAACCAAGCGGTTTGATCAAGCTTTTAGTCCCCGTTAGGAAGTCACTGAATAAACAACAGAACCACTATCTGTACTAAAATAGATTCGCGACCATTATATGGCTAGTTAGCTTTTAATCCTCTCGGGAGTTAGGTGCCTGTCCCACTGACGGCGGTTAGCGAACGAGTAGCTGCGAGCCTGAGCGGTTTACTCGAGGTGAACATTCCCTGAATATTTGATCTGAAGAAGAGGAGCTAAACTTGTGTTGGGTATGAGCTAGTATTAGATATGGGAATGCGGTCGGCGAGTATGGGCGTCTCGCTGGCTGATCATGGACCATGCCCGGGTTGTCGGCGCATCCTTAGAGGATTGACCTGCCGGACTATCTTATCAGGTAATAAGAGTTGTTAGCAATCTGACGGGTTCCCTCTTAGAGGACCAAAGCCGGAACGCAAAGGGCAAGGACACCATGGATTTTAGTCCGTACAAGTCTGACAGTCCGTCTCGTCTTGCCATACAATGTCCCTCTCTTGGGCAAGTCTCCTCCACTCCTTCCACCTCTCACGATACTGTGCGTCCTTCATCTAGTTCAGACGGAACCTGTCAAGTTCGACCCACCATTTCCTAGGTGGCCTGCTACGATCTCGCCTCAATGTCTCAGGCAGCGTTGCCAGGCGTCCGCTTGCGGCGTGTCGGTCAAAATAGACCGTGTCCGGTCTGACCGGCTTTTGATGATCTTTGGCTTGTTTAGATGAACAGATAACTGCTTTCATTTAAAAAAAATGGCGGTATACCCAGGATCAAATTGGTTAGTGATTGGTCCCGGCATGCGGCTAACATGTCCTGCCCAGTCTCTATTAGAAGATTATGTAATAGTAAATCGCTTTCATTGGGACCGCGCCCTAACACTGAATATAACATCGCCATTGGATCGGATTGCCAGCCTCAGTGGTACAGATTACAATTTGTTTCCGATATAAATCCTATAAACGGATTATTGTTCAATACTGTTCAGAATAATGGACGTTATACAAGTCATGCTTTTGTTGAAAATAAGTGAATGGAAATACTTGTAGATATTGTGTATGAAGATCGGTTTGCTGAATGTTTTTCTTGAAAATTGGAAAGAGGTAGCACATTTATTTATTGTAAGTAAAGAGTGAATAGGTTACTTGTAGCAAGAGTGATTCTGTGATTCACCGTCGATCAAATCACCGTTTTATCATCAGGCGAAATATTAGTCAAACGCGAGCCTTTTGCTATATATTTTTAAGCTATTGCATAGCTTTTATCGCGGCTCTGAGCGCGGCGATCGAATCAAGAAATTCCCTAACGAAAACAACCTAACCTAACCTACACTCGTGTAACACTGTTTCAGATCGGGAGACTTCGGCAATCATCCGTCATAAAGACAATAATCATCCACCTTGCCTTCAATATGCCCAGAATAATATATATCCATCCATCCTCAATAGCTTTCGCATACAAAACTTGACATTTCGAGGACATTAATGCCTCATTTCGTACTCGATTAGTCTTCATTCGAAATTGAAATCATTTTTTTTTATAAATAAAAGCAAATTGAATTTCAACGAAACTCCGTTCTTTTTGGCATAAAAGCCTTCAAGTCATGCCAGCAATATTTAAAAAAAAGACACCGTTCGAATTTCGAACGTGACGATCAGATTTTCTTTTTGTTTCGTTATACTTTGATGTTCCCCTCCTCCTTTAGTCTTGTAGATTTTTTCCTTTCTTATTAATTTCTTTACTAATAATCTCTAATATATAAAAAATGAAGTCTGCTTGTATCTAACTAGGTAAATACATTAGAAAATGTTGTGGTTATAAACTCGAGCTTGTGTCGAGTCAACATCTCTTGAGGATGCCTCGTGGAAACGAAACACGTGTTCACTACCGGTTTATGTTGTATTTTAATAATCTTAGTAGCTGCTTGTGCATAATTATTTGCGCAACGTTTTGCTAGAAAACCATTTTTTTGGGCTTTTTGACCACAAATCGAAAGCCGGATTTGAGGCTTTTATCCTCACTGTAACAGAGAGTGACCCTATTCCCGGCAACTGTGCACACATCAAAGACTGCTAAAAACCTAATAATACTTTGCTCGACTCGGGAGTCAAACCCGAGAACTTAAGCTCTGCAATCTCCATTTCTTTCGTTCATCATTTTTATTTTTCGGGTTTTTTTTTGTAGTAATTAGTAGTAGTAGGAGCGGAAGGGCCAAAGATATTATCATAATTTTCCTGGCAGTCATTAAAAGACTCCCCCGTTCCTTCACATGCCATTTGCATTCCAACGCCGCGATATCCTACTTAAACAGTCCTTAAACCCGGACAGTTCTAACAGATCTATATTTAATTCTATCGAAACAGCGAAGCAAAACATCATGACGATACTAAGTCTCTATGTCCTTAAAGGAGATAATTTTTTTTGGCTCTTTTCTGAAACGGCACTTTCAGAAAAGGCCGATACCAATCCTACAACTTTTGTGCCATAGTAAAAATTGCTCCAAATGACTAGTACTATCCATAGGTACCAATTTTTTTCGATGGCTTACTTTAAGAAAAGGTCCAAAAATGTATAGAGCGTGAATGTTCTCCTTAAAAATGTAATTGTTTGTGTAATTTATTTCAACACCACTGCTCATAAAACGGTGAAGGAAAACATCGAGATGAAACCGGCATGTCCTAGAACCAAAAATTCGAAGATATGTGACATCTACCAATACGCATTGGGCCCGCGTCCACTCCCTCTCACAGAGAGGAGGCCTGTGTCCAAGTAGTGGGAACATTATAGGCTGATGGTGATGATGATGATGACACATCTACCAACCAGCACTAGGCCCATGTAGTGGAATACAGCCTACTCCCTCGCACAGAGATGAGGCCTGTGTCCCAGCAGTGGGATCATCAGTCTGATGATGAACTTTTCACAAAATTTTTAGAAGTCTTTAACTGACCTGCAATGACCTCGCGAGTTCCGAATCCAAGTATCTCCCAGTAGTCCGTCGATCAGGCAGGATGTACTTCGGTAAAGACTTGAAGAACCACGCGCCTGACTTCTTCCACATCTCCCTGGTCTCCGCACAGAGGTTGCACATGTAGGCCTCTCTGGAGTATAGTGCTGATCTGAGGACGAAAGAAGTGTTACGTCGATCGAATTGCGAGACCTATCTGTAAGCTTCTCGCAAGTTCCATAAAGTTGTCGACAAGGGGTGCTAAGACAGGAAACGTCCACGTGCGCTCGTGGACTGGAGTTTCCGCTCGGATACGTCCGGGGGGAAGACCAGTTTTTCGGACCGGTGCACCCTGGGATGCGGGCAAAAACTCTTCCTTAGGCACTGTGTGCCAAGCCCGGATCGGTGGCGCGTCGTGTTTCGCGCCAAATGCCTGCTGGGGTCGCGGTTTTTTTCTTAACCCAGAATACCGCGGCCCCGGAACGTAAAGGGTATCCGAAGGAACACGGGTGGATTTTAGTCAGTAAGAGTCTGACAGTCCCTTCCGTCCCACCCAGGGCGGGAGGAGTCATTTGATGATATTAACAAAAAAAAAAAAGAAGTTTCTCGACAATTCTAGTGAAGATTGGTCTGAAAGTTTCTAGAAAATTCTACCCTGGTCTAGATTTTTCGAGATGGTTCTAGAATGTTCAGCTCGTAACAGTGTAATTAAACTTCTATCAGTTGCTATTGTTGTTGTCAGTTGCTATTGAATAGCAGCTTTAACAGAAACTGTGTTTCAATACGTAATTTAGACACATGTTCTTAGTATTTGCGGATCACCTAATCATCATCATCATCTGCCTGCCTTCTCCCAACTATATTGTGGTCGGCTTCCAGTCAAATCAGATTCAGCTGGATATCAGTATTTTACATGGAGCGACTGCCTGTCGGACCTCCACAACTCTGTAACTGGACAATACCACGGATCACGTTATTCATAATACTAACAATAAAAAACAATAAAATAATGGCCCCATGTAAAAAAGAGCGATGTCCAGTAGCAGATTTTTAGGGAGTCCTTAATATCAATTTGATAAGTCCCACAACCAGAACTCTCTTACCTGGGACAAATTTGTATTTGCAGACTATACAAATCTATGCACTGTACTCTATGCCAACCGTACCATTTACTTATGAACCGTCTTTAAAAAATGGATTCCGTCTGTTAACTGTTGAAAGTTGCGGCCATTGACGTCTTCACTTTTCTCCAGTCGCATTATACCCACTTTTCAATTCTTCATTTTCTAGGAAAACTGTATAAAGTCGACAGTCAGTTGTTTCAGTATTTACAAAGTAAGTTCAATGTCCATTGTTCAGGAGTACCTACGAGTGAAGCTAAGTACTACTTAATAAGTTAGAGAGGAACTTTCATTCGGTGCGGTAACTTAGCTTTGTAAAGTACTTCTGTTAAGTTCACTTTCTTTAAAGTAAACTTTGAGTAACTTTGTGTTTGTGGTTGATTGTGTTGGAATGGAAAGATGAGTTCGGGGAATTGTTGAGTTTCGAAATGGATTTTTTGTTGTAAAGACGGGGACGTTAGGTCCAAATCTCTCTTATCATTTTAATTACACTCATTAATTAATAAGGACACCGCCGTCGCGATAGACCTTGGCGGAAGTGATGTGATAACCTGATCATATCCGCGAAGCACACTTTTTTTTTTTCGTTGTAAAATCATCAAATGAGTTCTGCCAGCCCGGGCACGGCGGGAGGGACTGTCAGACTTGTACTGACTAAAATGCACGGTGTCCTTCAATAGCCCTTTAAGTTATGGGGTCTCGGTAAGGAAATAAGTCCCGAGAGCCCGGCAGGCTTTGGCCCTCTGTAGGCCCCGTCATCATGCTGACGCTCTTTGAGGCGCGCGTGGAAGACAAAGCACCGTCGACCCGGGGTCCGCGAAACAGACTTGGCCAAAAATTGCCCAAAATAGAGAGTTTTTAAGCCGTTTGTGGATCTTTGACAGTCGTTACTGATAATCAGAAGCTCTAAATTCTGGGAACAAGTCCTACCATGGATTGTATTACCTAGTTACTGGGTTGTGGAGGTCTGATACGCAGTCGCTCCATGTAAAATACTGATGTTCAGCTGCATCTGGTTCGACTGGAAGCCGACTCTAATATAGTTGGGAAAATACTAGGTAGATTATGAGGCGGTCGTTCTAATTAATTTAGCCTATACAACATAACCATTAACACTATATGTCAATAATGAAGACATAGATTGATTGAGATGCAATATCTGCACGTGTCTGATCATGTAGTTATCTTAATAACATCTAAGATAACTATCTAATGATCAACCATCAATTTGTGGTTATGGCGAGTTTAAGCTAATTGAATTGAGACCAATGAGTATTTAATGTTAAACAGGATGATCGGTTTAGTGGTTTTAGTGTGAAAACATAACAAACAAGGAACTGTATTTTGCTTTTATTTTTATTTTGTTTCATTCACCTGTTCCGTTGTCTGTAATCATACCCAGCAAGTTACATTTTATCCACTAGGGCAATTTCAGATTGAGCTAAAATAGTGCACGTACTTATCTTTTATCTTCTATATCTTCTTATATATATAAATCAATTGCTGTTAGTTAGTCTCGCTAAAACTCGAAAACATCATCATCATCAGCCGGAAGACGTCCACTGCTAAACATAGGCCTCCCCCTTAGACCGCCACGCCGAACGACATTCACCACTTGCATCCATCGGTTGCCCGCGACTCTCACGATGTCGTCGGTCCACCTATTGGGAAGCCTACCTGCGCTGCGTCTTCCGGTCCGTGGTCGCCACTCGAGAACCTTTCTTCCCCATCGGTTGTCAGTTCTACGAGCGATGTGGCCTTCCCATTGCCACTTCAACTTGCAAATTTTACGAGCTATGTCTGTGACTCTGGTTCTTCACCGAATATCCGTGTTCCGGATTTTATCCCGCAAAGAAACTCCGAGCATAGCTCTTTCCATTGCTCGTTGAGTGACTCTTATTCTCTCTAAAAGGCCAGCAGTCAAAGACCAAACTCGAGAACGACTGGACCGATTTGGCTGATTTTAGTTTTGAATTATTTCTGAAAGTCCAGGGAATGTTAAAAAGTACGAAGTTTGCCGTGTCAGCTAGTATGAATATATATATCGCGTGACAATATTAAGATGACATGAAGCTGATCTGATGATGGAGCTGGAAGGTGGCCATAGGAACTCTGTAATGAAACGCCGCAAACCCATCGAGTTAAGACACAGTTGATTCGTATTGACGAGTACTTTGTCTATCGTAATTATTTTTTTAACAAAAAAAAGCTTGTTTTTGAAAGAACCTAGTTTTTTAAATGATTAACTTTGAAAATACTAAATAGAATTTAAAAAATAACCAGTGTGCTTTATTGATGAAATATTCTGATGAAAGTACAATGAACAACGAAAATATAAACCCTTTTAAATGACTTAATGAATTTTCAGAACACGCTGTAAACTGATTTACGTTGAAAGTAGAGCGTATCGAGTGCTTTATTAAAATAAGGGTTTTTCATCGGAAAAGTATGATATTACTGTTTTTTTATATCTCTTGCCCAATTTCGTTGTATTAAATCGGATATTGTACCGTGAACGGATCAAATTAAGTACAGGATATACATCCACAAATATTTTAATTAATCACACATATTTACAATAATCCACATATTTTTGTTGTTCTTTTCAAAGAAAGAAGAAAAGTGTTACAATGTATTTTATTTGTTGGTGGTGGGGCAGTTCGCTGGCTGCCACCAACTGCAAAGTGTGGTCCGCCGTCCCACCCGGCGCACCGCTTTGACTAAAATTGGGAACGGACTGTGTGGAGGCTAGTATTGCCATGAACCGGGCATAGATCTAGATACCGTGACTACTACGAATTTTAAAATGTTTTAGAGTTATACAAACTCAGTTTTCTTCTCGTCGTCGACTTAGACTAGAGTCAAGGTCATACTTAAGTAACTTACATACCTATGTGTTAAATTTTCTATGACGCACTTAGAGCATGCTGTGTTTCTGCAGATGGAGCAAGTTCTGAGCGGCGCGAGAAGACGGGAAGCCTCTCCACAGAGCAGGCAGGTCCGCGGGGCAGGGCCTTGTGCTGAGCGACGCATTCCTGGACAAATACAATAAATGAGGTTATTTTGCTAAAAGAACCCATCTACCACTATCTCATCGAAAATTTGACTGGTGTTTGTCTATGTGAGAAAACGTAAACGCACCCACGATACAGGAGAAATGCATGGGTACTTTTTTTGTAAACAAAAATATAAATTATGGTTTCCGAATGTCATTTTTTTTAAATATACGTGTGCAGTGGTGGCCCAATGGTAAAGTTAAAACTTAGGTTGTAGGTTCACACCCAGCCAGGTTTCTAGGCTAATTTGTATAATTTATTTCACCTCTCCTCTCAAAAAGACAAAGAAAAACATCGTAGGAAACCGACATGTAATAGAAACAGAAAACAGGCTTTATCTCGGTGACCACACATTATTTCACAATATCAATTAAACTGACGGTGTTCTGACATAATTATGTAATCAATTTAGTAAAAATGATAAAAAAAAATTGTCATCTATCAAACACTACCTCCGCGAGGTGGGTTACAGTCCACTCCCTCTCACTTAGAGAGGTATGTGTCCCAGAAGTGGGAAGATTTTAGGCTGATGATGTAGGTACATTGTTTTCATTCAGAAGCAATCAGCAAGACTGTGAACTGACTCAAAATGCCCAGAATAAGTCTATGTGATAATAATACTTCCAGGATGGATTAAATGGCTAAGATCATCCAGATAATAAATTACATAAATAATTCATAAAACATTCTCTTTCTAGTCACTCTCCGAACCAAGTGATTAATGAATGAAATGAATAATAAAACGTAGGAATGATTAATTGTGCTTTTTATCCTTAATGGTCTCAGTTCTACTGTTTAATTGAGAGTCTTTAAGACAGAGGTAGCCTATTTGTAATGACTTCGACTAACGAGCTGTATGTCGTGGGTTCGTACCCAGGGAGGTAGTTCGCGGTCGTGAGTTAATTTCATCTGGTAACAGTGACCTTGGAACGTAAAGGGCTATTGAAGAATCACCGTGGATTTTAGTCAGTACAAGTCTGACAGTCCCTGCTGTCCTGCCCTGGGTGGGAGGACTCATTTAAAGAGTTTTAACACGATGAAAAAATCCAGTTGGGTTATTTTTGTAGAATATTTTATTTACACTCTAATATTTAATTTCTAAGATCAAATAATTATCACCGCGGCCCTAGAACGTAAATAGCAACTGAAGAAACAGATTCGTTTTAGATTTACGACAAAAAAAAACAATGCAATAGCTGTATTTCAGTACTGTGTAATACGAGGCGCATCAGTACCCTTAGCACGAGTTTTCAGTATTCGAGACGTAAAGTAAACTGGAACTTTGACACTTTCAAAATGACAATTTTCAAGGGAAAAATTAGTTCCTTCTTCGCACACCAGAGGCGCTGTTCCATTTTTTCATACAAGAAACGCTGTAAAAACTGGAAAGACGCTGTAAAGTAAAATACTGAAAACTCGTGCTAAGGCTACAGTTACGAAAATATTTCAGGCAATTATAGGTGTCATCACATAAGATGTTTGAATAAAGTCTCTTTTCTTCATTATTTTAATGTACTTGCGAGAATTTGATTATTTTCTGAGAATGCCTGGTCTCCTTAAGTGGGGATTTTAGTGAGCTAAAGATGAAATTCAAAGGACTGTTACTGTGGCTAAATGTAGGGAAATACTGGGAACTTGTATTGTAATGTAATACTGCGAATTCAAGCGGCATAGTCAAAATAAGTAATTTAATTTAAACTAATTGAATCTCGAGCGGGCTCGGCCGTACAGTGTTACACTGACGCTACTAGCCACGCACGTTCTACACCACAGGCTACGCCTTGCTATACTACGAGCTACGCCTTGCTACGCTACCAGCTACACAATGATACGCTACGAGCTACGCCTTGCTACGCTACCAGCTACACAATGCTACGCTACGAGCTACGCCTTATTATGCTACGAGCTAAGTCTTACTATACTACGAGCTACGCGTTGCTTCGCTACGAGCTACGTGTTGCTACGCCACGAGCTACGCGTTGCTATGCTACGAGCTGTGCCGTGCTACATTACGTTTTTTTAAAACTTGTTTGTCTCTTTCTCACCTTCTAGCCTAGCCACCAGTCTCCCGACCCTCTTGGCTTCCACCTCATCAATCTTCTCAGCTCTCTTCACGACTGCCGCGATGGCTTCCCTCTCGCTTGGAGTGAGAGGAGGCTCGCTTCTCGCTGCACTCCATCCTGTTCGTAACCTGAGTAACAAACGAAAAATTCTTTAAGATTTATTTATAACTAGCGTTTTGTTTATAACTCGCTTTAATTTAGAATATGATTGATCTGATTGTGTACATTTGGCGGTATTTAATTAACATATGAATAAAGATAATTTTTGAGGAAAGAAAAATTCAGATTGCAAGTGGGATTCGAACCCACGTCTTCTGGATAGGTACTCCAGACGCCTTAACCAACTGGGCATTGCAACCCACACCAAAAATAATTAATAACATATGAACGTTGTTGTTTTCCTCGGGAATAGTGACTTTTTTCAGCATGAGAGCTACCCTATGTCCGTCTCTGTATACCTGACACCATAATATGCAAAATTTCAGGATGATCAGTTCAGTGGTTTATGGGAGAATAAGGTATTAAATAAAACTAAGGTACTTTCGCATTTTTATTATTAGTAGGATAAGATTTATATATTTTGGGTAGGTAAGGTTTTTCCACTACTCGCCTGATGATATGCAATGATGTGGTTGACGGCGAAACACGCTTGCCCAGTACTCTATTCACTCTTAACTTATACTGGAAATTAATTTATAATCCATCTCAGTCACAATCTCGATCCCCGTTTTTGTCTGTAATCACGTAACGACCGAATTTGCCTATCCGATTCTTATAGATGTACAATCACAAGCTGGCGTCAAAGAATTTGACTGCTTCGGATCGGGATTTGGATTGAAATAGAATATTATCCTGGGCGTTAAAAAGCCGAACGTTGTAGCTGCCAGGAAACAAAGACCAGAGATAAGACGTTATTAAGTTTTACTAAGCGCTAGAGTTAATAAAGTTGTTTCAATTAGGAATTTCTCATTCCGTAGGCTAAATTTGACTCCGTTTTAGGCTCACTTTTAATTACATAATTTATTTACTAAAGCGGAGGAATGAAGGCTGGCAGATCAACTTTATTTCATTAGCTTTTTAATTCACTGACTTCCGAAATAAAGTTTATGTACAGATAGCGCGCGAGTTGAATGCAGTCGGGGTCTGAGGTGAAGAGCGCCCCGCTACCCGCATGCCCCACCTCACGCGCCTGCAGTGTAGTACTGTGCCATCCTTGTCAACAGCACTACCGCATTCCTAAGCTCTGCATTCAACTCGCGCGTTTAGTGTACATATGTTTGTGTAAACAACGCATCCCTTCGTACATTGAAACCAGCGTCGAGCTCTTAGCTGCTCGACAATTTGCTGAACTGGACCCATTTGGCGTAGCCGTGGGACACACAATGCTATAATTATTTGCTGTTATTTTTATTGTTTTTATGTTATAAAATTTAACCTTTTACCCACTATTTTTTTTCTTCTTTTATTTGTTTATGTTGTGTGTACCGGCTACTCAAATAAACGTTTTTTCTTTCTATTTTCTTTTTCTTACATAACGCGACGCAAGTCTCCGATACCTTAAGACTTTGGTATCCAGGCCTACCATCACAATACAAATCCATAGAGTTTCGTACACAGGCACGCGTCAATGGATATCAAAGTCGTAAGGTATCGGAGACTTGACAAACTTGGCCTTATGTGAAAGTAGTAACCACGGTTGATTAACAGTCACTTGTTGAGTTCACTCGATTTCTGTCGGATCCCAACTTTTTTATTCTGACGATATTGGGATCTCTATTTTTTATCGTGGTAAACTCATCAAATGAGTCCTCCCCACCCAGGGCAGGGCGGCAGAGACTTCAGTCTTGTAATGACTAAAATTCACGCTGTCCTTCGAAAACCTTTGACGTTCCGGGGTAAGGTAGCTCGTTGGTCCCGCGACCATAATGGGACCTCTAGGATTGTTAAAATCGGTTTGGAATCTTTGAATAAGCGGGTTACAACATAAGAGATTCCTTCGAAGGTGAATTTGGACTATCGTGGCAAAAAGCGGTCTAGAAAGTATGTTATTACTTCCCAAGGAGGAACAATCTTTTACTACTGTACCCCAAGCACGAATAATTGTAGGTTTCGTGTCGCCGCCGTATCGTGCAGCATTTTGTATGGGAACTTGAACAGCGCCTCTGGTGAGCGTAAATTGAACTAATTTTGAGAGCCAAATAAATGTAAGATTCGTATCGTCTTCGTACGTAAACGTACACGTATCTTGAGCCATTTGTATGAAAATAGGAAGCACGAACGCAAAAAATGACGGGTAGTTTCGTAATTGTCGAAGGCTGGCTTACGAGTTTTACGAATATTTATTCACCTTCAATTTGACAGTGAGAAAACTTTCGTCGAGTTTATATTAAACATAAAATTATAATATAAGTGATTGTGTTGATATATTTTGTTAGAAAATGAATGTGTGCTCCAATATTTATTATAATAAAATGTTACATTTCTATTTATGCTGCCATAATTGACAAAAAATAAGCACTTATTACACCGGGTGTGGGAAGCATGACAGGATTACCTACATAGATCTTTTAGCAACCGTATTATGATGGCCCTCATCATTGCTTGATTCATTGATTGATATTATTGTCATGATTAATGAAATAAATAAAAATCATCGAACACAGAACATGCATAAAGCTTTTCTTTATTTTTTCATTACATTTTATATTACATGACAAAATATGCTCCTTAGCCTACGATCATCTCCAGGCTATTCAATATCGGTACAGCAGTATAACGTAAAAGCAGAAAAACAAAGTCACATTCGCATTTACTCGTAAAGATTTATAACATTTACATTTGAAAATACAAAATAAAATGTATTGCTAGTTAGGTCCTTAAAGATAGGAATTTCTTCATAATGTAAGCCTCATTGAGAAGCACTGTCTTTTATTCAAGCTCTTCACCAAATCTCCAAACGAGGGCCTCGTCTCATCATTGAATATCGTGGGGGATCCTTCTGTTCAACCGGTTAACAAACCTTCTTGATCAGAGTGTCAATAACTTATTTACTCCGTTATTACTGAAATAGCTTACAGAAAAATAACGAACTATAACAACAAAATCATTGAATATTGATTTGAAACCTCATGACAGCGGAAAGATTTGACAATATAAGACAGACGTTCGTTTAGGAACGCAGTGAAATCAAACACAACTTTTTAGTAATTTGTTTAATTAGTATGCCATTTATCTAAATGAATATTAACTGTTTCTGCAATTCCTTTGTATTGCGTCATAAATTCAACAATATTAAAATTTTAAATGCCCTAAAACCACTAATTTTCTAACAATAATCCAGTTTCTGAACGAAACATTCATTCAATTACAGAATCATTCGTTCTATTTCTCCCATCCTTATTTACGTTAGTAAGACGTCACCAACGTTTTCGTATCGCACCCTCGGTACTAATTTGAAAGTGCTTCGTGATTCCGACTTTCGTTGTACTCCGTTATTGTATCGACGGCACGATACGGCGACGATACGAAACCTCCAAATATTCGTGCTAGGGGTACTGATAACAGTCGTATCTCTGACAAACCCTTCATTACAAAAACGACATTATAATTAAGGTAATAAAATCGAAATTTCCTTCACCGCTACTCTAGGTTGAAGCCCTCTAGTATTACATTCAAAACGTACTTAATCGTAGGTGTAAAACAATATAACATGATGCTTGGAAACTTCAAAGAGGCAAGCAGAGACATAACTATAATACCTACAGAAAATGTTTAAACAAACATTGGTTAAATAAAAGAAAGTGTCAATTGCGAAACGGCATTTGATGTTGCATATACTATGAAAAACGGCGTTTGATGACGTTTTACAGTAACAATTTTGTTGTACAAGTTTTCAATAGGTGTTTATCTTTTTGTCGTAAGAAAGTGCGTTCACATACGTCCATCATCCCGATGGTTAACGGCATTTTCAATGCATGGCCCCAGCATAATACAATGACTGTTGGTAAGACATGTTGCAGTGAGTTGAGTTGAGCAGCTCAGCAGTGGCCGATTTGTACCGGCGAGTTGTTACCACCTTATGAGTTGTCGATCGTAGAGGGTCGAACCCCGTCAAGCATACTACTTTGTGTAATTTATGCGTGCTGTCACAGAGATGAGACCTGTGTCCCAACAGTGGGAACATTATAGGCTGATGATGAAGAGAAATTGTCAGACTGTCAGTTCACTTTACTATTAGGCAGTCATCACCATCATGGGTACAATGGGTACAAATAAACCCAAAAGTCGATTAGCTTAATACTTTTTCTATTATATCTGTAACATCAAACGCGTGTGTGTGCACGCCGGTGCAAAGTTATCGGGCCGTGGATTAGTGTATCTTGCGATCAACTGATCAATATTATGACATAAATAGCGAGGGGAACGCTGGTGTTTACAGTGTAATGCGTGGGTCTTTTATTTTGCACGTATGTGTATGGCGCGATAGACGCCCACGGTTGCGGACGTCCCGAAGTAGTTTCCGGCCACCGTCGGCGCGGGCGGCGAGTAATGGGTAACTCTTCGTCCGATCGTGGTGTTTCACGAGCGCCTCATAGAGCTGTCAGTATTCTGTCGGAGCCCCTATTTAGTGGGTAAAAGCCTGCCGTGGGACTGTCTTATCAGGTAACCGTGACCCTAGAACGTAAAGGGCTATTGAAGGATCACCGTCGATTTATCAACAGCCAAAACCGTCAATTTTTCGACGGGAAGGATCCCGTCCCACCCTAGATGGGAGGACGCCAAAAGAATGTGTATGTGGTTATAGTTTTTATATCGGAGTATCTCTGTTTCCTGTAGACTGGTCAAGAAGACTGAGGCTGAGATCAAATGTTGAACGAAAATAAACGTTATTGTCTTGCACTGACTGTGCATATTCCTATAAGCGACTGTGGTCAAGAGTATCACAACATGAATATGAGCGTTAGGTCATTGCAAATACAGTTCATTGAATCTTGAGCAAGGTTTAAGTTCACATATAGATTTGATAAGCTTCAGTGGTATTTAGTTCCAGAGCGTATTTCTAGTAAACGTTCAACAATATTTGAGATCACATGTTGAACGAAAATAAACGTTATCAGCTTACACTTACTGTGCATATTCCTGTAAGCAACTATGGTCAGGTCGAGTATCACATGAACATGAGCGTTAGGTCATTGCAAATACGGTTAATTTAAGCTTGAGCAAGGTTTAAGTTCACAATATAGATTTGATAAGCTTCAAGAGGTATTCAGTTTCATAACTTTTCGTATTTCTACAAAAACGTTTAACAATATTTGAGATCACATGTTGAAAGAAATAAACGTTATTACCTTGCTCTTAATGTGCATATTCCTATAAACGACTGTCGTCAAGAGTATCACAACATGAATATGAGCGTTAGGTCATTGCAAATATGGTTAATTTAAGCTTGAGCAAAGTTTAAATTCACATAAAGATTTGTTATGCTTCAAGTGGTATCCTGTTTCAGAGCTTTTCATATTTCTAAAAAAACGTTCAACAATATTGAAGGTGACCCAGAAATGGTTCTCAGTAGAAATATTCACTAGTACCTTCCAAGAAGAACTTGCAATATCGATGATATAAGTAATTTTCCTACAGATTCTTCAGTCGGAGTTCGAATGGATTGCATAATATTAAATTCTGAGAAGGTAGCAATAGGTTTGAGTTTAAGTTAACATTGCGAGCAAATAGTAAAGTTCGATAATTGGGAAAAGATTGTTATTGCATTCGGGGCAGAAGAAATAGTAGATTACGCACCAAGGGAGTAAAGCATTGCCTTACGTCACGGGCGTATTGAATCCCGAAACTACACTATGGATTCAGGGGTGAACCTCCGTAGCGCAGCGAGGAGGTTCAAGTGTTAATTCCCGAGTGAAACGAGGGAATTAAGTTAAGAATCCTTTGTGTAGCGAGGGATTCAAGTCAGCCCAAGACAAGGCAGCTTTACTCCCGAGGAGCGTACTCTGCTTTTCACACCTACTGCGAGGAAATAAATTCGAATTTTGAAATTTGATGTGGTACGACAACCTTCGAACGTGATGTTGGCACCACTGTAAGCGATCAGCTGTTGCTGCCAGCGGCCGCCATTACTGATACGACTCCTTGGTGAAAGTTTTCATACGGTTTTCTTTGAGTTTCCAAATTCAAATCACATTATTCCCACGGGAATAATGAAATTCAGTACATATATTATTCCCGGCTCGAGCGAGGGGGAATAATGTCATGCTTTACAGTAGGTTTGCCTGACGTATAATATGACATTTACGAGCAAGTAGTGTGAAAATGTTATTTTTGATCTTTCTATTAATTCTTCTGAATTAGTCATACATTAATGCTTAACTAGATTAATGTAAAAAAGTACAATTTCCTGGAATTATTTCTTGTAAGTAAATTCGAAGAAAGTCTTTGAAAAAACTCATAAATAACTGAATGTTTAATTTGTAATATGTTGAAATACATATTACAAATTAAACATTCAGTTATTTATAACATATATAACAGAGCCAACCAAGTATTATAATCAAGTTAAATGACTCGGAATGGTATTTTTTTGTGGTTGATTGGTTGGCAGTGGTTTGGGAATAGTAACAAACCCACTGCAACTCCTGAAAGCCAGAATCAACAGTGGCAAACACCAGAAAAGCGCCGAGACAATGAAGCTCGACGTGTAATCCAATACCCAACGGAGCTGTCCAGCCTTTCCCTATATATTTGTATTTAACTAGGTACGAACTATATTAAGGTTGCCCCACGCTAGGAATTCCATGTATCGTGGGAACAATTCATATACACTTACAGCCAGACCCGTAACCTGTGTGTAACTTTTATATTTTAGGCCCCGTCATGATGCTGGCAGCTTCTTGAGCTGGCGCTCCGTCAACAGGGGCCTGCATAGGGTCTACTCTCTTAGCCTGTTAACGAAAATAGAGGCCTGTACGAAACTAACACTAAACATTTGGGTAAACCCTACTTCCTATTATTTCTGTATCTGATATTACATCGGGAGGCAGGACAACTGTCCAATCATGTTCTCACCAATGTTTAGTTTGTATCACTAACTAATCTTATGTCCACATGTGACAGAGAATAAGTAACGCCCGTATCATCGGAGGTTGAAAAAACCATTATTTACCGTAAGCAAGCTCGGGCCTACGAAGGTCTAAAATCACCTTGCCAGTCGCCTTTGGGCTATCCGTAGTATTCTGGCTCTAATACCTATTGAATTTCTGGTGTGGTTATGGTGGTATTTTTTATTTGGAGTGAGTGGGATCCACCTCCTAACGGACAACCCTAGGGACGGCTGAGCAATCCCAATGGCAGTAGTAAGCCTCACCAGAGCCGCCTGGCTCGCGACCACCATCCTGTCGAAGTCCGGCGTCAAACAGGTTTTACTGTGTTCCGTTTGCGAGGAAATTCTAATCCAGTTCCTTCTGTTTGAGGTAGCCCAAATTTAGGTCTTATTTTTCCCTGTAGTGTGGATTGGGGCAAAAGTAAAACCATTTCAAATCCTACTAATATTATAAACCTACTTTATAAACCTACTAATATTATAAACGTGAAAGTTTGTATGTGTGGATGGATGTTTGTTACTCTTTCACGCAAAAACTACTGAATGGATTTGAATGAAATTTGGTACACAGATAGTTTATAACCTGAATTAACACATAGGATAGTTTTTATCCCGATTTTATGTTCCCGTGGGAAAATTTTCGAGTTGTAGCGGGTGAAACCGCTGGCAGCAGCTAGTACAAAAATATATGGCTTCCTATTATGACGCCTATAATAATCCTTGGATTAATAACTTGTGTTACTAGGTATTTATTCGCATTGGACGGATAACTACTGAATCTAGAAAAAAAAAGTCCAAGGGTATTGCGCCTGCTTTTTTGTCAACCCCCCGCCGCTACGAAACATTCTCTTATACAATCGTTACACGGGGTACATTTGACCCCATTTCTCTAACATCTTGTACGTACATACACATTTACTGTTCAAGTTACAAGTCAGTGACGCGTTCAAGGTTGTCTGTTAGTGCCGGTCGAGTGATGTCACTCATGAATCTAACAAGAAACAAGATGTTGTAGGGTTAGATCGACGCATGTTTTAGATTTAGTCTACATGTAGATAGATAGACAAAATATTCTTTTATAATAATACTAGCTACCAGCCCAGGCTCCGCACGGGTGCAATCTTCTCTACTATATTTTGAATGTTATATAAATAAAAACCGTATCAAAATTCGTTGCGTAGTTTTAAAGATATAAGCATACATAGGGACAGGAAACGGGAAGTGACTGTTTTGTAATATGTAGTGATGTACTAACTGTTGCGTGTGGCTTTCGCTTGCATTTATGAAAACCAAAAATGATCCCGCGGAACGTAATTAATAACTGAAAGCGATTTGAAGATTTTTGTTTGGGAGTCGTCCTAAAGAGGCCGCCTGCCGTTTTGATTTCGGAATTGCCGTGAAAAGTCACTTTTTAGTTAAAGGAAATTCAGGCAAATAAGACAATCGGTCATAATATCCTAAAAGGTCAACGAAACCTGAACCCTTTTTACTTGAGATAATTATTATTCAACAAAAATCTTGAATTAGCACCACTGGGCTATAAGCTGTTTCCTAATTTAAAAATAAAAAACCTATCTTGAAGAAAAAAATTCCGAACCCAGGGGAAGAGGCAGAGATGGACTACATTTTGGAAGAGTATGAGGAATTGGTTTCTATGAGGTATAAATTAGTGCAACATCCTAGGCCTTATTACAAAAACTAAATAAACCTTGGTTTAAACCTGTACTAACAAGTCCAGGCTTATCTTCAGAACCATACTCCGTATTACAAAACTTGGATAAAACGTAGACTTTAGTATCTACCGTCATTTGAAACATTGTCCTAACATCTAAATACGCCATGTATACTAACAATCAAATCCAGCACGTTTTTATCCATTTTGGGTGTAAATAACACAAAAACAACAACACAAAGAAAAAGTAGCTTTGAGAAACTTTGACACACCTTTGACAGCTACGACTGTTAGACCATGGTTTATCGCAAAACCAAGATTTGTAATAACGTTTGTATAAACCGTTTTGGTGATATACTTAAACCTTAGTTTTAAGTTAAACCCCATTTAGTAATAAGGCGGCATAGGTTTAATCAGTGATTTGAGAAAGTGATGAAACGTGTAGAAATAAAAATATTAAATTTTCTTTTTTTTCTTGGTCGGGCCGAGAATTTTTCAAACCGCCCTCGTATTATATTTTTATCGTGACTAAACGTACTGTCGCCACCCGATTCACGCCAAAAATCGACACCCCTGTGGGTGTCAAGGCGACCAGACGATTTCAATCACTATACCATTAGATACTATGTTTAGTTTCGGACACACCCTGTTATTTTATGAATGTGTTGATAATATATTGCCATACCTATAATAAAGGTCTGTAATAGCGAACTATTTATACTCGCGAGCTAGTATGGAATTATTCACTAGGAATTGATTCGGGATAGAAAAATATAAAATACAAAAAAAAATTGTTGCGCTCGGGAACTGCCGCGGTTAAGCTATTGCATAGCATTTTTATCATCTTATGCAATTATATATTGTTTTTGATTCGGTTGCCGCGCCACGCAGGGCCCAGAGCCTGCGATAAAAGCTATGCAATAGCTTAAACATTGTGTGATTGTAATAAAGGATGATGCCAGGGTTTGTATGAAATCTGACCCCACACTCCAATAGTTATTTGCAATACATTTTTAGATGGGTCCGTAAGCTGATCAAAAGTTACCTTGTCGCCAAGTTGAAAATCTTAGTCCGATCAGAGTTATTCATTATTAAACAAGTTAGTTTTACAAAAGCTAGAAAATAATAATATTTTTTTGGCCTAATATTAATAATTTCTGGAATTAGCATTTGTATGTTTCTTCGTTACAATTATCACCAGAATCGTCACCCGAGTCCGACTCGAAATTGGGCGAGTTTTAAAACATTTTGAAAGTCAAAATACCCGTAAAGTAAATTCCTCAAATTCTTTTGATAAAAAAAAGATAAATAATAAAAGAAAAACCACATAAGTTGATTGATTGAAAGGCTGTCATGTCATCGTGTTACCGTGAAAGGCAATTCGGCTGAACGTTACATAGCGTCGTAACTCTTTGCCAAAGTGAGTACACGTTTATGTTTGTATGTAATTTTCGCGATTGCTGTGTTGTCAGACGGGAATGAAATATTACTGCTATGGGGCTACGGTTAGGAAGATAACGTGAATGACCTCCGTTGGGTTATGGGTCATCTCGCCCACGCAAAAACTGGCCCGCAGGCCATTTGTCCCCTTTTTAAAATGTGAATGGGTAGATTCGCCCGAAACAATTTAGTAGACCGGTTAAATAAAAGTTCTTTAATAAAAATATTGGTGCACACTGGGAATTTCTCCAGCGTTATGGGTGCCTTTAAAAACAAAGAAATTCACGTACTTAGGTAAACAACCAGATCCGAAACAACTACTTCTCGATCATACATCATTTAAATTTGTTTTTCTGTTCATATTATTTAAAAACCAACAAAAGGGTACACTTAAAAAAAATAGTTGTCCACCAGCACTGAGAACAGGGTCTAAGCTGCCGGTGATTATGGCTCCGAGGCTCTTTGCAATTAGTCCATTGACCACAACAATGATAGCAGATTACTTTCTGATTGTTAGATTTTTTATTGTTGTTGCCGTTTGTTCAAAATCAAATATTATTTTCCACTTATTCTATTCTGGACGCCAACGACCTCAAAGATTCGCCGGTGACCTACATGAAATCCGACTTTAAAACCCTGTATACTATTAAATTGCTCAGTAAATCGAGTATTTGCACAAACCACAGTGTATAAAATTCTATTTGCCAGATGAACTGAGCGAGCTCGTTTTAATTACATGGTTCGACTTCCACTCGCAGTTTTGCAGCTCAAATATTCAGTGGTTTCATTAAATGATTTCAGTTGAATTTTCAACAATGTAATTATTCATTAAATTCGGAGTTTTGTAGTCATGGAATGAAGTTATGTTGTTTGGAACAAGGCTCTGTTGCAAAATGAGCACAGGTAGCAAAATGTCCCCTTCGCATAATGTCCCTTTTGCAAAGCGACCCTTTCACATAATGTTTTTTTACTGATGTCTAATGGCTATGCGTGTTTGGACATTTTATTAAATTTTTTTTATCGTGGTAATATCATCAAATGAGTGAACACCCCAGGCATTACGGGAGTGACTGTCAGACTTTTACTGATTAAAATCCACGGTGTCCTTCAATGTCCCTTTATGTTCTGGGGTCACGATAATGACAAAGTCCCGCGACCCCGGTAGGCTTTGGCCCTCTAGTCCCCGTCATTTTGCTGACGCTCTTTGAGGCGCGCGTGGAACATAACGCGCCGTCTACCCGGGCATTGTCCATGGTCGGACAGCGAGTTGCCCTTTACTTACTGGGAATTACCCGAGACATTTTACTACTTGGGATCTTTTTCCGAAAGAGACATTTTGCGACTAATCCCCCAAAAATAAACAGTTTTATAAGTTTTTTTTTTTGTAAACGTGTGGTCGTGTACTGTGGGAAAAGTTCAACTTCAAGCTATCCCAAACTTTCGAATGCTGGCTCTTTTGGGCCTGTCAGTTTTCGTTTCTAGGTTCTACCTCGATCTACCTGGCCCCGGTCCTTGATCAGACGGCAAGCAACCTATTATTCACCGTCCGCAAGCCCGAGCCTACAGTGGTCAGTCCAAAGCGAGGCAGACTTCCAGCCTATATTCCACTTTGTTCTCAGAGTCACACAGAGGTGACACCGGTGCGTTTTGTCTGACCCAATCTGAATACAGAAACTACTAAGAACAGCCTTGTCCGGTGAGGACCTGGGTCAGGCCGACAGAAGAAACAGAACTCCGCTCAATTTTCAAAGACGGGTCTTATCACCGCGATTGCCTCGTGCCCGCGAAATCAACCCCTAAGGACGTACAATGTTGCATTAATGTTGAATTGAACTGAACTCCTTTTCATCGATCGATGTTCAATCCCATCGGACACACCGCTTATTTGAAATAATACCTTCATTAGTATAAAATACAGTTCAATCTTACTAAATTCAAAGCCGGGCTTACCTATCGGGCTTTTAGCTCTTAAGGTATACAAAAGAAAGGCTTATAACGGCTTCAAGTGAACGCAGGGCCGGTCCTAGGGCGGTGCGAGCGGTGCGACCGCACCGGGCGCCTTCTAAGGGGGGGCGCCAAAATGATCCAAAATTTGAAACAAAAGACGCTCGATCTAACACGCGAGTCGCGCCGCAACCGCGCCTCTAGGCTGTGTATACGGTCGCTACCGCGCCGCCATCGCCACCGCGCCTCTAGGCTGTGTATACGGTCGCTACCGCGCCGCCACCGCGCCTCTAGGCTGTGTATACGGTCGCTACCGCGCCGCCACCGCGCCTCTACGCTGTGTTGTTGTGTGATATTGGAACTTTGTTGCCTATGTCCACTAATTTTCGATATGGGACCACTGTGCGCCACCGCGCCTCTAGGCTGTGTATATGGTGGGTCAGCGGCGCGTTATATTCCACGCGCGTCTCAAAGAGCGTCAGCATGATGACGGGGCCCCCCTCTAGAGGGCCGAAGCCTGCCGGGGTCGCGGGACTTATTTCATTACCGTGACCCCGGAACATAAAGGGCTATTGAAGGACACCGTGGATTTTAGTCAGTACAAGTCTGACAGTAAGGATGGGAGGACTCATTTGATGATTTTACCACGATAAAAAAAAGGCTGTGTATACGGTCGTTACCGCGCCTCTGAAAAAAATCTAGGAAAGTAGCTATTGAAAGTTATTTTTATATTATTGCTAAATAATCATTAGATTTGATTAGGTAATGTTATGTGAAAAGAATAAAATAATAAAAGCTGACAATTATTAAAATTATGTTTCAGTTGTGGTGGACAACTGAAATAGTTATTTACGAGCACTTCACCCGCGACTTCGTCCGCGTGATTTTCGAACTTTGTTTTTATGAATTTTTACTCCTAGTCACCCTCTCTGTAAGGGATACTTTTCGAAAATTTAAATCAATATTCAACAAAATTTCTATCTACTCGCAGTATCCCGTCTTGGGTGGTACCTACGTTCTTAAAATAACCCCAATGAATATATTGTAATTCCTTACTAACAACCCCAAAACTACTCTTAAGGGGTTGAATTTCGCAAGATCACTTAGTGAGAACCTATGTCTAAAGTAGAACCTCCTGTAAAATTAGATACCTCTAACTGTCAATACATCAATCCCGTTTTAACTATCACTTACGTCTTGACACTCCTAGCACTTGTAGTAAATAAGTTTCATACAAACTATCAACCCCAAAAACAACCCCTTGGGGGTCGAATTTCACAAAATCCCGTCTATAGTATCACTTGCGTCCAACAAAGAATCCATATGTAAAAAATTAAATCTTAAAACTATCAACCCCAAAAACAACCCCTTAGGGGTCGAATTTCACAAAAGTTTTACCTTGTTGAGCATTAAGTCTTAAAATGAACCAGCATGCAAGATTTGAGACGCCTAACACTTGCAGTAACAAAGTTTCATACAAACTATCGACCCCAAAAACAAACCCCTTAGGGGTCAAATTTCGCAAAATCCCGTCATAGTTAGCATCTGCGTTCTAAAACGACACCTTATGCAAAATTTGGAATTCCTAGTACCTGTAGTAGCGAAGTTTCATACAAACTATCAAGCCCAGAAACAACCTCTTAGGGGCCGAATTTCGCAAAATCCGTTCTTAGTGCTCACCTACGTGGTATAAGGAAGGTTTATGCCAAATTTCAAGTTTCTAGGCCACGCGGTTTGGGCTGTGCGTTGTCAGATCAGTCAGTCAGTTTTGAATTTTATATATGTATATAGATAGAAGATGATACTAGTGCGGTAAGTTGGTTTTTACAAACGAGTAGACGAACGTACGCCCGTGCAAAGCCGAGGGCGTACCATAGTCACGAGTTTGTAAAAACCAATTTCTGCACGTGTGTCATACAATGTTTTTCAACACATTTTTCCATATTTATCAGATTCCTCGCTCGAACTAAGATTACTCGCAATATTTTTTGAAGTTCCTAATATGAAAATGGCGCGTCTTTGAAAATGGCGCCACATGCACGTGGTGAAAATTAGAACTACATCTTTCGTCTCATTTACTCTTTAGTATTATAGTGAGACAACGTGAGTTGAGCAAAAGCGCTTCCAAGGAGGTTCGATCAGTCAGGTTATTTTTTCTCATAATTCTCATTGGTGCATTTTTTTTTTGAAAATTAAAAAAAAAACCGTAAATAAAACGCACGCTGCTATATTACCGCACGCTCCGTTGTGTGGTGCGTAATTTTTAACTTTCGAACAATGTATACAGGCTTTGTAAATGCATTTTACGAGCAAATGTGTTGAAATATAATTTACCACCAACCCATTGCTTTTTCTGGTTGAAAATAAATACTGCTTAAGAGCCCTATTACAAAATTAAAGAACACAGTTTCTGTCAATTTGACATCGTGATGCCCCCCGCATAAAAACAAAACACAATCAACACAGCTACGCCTCGTATACCAGGATGAAAACAACATGAGCTTTTGCCACTTTTCTTTCGAATAAACAAAGTGAGATCCCGGGCTTCTAGACACTACTTATTTTCTTAGTTACGAATGGATAATATGATAAATGTATACCTAGCAAAATAAAATAAGGGCCACTCATTAAATTACACTTTATACAAGTATAACTCTTATACTGATCGATTTTAGCGATTAGACCGCCCATTGTGTCACACTGTGAATTGGATATATTTGTAATTTAGAAGGTGTGCATTTTAAAGATTATTCAATTCCATTATATACGAGTAAATAATCTTGTTAGGATATCTTTCAAGTGTTCATTTTGTTTCTTGTGACTAACTGGAATTCATAACTTATTTAATTAGATTTTTGAAATTATTTAGAACTTACGATTTGGTGTTTAAAAATTTTCAAACTTTTTCTTGGACTTATACATCAAACCGTCATTTATGCCATCCATTTAGAGACATAATTATGCGCCAAAAATGAGCCACTTGCGGTGATTAAGGTGACATAGATAAGGAGGTATAGCCAGAAGAGGTCGGTTTTATGGTCGAATATTCCCAACCAGTGTTTTAAAATATTTTAAACTGGTGTCAAGAGACAAGAGTAATATCACCAAACGCCGTGATCCAGGAAGAAACTGAGTAAGGCCCAAGAAGACCATCATGTTCGTTAAATCACGCAAAGAGAACGATGAATCTACTACGCGGATCATAAAAACTCAAACTATTTTGACTGGGCTTCAGTGTTTCTTATACTGGGTCACTGCTGGTTTCTTTTTTAATAAAGACAGATCTTTCAGAGTGTACTCTTGAAACAGAATGTTTCGGTGAGCTCTAAATTAAGTGCTCTGGGGTGGTTATTCTGTCTCGCAAAACTGAGGTTACACTTCCTAACGAAGGTACTAACTTCTCAAAATTGCGTAGAAAATGTGGTACAACTCCACATTATTCCATTCGCATAGCAAATAGTAGGATAGTAGGTATCTGAGTTCATCCACGATCAATCGCGACTAACAGTGCATAGATTCGCTTATGCTCGAATTACGATGCTACAGTTGGTCACTTAGGCTTTTTACCTGATTTCTATTGAAATGGCATAGAAAATGTTTGTTATTTAATCCAGAACATTTACACAGGGTTTAGAGAAATTAAAAAAAAACTCTTTGGTACATTGAAAACGTTATTTTTTTCGATTTTATTATTTAATATGAAACCTGACACATTCCTGTAATTTCTCACTTTTCATTCAATTTCGTTTATTTTTACGATTTATTGGAATGCTAACTTATTTTTTGTATGTTTTGTTCTGAGTAGTACCTGTTTTCATGAATAAAATTCACAAAATAATATCAGGCGAAAGAACCATGGCCGTTTGAGTGTGTGACTGTTCATAAATTACCCTAGGCTGATAAAATTTTCGTTTTTCTTAAATTACATATATATAGTGGAAAATATAGAGATGGTACCCCCGAAGGGGTAGGGGTAGGGCCCCACCTTTCCGCCCAGTACCCCAGTGGCGCACATTCCATTGACATACTGCAGGCCTCCTCCAGGACAGAGAGGACTGAACTCTCAACACTAACTTACTTTGGTCCCCCAAAGTAAGTTAGTGTTGAGAGTTCCTAGTTTGATATACATAAATAACATCAAGTCAGATAAAACAAACCAATAAGGATTATGAAGTTAATAAGACAAGAGGACAGCAAAGATAATAACATATAAATGTGATAGGAAAACGTCACGCTTGCGCTTAATTAAGTTACGTTAACAAGTTACTTTTATTTAAAACTAACCCATTTCTATGGCATGTAAATCCGGTTACAATAACTGCCCCAGTACGCGACCGCTAGGCCTAAGCGCATAGGTCCACTAAGGACACTGCTACGAATCCTAACAGATCACGCTCCCTATACATTATTCTACATGTCCTACCCAACACCTAAGGCAAAGATCTGAGAAGTTCATCTGTCATTGAGGAAGACACGTTTCCGTTCATTCACCTACACACGCGTACTTTTGTACCCTTACGGCTCTAACCCATTAGCAATCACAACAAACCACTTGCGCTAGCGCTTCGTAGAATCAGTCTATAGCAGAGCATATTACGCTTGTATTGCTGGACACCGAAGCGGATAATATCGTCACTTCACATTTCGTATTTAAGCGCCCCCCCAGTCGTAGTTGCGTGTCTTGCTAATAAAATAGTGTCGATTCGACAATGTCGGCATAATAGCCATTAGTAGATGATCTTAGCGGGACACGTTCGCCAGTCCCTAGCGTCCTCTTGGAACGGAGCTATCAAATCATAGGAGATACAGTATATACTTGGTGGTGCCTACCCCAACTGGAAATCAACAGTATTTGGTTAACCGGCAAAATAATAGCAATGCGTGTTATTATTATCGCTTAATTATACTTGTCACCGGCACGGTTATATTATCACCGCATTGGCTAGTGATAATATAACTTAGCTTAATCGAACTATGGACATGGTTCTGCCTTTGATTTGTGAAACGTCCAGTAAAAGTCCATATTCGTCAGTGGTCAGATGAGTCGTTGTACAGAGTATGAGACGAAATGCGCGGGATGTATGTAGAGTGTAGACAAAGGCGTTCCCCGTGTCATTATAACCAAACACCAATGATAAATCACTGCTAGGTTACGGAATAAGGGAAGATAATCAATAAGACATAAGATAATAATATAAAATAAGGTACTGCTCAGCCGTCGCCCCGCTATACTGAAATAAATGATTATTAACAGCCATCCAGCGCCTTCAGCAACCTGCTACTATAATAAAGTATTGTAATGAACACTTACCAAGTGTTTATAGGTAGAAATTGGTATATAATTAACTCACAGAGTCTGCTGAAATACCACCGGTATAATCACCAACATCAGGCCGCCTTCTGGAGTCGTTCCACCGACCACTAACACTAGATTTACTTTCGCTACCGATATTTGACGTATCAATTATATTTTAATCAAACACCTCGATAATATCGCGTCCGGCAACTCGGCCGTCTCAAACCGAATATCCTGATCTTTCTCCTGGGTCCACCCGTGTGTACCTCAGGACGATCCAAAACCAACTGCCTTGCAGCATCATGAGAGTCCGCCCGCTCCACTACCTGCCCGACAACCTTTTTCTAGTTCTCACGGCCTATGGCTGCTTTATTACCCTTCGTCCGAATATGTCTTTGTTTTTAAGTGCCGAATTCTATTGCGTTGGGTAAGGATTGCCAGATGTTGTAGCCTTTTAATATTAGTTGGTGAAAGATTTCTAACCTTCGTGGAACTCATAATTTTAAATTGTTTGAGAGGTCCTATTGAGCGTTCGTCCGGAGCGTTTATTGCTAACACATGTGCTGATAAGGCTAACTTGTAGAAACGTTTCTTTAGAATTCAACCCTAGTCAATAGTTTTTGCTGCTATTGAAGTAAAGGAATGGGTACTTTAAAAGGCCATCTATCACAAGGTTAATGTGACTTTAGGCGCCCGTTGCAGCATGGTGATTTTAAGATGAATAACGTATTTTGTTATTAATACAGGGCTACATGACAAACAGTCACAAGTGCTTGAACTTCAATGCTGCTAAGACGTGAATTTTTCCGCAAAAAAGAGCCAATCCGACCCGGTTCTATCTTTCTGAGGTGCAACCGTAAAAATTACAGACCATAATGACGTTGTTGGGGTGCCGTTAACATCGACCCCGAATATTAGTCCACTTTTTGAGTTGGCTGCAAAAAAGTTAGGTATCCTAGTCAAGCGGTACTTCACGCCTGAACAGTTGATGAACTTGTATAATGTTCAAGTCTGGTACATGGAGTGGTACAGGTTGGCCAAATCCCAACTCGATGCACTTGCAAAAGCGCCCGGCATTGATCGAGGCCACGATCTGCGGGGCGAGACGGAATGAGAAGTAGTCACCTCCTTATGCAAAGCAGTCATGATAGCGAAGTAGGAGGTGGTACACGTGAGGGAGAGGAAAGCCGCGTTACCTAAGACGCCGTGAAGCGATTTCCAATCAGGGAGGTAAGCCTTGGAGGGCCGGAGCTTGTCGTGGTCACTGGACTGTCTCACCACGGTGAAAAATACAAATACAATGCAGCTGCCAAAACGAAATACCGCAATTGACTGGATGCCGAACCTGATAAAAGACTTCAACTCTCTTCGATGAAACCTAATTACAATCGATTGATGAAAAATAAGAAGCTGTTCCATACATCCTATTCGATTATTTT
Source organism: Agrotis ipsilon (assembly GCA_028554685.1). Classification (NCBI taxonomy): domain Eukaryota; kingdom Metazoa; phylum Arthropoda; class Insecta; order Lepidoptera; family Noctuidae; genus Agrotis; species Agrotis ipsilon. The sequence goes on from CM052974.1 coordinate 14,336,349, forward strand.
TCTCATACTCTGTAACATTATTATAATGCGCGTTACTTTTCTCTTATTTTTATTTATTAACACTTACTGCATACAAGAAAACATTGTATCTACGATAAGGCAGACTTACTTAATGCCTTTGGTTTTTATAGTCCAGTCATTATGGACGAATTAATTTTAAAAAAACCCCGACACAAAAACCAAGTTCCCTATATAAAGTAAAAAACAATGAAAAAAAAACTGGATTTTAAAGTATGTAATGATAATTCAAAAAAATATGTCGCGTTGGGGGATCGCTCCAAATTATTTAACAAATACTATTTTTTCCGGTCCCCTTTTATGACACGAATGCCTCAGAGAAGTTTAAAGGCAATGAAAATCCACAACAAATGGTATTTATTTTTATTCTGTACATCCAATAGATATAAAGTTACAAGAGGCAGAACGTTCAATATTCATAAAAAAAATAATCTACACAGCTAACGAGTATTTTGAACTTGATTTAGGCCGCTAGAAATCGTATTTCGAGCTTACAATTATTATCAACTAGCTGCCCCGGCAAACTTCGTACCGCCTCTTTTTCTCACCTTTTGAACCTTTCCTGGACTTCCCAATATAATTCAAAACTAAAATCAGCCAAATCGGTCCAGCCGTTCTTGAATTTTAGCGAGACTAACGAACAGCAATTGATTTTTATGTATAAGATTATTTGCATTATGACTTCACTAACATCAGTGCATTGAAGGCTTTGTATGAGGCTCTTGTGAGGAGTCATCTCGAGTATAATGCGGCATCTGGAGTCCGAGTGAACTAAAATATAAAAACATGTTCGAACGGATACAGACCAAATTCGTTAGATTCATTTATTTAAAATTGTATGGAAGATACCCGGTATACCCACTTACTTACTTACTGTTAGGGGTTTTGGTTTCCGCACTTAGTCCTTCATGTGGACCATTGTGCGTGGGCCATAGTGGCCTGTGGTGGCTTATTCCAACCAGCCCACCTCCCTCCAGAAGTTGATCAGGTTCTTTGGTCTGTGGAGAACATCTGTGTAAGTCCTGGGCGTCCCGAGGGTCTCTGTCCTGATCTGGGTGACACCTGTGCACTCGAAGAGCACATGCGCAACGGTTTCCTCAGTCTCCATGCAAGCCCTGCACAGGGGACTGTCCGTGATACCCGGGATACCCATTGCTATATCCTACCCTGTGTTCTGTCTCGGTATGGTTGGCCATTACAAATAAGGTATTATAATTGTTGTTTCGAATATAGGGAAAATACAATCAACACATTTATATGTTTACATTGCAAACAGATCAGAATTAAATTAATTCAAAATATTAGCTTGTACCAAAAAACGGTTGGTCGCGCTATACTCTTGGCGATTGGAAATATTCCTGGCCACCACTCATGACCTGCGGAAAATTAGAGGTACTTCATTTTTATATGGAATTTGATGCTATGACAAAGATACTAGCGCCGCGTCTAAAGGTCATGAATGATGGCGTGTATTTTAAATTTTAATGATTACGTGACTAATGTCAAAATGGTTGCGAGCGGTACGTCCTCCCTCTGAGAGCGCTCTGCGCTGTCTAAATCAAAGAACAAACCGTTCTTGGTTTTATATTGAATTTTGTCGTTGCATATTTTAATTATTTTATACTATTAGTTTACTTTTAAATGCGCTAATTATTTTTTTCATGCAAGCTAACATAGTAAACTTAGTTATTGAATACTTTTTGATTGAATATTCAGTAAATATTGATAGATAAAAAATATAATTTCGGCCGAAAAAATGTCAAATTCTTCCTGTTTTCCAGAATTATGTTTGGTGTATTTCTGAATGAAAAATAAAAATCTGATTAATACACTCCAATTATAAACTTTCAGATGTACCATGGACATTTTCAAATGTTATTTTACTATTATACATTCTATGTAATTCAATACAAAAGTATGACAAAAAGTAGAATTTTATGAAACATCCTTTGCAGAGACAAGGTTTTTACTCATGTATGTAAACAAATCTAAAAATGTTTTCAATACACTCCACGCAGAAATAATCAAACTTTCTCGAGTATATATTTTTTTTTAATTTGTGGCCATATCCTAACCAGAATCAGGTTAAAAACCTTGCACAAAAACAAGGAAACGTGTGATAGCCCTCTTAAAGATTATTTTTTTAGTCCTCGCACCGGTTGAAAATGTTAGTAGGACCGGCACTGAGTGAACGTTTCCGTTTTTATTTGAAGGCACAATTGCTTTTAGATTGAGGCTTGCATTTAAGAACCTTTTTTAATTTTATTGTGAAACATGGATGGCTGGTTGTCGATATTGTGGTCCTTTTGTTTTGTTGCAGTGGTGTGGTTGCCTAGCGTTATTATCCTAGGTGTCTTAGTCTGTCGAAGAATGTACGGACCTCAACAAAAGACTCGGTATTATTATGGGGAGAAGAGACCGCGCCACTAATGAAGTCCTGAAAGTTTTGAAAGAGAAAGAAAAAATAAGTATTATTTGGCGATAGTTCATGTAGCACACATAACATAAAAAAAATAAGAAACAGAGAATAATACAGAAATAATAAAAGGTAAAGACATAATAAAAAAAGGAAGCGAAGATACATAGTGCTGTGCCTTGTGCCTCACGGCTGCGCCATAAAGGTCCATTTCAGCCGTCATGCCAGACAGGGTCAATCTGTCTGACAGTGATCTAATAAATGGTGCCCTACTCTGGGAATTCTTAATGTGTCGTGAGTGCGTTTACAAGCATTTAGACTCACTTACACACACAGCCAGATACAGAACAACTACTTGTATATTATACAAATTTTTGTTCCGTGTGAGAAGATCCTTCGATCACTGCCCAACCGTACGGGTTGGCCAGAATCAAGCAAGAACAAGAACCTACGGGTTTCGCGTGGCGAACTGGCGACTCTACTAAATTGGAGTGCACAGGCGAATCATGAGTAATATTTCAATGAAAATATACAATAAACTAGCGGCCCGTCCCGGCTTCGCACGGGTGGAGGCCCCGGTCTAAAATTTGAGATTTAAACTATCCTATCTCTCAAGTTGGATCGAACTGCACATGGTGTGCGAATTTTATTATAATCAGTTAAGTGATTTAGGAGTCCATTGAGGACAAACATTGTGACACGAGATTTATATATAGTAAGACTAGCGGCCCGTCCCGGCTTCGCACGGGTGGAGGACCCGGTCTAAAATTTGAGATTTAAACTATCCTATCTCTCAAGTTGGATCGAACTGCACATGGTGGGCGAATTTTATTATAATCGGTTAAGTGGTTTAGGAGTCCATTGAGGACAAACATTGTGACACGAGATTTATATATATTAAGATATGATAAATGCGCGTGTGTAAATTGTTTGTAACACAATCAATCTGAGGCTGATTGAATTTGAATCCGACATAGAATTTGTTTGTCGGCAGCTAATAATATTCTACTGAAATATCCATCACCAATTCCGTATTTCATAATATTGTGATTTCATATACATATTTTTAGAATACGCAATGAAAAAAAAAAAACTACAATCATATTATTGGTTTCTAAAATGCAAATCGTGTATTTAATTAAAAGTGACTTTGCCGATTCAACGTGGCGGATAACGGGGGTAGGCCATGTTCAGCAGTAAGATGTCTTCCGGCTGATGATGATGATGAGTTAAACTGTTTATGAACTTCAAGTTGGCTAATTAAAATGTAGGTATTATTAAGCCTTTTTTACAATGGTTCTTCCGATATATTCCAGTACTTCTATTATAAATGAATATGAGTATATTACAGGTAGATACAAGGAAGGTACGACTTCTTAAAACAGGTAACCTAGTTTCCGAGTAATTACTATTTGCATCCGTGGAAGTTTATCCTTGTGTATTTTAATGTGGGTCTTTAGATAATTACGAGGATTTCTGTAGGCTATAAGAATGCTTATACCTTGGATCTATGTGACCACTGTACAAAAGACGCAGAATAGGCAGGTCTCCCACTAGGTGGACCGACGACATCGTGAGAGTCGCGGACAACCGATGGATGCAAGTGGCAAATTGTAGTTCGGCGTGGCGGTCTTAGGGGGAGGCCTATGTTCAGCAGTGGACGTCTTCTGGCTGATGATGATGATGTGACCACGTGTTAAAAAGTTAAACATAACAGGCGAAATATGTATGTACTTCTAGGTACATATCAGCCAAGCCGAAATCGGGGATAACAACCACACACGCGTGATTTTATATTACTTATTGTTAGAGCAACATATAGTTCAAACTACAAATACAAAGGTCAGACATTCAGCTCGTCTACACATAGTAACCTATATTATAATTGCCAAGCAATTAAGTATCGAGCCTCCCTAGGGGTACTTACAATCTGCGCCCCCGTAGTACCCCCAGCTTTCCTGGGGCGGAAACATCAATACAGACTCATTGGAAAACAACTTTAGAGAGGTGCAATTTAGAAATAGGTTCTGTTCAATGTTTGTATTTCCGGCTTTTATTTTTCCATCTTTTATTACTGAGTATTGATTCTTGTTTAATAATAGTAGATATGTTACCGGCCAAACCCGATTTCAGGACAAACTAATTTGGCCTACTTAGGCTTAGCACGTCGACAGAGCCGCGTTTAGCGGGGTTCCTACTTCAGCCCGGTAAAAAAAATAAACACAAAATAATCATTCTCTTTTTACCTAAATTGTCCTAGTCGGGGTGCCAGCAAGTCCCAAGCTTGCAAGAACTAGTTTAGCCTAGGCCAAAATAGTTTGTCCTGAAATCGGGTTTGGCCGGTAACAGATATGCCTTTTAGAACGTCCAGCATCTCAAGTCAAATTCGCAATCACAACGGACAAAATATCGTTAGTGATGTGTTACGTTGTGTAATGATTATGTAGAGCAGCGTTTCCCAACCTTTTTCAGCCACGGACCCCTAGGAAATCAAGCACAGTTTTCACGGACTTTAATAAAATAAAGAGGGAAGAGTGACGGCCCGTCGCCCGCACGCACATTCAGTCCTGCTCACCGCACTTTGGCACGCGTTCGCCGTGCTGAAAGCGTAGGGATTACGAAACATTAAGCATTTACCCAGGTCCAGAGATGATATATACCGCGGACCACAGGTTGGGAAACACTGATGTAGAGGCATTGTTGTAATATTGCAATTACACACTACGCTTGGACTACATACATGGGCACTCCGTCAAGAAAAACTTTTTGGTTTGCATAATTTAAAAAAAAAAAAAACAAAACTTATTTTGTTTTCACAACTAGGAAAAGAGCAGAATTCCTTTCCCTTTATTAAGCGCCGTATTCACCATCTGTCACGGCTGTACGTCAGCTCAAGGTCGCTGTGATGGATGTAGCATACACACCATCGTGCACGCATCCAGCGAGCAGAATCAATAGAACTAATAAAGACGTGTTTTAGAAATTGCCAGCAGTTTTAACAAAACGCCAAAAAATGGGACTTCTTCTGATGTTGTCAGCAGCAACAGAAAAGAAGAAAAGAAAAAGGAAAAGATTTTGGATTAAAAAAAAATATCATAAACGTACAGAATACACGCAAGTGCGGAACTTATATTTTTCAATAAATCTTGAAAGTGTTTCACTATACATTTTCACGTGCAGTCTTCTCTCGAGACAAGCTCTAAATGTTAAATCTGCTGTACAGCAAGCCTATACACGGTCCAGCATGCACGATGCTGGACTGCTGTGACGTACGTCCGCGTTATTCACTGTCCATCTGCACGACGTTCGCGGTGGTGGGGGTGCTCGCTGGATGAAAAATGGGTCGTGCACGTCCAGCAAACAATTAAAAAAAAATATTGACGTACGTCAAGCCGTGTTTGTTGTTTGTTGTTGTTGCGTCGTGCATCGTGCATGGCCTTGGCGGGACGTACAGCAGATGGAACGTGAATACGGCGCTTACAAACTTCTGTGTTTAGGACAGTTACTGGCCAGTTATGCCCAGCAAAAAAAAACAGTAGATTATTGTAGATACAATAGAAATCTTTTTATCTTTGTCAAAGACATTAAACTAAATATATTAAAAGAGTGGTGAGAGAGATAGCTTTGTTGAGGACAACATAGATTTTAATCCCAGAAAATTGGAAACTTTTCACAAAGGTTTGCTGGTCGGCTTAGCTTGTTGAATAGCTTACAGTTATGTTATTTTGTTTTTTATACACACAGATTAAAGTTGTTAAAGTGGTAGTGCGACTGGCCTACAGTTTAAAGTTCATGAGCGGATTAAGTATTTCTTTTTGGACTGTGTACAGTCCAAATGCTCCAAATGAAGATATAGAGTGCTAATAAGACAGTCCCCTGAAAGCCTACCCTTAGCTACTTCTTAGGTGTTGCGGTGTTGCTAATCATCTAGTCCTGATACATAGCGAGGATTAAGAGACAATATTCCTCCTCGACTCTCAATCGCCGCGGGAGACACCCAGGGCGTTGGGGATCGCGAGGAAATTCTAGGCCACCATAGGATTGGGCCTGCTGACGACAAGGATGTAGGTAGCTCTCCATATCGGTGACTTCGCGCGCCTCAAGGAACTATCAGCACTGACCGGGTCCAATGCCTGCCAGAGTAACTGGAATATCGTGAGAGGGGTTGTTGTAAGTTCGCCACAAAAATAATTCCCCACGAAAGAAAGTTTTGATCCTGCTCTCCTAGTACTTTCTATTCAGATTTCCACATTGTGTCCTCGTTTTCGATTTTTTTTTTATTTAGGATAGGATTTTATTAAACTGTTCTGCTATACATGCGGAAAAAAGAAATTGGGCGGATTTACAATAATCGAAAATAAAAAATAAAACCTTTGGCTTACTTATACATAGTATTACTTTTTTTCGTAGGGAATTAATTTTGTGGCGAAGTTACAACAACCCCTTGAGAAGTTACCGCAGTCCTAAAATACCACGGGCAATGGGAGCTCAGTAGATTTTAGTCCGCATTAGTCTGACAGTCCCTTCGGCTCCATCTTGAGTGGTACATAACCAGAAATTTCAACTCGAAAAAAAAGGGTATTCGCTATCACCAAATCTAAAGTAGGTTAGGTATTCTGTATCTCCAATAAATACACATGATTGTGAATGGTCTGACAGGCGTATGTACTCACGCCCACACTACGCCGATGAAAAGGTTAAGGAATGTTTTAGCTCCCACGGGGTCACGCTTCGCAAGATTTTTGGCATTTACGGACCAAAGGACCAATATTTAAGAAAATAGTTTTTGTGAGAGACATTCTTGTTTTTTTTTTTATTCCTTTACTCTTCGAAATAAGATCTCTATGGTAATGTTTGGGCAAAAGGCCAGGGGCCTAAGTCTACTAATTTATATACGTCACAATGGTCTCTCAATGTTAAGTTTTTGACAGATTTGCCATACAAAAACTGTCAAAAACACACCATTGAGAGACCATTGTAACGTTTATAAATTAGTAGACTTAGGCCCCTGGTGTGTTTGTTTTGCACTAGCTGTTGACACTCCCTCTCTCAGAGAGGAGGCCTGTGTCCCAGCAGTGGGAACATTATAGGCTGATGATGATGTTGTCCGTAGTTTCAGCCCCGCTGTTCGGCTGCTATTGGTCATAGCGTGATATTGTTATAGCCTATATTGTTCCGCGATAAATGGACACAAAAGGACTTTTTCAATTCGAATCAGTTGTTCCTGAAAGTAGCGCGCTCAAACAAATAAACATGTTGGTAAAATTTTGATATTGTAGGAATTAAAAAATATAAAAAAATTATGATAAGTAACCACTACTTTACAAATTTGATTTGTGTGCACAATTTATTAAACGAGTTCTCCCGCGCTTGCCCAGAAAAAATTGTCAGATTCATACAAATTTCTTCAAATGTATGCGCTTTGCTTTGCAGAGCCACGGTATCCTGCTCAGGCAATCCCTTAAACCATAATTATTTTGGGCCAAAATTAACAATCTCTAGAATTCTCCAACATAAACACATAATTTAATTCTTGTTATTACGATACAATATAATTTGAGTAGTACAATATTAGCTTCTGCAACGATTCACCTATGATCATTGGACGTTTCGTCAACAGGACGATTCACTTATGGCCGTTTCACCGATAGATTCTTTCACCTTTGGACTTTCCGCCGATATGACGATTCATTTATGCCCAGTTCATCGATAGAACCTTTCACCTAGGGACTTTTCACGGGTCTAACGTGATACCGCGTCCCCGTAACATAAAAGGCTATTGTAGCACACCGTGCATGGATTTTAGTCAGTATAAGTCTGACAGTAGGGTGGAAGGACTCGTTCGATGATTTTTTAACGATAAGAAAAGGGGGGCGCCGTAGAAATCTCGCCCAGGGCGCTGGTAGTGCTAAACGCATCTCGCTTGCCGCAAGTCAAGTCGTAAATCTCAGTTTGTGAGGTTGTGAACGCGCCCTAAGAGTCCAGTGTTTGAAATAAAATATAAGAGTATTATCGATCATACTCTAACAGGGGTAATATTGAGGATAACCTTACGGTACCTCTTGTTACTATGAAAATGATCTGGATTGGATCTTTTTATATTTTAGTTCTATTACTATGAAAACGAGTATGTTTAAACAGAAATGTTTTTGGTTAATTTGAGATCATTTTCCGAGATCAAAGCATTTCAAAGACGAGACTAAAAGTGTTACCTTTCAACTTAGGGATCGCACACACAGTGTCTCCGTTTTTAACGGATCCGTCGCTACTGGAGGTGATGTTCATACCGGTTTTAACAGTCTCGGCGGAAAAAATATTTAAAACGGATTTGTTAATTACATACCTACATTATTGCCGAATAAAGCATCGGTGGGCTAGACTCGTCACATAGTGGGAGATGGGCTTCATTAATTCAGTTAATTTTGTTTCAATTCTTCTTACGTTGACGTCGGTAGCGTACTTTCGGTCGTGATTTCAGTGAGAAAATGCACTGACCATCGTGGGAAGACACATTTATGATAATTTTCTACACCGAACTTTTTTTTAAACTTGAATACTGAAATGGACTTAAAGCAATATTCGCAGCTCACGAGCAGCAAACGTAATAACGTTTATTGGTTATTCTTCTATCATTCTTTCACGAATTGAATCATTACTAATATTGCTAAGTGGTCGTTTTAGACCCGCTGAATACCTTGAAATTTTGCTTATACGTTATCCACAAAAAAGGCAAATAAAATACGAACATTCACGAACGTTCGACCGAGTCAAATATTTATTCTTATCATCCCCAAAACGTGATTCGAACATGTTATAACGTCACATCACTTATCAGGTCTGAAATACACCATGTTAATATTATCGAGAAGCCAGCAAAGCGTAGCCTTACTGACATACGAGACGACGGAGAAGCGATTTAGCGTTCTTTCACACTTGCGACACGACAACGTAACGACATCGCTACCATTAAATGCGGAAAGAAAATACATAAGTTTATTCAGACCAAAATAAGGCATACAACACTTCACAAGTGCGTCAAATGAGCCAATATTATTACTGAAATGGGGACTAATGGAGTGCTACAACATTTCCGGTTGGCTCAAAAATATTTTCAATATTTCTGGCTATCACAAACACTTATTGTAGTATAAGATCTCAGCGATATGTCTACTGTTACAACAAAAATGCGCGGAAATAAATAAAACAGTAGTTTACTATGTGCCTCACGGCTGTGCTAAATAGGGCCACCTCTACATAGTAGCCAGGCCACAAATGAGCTTGATGCTGGTTTTCAATTGGACTGGTTACGTGTGGATAGAAGTCACTATGTACACATTTTTGCAGTTGCGTTGTGGTTTCGTTTACAACACAAAACCTCAATAGAATGTCGATTAAATTGGTCATTCCGTCGACACAACGATGTCGTTGCAAAGTTAGTACGATTTATGCTGTCAATAACGGTGACAAAATAAGTATAAATTGATAATAATAATAAATAGTTTAGTCGCGTCGTTTTCGTGTCGTTGTCGCACGTGTAAATAGAGCCTTATTGAAGAAAAATAAATTACCTACGACAAGACTCGATATTGTGAAAAATGTTTATTGAATACCATCTTTTATTACGAAGTTGGATTGAGTGTTATCGAGTCTTTTTGTAAGAAGGTTGTAATATGATTATCTTTATGATAGGTCTCTAGAGGAAAGCGTCTAGTCTAGGCTATAAATCGGTTAGGTTCTGAATGAAACATCTAAAGTAAGGAGTAAGAGGAAACGATGTTTATCTATATGAGAAAAGAAACGGATTTTTTTCTTTAAACATTAACCGTGGTACGGTCGTACCACAAAAACTTAAACGCCTGTTGAACACTTGTCTAAAAAATGTCAGATTATGACGTTGAAATAAGGTCCGTTTTGCAGTCACACTTTTTTAACATTCTTACCACAAGAACGATAAACATAATGTTGAACACTTGTCTAAAAAACTGTCAACTTCAAAACGATATTTCACGTTGATATAAGGGACGTTTTGCTGACACATTTTTTTTAAGACAAGCCAAGCGTTCAACATAGGTTTATTTATTGGTTTTTTAGTAAGGCGGTAAACATTTATCTCAAAAAGGAATCTAAAAAGTGCAATAAAAATAGCCAAAACTCACTTGATTTGATATGCTTTTAATGAAAGCTAACGTAAGCTATAATAACATAGCTTAATTCGGTATGAAATATAAACCTTTCACAAATAATTGCCAATTTTACAGTAGGTACGCTTCAATTGGCGGATTTAAACTGGTTAATCAAAGCAGTTTATAATAAAGATTATATCGTTTGTAATGTAAATGTTATAGCAATCATGACACTGATGTCATCCCAAAATTTTGAAACATTTTGTAGGAGTAATTTAAATACGATGAATTTGATGATATTAGGGTAATATATATTAGTAAAATTTGTAACATTATGTTTTTTTCAACACAGTGTGAACTGTTATGAATAAATGAAATTAAATATTTCTATTATTTCTTTATAAAAATAATTCGGAGAAAAAAATCCACAATTTTAAAATTACAAAAACACGAAATACCTCATGTGTCTATGTATAGCAACACTGTCACCGCTTCTTTGCCCTGTATCAAATGCGATTGTGTGCACTGTGCAATTGTACATTTTCTGCGACAAGTGTGCGAATCTGTGACTAGTGAAAGACTTCTTTGGCATGCAATATAATTTCATAGACAAAAAAACCGCGTAACGTAAAGTTTTTGACATTAACGAGACCTTACGCTACACTAGCGCCCCTAGCGGCGAATAAATACGCGATAGCCCTCATTATGCCGCTGAGAAGATATTCTTGTCTTAAGATCCTAAGAAAACATAGAGAAGACGAAACTTAACTCAAACAGACACGTGTTTTCATAACCCTTCAGCAAAGTACCTGATGTTTAATCAAATATACGTAAACAAAGGAATCTATAAATAAATTAGTTTGTGCCGAACATAGGAAGCGGATATGACAAGCGATAGCGTAGCAAGGACACCGCCATGAATTGATTACGCTCTGTCATCTTTGGTACGAAATAAACGTGTATATGAAGTTTGCAAAACATAATATTATGTGTATTAATCGTTGTAGAAAAATAAAAAGATAGTTTTAGAATAACAAGAAACAGTAGGTACTTAAAATTAGTGACATAATTATGAAACATTTCCCGCCATATTTTGACAGAAGTCAAAAGAAAAATATCCAGCCAGTTCGTAACCTTTTTTTTTCTAATTTAAATTAATATTTTTTGAAAATAGGTTTTGCTCTGAGTGTGGTAGTATTTTTTTAACAATAAAAATAAAGTCGTTATTATAATTGTATATCCTTGTAGACTATCTTATATTGGTTTATCTATGAAGTTAAGTATTTCTTTAGTACCGGTAATGGTGCTAACGGCAATAACGATAAAAAACTCCTAAAATTACATAATTATCTGCAATGGATAGTTTTATCCATCAGTCTATGAGTATAACTGCGAGATTTCTAAACGAAACAACTTTTTCTTCGAGCACACAATTTTTCGCGGGATTTCATAAAATATTTAGGTAAAAGATTGAAGAAATATCCGTCCCGAGAGTCTCAAGCAATATTAACGAGAGATAAGTATTAAGTAGATGTTGATTTGCAAACTTATCGGACGCCCATCTAAGTAGGCATTCTTATTAAGTCCAGATTATAGGCTTTACCAATTTTTTTTAAATAAAGTTAACGTGTTTTTTTTTTATCGTGGTAAAATCATCAAATGAGGCCTCCCACCCTGGGCAGGGCGGGAGGGACTGTCAGACTTTTACTGACTAAAATCCACGGTGATCTTCAATAGCCCTTTACGCTCCGGGGTCACGGTTATAGAAATAAGCCCCGCGACCCCGGCAGGCTTTGGCCCTCTGTGAGTGGGACCCGTCATTTGCTGACAGCTCAAAGTTAACGTGTTTGCTGTGAACATTTCTTAAAAAAAACTGTAATTTTATAATACCTATAGCTTCTTCTAGCTCTAACTTCCACAACTAAATCAAAACCAAAATTAGCCAAATCGGTCCAGGCGGTCTTGAGTCATAGCGAGACTAACGAACAGCAATTGATTTTTATGTATAAGAAAGAAGATAAGATGTTACTCTTTTCGTATCTTGTTATTTTTGTCATCCAATTAAGTACATCGATTTCTTTCTAAGAATTCGATCAGTATTCGATTTATCTATCCTGATTAGAATTTCAGTAATCCTTCACCTTTATTTACTCCCACAGGCCAAGAGTGGGTTGTCAATTATTTGGTTTGGTTCTGCCCACGTTTTCGCAAAAAAAGTTTTAATCAGAATGGCCGGTTAAAAAAGGAATAATTTTTGTTTTGAATAAAGACTTAGTTTTCTAAATATTGACGATGGTTTAGCTTTGAAGTTTAAAAATAAATAGTTAGGAACAATAACAAAACTTTATTATTATTATTTATTTAATTCAGACTTCATTATTTTGTCTATATATTGTTAGTTACAAAGGTCTTAGAAAACTATGTTAGTCAACAATCACAAAAATCAATACAATAGCCAATGTCAAAAAAATGCCCATAACAGTTTTCTTAAGTCTTAAGAACTTGTCAGCTTCATTCAAAATTAAATTAATTATAATTTCCTTAATGAGCTTATAAGTTTTCAATGTTGTGGATTTAACGGTATTTTTTTAATTAGGTCATTTTATACGTATGTAACATTGACCTATTTCGGATCGACTTTCCGATCGCAGTTTGCAGCCAGAATTTCCGCGAATTTCAGCTGTCAACTATTCAAATATCGAACATTCCAGCGAACTGCCAGCATTGTATTTATTGACAAGCTCTGTTTGCGTTCGAAATATAAACTTTTTGGACGTTTGTGTCGAATAAATAAAGATATTTGTGAAAATATTGGTTTCATACAAAGACAATAAACTTTATACGATGTTTCATACAAAATCACGCCTTGGGTTCGCCTATTTGTTTTTGTGTAGGTACCAGATGACGTTCTGTAATTAAATTCTTCCAATAATTAGGAAAAAAAGGCTCGAAAATTAATAAAAACCTTTATATTAAATAAGTACCCACAGAAAAAAGAAATTTTACAAGTAATAAGAGCAGAGTTTTAATTTTTTTGGGAAATGTCCTGCTGTTTTAGAGAACTTCGAATATTGACATGGTAACCCTAGGTACCTAAAGCCTTACAATTCCCCGAATAGCCAGTGAATCAAACATGAATAGTTCGAAATCTAAGGCTATGTCAAAGCAATATAGGGATTATTACTACATCGAATAAGCTTCAGTGTTCTCTGGCACAAGCTGCAATCAAATAGTTCTGTCATGCGAAGTGATTGTTATTTGTATCCTCTTTGTTCTTCGATGTGGTCTGTACTGTATGAATGTCTTCTGGGTATTGCCTGAGATTTGCTCTTACATAAATTGGGGATTTAACAAAAAAATAATATTCAAACGAAGTGAGTACCTAACCTCCTCTTTTTTGAACTCGGTTAAAGACTTTTTTTATTTTTTTTTTAGGTGGTAAAATCATCACATGAGTTCTCCCGCCCTGGGTCGCGGAAGGGACCGTCAGAGTCTTACTGACTAAAATCCACCCGTGTCCCTTCAGATGCCCTTTAAGTTCTGGGGCCACGGTATCCTGGGTTAAGAAAAACCCGTGACCCCAGCAGGCATTTGGCGCGAAACACGACGCGCCACCGACCCGGGCTTGGTTCTTGGTCAGACGGCGAGCTACCCATTACTCACCGCCCGCAAGCCCGCTCCGCCGCTGTGCCCTCTGCCGTTCAGAGGGACACGCGTTGGAGCGTCCACACGACAGGCTATTCGCATACGGGCAAAGAGACCCCTTAGGCCCCCCCCCTAAGGAAGAGTTTTGCCCGCATCCGAGGGTGCACCGGCCCGAAAAACTGGTCTTCCCCCCATACGTATCCGAGAGGGAACTCCAGTCCACGGGCGCACGTGGAGGTTTCCTGTCTTAGCACCCCGGTTAAAGACATGTTGGCCTGCGTTTGAACTCGCAACATTATGCATTGTTTTATATTGCTAAAATCATCAAATAAGTCCTCGTACCTATACTGTCAGACTTGTACTGACAAAAATCCACGGGGATCCTTCCAGGTTGTTCTGGGGTCACGGTTACACATGTTGATACAGTACCGCGACCTCTCATCTTGTATGAGAACCGAGGTCACACATTATCTTTCTAGTTCTATGTATCACCACAAGACAAGATATCTAAAACCAGAACCGTAATTTAAACTAATATCTAGTTTATAGACATTAATTAAGAAACTTGCCTCATTAAGACCAGATATACTGATCTAAAGTTAGCCATGAGTTCGACCAAGTTAAGCCAAGTTAGTCAATTAAAACACCTGTGGTCTTACCACGAGTTCTTAACGCGATCCAGTTTACTCTGTGGGAGAGAGAAGGAGCTATACAAGTTGTCTAGCGCCATCTCTTTCCCACAGCCTAAACTGGATCGCGTTAAGAGTTCATGGTAGGAAACTTGAGATCTATTTGATTATTTTTTTTACTAGTTTTAGATTTTCAGCTGCATCTGGTTCGACTGGAAGCCGACCCCAATATAGTTGGGAAAAGGCTAGGCATGATATTTCGATCATGTTATAAGTGACATGATTAACGCATGGTAAAGCTGCTAACATCGCTGACGTGTCGCGAGGTTTTTTTAAACGTTTGTTACACTGCGACACGAGAATCCAGTCATTTGATGATTTGACCACCCAAATAAAAAGAAAAGCAAATGGTGAAAATGCGCCAACCAACATATTTTTCAATCTCATAGAATTACTGAGAGCCAAAGAGCCAAAGCTGCGATTTTCGTCAAAAACATGTCATGTGTTTTCCTCTGTCAAGCATTTTCATATATTCCTGAATGTCATACCTACTGTAATTCAGTCCTACATCGATAACAGGTAACAACCATACCTACTTTCTGATATCTTATCAAATCAGCAGTATTATAAAAACATTAGAACATAGATACGTAGACATCCAGCTAAAAGCTTCGTTAGTAAGTAGTATCATCATCATCAGCCTATATGTTCCCACTGCTGGGACACAGGCCTCCTCTCTGTGAGAGGGAGTGGGCCATAAGTTAATCCATCACGCGGACCCGTGCAGGTTGGTGGATGAAACATGTGTTCGAATTTTTGGTCCTAGGACATGCCAGTTTCCTTACAATGTTTTCCTTCATCGTTTTGAGAGCAGTGGTGAAGAAATAAATTACTAACTCGTAAGTCGGGCCCGATACCACTGAGCCACCGGAGGTGAGTGGAAAGAAACGTCCGGAGGGAATGTCCTAGGAAGACCTGCACTGACCTTATTGGTGAAGTGCTTCAGAAAGGCTGGATGCGTAGTACTAGCAATCGGCGTGCGTGTATGACCAGATGTATGAATGTGAATGAGGCGAAAGGAGAATGTAAGGATCGTAACAGGTGGCGCTTTGTAGTTTCTGCCTTGCTATGGGAAGAAGGCGTGAGTTTATGTATGTATCTATTACTACCTATAATCAGAACACTTTTTTAAACTATCACGGTTTGCTTCATAACTTAAAATGTCACTTACGGGATATCTTCCGTGATTATTTATTTGTTTGAGCTCCCGATATTTCGACGCTGTTGCAAGCGTCATGATCGCGGGTTGACTCAGTCAACCCGCGATCATGACGCTATAAATAATCACGGAAGATATCCCGTAAGTGACATTT
Source organism: Agrotis ipsilon (assembly GCA_028554685.1). Classification (NCBI taxonomy): domain Eukaryota; kingdom Metazoa; phylum Arthropoda; class Insecta; order Lepidoptera; family Noctuidae; genus Agrotis; species Agrotis ipsilon. Next base: position 14,352,553 of record CM052974.1, read on the forward strand.
TAAGTTACCTATAATCAGGTATATGTATGTATTACTACCTACACTCAGCTGTATTTATTACTTCCATGCAATCTCTGTTGATGACGTTACTTCTCACTTTTTCCACGTGTTCATGTTATCAATATTTCGTAATGATTCACCCAATGACCGCAATAGGAGTTACACATTACTTACGGCACTCAGTCCCTATGATCATTCTTGGCTTAGCTTTAGCTTTGCTTTTAGGCTTATAATGATTGGGATCGCGGGACTATCTTATCGACCTTTACGTTCCAGGGTCACGGTTACCTAACCATGACCCTGGAACGTAAAGGACGATTGAAGGATCACAGTAGATTTTAGTCAGTACAAGTCTGACAGTGATTCCGTCCTTCCACGCTACGATTTAAAAGGGTTGAATTGAGAACTTCAGGAGAATGTGCCCACACTAAAACAAGCATAATACCTACATCACTATGGAAACCTGTAAGTACATACTTACCTAGATAAAGGATTAGTAAGTACTTACTTTTATAAATTAATAATAGTTGACAAAAATAACGGTAATCCACGCAAAAAAATAATCTCACTTGATATTTCCACGAAACACTAAAGAATGTAAAAATAAGAGGTAAGATTCGTAGAGATTATAGGTAATCTGTTGCCTTTTAAGCTTTAACCAGAGACAGGTACAGGAATCCTTACTCAAAGAGAGACTTTTTAATAAAAGTCTTAATACAAAAAGCCTCAGCTCAGCTGACCCATGATTTCCTTAGATAGATACAGGAAAATTGTTCACCTTTTAGTATGATAATGTTTTCCGCTTGACGTATTTTAATCTATAGTCATTGAATCAACGGAAAAAGATATTTTTAACGAGCTACCAAAATTATGCAGGCAATACAGAAGTTATCAAGCGTCACAACTTTTTTATCAAAAGGAAAATCGCGTCACATTTTTAGCACCAAGGCAAAACAAGCATACAGCCTATTTTTAACAAACCGCCTGAAATTAAAATCATTGTGCGTAAAACATGAATTAACATCAAAGGACACTAAAACTCCAAAATATAAACAAAACTCTACAGCTGGGTCGAAAAACAAAAGTTTTAAAATCACTTACTTGGCTCTCAAGGATAACTGTCTATCGTTAGGACACACATACTTGTTGGCTTTACTTTGAAAATTCATTGCACAAAAAAAACAACACTAAAAAAAATTATTTAAAAAAATGTTCGAGAGACGCGGGAATGTGGCGTCGCGCGTTCGCGCCTGTTGATACCGTTCAACTGTTGCTTCTCGCGTGGAAGCTTGTAATAATCGATATTTTAACAACGCTCTTGAAAACTAACGATATGTTGCGAGCAGCGACATTCTTTTATCAGTGTGATAAACGTTACCATGTTAATATAATGCTTGTAAGTTGCGAGCTTGTAGAAGATGCGTAACGTAAAGAGTTCTTTTTTTTAAGTTTTGGGGCAATTATTTGAGAGCCATGCCTAATAGCTTCCGTTTTAGGTTTATTGTGTTCAAAAACCTGCTATAATGCTTTTCAAGTCATAAATGCCCCTTTTATAACAAGTTAAAAGCCCTACTATTAGCATTTTTCAAGATAATTTTAAAATTCGCACAATATTACGGATATGACGTCAATGTAAAGTGGATTACACACCGTTACACAGTGATGCCAGTACATTCAATATATTCCGACGGATTACTCGCAAACTAATAAAAAAAGGTAAAGAGCTAGGTACTTTACAACAGGTTTTAATTCTTCTTTTTTTAGTAAAACCATAAAATAAAAAATATTTTAGCGATAAAACATGTCTTTATTTCAACTGGTATGCGTATCCAAACGTAGAAAGAGACAGTATATAGCTGTGTCTCGCTTTGTCTTCTGACACTAGTGATGCGCAAGTGCTAGTATAACGGTTACCGGAAACAATAACGGTTATAATCCCGAAACTGTTATTTAATACTGCGGTTTTGTCCAATTAAGAGTAATACCTAACAAATTTTTTTCCAGGTCTTGTTTCGAGTAACTTGGGATATTTAAAAAGTATTAGGTAACTTCTTTTAATGGTACTACTACGACTACTGCTCTGTTTTGTTTCTGTTCGAATTTCTTGCAATCGAGTTTTTTTTTTTAATATTATTAAAATTACCTAATTACAAAATACTATTTTATTTATTATACAAAATCTATTTTATTTAAAAATCTAACATTGGCTTTCGGGCGTCTCCAGCCCGGCTTCGTCTGCGAGTTGCATGGTATATAAAGTTGTACGGCGTCACGGATTACAGTTCACTGCAAAGTTCTAAAAATACTTCTTTGACATAATAAACACTTTTTAACAAACTAACCCTTCTTATAGTTTTATCACAACCAAAACGTTTATTGAATTAACACTTAACCGTTATCAAAATTATGACAGAAAATTTAACCGTTATTTCCGTCAGTCGCTACCCTACACTAGTCAATTTGACATTTCACTTTTTCAGTAATGATGGCGCACTTGCGAAAGGTGTTTAGTTTACTGTAACTTTTATTTTTATGTAGTGCTGTGAAGTGAAACCAAGTGATTTTAATGCCGTACCGCAGGCGTTTCTCCGCCAAGATGCCGGATTTTGACGACGAAGTCACTGTCGTCGATGTTTACGATCTGGCATCGGACATTGGCAAAGAATGCGAAATAATTATCGAAAAATACGGCCCTGACGCCGTTACAGCGCTTCTGCCTAAGGTGATTAATGCGCTGGAGTTGCTGGAGAACCTAGCGGTGAGGAACGAGAAGGAGAATCAAGCGCTGCAGGAGCTGACGGCAAAGATTTCACAGTTGGAGAATGACAAGATTGAGAAGGCTGAATACAGGCAGCGTTTCGAGAAGGTAGGTGGTAGAGGTCATTGTTAGGCAAATAGGTGTTATTAGTTGCTCTAGTGCGTGTCTGCACCGAATACACGAAACACTGATGTTTCGTCACCTGTGAATGCATCGGCTGCGTTGCAACAGAATGGTTCGAGCGATGGTATTGCGCGACTGTGTCCACTGCGAAGCCGCCGTTCACGTCCAAACGATAATTGGCCTCTATTATACCAATTTTTTGTGAGTACACATAGTTTTAAATTTCTTTTTCATATTTAGAACCTTATTTGCAATTGAGTGGCTTCTCGCTGGACAAGTTTTGTTTCTGTTTATATAATTGATTTAAAAAGTTGTTTGGCATCTTATTTTGTTGGTCCACTCACAGAAATTTATTTCAAAGAGGAATTTTGCAGCGATAAAAATGATGTAATACCTTCTTTCTATTTAAATTGGTTAATGCTTTCATTATGTAAAATAAGTTACATCTTATGGTAATTTTGACTAGCAGCTGAATTAGATTTTTGTCTATCTTCTCTAATGCTCAATTTCAACTATCGTCTTGTCTATCGTATTGTCTGTCTCGCCACGTCTCGCTCTATAGTTGACTCACATAACAATCATGTGTGTGTAGGTAAATAAATGTACATAATAGCCTTGTAAACATAGTATCACACAATTTGCCATGTGGTTTTTGTTTTTGAAATGCACCAACATATGCTGAGTCCATGTGGTATTTTAAAGCCCAATCTCTCTCGGCAGAATCTGGCTGGTTGGTGTCCCCGTTGAACTATTAAAAGTTAATGATTATACCTAATTGCAATCACTCTTACAATTATTAAGAAATAAATTATGATAATCTATTTCTTAACAACTTTATATGAATTGCGACTGTCACTATGTTCTAAGTAATCGGGATTGGATTCCACAGTCTTGTCCTTCGAGTGAGAGTCATGGCCTCCATCATTGGTTGTTCCTTCCAGTCAACCATTAAAATATTAAATTGTCATTGCTTTGGTTTTTGCTATTAGCTACACTTGATGGAAGATTCTACAACAAGTCAACATGGTTGACTTCATTGATTCTCTATCATCTGCTAGATTGATTAGAAATTGTGTAAAAGATCTGTCTGGGTTACCCATACTATTTTGTTCTACTGCCCTTTATCTCAATTTAGCATAGAATGACTGACAAGTCTTATCTCGGCAGTGAATATTATTTTATTTATTAATCATAATAGTGATAAAAAAACTATTGCTCATGTCCGAGTTAAATTCTGTGGAATGGAAGAGGTATTTGTTATTCAATTGATGTATTTGCTTGGTTTTATTTTAAATTGTGAATGTTGTTTTGAGAAAGTTATCTTCAAAGATAATAAAATACATATGTATAAACAGTGATTAGATTATTACAAAATAATATAAAGCATGAGAAAGATACCCATGAAGCTTAAAGCTTGTATTAATTTAATTTTTTTTTTTTTTTTTTTTTTTTTTTTTATATATATTCTTATTTCCATTTGCAATCGGTCGCAAGACCATAAGCGAATTCGTTCTTTGACAAATGACGTTATGGTGGAGCAGCCAGTGCTGCGCCTCCCACTCATAGAAGGTGGTTCCTCTTCAGCCTTTTTACCACCGCTGTCGGGTTTAACAAGTCAGTGACTAGTGCATTTGGATGCAAGGTTAGGCGTGCCTTGTGTTGTTTTTTGTATCGTTCGATTTCAGAGGTAACAGATGGAATTTGCAGGTAGTCGTGGATTTCGTCGTTCCGAGCAAACCAAGGTGCATTTGCTATTGATCTCAGGATACCGTTTTGGACTCTTTGCAGGCAGAGTATGTTGGTTTTGCTGGCAACACCCCACAGTTGGATCCCATAGGTCCATATGGGCTTGAGGATAGAGTTGTAGATGAGGAGTTTGTTGTCCAGAGAGAGCACAGAATTTCTTCCCATGAGCCAATATAGGTTGCGGAACTTGTGGTTTATCTCGTCCCTTTTACTTTTGATGTGATGCTTCCACGTTAGGCGCCTATCTAAGTGGAAGCCGAGATATTTAACACAATCTGTGTGTGGTAGGGTGTCGGGACCAAGTCTTACAGGGGGGGTGTTTCCATGCCTGAGTGTGAAGGTAATATGATTAGACTTGGAAGCACTGGCTCGAATTCGCCACTTTGAGAACCATTCATGAGTTTTATCCAGCTGTATTTGGAGTCTTCTGCTGGCCATTTCTGGATTGTGATCAACCGATAAATAGGCTATGTCGTCGGCATATGTTGCTACTGTTATGCCATTTAATGTGGGTAGGTCTGAGGTAAATATGTTGTACAACACTGGGCCAAGAACAGATCCCTGTGGTACACCAGCTTCCACTTCAAACAATCTTGATCTTGCTTCGCCTTGTTTCACTCGGAAGCAGCGGTCTGATAGATATGACTGGATGAGTGCGAACATAGAATGCGGAAGTTTATCTTTCACCTTGGCCAGCAATCCCTTGTGCCAGACACGGTCAAATGCTTGTTGTACATCAAGAAATGTCGCTGAGCAATACTTTTTGGTTTCTAAAGCCTGTCTTGCCGTCTGGTAAACACGGTGAACCTGTTCTATTGTTGAGTGCGATTTCCGAAAGCCAAACTGGTGAGACGGAACTACATCATTGTTGTCAATGAACGGTTTCAGTCGGTTCAGGAATATTCTCTCCCATAGTTTGGAGAGTACAGGCGTCAAGCTTATTGGCCGGTAAGATGAGGCTTCATGTTCAGGTTTACCTAATTTGTGGATCATGACAACTTCTGAGATTTTCCACAGGTTAGGAAAATGAGATGTTCGAAAAATTGCATTGAACAGACTAGCTAAAAATGAAATGCATTTTCTGGGAAGATTTTTAAGTATGCAAGGAGTGACCAGATCGAATCCCGGCGCCTTTCTCGAATTCAGTTGTCTGATTTCCTTCGCTATTTCTCGAGGTGTTGTTGGTATAATGGGCATACACATCTGTAGATCTTGTTCCAATACTGTGTCTATTTCATGTTCATCAGATGCGCTCTCGTTTGGTTTGCATACAGAGTTCAAATGCATTGCGAATACTTCAGCCTTTTCCTGTTCTGTTCTTGCCCAGGACGTTTGTGATCTGATCGGAGGATAAGACTGTTGAGGCTTATCTAAGTTTTTAGTTGCTTTCCAGAGTGACTTCGAGCCAGCCCCCGTCGGAGACATCATCTGTAGGCTGGTTCTCAACATTAAGTTATTAGATTCGCGAACTAGAGCCTTTAACACTTTTGCTGCTTTGTTGTAATTAAGTTTATCAACAGGATGTCGGGATTGATGCCATATTCTTCTAAGTCGGCGCTTTTCTAGGATTTTTTTCCTTTATGTCTGGTGAATGAGGAGGGTTGGTGAAACCTTTGGGCCGAGAGGGTGTGTTGATCCAAGCAGCAACTTGAATAGTATTAGTGAAATATCTGCAGGCGTTATCTACATCGTTCTGGTGCTTCAGTGGTATAGCAGCAGTAAAGTTTTCATTGAGGTAGGACTTGAAGCCATCCCAGTCAGTTCGGCTATTCGTTAGAGACTCGGTTATTTCCCGAGTAAGCTCACCAGTGCTAATTGTGAGGATCACCGGTGTATGATCTGATGAACCGTCTAGATTTGATTCGATGTTTGTGTTTAAGCTATCTATGCCCTTATTTATGAAGAAATCTAAGAGATCTGGCAGTTTCTTTGGGTCGCTAGGCCAGTAGGTAGCCTCGCCTGCAGATATCGGTTTTAAGTGATTTTCATCAATACAGCGTTTCAAATCACGTCCACGAGTGGTGGTGCAACGGGATCCCCAATATGTGTGTTTGGCATTCCAGTCACCACCCGCAATAAACCTATGGCCAAGAGTAGTGAAGTAGGTTTTGAACATGTCTGTTGTTATTTTGTGTCGTGGTGGACAGTAGATTGAGGAAAGAATAATAGGGCCTGCTCGGTCCTCCAATCTGACCGATGTACCCTGTAGATGCACTGTTGAATATGATTCAACCTGTGAATGTCTCAGATTCGCTCGAATGGCTAGCGCGGATCCAGCATGCGCACTACCATCAGGATGGGGAGAATGGTAAATGTTATAGCCTTTAATGCGAAATGAGCTTCTAGACGTCCCGTGCGACTCTGAGATTAAGACTACGTCTAGTTTGTTGGCTTTGATTAAAGTCTCCAACTCTTGGATATTAGGAGCCAATCCATTGATGTTCCAGATTGCGATTCGAAGAGAAGTCATTTAAGATGTTAGTTTGGTAATGACTGTAGTCAGTAAGCCCATTAGGGTACTGATTTGTTGCAGTAGTAAGTCGATTTTTTCATTTTGTTTCATAAGGAGTTGTTCCAGCATTGTTGAGTTTTGTTGAGGGTGTTCTATGAGACCAGTTGTAGTGACATCGTTTTGTGGAGAAATGTTGTGGCATCCAGCAGCAATATCCGAGTACGTTTGGTCCGATCTGCGATAGGAGTTTTGTTGGGGTAGCCCGGAGCGCGTGCGTTCTAGAGTAGTATTGGTGCAGATTAGTTCATTAGGAAAGTTGGAGATGTTGGTTGGAGTAATCCTAGGTTTGGAGTTGCCTGTTGGAATATTTCTAGGTTTAATTTTTCTTGACAGTATTTCTTGATAAACTTGACAACCCTTGTAATTGGCAGGATGATCGCAGGAGCAAAGAGCGCATTTGGCGGGAGTATTTCTGTCTTTTTTAGGGCATTCTGAAGTTTTGTGGCCTTCCCCACATTTAACACATCTATATGGTCTCATGCAGTTGTTTTTGCAGTGACCATATTGTTGGCATCTTTTGCATTGTACTATTGTCTTATTTTTGCGTGGATCTTCAATTTTAATGCGTTGGTGATGGATATATTGAATATTTTTAACTAATTTATTATTTGGACTGGGTTCCAAATTAACAAAAAATGTGGACGTAGGTATTTTGTCTGGTCCATAGCGGTGATTAATGATTTCTCCTCTGACCTTGTTACCAGATTTCTCTAATTCTTGTATGATGGCATCATGTGGAGTAGTATGATGTAGGTCTTTTATTACTATTCGGTAGCATTTCATATCTTTACGAGAGAAGGTGTGTCCAATTAGTCCCTTCTGTCGTATTAGATCAATGACTTGCTTGTAGTCATTAGTAGTGCTAACCATTACACGTAGGAGGTTTTTATTTATTATTTTATATCGAAACTTTTCCAGGCCAATTACAGACTCAATTAGTTTGGTAAGCTCGTTTAGATCCTCAATCCCATACAGAACAATAGGAGGTGGCTTGTTTTCTGGTTTGGGTTCAGTATCTGTTTCCTCTGTTAGATCAACCGGCAAGTTTGAGAATCGGTTTTCTGACTCAGTTGGAGGAGGCGAGTTGTCGCATATTTTTCTTTTCTTGGATGTAGGGACTCGTTGCCATGGCGGAGGTTGTGTTACATCTGTAGAAGGCAGTGCAGGTGGTATTGGTTCCGTGTCTTCATCTGAGTCATTTTCACAGGTGAAAATGATGGGATTGCTGGAAGAACCCGACTGCTTGGATGCAATTTCATTTAGTGAGTTAGATCGTTGTCTATTGAAAAGGCTCGGATGAAAGATTTGTTGTACAAGTTTCTTGGGCGAAGTTTTGTCCTTATGATTTTCATCAGAATTATTGGTTTGACTTAGAGTGTGATTTACTCTAGTCAAATTGGTAACATTTTTATTACTCATGGTGGTAATTATTTTCTTATACTAGCAACACTGGCTGGCCAAATGTCAAATGACATTATGACATAAACAAATTATGAAAAAATTGAGGGTGGGTCGTGAAAACTTTAGAAACTTGTATGTCACTTTAGTTTTTTGTATCACTATTTCGTGTTCAAATCACTTATTGTTTTAAGCTACAAACGCTTGTTCATAGGTTTCACAGTTTTAAGTTCACTTTCACAATGTTTTTAAGCACAAACTCGCAGTCTAACACTTGAAAGTCACTTGTTTCTCGGACAGCGTGTCTACGCGTGTTGCGGTCGATGACAGGTATTAATTTAATAACAATTTAAAAATCGCCATTTTACTTATTCAATGCAATGAAAGAATGAATAAAACATATTATCCAGATTTTATTTTGCCTAAATATTTGGCTGCTCTAATCTTTGGCTCACAAGAATTTCTTACCAAATCAATATTTTCAAGGATACCGAGTCTGGCTGCTTGTCAATGTGAGTTTAAGTGTTTGTAAAAATTAATTATTCACCAATTTCAATGTTCAAATAAGTCTCAGAGAAATAAGATAAAAAATAGAAGAGGATTTCTATGCATCTACAAAAAAAGTAGTCTTGTTTTTTAAACCCACCCCAGTAATACTCGGTATCTTAACACTTGATCAAACTTGCTGACAATTTTTGCAAAATTGTCTTAAAGCATCTATCAACAATAGAAAGGTTAATAAACTTTCACTTTAACAATAAATCCAATATCTAAAGAAGTATATTATGTGAATGCCGAGTTGGTAAGTTCGAGAGGAAAATCTTGACTATAAACTATTTGGTTTTAAATAGTTGGGAGCTAACTTTATGTAAGTTTGATTAATTTCCTGTTACTTCAAGAAACCAGATTGATATTATGTTAGCTAGTTTTATTATGAAATAACTATGAATATAATAAAATCAATGCCACTTTTCATTGTAATTTTATAACTCAAGAACAAACTCACCTATCCAAACCAATCTTTAGGCTTTGTTCAGACTATTTAGTAGATGGTTTATGTGAAGTTTGCACAAAATCGGTCGAGCAGTTCTTCATTTATCACATTTTTTGTAAGAAATGAATAGGACACCCTTGCGAAACCCTGACGGGCCGCTAGTGCTCTTATGAAAAACATGAGACCGAAAAATATACATACTTAATTATATAAATGGTACTGGGCTGGACTAGGAATGATCAAATCACTCATAAAACAGCGGGTCTAAAACGGCCACTTAGCAATATTCCAAATTATTCACTTTATTAATGAATAGCTAATGACTTTGCTGGAAATGCACAAAGTGAATCACTAATTGGCGACCACGAACCAAACGACGCGGCGTAGGTAGGCTTCCCACTAGGTGGACCAACCACATCGTGAAAAAACTGATGGAAGCAGGTGATTGTCATTTGACATAGCTGTGTTAGGCGCCCATTAAACGGTACGTTTGGCAAAACCAAGGCAGAGATTTTGACTGACGGAAAACCTATCGTCTAATGCGAAGATAGACGTTTGCATGACGAAAATTGTAAGCGATAAAAATTCCGTCACTCAACCAACTGACGGAAAACCTATCGTCTAATGCGAAGATAGACGTTTGCATGACGAAAATTGTAATCGATAAAAATTCCGTCACTCAACCAACTGACGGAAAACCTATCGTCTAATGCGAAGATAGACGTTTGCATGACGAAAATTGTAAGCGATAAAAATTCCGTCATTCAACCATCATTCTTGATTGATGGAAATGATTGACCGTCTAATGGGCGCCTAAGGGGAAGGTCTTTGTACTGATGTGGATGTTTTCTGGCTGATGATGAATGATGATTTTAAATATTAAGTCTGGTTTATCCCATAGTATCGAAGTTACAAATAATTTCTCAAACATAGCCTATAAAATTAGCTGCAACGTGTTTGAATTGCCTTCTTTAAATATTTAAATAAGTTACAATAAAAATACCAAGTTCGCACATTAAAAATATAAGTGGCAATAAATATAATAGAATAACTTCCTGAGCTCCAATAAAAGCAATAAAAAATACTAATTATTGAATGACGTAATGTGTAATACCAATTTAATAGGTAATTGTATATCAGATAGTTAAGTGAAAGTTTAACAGTTAAGCTCAGCTAGTGAAAGCTCGGATGGCAGGTGATTTCAAGTAAAAGTATTTTGTAAGCTTCTTTCTTAAAGCTGCGTCTACACTGGTATAGTCTCTCCAATGCCCAGGTACATATTTTTGTGATTATTCGGACACAAGCTAACATTAAAATTAATAGATTTGCTGGTCCACTCCATAAGATTCTCGTACAAAAAGCATGACCAATTCCAATAATAACCCAAGTTATTTTCCGTAGTCGCGGGACTTATCTAATTACCGTGACCCTGAAACTTAAAAGGGCTATTGAAGGACACTACTGGATTTTAGTCAGTCTGACAGTCCCTCCCGCCCTGCCCGGGTTGGGAGGACTCATTTGATGATTACACGTAAAAAAATATCCTATTTAACTGGATTTTTTTGCCGATTATGGCACCACCCGGAGACGACTGAGCAATAAAATCATTTCCTACCTATATTTTAAATATCGCCATTCTACACGTGCTGGTCGGACACCTTTCTCACCCAAGTTTGACAGACATTCGAAGTTGAAGCTTAAAAACACTTTGTACGTTTTATAATGCGTAAAAAGGCATTTAGTTTCAGCTGCAAAGACCGAAAGATGTCGGTAACATTTACCGAAACCCGTTATGAGTAGCGACAAGGGGTTCTCATCAGTAATTTAATAAACCAGCTTTCCAATAACTTCTAAACGCTAATAGATTCCAAAAGATAACTACATAACTCAGTGCAAGTTATAAGATCGTGCAGTGAGCTTTCCAAAGGTGCAGTTAACTAGAATTGCAACCAATCACATTAGGTACTACCAAGCCTGAACATTTATTTGTAAATCTACTTTACTTTCTCTAAATACCCAATAAAGGACTTATAAGTTCTAAAATTTAATGGACTGTAATTTCTGCCCTTAAAAAGAGTATTCTATTCTCCTAATAAGCATACAAACAAGCTCAAATAATTTGGTAATTGGACTAACAAAGTTAAGTCTTGTTGATACCCTAATGAAGCTTTGTAATTTGGTTAATGAATACAGAAAATAATGAGTTAGACACTAATCCTATTATGATATTAGGTCTATTACTGAATTAATTACGTTGGAAGTCGATCTCACAAAATTTAGGTAAGAATTTCGTGTTTAGAGCAAATGGGACTCCTACATTTCTCTTGTAGATCTTCTGCATAGAAAGAATCTTTGATTCATCCAAAGATCTGTAACAGTCAACAAAAGTGTCTCACGGCGCCCTTTCCATTCTAGCGTATACTTTGGGGACCCCTGTTCTAACCCTTGTAGGACATCTCCTGGCTGCTACATTTCATCTACATATATCTATCTCCGTCAGTCCATAATGTCCTAAATCCTCTTGTCATAGAGTAGTGGCCAAGATCTCTGCAATGCCTATGTATGATTGATCAGCTCATTAAGTTCTTCCTGTCAGATGTTTTTGGCTACTGGCTTCTTTGTGTTTTTGTTCGTTTTTTATTATGTCATATAGAAAAATGGTTGTGAGATAATCGAGTGTGAGAAAATACGCTGTGTTTTTGGTGAATAAATACTGATTTAAAATAATCCTTTGTTTCTGACCATTTCCTATTACAGTCCACACGTTCGTCATTAGATGTATTGGGTCGTAATCTACAATGCAGGCCTATTACAATCTGCTTAACGTTTCACGAACCAATTAATTTTCTATCGCATCGACATACGCCCATATTTAGTAGTTTTCTCATGGCCATATGCTAATCTAAACGAGGGAGATGCGCAAGGTATGCAAGCATGTCGTGTATGTAATCTATGTAATTTGTTCAAGGATTCGGATTACGTGTTTATTTATTACTGTAATGTTTGTTATCGTAATTATTCATCTTTGTTTGGTAATCTGTTGGAGTTTTAATTTTGTGTTGTTGACCCAAAAAGTGATCTACATAATTTGGAAGTTATTTTAGTCCACAATTACTATACTTCAGTATATCGACCAAAAATCCTCCAAATATAGGTCTCCACCTACCAGCTCTTTATTTTGTTTTGCAATAACTTGTCTATGCAAGAATGCAAGATACTCTATTTTAATGTGAATTGTGTGCTGGACACCGGTCTTATATCCATTTTTTTAATTAACCCATATTGTCTCACTTTCGGCCAAACGTTTCCGCCATAGATTTCCAATTTTCCCTATGTTTACAACCTTTTCATCATAACTGAGCAATCTGACCTTCCTTACCGTAAGATTCCAACGCAGATTTTTGTTTAGCGATGGTTTTGTTCACTCCTGCTTTTAAAATTAAGGTCTTATTAGGTCGATGATCCGTCCACCGGTATTCCAAAAATGTCACCGTTCCAATCAATCATCTCCCTTTTGTCCGATAACCCTGGAGCTAGTTATGCAAAATTCAACTTTATTGAAGTTATTTTTAGGTCAAATTTTTATATCTGTCAGCTGTGAAGCTACCTCTTATAAAATAAATAAATAAATATCTGTTCTCTACTTCTGGATAATATCCTCATGGTTTGTGATGTCCTGTTCGAACTGTCTTTGCTCGTCATTTCCTGCTTCTTTCAATATGTCGTCAATCCATTTAAAATCTAGTACATTCCTTCAATAAAATTAATCAGCTATTTCAATGACTCACATTTACCTTGAAGTATCAGAATGACTGCAGTAACATTTTTTTCAGTGTTGCATTATCATAAAATGCAATTCATCATGCACAAAATACTTTAATTTAACTTTTTTAATAGGTATGAATGAGAAGTCGGGAAACCGGTTCAGTAGAAATGCTTTGGTCAGCAATGAAAAAAATAAACCCGGCAGAGACCCGGTTGGTCTTGTTGCGATGAACCGAAATAAAAAAACAAAAGGTATCTGTTGCCATGCGACTGAAAAGGCAAGGGATATTTATTTCTCGTTTTTCTTTATCGATTTGTATTGACTGTTGCTGGCAGAATGTTTCTCTGTTTAAATTGAGTAAGGAATGCTGGGAAGGGACGCCCTTTTTAATTTTGTATTATCATCCAATGAGTCCTCCCACCCAGGGTAGGGCAGGAGGGATTGTCAGTCTTGTACTGACTAAAATCCACGGTGTCCTTCAATAGCCCTTTAGGTTCCGGGGCCACTGTTGCTGTTAAGTCCCGCGACCAGGGAAGGGACGCCCTAGATAGACATACACTGTCCTCATTGGTGCGGTTTTTCGGAAAAGTCAAGTGCATAGTAATCACAATCAGCGTACCTGACCCAGACCCAGAAAACAGTTACCAGAAAACAAATATCCTGTCAGGATATTTGTTTTCTGGTAACTTCAACCTTGGGGTCTTTAAGTTTAGACTGAATAGGTTACTTCTAGGCAGGCGTGTTTCACACGTCGACCAAACCATTGCTTTCTATCAAGATAGTGGTCAAACGCTAACTACCGATAAATAAAAGGCGCTCTGTAGTTTTTGCTAATCCGTATGGGAAAAAATGCTCTGAGATTATCGATGAATGTGTTAAAAAAAGGGAAAATAACTTTGTATTATCGTAATTTCTAATCTAATATTAATTGGGTGTTCTCTGTAATTAGAATTCATTAACATACAATGTTATTGGAAGATCGAACGATATCGACGCTTTTTGATGATCATAATCTGAATGGTTTCGATCGTTATCGATCGCAAATTTCACTTGCCTTGCCTTTATTGACTCGATCAAAACGATCAGTCTTCGACCGCCCACTTGGACTACTTAAAGTGCTAGCATAGCTCATGGCTGACTACAGTCTTCAATATCCACCGCTAGAGAGCAGTCGCACTGGATGTGGGGATCAGTGCGCTAAGCATACACTGACTGATCGAGTGTCCTGGGTATGTTGATCCCTAATCACAGATGCCCTGACTAACTGCTCGAGCAGTCCGTGTACAGGCGGCCTTACAGCCCAGATTTAAAGTGTGTGTCTCCAAACGACATTTCTATCATCATGTACCGCATGTCCTGCGCTTTAATGTCATTTTGCAGACTCCTGCGCCTTGTTTAGTATTTTTTTCTTTGACTGTAGTCCATCTGAGATCGGAATTGCAAGATATAAAAGATGAATCTTGGATGACTGTTTAAGATTCACGTATACTTGCTCATAGTGCTACGTTAGATTAATTCATCTTTTTCACCAATTAGTGCCCAAGTCTTAATGTCACCCACGGCGTCGGACGTCGCAAGAGCGAGACGATCTCCGGCCACCGTAGGCGCGGGCATGCGGACAGCGAGTAAAGGGCAACTCGCTGTCCGACCATGGACCATGCCCGGGTCGACGGCGCGTCGTGTTCCACGCGCGCCTCAAAGAGCTGTCAGCAAAACAGGCGGGACGGGGCCCCCTCACAGAGGGCCAAAGCCTGCCGGGGTCGCGGGATTTATTTCTTCACCGTGATCCCGGAACATAAAGGGCTAATGAAGAACACCGTGGATTTTAGTCAGTAGAAGTCTGACAGTACCTCTCACCCTGCCCGGGGTGGGAGGTCTCATTTGATGATTTTACCACATAAAAAAAAAAAAAAAGTCTTAATGTCAGATCTATCTAAGACCGGGCTTAGTCATCGCTCAAGCTTAGGTCAGTCATACTTCCGAAAATAACCCTTATGTGCCTGATCACTTTCTGTTGTGGAAATATGCACATTAAGTTTGTACCAATAAGTTTTATATTCGGTTGCAGCACGATTCTTTGCTCAAATGGATCTTTGTTGTTGGCCATTCTTGAATGAACTCCCCTTTTAAAATATAGACAACGTTTCTAAGATCCAGTGCTGCGCAAAAGCATGATTTCTTTTTATATTTATAAACAATTTTAACAGACAGAGTCTATATTAAGTTAACAATGCAACAAGAATGTACTAACCAGGTGTACTATTGTTGTTGAACTGAATAATTACCTACTTAGTTTCCGGCGTGCGCGCATGAGTGGGCGCTTATTGCATTCTATATTGCATTAAAGGTTGATGATGACGATTTTATTGGATTTAAATCATTCTTGACTTGTTTAGATCATCCTGTCACGGTCTTATTATGTCTTGGCCGAATTTCTCCAAAGGCTGAACGTGATCAGTGTCTCTTAATCATCTGCCCAGGAGTCCACCTAAGACATTCCAGTTCCTTCTGGGTGAGCTTCCTCCATTTTAGTTCTCATCTTTGTTGAGGTCAAGAGCAGATCCATGTTAATTAAAAAAAAGGTCCTTAACTTACCTCATCTATGCCTTTATTCCAATTTTGAAAAGCTACCTTTTTAATTTTTGGGCGCTGGCCAAACGTTTGCAATACGACAACAGTCAAATGTTTTGTTTTAAAACTACACAAAGAGCCTGGTGATGAGATTACTAGCACAAACAGATGCGGTTTCAAACCTCATAGTGCAGAGATTTCGAGATAAGAGCTCTGTTACATATTCGGTATCTCATTTTACGTTGTGTTAGCACACCTTTTGTCACGTAATTATTCTATTTATGGTTCTAAAATGAAGTAAAGATACATTCTTGAATAAAGAATGACGTCCAAATTTTTTCTCATAATAATTCTCAACTCAAATATTCATTTCATCATCAGTATTATGACCTCACACTAACGTCAGGCTACATTGTAGTAAATGTTGGTTTTCTGTATTGAATTCTCACAGAAATAATCAGATTTCTGGCAAAGAAATATGGCTTTTTCAACTATTACTAAACTTGAAAAACAGTTGCTTGGCAGACATCAAGACTGTCGACCTTTTCTGGGTCTTTTTACTGTTCCCACCATCTTCCTGGCCTTACTTTACTCACCTTTTACTTGAGGTCAGCACAAGACTTTCTTCTTCCATTCTACCTTCATTATTTATCCCCTTTTTTATTTCAAAGCATTTCTCAGACAAATCACGGCTATCATGGCTACCTCAATCTTCATGATCTAGATTACAGCCAAAAGACAAGACATCTCTCAAGAAATGTGATGTCCGCCAACATGTCTCGGAACCTTTTTAGGCTGACCGCAAATCCTAGCCTTTTTGGTTCGCTTGTTGGTTTATTATCCACTTCTTCATCTTACAAAAGACCTATGTCTTATCTGAGAGAACAGCTTATTATTATGATTTGAATTTACACCGCCCTGATCTGTGATGCCCCCTTCATGGTGGCCGGATTCTACTGGTATCTTTTTCTTTGGATAAAGACCCTGCGTGCAAATAGGTATATTTGTGCCATCCCACAAATGCTAAAAGATCCACATTTTGTCCCTGCGATGGTTTACTATTCACCCTTACAATAAGGCCTCTGTCCCAAGTATGGGAATAATATAATATGATTACGCACTGTGACGTCGTCACTGGGGGTCTTGCCATCCACCACGTCACACCCACCTTCGGCGTCTCCCAGGCGTAACGGCACATTATGTAAAACATTGCCCAAGACATTATTCTACTAAAATGAAATGAAAAGTAAAATTGTGGCCTTCGATATTGTTACTAACATGAACGTGTTACAGTTTTGGGGTAACGGTATCATTAATGTGGAAACACGTAATGTGGAGTTTAGTGGCCCTTAGCCTCTAACTAGACTGTAAACTGTAGTTAATTATGTTTATAGTCTTGTGTTTGATGAGGATTTTAGTGGCGTGTAATTAAATATTTGACGTCCACACTTCAACAGATTGAAGCGTAGTTTAGGCTGAGTTGGGTCGCAGGACTGTCTAAGCTAGAATACCATAGCCGCACAAAGGGTAACTAAAGGGTAAGGTTAGACTGTTTAGTTACTAAGAGTCTGACAGTTCCATTTAATTACCCTGGGTAGGAGAGCTCATAACAGCCAAAAGACTAAATTGTTTAAATTATAAATCTATCTTAGCGAGCTCATTGCTAAATGGCGGCATAGGGCGATCTTTAAGGTTAATCTATTCTTACATAGGTCGGTCCTCAGATAGGTGACCTTCCATTATGTCCTACCAAGCTTTTTCCGTATCTTGGAAAGTACGTTCAGCCGTTGGTCCCGGCTTATCCATCGTAAAAACTAGTACTAACTGGGTGATGGAGGTTAAATAGGCTTTCGCTTCATGAAAGTTCCTACTGATATTCAGGTGCACCGAGATTGGATGCCCACCCAAACTTACTCGATGATAAAGCTAAGGAACCTCACGTATTCCGCGGCCACAATCACGTCTTCTCGCCTGGCTGCCAAATGCTTCAACCAAGACCAAATTACGGTCTCATAACTAGATATCCGCCCAGTTTTGTCCAAGACAAGGTGGTCGTGCGATTGCGATAAGTCTAGCTCGGTTACCGTTGCCTCGTGCAAGACTTACAAGACAGAAAAAGAAAGAATTAAAATATTACTATTACATTTAACTCAATGATTTTTATTCTTTTACAATCGTAACGGCGGGTGATCTACACAATAATGTTTCATGTCGCGGTTAAATAAAATATTACGAGGTATTAAGATATCCAACATTCTTAAGGCGACTGCTTTCGTTTCGCAAACATTTTTCTTGCTTATAAAAATAACTTGAATGGAGAATTTAATAGGATTTTAGTAATCTTATTGCATTGTAAACGAGGCAACTTGCTTTGGCCCGGACTCTTTCAAAGCTAAGACGAAAGGAGAGGAGAGTTATCTAATAAATAAACAATAGAATATTGGTTGAGCAGAGAGATGTCTCATATTTATATTTTTATACGCAATAACGCCTGCGTCGCGTCTTCGCAAAGATATTTTTACGAACGAAAAATTGAGCTGCGAGCAGGGTTTGAACCTGCGTCTTTTGGATGGGTACTCCAGACGCCTTAACCAATTAGGCCACCGCAACCACTACACTCGTAGCTAAAAATATGTCTCATATTTGTTGGCAATACGATACTCTGCGTTTAAGCACAGCCACATTATTTAACATACATCGCTTGTAGAACTGACAACTGATGGGGAAGAAAAGTTCTCGAGTGGCGACCACGGACCGGAAGACACAGTGTAGGCAGGCCTCCCACTAGGTGGACCGACGACATCGTGAGGGTCGCGGGCAACCGATGGATGCAAGTGGCGAATTGTCGTTCGGTGTGGCGGTCTAAAGGGAGGCCTATGTTCAGCAGTGGACGTCTTCCGGCTGTTGATGATGATGATGATTATTAAATAGTTACTATGGTACGGTCAAGCGATGCGAGCGGTTACCTTTGTTTTATCATGCTAAACTGGTGGTGAGTAAGTAGCCTTAGCACACAATCTGCTCCGTTATATCCAGAACGCATCTCCGCACATCTTCGGTAACTCCATATACATATACTCCTTAGCTAGTAAGCATAACTGCTATCTAAGATAAAGATCTTTCCAATCATAGAGAAGGCTGTCGGATTCGCAAATACTGCTTTGGTAGAGTACAGGTCTTAAAAATTACTGCTTTACGAAATCTGCTTCTGGTAATAGCTGCGCTTTATCTGCAAAGAAAATAAGATTTATGAAAATATTTGTGTCGTGTGAGCCATAGGATGCCGGCCATTTTGGGTGAATCGAAGTATGATAACGTTTTGTGTCTCGTATCTAGTATTTATTTACATTTCATTGTACTGAGTTATCAGTTTTCAATCACTATCTCCAACACCTATCATTGATAAATGTTCTAATCAGGATTTGTTTTGGGTTGATGTACACAAAAACATCATTTTTTTCTGAATATTTTACGGTTTTTGAATTAATTTAGTCTCAGGAACTTAATAATTATGATGATGTTCCGGTTTACGCTAGATTCCGCTTACGGCAGCCTAATTTGAATCTGATCTAATTGGCCGGAGAGCGCTCGTGCCCTAATTGCCTACAACGTAATTAAGAACTAATAATGTACTTTGGATCGATAGAAAGACGAATATAGACTGGCGAAGCTTATTTATAATTGGGTTAAGCCCATTTTCAATAAGGATAAGAGAAAAAGCTATTGCGATAGACTCGGAAGCCATAAGCGCTTAAGTCAAATCTTTTTGCGTGCGACTTAAGATGAAGTGGGAACACGTTCAGGGCGTTTGTTAGGGGGTGAGGTATGAAGTACGGCGGGAGCATGCGCGGGGCAACCGTCTTCCCCCCGCTTGTTGTTCGCGGACCTAATAACTTATATTTTTGCTACTAGAAGTCCGTACACTTGACCGGGTACCAGTAGGCATCGGTAATTATTTTGTATCAAAAAGTAGGTACCATTTATTGTTTTCTTAGTATGAGTAGGAATACTGATAAGGATCACTGTACACTTGAACGGCTATCGGTATTGTCTTTTATGGATACCAATTTATTTTTCAACGGTATGAATGAGTTGACTTAAAATTTAGGGTCAACGTACATTTGACTGGGTATCGGTGATATCGGTATTGTTATGTATCGATACTAATTTAGGGTTAACGTTCATTTGACTGTAATCGGTGATATCGGTATTGTTATGTATCGATATTAATTTAGGGTCAACGTATTTGACCGGGCGCTCGCTCGCTTACGATGCAGGAGCCTTCGGTTCCGATTCAATCTCCAAACTACTCTCCGAGGTCAAAGAGTAGAGATAAAGGGAGTGGGTTAATGTTTATTGCAGTGTAAGAAATAAGAATTCTGTCAAAATAACTACTATATTATAATGGAAAACTGAACAAAAAAAAAAAAATTCATTTTTTATTACTGATTTCGGCACCTCTGAGCACCATTCCACGTGCTTTTCGCGAGTCTAATAATTCAGGAAGGATGTGGTTGTGATAAAAATGTATAATTTTCTGCTCCATTTTATCCTTCCAAAACTGATCGTCTCTGTTTATATAAAGAACTTCCATGGGCTCATTTTCACCTCCCCATATCCCGAACAGGCAACGTTTTTTATCGGCCACATGTAGTTGACCTTGCACTTGATAGTACCAGGTACTATTCTGGTTTATTATAGTGCTGCCGTTTTTTTTGTTGTGCTTTAATATTTGGACTTTGTTTTGTGCTATGGCAGTAGCCAATCCAAGTTTGAAGGCAGCGACTGGGCATTTTACTTCAACGATCATATCATTCCCAACTCTGCCATCTGGTGTTGCGCCGATAAAGGGATGGTCTAGGTCGACAAAAAGTCCACATTCCTCTATGATCACATTTTCTTGCCGGGCCAGTTGTTGTAAAGCAAATGGTTCATGCTTGATTCCGTGAGCTACCGATGCTATAGAGGATAAATTAGATCTGTATAGAATGTTGTTGACTAGTGAGTGGAAATTTTTTTTCCTTTTTATTACAGCACCGAAGTTTGAAGCTGTGAGTAATAGTTTTCTTATTTCGAGCCATTCCCCACTTTCTCTCTGTCTTGCTGTTCTTTCTTGGATACCGTTTCTGTCACTTACCAAGGACTCCAAATTTTTTATAAAATCTGCTTTGGCTTTTTCATAATCTTCCTCAGACATGTCTGGAGCGGCCACTTTGGAACCATAATCATTTTGCTGTTGAAATAGTCTTTTCCGGATTTTTTTTCTTTGAATCATGTTCGCTTGTTTTCTTTTCATATCTCTTTTTCTATCTAGCCGTTTAATGCAGTTTCTTGGGCTTTTGCCCAACATCTTCTTGTGCAGAGTATATAATGGTCTATTTGTATTGTACGAGACGACTGCAGCATTGCATCTTGATTGATAAGCTCTTCGGGTAGTAAAATTTATTCGCTTACCTCCCACAAACTTTGCGATGATGCTGTTAAAGCGTTCAACCGAATTCGTGTCGACGTCTTCCAAAAGGCTGCGAGATTTAGATGCCACAGACTGCAAAATCACTTTTAGTCTGAACCACAAAGCTGAATGTTCAACTTCTGCTATGGTGGAAGACGCAATGGATTTTTCTTTTGCACAGTAACGGATATGGCACTGTCTGTGGTCACCAAGTGCATGGTGTGCTGCATTTGTTATGTCTCGATATATATTGTCTACACCCTCATCAATTGGCAAGTTCTTGTTGGCGGATATAGATGTAGACACCACTTTTCGCATTGATAAGATTTTATCGTCACTTATGTATTTTCGCAGTGCTTTTGGATACTTGATGTCTTTGCCTGAAAAACCGAAATGTCGTTAGTATTATTAACTTTTAAACTATCGCATTGCATGATAGTCTGCTTGTGGCCACGGCCGGTGCAACTTGGTCAAAGCGTCAGGCAAAAAAAAGGTATGTGAATACCTATATGATACATTCCGCGTTCAACCTCGTCAGTATTAGTCGTACATGAAGTTATTAGTATAGATTGAAGGGAGCTATAAGAGTAATTTGTAGGGGTAAGTGGTGGTTGTAGATGGTTAGTAATAAAAAGATAAATAATTACCTAAAGCCCTTAATTTGTTGCACATGTTGCGTAAAAGGTGATTACGGCACTCTATTTTGCCAACGACTGTGAGTCCATGATATGGGTCAGCTGCCAATATCTTAGAATAAGTCGAGGAATCTCCATCGGCAATTATTCTACCATAAATAATTCCGTACATGTCCATAGATTCCTTAAACCCTTCGCATATAATTGCAGATTCCATCCCACTGGACGGGCCTTCATAATTTTTGTAGCAAACGTGCGTTTTCGGCTCGACTTCACGTTTTTTTGCTCTTGAACATATCAAACAATACTTATTTTTTACGCCAACAAATAAAACTTCACCAAATTTTCGACCTACGATTGCTGCGACTCCAGACATTGCGCTATAATTGGTGCCATAAGACCGCTTGCTCCATGCGCCATCAGCATAAACATCTATTACTGGTATACCGTTTATTAATTTGCCATCATCTATAGCAGCTGTGCGCTCTCTTTCAGCTGCCAATGCCATTGTCTCATCTGCAATCTCCTCCCATTCATCGAAAATTTTGTTTTGAGTCTTAGCATAAAACTTCTCATTAAATACTGGTATATCCATAGCTGACATGATTTCCTCAAATTGTGAATATCCTATACCACACGCTACCATTCCTGATGTTGCAGCCAAGTTGATTTCAACCCGTTCTCTTTCAGGCATCACATTGCTGGGGTTATCGGAGGAAAGCTCGAATTTCTTTTTGCATAATTCGCACTCAAACAAAAATCTAGACGCTAGACCCTTGCGCCTTTCCCGTAGTAAATTTAAATGACTGTAGTTGCATTTAAATAAAGATTCATGCTCCATTTCTTTTAATTGTTTGAAAAAATAGCCGATGTCCACTATTCTCCTGCCACAAATTTCCTCGAAGTCCGATTTACTCTCAGGCAGTATGACAAGTTCATCGTCTAAATTGTCTGTGGACCTGAAAGTTAAAAATACGTATAACAAATCTCTCAATTATTATTTATTTGCTATGTTGTAAAATATCGTCGTACATCATCGATGGTATAACTACACTATAAATGTAAGTTGTTAAATTATAGCTTTGACACTCACTCTAGTGCAGTTTCTGAGCGTAAAGCGCTAGAAGTGGTTGGCAATAGGTCAGCATACACATGAGTCAGTTCCGTTGATGTACTTTGGTCAAGTAATGATTGAGTTCTGCAATGTAAGTAAATATTATTATTTCTTTAAAAAAATTCGTTAGTAATAATTTATTATTTACTCCCAATTAACAACTACAATTTATGATTTGATAAATGATTATTCCTTACGCTGATAAATTTATAATAGACGTAGATGACACTTGAACAGGACTCTCTGAACTCAATTCTTTTATATTTGTTTGCTCAGCCAATGCTCGTAATCTGCAAAATAATAAGTCTTCTATATTATTTTTAATCTATCAAATATAAGTAATTTCCAAACATCTATTCAAATCACACTAAAAAAAACATTCACGTTAGGTAGTAGGTACCTAGGTACACTTATTACCATTCCCACTAATACAAAAAAAAATTTAAACCGATACAAGACAATGCCGATACCCGGTCAAATGTACGGTGACCCTTATTAGCATTCATATTCATACTAAGATAATGGCTTTTTAACAAAAAATTAAAAAACAATAAATGGTATCAATACCAGATAATTCCGATACCGGTACCGGTCAAGTGTACGGTGACCCTTATTAGCAATCCTGTTCGAGAATTTTGCGTTCGAACATTTTGACAAATATCTCTTTTTGAGATATTCTTTGTCAAAATGCGCGAACGTAAAGAACATACTTATATTATCGAAATATTTTTTTCACTGATATTTTTATTTTCTACCGAGATTATGAAAAGATAATAAAAAAAAATGTTAGGCAATGGTAGTCATTCCGCATTATGTGGTAGGTAGGTGGATAGGTACTTACTGAGATAGATTGTGTTGGGCGATCCTTCTTTTCCGCAAACGGGATATTTTCCTTCCTCTAAGACTTTTATTGCCCATTGTACATCAAAATGTAATCACTGTGCCGAAATCGGTATATTATTTGCGATGTTCGCACAGAACGTGCGAGCGCGACAAAGGAGTACATGTCTACTCGCGACGAGGCCTCGTGGCCGACTGAGACGGCTACTTGTGCATCGTAGGCGCGAGCGCTGTATGTTTTATTTAATTGTAAAAAATATCTTCTATTTTAGAAAAATCCCTCTGTACTACCATATGGGATTTGACGTACAGTTTATGAAAATGTAAATTTTGTACTTGATTTTTCCTTACAATCGCCATAAAATTGTAAAATTTCAACAAATTTACGATTTTTTTACGATTTTCACGATTTTTTTCTATCGAGGCAAATCACTGGAATCGTGTTTCGAAGTGTATGACAATACAAAGCATATCTTCAACTTTACTACAGTATAAATATCATTCATGGATTTTTAGTGGTTGATACCCAAAAACTGTTTCTAAGACACCTCTGTCGCGATATTTTACGCTTCTGGTCTTACCACTTCGTCTTAAGTGCTTTTGGCTGCCGCGTCTAGAATTATGCTGGCAAACAGATGGCCTGTGTTATCTTGAACTTCTCATGAAAATAATTTCACTATCATCTGTTGTCGGAGAATTGACTTGAGACGATCCTGTAATAACCATTTTGCTGTCTTTATCGCTTCTAATTGTCTGAACCAAAACGAGGTGACTGACAGTGTTTTTCGCATTAATTGTATGGACTTACAAGCTCTTTCGGCACTTCCTAAAGGTTAAACAAACTGAAGCGATGTGTTTCTCAAATTAAAACCGAGTTTCTCTTCGTTTTTACATTTTCACGAATTTAGTACTTTGAAAGCCATCCAATTACGTATTGGTGCTTATCTCTAAGTAGACATAATTAAAGTATTTCCCGAGAACATAGCGTTGGATATAGATATTCATTCATTTACATAAATTCGTAAATACTGCCATGTTCTGTATTATAATTTTGTTTCATCTACGTTCCTGGCTACCTTCTTGTTATACTTTAAGTCGGCTGAGAAGGGGTCTCGACATAGCAACTGATGTCCCCCCTTTCCAATTTGTCGTCTATCCTTTTTACAACGTGACCAGGCAATCTAAGATACCTATTCTAAGACGACTATTTTTAAGCAGTCTCCGTATGTGTGTTCTAACTGCAACAATTAATGTCAAATTCTACCAATGAAACTGAACATACTGAACGCGATCAGTACATTTAAACTAGGTTCAATAGCGATCACTGTCAGCTGTCAATATTTCATCTATTAATCGGTGAAATCCGCTCTTAATCTATCTTACACGTTTTAACCGCATCGATTAAATAAAATTACGTCTTTAAAATAAAAGCATAAAGTGTAATTTATTTCACCTCAATATTTTCTGTAGTTACACTCTATTCACAATAAAAACGCTTCGATTCTAACTGAATCAATAAATAAAGCGGATACCGCAGTGATTCTGTTGGCTCGGCTCCGCCTAATGATTGATGTGCACAACTGAAATACGATTAAAATTGATCACTTCGGGGCCTATCCACGGCGTATTTGCTGACGAAGAAAATATTATTGGGAATTTGATATTAATAAAGAAGTGAATAATAAAACTCGTGATAAGAGAGCTCAGGTGTTTTTGGGATACTTAACCCCGCTTTGGGCTTGCCTTATGGCTCATATGTCTCTTTCAGAGAAAGAGGAGGTCTAAGAGATCCAAATGAGGATGTTAAGGCAGCTAATGTTAGTAATTTAATATTTTACAGTGAAATATTTGTCATAAATTCATCTGCTTTGCTGAAGGCTGACGACAAAGATCTGTAGCATGAAGGTTATATGGTTGACATTTCGTTAAAGAGCAAATTAATGACATAACATAGTAATAGAACTGCCTGTGCTGTGGAATGTTCATTGCAATATATTTCGGCGTATGAATAAGCAATTCAGGGAACACTCAAGTAAGTGGTGCTTTAGGGCATTACTTATTAAAGATTTGAATTCCAAGGGTACCCTCAAATGGATTCTAAAGTACAGTCGCGGAATGAAAAGGTTCGTCGATTTTCAAATTGATTCGTTTAACGTATTGTGAGCACATATTACCTTTTGAATCTTTGTTACAGAATAGACTCGAGTTACAGAAAAATGATGTATAATGTTCGTTAATAAAGTTCAAAATTATTCAGCTCGAAGCTGTTTGACAATTTATCTTGTCAACAAGATCTCTTAAGACGTCAATGTTTGATGAACCAAAACCTTCTTGTTGGTTCAACCTGCCATTATTATTAATTCAGATAAAACTATTGTCAATGTGTCAAAGCCATCATTGTAAAATTTCTTATTTTCTCTTCTAAATAACTATCATATAATATAATAATTGCTGTGTTAATTGATCAAGACTGATAAGAAATGCATTACATTCAATGGGATTACATTATAGACGACACTTAATAAAGAAGCACGCTTAAGATTTGCACAGACTTATTTGAACTTCGATTGGAGTGCCACTATATTTACCGACGAAAAATGTTTTAAGTCAAGCCAACATGGGAGGCTTAATTTGTGGAGATATAATAGTACGAGATATACAGAAGACCATGTAGTGCCCAATTTCAGTTCTGGACGAATCTCACCCAATATATGGGGGTGGATGTTAGCGGATGGAGTAGGCGAGCTCGTTCTTCTTCCTTCAAGAGCAAACGAAACACACTATGTGTCTGTTTTAGAAGACAATAAGCTACTAAGTGTCCGTACTGCTCGCACGCACACTTCTGGTATTTTGAATGAATGGTTCAACCGGCATAGCCATAATTATAGTGGTGATACCCTGGCCAGCAAGATCTGCAGATTTAAATCCGATAGAAAACTTATGGGGTTTAATGGTACAGCGATGGGAACATAGAAATGAAAGGACCAAAGAGGCTATAGAAAACTACTGCCGAATTATTTGGGAAGATACTAGAGGCACGGATCTATGCTTTCGTCTTGTCGGTTCCATGAGAAATAGGTTACAATGTGTGATCGAAGCTAATGGTGGTTTTACCCGTTATTAAAAATAAATGCTATTAAACTTACTTAATCGTAGTTTTAATTAATTTTTACTTGTCTATCTAAATAAAAATGAAACCCGTTTTCCGTTGTCACGACATAACATGAAAACGGCTTGACCGATTCGGATATTTTTTTTTGTGTTTGTAACCATCGGGACCGGGTTTTAGACCGGGTCCTCCACACGTACGAAGCTGGGACGGGCCGCTAGTTATTTTATATTTGTCATTTTACTGTTGTTTTATTACATTTTGTAATATTGACGGGATGGAAAAACAAGTAAAACCTTATTCGATAGGAAACGTCATTTTTATTCAAATGTTAGCGGCACTGTTTCTTGCACTGGTATGTTGGCATGATTCTTGCAGTACTAGTGCAAGCGAAAACCGACTCTAAGGTGACGAACCTTTTCATTCCGTGACTGTACTTCTTACAATAAAATTTAAATGGCGGATTCAGAAACTTATTGGAAATACAACAATTATACGGAAGTGGGCTCTTCAACTTGAACCGTACAAGTCTACGCATCCCAAACCGGCTCTGATATATTTATAGGCTGAAGAAGAATGTTTTTTTCCTTTTTCAATATACGACCTCGGACCTCGACGAAATTCGTAAATTAAAGAGAGAACGTAGATGGATCGTTTTTTTTTTTAATATACACTAAATATAACTGTCAGAGGGATAGTTATTTTCTAATATTGGTAATTCATCAGTTTTATTTCGGACAGCTAAATCTTCCAGAAAACTTTTGGATGGTCTAAGCCTATCATGCTCAAAGAGATACGGTTTATGTCCCAGCAATGGAAATGCTAAAACAAGTACAATTATATAAGCTTTTAAAAGAAACTAGTGGTACCCTAACAATGTATTCCACGCACGAACAGCGGACTGAAGGTCGATCCTAACATAGACCCGCGTATCCTTCGAAGAAATTTACCCTCAAGTTACCCACTTATTGAGCAGATTATTCCCCAAAGTGAGCAGATTATTTCGATAAGACACATTTCGGGTATTACCGGAATTATATACCTTTTGGAATATCATAATACTAGGAAAGATAGGCTGAAGGGGCTTACCCTAATAGTACACCCACATTCTGCTAGTCACGTTTAATAAATTGATTAACATATTTCTCACAACAACTCTGTATTGCAACGCTTCCCTTCGACCATCCACCCAAGCACCGTCAACCCAAATGGCCGCGTATCTCACGGTTTCAGAACTCTTTCCTCCCAAAAAAGAGATGTTGTGGAATGAACTCCTTTTCGAAGTTTTCCCAATGAGCTAATAAAGCTCTTCAAAAATGATGTGGGTCGGTAAATAGCAGACGATGTCTTTGGTGTTACAGGTGTTTCTAGACTACGGTGATCGCTTTCCACGAGGCTGTATTCTCTTTTGTCACCTGTATAGTACACACGGCTACACATCAAGCTATACAAAACCAGTTTGTCTTGCTCTCCCTTCATACGGTTTTTACACACAGTGAACGGTCAGCTAATACTGGATTTGCATAGCTTGGTGTGTACAACAAAAGTTCCCTGTAAAAGGAGCGAGCCGATTTCAACAGTTTAGCCAGCATAATTATACATACTTGACAACGCGATTACTAACATTATACGTGTTTAACGTAGTGGCTGATTGCAATCACTTTGCGGTAGTTTTAAGAGTGGTGATTAAAAATGAATGGTTTCTGGCCTGTTTGAGTTAGAAAATAGTACTTTACTATAAAATGCGTGGTTAATGTTGTAATTGACTGTTCAATGTGTTTAAAGATTGGTCATAGTAGTGATCGTTGACTGGCGATCGTGTGTAATTTCTAATGCTTTAGCTATTATCTGCGTATGTTACTACTTCTGAGTCATATGCCTTCTCTCAAGAATGATAGGATTAAGACTTGCAGACCAGTGCGGATTGATAGATATTTGGTTCCTCAGACTTCCTAGACACAGTTTTATTCTATTCAGTCTCTACTTAGATGTAGAGTTATTCAATAACAACTTGTGGGACGATGGACACGAATCGTCCAGTCGCTACGAAACAACTATCTCAGTCCTTGAACATCTCTGCTCTGAAATTCTTCATTCAGACATAATTTAACATCATAATTTGCACTAGAATTCTACATAAGTTAAGTCCCATGTAAGGTAGATCAAAAAATACAAAGGCTTCGGAAATAATCCTGATGGAAGAACCCCATATAATTTCGCTCGACCCAGTAAAACAATCAATAACCCAGTCTGCAGTATAAGTGAGTACGACTTGTAACATTACAGAACCATGAGACAGTCTAATAATTCGTACATTTTACCTCTTATTATAAATGCGAAAGTTTTGATGTTTGCTACTCAATCATGTCAATACGGTTATACGGCTGATAGGATTTGGATGAAAGTTGCTACAGCGATAGGTTATAGTCCAGATAAACACATATCTTTTATCCCGGTAGTATTTAATAAGCTCCTGGGACAATTAACTTACACCACGCGAGTTAAACCGCTGGCATAATCTACTAGACATAGTATTGCATATTCGTAAGGTCATCATTTATGTAACATCAACCACAAAATCAAGATTAACACATTCGCCGGTAAATGCGGTAAGTCTGTACACGACGCAATAGTTGCAAGTGCGGCCATTGTTTGTGAAGGAAATAACAGTATCAACAGTAGTGGCCTTGACCGAACTGATATTGAAAGCTAGTGTTTAGCTGGCCAGGTTTTACTGACTGCGAATATTCGCTTAATGAATTTATTTAGCAACAATATTGATTGGAGATCGTTTAAAAATGGATTGAAAGATTCTGTCAAGTAACGTATCATACATAAGTAATTAGAATTTGTTTCAATAATCTGCAAAGATTTCTCTTTGTTATTGAATGCGGTCTGTCTATAGGCCTTGTTAAGCTGCCTACAGTTGTTCAGGCTGTCAAAATACTAGGTTTCCCTAATATATTGGGTTCGGCCGCCTTCCGTTTTACGTGAAGACCCTTACTGACCTCCACAACCAAGCTAGTACGAGGTAATAAGATACCTCTTGGCAATACTGGTTGTCAGATTTCTGGACCAATGATTATTTATTAATAAAGACTTTTGTAATTATATTCCTTGAAGAAATTTTAATGAAAAAAGTCTGGGACAAGAAAAATCTTGGTGAGATTACTAAAATTAATTCAAAATAAAAAGTGATTCAGGAAATGCACTACATTTTCGTCGTTTGATTCATGTTGTTCATTTCAAAACATCTTTTCTTTCATTCAATCTTTTGCAACTACCATCTCAGTGTTAGTTGTTTACTTCCTTTCAAATCATAACACCGTCTTTATAGCACAATCCATCTTTCTTTTGTTTGATCAATATTTCTTGTCTCTAATCTTGGTGTCATTCTCCTGAGTACTATTATACGTTAGTTGTCAGATTCTTTGCATTCCTCTGCATTATGATCAATCATGTTATTTTCAGGTAGTAGAAACATAACAACTATGCATAGTATGGAAATGAAAAACAACATTGTAAGAAAATCTGTTTATCCTAGAATCTAATACATTGCTTAGTTGTCGAGGCAAAAGATACCAGACTATCTGGTTGAAATTCTGGAAAACAATATTATGTTTATTTGAGGCTACATAAGTTATATATTCAAGTGATTTATTATTACCATCGTCTACTTTCATTTGGGGGTCGCAGCATGTCTACTCGTAATCTCTTTTACTGGATTTTACAGGATTATACTACTTCTGTATCCCTGTGTTTGGATCGGCTTCCAGTCGTAATTCAACAAACCTCAACATTCCACAATCTACCATTTCTGAAAAAAATACAATTACCGTCCAAACCAGGAGCATAATGCAAAAATCGACGACTAAAACCTTGCACGTGACAACGCATACTCACGTGAGGTTTAATCGGCTTCCCCTATTGAATATGGATTTTGCAACGAATATTGGACAAAGCCAACTCCCATACGTTTCCACTCCCCAGGTAGTATGCTGATTTATTCAGATTGATCCCTCCCTGTGGTTGGCTATGAATAGAGCTCCCTGTTCCTCGAACGTGGTCTGAGTCGAATAAACGGTTTTATGAAGATGGACAGGGGGATCTAACTTCGACTAAAGCGGCTTGTTTGGGATCGAGGTCTTCTATAGACTGACAAATTTTGCTTGAACAGAAGCCAATGTAAGCATAAGTCTGCGTATTGGAACAATTAACGAAAAAGTTCGTTTGAATTGATTGTTAGAGGAAATCTTCGCAGACCCTTTTGATCATTCAAAGTTTGAGAAGATAAAAAGTTGGATATTGATTTATTTCGCAGTTGGAAAGAATTGGAGTGTATTTTTTGTTACAAAAGAATACTTTTTAAGAAACCAAATGTAAAATCTTACTTCTGTTAAATAATCTGGAAAAGGTCACGGTATTACTTGCAGAACTTTTTTCATTATAAATTTTTTGCGGTCCTTGAATTTTGTCCCCGAAAATCCCAAAAAATTAAATCAACTGAACATTATATTGCTACTCCAATCGGAAAATGAAAGTCTGAACTTAATGAGGAGTGACATCATTTAGATTTGTGGGTCTCGAGGGAGGGTCGGGCCAGTCTGGAACAATTCCTACATCTAGATTCTAGCTGTTTTATTAGAACTGACATTTGGTTCATATTTTATGACGTTAATGCGAATTTGCTGTGGTTTGAAGTCTCGTATATCGAATTGTAGATTTCTCGGTCACTTTTTATTGATTCTGCAACGATTCACCGACGACCGGTTCACCATTGGACGTTTCGTCGACAGGACGATTCACTTATGGACGTTTCACCGATAGACTCTTTCATCTTTGGACTTTTCGCCGATACGACGATTCATTTATGCCCGGTTCATCGATAGAACCTTTCACCTAGGGACGATTCGTTTATATCCGTTTCATCAATAGACTCTTTCAATAACGGACTTTTCGATGATGAAGATGATAAGTTTAAAAGAGTCTAAAGAGTTATAGATTAGCCGTCGTGTCGGCAAAACGTCCGATGTTGAAGAGTCTATTGATGAAATGAATCGTCCTGTCGGCGAATAGTCCTTAGGTGATCTTTATCATAACTCTTCTGTATTTTTTATATTCAATTGGGGTTGGTGCAGCTCGTCTTTTTCCTTACCATGAATTAGTTTTCACTTTAGAAGGCCTCCTTTTATAGTCATTTCATCTCTCACAGTCCATCCAATGCTACTTTGGCCATCCTCAACTTTAATATTATGTAACAACATAAACAAACAGTTGACATTTAAACTATCCCAGCTCAAACCTGCCATATTCGTTGCGCCACAGTTAATCTACACAAACAAGCTGACGTTCATTAACTGTCAGGAGAGCCTTCATCCAACAGTATAGTAAACAGACTGTTATGTGTTTGATTATGTATTCATTCATCAATCACCACGCTCTGCTGGGCCATGTCTAATTAACTGTAGTATTGTTTCGTAGTCTGTGAAACTGAGCATCTGTCACGAATGCATAGTTTGTTGTGATTTTCTTAGAAACGGTACATACAAGTAAGTCGTCTAGGTAGACATATGAATAGTTATGAGAATTGTAGAAACACTCTTAGGACTCTTCAATGCAATTTACAACTTATCTTCTGTCCTAAACAGTGTTCCCCTTGCGATCGCAAGGGTAAAACCATTATGTCTAACGATACTGAAGGTCAAAGAAACAATATACATACTAACCTTGTAAAAAACGGGATCCAGAAAGTGGTAGACTGCTGAGATGACGAATAATAGAGAAATGTCGAAGAAGCAGATAATGTTGCGCATACACAGGTAGGAAAATGATGATGAAATCTGAATGAAAGCCAACGAAACGGAACTACGGATGCTTTAACTTCATACATGACAATAGTTTCCTTATTTAAATTGGACATTGACCGTAACACCAACATCGTCATTGACCAAAATAAAGTGTATAGGATTCCCCGTTGTCTAATCATAATCAGTTAAATGCAAGGCTAATGAACTGCTTTCCAGTTATTTGTGTTGTGGTTTTCTTCTACTTTATACGAGTCATATTTTATCCTGACCCGGAGAACTCTTATGCCTCATTCAAATCATGGGAAGAAGAACAGTTAGATTTAAATACGTTTGTTAGGAGGGATATCTTAGATTTGCATTGTGGTATAATGGTCACAAACGCGACTGCTGAGCACGAGAGCATGACTGATTCCCGGGTCTTGCGAAGTGTTATTGGGTTTTCCATTAAAATTTCTCAGGAGCAGCTATGTAGTCCAGATTGGACCCAAGTTAATGGCAATAGGGTCGCTATTACACGGGACTGAAACAATACTACCGAAATGTGGGTGTACTGGGTACTAATCCTTCGGACATTACAGGCATGATGTTATGTTATCAGTCGCTTTGTGTTCGGGATGGTTCGATTATACATTTAAACCTCATCTAGCCAGATTGGATCTGCAGCGGCAAACTTGGCGATCTGCTGCATAATTACTGTTTACATTGTGTCTCGTTTGCTGTTTCCTCGATTTGCATACTAAAGTGACACGAGAGTTTTGCTTCAGATTTTAGCACCGATTAGTTGTTTGTCAATTTGCTTTTGCCCGCTATTTTGCCTACTTGGAGGAAAGTACCGACCAGACTCTATACTAAAATGAATATCCTGTATTGGTCTTCATCTACATTTATGAATTTGTATAGTATATACAAAATATATTTCAATTCGATAGTATAATCTCTTGACAGTTCAAAAGTGCCTATATTTGGCTGAGTTGAAATAAACGATTTGATTGTATAGCATTTGCTATACAATCAAATCGTTTAATTTCGCCTTTCATGAAATGGTTTTTTAGTAAAGATTATTAAATGAAAATCCATTTCACGGATAATGTTGACTAAAACAATTTTAATGGTTTTTGAGAAGACAGAATAAACGTTATATGTAACTGCACTGTGCGTTTCCCAATGTTTGCCACGTAAACACAAACGAATAGGGGTTTATTTTATAAAAGAACAGTCCAATTAACTGAATTTGTTGGTTTACTAGCAAGTGTGGGACGGGTTTAATAAAACCTGGGTAATATTGAGGGCTACTAAAAGCTGGTAATTCGTGGGTGGGTGAAAATAGAAGCGGTCTTTTTAAAGGATTTAGGGTGTTTATAGAGGACAGTGAAAATGATTGATGTCCTGCCTTTTAAATTTACAATTCCATTGTACTGTGTTTAATATGTTTGACGGACTGTTGAAATAAAAACGTAGATTTAGGCAGAAAATGACTCAAAAATATCTGTGAAAAATGACGCCAAATCTAGTCAACCATTATTGGTGGATTAATGGATTAAGCCGTCAAATGCTATCTGCTTAATAATTTCAATCAACTGTGTCTAGTCTACTGCTGATCATAGGGTTCTCTTAAACTGTGTCACATCACCTAAGCTAATCTTTGCTTTCCTCATCCAGTCTGAGATAGCCGCAGTGACCGAAATCTGCATAAGTAGTCTTTAGTATTACTTCGTATCACTTTTTTACCAATGTTTTAGACAATAAAGCTTTTTTTTTGTGGAAAGAAAAAAATCGATGACGCGTTACATTTTGCCTTTTAGGACTACTTACTGATTGTAGTGTTTATTTGGCAGGAAATAGAAGCGATCGAGGAGCAATGGCGGACAGAATCAGCAGAGCTGGTGACGGCTGTGGCGAGGCTACAGGACGAGAACAAACGACTACGGAGGACCATCAATGCGCCTGCAGACGGTAAGCTCAACACTTTATTTACTGAGAGCTATAGTGCCTCTAACTGGAGACCTTACATTGAAGGTAAACCACAGGATCATCCGCAGGGACCATAACTACAAATACAGTTTTATTTCCAACCTGGTCGTTTGATGAAAATCTCTTCAGCCATTTCAGAATCCAGCTAATTGATTATCAGTTCTTAAGAATTTTCTCAAACAACATGGCTCAAACGAAAGAACATAATTGTATCGTAAAACTGACGAAACGTCGTAAAAAAAAACTTGTTCTTTCGATCTCTGAGATCCGAGTCGTTGGCGTCTTTCATTCCGAGTGTTGAGGAAAAGTTAGTGGCAATATTTTCCGCGCCCACATCATTTCTGATTACTTTCGGACCCAACTTTGACCCTAGTACGTCTCTAGAGAATGATGTACAGTCAACATCATGCCAAATAAAGTTTTCAACGCTTTATTTCTTAACATGTTTCTCCTAGTTGAGTATTTTGGCATATCGTTGACTGTGCTTGCTGTCTTGAAGATTTGAAATGATTGATTCGCCCGAAATGATATAAATTGTGTTGGTATTCAGTTAAACTCTCCCTAATCTATTTAATTAATATTCAATTCTCGTTTCAATTACGATGATTGATTTTTGCCCATCAATTACAAAAGCTCACAAGGGATTGGTCAACAGATTGACTTTTTCAAATGCTTGATTAAAAACCAAACAGCGATTTTAAAATGTCCGAAATTTAAAATTCCCTTTTGACGTAATATTCCCTTTTGTTATTATCTAAAAATAGAATAATCCTAAAGATAAGCAGTCAAAACGTACAAAGAAGTGAGAAAGTATTTTCGTCCCGTATCATTTTAGATTAGGATTTTCTGTGTCCCACATCCGGACTCCAGTCCGTTTGTTCACCCTAGAGACTCCTGTGTATCATAGCTTGTACTCTTCGTCAAAACGAGTGACCTAAATCAAAATAATGACATTCAGCTTGATAGAAAGTTGTTTGGGAATTATGAAGATCGCTTTTGTAAACCTGGTTTTGGTACATAGATTGTAGTTAATATTGGGTGTATTCTAGTTGGCGGTGTTGTTAAAGTATCTTGCTTCACAAATGAGGTAATCTTAGGAAATACCAAATAGTTTGCTCTTGCTGTTGAACGTCTGTTCTTCGGATAGTTTAGAGAGTTGAATAGTTACCCCTCAGATTAAGTTACCCTTGATTTGCGGAACGGCTAACTATTTGATCAGAGGAGCTGAGTTGATTGCAACAGCATCCATAACATATATGAACTTTAGAGTGCTGAGGTATGATGTTAATGAGAACCAGGGTGTAAGTGTTCCTAGATTCTCCGTATCTAATAAAAGAGGATCTTCCTTATAGGTGTTGTCTTGTCGTCTCCCGGTAAATCCCATCGCGTTTTCTTTTCCAGCTTATGTTCATAACTTGCGAGAAACTCTAATATCGCGATGCTGGTTTTTGTTTTGAGTTCTTAATGTGGTATACGGCATTTTTAGTTCCTTTGCTGCCATAAAAAGAAATAAACCACCAATTCGCACTAAGCGTTTCCAAACGTCTTTTATAATGCGGACAGCGAAGGAGTGGAATTCTCTACCTGTGTTTGTGTTTCCGAACGCATACAACCCTAACCTCTTCAAAGTTAGAGTGAACAGGCTTCTTCTGGATAAGCTCGCTCCATCGTCGACCTTGTCTTAATCACTC
Organism: Agrotis ipsilon; assembly: GCA_028554685.1. NCBI lineage: Eukaryota > Metazoa > Arthropoda > Insecta > Lepidoptera > Noctuidae > Agrotis > Agrotis ipsilon. The sequence continues at coordinate 14,389,040 of CM052974.1, forward strand.
CTGACCTAGACTAAGGTCAAGAGCAATCCCATTATACATAAAAAAAAACATTCATTTCTTACAACAGTTTCTTTCCGGTGAGATGACATCAGACTATATTATAAGCGCATATTATACGCGTGATATACCTACTGTATTATAGTTAAACGCAAGCTGGCGATTTGTTTTATTCAAACATACAATAACAGTAATTCCTTTGCTATTGATAGTCCACAAAGGACCATAAACCATTGTGGACCTAGACTATAGGATAATGTGCTTTCAATATTGTCTTATGCCTAAGGTTATTATTATTTTAGACACTGGACAAGCATCTAGTATGCTAGCCCACTGCATACTTGCACTTCATCTACGTTCTGCTACATCATTGGCTATACGTGAGTTGATATTTCTGTTATTTGCTACATCATCTTCTGGGGTTCTGGTCAATCTTAAACTGCCTTGTTCATAGTCCATGGGTTATTACCCTCCATAACATTCCGATACCTGCGAATCTCGGGAAGCACGTCATTGTTTTCAAACATGTTATTGTCAAGTCGACAGCCAGTCTTATCAAGGGGTATCGTATTTCTTAGTACGAGTACTATCTGGGTTGTGAAGGTCATAAAGGCAGTCGTGTTGTATCTAACCAGATATAGTTGTGCACGTCTCTAGAACTTAGTTACTCGGCACTCCTTGAAAATACTTACTGCCACATTTTGGGGCATTTTTCTCAAGACATGGAGGAATCCTGAAATGTAATGGTCGCCCATGCGCAAATTGAACTTAGCAACTATAATTTAACATTGAAGATACCTCTAAAAGAAGAATGGACAAAACGTCCCATCCCTTGTAACACTTCCATCTATATGTCAAATGAAAGCACTCGAAAAGTGCATCATTTCATTGTATGGCAGCAACCCTGTAAACCATGGGAGAACAAAGTTATTGGGCCTTGAAAGTCAAAATACCAACTATACATAATGTTAGGCAGAAGTCGTGTATTTCTTAAATTATATTAATCCATACTCAATGTTGTCCTTGTGATAATGCATCATTGACGTTTCTGTATTAAAAAAATGCCTGGAAGCCCCCCTTCCTGGCATTTTTTAATTTTCGCTTCTTGATTAAATCAATGGGCGCAATGGTAGAGTTTGCCGTCAAATAAAGAAGAAAAGAAAGAAATACGTTTATTTGAGAGCCGGTACACACCAACAAACAAATAAAGAAAAAAAGAGCATGGTAACAAATCATAATGGTGTCAGCATTCTTTAACCGATTTTCGGACTACCTTCAGCTCGTCCACGGTTCTGTGCCTTAACGATTGGGTTTGTCGACTATGGAAGTAGAAGAAAGGCGTTAACTATGTGTTACGTGTTCGCGATCTTTTTAAAGAGTCAGAAGTGGGTGCCGATTGAGGTCCGGTTATGTTAACAATGTTACTCTTTCACATGATCTGTACACATATTAGATTGAGAAAACCTAAGAGCAATGTTTTCTTCTAAAAATCGAAATACATCTATTGACATGAGAGTCTCAATAACTTTTTTCTCCCATAGTTTACAGGTTTGCTGTTATACAATGAAATTATACACTTTTCACGTATTTTCATTTGATATATGGATGGGAGTGTTACAAGGAAAGGGACGGGGTCCATACATTTCTGCCCATTCTTCTTTAATATTTCAAGCACAAACCCCTTTTAGTTATTTTCTCCATTCTTGCCATATTTGCCTCTAGTACGGAGCATTTTATTCTTTTAAATAAAACTAAGAATGTTTTGCAAGCATCCACAGACTCGATTCTCTCTGGAATTCGTATGTTAAAGCCAAACGACTGAAACGGAATATTTTCTTGAGTTTCTGGAGAACCGTGCTCAAATTCTTGCTCAATGCGAGTTCTCTGTTTAACTTTTTCATTTGTGAATCTTCTGTGAGATATTATACTGTCTTTTGCCAACAGAATATCTTCCGTGTGGTAAATCTAGTGTATAATTATCTGGGCTAATGCTGCATGTTGTCAGGAATGTTGTTGACATGATATTATACGCATATTGAGAGGCTGAGCGTAAACCGCGCCGTACTGATGTTGCCACATCGCGCGTTAACTTACGATGACATTAGGGAAAATATTTGAATAAAGCATTGAGGACTTTTCGATGGAGGTATTCCACATGATTGAGCACCTCGCATTTGCAGCATAGTTTGATAGGATGTGGAAATAGTTAAAGTTCCATTTCAACGGGTCCTCAATGTGAAATATATCTCTGGTGAGGAACTAGTTGAAACCAGTGGGAATTTGAAGCATGCAGTTTCTCTAAACACTCAAGATAATTCAAAAGTTGACCAATTTTTCTAGCTTCTTAAATCCATCCTGTTTCTTCCTAGCGTTTCGTTATCGGGCACGCCGCAATCGCGGCGGTAAGACCCCTCTTTGAGGAGTGGCTGGAGAGACGTCACGGCGTCCTGACCTATCGGATGACGCAGGTCCTCACCGGACACGGAAGTTTCGGGAGGTACCTGAGTTTCGGATAGGGAGGGAGGATACGCCTGGGTGTCACCACTGTGAAGATCGCCCGGAGGACACCGTAGAGCATACGGTGCAAGACTGCCCAGCTTGGGCAGAGCACCGACGTGTCCTCAGGGAGGCGATAGGCGGAGACCTCTCGCGCCCAGCGTTGGTCGTGGCCATGCTGCGGGGCGAGACGGAGTGGGAAGCGGTCGCCTCCTTCTGCGAAGCAGTAATGCTCGTGAAGGAGGAGGCGGGCCGCGAGAGAGAGAGGACAGCGTCCTCCCCCCGCCCCAACCGCAGTGGTAGACGCCCACGGCGTCGGACGTCGGCAGACGACCTCCGGCCACCGTAGGCGCGGGCATGCGGACAGCGAGTAAAGGGCAACTCGCTGTCCGACCATGGACCATGCCCGGGTCGACGGTACGTCGTGTTCCACGCGCGCCTCAAAGAGCGTCAGCAAAATAACGGGCCCCCCTCACAGAGGGCCAAAGGCTGCCGGGGTCGCGGGACTTATTTCCATCACCATGACCCCGGAACATAAAGGGCTATCGAAAGACACCGTGGATTTTAGTCAGTACAAGTCTGACAGTCCCTCCCGCCCTGCCCGGGGTGGGAGGACTCATTTGATGATTTTACCACGATAAAAAAAAAGCGTTTCGTTATAATCTAAATTAAAGGGGTCTGGAATTTGGCTATGGGTGTCTCGAAATTCCAATCCTTTCTAGTCCTTATGAAGCGTCTATCTTATCAGCCAATGCTATTAAATACCAGACATCATTGTTGCTGTAATAATCTGGGAAGATGACGACTCTTACAAAACACTATCTGGGAAGCTATTAGTTTCTAGCCGCGATACTATCTAATATTAAGCAACATTAAACAATGGTGTTCTTACATCAATCTATGCCATTTCGCCTCCGTTCCGTATGTGGCATCATGTCCTTTCGCTCGAGAATAAAGCCGACTATCCACTGCTATGCTTCGCGTTTTACTTTGGTGGCACATACTTTGTTTGCGTGTATCGTGGCCTGTAATGGAAGTTCTAGCTTAAATATTCAATTCATTGGTTTGGATTATTCCTAGATGTAAGGGCCAACTATTTGTTCCAAGTTAAATTGCTAAAGCGATACCAATCTTGTCTTACACACAAAAGTTTTGCTGAAAGTACCGCCAGCGAACAGATTTTAACTTTTATTTCTTTAAAACGGAATGTATTAGAAGATTATGTCTCAAACAATATTTGTTTATATTGAAGACAGCTATCTAGTATTTTCTGATATTAGGTTAGGTCAAAAAAGCCCACCTTCGAATACACTTTCAAACACATTTAGTGGACTACTGTAAGCCCCATATTTGAAGTCACAAACAAGTTCTAGAGGTTTTTAATAATTTTCGGATATTTCTCTATTGTTGCTTAAGACTGTGAGCTGGGCAAACGTAGTATAGGACGCCCTGTTGCAAGATGGGTCGATGATTTGAAGAATATGACCGGCAGTGCATGGATGCAGACTGCCCAGGGCCGGAATTGTTTGCGCTCTTTGGAGGCTTACGTTCAGCAGTGGACGGCAATAGGCTGATAATAAATAAATAAATATTCCACAACTATCACACAACGCCATCTAGTCCCAAGCTAAGCAGAGCTTGTGTTATGGGTACTAGACAACTGATAAACATACTTATATATTTCTAAATACATACATATTATAGATATATTACACCCAGACACAGAACAAATGATCATGCTCATCACACAAACATTTGTCCTGGGTGGGAATCGAACCCACGACCCCCGGCATAGCAGTCAGGGTCACTAACCACTAGACCAACAGGCCAGTCAAAATAATATAGCTTATGACTGGACCGCTCTGGAACGACACCTTTATGCTAACAACACGACGTAACTGAACCAATGTTCAGTTACGTCTAACGCCCGATCAGTGTTAACTGGGCATCATTGACTCGTTAATGTGAACTCGGACGGAACATTTCGCTAATTATCGCGCTAAGTACCTTTGACAGTATGTAGATAACACCGTCATATGGGCACGGCTGTTAACGATACTAGATACATTAGGAGTTGTGATCAGTTATCTGAATTTGAGTACGTTTATTTATAGTTTTTAGGATATATATTAACTTCCTTTGTTAACAGGTAGTTTTAAATTTTTTCGCCTACTTTATGAGCTCCAAACCAGTACTTTCGGTCGAAGTAGTTACGGGCGTTTTCTACTCCTTATCGCCATAAGTTAGGGGCTTTGATTAATGATCAAATGATGATGGTTGTCTCTTCTCGCAGTGTGCTTTCGAATCTATTGATCCTTAAAATAAAATAGATATGCATAAAAAAATTGGCAAAATCAACTCAGAGGCGCTGTTACTTGATTTTGTCACATTGAGGCTCTTTACTACCAAAAGGTTGCTTACCGCTGGTGCTAGAAGATTGCAAAAATTTTGTTCCTACATCAGTTTTTACCGTAATTTTAGTATCTCATAATCTTCAACTAAATTACATTTAATAGACATAATGTACTGACTAAATCCATCGTGTTCTTTCAATTGCCCTTTGCGTTCCAGAGCAGTGACCTTTTACACCTTTTCGCGCCATAATGTTGGTAGCAACAATACCTGTTAGGTGTGACGCACGTAGCAATGCGCTGTACTACAGCGTGTGTAGTACAGCGTGTGTAGTACAGGTCACTGCTCTGGAACGCAAAGGGCAATTGAAAGAACACGATGGATTTAGTCAGTACGAGCCAGTTTTTTCTGGTCTTTGCGGTTTCCCCAAACCAAAAAAGCAAAGGCATAAGAACAATCTACAGACCGTTTTTAGTCATGGCGATGAATCAGGCGACACGGGAGATATTGTAGAACACAAGGCAATTGTGTGCTCAAACACAGATGAACAACGTATTTTCTCACTCTCTTATTCTACTATGCTGGCACTTTAACACAACAGACTTCAGGAGATCCACTACGCATGCTCAGAGTGAATTATTCCCGTTGGATCCCACTTTTGAATCCCTCCTGAATACTTTTCCCGTTGGATCCCACAAACCATTTTTATGTCTTCTCGTTGGATCCCAAATCTCAAAATAACAAGAGACCACTGAAAAATGGGATTTAAAACTGGGATTCAACGGGAATAAGCTCGCAGAGCGGATTGGTTGATTTCATTTCGGTCATCGCATTTTTGGCTCTAGAACATAGCGGTCTCGTCTCATGTTTTCCTTAACAGTGAGGTGACGAAATCAAATGTTTCTTCAAAACATGGTTATTTTTTGCTATCAATGATGCAAGTAACTCATCTTTGTATTTGTGCAGGTGATATCATAACAGTCTTATTCATTCAATGTATTATTATGGAAATGCAATGTGATTCATTGATTACGTGCAACTTAGAGGAACAGCCAAATCTTATACATATTATGCGGTTATTGGTGATTCTAAGACACATTAAATCCCAAGTAAGGTCGGAACTGCGAACTAAGGGTTAGGTAGAATCAAATTGTGCAGTTCCATCGCACATCATAGCCTTTTCCCAGTTATATTGGAGTCGGCTTCCAGTCACACCAGATGCAGCTGGATATCAGTATATTACATGGAGCGACTGCCTGTCAGACCTCTACAACCCAGTAACTGGGTAATACCATACCTCATGGTAAGACATTAGAGCTTCTGACTATCAGTAACGACTGTCAAAGATCTACAAATGACAGCCGGGACCAACGGCTTTTCGTGCTTTCCGAGGCACGGAGGAAACTCGCTATAACAGATGGTCACCCATCCACAGACCATACTCAGCAGTTCCATCCAGTTCCATCGCACACTCCCCGAAAAATCCGTTACGGATCTCGGCGTCGATTTTCAAGGCTCTGGAACTTTGAGTCTCCCAGTAAATCTTTGCCGATAAACCTCTTGGCCTGTTTGTCAATCGATTCGGTGAACCAAGTTGGTGTTCAAACTCCCCGCAGCTGGTTCCTAAAGCTAATACTCATTATAAAGTAGTCGTAATTACTACAGAGTAGTCTCGGCACAGTCTCTCGAAAGCAAGTCACGATGTTAAGTCTACAAATAGAAAACACAAAGGAGTTTCTATTTAATGTTTAAACAAATAGATGTTACAGTTTTATTGTCGGAGAGATTGTAATAACGTGACCTAATGGTTCTGTTTATAATTTGTTATGCGTACTAGTTTGTTGAGTGCTAATCAAATTCTACTGCGATTGATGTATGTATAGAGCTATATTAGAAGAGTTTTTGAACTTACTTTGCAATCTCTGCCTTATAGGACATAATAGTTTAGATATTTATCAACCTGTGCTTCACATAAAATCTAAATATTTACAAAGGATCGGTAAAGGGCTATTGTATGAAATAGACCCACATTCTGGGTCCGGGACAGGTATTGTCAGTTTATTGCGGGAAAATCTTCAAAAAATCTTGAATATTAAAAGTCTGGCAAGTTATGCCATTACGACGTATAGTTTTCGACGTAATGTATTTGACTCACGTCTAAACACCGAAGTAAACCGACGAACTTTCATCAACATCCCCCCTCTTATGTGAGAAAATCTTCAATCTTGGATTTCTTCCGCTTCTCGGGGAAAGTGTAGAAGTTTTTCATACTCGACACATGTTAAAAGTCACACATGTCCCCACTGCCTCATGTTGAATTCACTCACGAGAACCCCTATTATCCTTCAGTCAAATCTACACCTTATCTTCACATTCTTAAGTCTCAATCTCCCACAGGCTCAAGCGCGCCGCCCTCACCAGCAAGGGAACACGACCAGGAGGTCTTATCTCGACTCAGCAGCACTGCAGAGAAGCAGCGAGCGACGTTACGTCATCAAGAGTTGCAGTTGCAGGAGAAGCAGCAGCTGATTGATAGCGTGAGTATATTTATAAGATACCTACATCGAATTCTAGGATGGAAACATCTAAGACAGAGGTGGCGAACCATTATGGCTCAATGTGCTATTTTATTTATTTAAAAAGATTAAGGTACAAAATAACTGCTACACAAAAATAAACAAAGAGAAAAAGTGAATTATATATAATTGGAAATTAGCAACTAAAACTCCTGAATTTGGGCAGTCTTCGCTATCTTAGCTTAAAATGATAAGTAATTTTTTTTTTTACCCTACATTGTCCCACTGCTGGGCAAACAAGTAAACTAAAAACTTAAAAATACTGAAGGATATAAAAGTATGATCTCAATCAATGTCTTTAATTTTTTGCATTAACGACCATTAATATTTAACCGCAACCCGTTAGTGTGTGATCCGAGTGTTAGTGATTATTGAGATGGAAAAATACTATCAAGTTCGTGCCTATTTACTCCGTAACGTAGGCTCAGTCGCATCCATTTGTTTTTCATAGACTTTGCACACGTCGTTCATAGGCTTACTCAAAATAATTTGTCCCGTGTGCTGTCAAATGCACGCGTGCCACTGGTTCGCCATCCCTGTTGACCTACCACAACGCCTTAAAGATAGAGTAGTTCCACTGTGGGAATGAGATGGCGCTAGACGATTTGTATTGTCTCTTTTCCACAGTGGAGCTACGGTCGCGTTAAGACGTCAGGGTAGGCCCCCTGATCAACTAATCATAAGCGTGCCCCTTTTGGTTTGACTAAACCTTTATGGTCATTACTCACATACGGTTTTACTCGATCGAGCAATCATGTAGAGTAAAACCCACTGCTTGGGCGGTGAACAACGATGAGCTTTCGAAATGTGAGTTTTGCGGTCCACACAATATTTTTTACTCGATTTGGAGTAAAACTATCAAGTTATACCGATAGTGAGTACTGGCCCTTACAGTAAAATACAGTACCCTCAGCACGAGTTTTCAGTATTTGAAACGTAAAGTAAACTGGAACTTTGACAATTTTCAAGGAAAAAATTAGTTCCTTCTTCGCACACCAGAGGCGCTGTTCCAATTTTTTAACAAAAACGCTGTAAATACTGGAATGTCACTGTAAAGTAAAAGAGTGAAAAATCATGCTAGGGGTACAGATATCGACACTCAACACGTCTGTGGAAGTTTCCTAGCTAATTTATTGTGACCCTTTATATCCCTAAAGCTCTATAAATTTGGCATATTGGAAAATCCCCTGTGTTTTACTCCTTGTTTGACGAGCTATCACATAAAATAACAGTTCGATAAGTCCTCGCTTAGCGAAAATGGACGTTACACAAATAATCTTTGACACTATTTTACAGAAACACAAAACCTTATTTCACTACTACGAGTATTACACATTCGAACCTTTAGAAGTGTATGTTTATAATTCTTTCACACAAAAACTACTGAACAGATTTGGATGAAAGGTGCACAGGATAGTTTATAAAATATACAATTTTCTTTTTCGTAACATCATCACATGAGTCCTGCCGCCCAGGGAGGGATGGAAAGGACGTGGTCCTTCGTTTACGTTCCAGGGTCAAGTTTAGGTGATGAGCAATTCGAGGCGCGCGTGGAACACTACGCGCCGTTGAAATCTATACACATAAGATACTTTCTGTCTTAGTACGACGTTTCCGTAGGATACATATCAAAATTCATGTGGGCGATACCGATGGCATTTTAAGCTAATAATATCTGAAGTCTTCTCAGAAATTCAAACAATACTTTTTCTTAGCAGACATCGGAATGTTGGTAAAAGCTTTTTAATCGGCTTTGTCATAAAGATTTTCAGCCCAGTGACGATTTTCAGTGGGGTATTCAGAACAATTACTTTTGCTTCGTTTCTTTCCTTGTCATTCCGTGAGTACGTCGTTGAGATATAAGGTTCTATTTTACTTTTAATTTTCATTTGTAAAAAATAAGCTTTCTCCCCTTTTTCTTTTCAAAATATCATACTACACCAACTTCATACGTATCATACTTATGAAAACTACATTACATTGTAAAATTAAGACCCTTCACCAATTTGATCTAATCTTCAAAATAGTCTCCAATGATACCCGAAAGAACAATAGTTTCATATCCAAAGAAAAAAATAGCCAAATAAGCCTTTGACATCTCCCAGAGGGCGCCGAAAATGGCCGTCTATCCCGCAACGAAGAAAATTATAGAACTAGCTTTTGCCAGCGGCTTCGCCCGTTCCCCCCACCCATTTATTGCCCATGTCACTCAGGACCAAAGCAGCTTTCAACTGGTGAAAGAATTTTTGAGATCGGTTCATTAGTTTTTGAGTTAATTCATTACAAACATACACCCATAAATACAAATCTTTCCTCTTTATAATATTTGTGTACAACATATAGAGCTTTTGTCTTGTAGTTTCAAATACAAAGCCTTGTAACATTACTTGGTCTCGTTTATTGAACTTTTTCAACTGTAAATCCTTCAGGACTTGTTACATTGTTAAAACTTCTGTACCTTTACAAGTAAAGTTTTTGGAGATACCTTTTGGTGTCTGGAACTTTCGAGATGTTGATTTGCTACAAGTCTTGTTTTCAGTCTTAGCTATTGGATAGACCTGTAATAAAACGAATAACTTGAAAATATTTTAATACGTTAATTAAGTAATGTATCCGATTGTTATTTTTTTTAGATTTACCAAATTCAGGAAATTGGCAATAAAATTGACATCTTTCACGATTTCTCGACTTGAGTCCAGGGGCGCATTTTTTATTATCAATCCTTCATATTTTTGACCCTGAAATCGGTTGAAAGGTCCAATTAATTCAGGGTACCAAAATTCATCAAAGTTAGAAACAGCAAAGCTCAAATTCGCGTTCATTACTTTAGTTAGGATCTATATATACCTTGTCGGGCAATCTATGTGCTCTCATCTGGAAATAAAATTATGAAAAAAAGTCAGAACCTTAAAATAACTTTGAGACTGTCTCAAGTATAACGAAGTCAGCTTCAGCAGCAAGTCCTCTACAATAAAACAAATCTAAGGACTTAATCAGACACTGAAACATCTTGAATCTATTACCAAATTCTAAATTTAGCTTGAAAACCTTTTCATCAGTCCCTCAACCTAACTTTAGCGCGACTATAAATCGCCCCTATCCTCTATAAAACCTCGAACGAGGTACTGTAAACATTATCTTCGCTTAACAACGTAGTCTTTATGTGTATAACGATAAGGTTGAATGTCGCTGTAAAGTGAAACTAGGCAGTAAAGACGTCTTTAATGGGGTTCGTAACAAAAAGTCTATTGCTTCGTTGTAAGCTTGGAATTCTTAAACAGCTGTTTGTATGAACGAGATCATATTGGTAAGCTGGGTTTAACATGTTTTTTATACCACCATACCAGCTCATGGAAAATTACCTAATAACGGCTGCATAAGTCGATCTTCAAATTTAAGCCGTACTTGCCAAGGTTGGTCTGTTGATGAGTGACCATTCATCATAGAAACCATACCTCGGAAAGCATGTAAAGCCGTTGTTCCCGGCTATTATTTGTTGATCTTTGACAGTCGTTACTGTTAGAAGCTCGTAAGTCTGATAACCAGCTGCATCCAGTTCAAGTGGAAGCTGATCCCCACGTAATTGGGAAAAGAGAGGAACATTATGATGGGAATGTATGTCAGTGTATAATATATTATACAGCACATACCAGATTGTGCCAAAATGGTATGCAATTAAATATCATGCGCGAGTCTATTGCCGTCAACTAGTCACAGTCACATATCCGGCGCTCCGAGGATGATACTGTGAAATGCCTGATGGAAAAACTAAATTAAAGTTTGCGTGTCCTGAAAAACGAAGCCTGACCCACATGCTTTGCAGTACCTATTTGCATTCACTAGACAAAGGAACACAATAAACAAACAACCAATATTTATATAAGAAATCAACTTTATTGCGAAAAAGATTGCGTCTAATCTCAGAACGAAGAGAAAAATAATGCTGGCAACGTTGGAAAATATTCAAGAGATTTTAATAAAAGAGAGGAGACATTTCAATAAAATGGACGGGATGCGCGCAGCCACGCGACGACGACGGCTTATTGAACCAATCTATCACTAACAGTTGATGTCATTGCTAAGATGCGAAGCGTAACTTAAGACCTTATTATTTTGTTATTAAAGTTGCAGATGATTCAACTGACGTCTTCCTGTTTATAAATAGCATCGTGCGTATAGCCCATAACATCATCATCTGTCTGCCTTTTCCCAACTATATCGGGGTCGGCTTCCAAGCAAACCAGATGCAGCTGCATATCAGTATTTAACATGGAGCGACTGCCTGTCGGACCCCCACAACTAAGTAACTGTGTGATACGATACCCCATGGTAAGACTGGTGGTCAGACTTTAGAGCTTTTGACTAACAGTAACGACTGTCAATGATCTACAAATGACAGCCGGGACCAACGGCTTTACGTGATTTCCGAGGCACGGAGGAAACTCGCTATGACAGATGGTCACCCATCTACAGACCAACCTTGGCAAGCGCGGCTTAACCCGGAAGATCGGTCTATGCGACTGTAATTATTTAGCCACGAGCTCGTCTTAACGATAAAAAAATTTCCTCATAACAAACCTACATTTTACTAGCCCAAATGGAAGAACTTACAAGGGCCTATTTGCGTTGTTAATCATGACTATGATTTAGGTATACCTTCTGCTTATGACTAAATTCTCAATTTGAACAGGAAAAGGAAACTCCATTCATTCAGCAGTCTCTTCCATTCAAAGCCATTAAGATTTTAAACTGGATAAGCACACATGACTCTACATAAAGAATTCCAGTCTAATGGGATGTTCCTTCATAATAATTGCTAATCGAATGAAAATCAAAGCTATTGTGTAAGGTGCCGGTAACAGCGGATGGCATACGGAACTGCATTATTACTAGGCTCGTCTAAAAGGGTATTATGGAATGTAGCATATTTATATCAATGGATGATATCAAAAAGACTATAACGATTATGCACTGGAGTTTTATGGAGTGAAAAAACTAATCCGCTGTCAAGATTGTGCTCTTTTTTGTGCCAGAGAACACGACCTTCGACCTTTGTACTGAGACAGAGGCAGACAGATCAGGACAAATCCGGACAACAAGAATGCGGTTGAATTTTGAAAGCTTGACATCCTTTACTGTGGTAGCTAAAGGAAAATTGCGTTTAATCTTCATAAATTCCGATAAACAAGCCACAGTTGGCAACCTAATTTTAATCAGGCTTCCAAAATTTTCCTCAACAACATTACGGCTTCCTTTTTGCGCCAGATTCTCTATCATCTTTGTAGTTGATGATATCATGATTTCACATAGTAGATCTTTCAGCTAAAAAGAATTTGTCCTCCTTGCCAACAACACGAGAAAAAGAAATTGAATATCTACCTACCTCCTATAATGTCCTTGAAAATCAAACCCACCGTAACAACGTCACCTCTGCTTTTACTTCCAACTTTCCAAAACGCTTTCTAACGTATTCCATTCACCATAAACCATTTCTGGAGTACATAAATCACCTTATCACTAACATAAGGCCTTGTTTTCAGTGTTTACACACAAATTACTACGTATACAAGGCTACGCGGGTATCACCAAGGCTACACCTAGGGAGTCCACTTATGTTATCTCCTGGTCTTGTTGTTTTATCGTTGACCTTGTGTTATGTCATGGTAGGAAGCGGCTAGTTTAAAGGAGTTTGTTGATAAGAATTGATACGGGAGACTGTGGTTCTATCTCTTGTGATGAGGATAGAAGTAATGTTATATCGAATAAAAGATAAGTTATGGAATCAGGCGCTAGTGTGAAGAAATCGATTCCCGCACGAAACATTCAACATACCAATATCTGCTCCCTTGCTTAGAATCAGCCGCAATGCTACGACGGCACTGCTGCTTGCTGCCGAGTCCGCAATCATACCTTCATGCAAACATACGCCTAATAAGTTTTAATTTGGCGAAGAAAGGCTGCAGGATGCGAAATCACCCGGCGCTGCGGCGCCCATAAACGTATTCACATACAGGGAAAGCGATAGTCGACACGCGTTTTATCCATCCCCCATGAAGCATCTTCAGGAGATGGTGACTCGACTTCTCGGATGCGGAGGACCCAGATTTGATTTTCCCAGAATTAAAACTCAGTATGTTTTCGTACACGTTTATTTTGCTAAGTATTGTGCAACGTGCTTTCAAAGACCGTTTGTGCGAAAAACTAATTCGCTAAGAATGCTCGCACATAGATGAGATTTTCATTTCATTAGTGAGCCAGACAATGCCATTCAGAGATCATTTTTCTAACCTGAAAGGGCAAATTTAATCTTTGTGTCCTGAAAAGCCTGCCAGGTTTAAAAGAACTTGAATGCGCAGGTAGATCTTTATTTCTCTTTTAAACTTCGTCTTATCTTTCAACAATATTCCTAATTTTGATGTTTAACATCTTTATTCTCGCTTTTATAATCTGTGGGAGTGATTTCGTGAAATGCGACGGAAGTGTGTAACACAAAGCCGGAGATGCCCGCGATGTTAGATTTGATCGTTGAGCGCACGCTGTGGTACAGTTGGCCGTCAGATTGTTGCAACTTAACTTTTGACGCTTGTCTAAATCCAAAGAGCATGGATGACCAAAGTTAAGCAACTGTTGCTCAGGTCAGTCTGTAGATGAATAACCAGAGTTAAAGCAACGCTTACCGAGATCAGACATCACATCACATTTTACACATTGTATTTGACTACTGTAAGGCTTGCTCGTTTCTTTCTTTCCTAGCTCAGTCTATGCAATTCCTGCCCTTTTAAATTAAAATGCCGTTTGTAAACTACACCTAAAGGTCGGGGCGCAAAGGTCAGATAGGTATAAACAGCCAGTCGTAATGAAAAATTTAATAAAACATTATGAATATCTCGTTTACGAGCCTCCTTGCTTATTTACAACTTGAATTATTACGAGTCTACTTAGTGAGTTGATGAGCTGTGTGATGAGGTTCATATTTAGAATACAAACTTTTTAGACCAGGTGGAAAAGATGTACTTAGATTTTATTTTTGGCGGTAACTATTTTTTATGAGTAAAACGTTGGTTAAAGTCTGTACTTATTAGTTATTCTTCTCTATGGTGCTTGGCTATTTTGATATTTTTTTCAGTAAGTAAGAAATATATTCAGTCCGTAATTTAGGGTATTTAAATAAATAGTGGACACGTATAATTTTAGCATTGCTTTGTTTTTAAGAAAGAAGGCTTATCATCATGCATTAACTAACTTTAACTTCATTACAACATTTTGGACTTTTGTATTTCCGTCTAACGTAATGAATGATTTCTTTGCGTGTGACATTTGTATAGCACGCAAGTTTTAAATACAAAGACCTTACAAACATAAATGTCAAAAGCTATTGTTGTAATAAGAAAGTTTTATAATTTAATTGCTTAACAACATGTTATTAGGCTGTATATTGGAATATAGCCTCCTGTGAGAGCTTTATGCCAATTTTTTGGCTTGTGTTAAACGCCTACCAGAAATGTGTCTATTTTAAAACAAAAAATCGAAATACATTCCAGAATGGATAAATGCTCACCAAATTGCGTATTATAAAGTAACGTAGAAATTAACCTATTTTCTATAATAATAATAAAAACGACCGAAGCAGGGTCGACGGAGCCCCGCTTGGCGGGGCTTCTTTTTGTTTGCAGGGCTTAAAGAATGAATCTAACCAAACCGAACTTCGGGGTGGCCCTGAAATCATTTAGCATTTAAATTGCAGCCTCTTTTAACCGACTTCAAAAAGAAGGAGTTTTTTTGTGTGTTTGTTACGCGATTTCTCCGGCGATTGTGGACCGATTTTCAAAATTCTTTTTTTGTTCGAAAGGAGATGCTTTCGGAGTGGTCCCATATTTACCAAGTCAAGATCTGATGAATGGATCATGGAGAAACCGAGGGCAACCCTCAAATTTTATAGGCCCACGTATAGTTTTTCGCAAATAATATGAAGTAATTTAAGTATTTGCGTATGGTAATCATAATCTCATGTAGCTGAGCTGATGATGGAAGGTACAACTCCTTAACAGTAAGAAGTAGGCATCGACTGATTTAGTTTGTGTTCGCTTATCTCTGGAACTACAAGTCCGATTTAAGTCATTCTTTTTTTGTTATACTAGTTAGTGTTCAACTGAGGGAACACTGCAAGTTTCATCAAAATCGGTTCAGTAGTTTTTGAGATAGGGAACTTTATTAGTTAATTTTGTACATGAGCGATGTTATTACCGGTGTTACGGATTACAAAATTCTAGTGCACATGTAAGACAATGATGTAGGTATCTATTTGACAAGAATTTGGGTTGAATATTTAAACTAAAAAGAGTAAAATAAAAGCTTTTTAAAAAAAAATGTAACCGCTTTCAAAACCAACCACTAAAAAAGGGTAAAATAACCTACAAAATAACTTTTCTTTTGGAAGTCGGTGGGTTTTTTTTCATTGTCTTTTTTGCCACCGACTTCCGAAAGAAAAGTTATTTTGTAGGTTATTTTACCCTTTTTTAGTGGTTGGTTTTGAAGGCGGTTACATTTTTTTTTGAAAAAGCTTTTATTATTGATCTTTAAAGAAACATTGGTTTTCTGTAAGAGTACTCGTAGGCTACAGGATTTTGCCAGGACGTTGGGCATAAAGCCAATACTTACCATCTGCGATTCCCGAAACGGTTGCCAAAAGTGGATTATGGCATTTTGTTCCCCAGACAATCCTCATTTTATTGGGTAATTCCAAAGTCTACGGCGATGGTATGAATCATCGAGCGGTTTCATAGGGTTTTAGACTTTAACTTAAATAAGGAGAGGAATAAGGAAACCATTTACCCCAGCTTTTTTTTATTTTATAGTTTCTGTCAGCATATGGGTATCGATGCCAAGGGAGTCCAAAATGCTGGCGTGTCGACTTATACGCGTTTTAGTAAGATTGGCCGGAAGAAACTACACGATAAGAAGCAATAGAGGGTTAGGGGGTCCTTTGTCTAGCAATGGGGCACAGATTAAAGCAAAAAAACTAAACACCATGCGAGCGATGTCGCTAACATAAATTAGTACTACAATACAATCTGAAGTCATCATCTTCTTCCTGCCATTATCCCATTTTACTTGTGGTCGGCGCAACACGTTCTCTTCTTCCATTCTTATCAGACTTCGCAGTATCATTTACTCCTTTTTCTTTCAAATCATTGCTTAGACAATCCATCCATCTTTTCTTTGGCCTTCTTGTTAGTAAACAGCCGATTTTTTCAATACCTTTATCATAATACCCTAAAAAATCTTGACATAAAGGCTTTTCAAATACAAACTGATTTAGTTGGAATACTGCAAAATAAACTGCATCACGTTATCGCTGATAAAATTAAGTCGACAACTGATTGATATTTAGCAACGTTATCAATTTAGGTCAGATTTATTATTGAGCCTGGATTATCCGCCTGCTTCCATGTTAAATCATCCGCTAGTTAGGAAAATGGTTTATCGAAAAAAAAATTGTTAATTGAGGCGTAAGCATTTACATGGATAAGACGAATAGATATTGTTTGAAATTACTCCTTAATAATTCAAGATCTGAATCTACTCACAATGTGGAATAGTCCAATGAAGACCACAGGATATCTCCGGATACAAGTCGCTTCCAACAGGTCCTATCAGAAATCTATAGCAAGGCCAATATGCTGATGAGGATTACTTACAAAAATCGGTTTTGACTCTCCTGAGATATAATGCCTGTAAGAGATCATCTGCCCATCTCATTCCTAGGTGAATATTATGACAGGAAGCAATGAAAGTTCTCCAAAAAAAATTAGGTTCAGATTTCCAAATCCGTCTCAGTTATCAGTTCCTCTCCAGAAAAATTCTTCATTTTCTCCATAGATATATGTAAAATTAGTTTCAGACAGCATCTACAAAGTATCAAAGACCTCATTATGAAAGCGCTTTTATTTTACGTGGCACGCATAATAAAGTTTAATGTTCTTCTCCGTACCTGCGTGAATCTGCGTGGAAAGTTATTATTTTATACGAGACGAGGAGGATATGTTTCATTTTATGGCCTGAAATATTCATCCTTGCTTCACGACGTGTTTGAATGGCTTGCAAAACTAGGTTTGATAGTCGCAGTTTTTATAATACTACCCTCTAAAATGCTCACTCTTCGCTTTTTCAGCGTTATAGCTTTTTAACCTTGTAAAATCGTCAAATGAGTCCTTTCACCAACGACGATATATTACTGGACTCCTTATAACAGGCGACCGATGTCTGTCAACACATTAGGCAAAAAAGTCTAATATCCGTCTTATTTCGACCAATCCTGTGAGCCGTGAACATACCTTGAGACAGAACAGACCTTGAGTTAGCCAATCACAACGCAGTACCCCGTCCCCCTCGCTTATATCGTCGTTGCCTGTCACCCATGGCAGAGCGGGAGGGAGGTGTTCTTCAGTAGCCCTTATGTACTGGAGTCGCGTTCCGACGACTAGGGTTATAGCTGGGTTGAAGGTGTAGCGAAATAAACCCAGCAATAGATCGTCTGCTAAGAAAATAAATTATTCAAATACCTATGTGGTAATATCTTCTCCTTAAATGTTAGCCAATCATAATTGTCTATCTACCGTTCTTTCGGAGTCCGATGCCAAATAGTTTTCATATATTCCGTTGTTGCACAGGATTGGTCGGTTTTAGTTTCTGGGTAAGCTCACTCCATCCTTGCTCTCATCTTTGCCTTTGGGCTGGATTGAGGCCAGGAGGAATTTCTTTTCAATTAAAGAAAATCGACACTTTAATGTTTAATGTGCATATGCATTCCTGCATCTTGCGTCCAAACCTGGATTTTTGTCTCACGGAATCAAAACCAAATATTTTTCATAACATGAATGATTTTAGGATGAGAAACATTTTAAAAAACAAAACTATAAAACAACAGTATCAAGGTTCATTTTTCCATAATTATGATGTTAAGTGCTTCAGATCCCCCGCTCCGCATTTTGGGGTCAAGGGGTCGAAATAGGTTAATGTAGTACTTGTTTTGCATTGAGTTGGCGGGTTGCAGCCGTTGCATAAATTAGAGGCTTGTGCAAAGTTTCTGGTCAGCTTTCAGACTGAAATGCGGCTGAATTTTGTATTTTATTTATACGGTAGGGTTAGTAATTGCTACCTTCATTATGTGGGATATTTTCTTTAAGGCAGACTAGTTTTTAGCTTCAGGGTTCAACTGCCGGTAGTGTAAAGTAAGAATTAGTTTCATCATATATTTTTTTTTTATTCGTTTTTTTTTTTAGCATGGTAAAACCACCAAATGATTGTTCCAGATCAGGGCAGGAGGCCATGTCAGACTTGTACTGACAAAAATACAAGGTCTCCTTCGATAGCCCTTTACGTTCCGGGGTCACGGTAGTTCGTTAGCGCCGTGACTCAAGTTCGAAGTCTGAATTTGTAATCGTTTGATAACAGAAGACTCTGTCACTATTAAAATATACCTGCTCAAATGACAATAAACCTTTTTTTTTACTTGGTAAAATCATTAAATGAGACTTCCAACTCCGGGCAGGGCGGGAGGGACTGTCAGACTTGTACTGACTAAAATCCACGGTGTCCTTCAATAGCCCTTTTAGTTCCGGAGTTTCGGTGATGGAATAAGTCCCGCGACCAAATGACAATAAACCTTAGTACACTTCTCCACAATCCTTGGCGGTAACTTTCCTTTAATTCACTTAAACCAACCTAAAAATAAATTCTATTTCAGTACTCCAAATGTGTCTGAAACGACCTCGTAAACCTTTATTAGTTTCGTGTAAGCAATCTTTATCTAGAATTGTAGGTTGTAAATCTGGACTAGGTGAGGTGTGGTGTGAGCCTTATTTAATGCCTATGTGATGTGGATCTTCATGAGGGGTACTGAATTACTATTGAAGGAATTCCAGGTTACTTTATAGTCCAAAAGCGAAAGTCATGGCTGTGTTGATTTTGATTTAAGGTTGTGGATTTCGATAATACGAATAATTTAGTCTTTTGATTATAATCATCATCACCAGCCTTAAATGTTGTCATTGGACACAGGCCGCATCTCTTTGAGAGAGAGGGGGTTGGCTATAATCCACCAAGCGGACCCAGTAAGGTTTGGTAGAAGTCTTTGAATTCTAGTACATAATGTCGGTTATTTTATTTTTTCCGTATGATATGTTGAGAAAAATATATTATTTTAATGTTATTTTTAAACCTGTTGGTTCTTCTGATGGGTAAAGGTCTCCATACCCTTATACTCTTTTCTTTGTGCAGTTTTCTCATTTTATTTTCGCACATCTCTTAGTTCCCTATAATACGTACCATTCAACATTTCCAAGCGTTTCAATTAGGAAAAAGGGGCAAAATTAACTCTGTTTTGTCTACATTATTTTTGATCAGGAAAGGCAAAATACCAGTAAATCATGCACTTTGGAGCTTAAAAGCTTTCTTCTTTCACTTGTCATCTTTACCTAATGCAGTCCTGTCGAGATTGCGGTCATTAACATCTTACCGTTGACAGTTAACATGAGACGAAAATTCCAACAAAATAATCGTCTTCGTCGTCTCCGGACAAAACCTTTACAAATCCTTCTGAGGCGGGTAATTTGTTTTCATTAAAATTCGCTTAGGGTTTAATTTTTTTTATTTGATCAATTACTTTGCTTAAATCATTAGTGTAGTTTGAGTGGGCGTGTTGGTACTATTAGGGCTACTCGTATTTTACTACTATTATAAATGCGAAAGTTGGTGATTTTGATGACTGTGTGATTGATGGATGGATGAAATGAAATGGTATTTATGCAAGTAGGCTTTTAAAAACTAGATGAAGCCGGTGTTTCGTACCTGACTACTCTGACAAGAAACAGCTGAAACAAACTCAAAGGTCACCGTCTCTTTTAAAAAGTTCAGACATTATATTGTTAGTCATATGAGGGCCATGTAGGTTAACGCCTGAGATGGTCTTTTGAAGAAAGAACCACACGGATGTTGGTTACTCTTTCAAGCAAAAAAAATCTGATTGGATTTGAATGAAACTGACTGGAATTTATTATTCGGATGATTCTTTAGGCATACATTTCTATATACAACGATCTATACTATTATTATAAAGCTGAAGGGTTAGTTTGTTAGATTGAACACGCTAATCTTAAGAACTACTGGTCGAATTAGAAAAAATAAATTGTTGGATAGTTTAGTTATCAAGGTATATAATCTATAGGCTATAGTAAGGCTATAGTATATAAAACATTACGCTACGGCCGACCATTGGGGTAAAATTGCTACGAACAGTTATGAAGATATAAACCGCTTCATATGTGATTCGAATTGTGTCAAATCCTGAATTAACGCGATCGAAGCCGCGAGCAAAAGCTAGTAAGTTCATAACCTGGATTAACTTAAACAGTTATTTAAATATAATCTATCTTTTTCGCCCCATTATTAGACTTACGTCGAAACTTGGGTTCTTTGTCATGTCCCCTAACGATCGAACATAGGCGTTCTTAGATAGCTGTAACGTCTGTGAGTCATGCTAACAAGAGGGAGACATGGAAACATTTACATAAATCCATACTGAAGGAATGACTCAACTTGAAAGGGGCTGGATTTTAGGCTTTACGATTGCCTATAAGAACTTTTTGAGGACATCTTTGTTTATAATTATTTGGTAGTCTTTTGGCCTAGTGGCTAATTTGCTAGCGTAGATAATATTCGGTAGTCACGGTTCTAAACACCGATGAGAACGTGCTTCTAAAAAAATATAGTTTCATACTTACTAGTCAGACTTTGGGGCAGGCATGATAACCCATAATGTTTCCAGAACCAGCCGTTAGCTGGGTCTACTAACACTATATTTTTCACTTGAGCCATAGGAATTTTCTAATAAAAGAGTATGAAGGGGTTTATCATTTTGTATTTTTTTGCTAAAAAAATCACTTCGTGAAGTCTTGTAACAAATAAAATACTGTACTTTTAAATCCATTTCGCCAGTGTTAGTCCCGTGTAACAGGGACGACGATTTATTAATTAACTATTTTCCCGCTCCGCTTTGAACCAGTCCTCGTTACAAAAACCCCAAAAATACACAGCAAACCCTTTTAATTCAAGCTCAAATGTACTGAAAGAGTAGGCATAGTACCAGGGCGCCAGTATTCAACGTAGGTATATTAGTTTTCGCTCAAGCAGTCACTGGAATAACAATGTCTGGAAGTAACGACCGAATACTGACTCGGCAAGTTCGGATATTAACCGCACTTCTAGAGCTAATACGCATGATATAATTTTCCATGCCAGTAGTCAGAAATCCTATTTTTTGTGAATATTGTATTTGCTTTTAGTGGAAAATATAGAATTAGAAATCGTGAATAAAAAAGTGTGAGTGAGAAGAAATCTTGTTCATGGAGTTTTTTGTCCATACTTCTCCAGAGATTTACGATTTTGAAATGGTCAACCGTTTTACGATTTGCTATGCTTTATGGCAGGGACATATAGCTTCATTGTTTTTTTGGAAGGTTATAAGTGTCTGTAACTTCATGTTTTCAATGTTTTCATCAAGTATAAATGTCCGTCATACCTGTACTCTAAGCTGGCGTGGATAAATGATCACCGGCAGCGCAAGGCCAGGCGTTGCGCCCAACAGCTGGCTACCCCACATCATCGTACTGCAGCTTTTCGAGGTAGTTTTCGTTACGCAGCCTCCAAATGTTGGAATAATATTCCTCCACCGATTAGGGACCTAAACAATTTAAATACTTTTAAAATCAGACTTAAGCATTTTATTCTTGGTTCGCAAATTAATTTTGAAAATATTAATATTGACAAATCATTTATTTAGATAAATAAAATATATGATTGGTATATTTTATTATTATTTAGAATTTTAATATCACGTCATGTATAATTTCATAATAAATAATTATTAAGTTAATTCACTCTTCATTTACGAATAGCAATGCTGCCCTAGCTCTCGTACTAGAACAGCTATTGCATTATAATGATAGAATCACCAATTTTATGTATTTACAATTATTTTAATGAAACAGATATAATTTAATTTTGAATATAATTAATTTGAATGTTATTTGTTAAACGTATTTATTTGAATGATTAAACTTTGACTTACCATTATTGTAAGTACCTAATGCTGGGTAACGAAAGAGCGAGCTACAAGCCGAGCTGTTTCTGGTGAGCTCGTTCGGGTCTGCGTCTGTGTTGCCGGGAACTGTGTGATTGCACTTTTACACCTTTACTCTTTCCATTTTTAACTGTGTCCTAATTTTGCTGTTAGGAATTTGTTAACCACTTTATTTTTATCATCAAAAAGCGGAGTTTTAAGTTTTAGTCGCACCTACGGCAGCGAGTTTCTTATTTCTGTCAGCCTGTCTGGCGCCATGGCGCAAGCAGCGCTCCCTATTGGTCGGTTGCCGCGCCATTAGTGGCGTCATTCTAGGCGTGTTTTATTAAAAACACTTTTATATAATTTATTTTATCGCACACGTTTTTATGCTATGATAATTATGGATATAATTTTATTTAATGTATTTAATACACTTCACTTTTCCCTGCACACATTTATTTGTTTTTTTATCAAAAAAATTTAAATATTTATTTTATTTGCCTACCCTCGTCCGTGTGTCACTGCGTGGTGCCAACTGAAAACCAGCGCTGGGTGTCTTTCGCCCAGCATATGCTGAGTTGGTAACCCTTTTGGTGTGGACATGCTCAGCAAAATTGTTATTGTATTATTAATTTTATTTTTGTATTATTTCTGTGTGTGTGTCCTATATCGAATAAATGATTTTCTATTCTATTCTATTCTTCTATTCTATTCTAACTATTTGATTGAAATAAATGCTTCTAAGTGAGTTTAAGTGACCACACCTTTTCAAGTTGGGTTTAATTTGAAGTTGCGATAGGTAAATTATGGAACTGGCGTTACTTTGCGAAAATCCATGACACTCAATGTTATAAAAAATATATGACCTAAGGTATGTAGTCATCATGAAATAGCATTGGTAGTTCTTTAACATTGCCAGTAAAGAAATCAATCAAAACCGTTTTCATTATAAATGATGTCTAAAAAATCAAATCAAGACAAATCTGTTTGTAAACATCTTGTCCAGAAGTAAATCTGTCCAATTTTCTGGTTTCGTTTATTTAATCTCAGCTACGTCGATTCAATCAGAGCCTGCCAAGAGTTTTCAATTTCTCGCAATTCTGGGGTGAAAACCAACCAGCGCAAATACGTTATTTTATTGGTAGAGTAAGCAATCAGGGCTCTCAAGGGGCAGTCCTCCAGTTTGTAGAACTGTTTCTTTAGCTATAGAAGAAAGATCGTCAGCATTTACACCCACAGAACAAATAGTCATCATAAGAACAGGAGGCCAGATGACGGAAATAAATATTAGTCCATGAAGTAGATTATCAAAAAATATCTGACTCGTATTTTTTACTTTTGTAACGTAAGCCAATCTTACGTATTAATTTATCAACTTTACTAAAGTGGCGTTTTCACTTCACACCAATCTTCCAAGGACATGTTAGAGGGACATAGTGCCAGATTTTTAAGCGGCATATCCCTGTGACTTTGTGAGACAAATTCGCTTATATTTGTCGATATGCGAGAAGTCCCGCGAGCCGTAGATGTCTCAGCGACGTCGGGCGACATTAAGCCACATTTTCACTAGGAGACTTGTCGCGGATAACAAATAATATCGCCAAACACTTACGTGGTATGTCTCTTCAACTTTGTAAGACAATGTCGCTCGACATTTCTTTTGTTCACATTGGCCAGTTTTGGAGGAGTTCGTGGCTAAATAATTACAGCCGCACAGGCCGATCTTCCGGGTTAAGCCGCGCTGACCTAGGTTGGATGGGTGACCATCTTTCATAGCGAGTTTCCTCCGTGCCTCGGAAAGCACGGAAAAGCCGTTGGTCCCGGCTGTAATTTGTAGATCTTTGACAGTCGTTACTGTTAGTCAGAAACAAAGTCTGACAACCAGTCTTACCATGGGGTATGGTATTACCCAGTTACAGGGTTGTGGAGGTCCGACAGGCAGTCGCTCCATGTAAATACTGATATCCAGCTGAATCTGGTTCGACTGGAAGCCGACCCCAATATAGTTGGGAAAAGGCAAGGCAGATGATGACATTGGCCAGTTTTCACTACAGTCAACTTAGGTACGACAAGTTGCGCGACCCGTAAATGTGCTGCGCAAAGTCAGGCGACATCGCCCGCGATACTTTATAACTAGTGTCGAGCTACAGAAAATGTCCCCTAGTGAAAATGCGACTCTATAAGCCACAAGTTTATTGTTCTTTGTTAGTCTATATTGTCGAGCAAAGTTCCCCCAGAAAAAAAAAAAACGTTACTGCGCTAGCAAATATAGCCAATCCAACATACAGTCACCTCTAGCTATGTAGATAACTTAGTTATCGCAGACATCGCCAATTTGGCTCTCTCTGCCAATACAATGACTACTTACCAAGCTTTTTTATACCGCTTCTATATTCATGGTAACATCTTTTTGCTTTTGAAATTGAGTTGTGGAGTCGGTTTTTCCTAATTAGGACATTTCCTTTTCAATTTGGGAAGTGGTGGAATGTTTGCGTAACGTGGTTTATTTTTGTTCGAGAAAATTCGTTCGATTTGATTTCCTCTTTAGGGCAGTACAGTTGTGTTTTGAATAAAGCATTATTTTTCTACTGAGTTTTGCCATATTCGTTATGGTGCATGGCAGAGCGAGGTACAGAGTGTTTTAAGCAACTTCTAAAAAGAAGAAGGTTCTCAATTCGGATATTTGTACTTATTTTTTTTCTCTGACGAACCATAACCAACACTTCTTTCATTGAAATAGTGTTCAAAATTAATCAACTGTTTACTGAAGAACATCAAAGCCAGTTCATCCAAATGAAGGTGAATTGATTGTAGTATGTGATTATTATAATATTGAAACAATGTCGAAAATAATTTCACAGTGAAAATTGCTCTGCGCTACGTTCCGCCATTTTCTTAATCCACTGTCATACATCTGGTCACACAGTTATGTTTCTGACTTCATATGACAAATTGTGTGGTCCAAAATGTCTAGCAGTTGTATGTAATAAGCTAACTGTGTGATTGATTAATCTATGTCAGTAAGTGCTCGTACACACAGAGATCCGTTTTACAGTACCGCTTCATCGTATACGAATAATTCGGCGTATGTTATTTATTGTATGAGCGAGTTCAAAAATCATTATCATCTGCCGAGCCTTTTCCCAACTATATTGGGGTCGGCCAGTCGAACCAGGTGCAGCTGGATATCAGTATTTTACATGGAGCGACTGCCTATCGAACCTCCACAACTCAGTAACTGGGCAATACGATACCCCATGGGCCATGGCAAGACTAGTTGTCAGACTTTTGTGCTTCTGACAAAAACAGACAGCCGGGACTCATGGGTTTACGTGCTTTCCGAGATGACAGAAGGTCAACCATCCACCAATCAACATCGGCAAGCGCGGCTGTACCAAGAAGACGGTCTCTGTGGCTGTAATTATTTAGCCACGAGCTCCTCATGAGCGAGTTCAAACAAAAAATAGTATTATAGATCCGTAAAAACGATATACTGAAAATGCAGTGTAAACATCACTTTCAGTAGCGACGTAGATTTGCGAATTCAATTTGTCACCGTCTTAACTGAATCGTCTTTACTTGGATGGACTGACTGGCTGGCTATTTGTGTATAAGACCGAACCAATTAGAAACTGACAAATGGTGAAGTTTACTGGGTTAAAGTGTTGAGCAAAAGCAAATATGGTTAGAGCTTGACGAATCAGTTATAATATATGGTATTTTATAATAGGGAATTTTACTCAAAAAAAAAATGATAAGTAAGTCCGAAATATAGATTATTAAAATATTAGACCCATATTTTTTCCTTTGTCACGTAAACCAAAATTACATCATCTGCCTAGCCTTTTCCCAACTATATTTGGGTAGGCTTCCAGTCGAACCAGATGTAACTGAATATTGACAAAGATACAATGCTTTTAAAAACGTCACTCGGTCGTTACAATTTTACAAGCGTGATGACGTCACAAGCCCCCACTCCCAAATTGGAAGTAAGAAATTGAATAAAAAAAAATACATGCCCATTATTTTTCAATAATTATTACTGACGGATTAAATATATTTTCAAATTATTTATGCAGTAAAATACTCTGCTATAAGTTCAACAACTATGTTATTCTCTAAAGAGAATTTTTTGGCTGTACGCTGTAACGAACGCATCATCGAGACATTTTTTCACTAAGTTACTGAAATAAGTCGCTGTAGTAGCTTAGTGAATACCAAGCTGTAGCTTCGACGCTGAGGCAGCGCTGCACACATGACTCTTTAGAGAATAGAACTGCATGATACTTAAAATCTTCTTCGTAACTAATACCAACTTCATAAATTAATAGTTTACTTATTTGGTAAAAAATAAAAAAATAAATCCGTTCTCAAAATAGTTGATAAAGTCTAACTTTTAGGCATTAAGAGCACCTACTAATTAATTACAGTTACCAATAATAGGCTCGTCAGAAAAATAAACAGCTTTTCAAATAAGTATTGACACCTCTATAAATAAAACAAGCTAAATAGAACGCGGGCCCTTTAGAAAGGTTCTCGTAGTAATTTGCGCCGTGGGTGTCAGCCTTTATAGCGGCCGCCTACAGCGCAGACAATCTATGGACTTGACGAAGCAATTTGAAAGGAATCAATAAAGATATTTTTTTCTTTGCATTCTTGAAAGAAAATTGTGGGATGTTTTTCTTTTGCATGAGTTGTTAGAGTAGGTGGCTTGGTAATTTGGTTTGGATCAAATAAATATTTATATTTATAGAGAATATTTTAATTACCTATAGAAGATATATTTTCTTAAATGATCAGGCAATTGACACCTTTAACACAGTTCAACCAAGCAAGTAAACTATGCAATGAAAATTTGTATTATGTTACAGCGAAATTAAAGCGTAATTCCACTTCACTATTCAGTCAGACAATTGTCTTGCCGGTTATACACGATCCAGTTCATCGCCTAGTGTGCTGTGAACTGGCAGCGACGTGTGACAAATATGGCTCATTAGTGTGCACGACAAGTTTACTTCTAAAGTCACCGTCAAGTTTGTCGTAGGAGAATATCGTCGTAGGGCGGTGCAAAATTGACGGTGAGCTGGATCGTGAATGACCGTCATTACAATTGTCTGTCTGAATAGTATAATGAAATAACGTTTCTTTAGAAAATAAGCAGGCATTATCAATATTTTTTTGGCAAAAATCAAAACATCTTCAACACAACAATAAAAGCGAAAACCTTGTATTTTCCCAATCTATAAATAGACCTGTCAATTCATCATGAACCCCCGAATCTTACCAAAGTGACAATATCTTATCAAAGAGAAATCAATTACATTTACGCCCAAATATTTTTATCTTTGCAAGGCTGTCAAAAGATACGATATACACTTTACTATAACATATTACATAGTGCCATCACGTGTTTTAAAAGAGATTTTAATAAAAACTGTGTTTCGTTTGACTCTGTGACTAAAAATGGCAATTTTGGACACTTTGCAGTTGTCAAATCAAGTGGAGAAGTTGGCACAAGTCAGCCGGGACCTCAGGCGAAAACATAAGCAGATACAGAATCAGGTATGTATCGATTTTTGATTATTTTACGGACGAAATTTGTTTGTACAAAAACCTTGATTGATTTGACAGGCGTGTGACGTAAGACGTCATAGATGGAAATGTCAAATTGACACTTTTTATTTTTTTCTTTAAGTCTGTTCCTGTTTTGTTTATGCCTGGAAATTAAATTGTCTATTTCAAAGCAAAACCTTTTTGCTTTAGAAATTCGAGATTGCTGATTAAGTAATATAATCAACTTTACCTAATTTGGGCTTCTGTATATAACAAGTTTCGTCATTTCATCATTAATTTCTATCTCTTTACTAAATTAAGTCGAACTTTTGCTCTTAAGAGGCCTTTGAAATTTTACCTAACTTGGTTAATTGTATACTTCAATTAACTAAGTCATATTTAATGACAATTTTATTTATGAGTAATTTTGTCATTAATTTCTCTTAAAATTGTCAATAGCTTTGTATTATTATAACAGCCTACGACTGTGTTCTACGACTATCTGCGTCCTGCCACGTTATATAACATTTTTTTGATAAACACCAATTTCGCAATTTAAAATGTCACTTACGGGATCATCATCATCATCATCATCTCAGCCATAGGACGTCCACTGCTGAACATTGGCCTCCCCTTTTGATCGCCACAAGTACCGGTTGGAAGCGACCTGCATCCAGCGTCTTCCGGCGACCTTCATAAGGTCGTCAGTCCACCTTGTTGGTGGACGTCCTACGCTGCGCTTGCTAGTCCGTGGTCTCCACTCTAGCACTTTTCGACCCCATCTGCCATCCGCTCTGCGAGCAATATGGCCTGCCCACTGCCACTTCAGCTTGCTAATCCGGTGGGCTATATCGGTGACTTTAGTTCGTCTACGGATCTCCTCATTTCGGATTCGATCACGCAGAGAAACACCGAGCATAGCCCTCTCCATAGCTCGCTGAGCGACTTTGAGCTTTGAGATGAGGCCGACAGTGAAAGACCACGTTTCGGTGCCGTAACTCATCACTGGTAACACACATTGGTTGAAGACTCTCGTTTTGAGGCACTGAGGTATATCGGACGAAAAGACACTGCGTAGTTTCCCGAACGAACGTGATATCTTACTTACGGGATATCTTCCGTGATTATTAATTGTTTTGAGTTCCCGATATTTCGACGCTGTTGCAAGCGCCATGATCGCGGGATGACTGATCAGTGATCATCAATTTTTGGATAGCTTTGTACCACAAAGCATTCACCGTCATCTTTACGGGAGGCATTTTTTAGTAAAATCATCAAATGAGTCCTACCACCCAGGGCCCTCCCTGGGTGGTAGGACTCATTTGATGATTTTACTGAGAGGGACTGTCAGAATTGTACTGCTTAAAATCTACGGTCCTTCATTGGCTCTTGACTGTTTGGGCTACGGTTGTCTGATTTCGCAGTCCCGATATCCCAGTAGGCTTTGGCCCTCTAGGGGGGCTTGGGGGACACGTTCAGCAGTGGACGGCAATTGACAGATATAATCATAATGCAGGCACACTTTTCCCACGTTGCTTGTCGGCTTCCTGTCAGCAGCTGATAACGAGTATTTTACAAGAAGCGACTGTCAATCTGAGTTCCACAATCCGGTTAGTACTGGATACTACGATGAAACACAGTATTGTCAACCATTTTCATGAAAAAAAAATGTGTTTTTCGCTCGCTTCAATAGGGTTTAACCCTTTCATAACCACAGACAAATGATAAAAGTTTCTCCCCTCGTTTTATTACAGGGTACTTTTTCTTCTGACGCACGAACACCTGTCACGAGCACTCGGGAAAATAACCCTATACTTTGTTCGCGAATTAGTTTCCAAACATGTAAACAGTTATGAAAAATCTATTTTTTTTTTAGCGAATTGTTTAAAATATTATGTTTTGGCTCAAAATCCCACAATACTAGCTTTGCCAACTGTCGCATTCATAAGATCATTAAGAGCGCAGGCAGGTACGATGTGGTTTAAAATGGAAGGTAGACCCGCATTATCTGTGGAGAAACACCTTATGCACACTTTACATCCGAAGCATCATGTATGGTTGTAATCGCACATAAAATCCAGTTTCCTTTTCAACATCAAAATATAAAAGACCTCTCTCTATTTAAAATTGTGTATGACTTATTTTTTCATTAGTAGTCAGCCATTCTGAACCCCCCCTTAAAAACATCAGTGTAACGTTGATATTTGTTTACACAGAAACAACAGCAACTGGAAACAAAGATTCCATTAGACTTTACTCATTCTCCTTTGCATTGAATTATCATGTCTTTTGAAAGCAGACGTTTTGTCTGTCTTGAGTAATAGCGTAGTTTAGAACCCGCTACATAGGATCGCACTTAACATTCATACGAAGATGTATGATGGAGCTAGGTTTGAGATAAGGGTAGAATACATCCTCTGCGAAACAGTAGTGAAAGGGACGGAATGTGTGAAGGAGAGACAATCCTTCACATCACTTCCAAGTCGTCGCGTATGACGCTCAGGGCTTCTGACATTCAGCCACCGTAAGGGCCTTATCACACTAGCGGTTTGGAAGCGGTTGCGGGGCGGAGCGGCCGCACAGCGAATGCGTCGCGAACACGCCGCGGTTGCGCAGCGAATTCGTTGCGGACGCGCAACGGGATCGCCGCGAACAGCAAAGCGGACGCCATTTTGTACTGCCTCGAACAAACGCCAAAACGTCCGCCCCACCTCAGATCAACGAGGAATTTTTTGTATGAAGACTTTCGAAATATTCCTCCAGCTCTGAAATTTGGCATAATATGATAAGAGTAGGTGATACAGATTATAGATGCATAATCATCCAATTTTTTTTTAGCCGAGAAGTTTTTTTTATCAAAACATGAATATTGCTTATAACTCTCAGCAAAAAATTCCTCAGCCTAATGTAATAATGGATCTTCCCAAATTCGTCGATGCTTTCGTTTTCGTTTTCGGCGTTTTCGAAGTAATAACGTCAACAGCAATGTTTCCTCGTCGGAATACATTTTGCTACTGAGTGTACAAACACGTGACGAAAACGTAACGCATTTGCCACGCGTCCGCGACGTGTTCGCGACGGATGCGCGGCGTGTTCGCGACGGATGCGCTGCGCGTCCGCTCCGCGTCCGCTCCGCCCCGCAGCCGCTTCCAAACCGCTAGTATGATAACGGCCTAAGCGCGGATTTGCGGACGGCGAGTTATTAGTAATTTGCCGTCAGATTAAGGGCTCCATATGGCCAAGCGACTGTCGGACACATGGGAAAGGGCTCCGCGGCATCCAAATGAAAAGAGCAATTGAAGGAATAGAGTAGGTTTTACTCAGCATGAGTCTGACAGTTCTTTCCGCTCCGCTTAGGGCGAGAGGAGTCATTTGATGCTGCCAAAAAAATAGCAAATAGGTGTGGACAGATCCTTTACCGCATTTTGGTAGACCTTAAGTGCCTCAACTTAGATATAACACGACACGGTCTAGCATAAATCATCTTTCACGAAACGTCTGGCAACTTGTTCCAGATGTTATGTAGGAATATAGCAGCAAGGGACCTAAAACCAGTTTATCGTGGTCCCTCTTTGTATCATAT
Source organism: Agrotis ipsilon (assembly GCA_028554685.1). NCBI lineage: Eukaryota > Metazoa > Arthropoda > Insecta > Lepidoptera > Noctuidae > Agrotis > Agrotis ipsilon. The sequence continues at coordinate 14,420,718 of CM052974.1, forward strand.
TTTGGCACATTCAACAGTCACCTTATACTGGTTTTGCATAGCTTGATGTGTTAGCTTGTGTTTACCTGTACATGACTGCACATTAATGTTTCATGTTTTATTTTACATACATTAGAGTGTGTAACTCAGAAGCAATATTCAACCTTATGTGAGGCGTAGAAGCCAAAGAAATACTTATTTATTACATCCAGTGCTCTTCAAAGATGGTGTGAAGTTGAAACAGAGGAGTGGTTTGTATTGAGCTACGTTTTTCTTTTTGGGGTTCCGTAGTCAACAAGGAATCCTTATAGTTTCGCCATGTCCGTTCGTCCGTCTGTCCACAGCTTAGCTCAGAGACGCCTAGTACGTAGAAAGCTGTAATTTGGTGAAAATATACGGATTTGTTTGAAAGAACTTTGCCCACACTCTCTTCCAGTATCGTGGGTGCGTTTACTAACGTACATAAACACCAAGACCCGGAACAATTACTTGCAGGTCATACAAATATTTGTTCCGTGCGGGGATTGAAACTGCGACTCGCTGCGCAGCATTTGATTGCTGAGCCACTGCGCCAACCGTGACGTCAAAAGCTTATTTCTTAAAGGTCTCATTCTCATCACATAATAATTCAGCGTCGATTAGTTCATGTATAACCTTGATCAAACTATGTCGACTCATCATCTTCCTGCCCATATCCCATTTTACTTGTGGTCGACACAACACGTTTTTTTCTTCCATTCTCCCCTACGAAGACGTCACAGTATCATTTACTACCTTTTCATTCATATTATTCCTTACACAATCCATCCATCTTTTCTTTGGCCTTCTCCTTCCTCTCCATCCATCAACATTCATACTCATCACTCTCTTAGTCACATTATACAAACTATTTCGACTGATTTATGTCGAATAATCGATTTGTGTAGTAACAACTGTCACACTGTCTGTAACAGTACTTTCAATTCCAATAAAAGTGGCACGTCGCATCCTTCTTCCTTCTGTTTGTCACTTCTGACTGAAATGAGAGCTTTTAACGCAGTCAGAACGCTGAACAAACACCAGACTGAAATTTGTACATCACGATTCTTATATTGTCTCGTTCGAGAAAAAAACTTGTTGTATTGTGAAAAAACAAAAGTCTTACTCACCTTTTGAAATAATTTCAGCCTGAAAATATAAAAACAAAGTGAACTGAACACAACTAGACTAATCCACTTAGTGCTAGCGATGAGTGTGGGTACCTATATTTGACACACATTTGGAATTAGCTACTGTATCGATTGTTGCTTCACTTTGACTGTAAAAAGGAGGGTAGCGTGTTTTTATGAATGTACTAACGGCGTAAATTAATGATTGTATATAAACAGCATTGTGAAAACGTAGTATACGACTGATTCTCGGGGTCGCGGGAATGACGGTTAACCGTGATTCCGGGACGTAAAAGGCTATTGAAGGACATCGTAGATTTTAGTCGGTACAAGTCTGACAATCTTTCCCCTCCTGCCCTGGGAGGGATGACTCATTCGATGATTTTACCACGTAAAAAAACGTCTGATTTTAGTATGTTGTCCTCTTTCCGGGCGGCGAGTAATGGTTGGCTTGCCGACAAAGACCAGGCCCGGGTCGACGGTGTGTAGTGGTTCCAAACTCTCTGACTTCCTTTTCCTTTCCCCTCTCTAGCTTGTATGAGGCTAGACGCCTGTCAGGGTCGCGGGACTATATTAAGAGGGCACCGTTACTCTGGAATTCAAAGGGCAACCGAAGGTATCTCTGATCTTTTCGGGATCCCATTCACCTTTGTTTCGTTCATCTATATCCGTTCCACGGTTTAGCTGTGAAAGCATTAATTTACAACATTAGGTAGGCAAGGATTAATGAAAGTCAAAAGCCCCATAGAAAATCCATTTATCTTAACCGTAATCTGATTATGAAAATAATTATTAAAATTGAGTCCAATTTGTGTAACTCCCGGCGGGTCGCGAAAGCTGATTTATTAAATTAATTAAGAAAATTGGGTCGAATTAGCCTTTTTTACTGCCCCCAGTGGCTTTTCAGGTATATCATGAAAATTATATGACTTGACACTAATATTATAAAGAGTTATTTGTGTTTACGTGGGTGTGATCTGCGGAACTAGTGATCGAATTCATTTTTTCTGATTGTAGCGACATTACTCCTGTGTGCACAGCTATAGTATAGACTACTCGTATAAACATGGTTTATGCGAGTAGTCTATACTTTAGCCGAGTTATATAGCACAAATTGTCTGTTTTGATGAAATATGCATTGGCTTAACGAAAGAAAAAATACGTGTCCATTATTTTTGTGACTAGCCTGTTGGTCTAGTGGTTAGTGACCCTGACTGCTATGCTGGGGGTCGTGGGTTCGATTTACACCCAGGACAAATGTTTGTGTGATAAGCATGATCATTTGTTCTGTGTCTGGGTGTAATTTATCTATAATATGTATGTATTTAGAAATATGTTTGTCAGTTGTCCAGTACCCATAACACAAGCTTTACTTATTTTGGGCCTTTTTGGCGTTGTGCGATACTTGTAGAATATTATATTATGATTATTATTTTTCAAAACTCTAGCAAACGGCATTAGAGATTCCAATTTATTGATGCTGTCAAATTACCTATAGTGATTTCTTCGTCGTAGTGAGTTAATTCTCTTAATCACATTTCACGAAGTAATATAACTTAAAGGTCGTTGTACGATAATTTCTTATGCGGGCCGTGTACGGCATAACGTTGCCAAAATCTCCCGAAACCCGTATATTCCAATCAGAATGAATTCAGCTCAAGTGTAGCCGTTAGTAAAATTTTGGCATCGGCCACCGAACACGTTACTGCAAGCTGCAACTACTAGAGGGTTATTTATGTTAGATCATGTCTTATCTGAGCTGAGGCACAGATGTTTAGATTCCTCGTATACTACGGGTTTGGGATTTTGAATAATAAAATTAAACTGCATTACTTCATCATCTGCCTAGCTTTTTCCCAGTCAAACCAGATGCAGCTGAATCACTATTTCACTTGGAGTGACTACCTACCGGACATCCACAACCTAGTAGCTGGCTAATACGATTGTCAGACCCCATGGTAAAACTGATTGTCACACTTTAGAGCTTCTGACTAAAAGTAACGACTGACAATGTTCTACAAATGACAGCCGGGACCAACGGCTTTACGTGTTTTCCGAGGCACGGTGGAAACTCGCTATGACAGATGGTCACCCATCCACAGACCACCTTGGAAGGCAATTAGCTTTTCTATTTTTTTACTTATCCGAGCTTTTTTAAAATGACTGTATTTTCTTTACTTCCAGATGCGCTTAGTATGTGAGGAGCGCTCAGAGCTGACAGCCATAGTACAGTCACAACAGAGGGACATCGCCGCGCTACAGCAAGATAGCGCACAGAACAAGGTAAGAAGACATAATACCACCTAAGGGTCCACACCCTGGGCAACACCAACACGGGCTACCTGTTACCTGCGGTAACGGTAGTAGCGGTAAGCTAGATTGGATTTTACAACCAAAACAGGTCTAAACTATGCTTCTGGGTTGGATTAAGACCAGGAGAAAGCAAATGCAATGAAAAATTACTCTTCTAAATGAGTCTTTTAATAGGGTAATTGACTGAAAAATATGAGTTTCTTTTTTTGGTAATCGGACAGGTCAACATATAAAAAAAAATTGAAACCTGTTTTCTTTTGTTTCGTAAACCAACATTGAAGAAAATACGACACTTTTAAAATTACACCCAAGTACAGTTTTTACTTGCTTCTGGCGTTACAACTGTCACCGTTACAGCCCCCACTCTGGAATTTTGATGTGTTATATCTTTTTAAATATGCATTCATTCAACAAAAGTAAAATAAGTGTGCATTTTTTTAAAAGTTACTGACTGTCTAATCAAGTTGTTTAGTTTTTGATGTTAAAAAGTCCAATTCAGACAAACATAAACTTTTCCTCAACAGAAGTGCCCAACCTGCGGCGTGGTGACCCCGGACGGTGCTGACGACGACGACCAGTCCTCCAAGCCTACATTCAGTGTGCGCGAGCTGCGCGCCATCCTGCATGAGAGGAACGAACTTAAGCTCAAGTTGAGCCGCGCTGAGGAACAGTTGCATGCGCTGCAGGCTGACCAGCAACATGACAGGTATGTTATCTGAGGCAGTTCAGGTATGCTGTCCAAGGCAGTTACTTGCTTGTAACACTATCATACAGGAGTTACCGCAGCGCGATCTATAACCCAAATGAAAGACTAAGATAGAATCTTGCATTGCTTGATATAAAGGTGTGTCTAAACGGACAATGTTTGTTGGTCTGCAACGTGTTGCCGTAATACACAGCGATGCAATGAGTCATGCTGGTTCAGAGATAATATGGCCGAGATATGTTTGATGGCCGGAAAAGTTGTAGATATTTTTGAAGTTGCCGGAAATGTTGCAGTAAAAATATTGTCTGTTGAGACTCATATTTAGTAGAGTTCTCCGCAACTTAAGAACTTATGGAAAAATTAGCCAGCTGACGGTCAGAAACCTACCAGAAAAAAATGAAATAAAAATGAATACATTCAATGCCTATTCATTGATAATAATTTTAAACTAAGTATCCCGTTTTGTAACTTAATAAATTAAGAAAAATTTCAAAACTTTTTGGGCTGGTCTGGGTCCCCATAGATACTTCAACCAAGGTGATCACTTTCATCAAACAATCTTACCTTCTCATCCGCAGTGGCTCAGACACATCACCCTCAGTGAGCACAGCCCAACCTGAAGAGGAAGAGGCTCCAGTCCAAGGTCCTCTACCAGCAGAACCCGACGACGCGCCGTGGAAGAGGAATAGTGGCATCAGGAAGTTGTGAGTACATCTGTAGACTTGTAGTCCAAGACTCGCTAGACTGTAGCCTTTAATTGTCTTTTATCGTTTGTCACTTGTTTAGGGGGTTTGGGAACATGGGTTCTTCAGTGTGGTTTTATTGGATAAATATCATTTTCAAATGCTTTCATTAGTTTGTTACCTCTCACGTGTACTAATATACTCTAGTAGGTTACACGTTTCAACTAAGAATAGCTTTGGCGCCATTATTGTGGTGACAATTACGTTAAACAATTTTTATTATCGGTATCATCTTGTTTTCATATTATGATTATTGCTGACTATTAGAAGAGTCACAATATGGCGTCTAGGTCATCCTATTCTTAGTTTAAAACATATAGTGTGGCACTTGTCATGTCGAGGTAGTGACTAGATATCGACTAATCCCGCTCAATGAACTTACAGTTAAGGTTGACTTACAATCTTACCTGCTGACTTTCTTCTATCATGAAACAATTCAGAGTTCATGAATTTGTATAGTTTATGTAAATATTTAAATGAAATGATGAAAATCTTCTTATGATTAAAATACTTGCATGAATCCTAGTGTTATCCTAAATACGCACAGCACACAATAACAATTCGGTGTTGGTTATGAATGATAAAATAAATTCAAAATGGCGACTATGAGTGCATGAAAGAAGAATGTTGTGTGTAAAAAAAATGCATGCTGTCTAGGCACGCCGCAAAAGCGGCTGTATGACCCCTATGGCATACTATAACGTCTTAAAACTAGAGTAGTTCAAGTGAGGGAAAGAGACAGACCTATACAAGTCGTCTAGCGCCACCTCGATCCCTCACTGGAATAACTCTGGCTTTAAGACGTCATAGGCCACCTGTTTGAGGAGTGGCTGAAGAGGCACCGGTTTTTACCGGACACGACATTTCGGGAGAAACAAAATTGCGGTCTATGTCGCAAATCTCGTAAAAAGCAGGATGAACTAGACACAACCAAAGACCAGTGGTTTACTTCAGACCTGGATAAAGGAGCCTGGAAAGTCATGGGTCTTTGCCCAGCGTTGGGATGATACAGGCTAATTATTCGCTATGTGCGCGCTGAGAGCACCTCCTAGTGACCAAATTATTTTGGGACATGAGATCTGTCAGTTATTGCCAACTAGATATTTTGATTACCATTAATTTTTGACTCGTATTTTATTAAAAATCTAAATAAGGTGGTGGTGCATATTAAATTTGACACACGTCGCTCTCGTGAGTCTTGGGTCATTTTGACAGTTCGCACGAATGTATATTATAAACCGAGTTTTTTGAACGTTGGTTTGGATATTTGCGCTTTTACTTTTTGCACAGTGTGTTTGAATTCTTGTTTTAAACTTCTGCATCAGTGTGTCGGGAACTTGGCTTGTTGTGATGGTATTTATTGATAAACAAATAATATAAAACCCTTACCTACATCACCTTACCTAATACCTAAATCACATCAAAAATACACGTTGAATCATTACTACTAACTCTTCATTTGTAATGTTTATTACGCGTCAAACAGGAACGGTAATAAAAAACTGTCTATGGCACATCTGTCATAGACTAAAGTAAAGAATCTTCCCTCTTTTCTTTGTCCGTCTTCTGTCTGACGCGCACTTGTCTATGGGAAAACTGTCCGTATTGTAACGTCCACCCCCTAACCTCACACTCCAGCTTTTATTTGGTTCTGGTACATTTTTCCCCTAAATTTTTTTCTAAGCATGAATAATTTTAGCTCTAAGAAACTCTTTGGTTGTTTTTCATTCAAAATTTCTTTGTTTTTAGGTGAATTTTTGTGTAGTTAAAAAAATTTGTTCGGAAAATGCAACCAGGGCCGAAAGAGATGGCGCACGATTCGACTGCACTGTGTTGCATGTTAATGTATGACATACGACACTACACTGTCATGGAAACGCTTCACGCTTGACCACAGTCCCAAATATCCTATCCCATTTTTGTTTAACCCTACTCACAATTTTATGTCCGAGCACTTTTTCATTTATTTTTTTGTTTATTTCATTTTTTATCTTGCTAATAAATGTACGGTCAGCAAGATCTCATTATTGCACCTTTTTTTTTCATATTTTCTGATTAATAAAGTTTTTTTTTGTATCTTTTTCCAGTACTTTCTGAATGTGCTGTAGATCAATGCTAATTTTTTGTAATTAAAAAAATATACACTTAGTTTTTTTACGAATGAAATTTAGTAGGTAGGAAATAGAAAATTTCTTTTACCTATATTTGAAATGATTTCTCCAAATCTTTTATATGAATATTTAATTATAATTATTGACTTTAATTCGCCACAAACAATATTTTGTGACAGAACTTGGTCTAATTAACGATTAAAACCTGGAATAGAATTTTGTGATAAACAATTTATAACGATATTATAGCATTCAGTGGAGAAAAAAAAAACACGTTTCAACTGTCCCTCTGAAGGACGAAGGCCTCTTTTCATACAAAAAGGCCTACAGAACACCATTTTACAAAAAAACTGACCGATTTTTTTATTTTTCCCCTTCCCTTATTTTATTTTCCCCCTATTTTTGTTTACGTTTGTTTGTTCCTCGCGCGGTAGGTTTCGACTGGCACTATCGTCGCGCGCAGCGGGTCGTCGCTCGCCGCCTCCAAGAATCTCTTTCGGCCCTTGGTATTGAAGATATGTTGCGTGTGCGGTACGTTTGGGGGAATTGGGGGACGCTTTGATGGGGGTGACGATTGGGGAGATTGTAACTTAAAGAAAAATTGCGGGCTGCTAAGGGGGGCTTAATTTTGGGTGCATAGTATTGCGTTTGGCCAAATAAAAAGGTGTCCAGGTATTTAAGTAAACGTTGGAGATTTAATTGAATAACAAGCGCAAACTGAGCAACATTTACTCTATATTTTTTTCTGAAAAATAATGCTTATTCGGCTAAGGGTGAGGCCAAACGAGCGTAATTTTTGAGTCGCAGAATTTCGGTCGCTTTCATACAAAACAAAAGACGAGTAGAGTGGCTATAAATTCGGTAACTTCCGCGCGAAAAGGAAAATATTTGAATAAAAACTTTCAGGAATAGATTTCGGGAGACATCATCGAAAAATAAATAAAATCCTTTAGTGAAGTGGTTAAGTGAGATCACTTTCTTCATCATTTAAGTTGTGAATTTATTTTTTATTTGCTGATTGCCAATCAATTGTCATCACTTTCATTTCAGAGCGTCCCCAAATTTGATAAAGCAGTCGTATTTGGCTGCTTGTCTATGTTACACAGCTTTCACATTCACACAAGCAGTAGATAGATACTCATATAGATTATAGAAATTTAAGACATATTATTTTTTAATGTTATAAGATTAACGTAAAGATATTTTTAGGACATATCAGATCCTTTAAAATTACATGGTTTATATTTTATAAACAAAAAATACAGCGACATCTATAACTAACAGTTTATTTTATGTATTTATTCATTTTGGGTCTGTTTTACCATACCTGCTGTTTTATAACATCTTAAAAACTTCAAACTAGCCCATGCATGGGAAATTTCTTACGGCGCACTGTATTCTCAAAAAGATTCACGTTGATTTCGTGAAATGAAATTGCTCTTGTGAACCTAGGCTTATAGCCTTTCAAATCTTACTGTCATGAGAATATGGTAAAATAGACCCTTAATTACATCGAATTCGTTGCTAAGACATTCTTTTCTGTGTCCACAGTTTTCGCAAGCTCTTTGTTGAGTCTGATCTCGCCGTGGGCGGGTTCCAGCGCCGCTCCCTATCGTCTCTGGCTCGCGCCTCCCCTCCTGTCCCTCCCCCTACCTCCTCCCCCTCCCCGCGCCCCGCAGGTGCCCCCCCCGCCCTCGCGTAGGCACAGCATCCCCCCCGCACACCCACACCCGCACGCCACACGCACACATCGTCGATACTCCGACATCAGACACGAACCCGTATCAAAACTAGACCTCAGACAAGAACTTCAAAACGTCAACCTTGGGACCCAAGAGTTTGATAGCTGGCTCGGAGACAGGTTCGAAGAGAATGAAGAGTACGAAAATGAAGCTTATGACGAAAGGTTTGAGCATGATATTCCCCTGCAGCGGTCTGTGTCCCTTGACAGAGGTATCGACATCTTCAATCACTTGCAGAACATAGGGTCCGAAACGGTCAGTGTTGGCTCCATATGGACAGTAGATTCGGATGGAAGAGACAGTATGACAGAAAGATACAGGAGTTTCGAAGATATCCCCGCTTCTCCGTACAAAGCGAGAAGTAAGCGCGCATCTTTTGGAGTGGAAACGTTCTCAGAAAGAGATCTTGCGTTGGCAGTGTTGAATGAAAGTTATAAGGATCTGGGTGTCAACAGTGGAAGCGTGTCTCCCCAAATAAGGAAACTGCAAAGATGTTTCACTATTGCCGGGACTTTTGACAGTGTTAAAAACAGTTCAGTAGAAAATTTGGTCCGAAAAGAGAGACCGAAACTTAGACTGGAGATCCCGAATAGGAGGAATAGTACCAGCTGTCCAGTTTCACCAGAAATCAACAGGTTAAGGGACTTTTTCCAAAATTCTGCTGATAATGTTGAAACTAACATGTCTGATGATGAGGACCAAGAGCTTGAAGTACAGAAGCCGTTCTACAGGAGCATATCTGTAGAGTGGGATCAAGGGGAGGGAAGCACAATGCGGCAAAGACGGTCTGGTGTAAAAGAAATGATGACAGATTTGAGAAAAAAAGTACTGATAAAGCAAGAATTCAAAAGTAGCGAACACCTCGAAAGAAATCGAAGTTCGCCGGAACTAGGCCAATCTTCCAAAAATCTTCTAAAAGGCAGCTATGTTAATCGAAATTCAAACTTCGTAAAATTAAAAAAGAATATCTCTCCGGGCAACACTTACCCAAACGTCATCGTGCCCACAATAATCATATCCCGCGCGGATTCCCGCAGTGTTGCCAAAATATCAAATACTTCCAAAATAGTAGAAATAAGTAGGAATTGTGATTGTCGAATATGTAACGAGGGTGACCGGAGGTACTTTGTACGGAGTGTCCTAAGTAAGTTGTTCGTTAAAATTGTTTCTTGTAACAGTAGAAAGTTGTATTGGGACGAGAATAATAATCTGAACGATAGTGAGATGTACAAGTGTATAATGCATGTACTAAAGTTAATGTTAGGACTCTGGTTGAGACATCTCGATCATAATTAGGATAATGACATCCAATTTTAACGAAACTGGAAATTAGTTTTCTTTCAATACAAAACTATATCAGAAAAGTGTAGCCATATTTAAGAATCCGGTATAGACTATAAAACTGATCATCTTTCGCCATGATACCAACCTAAAAATAAACAAGTGTCACTATAATGTTTCTGCGGTATGCAAAAACCTGCGCTGGCGCTATATTGTGACGTCATAGAATTTTTAAGTGACAGTTGATAAATGACGCCAATTACGTTTCAGTTCATTCCGTAGAAGCATAGTATATGTGAATCGAGAAAGAATTGTAAGGCATTGTAGATATTTTTTCTTAATTTCTTTTCCTCTGTCCCATTTGTAAGGTTTTTCAGTTAGATAGTCTATGCCAAATCGTTGTCTATGGTACCTACACATTTGTTAAATGCTGTAATTTAAAAGAAACTAGTTTCCAGTCGAATCAAAAATAATATAATTTAATATTGAAAAGTATATGTTTGTGACAAAATGTTGTGGTTTTATGTGGACTCAACTTGAAATGTAGCTATCCCTTACTAATAGATGAAATAAAATGAGATGGATGAAAATTAGCCAAGCCTTAAGCCTGCTAAGGTTGGTTTATGGGAAGGTATAAAAAATGTTTTTTTTTATCTGCAACTCTGACTTTACCGTCTAAATATATTCAAGTATGACAACACCATTCGTCCCTTTCCAATTTCGCATATTAGAAAGAGATAGCAATATTCCATCGAATCAGTATTTTAAGAATTGGATGATATTAACCTATCCGGTTTAGAATTATAATATGTTCTAGTGTTGTTCGATGTTATACTATTAGCAGCTTTTATCTTTTTTTTTAATTGATAGGGATTAACACTGGGTTTGCGAAAAGCAAAATGTATATCACTGTGATTTTTTTATTTATTTTTTTCTTATTAAATATTTTATGTTGGGTAACGCATTAGGCTGTTATGTTAGTATGTAGTTGTATTACAGAACGTCGCTCAATACTCAAGAATTATTCAAAACTAGATTCGAGCCATTTGATTGGTTGAAACTAGTTTTAAGTAACGCTTGAGTCTTGTGTGTTGTAATTCAGGCCTTAGTTCTTGATTGGCAGCTAAGCTAAAATCATTTAATTTGTACTGTGTTTTATCTGCATATTGTTGACCAAACTGGTACAGACAGATCGCAAAACTAACTATCCAATTTAACTCTGCGATATTTTGCCGAGACCGCATGCGGTGCCCGCAAAGAACAGGATATAAACTTCTATGCGTCTCATAATAATTGCAAACGCGAACTTTTGCGCTGTGCCTGACGCGGGCAAAAAATACATGAAAAAAAGCTTGCGTATAAATAAATACTCCCAACTGCAGATGATGCGGGCAAAAAAAAAGTTATTTAAGCTATAGTTAAAAAATAAAACGTTTTTTTCCTATTTCCACTAATTATTTGAATTAAGGGCTGATTCTTCAATGGTCAGAGAACTTTATAAATCATGGTTTGACAGCTTATCTATAGAAAATATGTCAAACCGCTATTTTTATTCCTCAGGTAAAAGTTACCTGACTTCAATTTGCCCTAATACGGATAAATGGTGGCATAGTTTGTCTTGTTAGCCTAACAGTCTAATGCGTTACCAACCAACTTCGCCTCTTACGTAGCAACATTAAAATTATATGAATATATTCTAGATTATTGTAATTAAAACAATCGTATGGTTGTCATGAGTGTTAGCGCCTTATTCTTCGACATATATTGTATTCTTGTCAATTTTAAATGACTCTGTAAGTGTATGGCAAAATAAACCTTATTATTTAGGACTTAAACCAGGATATTCTTTGAGCGATTGACTGCTGCTTGATTTGTATCATCTACGAATTTTGTAAACGCAGCCATGATATAGGCGCAATTTCTATTGCGGGGATAATGTTTGCATAAAAAAAAAACATTTTAATACTGGTCCATTCGTGATAGGAAATTAAAAACAAATGAAATAACTTATAAAATATCCTGTCTTAAATTCTAAATGATAATGTTAGTGTCCATTTGAGTTAAACATATATTATAAGGTAACCAACCTTTTTGTACCTATTATATTTTTGTGAGAAAAAAAAAAGAGATTACACTTCGGGACAGAAAAAAATACTAACATCTTTTATAAAAAATTTTGTTAATTCTACTTGTGGCTTGGATTGTGTTTAAGCTTATAATTACACTAATTCTTTTTATTAGATATATGGAAGAGAAGTTAATCATCAAGGTATGGTATGACTGTTGTGTGGCTGGTACCTTAAGAAATTATTGTTGTAACAGGCAATTTGTATCAAAGGTTAAGGTTAACTAGAAATGACATTCAAGCTTCACAGGTAGTGTTATACAAAAATAGCAACTTGCTCATTAATATTGTTGTCCCTAATTTAATCTCTTATGATAATTATTGTTTTATGAAACTGAAAATAAATATGAATCATCTAATGTTAGATAGACACCGATTTATTATTAATGCAGTTAGAAATAAATTGTCAGTACATATATCAAGGAATAGCTGTTGTATGAGATACCAATAGGTACGGCAAAATGTCGAAAGTCTCGTTTTTCTCAACGATTTATTTCCCTGACTGTAGGTACAATCGACAAAGTTGAATCATAACCCATTTTGACAGTAAATCATTTCACATAGATCGTGGACATGTATGTTTACGCGAATGTGGATCTAATTGTATTTGAATGTCTAAGAAAATAAGCTTACGGTGGATCATAATTCAAATTTTTCGTTTGTACTTATGTTGGTATTGTTTATATCAGTTTCGTAAAACATTGATGTTTGACGACACAGACGTTTCTTCCTAAAAGAGTGACTGTATTTGTGTTTTAGTTGACTTTTTAACTGTGTGTATGAAGTATATTAAACTTTGTATGTGATATCGCAGCGAATGTAAATGTTCTTCCATTTTAATTATGGAAATTCTAGTTCTGTTGTAGATGAATATTTTGTTAGTAGAAACTACGGACATTGGACGTGCAACCACCATATAATTAAGGCATGATTTTAGACCACCTAGCGTACAATCTTTTTAAAAAACCACTTGTGTAGTCTTTTAAAAAATCTGGTGTTCTATGGGATTGATAGCATCGGCTGTTTTTTTTTAAATTTCGGTCTGAAAGATTCAGCGCTGGCGATGCTATATGCATGTCCTCTGTGAAAAAATACACTAAACCACACTGAAAAAAGTAACCAAATATTTTAAATCTCTGATAGAACTAGAATTTCCAATTACTTCATCATTTTATTTATTTAAAATGGTAAGATTTTCTATAAATCTTGTTCGTGTAAGAATGAGTGCCATGAATGTTGGTCAAAAAGACGGCCAAATATAACATATCCCTTTTGGTCTCGATATGTAGGCTACGGACATTTTGTATTCGCTTAATTGTACACTCTCGGCCAAATATATATACACACTTTTCATCGTGCACTACTGGCTAAAGAAATGGGTAACTGTTTCTTTAAAAAATTTACACAATGTGGATTTTTTGTGGACCATCAGTATTTTTCACTCTTGGCCTAAATAAATTTTAATGACATGATTGATATTAATATTATTAGTTTTATTCTTTTCTTATTTTAAAGTATTAAGTTACCAAATAAAAATAGCCTAAATCTTTCATAGTTTTGGAAGTTTTCGAGAACGCAGTAACAGATACAGATGATATAAAAAAAGGAATGCCTCTGGTGCTTAAAAATGCTACTTTTATAAATACTGCCTGCCATCTTATATACTTTGCCGCTATAGTTTTTATGGTGCTAAAATAGCGTCGCTTCATCTAAATATGTAACAAAAATCCAGACATATAAGCCGAGAAAAAAAATGAGAACATAAAGTAACACAAGTCGATCTTATTACTGCTTTCTCGAATATTCCATACGTATTTATTTCACTAGATAATACAAACCGTAGCACATCGACAATAAGACACATTTTTAAATACATTTGAGGAAATTTTAGAAAAAATGACTAGACTAGAAACCCAGTTGAAGTTTGACAGGAATAGACAACAGTTTTAGGAGTTATAGACCAGACTATAGTGTAATGGTTAAGGACTTTTTTCGGATTTACACAAATAGGTTACTCTTCCAATTTCAAGCGTCGATGTTGTGTTTGGGAAGACTTTCGACTGATTGAAGGACTTTTTTATTCCACCATCATCCCCAATAGCCTGAATTCACCCACTACAATAGGAATAGGCCTCTTTCAGCCAGCTTCACCCAGATTTTTCCCTATGGTATCTCGCCATATTTTTAGTTTTCTACTTAGTTAAACGTGTTCGGCAGTAAAACATAATAAGTACAATTGTTTTGAGTTCAGAGTCTTCTTAAAATGTTTAAATTTTAAGTCACGAATTTCCTTACACATTATTGTAGATAATTATGTTATTTGTCTTTTTAGCTTGCATTTACATTTATATGTAAATTATTTTCGTAAATAAAAATGAATATGGATTATTTTCTCTTAACGTATAATTATCAAGGTCACACTGCAAAAATGAGTCAGATACACCTATAAATATTTTTATCATACACGGTTTATTCTATTTAAGTCCTTTTCTCAGTCGAGTCTATAGTTTTTCTAAATAATTAATAACAAAATAGTGGTAACTGACTGATCATTTCAAATATTCTTGCATTTCCCAAACATGACAACGATGTTAATCTACGATGATGTGAAGTGCCTACAGCTCATCACAATAATCACTTCTATAAAACTATATTATAGCAGTTTCGTAGTAGTTTTAACGGTTGTTTATAAATAAAAAAATAATTGTGCTATTTGTTATGAGCGGGCAAATTTTTATGTCCGCAAGTGTACAGTTCTTTGATATTTATTTTACCTTTAACAATAATTCACAAGCAACCTTTATGTCATACAAATAAAGAATATTTTTATTTTGATTCTAATATAAAATTAAAGGTAAAATAACTGTGAAAGAACAGTAGGTTTAGACGATCATTCCGTATTTTTTAAGCTGTCGTTTTTTTTTTTAATTTTTATTTTTAATTCTAGTCACAGTGCTGCTGGGTACTAGATTTTAGGGGTTGATTGCTGTGATCAAAAGATATTTTTGGCGGGAATTGTAAAAATCCCGCAATTGATTAAAAAAAATTTAATAAATAAAAAAAAGTAAGAAAATCTGACGTGAGTATAGTTTTAAGACGTCAATTTAGTTATACATGAAGACTTATTGCGCTGGCAACATTATTTAATAATTATGATATAAAAAATATCCTGCAGTTATTTATGCTTTTATTTTAAGAAATTTTAATAAATCTTCAATATAAGCATTTCTTTTTCGTATATATTAAGAATTTTTAAACCGGCAGCATTAAATAAAAACGTTTCCCGTCAAAAACATCTCTTTATTTAAATTATAAAAAATTCAAAACACATTTCCAATGGGTAATAGGGAACACTTGGCACTTCAGTTTGATTCCATTGCCTTCAAACTGAATAATTTCATTAAAAAGTTATCACGTAGTGAATATAAATCATTATGTTGTAAAGACATTGGTACCTAATGTTTAATGTAATATTTATAAGTTGACAGTGTCAAAATAATTATATCATCTGTTTATATTGTATGATCTTTTTTATTTCAAAATTTTCCAAAATTTGCCCCACAGCGCCGTTCATTTTTCCCAATTTCAAACAGTTACTTATTTATAACCGTCTCCAATATCCTATCTACCATTGTATAATAAAAAATCGATCAAAATCGGTTCAGCTATTTCATCGTTACAACGTTAAAAGATTTGATAGCTTTTTTTGTAATTAATGGGCTCCGAAACTACTGGACCGGTTTCAAAATTCTTTCACCAGTAGCATGCTGTATTGGCGCTGAGTGACATAGTGCAATAAGGGGGGAGGGGAGTTAGCTGGTGAAACCTATGGCAGAAGCTAGTACGTAATAAACAAACTCAATCCACGATGCAAGATTTCTGCATGTCGACCAACACTTCTAATATTTCATTTTCTAGAACCTTCCTAGTTGTTGACTCAAATATCTACTTAGGACAAGTAGTCCAATTAGGTAGATCCACCTTCGAGAAAGAGGTCAGCCGCCGAATCCAACTCGGTTGGGCAGCGTTCGGGAAACTACGCAGTGTCTTTTCGTCCGATATACCTCAGTGCCTCAAGACGAAAGTCTTCAACCAATGTGTGTTACCAGTGATGAGTTACGGCACCGAAACGTGGTCTTTCACTATCGGCCTCATCTCAAAGCTCAAAGTCGCTCAGCGAGCTATGGAGAGGGCTATGCTCGGTGTTTCTCTGCGTGATCGAATCCGAAATGAGGAGATCCGTAGACGAACTAAAGTCACCGATATAGCCCACCGGATTAGCAAGCTGAAGTGGCAATGGGCAGGCCATATTGCTCGCAGAGCGGATGGCAGATGGGGCCGAAAAGTGCTAGAGTGGAGACCACGGACTAGCAAGCGCAGCGTAGGACGTCCACCAACAAGGTGGACAGACGACCTTATGAAGGTCGCCGGAAGACGCTGGATGCAGGTCGCTTCCAACCGATACTTGTGGCGATCAAAACGGGAGGCCTATGTTCAGCAGTGGACGTCCTATGGCTGAGATGATGATGATGATGATAGAACCTTCCAAATACAAAAAACCGGTTCCCTAGAATAATTCTTAAACAAAACAGGTCCATCATTACCCAGAACTTCAAGTGCAATTCTACAAGGAAAAATCAAATTAAAAACTATAACAAATTACACTGCCTGAAGCGAACACTCCCTGCCATTAACTTTCGAGACTAGTGAAATGCGAGCCCGTCAGATACGACAGTCATACATCAATTATAATTGAGTTGTAAATGTAGTGCCGATATGATCATTTTGAGCAGGTGTATGTCGGGACCGTGTAGTTTCGAGATGTAGATAGTTTTTGGCGCGTGGCTAAATCGGACATCAATTATAATTGAGTTATAAATGTTGTAATGGCGATATGATCATTTTGAGCAGGTGTTTGATGGGACCTTGTCCAGATGTAGATAGAGTTTTTGGCGCATGCCAAAATAAAAAAAAAACATTAAAACTCACGCCATCATTTGCAAAATGGTTTCCTGAAGCGGTCTTTTTAATAACTTCATTCGTGGACCTAGATATTATAGCTGACTTTCTGATAAATTACATGAAAAATTTGAGGTCCATTTCTTTTGACTATGCTTCTGCCAGCTGTATTTAGGTTCATCCAGCTAATTCCTCCAGTCCTAATTATAAACATGGCGAGCCTGACAATTGTGACTATACTTTTTAGTCTTTAAAGAGGTACCGACACAAACGCCTCATTTTCAGTACCTGGGGGTTTGAGTTGAAGCAGACAAAACATAGCAAGAGTAATTCTAGTTTGGGAAAGAGAGAGCTATACAAGTCGTCTAGCGCCATCTCGTTCCCGCATTAGAATTACTCTCGGTTGAAGACGTCATGGTAGGCCACCAGGGATTGTGGAAACTTGGAGACAAATCCAGCTGAATCACCAGTATCTCAGGATATTACTGTTATACATAGGGCTTCCCAAAGGAGTACCACTGCCACAGCGCACGATCTCCAGCGAGTCTAAAACGGCACTATAAGAATTATTCATAATGATTTACTTCGTGCATTTCGAGCAACGTCATTGGCTATTTATTTTGGCGATTGAAAAGAGTGTCCATGGAGTTTCTTACTCATTCTTCACCATAGAGATCTACGCTTTGGAATGAGCACCTACGGTACTTTCACAGTTTTTATGACATGTTTCTGGGACTGTAGCACCATAACTATTTTTATATTACCTATTTTATTTAACTTTTTTGTCTTTTGACAATTCAAAGGTGCTTGTGGCAAGCCTACTTGAAATAAATGTAGATATTGATTTGATTCACGAAGTGAAACATTTAAATATTGTTCAGAAGCCGTTTATGACCCGAATCTTTTCTCATCCAACCATTGTTCCTTTTTCAGGCTATCGGGATTATTTTATTCCTATCATTGGACATCAAAGCCGCAATTTTTAACGCCGCAATCAGATCAAATACAACGAAGTTCCATCACTCAATAACGAACCTGTTAATCAAGATAGTTTTTATAACAGATCGCAGTCATAAATATTGATTGCCACTTTACTTTTGAGCGATGGCAGATTACCATCTTGATGTTATGAAAAATAAATGCTTAAGTGGGGTAACGATTGTCGGGTTGTTAATTAATTGGTATGATGTTGAATAAGTATTACCTACTAGCTGAGTCGGCAAACTTCGTCCCCTCAGAATCAAAAAACAAAAAAAATGGTTTTATTATATTTAGGTACTACTTACCTTTTAAACCTTCCCTGGACTTCCTCAAATAATTCAAAACCAAAATTAGACAAATCGGTCCAGCCGTACTAGAGTTTTAGCAAGACTAATGAACAGCAACTTTTTACATAATATAGATGTGGATGATCATATGAATGGATGACTGCATTGCTAAATCTAACCTTTAATACATCTAGAGCGAGCTTGTTTAACTGCACCCCGGTCTGACCAGTTGTGGTTCAGGTCTGGCCATTTCTGCGACTCCAAGATGTCCGCCCTATGCCTAGACAACGTTGGCACATGGCACACCCCTATTTTTGACACTGAACCCTGAAAGAAAAATTATCATTGTTTCGACTAGCAAGTGTCTTACAATAAGATACGATTTACAAAGTGTCATACCTAAACGTACTATCCAAATTCAAAAATATTTAAACGTAAGACCAAATCAGGCATCTGAGACATTTAACAAAAGCAGAAATCTGTCGGTCTTGTATCGCCAATTTTGATTTTTTTCCTTTTTATGTACGGGATATCAAAATTAGGAACTTTTCTATCAGGCTTTTTGTCAGTCGACTAATAATAAAATCATTTAAAGAATTCCAACCGGTATTTCTCTCGACTTTCCACTACAAATTCAAAACCAGCCTCAAAGACCTCTAGAAATAACCTAGATGATTGGCAAATAATGCAATTTCCATACACAATGCAGCTTCAAACGAATCAAAGAATTCAACCTTATGACTTTAGTATTAGGGGTGAAAAGTTAGCAGCCACTGACGATAACGGGTGAATGTTATATCGTATTAGAATGTAAAACAACATTACCACTTATAATAGGCTCACGCGCGTTACTAAGACGAATCGATTGACACCTCATTTGTGCAATCAGTTCAGTAGTCCAGACTTTACATTTCACACATCTTATAGTTGCATTTAGGACCTAGCTTCGTGGCTATTATCGTTGAACCAGAATGGCATTACTTAGGAAGAGTTCTTCTATGTGAATTGTTAGCTGTACCTCCAATAATTTCGTATTGATGTTAAAAGTTTCGCTAGAAAGCAAGGTGATTTTTTTATGCCATGAATGCCATCTCGCAGGGCAATCGAGAGGTGGTTGTGAGGTGCTTAAACGGACTTTTCTGTGGATGCCTTAAATGACTAATGGCTCCAGCCAGGGGCTTACGACTAAATTACGAAAAGCTAAGTTACCGCAGGCTGAGAGCACTCCTTGTGGGGTACGAACCTCGACTAATAGCATGGTTCCGTGTTCGACTCTGTAAAAAAAAAGTGTGCAAACAAATGACTAGGTATCTCTGTTGCAGTTTGACAAACATGGTGGGTTCCTACGCAGTTAGACATACATAAAACAATCCTTTCCATAAAAAAACACGGTCAAATTAACCCTGACCGCTTACCAAGAATCTCAACATCACACAAATGCCTTAGGCCTAAGAATACCTTTCATACCATTGTGTGCAAAGTAATAACCACAATCATTCGTCAAGTGAGGTCCTATTCAGAGATTTTTTGCGATGCCAAACGGTACACTACCTGTCTGCGGGTATAACACGGCCACTTAGAAATATTCCTAATGATTCTCTTCGTGATTTACCAGCAATGTCACAAGCAATTTTCAAAAGCACAATGGCTTATCAAAACCGAACATGGGTAGCATGGATGGAAAATTTCCCAACCTTTTATCGTCGTGATATCATATGATTTCTTTTACCCAGGGCGAGGAAGCACTGTCAGACTTGCACTGATAAAAACTTGAAAATCCACGGTGATCCCAAAATAGCTCTTTACGTTCCAGGGTCACGGTTTCCTGGTGAGATAATCCCACGACCCCAACATTCCCTAGCCTAATGTGAAAAAAAAGATGTCTAATTCCTTTACCCGATCTAAGTCGTACGAGAAAGAGATAGGCGGTCCGCGTCCTACATTGTTCTCTTTCTAACGAGAATGGCAATTTTAACCAGCCAATGCTTAGTCCATGTTACATAATTATCTATATTCAGATATGACAAGCAATTATAGGTACTTGTGCTTGTAACCATTGTACGAATTATAGAAGAATGGCTAATGACGTTGATGGAAATTGAAACGAAGTGAATGTCTTTTAGGAATATTGCTTAGAGTGGCCGTTTTAGACCCCCTGTATGTTGTGGGTTACCGATAACTGTTCGTCGATCTGAGTGTAAGTTTTGTAACAGGTTTTGTTAAACTAGGAATGTATTGAATTAACTGAGAGATTAAGTGGGCGCAGTGTCTTTACGCGTGGGTTGACGTTTAATTGTTTGTCTGGTTGAATGTTTGGTGTGTTGATACAGTTTCCAAAAGAGTTATCTATTCTATTCATAACGTAAGTGCGGTGCTAACTAGACGCTATTGACAGGGCCTCCTACTACCTATTGGACAATTAATCAAGCGTAGGTATTTGGATTTAATAAAAGTATCAGCTAACCCGTTTTCAAAATAAGAAACGTACAATAAACCAGCTTATAGCAACACGAATTTTATTAATCATAATGGAAATAATAGTAAAATAGCACCTAAATACATTTTTGTTACAAGTGAGGAACGTTTGTCATTTATTTTGAGGTGGAATTCTCAGTCGAGACTTAGATGAGGGGGATGAGGAGAATAAATACCCGCCATACATCATCAGCCGAAAGACGCCCACTGCTGAACATAGGCCTCTCCCTTAGACCGCCACGCCGTAGGACAATTTGCCACTTGCATCCATCGGTTGCCGGCGACCCTCACGATGTCGTCGGAACCCACCAGTGCCGTATCCTTCTAAGCGCTTTGTGCGAGCCTGCGTAGTCTGGTCATCTGTGGACCTAGCAATTTCTACGTCCTGTGTCTGGGTACGTTATTTTTGGCACTGATGCTCATCGTCCACGTTTATCAAACGCACTTTGTTTTTTGTATCGAACTGATTTACTTGATTTTAATAACAGCCAAAAATAATATCGATAAAGGTACACTTACAGGCGTTTATAATTAATTCATACATACTTTAGAACTAGGAACACCTATCGAAATAACTATGACATAATAAATCTGGCACGCGAAGTTACTAAAGTATTAAATTAATCTGAGCCTACACTGAGATACAATCAAGGTTCTGTATCTAAAGCACGTGAACTGGCTAGAAATGCTAGGCAGGCTGATATTATACCTACTGTGTGTATCTACAGATGATTGAAGTGCATACCTAAATAAGTAATATTATGAAAAAATAGGGTATGTTACTGCATAAATAAATTGAAAATCTGGTTAGTGCGTCAGTTAAGGTCTTCACACACAGCAGCTATAATGTAAAGATGTACATTATAGCAGTCTGGGCAGTCTTGCACCGTATGCTCTACTGTGTCCTCCGGGCGATCTTCGCAGTGGTGACACCCAGGCGTTTCCTCCTTTCCCATCAGCCACAGGTACCTCCCGAAACTTCCGTGTCCGGTGAGGACCTGCGTCATGCGATAGGTCAGGACGCCGTGACGTCTCTCCAGCCACTCCTCAAAGAGGGGTCTTACCGCCGCGATTGCGGCGTGCCCGGCCGTCGGTTGCGACAGTCGTCTCCTCCATACTACCCTGAGCTCGCGCCGGAGCTCTTCCCGCCACGCCTCGACTTCTCGAGGCAGCGGGTCTCGCCCCGGCGCTGCGCCTCCACACGCCACTCATAGACGTGCTGGAGGGCAGTCGCCTCCAGACCCCAGGGTAGTAATCCGGCAAGCAGGTTGGCCGATTCAGTACCGGGATGTAATATACATTATAGCTGCTGTGTGTGAAGCCCTTTAGTTAGTAAGTATATTGAAAAATAATTGACATCGTTTTTTTAAATCAATGAGTATTGACAAAGATAAAATGCTTTCGAATTCGGGAGTGGGGGCTTGTGACGTCATTACGCTTGTAAAATTTTAACGAGCGAGTGAAGTGTTGTGATTTCTAGAAGTGTTGTATATAGTTTACGTGTCAAAAGAAAAAAAAACCGGTTCAATACTTTTTGATAATCTATATTTTGAACTAATAAAGTTTTTTCAGTATATAGCATAATGCTTGGCAACTAAAGTTATGGAACGCACATTTGTTTTTTGGGTGGTAAAGTCGTCAAAAATGTTCTCCTGCTCCTGCGGTTCTTCCTTCCGTTCCAGGGCCTGGTATCCTGTTGACACCGTCCCGCAAGTCATAAAAGGTAGGTACAGTAGGTACATGTGTCATGGAATTTTATGAATGTGGAAAATACCGTGCAGAATATTTGAGGATGAATGGATGGTAATCTGAGTACAGGGATACCAAACACCCCGCGGGAATCGAACCCGCTACCCGCAGCGAAACAGTAGATCATTTAACGATTGCACTGACCGTGACGTTCAATTTATTACGTAGAATATTAATCAGATCAATCATCACTTTAACGAGGTTATCAAAGGTTATAGTGTCAATTACCAATCAATGTGATCAGCATATTATTTTGAAACATTCGCGGTGACAAAATTCTGACTTGAGTTTTAGGAAATTATAATAAAGGCCAGTGTTACGAATCTCTTTCTGGCCTGTGTCCCAACAGTGATGATAACTTTTATAAGATACTAGCGACCTGCCCCGGCACGGATGCAATCTCTATCTACTATATTATGCATGTTACATACATAAAAACCTTCCTCTAAAATCACTATTTATTTTTAAAAGACTGCACCAAAATCCGTTGCGTACTATGTAGTGAAGGTTCTGAATATATCAAAGCTAGGCTTACATCAAAACATAAATTAACTGTTCTCCCTAAAATCTTTGACAACTTATAGACTCAATAAAAAATAAATCGTAATAAAACATTAAGATGACATCACGCCTGTAATAACCCGAATAGTTAGGCAGAGTCCTACCTAATATTGCACCCACATTTTGCCAGTTATGTTTAAATGCACATCCATTCAACAATTCCAGCCTCCGCGTCTGCTACTGAAAAATTCCTAAATGACCTGGGGATCTAATCGTCACCAATTGTTCTTGCGTCCACTTGATCAACAAGACAAATCGTAACTTTAAAACAAATCACCAAATTACAACGACTTTTTTATAGTGGTAAAATCTTCAAATGAGTCCCCCACCCCGGGCAGGACGGGAGGGACTGTCAGACTCGTACTGACTAAAATTCACGGTTTCCTTCAATAGCCCAGCCAATAGCCTTCAACGTTCCAGAGTCACGGTAATTCGATAAGTCCCGCGACCCCCAAATTACAACTACTCAGTTTCAATCTCCAACAGTTTCAAACAATCTTAAACTAAATCCTAGTTTTTGAACAACTATCGACATAATTTCCTAATAATCAGCTAGTACAGCACCACTTATTATCGACACAAATATGTTGGAACAGCACTATAATAACGTCGGTATGTCTGTCGGGACCACAGTATATAATTTACTGAGTACGTGTTGATCTGACGGTCAAAACAGCGGTACAGTCGATATAGCTGGATTAGAAAACCTTGCATGTATTAAAACTTGCAAAATTCATACTAATCAGTGACCTGGTGGCTTTCCATGACGTCTTAAAGTAGTAGTTCCAGTGAGGAAAAGAGACAGCTATACAGGTCGTCTAGCGCCATCTCGTTCCCACAGCTGAAATACTCACGCTTTAAGATGTCATAGTAGGCAAACTGTCGTACTATATGGATCGGAATAGAATCCAAAATGCTATGACAAAAAATGGATGAAAAAAGATTGCAAGTAGCGGAGATGAAGATGTTGAGATGGATGTGTGGAGTAACAATAGAATGGATAAAGGTGTGAGTTTATAAGGGGAAGTTTGAAAAGTGGCGTTTGTTACAGAAAAAATGAAAGGAACCGTCTGTCTTGGTATGGACATGTGATGAGGAGGGATGAGACTCATGTGACTAAGAGAGTGATGAGTATGAATGTTGATGGATGGAGAGGAAGAGGAAGGCCAAAGAAAAGATGGATGGATTGTGTGTGGAATGATAATTATGAATGTAAAAGGAGTAAATCATGCTTTGATGTCGGACAGGGAAGAATGGTAGAAAAAAAACTTATTGCGCCAACTCCAAGTAAAATGATCTCAAATCCCAATCCTGATCTATGTTTTGTCAACATACACATTAGCTTGAGATTGGGCAACTTTAAAACTCAATTAACAAATAGGGTCGTTAAGTAATTGGTTACAAACAAAGATCGGGATCAAGATTGCGACGGAGATAGATTTAAATAAAATGATTGCAATGTCACCTATGTCGAAAATGAAGAGCATCATTAATTTCCACATCACGTTATCAAAGACTCGACCGGTTTCGAACGAAATATACAATCATTTGTGAAGAATTAACATTATTTCATGGAAGAAAATCTGGCGTTTCATTAAAATCGAATATTTAAAACACCTGACTATTTTTTAATCTTTCATGGTTGGTTTCATAGAAAAAGTTGTTTATAACCCTAACCATTTTCAGCCAATGAAAGTTTTTTTAATGTTTTACAAATAACCTTGTAGAAAAATTTGACACTTCGTCCCATACTCTCCTATGTCCCACCGTAATGTAATACCATATATTTTTCATCCCCCCATCTCGGAAAGGGTACTTTTGCTCTTCGATATCTGACCGTAAAAGCCGTTTTTATCCTCAAGTGAGTAAAAGCCGTTTTTATCCTCTAGTGAATAAAGTAAATTTGAATTTAGAACATCGTATGAACAAAAGAGTAGCAGCAGTAATGGCGGCCGGTGACCGCAACAGCTGATCGTTTGCTGTGGTGCCCACTTGACGTTCGAAGGTTGTCGAGGAAACAAATTCTATTTTTAAAATTTGATGTGGTACACAGGTGGGAAAGCAGAGTACGTTCCTCGGGTGCGTAAGGCTGCGTTGCCTTGGGCTAACTTGAATCCCTCGCTTCACTAAGGATTTTTAACTTTATTCCCTCGTTTCTTTCGGGTGTTAACACTTGAACCTTCTCGCTGCTCTACGGATGGAGGTTCAACCCCAGAATCCTTAGTATCGCTTCGGAATTCAATACGCCTCCCTTGGAGCGTAATCTACAATTATTTTGTTAAAATCTCAGACCCGAAACATTCTTGGCTCAGTACTTTGTTTTACCTTTTTTATTTGCTTTGTGCGGTTTTCCTTTCACGTCTTATTGTTATGTTATGACAAACCAAGATAAAAATAAGTAACTTAATAATACTTAGGTAGTAGTTTTCAACTACTACCTAAGTATTATTTGTTTTAATTTAAACATTATTCTGTTCTATAATAATGTCTTAGTTAATACCTAAAATGAAATAAAAGCCTATTTTGTGTTTGTACAATGTACATCTGTTTTTATTTGTTTTTGCATTTAGTCATTTCCTCGCTGAGGTGGGATGAAAAGTTACGTGTTGCACTCGAGTGCAAAGGTTTTATCACCTTGTGCTCTTTTGATTCCCTCGCTATCGCTCATGATTCTAATTTTGAATCACTCGTTGCACTCGTGATTCAATTTTAGAATCCTTCGCTTGCTCGGTCATCAAACATGAGCACGCGGTTAAAAATCAACTTTGCACTCTTGTATAACAAATAACTATTAAGTACCTGCTGTATATTGGTAAATGCACCACCCTAAGTATTAATAACATTTCTTGCAATGCATAAAATGTGAATTTTATCATATTTATAATGGAATGTGTTTATAAATGCATACGAGTATGTACAAAAACAACAAGTAATTATATACACAAAGCATTACTTTCTGCTAACATTTTGGAATGATTCATTGCGTATCCGAAGCTAGGTAGACGAGCAAATAATCAGTCTATGGCTATGTTCCCATTGCTGCGACACAGGTCATCATTTTATAGCAAATGGGTGGCTAAAAACGTAAGTAAGTAAGTATTCTTTATTTGCATAAAATGTGGTTTACAAAAGGTGTTATATCTTATTTTAGGGCAGGACACATTCCGCCATAGCAATGGCATGCAAATTTATAACGAGGATTATGACCTACATAAGTCGTTTAAAACTAACACAAATATGTAATAACAAGTTATAGAGAAAAGAAAAACCATTTTAAGAAACTCATACTAATAGAAACAAAGACACGTACTCGTATATCTAAACCATGAAACAAACAAAACAATAGTACTGAAATACATAGGTATACAGCATACAGACATCCAAAAATTTAACGAAATAAAATTAAACTAACATTAAGTGAAACTATAGTAAAATAATAAAACAAATAGACACCATCATGGTACATAAAATTTCAAACAATTTAAAATAAAATATATTTTTATAAACAAAGCAATAACAATAAATTTTTACATTTAATAACAAAATCTCACAATGCATTTTTAAAATGATAGGAATGCGATGAGTACTTTTTTAGGAACTCGTTTATGGAGTAAAAAGTAGCATATGGATTATATCGACATTCTTTAAAATCCCATAAAAAGATCACAAAATAAACAGCTAAAAAGATAAGATATCCAAACCGATAAGTACCCATTGGATAGTGGGTCAGTCACCTGTAATTCTAGTTTAATAAAACTTAAAAGTTTGTTTGAACTCGTTTATCTCTGAAACGGCTGGTCTAATTTGAACCATATTTTTGCATTAGATAGCCCAATTCATGAGGAAGGTTTAAAGCTATTTATCATCACGATATGACAGTGAGGAGACCAGCAATAAAATGAAATGCCAGAATCGGTAGAGCTTAACTAATTTGACCATAACAGTCGTGTCGGCTCGTAAGACGATCCGGACCGGTTCGGGACAGGTTGTAGCACTTGTGACATACATACAAACTTTCTTTGGTTCACAAAAAATCGGCCCACACGGGTGACAGATCAACTGGATACAATTATATGTTGATAACTTTAATAGTCGGTGAAGTGCTTGAGAAAAGGTGGGTAGTATTTACAATCGGCGTGCTTGTATGATGTATGAATGTGTATGAGGGGAAAGGAGTATGTAAGGATTTTAGCAGGTGACTAGACAAAATAAGGATACAAATCGGACACAAATCGGACGTCGAGTAATGGGCGACTCGTTCTCCCATTATAGACCATACCCGGGCCAGTCCTTCCCACTCTGCCCTGGGTGGGAGGACTCAATTGATGATTCTACCACGCTAAAAAAATGATGATATTATGTGATACGAGTATTCTAACAAACGCACCTTTCTTACTGTTCTTATCATAAATCTTGATAAAACTTTTCTTGCCCAGGGAATTGAACTTCTACTCAGCAATTACCCTGACGACCATTTCCTAGACGTTGTGGCGCCGCCTTTAGGCCATATCCAACAAAGAATTGAGTTAAGGATGCGCTAGTCGGCGGGACGAACTCGTTGGCGGGCGGGATTAAAATGCTTGTTATTTCATCCAACATCACGTATCGACAGGATGGATGAGCAGTAAGAAGCTAGGGCACTTATGCACACATACTCCACCCTTCGACTGACTCATGAGTGCGTGATTACTTTGAATAATGGACTACTGCAACTTTTCAAAAGACCTTCGGGAATTTGGATATTATGAAAAAACTACTGAATGTATCTGTTCAAAATAAAGTTATCTAGAATTTTGAACAAATCATCTATTCCTGTATGGAAATTATTTTACAATTTACTGTCTTCTTTTGTTATTTATTTCCCCCCAAAGATTCGTTAAAATTAGGCTTAAAATAAGGAAGTTTCGACACCCATAACTAATAATAGATGTTTTTTTTTACTTTTTTGATTCCATACAGGACTAGACAATGATGAGATGAATGTAGATCATTGTTTAATATGAATTTAAACCGTCAAATATTGGAATAATCGCGAAACTACGTTTGTATGGAAGAATGACCGACTAGCGCAACCTTAAGTGGAATTAATTGGAAGAACATTGAACAATAGTTGTTGGCAACAGTAGCTTTCTATATTTATTTTTTTGTTTAAATCTTGTGGTCTCCTATAAGTAATTTAGTTGGTGAACCTAGGGTTACCTACTTTTTTATCGTAGTAACATCATCAAATGAGTCCTCCCACCCAGGACCCTTCTTTCTCCTTTTTCTCAAAACTGTGAAGGAAAACATCGTGAGGAAACCGGCATGTCCTAGAACCAAAACTTTGAAGACACGTGACATCTCACAGAGAGCAGGCCTGTGGGGGCACAGGCTTCCTCTCTATGTTCCCACTACTGGGGAGCAGTGGGAACATTTATAGGCTGATGATGAAACATTAATTAAGTGATTCTTCTCGTATTACCATCATACCTATGAGCTGGTCATATAACCACGTAAGACTTGGCTAATTGTCCCCGCCTGCATTCCACATACTTGTGCAACGATTGCTCGCTTGTTTACCAAAGTTATGTAAAAGTAGTAAGAGGACTGATATATAATATTATTATGTATGAAGTATGTGTCAAGTGTTCCACATTGATTGATACTTACCGCCTTCATTATGTAATACTTATCATGAAAGGTGATCTTTAAGACTTTCGGGTCGAGTGAACATTTTTTTTATGTAAGATCTTCTTTGCTTTAGTAACTGAAGATTTATAGACAGTCGGCTTTTGAGCTGTATTGGTCCAGTCTTAAAAGCTCGAAGTTCAAATCAAAACAGAAATAAGTACGAATTGTGAAAACTATTTAGATGTTATGCCAAGTTTTCTAAAATACAAACATGCACAAGATAATTAAATTAATTTTTTACGTGATGTGACCAATGGACGGAGGTCATTGACGTTTTCGTTCTTATCGTGGTCGTATGGTAAAAGAGTATTTAAGCATAGATTTTCTTGTCTATTCTTCTTCATTTGAAACTTCGTTTCCTAATGGGAGCAGCAGAAGCAATTCTCCTTTATTTCTAAAAGTTGACGTTTAAAAATGCTTTTGAATCACCTAATTGACATAAAAAACTATTAAAGTTACTCTTTGTATTTCACGCATATCTATTATTATTGATAAAAGAATAAAATGGATTGTTATCGACTAAATCCACCCTATTCCTCCATGCATTTCAGGGCCACGGTAACCCTCTTACAGTTCCGCAAACGCAAATCGAACCTGGGACATCCACCAACAAATCCACCACAGCTTTAATAAGGTCAGTAAGCTAATCTAAACCAATTAGAAGAAACTGTAAAATAATCAGCTCAGTCCAAGCCGCGAGCGAGACATAACTGTTATAAACGATGTTACATAAATTAGTTGTAAATTATATTTTATTGGTTAATACCGTTCAGTTGTATATAATTTTTATTAGTAGAGATTGATGGTATTTGTGTGACCTGATTGTATCTATTAGAGGGTTACTACAATTAAGCGGGCGCTTTTCGGTTCGGCACAAAAATGCCGAACCGAAGCAACACTGCACTTGCACTCAATCAGCTTGTACACACGGCTACACATCAAGCTATACAAAACCATTTAGTCTTGGTCTCGCTTTGAACGATTTTACACACAATAAAAGATCAGCTAATACTGGTTTTGTGTAGCTTGACGTGTAGCCTTGTGCACCACTTTGGTAGATAAATCGGGTAACACAGCATTCGGTTCGGCAGTATCAGCAGAACGAAAAAGCCGCCCGCCATAAGTCGACAGTTGCCAAGTTGACCGATTTTCCCGAACATTATATTATTATTCGGTATTACCGCCCGGCTGTGCCGATTAATGCCGACCCGATTTTGTTTGAAGCAATCTTTAATGAAATATATAATAAATACAAATTCTAGACAAATTTCGTAAGCATGCAACGGTTATGTTTATTTGATTACCTAGGTTTGAGTCCCAGATCGGTATTTCTCAATGCCAGCTTCTATTGCATTAATTTGACTAATATACGAAATCATCGTACGTAAAGCCGTTGGTCCAGCGCCTCTACTGTCAAAAAATATAAACAACAGTCCGCCATTTCACCACCTGACAGATAACATCTGTGAAGCTGCTTTTGACAAAAATATTGAAAAAGTAAGTTTTTTTGAACTATTGTTGTAATATTTTTACACATTTCGTAAGAGTTTTATTCAAATAAGGTCGTGTATAACCTATTTTACGATTTGATACATATTAATGTGTATCTTTGCGATTTCATCTGAAGTGTTATCATACTCGTAACTGTTGTCATTATTTTTGGCGGTAAATTTAAAATTTGTTTGGGTCTTGCTCCTATTTCGTACTCGAGTTAAGTTCCTAAAACGTACTGGTACGATTTAGGGAAACTATTTATGAATCTGAATTTGATAATTTACCGATTCTTAAACTGTTTATGACAAGTTGTTTCATTAGATTTTTGATTGGAAAAATAGCCACAAAAGATAAAAACATATTGAACATAATTATTTTCTATTTTAGAACACCATGATAAAAAGAAAATATTATTCTTGGAGTAAAGAAGATATGGAAGAAGCGATTAGAAAATATAGAGGATTTAACAGCACAGTCAGTTAGAACGACACTGGAAACTATTTCTCCATTACGTGCTATTCCTGGAAATTCGAGGCCAATGGAAAGAAAAACTACAGGTGCTATTTTTATTACGGAGAGTCCTTATAAAAAAGAGCTCGAAGTTAAAATAGAAGAGTCGAAGATGAAGAATGTATCCAAGAATCTAAGTGCTACGAAAAGTTAAACTAGGTACTAAGACATCACAAAAGAAGAAAAAGAAACAAGAAGAAGATGAAAATGGCAGTTGGTACTGCACATTATGTCAAGAAGACATAAAAGAAACCATGATCCAGTGCACACAATGTGAGACGTGGGTACATGAACTTTGTGCAGGAACCAATAAAAAAACCAAAGAATATAACTGCGATGATTGCCGAGAATTGGCGAAGACCATCCGCCGAATTTGTTAAGAATTACTACTTGTTTTAATAACACGTTGTTGATTATGATGGTGATTCACAATACTGTATACCAATGAATAGATCTCAAAGTACGAATTAAGGATATAGCAGTACGATTTGGGATGAATGGTCTTAAATCGTACTTTTTTAGTTTTTTTATTAATTGTTAATTTTTAAGAAGTTTATAAGGTTTTTGTTAAATTTGATTATAGAACCAATAAAGCATTTAGCAACCAAAAATTACTTTTAATTAAAACTAATTTATCTTTCTTATTTTTCTAAATATGATGGTTTTCTCTTAAGGGGTCCGAATTAGGCAAGTTTACCTATTTATTAGTCAGAAGCTCAACTCTAACAACCAGTCCAAGGTGTATCGTATTACCCAGTATTGGATTGTGGAGGTCCGACAGGCAGTCGCTTCATGGTAAATACTGATATTCAGCTGAATCTGGTGCGACTGGAAGCCAACCACAATATAGTTGGGAAAAGGCTAGGCAATCACGCGCGTTTCGTGGCACGGTTCGAACCCACGACATACTATAACTCGTTAGGTCTTGTAAAGGGGTCGTTACCACTGGCCTATCTATTGATCTAATTATGTTGAATTAATAAACTTATACTTAGCTGACAAGGGTTCGGTTTTTATGGCTTGATTGTTGCAGTGGCCGGGAAAATGACTGCAGGCCTGCGTGTCGCGGGTTCGATTCTCGCACGGTACACATGCTTGAATAGCCTACAAGGTAGTTATGACTCTGTGGGTATGTGAGTTTTAAATGTTTGTAAACGCAGCGACCATAAAGGAATTATTCCTATTATGAGCGATGTAAAATAATTAAAATAATAAAATACCTACCTACTGATAAAGAAATATACCCAACTAATTTAATTCTGTAGTAACTATCTTGTTTTATTTTCAATGATGATTACGACCAGGTATGATGATCTAGTTTCACAGCAACCATACCTCAAATCTCAGATTAATATCAATTACGAGAACCATAAATTCCACACCAATTTTTTAAATAATATCCTCACTAACTACCATAGACACTAAGAATTACAGTTCCAAACAGAATCATAGAGAAATCTTTAATTGACGCCGTAAAAATAGTTTTGTGTTAAATTGATGTTTAGGAGTTGAAATATTCTTGGTATTTTGTAACCTGTTCTTTGGAGGCCATCGCTTCAGAGAAGATCAGCGGGTCTAAAAAGGTCACTTTAGCAATTTCTTAAAAGTATCGTTATATTAAGCAAACAAAACAATCACACTGATGATAATAAAGTTGTACCTACGCAAAAATATCATGCTAAATTTCCAATTCATTTAATAATATTATTCTTAGCATGCAATTCATCTTTTTGACAGCTTTTATGGGGAATCGTAAAATGGTCCACGAATTAAAGTATGATATTATATTGTTTTCATGACATGGAATTAAAATGAAGATTGTGTAATTCGTTCACATGACTAAAAACATATTTATCGTAAGCACAAGAGATGTAGAATGTAGAGGTTCTACAATTGTTTTTATCTCTTTCTAGCTAGAGAGAATGGCAATTTAGGGCAGCTAATTCTTTGTGACATTTGGCTATATTCAGATATGAAAGGCTTTTCTGGTTGTACGTGTAACCCTTTTAACCCAACCTTAAATTTATTAGAAGAATTGCAAATAATTTTTCTGAGTATTCACGAAGTGGATCGCGTTTAGAAGAATTGCTTAAACAGCCTTTTTAGACCCTCTGGTATTTAAGTATCTGGTATTTTTACGATCGATACTTCAATAGGTCGGCTTTGCAGGTGTGAGTCTTAATCGACAATTACTCGTTTCCTTGATGAGCTAAAAGTTATGAAGACTGTGGTAATGTTACTAATAGGTATTTTTATAAGAATAAGTGTTGTTAGATAATTAAGTTAGCATCTTACTTCATAAGTGAAGACCATGATGATACTAATGTGAATAAGAGTGATGAGTATGAATATTGATGGATGGAGAGGAAGAGGAAGGCCAAAGAAAAAAATAAAGGGGGTCATAGGAACCCCAAGTAAATGGGATAAGGGCAGAAAGATGATGAATGACCTTACTTCATAATTTACTATCTTACTACTATTATAAATGTGAAAGTTTGTGAAAATGGATGGATGGATGTTTGCGACTCTTTCACACAAAAACTATTGAGTGAATTTGGATGAAATCTAGTACACACGGCTAAGCATCAAGCTATTGTATGTGTATATATAGTTTATAGCCTGGATTAACAGATAGGATAGTTTTTATCCTGATTTTAAGTTCCCGTGAGATATTTTTTTTATATATTTTTTTATTCCACAACTACTACACAACGCCATCTAGTCCCAAGCTAAGCAGAGCTTGTGTTATGGGTACTAGACAACTGATAAACATACTAATATATTTCTAAATACATACATATTATAGATAAATTACACCCAGACACAGAACAAATGATCGTGCTCATCACACAAACATTTGTTCCTGGGTGGGAATCGAACCCACGACCCCCGGCATAGCAGTCAGGGTCACTTACCACTAGACCAACAGGCCAGCCAAATTAAAAAAATCTCTATGGAATTGTATTTTAATAGTCGCCTGGATACTAAAGTTTTAGGGTATCGGTTATCCAAGTAGACATCATCATCTTCATCATCAGCCTATAAATGTTCCCACTGCTGGGACACAGGCCTCCACTCTGAGAGAGGGAGTGGGCCATAATCCACCACGCGGGCCCAGTGCGGGTTGATGGATGTCACATATCTTCGAATGGTTGATTCTAGGACATGCCGGTTTCCTCACGATGTTTTAGATAATTTTCGAGCTGTAGCAGAAGAAGCCGCCGCCAACAGCTACCTAATGAGATTAGCACTCAAAAAACTTATTTGTATTAGTAAAATAATTTAAAAAAAAACTCGTACGAAGAAACCTACAAGTCTTTATGAGCTTTTTGAAATACTGAAAGTCCACCTATACTACTGTTGTCGTTGCACTGATTGACAGGTGAGCTGCGTGTCGCACGTTCGATTCTCGCACGGAACAACCATTTATTTGACCTACCAACAGTTTTTGCGGGTCTGGGTGTTCGTCTATGTTAGTTAAAATGTTAGTAAACGCACCTACGACACAGGAGAAATTTCTAAGTCCTCACAACGTCTTTTTTTGATAAAAACTTTAGCCATAATCAGCTAGCTACAATTGTAAGATTATTGCTCTATCCACCGCGTATTTCTAAACAAGTAAATTCATACGTACAGAATTCGGTGTGTTAACGTTTGGCAAACGGCGTTCACGCATGATCGTGGAATAGCTAGGTGGAGCGAGAGGCGTTCTGTGCGACGACGAATAACGAGGACGCGAGATGTTTCGTGTAGCGCGACGAAGAGCGGTTGATACTTGGGCACGATGCTGTTGGTTCGGAGTAAGAAAAATGAATGAAAGAAACGTTTGGCGCAGTGGCTGAACAATCGGACTGCTTCGCTGTGTGTCGCGAGTCCGATCCCCGCCCGGAACAAATATTTGTATGATCTGCAAGTATTTGTGCCCGGTCTGGGTGTTTGTGTATGTGTGTTTCCATGTTTGTAAGCCACCCACGATACAGGAGAAATTCTTAGTGTCCGGGGCAACACAATAAAAAGTATATTTTATTTGGCACACGCTACAATAAGTTAGTTGACAGCGGCAATTAATTGTAAATCTATTTAGGCCTTAAGAATATTGACAAAGATAAAACTCATCAAATTAGGAGTTACAAACGTGTTAAAAATATACCAAGGCACGGCGTGACGTGGATTTACAAACGTCCAAAATGTCTTATAAAATTTTGATTTGCATAAAAAAAACATCTTTTGCAAACGAAAGTTGTATAAATAAAATACATAGAATAAAATAAATACTACGCTATGACGCCATGAACCGTCGTCTTGCAGCCGTATTTTATCATTCATCAAGTAAAGTAAGACATCGGAAAATCCCTAAAAAAATTAGACAACCAATTACAAATAATTATTCAGGAAAAAATTTAATTGCACTAATAACTCTACTACTTTATACAGCCTTGATAGACACTTAGAATTTCAAAATTTATATCGTCTATTATTGCATTGCGACTGGTAAGCAATTTGGTTCAAGCGTTGAAGCATGAAATGAACACACGAAAGTCATAATGATCAGAACCTGAGTTCCACACTCTATTTACGATAATTTCCTCAAATGTTTCAAACAATAGTAAATTAAACCACGATTAACTAACAGTAAATTAATGGATAATATTTTGAAGCTAGTTCAAAGTCTGTCTAAAATAGGTTGAAGGGTGTTAAGTGTCAACTGTCAACCTAATCTTGGTGAAGGAAAATGTATGAGTCTACTTATATTTTCTTAAACTGCTATAACAAATGTGAAAGTTAGTGAGGATGGATGTATGTATAATTTATGGATAGATGGATTTGTAACTCTTTCACGCAAAAACTAAAAGCAAAAGTTGGACACTTGCCACGGAGATGTTTATAATCTGGATTATCCCGCAGAGTACTTCTTAAACACTTAGCGCCCATGGGACAACAAACGAATCCACGCGAGCGAAGCCGTCGCCATAAACTAGTCACTTTCATAAATCTTAGGCCAAACTTGTACGTTTTCTTAATATAATTATTGTTTCGAGTATTAAAGAAGCCTCAAAACGCAAGTTCAAGGTAAAATATTTACAAAACAAAGAACCGAGCGTGAAATAGTGAATTTCCTTAATTATGTTTGCTTAGTTAGACGATCCGGTAATCATTATAGACTTCCTAATAGTAATGAATTACAGTTTTAGTTATGAAGGGGCGATTTCAAACGTTTAACACGTTTTCGGTAATGATGATTAATTTTAATTTAATGATATTGTTGAAACTGTGTTAATTATTAGTGTAATGAGTTATTTTTAATTACACTTAAGTTCAACGTTGTGTAATGAAAAGCCGCAGCTGGTGGCGTCGGCGTCGTCTAGTTTCTGTCTAAACTTCTGCAGTCGAGTAAAAACGCGTGAGGTTAATGTCTATATAATTGAATTTAAATAAAAATAAATAAATGAATGTGTTCGCGAAATCCTAAAAATGTGGCGACTTTTACTGTTTCGTAAACAAAAATTAAAGCCTTCCTCATAGTATCAAGATCGTTAAGTTCATCTAAAAATAAGTAAAGGTGAGGTGCCCAGACGCAGCGAGTGACGGGTCTCCTCACTTCTCTTCCTTCAGTAAACCGCGAGCCGCCACGCTAGACGGACGTACGTCGCGACAGTTCTCAACGAAATACAGTACTAATTTATTAATTTGTGTCGCTAACTAACTGTGTTTGTTCAACAAAACATTTTTAAACACTTTTTACTGTTATAAAATTAAACATTTCGGTAAGTTTTGTGCAGAAAAGTCTAGTTTTCAAGGACAGTGTTACAACAGATTTGTAAGAATATCTCAAAGTGTTTTTTTGGTAACAATTTCTATACGATTCCGGGATTGCTATTGTGGATTGAAAAGGTTAGTTGCAAAAACGTTTTAATCTTATTGATTCGCTACGGTTTTTTGTTTGTTTTACTCCGTAGTTAAGCTGTGCAGTGAACTTAGTTACTTACGGTACAGTTAACTTAGACGGAACTTAACTATTTGAATGTGTGTGTGTGCTGTGTGTTGCAAAGCCATTTTCTCTGAAGAGAATTGTGTTTTAAGTTAAGACTTTGAAGGTCAATAAATGAAATGACATTACAAAAAAAAATTGTTTACAAAGATGGTTCTTTTACGAAGGTTGTTAACCTTATTATTGTGTAGTGATTGTAACCTTTTTGTCTTTGACTTAAAACTCAGAAAGTGAAGTTAATTCAGAGATTCGAAATCAACGTTTTCTCAAGGATAATGTACGGAAACTGGGCCAAGTTTTAATTGAAGTCAGAATTTTAACTTTCACGTGGGTAAAAGTGAAGAAATTGTCGTTTGCGAATGTCAATACGAGTTTTGGGGCCGTTTAGGTGTTGTATTGTATAAATTGAGGTGATTACAAGTTGGTTGGGCCGGTTTTTGAATTAGCGGATTAAAATTCTTCGGTCGTAGTATAGTGAATTTTTGACTACGATGGAATTTTAGTGTTAATCGATATTTTGTGGAGATGAATATCGTTATTCTCATTCACAGTTATGATACTCTGTGTCTATGTATGTCTTAGCAGAGATAGTTACTGACACATGAGTCCTAAATATTTTACGAGTTTGTGAAGTAGTTTTACAATATTAGTGTTCATTGCAAAATTGTCAAGACTTTTACATTGAAGTAGATTTCACGAGCTGAAGCAAAGCCAACGGAAAGTTACTCCATTCCAGTCTAGATAATTATGACATAGGCCACTGGAATTTTATAATTTTGTTTTGAAACAAAAGACTGTTGCAGCTGAACAATTCGGTGTTTTAAAACTAGCATAAGACTGCGGTTTCACCCGCTTGAAGACAACTGTTATGTCTGTCTGCTTAATAGATTTGGATGAAATATGGCCCTCTGATAGTTTTTGACAGAGATTTTACTTAGGATACACTGTTTATATGGTGAGCAGTGGCGGCCCAGTGGTATCGGCCTCGACTTACCTATGAGTATGAGTGGTCGTGGGTTCGAACCCAGCCACGCGCATTACTTTGTTTAATTTATTGCATCACCACTGCTCTCAAAACGGTGAAGGAAAACATCGTGAGGAAACCGGCATCTCCTAGAACCAAAAATTCGAAGACATGTGACATCTACCAATCCCCAGGACACAGGCCCCCTCTCACAGAGAGGAGGCCTGTGTCCCAGCCGTGGGAACATTTATAGGCTGATGATTACGCTGCTTATACAGGGATAAGATTCTGTACGTCAATCACCGAAAACCACTCTGGTGAAACCGTGTTTTGTTCGTTAATTCTCATAAAAAAATATTAGTTTACTTTATCTTCTCGAGTAAATTCTCGTAAATACGGAAGTTTAAAGGTTTTCTCTTCGGTATAAACTAATAGGAAATGGTTATAATAACCTTATAAGATGGTAATAGCATACTGGCGTTCAAACTGGTTGACTTGAACCTTACTTGAACGTAGGTATCAACCGCTCAGGGTTGAGACATACATACCTATACATGTACCTACTATTAAAGAAGCGTTTGGTTGCTGTACCTACTATTAAAGAAGCGTTTGGTTGCTGTACCTACTATTAAAGAAGCATATGGTTGTTGTGTTTGTTAGTTGCTAGTGGCTGAGCAGTCTGATTTATTTGAATAGGAATGTGTTGTATAAAAAATACAGAAAAATATCTCTAAATTCTATTTTAGGCAGTGACAGTGTTTGAATAAGAAATAGAATGGACTGTCGCGCTGCGTGTCGTGGCTTCGATTTCGGCATGGTTCAATGTTTGTAAACGCACCCACGATATAACAGAATAAATTCCAAGAGCGGTTCAAAAAAAAATTGTCACCCAACGTTGGTGACGATGTCACCTATCTAAGTAATTATCGTAACGTAAGTAGCGTATCTTAGTAATTACAATAATGTAAACATTTCGTAATACTTTTTTTGTAATTGTTGCCTCACACTAGGAACTTCTCCTATATCGTGAGTGCGTTTACAAACATAGAAATTCACATACACAAACACGACAGACCCAGGACAACTACATGTAGACAAATATTTGTCCCATGCTGAGATCGAACCTGCGACACGCTGTACAGCAATCGATCACTGAACCACTGCGCCAACTATCAGTTTCTTCAATCAAGATAAAATCTTTCAATTCTGCCTCCTATTAAAATAACTATCAAACGATACGAGTTATTACATTATTTCCGTATACTACATAAGTGAATATTAATGAGCGACAATGAAGCAATTATCGCCTTTTATAATTATACGAACTTACTTCTTGTAAGTCGGTATAGGACTATGAATCATTAGCACTGTTTTAATTACTATGTTAGACTCTATGGCTTCAGTAGAGCGAAAACTTTTGTGATGCTAGTCAAATGCTTTGAAAGGTATTGTTAAATTATAGCTTAGAAACACACGATCAGGTCAGCTTTAAAAAAGCACTTCTCAAAATCGGTCCGTTAGTTTAGAAGCTATTATGCCACAGACAGACAAACAAATAGAGACAGTCTTGTAAGCCGTGTATTATAAAGACGAAGTTTTATTATTTTTGGTTTGTTAGGTTGAGCACGTTAATCCCAGGAACTACTGGTTCGAATTCAAAAAATGTTTTTGTGTTTGATAGCAAATTTATCGAAGAAGACTATAGATCATATAACAACACACTACAGCCAATAAGAGCCGTACAGCGAGGGTGAAAAGTGAAAAGCAAGTGAATAAAATAAAATTATCAGCTTTATGTTTGCAAGTGAAGGTAATAAATTGCAAAAACCGCTTTCCATCAGGTTCTTAACAAACAAAAACTGTTAAATTTTTCTTCTCTTTATTAAATCTGTGCAAATCTTAAACTTCTTTTTCACTTTCCTATCTTAGACTTTCTCTGTCTAGTCTAAGTGTTGTGAATATGCATAATATTACACATGATGCCTAGCCCCCTTTAGTCATAGCGTGATAATGTATCATTAATATGAATTCGTTGAAGGATTTCAATAGTGAAAGTTAACGTTGGATTGATCTAGTGTTTTCTTTTTGTTTTTTTACGTGACGTCGGCTTATGAAATTTAATTGGTTATAAAATATGATTG
Organism: Agrotis ipsilon; assembly: GCA_028554685.1. Lineage (NCBI taxonomy): Eukaryota > Metazoa > Arthropoda > Insecta > Lepidoptera > Noctuidae > Agrotis > Agrotis ipsilon. Next base: position 14,460,646 of record CM052974.1, read on the forward strand.
GTTATAGAATATAATAATTATTGTTCTTTAAATTATACAGGAATTTAGATATATATATTCATGATTAGATAGCATAAAATAAAAATTTCTATAAAATAATAATAGAGTACTTTACTGCATAAATATATTGAAAATCTGATTAGTCCATCAGTGAGTAGAGTATTGAAAAATAATGAACACGTATTTTTTGATTTTTTAAATCATTGATTTGACAAAGACAAAGTGCTTCGAAATTCGGGGGTCTTGTGACGTCATAATGTCTGTAAAATTATACCAACAGATTGACGTTTTGTGGTTTTTAGAAGCCTTGTATCATCGTTAATTGTGGTTTACATAACAAAAGAAAAAATACAGATCAAATATTTTTTTGATAATCGATGTTTCGTACTAATTAACTTTTTTGAGTAAAATAGCTTAGACCTAAAATATTGAAGAAAATTACTATACTAATATTTTTATGTAACTTACAACTTTATTTCATGACGTCACTAATAACTGTGTGAAACCCAATAATATTAAAAATAATACATAAACTAAGAAAACATAACATACTTCAAACAGCAATAATTTAAACTGTATAACTTCATTAGTGTTGCAGTTTGTTTCTGCCATTAAGAGATCGTTCACGCCTCTTTGTGTGTTAGTTCGTCAATTTGTTTGAGTGTACAAAGTCATTTTGTACACCGAACAAATGAGTTTGGTATTCAGGTGAGAAATAATCGTTTTTGCAATTAGCTCGTAATATTTGCTGTAATTGCGTCCATAAAGACATAATGTGAAGATGATGAAAGCATTAAAGTGATGAATTGATCATCATCAGCCACTAGTAGCTACAGAAAAATTTAAAAGAATAGGACATTATGTTTTAGCGGTCGAATGACGTTGAAATACAATGAACTTTTATTAAAATGTTTTCTGAAATGTATTGAAAAATTATATGGCGGGACTTATAGGTATACTCGAAAACGTTCCTTTAACTATAATAAAATAAATCAAATATAACCAATACTACACACAGTACCTAAATTGGCACTTAAGGAGAACCATACAAAGAATACTACTAACGTGAAAGTTTATATGTGTGGATGGATGTTTGTTACTCTTTCACGCAAAAACTACTGAACGGATTTGGCTGAAATTTGGTACACAGATAGTTTATAACCTGGAGTAGCACATAAGATAGTAGATTTTTTCCGATTTTATGTTCCCGTGGGATAATTTACGAGTTGTAGCGGGTGAAGCCGCTGGCAACAGCTAGTTGTAAATAAATTCATAAAAACACGATAATTTGTAAAATGGCCTATTCTATTGCTTGCCTTAATTTGAACTTAACTAATTGTTATGAAAACGAATGACTTCGGTTGTTTAAATTAAGAGTAGATTAGATTACTTATAGGTAATCGTGCTCCATCGTCGACCACGTTATCGCATACCATTGGACGACATTGTGGTCAAACACAAGCCTATCGGTAAAAAAAGACTTTCAGGTGTGTTTCTGCACAGTTTGACAAAAAAATTGAACCTTCCTGAGCAGTGAGCACCTATCTCTTTTGTTGACTGTACCTTCGGATATCGTAAGTACATTGTGTTGATCGATTGTTTGTAGGCTGAGGCATTGACTGGTGATAGCAAGGTCGCGGGTTCAAATTAAGCGGCGCGATAGATCAACGGTTTCGACGCGAATGCGCGATGGTTGTTAGAAGGTCGTGGGTTTGAACCCCACCTATTGCATTGTTGAAAATGAATTACTGGCAAAATACTAGGTATGCCCTAGTATTTTGCCAGTAATTTAATTTCCGGTTATCATTTTTATGGTTATTATCGTCAATTCATGGTACATTCTAGCAAAAAGTTCTTTACTCGTACATTATGTTTAAGGAAAATTGCAAGAAAATCTACTTATTTTATTGAATTAACATATTTGTCCCAGTGTTAGGACTCTGGCCTCCTCTGTCCGAGAAGGAACAGCGATGATTCTCCTTATGGGTCCAATGCTATAGTGATATTTCAGAGCCCCCCTCACAGAGGGCCAAAGCCTTCCGGGGTCGCGGGATTTATTTCCATCACCGTGACTCCGGAACATAAAGGGTTATTGAAGGACACAGTGGATTTTAGTCAGTACTGAACAAGTCTGACAGTCCCTCCCGCCCTGCCCGGGGTGGGAGGACTCATTTGATGAAAAATGCTAGTGATACTTATATGAATGAAACACATCTTCAATTAATTGATAAACAATATTAAAATATTTACTAACACTAGGAACTTATATGAGGTGGTTGAGCAATTGACTACTGCACTGCGTGTCGAGTTTGATTTCCGCGCGAAACAAATATTGGTTTAATCTGCAAGCAGTTGTTCTAGGTCTGGCTGTTTGTATATTTGTGAGTTTCTATGTTTGTAAACGCACCCACAATACAGGAGAAATTCCTAGTACGAGTCAAGGGTTCGATACTCGCACTGAACAAATATTTGTATGATCTACAAGTAGTTGTTCCGGGTCTGGGTGTTTGTGTATGTGAGTTTCTATGTTTTTTAAACGCACCCACGATACAGGAAAAATTCTTAGTACGACTCAAGGAACTAAAAAAATTCTACTTTTCTGCTCACTTAAAACCAAACAGGTTGGTTTAAATTCCGCATCAAATTAAGTTCAGTTTAGCAGTTGATCTTGAACTGAAAAACATTAAACGACAGTTAAAATACTCTTGAGTTCAAGTACGTCTAGCTCAGTTAGAATGTCAGCAGGTGAACTAAAGGTTATGGGTTCAAATCCTGTCTGTTGAACTTTGTGGTGAGGCATTGTTAAAGAAGTTCTGGTTTATTTGGCAATAATAGATTCAGGATGATATAAAATATACCTACTATAGTTAGTGACCTATTTGACCACCCTTAAAGGTGGTATTTTTCATTTACTGTGTGTACTGTGTGATGAGCATGATCATTTGTTCTGTGTCTGGGTGTAATTTATCTATAATAATGTATGTATTTAGAAATATATAAGTATGTTTATCAGTTGTCTAGTACCCTTAACACAAGCTCTGCTTAGCTTGGGACTAGATGCCGTTGTGTGATAGTTGTGGAATATTATTATTATTTTCATTTACCTATATTCATGACCATACGGAAGTAACTTCCAATAAAAAATATTTGTACGATCTACAAGTACTCGTAGGTGTTCCGGGTCGTGGCGAAAGATATAAAATTTTATTTTTTCACAGACACGCATGAAATAAAAAAAAAGCAAAGAAATTAACAACGAACTAAATCAAAACATAAATTATAAAAAATACCACTCAGCATAATGCTGTGCTATGCACATTGCAACTTTATGTACCTACCTACTGTATACACGCAGGCCATTAACACCATACAATAAATCCCATTAAAATTAACTTTCACTCCACATAATCGCGATAAAACGAACTCATTATAAAAACAAAAAAAAAACCTTTGAAATCGAACAAAGAATCGAAGCATTGTAACACATGGTTCGTAAATAAATAACATTGAGAGGAATGTTGTTTGTTTGTCTGCTTGTTTGTATGTATGTTTGTTTGTTTGTTTGGAAGACTAATTTATATCAAACAATTTTTGTTGATGGTAGTTGTTGATTGATCAAAAGGACATTGTTGTCAGTAATGCATCAGTGTTCAAGTATCTCATTGCTATCGCTTACGGCGGTCGGCAACACGCTTTATTTAAGGGACTACATCATTTTTTTGTGCACTTATGGACAAAACTTTTTTATGTTCGGAACCCTTATTCTTTTATTTTTTTTATTTAAATATTTTATGACTCAATGTCATTATAAATGAATACATAACGTTTCCTACACGACATTATATCTTCAAAAAACGGCACACTAACGCACACATCATTATCTAAATATTGAAATAGTACACTACATCAAGATAAGTCGCTAAAGTAGGATGGCCTCGCAAGTGAAAAAGAGACAAATATAGTCAAGGTTTGTCAATTGACCACATTTGAGAACGTCACTTTCTGAGCACGTATAACGTATCTACACCTTTTTACTTATAATATCATTGTTATGACTAGCGTGAAAGAGTAAAAAACATCCTCCATCCAAACAAACTTTCACGTTTATAATATTAGTAGGATAGGATAGTAAGACCAATTTTCCTAATCTACTAGTAATTTAAGTTTTGTCTAACAAAAGACATCAACGCGAGATTGAACCTTCGAATACATAATTATCAGTCATTTGGGTCGTAAATATCTCTTGTTTTAATTTTATTATATTTTATTTTGTAGGTACTCGTATATTAATAAGTTTTCCTTATTAAATAATGTGACTTTTTTTAAGAACGTTGCTCCACATAAGGAATTTATTATTGTATGAGAGTTTACAAACATAGTGACATACATAACCAACTAGCCTTGAACACCTACTTATAGGTCATACAAATATTTTCTCCGTGCGGGAATTGAACCTGCGACACGCTGCATAGCAGTCGAACGCTCAGCAATTGCGCCTAGTCAAACTATGTGTTCTTCTTAAATTAATTCCTTAAAATCTCAAGTTTCTTAAAAAGTACTCCCGCTTTACCCGACTACGATGACGAAAAAAGACGTATTAAGATTTAAACTGTATTTCAATCGCATACAGTTGTAAATAAAGCCGAGCTGTAACCACTAAAAACAATAATTATAAATATTGCCTCAACTCTCGAACATAATAATTATTTATAATTAAGCCTTAGTTATGAGCCTAGTATGATAAATAGCAGGCGTAAATAATATATAATGTAATACATAGTGCGCGTGCGACGCGTGACAGGAAGGGCACGAACCGCCATGATTATTATAGCGGGGTGTTAACGTTGGCCAATTATAGGTGGAGTGAATCGTCTTGATACTTGATATTTTTTAATTTATTTATGGAAAACACTGTAAACGTTTTGTATATGAATGAATCGTGACAAAATTCATGAAGAGAAATGTATTTTTTTTTAATAAATTAGAAAAAAAGTAGAATGCTTAGGACAGTCAATTCGGTTGAGGTAAGTTTAAAACGCATTTCTCAATAATTTTATTTTCACATCATTTTTGCAAAATATGTACTTGTCTGTATCTATACTAATATTATAAAGCGGAAGAGTTTGTTTGTTTAGCTGAAGTTGCTAAACTCAGGAACTGCTGTTTCGAATGTTTTTTGTTTTTGTATTGGATAGTCTATTTACCGAAAAACGCTATGTCCAACGGGAGTTGAGCAGAGGGGGTCAAACCACGGGAACAGCTGGTATCCTCAAAATTGATTTAAAAAATGTAGTTGCTATTCTGAAGCATTTGTTTTCATAAGAAATAAGTTCTAGATGTTTTTTTGTGAAAGTAGAAAAAACACATAATTTATGAAGACGTGTGTTAACAATAAAGATGAAAAAACCAGACACCATCCCGATCCTAAAGATACGTAACACAACTTTCCTAAAACTGTAGCATTCCTAGACTTAGTCATAAAGTCTATCATAATTTCGCGAGCCACAATCTGATCATGAGCGTAGTGAGTATTTGAAAACTTGAAAGTTGTTGAACATGCAATATTACTCGCCCACTAGCTGTGGATGCCACTTTCTTTCACACGACATGGATAGACTTGGACAACATGCAAAATATTTTAAACGCGCGTTTTTTGTAAAATATACAAAAATATCGACACTGATCCTCATTAGTATTATAAATGCGAAATTTTACATTCACATGATATGCATTGACGCGTGCGTCTGTGTCGCGAATCGTACAACTTTATTTTTTAAGCAAGCCTTTTATTTTTCTTCAACTTTCAAACGAATGTTTAAATAGATGGATAAGATTTGTTTTTCAAGCTTGTCGTGCACGGCTGAACGGATCTGTATGAATTTTGGCTCAAAGATAAGTTAAAGATTGGAATAACTGGTTTATCCCGGTATTACGTTCCCGTGGGTAAACTTTTGGGAAAAGCTATATTATTATATAGTTATATTTAAGTTTGTGAGTTTGTTTTGTAGCATGTAATCTTAGGAACGATTTCAACAGGTTTAAAATTAAAATCAAGCATAAAGCAATTTTCCTTATTTAATGACATCATAATTTATTTAAATAAATTATGCAAAAAACTAAATTCGTACACACAAAGTTGGCAAGCGTTTCACGTTTTTTTACATTACCTACACCGACCCGACCTGGGAATATTACCCAGGACTGCAAGCTCATTAGCCATGCTAGCAACCACTGAGCTATAGAGGCCACGTAGTACTCTTAAACAGATTTAAGAGCTCTCGTACTCAAAGAACATAATTCTTCCTTCGTTAGTCTACGCTTCAACTATGGATGTTTCCTTCCCTTTTTTCATACAAATTATCCTTACGTTTCTCTTCAATCCTCCGCTGTAACAGAATAACTACAAATAAATAAGCAGTAATTGACATTTCGACCACCCCTGAGCAACATAAAAATGTACCATTTGAATCTACCAAGCTAAACTAGTTTCAAATTACTGTAAACGAATATAATCTCTATCTCAACTGGTTAAGATTACAATTGGCTTTTGAGTATACAATTGTGAACCCACTAGAAAATTATCATGAGCATAAAATATGAAGTTGGATTTTTATTTTTATTCTGTTGTGGACTTTGAATTTGAAATCTTGTTTGAAGTTACATTAGGTTTATTTTTCTTTGTTCTATTTGATGTTGTCCTAGACAATACGCAGTTTGTAATATGTAGTTAAATTATTCAAGTTAGAAGAACGCTGTGTTTGTATGTATGTCGGTTTACTTAAACTAGTTTAGATAAAGTAATGTTGCATTCAAGGGACTTCAAGTTCAGTTGTACTAGTATTACATTATACATATATTAGAAACCAATAATTAGATCAAGTTTTCCCGAGGTCGTGGCATTAACTAGTAACCGTGCCCCTGAACGTAAGGGGCGACACCCTGGATTTTAGTCAGTACAAGTCTGACAGTCCCTCCTGCCCTGTCCTGGGTGGGAGGACTAATTTCATGATATTAAATTTTTAAGAAAAAAAAACAAGTTTATACCATTCCCCCTCGAAAAAGCTAATTTTACTCACGGAAAACAGTGCGTAAAAGTAGTCTTTTACGCACTGTTTTGGTGTTTTATTAATTTAGAACACTTTAGTACATTCGACATCGACCGCGATGCTGGACAACCCCCTTGCTAATATGAAAATTACCCTTAAATCAAACCATTGCTCCGATTTTAACGTCAGCTTGTTGGCGCAGTGACCGAGCGATTGGACTACTTCGCACCCACGTGTGTGTGAAGCAGACTTAGGTATTAAAAAAAACTTTATTTTGTTTCGTTGAATATAAAAATAATCTATACATATAAAAATGAAACCCGTTTTCCGTTGTCACGACATAACATGAAAACGGCTGGACCGATTCGGATAATTATTTTTTTGTTGTGTTTGTAACCATCGGGACCGGGTTTTAGACCGGGTCCTCCACCCGTGCGAAGCCGGGACGGGCCGCTAGTATAATATAATATCGCTCAAATCTTTCTTTTTCCCGTAGTCATGGTATAAAGTATCGTTTGCAACTCTTGAATAAAACGGATTTAAATCGAGGGCCTGAATCACTCGCGTTGCTCAGGATTTTAATACTCCCTACGGTCGTGATTCAGTCATTAAAATCCTTCGCTTGCTCTTGATTCATATAATGGCCCTCGCTTTAAATCCGCTCTTTATTCAATCGTTGCAAAATATACCATTTCTGTATTCGTCACTTAAAAATATATGTAAAACACTTTTTATGTGAAAGATCTTTATTTGGATAGAGTCAAAGAATTCGTTTTTAATAAGTAAAGTATCAAGATTGTTACTCCAAAATAGTGTTCATAAAGTAAGATAAGAATCAAATAAAAAACCATAAACCATTTAGTAAACTTTTGTTTGACTATTTGACAAGTAAACATTGACAGAATGGAAAAGAAACAAAGAAATGGCTGGGTAGATGTTGATAGAAACTTTTAACAATTTTCACTTAGATCAAACGAACTAAGGTTTAGAATAAACAATGACTTAATTATTTTGGTTAAGTTATGAAACCGTGATTTGTAAGACAATTCTGTTTCTAACTAATATATTAAGCAGGTAGATAACGCGAACATGGAAAAACTAAATTGTACATTGTTTTTATCTGTTTTTGACATCGTGACCCTTACGAATACAAAAATTTTATTCCTCTAAGGTGTAAGTTATAATATTTCATTTTGCTAAACTGCTCGATGAATTTTGACATTAATTTAAAAAAAAACGAGTTATTTTAAAGGAATGAACTCCTGCATGTAAAAGTCAATAACATAGGATATGAACTACAATTAGAGAATGTGTTAATATTGAAACATGTGGCCACTTACTTATTCCACTAATGAGGTATTCTAAACTCTTTCTAATTACAAAAAATAAACTAAAGAATGCCTGTAACATGTTAAACTCCACAAACATGTAATGTGCGCAAACGCAAGATCACATATTCGATGCCGATACACGCCATTTAATAAAACTTTAAACGACACAAAACTGACGTTTACTAGTAATGTCGATTAATATCACGCAGCTAATTGTATGTAATTATAACACTTTCTATGAATTTGTTAATTAAAATCTCTTGATCTGGATTTTATCGACATATTTTATCATTGGAACTACTTTACACATGTTTTACTATGTAGGTTCTTCATCTGGGTGGAGCTTGTAGCGTTATTGTATAGAGAAACAATAAATTGTTTTTTAACTATTTCAGAGGTTAGACATATTCTATGTTAATTGAGCTTTTTAGGGTTCCATACCCAAAGGGTCAAACGGGACCCTGTTACAGAGACTTCGCTGTCCGTCCATCTGTCTGTCACCAGGCTGTATCTCATGAACCATGATAGTTAGTGAGTAATTTTTTACAGATGATGTATTTCTGTTACCGCTATAGAAACAAATACTAAAAATAAGTATAAAATAAATATTTTTATAAATAATGGTACGGAACACATCGTGCGCGTGTCCGACTCGCAGGTTTTTTTACTAAAACCAACCTGTTTCTTCAGTTGTCCTTTGCATAAATCCAGGAGCAGTGGTTGCTCAGTAGGTACTAATCTCGACTGTTTGTAGGCCGTGGGTTCAACCCCAGACACGCGTATTTCTTTGTGTAATTCATTACATCAGCATTGCTCTCAAAGCGGTGAATAAAAACAGTGGTAGATTACAGCCCAGTCCCTCTCATATAGAGATGGCTTGTATCCCAGCAGTGGGAACATTATAGGGTTATTAATTAAGCTTATGCTATTAGGGCTTAATTATGAGTTTACTCGCCGATTTCTATTCAAAGAAAGTTCTTTTCAAAATCTTGCTGTAAATAAAAAACTGAAAATTCGAAACTCCAGCTTAATATCCAGGTTAATATACATAAGCAGGTATATAACGTATTAAGGTTAATTGAATCTTCAGAAAATGCCGCCAAAATAATAATGTTTGGCGATAAGATTTTAACTTGATCACATAATGTTGCAGCTGGAAACTTTCTATATTCGTCCATTGCACATTTTTTGGGTAAAAACAGCTTTTATGTCATTTATTTATTCTTGGTGAAAAGATAACAGTATTTTCGGTAAGACTTTTAATTAATAGTAAGCAATTTGTCATCAGCTTGATTCATTTGGGACTGGAAAAATGTCTTCTGTCTTATAATGCGAACCGGATTGTCAACGTTTTTTAAGTGCCCTCATGGGCCTATGTGAAAATAAAAAGTATGATTTAGATTTATGGTTTTTCGCAATTCAGGCGTGCTTGGTCGGTCGGGGGACCGACTTATCAGGTAACCCTGGCTACGGAACGTAAAGGGCTATTGAAAGACAGTGGATTTTAGACCGTACAAGTCTGACAGTCTCTCCCGTCCTGCCCTGGGTGGGAGAACTCATTTAATTTTATAATGTACCCCTTTTGGCTTTGCCGTAGTGGGGTAAAAAAGGTATGGTTACAATCATTTTAACTTACATAGGCTCCACTATTTGTAGTAGTGTGATGTTATAGCCTTCCACGAAAAACTAGACTATCTAAAGGCGATCCCTCACCACGAGCATTCACCTGTAATGTAACGATACAAATTCGAACATTTCGGCGAGGGAGAACAATCGAGCATCACAATGCGTATACCTTGTATCAAATCTATACTAAATGTACGCGAATGCTCGTCAGTCAGGGAGGTGGTACTGTAATGTAATGCTCACAATAGAATCTATAATGTTACATTACACGCGAATGCTCCCGGTGAGGGGAGCGCCTTAAAACAAATATATATGATTTTTCATTTACACCCAGAAACGAACTCATCAGTTTTATAATTTTAGTTCAGATACAATCAATCCACCGACTTCGAAGCCAGCTGTCGAAAGCACGTGCATCCTACCAAATTATTACCTACCTAGTTATTGGAAAGTGAATCCACATCATCTTACATTATGTAACACTTTCAAAGTCTTTGTGATCAAACTCGTTACGTGTAGACAATTTGAATCGTTCGAGTCAAGTAGATGCGTAGTACCTTATTACTCGGTAGTTATTTGATGCGATGCGAGTGATTTTGTTCTTTTGAAACCGGTTAGTTGATGTTCAATGGTGTTTTTTTTGCTGACAGTCACTTTTGGTTTGGTTTTTGATGGTACGGTTAGATAACGCATTGATGTTAATGAAATAAAATGTTTAGGAAATTTGGAAATGTATCATTTCAAGAAGCTATTGGGGTTGGCCTATTTCTGGATCTACTAAGTTGTACTGACTAACCTGTCGGATTCCGGCGCCAAAAATTTGAAGATAGGATAAGTCCTCCGACAGGTTCGTGGTTCTAGGCGGTCCTGGTGAGGAGTGTGAGGACTACAACCGCCAATGAGATCGCTAAGTCATCACGTGATCGTCACTACATGATGGCCACATGATAGCCTAAGGTGCTATTGCCCGGAGTGGACGTCTAGAAGGTCCCTTCCCCACAGGCCCACACTACCTAAAAACGTCTTTATTTCTTGACTACTACATACAATCATGTCATTGAATGTTTGTTTTACCAGTTAAAATGAAATTGTTACCTAATTAACCGTGTAGTAAACTAAAATATATTGAACTACCTCAACCTCTTCACTCATACAAATATCTTACTTCCTATCCTACTAACTAATATTATAAACGTGAAAGTTAGTTCGGATAGATGGATGTTGGTAAATCTTTCACGCAAAAACTACTGAACGGAAATGCAAGGTATAACAAATAGTTTTTATCCTGGATTTACACATAGGATAGTTTTTATCCCGATTTTATGTTCCCATGGTATAATTTCCGAGTTTGACCGGGTGAAGCCGCTGGCACTAATTAAATAAATATGAGGTAACCTAATTAACCGGGTAGGAAACTAATATACAAGTATCATGAACAACCTCAACCCGTTTACACATACTTACTCATAATTATATCCAAGTACATACCTAATTACTATTATTAATAGTAGGTTTCTCCAACCAATCAAGGAAATAGTCCACGCGTGTTTATTAAGTATTCAAGCTTCACGCAATTAATTGCTTTAGCTATTAATAATGACAGCGCGGTTTGCGCAGTGTATGAGCGATTCGGCCACTGCGCTGCGTTTCGCGGATTCGATTCCTAGATCGGGCAAAGAGTTATTAGGTTTTTTCGTGAAGAATTTCTCAATAGCAGCTACGAAGTTTGCATTTGTGCCTGGGGCGGACCCACCAATGGGACCTAAACATAACATGTAACGTGAACAGCGGCCATTAACAAATTGTGTCCTGTTGGCGCTTGCGCTACGTTTGTATTCTGTTAAGTTTGCCCTAAATGTGTGTTTTCCAAACGGCGGCGAGTAATAGGCGACTCGCTGTCGGACCATGGAACATGCCTGGGTCGACGGCGCGTTGTGTTCCACGCGCGCCTCAATGAGTGTCAGAATTATGACGGGGACCCTGTACAGAGGGCCAAAGCCTGCCAGCGTTGCGGGACTAACGAATTACCGTGACCCCGGAACTATTGAAGAACACCGTGGATTTTAGTCAGTACGAGTCTGACAATCCCGCTCTTCCCTGGGTGGGAGGACTCATTTGATGATTTTACCACGCAAAAAAAAATCGTATACACGTGGTCTGTTGCACGGTATGCTACACGCGGGCCAAGCCTTGGCAACAGCTTGTCTTTAACATTAGCAATAATTCTTTCTCTTTAGCCACTTGACATGATATTCCATTTATCTCTCAACCATATAAACGAGAATATACGACAGTTAACCTCTGAGATGTCACGGCCTACATCACCAGATGATTTGGATTGAATTATGGCCGCCATCTTCAAAATCTAAGCTTTCGTTAGGGTTGCCATACCTATATAGTACTTTTTAGCTTAGGGTTACAAGATAAAAATATGTTTAAACTTTATGAAGAAAATGACGAAGATTTTAGTCATGAGTAAAATCATCTGAAATTAAAAAAAAAAAACTTTTTTTTTGTTTCAATCATAAAATAAGTCTTCTAGTTCTTGGTGCAGTGTATAGGATTTCTAGACTTGAGTGACTAAAACCAAACTGTTCCTTTAGTTGCCCTTTGCATTCCAGAGTCACGGTAACCACTTAAGACATTCCTGCGACCCTTCTTTGTCAAGCTTGACTTGAAAATATAACTTATTGAACTTTTTTTGACGAAGTCAGTTTTACTTTTAAACTTTTTTAAAAGAAAATTTTCAAATTAAACTTAATGATAAGGCCAACAAAATCCGAATGAAAGTACCAAAAGAAATGACAATCTATCAAATTTTCCTAATCCAAAAGGAACCTTCTGCTAAAGTGATAAAGTTCAAAATCTAATGAGGAAGCTTGATGTACTGACCTCTGTAATAAATACGGTTGGGGCAACCCTATTCCTTGTAGAGTATAATCGTAGACAAGCGACAAATTGCTGGCCTTATCTCTAGTTTACTGTAGTTATCTCAGTTTGAGGAAAGCGGTGAGATGGGTCATTGACATTGGGAGATGCTGTAGGTCAACCGTAAGGAGAATAGATAGTACTTATGTACCTTCATAAAAAAATATTTGAGACGCAAGACGCGCGGAACGGGAGGTACCTACTGTAACTGTAAGACTCGTACGGACTAAAATCCACAATGCCCTTTACGCCCTTTACGTTCCAGGGACACGGGTACCTAATGAGACAGTCCCGCGACCCCATCATTCTTCGGTCTTCTAAGGGGTGGGAGGGGGGGGGGGGGCGCCGGTTTGCTGATAGCTTCTATGAGCCGCATTTGGAACACGACGCGCTTCAAAGCTCGGACATGGTCCATGATCTGACGGCGAGTAATTCATTGACATCCGTTGCCGTAGGCGTTTCTCGCGGCGACTGGGTCGATAGGTGGAGGCTGTCCTCTCCCTCACGCGTTCCGTCTCCTTCTTAACAGTACGCACGTGAATAACACTTACTACAATTAACAAAAAAATTTAACTTAAATCAAATAGCCTCATTATTTACTATTAATCTTTTACCATAATAAGAATGATTAACAGAAGAAAGCTGGAACACTTCGCGCCATTCGAAATCACCCGCCATTGAGAATGGCCATAAAGTGAGCTTGTGGAACAAGTTCGAGTAATACATTCATAAATATAAATACTTGCGGCCTTAAGACGACATTCCACGTTGATAGAGTAATAATTTAAAGTGTTCTGGTTGGCATTTCATTAATTTTAAAATGTTAATGGTGATGCCTGATAAATAGGGGGAAAAAAGACAGTACCATTTAATAATGACTGGCCCGTTGGTCTAGTGGTTAGTGACCCTGACTGCTATGCCAGGGATCGTGGGTTCGATTCCCACCCAGGACTAATGTTTGTGTGATGAGCATGATCATTTGTTCTGCGTCTGGGTATAATTTATCTATAATATGTATGTATTTAGAAATATATAAGTATGTTTATCAGTTGTCTAGACCCATAACACAAGCTCTGCTTAGCTTGGGACTAGATGGCGTTGTGTGATAGTTGTGGAATATTATTATTATTATTACATTAAAATTTGTTGTTTTTTTTTACAAAAAGTAGGACATTTGCAAAAGGTTTGGACTTTTTCTCTCCTCCCATTTTCTTACCGATTTAAACAAAATGAGGTTACTGAATTGTGGAGGTCCGATAGACAGTCGCTCCATTTAAAATACTGATAAATTCAGCTGCATTCAGTTTGACTGGAAGCCGACCCTTAACAGAGTTGAGAAAAGGCAGGCAGATGATGATGATGTTTCTTTTTTAGGTAAACACCGGAAATACATAGTAGGTACCGTTTCCGGTAATATCCAATGTCGGTTGGGTAATTTCAAATTTTCTACGGTAGGTAATAAAAATCTAAACACATCGTAAATAAAATACACAAATACGACCAATAAACCTTGATAAGTTTATTTAGGAAATAAAGTATACGCAATTATGGGCATACTTGATATTTAACTTAAAAAAATCATCTTAGCTTGTATGGAAAAAAATCAATGCTTTAGTAAAATTAACATTTTGTTCTTAACCTGTAAACGTAAAAAATAGAGACAAATCATTTTTTTTTAAACAGAAATGAGACGTAGACAGCAAATACCAGTAGGCAAGAGTATTGGCAGTGTGGTATGAAATAATTATAAGTACCGATTTCTAATTTTGACGCAATCGCTGTCACACTGAATTTTACAGCTTTGCCAAACCCTACTCATCTAGGAGAAGTAAGTTCTTTACGGTTACCTGAGGAGACAGTCCCGCGACCCTGGCAGGCTATGGTCCTTTAAGAGGCCCCCTTGTCATATTGCTGACAGTCTTTTTGAGGTGCGCGTGGAACACGATGCGCCGTCGAACTGGCTCATCGTCGGACGACGAGTCACCCATTACTCGCCGTCCGCATGCCCTGCTTACTACTAACGTGACCCAAATAACTTGTTTTGAAAGCCTATAGTCAGTCATTCACTTGCCTACCTGCCAATCAAATGAACACAACATTACTCCGACACCAAAGACTCAAGCCTAAGGCTAAATACAACATACTCTTAAGAGCTCATTATTAAGATATGCAAATCCAGTATTAGTTGACCGTTCAATTGTGTCGAAAGATCATATAAAGCAAGATCAAGACAAATTGGTTTGTTTAGCTTGATGTGCAGCCGTGTGTTCGTCATTCAACATTTCATACAAATCTCAAGTCCTTGTTTTTCGATATTAATGAACTGATGTTAAGGAAATTTCATAAATAATAATAGACAGATTTATAGGTCAAAAAAGGATAAAATAGATTCGAAAAATAGTATTAAAATGTTAAAGTCCAACTTTCTATTTTTCAAACAGAATTTTCAAGTAACCATAAAAAAGGATATTGGGAAAAAGTGGGCCTACCTCTCAATAGGAATAAGATACATATGAATGAATAGGTATTTTTATGCTGAATAAAACTTAGTATTACGACTAAGATCAAAAGTCTGTACTTTCGGAGTTATCTATAAAAATTAAAGATCAGGGTACGGTCGTAAGACTCTCCTACAGTCTAAATCGCTAAACGTAAAAACATGTTTTTTTTTACAATAATTACAGTTTATTATGTAAGTGGCCACTAAGAAGGGATTTTGCGAAAATCTTCCTATTAAGGGTTGAAAGGGGGCGAAAACCTTTGTATGCAAAATCTTATTCCTTGGGTTTATAAACTTGAAACTTAGCATGAATACGAGGATAAGTAAATGAAAATGATTGGCGTCATTAGTTTTTTAAAACTACCCTCCATTGGTGATTTAGATGGTGTTAAAGTTTGTATGGGACATTGATAATGCGTGAGCCCATGAATTTGAAACTCAGTATATGGAAAGACGATAAAAAATAATTAAATACGTATTTTAGGATTTTTCGAAAATCGCCCCCCAAGTTGGTGAAAAGGAGTAATAAGGTTTTAACGGAAGGATTTTACTGCTTGCTTCGATGAGCTCAAAACTTGGCATACATTATCTCTTAATCAATTAAACGATGCGTATTTATCTATTTTTAAAAAGCCAACCCCTAGTAGTGTGAAAATCGCAAACTCTTTTTCTTTTAGTAATTGATTAAGGTTATTTTAATTAATTTTTCCTTGAAGGGTTGTTAGTGGGTTAACGAACTTAATCTTTTTAAACCCAAATTCAAATAAAGTGACACGGTACGTATTTAGATTTTCCAAAAGTATCCCATAAAGAGTGTTGCCGGAAGTTAAAATTCACGAATGTGAAGTTCGAAATAAGCACGGACGAAGTTGCGGGCGGAGTGCTAGTACACACTGCTACACATCAAGCTATGCAAAACCTGTATTAGCTGACCGTTCATTGTATGTGAAATTCGCAAGAAGCGAGACCAAGACAAACTGGTTTTGTATAGCTTGATGTGTAGCCGTGAGTACTAGATACCATATATTATCCCGATCTAAGCAATTAATGATCGTAGTTTAATTCATTTTGAGATGAACATTACCCGGACGCATGACGCTCCACCCAAGGTGGGTTGGGAGGACACATTTGATATATTATGTTCTCGGGAATGTTCTCCTATCTGAGAATTTAAGAGAACTTAAAACCGGAAATGTATTCTTTACGTTTACACAACACCTAAGTTATTCCAACTGTCTTAACTTTGAATGTTGACAATGAAATTAAATAGTGTAACAATTAACTTGTATTAAAAAAAACACTAAAACAAAGTACACTGCATAGTGATTTGCGAAAAAAAAAACGAGCTTACCCTAGAGCCAGCAGCCGCTTATGATGAATAACATGGGGTGGATTGTTAGTAAGTAGAAGTCGTACAGTCCCTTCTGCTCCACACAGGGCGGGAGGACTCGTTTAATGTAATTATCACGCCAATCGAGTTTTCTTCTAATAATAATATATGCAGCCAGGACGCTGCAAGTATCACTGACTCAGAGACTCAAACGTCTTTACCGACTAGGCGCCACATCTGTACTTTTTATAATTTTGTATTAATCCCGGCACGGCGCAGCTTGTCTCCGTTCCGCTCCAGTGGAACCGCAGCCTTAGTCATTCAGCTCGTACACTAACAATATCAACATTCTAAATTCAAATCACTTTCACTCTAAACAAGGATGTTCACGAAGAATATAGCCCTTTTTAATTAAATGTGAAACAAATAAAATGTTAGACGAGACAACTTTAAGACCTCAATCTCCGAAAGTACTAACGTTAGACCATATGTTTGTTAGCAAGTAATGTTCCCCTTAAAGAGCCCTATCCAACGGTATATAACATGTTACTATTGAAGGGTGGGCCCAAATCCCATACATCGATTTCCCAATGTCCTTTCAAAAATTCGTAAAATAATTAAAATTAAATATGGAAAAAAAATCAATATTAATAATAAACCAAATAAATGTATTTTAAAGAATTTGCATTTTTTTTAATAAAAATGTTACGAATAGGTTTAAGAATTATAAAATAATTAGAGAAAAAATAAGACATTTCGAAATGATTTCTACAGAATTGAAATCCTGCAGGATATGTATCCTGCATATTGTGAGTTAAGTTTCATTAAAATCAGTTCAGTCATTACGAAAACAAACGACATTTAAACATTTGTATGACATACAGTAAGATGTATAGTATACCTATACTCTACACTCTAAAGCCTCAAGCGATCTACAGATGGACGTAAAAGATGGCCGCTTTCACCTGTACAGTGATGACTCGCGTCTTTCAACACATTACTAGCTTCTGCCAGCGGTTTCACCCGCTACAACTCGTAAATTGTCCCACGGGAAGTCGGGATAAAAACTATCCTATGTGTTAATCCAGATTATAAACTATCTGTGTACCAAATTTCATCCAAATCCGTCCAGTAGTTTTTGTGTGAAAGAGTAACAAACATCCATCCATCCAAACAAACTTTCACGTTTGTCATAATATAATGTTACTTTAGTTTAAGCTCATTTTCTCTAAGCAAAGCTGTATTAGGTGCCAGAAAATTATGGAATGATTAAGATTATTACTAATGTGACCTAAGCATGTGCTGAAGTAATTTGTTTTCGAAAACAGCTTATTGGATTTAGGTAATAAAGCTGATTTTACTCTTTCTGGCTGCTTGTACAGTGTGTGCCTTGCCTAGGCCTTTGAGGAATTGCAGGTGTAATATTATGTTATGATCCTTTTTTTTATATTTTATACTGGTGAACTTTATGCGTACTTTTAATTAAGGCAATACGTCTGAACCACATACAAATTTTTACTTGCTTCCGGCGTCACAAGCCTGACACTCAAATTTAGATGCGTTTTGTCCATATAAATATTCATTGATCTAACAAAAGTAAAAAACTACGTGTCCGTCGATGTTTTCAAAATGCCTTTTTAAAATCTTCCTTTTCAAACTTTGGTATTTAAGTAATTGTTGTCTAAAAATATTGGGGACCTCACGCGTCCCCAATATTTTTAGACAAGTACTGCCAATTTTTAACCGTTAGTCACCCTGTTTTTCGTAAGTCAAAATAGGACATACACGCATCAAAATACTTGTAAGGGTTAAAGAGGGTATTGTACCTGTATTGATTACAATGCATCGTTCAGAAATTATGTTTGTGTTCCTGAGTTGAATTTGTAATGTGACATAGAATGATGTTGGGTACTTTAAACCCATTACTACTGTTATGGATAAGCTGGGTCAATATTTGTATTATTATATCAAAATCTGTGCTCGAAACCCATTTTTTGTAGGTACAATATACATGAAGTAGTCTTTTAGTACATTTTTTGCCTATTTTTTACCTATCAGTACTTCAGTACCTACATAATGTCATAGTTGTAATGAATTTTATTTTCAAACATATTGTTTAGCTAGTCTACACATATTTTGCTCCAGAAGGCCTTTCCAGTAGACCATACACATGAGAAAGTAGCTTTTACATTTTATTTAACCGACGAAAACAAAAGGAAGACGTTCTCAATTCAACAAGTATTTCTCTTTGCGACATACCATCGAATAACTACAACTTCCTATATGAAAATTTCGTTCAAAAGAATTGAAATTAAATATAAATATGTACGAGAGTGAAAAATGATTATAATAACAAAAATACATTAAAAGTAGTATTTTATTTCAATACCATTTTAAGTACAATGGAAAGTTATTTCAAAATGGCGCTAATGTCAAAATATTATTAACAACCGCATCAAACACATTTTATTTTCTTTTGAATTTTAAAACTAAAAGTATTCGAAATTTGACTTATTCGTCAACTCGCCTGCAATTAACTCGCTCGCTCGGGCGAGTTGGCACCTTCCGATTTTACCTATTTTTGTTGTCGTCAACTCGCAACTGACCGAAAAATGGTACAGTCATCTATAAAAGTGTTATAATAAATTAATATAGAAACCTACTTTATAGTATGAGGCGCTGTAAGATTTGAGTTTGAATATTTGAAAACGTACCCACGATATAGGAGAAATCCCAAGCGTGGGGCAAAGACACCTTGTCAACTATCTGGTATTTTATATCAATTGTATTTTTGTAAAAACAGTGTAAAATACCTGTATACTATGAAGTACCTTTATTTAATGATTTAAATACCACCTTTTCGTGCAAGCCTAGTACTTTTGTGATAAATAGATTTTGCCCAAAACTCGTATGTTGAGACTGAACTGTTAAAATGAAAAATAACACCTTGATTTTATGCAGTCCTAGTACATTTTTGGGTATTGAGTATTCGCCAAAAGATTTTTTTAGTTTTGAAGACCGTTCGTTGTGCGGCATGAAAACCTTCAGCATGATTCTGTTCTCCTAGTACTTTTTGTTCTAATTCCTCATTTAATTTCGGCACCAAAACCTTCTTCATGATCCTGTTCTCCTGGTACTTTCTGATTAGATTTCACATTGAATTCTAACTTATGAGAAAAATCATTATTACAATCATAAGTCATTGTGCTTTTATTTTATTAATGATCTCAAAACAACTCCGCCCCTAAGACGGCCCTCAATTAACCTACTTTACACGTTTAGTGTCATAAAAGTGTGAAGAAGGTTTAATTAAATTAAATGTTAAATTTATAGAAACACTTTTGTAGACGACTATAAATACGTCAGATTTTCGCTTAATTGCGAGTTGACGACAACAAAAATAGGTAAAATCGGAAGGTGCCATCTCGCCCGAGCGGGCGAGATAATTGCAGGCGAGTTGACGAATAAGTCCGAAATTTAAATGTCAAAAGAGTCAAGGTTAGAAATATCCGGTAAGTGTGATTAGTAAAAATTTGCATAGTATATTATGTAGCATAGTAAGTATATAATAAAAGTAATGACATAAACTTATGTATGATTTTTATCTATCTTATATAGGAGTGTTTGGAGTCAGTATATTTTATAATTTACATAAATATATGGACGAAGATAAAAATCTCTGTCTTTGATGTTGTATGCAAACTTCAAACGGGTATAACTTTAGATAACTAAAATAAATGACTTGTCAAAATGTTTTTTTTTTACAATAATTTTGTATCTTCCGCCTTCCATAAATGTTATCCATTAGTATTATGATTTTTTTGTTGTTTAAAGATGATATAAGTCTATGTCAATGAGTTTTTTTTATGTGAACCTGACCTAAAATATAGATATAGTAAAATACAAAATGATACTCGAATAATACGCGTATTAACAATTTTTCTTTCTATTTCCAGATCTGGCGATTTTTCTCGTTTAATTTGTAAGTATCTTAACTATACCACTCTAGTATGTAAGTACTCTTAATATAATTGATTAATGGTTAAAAAAATATATATATTTAATGGCAACAGCGCATATTATGACGTCACTATGTTGCGATGATTTAATTATTTATTGATTTCAGCGTTAACAGTTACTTAAAAGTTAACGGGATTTCCAACGACCAAATAAAACAATTTAGAATTATTGATTATTAATTACTTATTTTTTAAATATTATTTTGGAAAAATACATAATTTTGCACTAATAACAAAGCTTAATCAAAAAAACATACAACCTAACGTTATCTAGATCTAGGCCTTACTTCTCCTAGCACTTAGTACTCAAGTTGAATGCCCTAACAACAGTGATAAAATCAGGAACATGTCACGAGAGACATGCAACATGTCTGAACACGGATGTATTAAGTGCTAAATTCAAAATGGCGCTGAATATTGATACTGTAATACTTGTTTGTCTATTTAATTTGCTATATTAAACAATGACGGAGGCTATTGTTTGTCAGGTTGGCAATTATAGCAACTATTATATCATAAATAGTTAGATCACAAGAATAGGCTATAATTTACTCAAAGGAGAATGCTCAGGCTTCATATTAAAAAAAAACCAGGCTCCGGCAGAAACGTGTTGTATCTCAAATTAACAATAGTGTAGTGTAATTTACAGGTCTGAAAAATAGATTATAAAAAAAATATTGACTTCTTTTATTACATAAACCAAAATTGACGAAGATACAACGCTCCTAAAAACCACAAAACGTCACTCGGTGGTATAATTTACAGACGTTATAGCAACCCCCACTCCCGAATTTCGAAGCCTTTTACATCTGTCAATTTACATTGATTAAAAAAAAAAAAACACTAAATGACGCACTAATTTTCGAATTATTTATACAGTAAACTATCCTATTCTAGTTGGAAATAGCAAAAGGCGGGCGTTGTGTGGGGATTATGTTATATTTGATTGAAAAATTGCCGAGTCTTAGCTTTTTCTATTCAATTTTATTAAATAGCAAGCAGAATCGATGTCTGAAGATGAGTTAACAGCACCTAAAATATCCGATCATAATATACTTTTTCGATTTTGTCTAGTACTAGATGACCAAGAAAAAACATTATTTTAAAAGTTTTTAAATCATTCTTACAATTTACCATACAAAACCGCAAAGTACATAATAGTCTAACAGCATCATAACACCATCTAAAACATGACCAACATATCTTGGAACGCGGTAGAATTTAGAACTTCATTCAAACGTATTGAATTTGACAGATAGTTGACATTTTTCTAAGCGAGCAGCGCCTCACTAGTGTATCATGATTAGTTGGACATGTGGGTCATACAGATAGCAGGTTTATCAAGTGAAGTAATGTTCACTTTTACATTATTAGCGTTATTATGTGATTACGTTGCGACGGTACATCGATGATGATTATGATGATGTAGTGGGTAAGTGCGCTGTCAACACGTTCATTTGAGTTAATGATGAGAGATTTAACTGATTGGTTGTTGATTTGTAGAGTGTTTTTGACTTGTAAAAGTGTTTGTGAAAACCTATTTGCAAAAATAAATATCATTTATTTGATGTTATTTTTTTTGGTACCAGATAATAAACTGTCAACTCCAAAATTTTGCAAAATATAGTCTTAATGTGCACCTACGTCCTAAAAAGAATCCCTATGCAAAATTTCCAAAGTCAATTTAATAGATTCGAATTGTAATTATAATATATCTCTTTGGAGAAAAAAACGAGAAACTTCATAGACACTGAAATATTTTTATGAGGAACTGTGGTTCAGAAATGACCTTTATCTAAGTCTTGTTTAAAATAATCTATATTTTACGTATGATAAACCGGCCTAAAGGTGGATCTTACCTGCCTGTATGTAGAATTTCTACCTTTTAACTGTTACATGTGGTTTACAATAAGCTGTACATCAGACGTGTGGTCTGTCATGCCTACATAATTATAACCAGTTGTTCATTACATTCTACAAGAGATTACGCTCATCAATTCATCATCATTCCATAAATTCTAGTATGTACTATCATAAATGGTGTAAATATGTATAACCACTGAGCAATGAATGTTAGTACGCATCGTTGCCTGCAATTCATTGAATGTGGTCAGATAATATCATCTTTTGTGATTATGTTTAACATAATTAGTCTTGAATCTGATAATATAGAAGTAGAATAAGACACTAGTAATTAATTTATAAAAAAAAAAACTAAACGATATGTTTCATATATTTTTGGATTTGGCATAAGCTTTCGACACTGTAAGTCACAGCTTATGTTGATTTTAATTCACTTAAAAACTGATCTATTATTTTTAATACACTTTATTCAATTTTCCCAATTCATTGTAACATCTTACTGGTAGTAGGTATATCATCATCCCATTGCTGGGGAACACTTTCTTTCCAAAATTATTAGGATTCTCATTCTAGGTGGAATGTTAGGCCCACATTTATTTACCGTACTGTTACTGAGCTAGAGAGCTCCGTGGCCTAATAACGTAAAGGCTAGCGAAGGATTTTAAGTTAGTAAGAGCCTGATGATCCCTTCAACCCATGTGACTCACTCGATGATTTTTCCAAAAAAAGTTTACCTAATTTATAATATCGTGTCTAGTGAATACTGAATTTTACGTTAACTTTTACATAATTATATAGTCTAGTTAATTAATAACATGCAACCATCTCAAAGATTGGATATGAATCATTTTGTTCATAATTGTCGGCTTTCATCTTTTTTATTGAATAGACGCAGAATTATCTATTACATTTTATGTGTCGATCAGAATGTAACTTTTCTCTTCATTATAGAAAAGATTTTTTATGTTCAAGTAATTTGTTTTAAAATAGAAGGCCGGGTTTATTTTTAGATTTTATGCATTACGAAAGTATCTACTGCCTGAGGGTTAAAAAGACATAGAAATGGAAGTTGAATAATTTAAGTTAAAATAATCTTCTTTCTTTAATGAACTGCAAAGATAAAAAACCAGATTCTTATTTAAAAACAATGCAAATTATATAAAATCGAAAGTTTGTTGTCCTTCCCTTGAAATACATCTCTGAATAGTTGCAACTGTTTATAGATACTCATATTGTCAGTTTAGCATCTGTGATCATTAAAATTAGGTAAGCAATTCACATGTCAACGTAACTACTGTCATGCATAATAAACATCGAAAGCAAGGCTGTATAGGTTCAAGCACCTTCGCCGACAATATATAATAGAAAAAAAAAAGCCTAGTAACTAAACGGTTCCCACACAATTTATTATTATAACATACACACTGCAAATACACAGTTACGTTCGAAAACGTGTGAAACATAAATTCGTGAAAGCTGACCAACCAAAGAGTTTCAAGCAAATAGTTTTAAACGTAAAAATTCACTTTCATTTCCCGATGACGCGTGTTTTGGCGCGCATTTTGACAGCTGTCAAATTAAAGTCGCGTTCGAATTAAGGTTTTGTTGTTAGGTTTTTTCTTGTAGTTACGGTTTTCAATTACATTGATACGTTTGATTGAATTGAATAAGTGTGAATGTGAAAAGAAAGTTTCTATTTAGAACTACACAATTATGTTGTCATGTCGATTTTTTCTTTGCGTTTTGACCTTCGAATTCAGACACAGTAATCAAATTTTTAATTAACATTTCAGACTCATATCTTATTTATTGAGATAAAATTATAATCTGTGTCAAGTGTGAACCAGTATAATTAAGAATATTGATTACTACTCAAATTAAATGTATCTTCTAGTTCATTCTAATTAGGAATTCATTAATTGGATGAGTTTGGAAAACTTGTGCCTCCTAAAGACTCATAATCCTGACTAATAGTATAAATACGAAAGTGAATTTCTTCGTTTATTACGCTTTCACGCCTAAACGGAATTTGATTATTATTTACACTGAGATTGATGTGAGTTGAAGACAATTTTGAGTCGCGTCAGCCAAAACTGAACCTTGGTTACATGTTCATAAGGTTCTTTTTATCCGGCTTTAGCCGATTCTGCGTCGATAGCTATGATAAGTACTTAAGATTAAGTACGTTACATTTACTTCACACTAAACCTTATCAAAACAAGAATCTATAACTGTTCTCACGAAATAAACCCTTTGTCCATTAAAATTGACCTAAATTCGTTACGACAATTCTCGCAAATAAAGTACGATTTATTAGATTAAAGTAAACTGCACACCTGTTATAAAAAATGTTTATATCTACAATGTGTAACGTTAATAGCGCACAACCTCTCGTGGGGTAACTCAGCCCATGTTACTGAACAATGTTTGTTCTAAGACTTTTGGAAGCAAAAAAAAATATTATCTTTTTCATACAAAATGAGAAATTGAAGGGGCAACAGTATAAAAAACCTTTTTTTTTTTGCGAATTTCCAAAAGTCTTAGAACAAACATTGTTCAGTAACATGGGCTGAGTAACCCTACGAGAGGTTTTGCGCTATTAACGTTACACATTGTATATTAGCAACATGACTTCGCACTACTAACAGAGTGGAACTCCCAGTCAACAATTCAACAAGATTTTTTCGATATAACATTCAAAAATTTATCAGCAGTGGCTGAGCGATTAGACTGTGCTGCGGTGTCGCAGGTTCGATTACCACACGAAACAAATATTTGTATGATCTACAAGAAGTTGGTCCTGTTCTGGGTGTTTGTGTATGAGAGTCTCTATGATTGTAAACGTACCCACGACACAGGAGAAATTCCTAGACTGGGAGAACATTTAAAAAAAAAAATTAGTAATGCGGACTAGTCGTACAGTCGGCACAACTCTGTCATATAAATATTTCAGCCTGAACAGCTATTATACGACCTTAATGAATCATACAACCTAAATCTTTTTCATGATCCGTGAAAATTATAATTATGAAAAGCAAGTTTAAGTTTTTGAGTTCAGTACCCCTAGCACGAGCTTTTACACTATTTTACTTTCCAGTATTTACAGCATTTCTTGTATGAAAAAATGGAACAGCGCCTCTGGTGTGCGAAGAAGGAACTAATTTTTTTCTTGAAAATTGACAATTTGAAATTGTCAAAGTTCCAGTTTACTTAACGTCTCAAATACTGAAAACTCGTGCTAAGTGTACAGAAAGAAACTTTGTTTATGTCATACATACAGATATTAATTAAAACCCGTTCAACTTGAACTAAGCGTTAATCTTAGTACTTAGCGTTGAGATTAATTACTATAAAGATCAAACATTAACTGAAGAAATAAATGCCGCTAGAGCCATTGACATGTTGTTAAATTCTCAACTTTCAGCTCTCTAAATCAAGTTTCAGTAGTTACGGCATTTGAAAGGCGTATGGTCAAGTCCTTGTGGAGATTAAAATTCATGGCAAAAGGTTAGTGAATCATCTGATAACGGAATGTAAACAAAGTTATCTGTAGATTAGAACTGTTTATGGGTTTACAACGGGAACTTGGAAAATAGTGGTAATTTTCCGGTGTCATATCTTTACATACTAACTGTATGTAAACTTCTTGCTTGTAACGACTATATTAGATAAAAAATTAAAAAATACTGCCTTAGGTAGGCAACGAATATAAAGTCCGCAATGTAACGCTACTTGCGTGCGAGTTCTTGCATTGTCTAAATGAGGCTTTAGTCTGAAATAAAAGCATGAAAATACGGAAAAATTGCTGTGTAAACATTGAGCTATTACTACTATGTATAGAGACGATACCACGTATAACCACTGTGTCCCATCCAGGATGAGTGCGCGCGCACATGTTCATTCAATTGTTTGACAGCTCTGTGTCTTATTAATAAAATCATTTTAATATAATTTTCTTCCTAGTTTATGTAGAAACATCACAATAAAAAAAAAAACGCTACCACACGCCATCTCACAACAGAAAACAAAATGGCGACAGGTGATTACTTTTTTTAATTACGAGCAAAGGCTACAGTGACATACAGCCATAACAGATCATAATGCCAAGATTAGCGTAGCCATCTTGATAAACAAGGAGGTTAGTTTCAACGTAAAACGGATTTATCTAGATTTGCATGGTTTACTTAAACTTGTTATAACTATTAACGCCTTATCTCTTTCTTGACGGGCTATGAATTAGATTATTTAAATATTATTTTGTTGTAAGATTGTCATTCTGATTTT
Organism: Agrotis ipsilon; assembly: GCA_028554685.1. NCBI lineage: Eukaryota > Metazoa > Arthropoda > Insecta > Lepidoptera > Noctuidae > Agrotis > Agrotis ipsilon. Next base: position 14,487,573 of record CM052974.1, read on the forward strand.
CTGCATGTTGACATTATATTTTTGTGTGATTATGTTATTTTTTTAAATGGGTTTATCATGTTTGCTAACACTCACTATGGCCACACCAACGGAAAGTGCTGGTAGCTTTCGCGTTGATTGACGTTAACACGAACATTTGAATACTATTGGGTATCGCGAAAATCAACGGGAAATGCCGTTAGTGTGGCTATAAAGACGATAATATAATAAAAGGAATGCCGGAAAACCAGTGCTATACAAGTAGGCTTTATTTGTTTGTTGATTTTGTTTTCCATTTTTCCGCAATTTGTAATTCAAAAGGTACGCGAACAAGGAATTCAGCTTCGATTGTATTGGTTGCGATGGCCTAATTGATTAAGGTACCTATCCAGAGGACGCAGGTTCGAACCCTGCTCGCAGCTCAATTTTTCGTTCCTTAAAAATACCTGCGAAGACGCGACACAGGCGTTATCTTCTAATATATAAAATTTTCGTGTCACAGTTTTCGTTGAACGATTGCATGTAGCAGAGATGAGGATAGGATGTTGAGATGGATGTGTGGAGTGACAAGAATGGATAAAGCAAGGAATACGTTTATAAGAGGAAGTTTGAAAGTAGCACCTGTTACAGAAAAAATGAAAGGAAGTCGTCTGTCTTGGTATGGACATGTGATGAGGAGGGATGAGACTCATGTGGCTAAGAGAGTGATGAGTATGAATGTTGATGGATGGAAAGGAAGGGGAAGGCTAAAGAAAAGATGGATGGATTGTGTAAGGGATGATATGAATGAAAAAGGAGTAAATGATTCGGTGACGTTTGACAGGGGAGAATGGAAGAAAAAAACGTGTTGCGCCGACCCCAATTAAAATGGGATAAGGGCAGGAAGATGATGATGATGTGTCACAGTTTTCGTTGTCATACTCCTCCGAAACGGCTTGGCCGATTTTGATGACATTTTTTGTGCTTATCCGGTGTCTATGAGAATCGGCCAACATCTATTTTTCATACCCCTAAGTGTAAAAATAATTTATATGGCAAAACAACGTTTGCCGGGTCAGTTAGTTGCGTATAAAAATATAACTTTAAATCATATTAGTTAGGAATGCTCATTTCATTTCACACCACTAACTACTTTAAATTCTAACTACGTTTATGCACAATCTGATTAACATAACACTTCACACTTGAAAAGAATTAAAACGGAGAGTTCTATCAATATTTATATTAGGAAATGCCTATTATCGTCAGGAAGAAAAAGTATTCAAATCAAATCACTAGTACACGATCATGAATAAAAGGAAATAATTAGTAAATAGGTGCGTAACATCTTCATTATGTACTTATGTATATAAACATTATGATAATGTTGTGTATGCTAAGTGTGGTTAATTAAGTGATTGGTGATACGGAAAAATGAGGAGTTTTAAGTAACCAATGTTCCAAATAAACAACAGTACTCCTAGCACGAGTTTTCACTATTTTACTTTACAGAGTTTTTCCAGTATTTACAGCTGCGTTTCTTGTATGAAAATATGGAACAGCGCCTCTGGTGTGCGAAGAAGGAACCAATTTTTACCTTGAAAATTGTCAATTTGAAGTCGTCAAAGTTCCAGTTTACTTTACGTCTCAAATACTGAAAACTCGTGCTGACGGTACTGTTTATTTGATTGTATACTTAAAGATACAAGCTATTACATAATTGAATAGTTTCCAAAATACATAATTCGTGAACTTGTACAAAATGGCTTTTGAATTTTAAACAATCTTTGCCTAAAAAGGGATCAAGCTTTTTCATAAAAAAAAAAATATTTTTTGGGCCTTACAGACGGGGAGTAATGGGTAGCTCGTCGTCCGATTAGGGACCAGACTCGAGTCGAAAACGGGGCGCGTTTCGTTCCACGCGCGTTTCAAAGACTTATCAGCATACTGACTTATCAAATACCTGCCGGAGTCGCGGGGCTGTCTTATAATGAATGGTAGCCCTTGAACGTAAAGGGCAACCGAGGAAACCTGATAGATTCTTAGACATTAAGTGTCTAACAGGCTCTTACACTCCACCTAAGACAGTCGAACTAATTTGTTTTTTTTTTACGACACCTTTGGTGCAGTGGCAGAGCAATTGAACTGCTGCGCTGTGTCGCGGGTTCGATTCCCGCACGGAACAAATATTTGTATGATCAACGACGGTCTGGGTGTTCGTATACATATGTGAGTGAGTTTCTATGTTTGTAAACGCACCCACGATATAGGAGAAATTGCTAGTGTGGGGCAACTTTTTTTTTTTTAAAAAAAGACATTTTACCATTCCTATTCACATACTCGTAACTTAAAATCACACATGTTACCATTATTATGATTGTTACAGTATCTTTTACAAAATTACACATAACAGCAAAACGGTACAGAATCCACAAGTCACGGCAATATAAAATCACTTTTACTATGTACATTATCATGCAAGCGACGTCAGTGAAAACAATTGGTATATATGTATTATGTATGTACTTTCTACCGCAACGTTTCATTGCATTCTTGACCTCGGCTCAAATCCTGTTCTGTGATAAGCTGGAGGCAGTATGCGAATTTCACTTGTTTTTTGGCGAATGAAAATACCTGTTATGAATATATTATATGCATGAGTCATTTTTATTTAAAAAAGTGATATAACTGGTGAAAATTTTAAGTCGAAAAGTAGTCCTAAACTTCAGAATTACTTATGGTTTCATGAAAGGGTGAAAAATAATGATTTCTAGGTTTATTCCACGTTCAACCTCCAAGACTTTCTACCCTCTTCCGCGTTCGACCCCTAAACGTTTCCACATTCGACCCCTAAGGGTTGAATAGGGTGGTAAAATCATCAATTGAGTCCCAGGGCAGGGCCAGAGGGACTGTCAGACTTGTACTGAAATTAAAATCCAGGGTGTCCTTCAATAGCTCTTTACGTTCCGGGGTCACGGTTATTCGTTAGTCCCGCGATCCTGGCAGTCTGAAAAGTGTACTTAAAAGGATACGGGGAGGACTTTGCCTAGTCCAGAAGTGGGATATCATAATTTTTTTAGAAATAAGCTTGTAAAACTTTTACAAAACTCTTAAATGACCGTCCTAGATACTAGGTATTGCTGTAATGAAAAAGTACAGTGGCTGAATCAACCGCTTCTCATGATATAACCCGTTATACGTAACTCTGAAGATTATATTCATTACAGTAATTGGATTACGGATGTCCAAGTAAAGTGCTTCGTTATTTATAATTTATCTGATAGTTATAGTTTAGGTACGAATCAAACCATACCAGGTTATCATGTATTATTTGGGAGTGACCACACTAATTAATAATACAGAAATGCTTTTATTTAGCAAAGTAAAAAATAAACGAAATAAAAATATTGCAACGAATTGAGAACCAACCTCCTTTTTTTCTAGTCGTTTAAAAATTATCAAATGAGTCTCCGGCTCTAGGTGGATCGGAAGAGACTATCAGACTCTTACTAAAAACATCCTGTTCCTTCACATGGCTTCTGTGTTACAGGACCGCGGTACGAGTATCCTGCTTAAACAGTCCCCTAGAAAGAAGAGTTGCTTGTGGTAATCACATAATTATCACACAAAAAAGGACTATGGGCAATGTTCAATGTAATCTAGTAACATACAAAATTGCGGTGGTTGCTTTCATGATTCTGTCACCTATCTACGAAACAATTAGGGTGAGGGTGGGTAAGATGAAAAACCGGGAAAGCTAAAAAAAAAATATTATAACTCCGAATATCAAGGAATTCTTTTTATGCTGCTAACATCGTTGTAGACACCATTTTGTCTTGCCTCGCCCCGCAGTCTGTGTCAGTAGCTAAGCTAAGCACTCGTGTGTTTTTTGTCATTTTCCGTAAGGACACATTTACCCGCGTAAATGTAGGAATTTTAATCTTGCCACGCTTGATGCATGACTAAAATCGTATTTATGGTCATTACCGTAAAGACGATTTTAGTCACCACATATTTCAATCTTACCCTTTGGGCATTTCCTGACCATGTAAGCGCGACTATGATTTATTCCGTTCGGATCCCCTGATTCGTTCCATATGCTGTTTATTATTCTGTTATTTTAATTCCTGTCTTCTTCATTCAAGCCTGATCCACTTGGGGACTTTTCCCATGGCGTGACGCGATTGCAATTCGACCGATTCCAACTAAAAGTGAAAATCAATCTTACCATTACGACATATGACATAGAACACGTTGTTATCTACGGGTAGATGAAAACCAAACCATTATCGCCACGACGACGTCAAGTCACTCGAATTCCATCATTATTTCTTAGTAGCAAGGATGTTTTTCGCTTCTATTTGGAATTGGTCTAAGTGCAATCACGTCGCGCCTTGAGTAAAGTCCCTTATTATTTTTGACAGCTATATTAGCCCTGAGTTCTACAAACAAGAAACAAATGAACATCAATATAATTTACCCGACCGCCTGGCATCTGACCTAGCCACGGATACCGGTACTTTATTTTATAGCTCGTCTGTTTATACCGTTGAATACTACTCGCCCTATAAGGACACAGCCGTAACGATATGTAGCTTAGCGTAGATGACCACTATAGTAAGACACTCTATAGAATTCATTAATTATTTTCAAACGAATTAAGGCATGCGACGCGCATCGTAAATATGATTTTTGAGGAAAGAAAAATTTAAGATTGCAAGTGGGATTCGAACCCGCGTCTTCTGGATAGGTACTCCAGACGCCTTAACCAACTAGCCCATTGCAATCCACACTTGCAAGCTAAAATCCTCTATTTCCGTTTTGAACGCTTTTCGGTAGCGTGGCGCCATCTCTTGCAAGCTTAAATTTTTCTTTCCTCAAAAATCATATTTACTATAGAATTCATGATACCCATCTTTTAATCTGTAAAAGCAAGTTGAAGTGGCAGTGGTGAGCTAGGCCAATGGGGAAGGAAAGTTCTGGAAGGGCGTACAGAAACTGTAGGAAACAACGTAGGCAGGTCCCCCACTAGGTGGACTGACGATATCGTGGTAAAATCATCGAATAAATCGTCCTGCCCGGAGTGGGACGGAAGGATCATTCAGACTAAAAAGCACGGTGTCCTTCAATAGACCTTTACGTTAGGAGTCACGGTTACCTGACAAGACAGTCCCGTGACCCAGGGAGTAAAGATATCATAGGTAACCAATAGATGCAAGAAGTGGGGGATTGTCGTTCGGTGTGACGGTCTAAGAGCCTTACTTGGCATTGGACGTTTCTCTTTCGACTATTAATGATGGTTATATGACTCTATACAGAATCCAACTTTGCCTTCCATAGGAATCTTTTAAGACAGATCCGCGACACCAGCATTATTTTGGCCCTATAGGGCCTGTCTGTTGACAGGTTCTTAAGACACGCATAGAACAAAACGCAGCGACTGTCCTGTCCTGGTCGGACGACGGGCTCCCCTAATATAATAACATTTTTTTTAGTTGCCGTGTGCTTATCTCAAGTTATTTTGGTGACTACATTTTTGGGAGTCTTTTAGTATTCAGTAGGTGTTACGATATGTCGGCGTCGTAAGTTTCCATTTCGGGTACGAGCATTTTTTTGCTGTTTAAAAATATACGACTGTGAAACTTGACAAAATATTATGTAGTAGGTATATGAGCATCTTATAAAATAGAATACCTTTATTTCCGTGAAATATGGTACATTGACTTATTCGTCAACTCGCCTGCAATTAAGTCGCTCGCTCGGGCGAGTTGGCACCTTCCGATTTTACCTACTTTTGTAGTCGTCAACTCGCAACTGACCGAAAAATGGTACAGGTATCTATAAAAGTGTTATAATAAATTAATATAGAAACCTACTTTTATAGTATTAGGCGCTGTAAGATTTGAGTTTGAATATTTGAAAACGTACCCACGATATAGGAGAAATCCCAAGCGTGGGGCAAAGACACCTTGTCAACTATCTGGTATTATAAATTAATTGTATTTTTGTAAAAACAGTGTAAAATACCTGTATACTATGAAGTACCTTTATTTAATGATTTAAATACCACCTTTTCGTGCAAGCCTAGTACTTTTGTGATAAATAGATTTTGCCCAAAACTTGTATGTTGAGACAGAACTGTTAAAATGAAAAATACCACCTTGATTTTATGCAGTCCTAGTACATTTTTGGGTATTGAGTATTCGCCAAAAGAAATTTTTAGTTTTGAAGACCGTTCGTTGGGCGGCATGAAAACCTTCAGCATGATTCTGTTCTCCTAGTACTTTTTGTTCTAATTCCTCATTTAATTTCGGCACCAAAACCTTCTTCGTGATCCTGTTCTCCTGGTACTTTCTGATTAGATTTCACATTGAATTCTAACTTATGAGAAAAATCATTATTACATAAGTCTTTGTGCTTATATTTTATTAATGATCTCAAAACAACTCCGCCCCTAAGACGACCCACTGGCCTTCAATTAACCTACTTTACACGTTTAGTGTCATGAAAGTGTGAAGAAGATTTAATTAAATTAAATGTTAAATTTATAGAAACACTTTTGTAGACGACTGTATATACGTCAGATTTTCGCTTAGTTGCGAGTTGACGACAACAAAAATAGGTAAAATCGGAAGGTACCAACTCGCCCGAGCGAGCGAGTTAATTGCAGGCGAGTTGACGAATAAGTCGGTACAGACTTGGTACATTGAGGTAGGAATAATAAGATTTAGGTAATATAATATTTTACAAAAAGTCATCATCTGCTTATTTTTTTTTCCCAATTATGCTAGATTTTATTTTTAATTTATACAGGAGCGACTGCCTATCAGACCACCACAACCCAGTTTCTAAATAATACAATACTAGCTAGGAAGTCTGTCTGTCTGACTACAAAGTAACGAACAACAGAGAGAGATCTAACGACAGTCTAAAGACTTTTTTCGAGATAATAAAGATAAATAAGAAACAAAACTTTTATAATTAGCACAGTGGCAGAGTAATTGATTACGACGATGTACGACTTAAGACTTACGACTTCTACGAGTAAGTAGTTGTCGCAAATCTGGATGTTTGTGTAAGTTTAAATATCTGTAACCCCTCGTTTACACCATGGTATAATACATGTATTTGACAAGTTTTGACATGTCATAGACTTCAGTGTAAACGCAAATGTGTTTTATACTTGTATAAATACTTTTTGGCTACACAATGTGAACGAAAGAATATTTGAGATTATGGTTTGAGACACTCTCAATACATGTATAAAACAAACAAATTATGTTCTGACAAGTATTCTACAAGTTTTGTATGAAACTAGTTTAGTTTTTAGTTAGTACTTGTGGCGTGCGCCAATAAACGTTTTTTATTTCTTTCTTTCTTAGTATTTAACTTGTATCTTGGTGTAAACAAGGGGTTAAAGATACAGGGGATTCCTAGTGCGAGGCAAAGACTAATTTAAAAAAAAACAACCAAAGAAAAATGGAACCATCTGGTACTCAAGAAAAATGAATGAACGTGACACCGCAATAGTTTTTATTCGTATCAATATTACACATATAAACTATACTTAAACAGTCACGCAGTTACATAGCTAACCTTCTTATGTAAGTAACCTTCTAAATCTTGATTTACTTGACAAAGACATGATCGACCTTTGTCAGTTTATACTGCAAAAAATAATGTCACATGAGAACTGGAGGTCTGTGGTTTTATTGACAAATGATTATATCGGTGAAGGTGTGTAATGTTCTTGGTTGATCTATTTAGTTTTTGTATATGTATATATATATTTATCTATATATATAAAATTCAAAACTGACTGACTGATCTGACAACGCACAGCCCAAACCGCTGGGCCTAGAAACTTGAAATTTGGCATAAACCTTCCTTATACCACGTAGATGAGCACTAAGAACGGATTTTGCGAAATTCGGCCCCTAAGGGGTTGTTTCTGGGGTTGATAGTTTGTATGAAACTTCGCTACTACAGGTGCTAGGAATTCCAAATTTTGCATAAGGTGTCTTTTTAGAACGTAGATGCTAACTATGACGGGATTTTGCGAAATTTGACCCCTAAGGGGTTTGTTTTTGGGGTCGATAGTTTGTATGAAACTTTGTTACTGCAAGTGTTAGGCGTCTCAAATCTTGCATGCTGGTTCATTTTAAGACGTAAATGCTCAACAAGGAATAAATTTTTGTGAAATTCGACCCCTAAGGGGTTGTTTTTGGGGTTGATAGTTTTAAGATTTAATTTTTTACATATGGATTCTTTGTTGGACGTAAGTGATACTAAAGACGGGATTTTGTGAAATTCGACCCCCAAGGGTTGGACCAAGGGGTTGTTTTTGGGGTTGATAGTTTGTATGAAACTTTGTTACTACAAGTGCTAGGAGTCTCAAGACGTAAGTGATAGTTAAAACGAGATTGATGTATTGAGAGGTATCAAATTTTACAGGAGGTTCTACTTTAGACATAGGTTCTCACTAAGTGATCTTGCGAAATTCAACCCCTTAAGAGTAGTTTTGGAGTTGTTAGCAAGGAATCCCAATATATTCATTGGGGTTATTTTAAAAACGTAGGTACCACCCAAAACGGGATACTACGAGTAGATAGAAATTGTGTTGAATATTGATTTAAATTTTCGAAAAGTATCCCTTACAGAGAGGGTGACTGGGAGTAAAAATTCACAAAAACAAAGTTCGAAAATCACGCGGACGAAGTCGCGGGCGACGTGCTCGTTTATAATAAGAATTAGTAGTTAATAAACTCATAAGGTACAGAGATTTGTAAAAGGTAATGGGTAATTTTAGATGAAACTAATTTTTTTTTTGGGTTTGTAATAATTATAATATTAGTTCTCACGCCCTGTATGAGCACTGTTGTGGAAAAAACTGCCAGATTCTTACCAAAAACCTTTAAAAACTTGACTTACCTTCACATGCGTGCCAAAGCCACGGTAATATGCTAAGACAGTAGGTACAGCGAGTAGCGACCATTCTAATTATGGAATCATTCATTGTAACCCTTGGGTTTCGCAAAATATGGTCCATCAAATTATTTGTAAAAAAAAAAAACTCAAAAAACTGCCAAAATGCTAAACAGTATCAACTCTTTCGAAAGTAGCTCAAAAAATATGCATCTCTTGCAGATATTTCATAATAAACGCAATTCTTCCGCATCCGACCTGCATAATTTCTAGACGAATTTTATCCAAGTCATATTTCGAAATTTCCAAATATTTCGAAAAATCTAGCACATAGTAACAATTACATAAAGTTATTGTATTACGTTGTGTTCCACATATTCTTAGTTTAAAAATTTAAGGTTTTGTTGTATGTTTGTGTGTCATTGCATGCTTTATTGCTATAATATCAAAATGTGGTAAGCAGAATAGTTAAAGTTTTCGTGTCAATTATAAACTTATTTTGAAAATGTGTGTATTAATTATGATGTTTTAACATGTATGTTATAGTTAAAATCAAAATTTAGTTAAGTAAACCAATTAAAATCACTTATATATAACACCCAATCGTCAAAAAATAAAACCAGAAAAAAAAACCGTTACAAAAAAGGAAAGAATAAGAATTCCTAAAAAAACACGAACTCAATGTAAAAAAAGTAACAATAGCACCTTACCTTTAGTAATAATCTAATTGCTTTTTGTCTAAAACGCAAACTAAATGCGATGAAGATATCATCTTTAGTCACTGAAAATTTGTATAAATAACTTCAAACAATACTTTTCTTTTAAATTATTTTCATCGTTTTTCATTTCACCTTTGCACAGAGCCTAAGTCTCTCAAAAATTAAATTACCGTTTTTTTTTAACGCAGCTTAACCTCGTATTTCGTTATTTTCATAGACGAAAAAATCAATTCGTGTTACTAAATTATTACAAATCGACAATGTATTAACAATTGATTGGATTGCAATATGTTTGTGTTGAACTGATCAAGTCAATGACGGGCATTACTAAGACTACATGTTTACCTTCACTGATGCAAGTAACATTCCAACCTAGCCTTTAGTTCCAATATTAATTAAATTATATTTTTTGCCCTCTGTTTTGTCCGCATGAGGTACATAGGTCTAGAATTAACGGAGAGGAACCGTTAAACTACTGGAAAAAACATCATCTGCCTCCCTTTTTCCAACTATGTATATTGGGATCGGCTTCCAGTCGAACCAGATAGATGATCATGATCTAGGTTTATTGACATTTTGAAATTAGAAGGTTTGTTAATCTTTTTGAGCTTGCAAGTATCATCAACTGCCTAGTCAGGCCTGGCTTCCTCCCTGCGTCTGTATTTTTTTTAATCTGTACCTTTTTTTAACTATATCTGCCTGCCTTTTCCCAACTATATTCGGATCAGCTTCCAGTCGATCTAGATGCAGCTGGAAATTAGTATTTTACATGGAGCGACTGCCTGTCGGACCTCCACAACCCAGTAACTGGGTAATACGATACCCCATGGTAAGACTGGTTGTCAGACTTTAGAGCTTCTGACTATCAGTAACGACTGTCAAAGATATAGAAATGACAACCGGGAGCAACGGCTTTACGTGCTTTCCGAGGCTGGGATGCAATTCGCTATCCACAGGCCAACCTCGGCAAGCGCGGCTTAACCCGGAAGATCGGCCTGTGCGGCTTTAATAAAAGTTATGATCTATCTGCGTGTTAGCCCTTTCATAGGCGATGCAAGTATCCGATACCTTACGACTCTATGGATTTGTATTGTGATAGTCAATTGGATACCAAAGTCGTACGGTATCGGAGAATTGCGTCGCATAGTGTACGAAGGGATCACTTTCTTCAAAATCTGTTCAATCGTTTAGGAGTCAAAGACCACACATACTCAATGCACAATAGTTGAAGGAGGAAAATTATATCCCCGTAGATTTGGTTTTGTTTTATTTTCTTGAGCATTGAGGCGAGCAAGGCGAGATATTTCAGAGACAAAACTAGTTTGGATCCTATTTTGGTACAGATGGTAACAACTGTATTAGAGTTACTCCAAATTACAAATAAATTGTAATAATATTAAAATATTAAGTTGACTGAATAGGATTTTTTGAGTTAGCTCACTTCATTATAGACTTTATTTCTATCACCTCTGACCTATTTTTTTTTTTTACGTGGTTAAATCATCAAATGAGTCCTCCCGCCCCGGGCAGGACGGGGGATCACCTCTGACCTAGCCTTAAATTAAGAATGTTAACAATCACAAATAACAAGAAACAACTATGGTGAGCCGTACCGAAATAAAAAAATTAGCCAACAAATGTAGCGTCACATCGGAAACTTGAGCATTTTAAATCCTAAAAACAAAATAAACCTGCATCATAAACCAAAATGAAACATAATACACTCAAAATCCGTCAAAGAAAACAAAAATATGCATCCTTTTCTTAAATCCGAGCCTTGACCCTTAAAATCACCAAGGCAAGGTATTCTACCTTCTTTTTGTACTCAAAATATAAACAAAAACAAAAGACAATCAACCTGCTTTTTTTTTTTTTAGCGTGGTAAAATCATCAAATGAGACCCCAACCCCGGGCAGGGCGGGAGGTACTGTCAGACTTGTACTGACTAAAATCCACGGTGTCCTTCAGTAGCCCTTTATGTTCCGGGGTCACGGTAATAGAAATAAGTCCCGCGACCCCGGCAGGCTTTGGCCCTCTGAGAGGGGGCCCCGTCATTTTGCTGACAGCTCTTTGAGGCGCGCGTGGAACACGTCGCGCCGTCGACCCGGGCATGGTCCATGGTCGGACAGCGAGTTGCCCTTTACTCGCTGTCCGCATGCCCGCGCCTACGGTGGCCGGAGATCGTCTTGCGAATCAACCTGCTTTGAAACACTTTTTATTATTATTTTGTTTTACCTTTACTTGTGGGTTCGCGTTTGACCACTATCTCGCACAACGACGATATATTACTACACTCCTAATAACAGGCGACCGATGTGTGTGACCAACACATTAAGCAAAAAAGTCTTATAGCCGTCTTATTTCGACCACTCCTGTGAGCCGTAAACATACCTTGAGATACAACAGACCTTGGGTTAGCCAATCACAACGCAGTACCCCGTCCCCCTCGCTTACGTAGTACTTCAGCGAGTTGACAGAATATTTTTTGTTCCTTAGATCGTGCATGCGGAGTCTAGTAATATATCGTCGTTGATCTCGCCTGATGGTCATCAAAGATGTGGTCGACGATGAAGCACGCTTGCCTAAAAGTGACCTATTCACTCTTTTTTTATGGTGGTAAAATCATCAAATAAGTCCTGCTACCCAGGACAGGGCAGGAGGGACTGTCAGACTTGTACTGACTAAAATTCACGGTATCCTTCAATAGCCCTTTACGTTCCAGGATCACGGTAATTCGTTAGTCCCGCGACCTACCTATTCACTCTTGACATAAAAACTTAAAAACCCAAATTCATTTTGCTCATGCACTTGTGTGCTCGATCATACATTTCGGGTCACCTTTTTTTACATCGAGTGGGGCGTGTCCTGATAATGGGTGCAGGTTCGATTCCTGATCGCGTGCTTCTTTAGGAATTTTAATACTTTTCCTTTTTTGTTACCGGTTTTTTGTAACAACTTTTTTAAGTTGAATATTTTTGAAGGTTGGGTGTCGGAATTTAAAGCTTAAAATGGATTATTTGAGGCCTTTATCGGGTCATGGTTAATGATACTTTTTATGGAAATGTTTTGTTGTTTTTTATTTTTTAAAGAAGGCTCTTATCTGAATACTTTCACTGATATGCTTTTTTATTTTATTTTGATTTTCACTTTCGTCTGTTCTTCATAATATTTGTATGTATCAATTTGATATGCATTATAAATACAATATTGTATTCTTGATGAGGCTTTATTATAAATCTTAATTCTGTTTAATAATTATATTAATATCATAGATATGAAAATTAGTTTGTTTGTTATCTACTTTTTTTTTAGGTTTTCAAATTCATCAAATGAGTCGCTATATGTGGAACGAATGGGAGTGTCAGACTCTAACTGCCAAAAAACTACAATGTTCCTTCACAAATATTTTGCTTTCTTGGGCCACGGTGCTCTCTAGTCCCGCGACAATGCTGTGTTCTGTCTATTACTGTTATGAATGAATTGGTTAATCTAAATAATTCTAGGCAGTTTGTTCCGTCACTTCTTCTTCCCAGGCAAAACACTACGAAGTGTCTAAGGGGGTGGTCGCGGGGCTTATTCCATCACCGTGACCCCGGAACATAAAGGGCTATTGAAGGACACCGTGGATTTTAGTCAGTACAAGTCTGACAGTGTCTCCCACCCTGCCCGGGGTGGGAGGACTCATTTGATGATTTTACCACGAAAAAAAAAGTGTCTAAGAGGGTCGCTTTGGGGGACTTTCTTGTGTAAAAATTGACCTTCAAATTGTGCTGATAAATCAGCCTATTTACTAACGGTTTTCTTAAAACTATGAATCACAAAGCGAACCCATTTAATATAGAAGATAGTAAATCTAGTTTTTGTTCAGTTAGAAGTCGAGAGGCGTGAGAATAGTTACTATTATACACCTAGTTAATTAGTTCACTGGAATATACGTGTGACTACGTTAATTAGCGTTTATTATTAACATCTATTAATGGTGTAATGTAACAGTTTATCTTACTGTTATTTATCATTTAAATTACTTATTTACTTTTACAATATATATTTAGATACCTATAGAAGAGCCAAAACTGATACTTTAAGTAAAAGTGTAATTTTTCAAAGAAATCCTAAACAGCTTGTATGATCAGATGTACATAATTATGCCAGCAAAACAACTTTCTCGAATTTGTAAAATTTTCCTAATCGAAAATGAATCTGGTTCTTTTGTGATAAAGTTGAAAATCCATAAAATAATCATATAAAAAAACAAGATTTTTAAAAAAAAATTATTGAAAAATAATTTGCATAAATTGTTTTTTTTATTAAACATACAATTACGTTAGTCACAATATGGCACCAAGGCAATCCTATTCTTAATTTAAACGCACAGTACTACCAGATTATGTGTCTTTTAAAAAAAAGAAAAATTTAGTAGCAGTATTATATGACATCATATCCGCCAATATTCCTGGCAGCTAACAAAAACAAAACAAAAAACCACAGAATAAAAAATAAAACTTCATTTAACCGCCATGTTTGCTAAAGTGTCAGAAGACTATCAAGTTGATTGCCATGAGATCATCGTGATGTCATTGTGTACCGTCTGCCTTTTACCTGCAGTATATTGTATGCAGGTTTTAACAATGTCTAAGCCAATGACATTATAAGTAAAAAGGTGTAGATACGTTATACGCGCTCAGAAAGTGACGCGCTCAAATGTGGTCAATTGACAAACCTTGACTATATTTGTCTCTTTTTCACTTGCGATGCCATCCTACTTTAGCGACTAATCGTGATGTAGTGTGCTATTGCAATATTTAGTTATTCATGTGTGCGTTAGTGTGCTGTTTTTGAAGGTAGAATGTCGTGTAGGTAACGTATCTATTAATTTATAATATCATTCGGTCTCCTCTCTCAGGTCTGCTGGAAGAAATTTCTTTTAGAAATAAGCAGTGCCTTTTTTTCCTCTTTAAAAATTTTCCTGTATATATCTGTGTGTGTACATAAATAAGTAAATAAATCATAGGTCTAAGCGATCACAATATTTACGAAAACGACAATATCTGTACCTGTTAACTAGCTCCATCACAGTTTCGTTCTAAAGAGGTCGCGTAGTAAATAGCCATAGACATAGAGTATGGCCTTTTTTTTAAATCGTGGTTAAATCATCAAATGAGTCCTCGCACCCAGGGCAGGGCAGGACTACAATCCAAAGTGTCCTTCAATAGCCCATTTTAGCAAGTAATTATTTACCATTTTATTACTTTGCCTACTCAGCAAATTCCTCATTCGCTCCAAAATACTCTGGTATCCATCAAAATGGTTTCATCGACCGATTTGTCAAGCACTTGGCCGACTCACGGTATCGACTCGCAAATTACTCAGAATCGATTCTTCCGGAAAATCGATATAATCGGTTGCGTAATCGGTATCAAGTGCGATTCGGGTTGCAACGATTTTTGAGTAAAGTTCGTGATATTTTGGTGTCATTTGGCTGTATGGACAAATTCCTTTGCTTAACCATTGTTTCAAATTATAAGTAAAAGAATTGCACGTTTTATTGTTTTTTGTTTTAATTTCTTGGTATTTTGTGAAAGTATTCATTTCAATTATTATTGCTTAAATTGTAACGTAGTATTCAAATAAGTGCAAACAATTTTGCGACATTCTGATATCATTATTTTCCAAGTAAAAAATCAGGGTCGCGTGACTAACGAATCACCGTGACCCCGGAACGTAAAGGGGTATTGAAGGAGCATCGTGGGTTTTGGCCAACACGAGTCTGACAGTCCCTCCCATCCAGATCTGTGAGGGAGGACCCATTTGACGATTTTACCTCGTAAAATATATGGGCTTCAGGACTCCGCAATAATAGTCTTTTTGTATTCTAATTCAAAACAGCTTCCATACAAAGAAGCTCGTTCAAGCTCATAATATGCCTTTCCATACAAAACTACATAAATTCCAATCAAAAGCCTAGAGAAATGTATAGAGCCGCCTCATAACTAGTAATTTGCCGCCTTTCGCCAGTGCTGACCTCTAGTGGCGAAAGCCGGCAAGGTCACAACTATTGATATGTTAGCCGCTCCATGTTTAGGCTCAAGTGCGGTTATAAACCCGGGTTTAAGACCGGTAGTTTGTTTACAACTTGTAAATACTCGGTTAGTTAGAAAGGTGCTAAAGGATTAACAGTTTGTATTACCATCGGTAAGTACGTAAAGCCGCTGTTTCCGGCTGTTAGTTGTAGATCTTTGACAGTCGTTTCTGTTGCTCATAAGCTTGACAGTCTGACAACCAGTCTTACCGTAGGGTATCGTTTACACAGTTACTGAGTTGTGGAGGTTCGATATAGCAGTCGCTCCATGTAAAATACTGATATTCAGCTGCAACCGACTCGCAAAAGGAAAGTTCTCAAATTGGCAAATTCTCAGATTTTATAATTTGAATCGAAATCGCCAATCGATCAATCAATCGGCAAAACTGTGATGACAACGATAACACTATGAAAAGGAGGCCGATAAAAATATTTGGTGCGTTATTTAAAAAAAAAATGAACATCAACTGTCAAACAGCCATAATGCAACCTCATTGACACCAGGACACAGTCTAACCTAAACAGTACACCCAGTGGCACTGCTAACAGTACCGTAACCATGTAGGCTGTGTAAAAAACAAAAAGCGCGCGCTAAAAGGAATGTGACCGGTTGAGCTAGCCTTGCTTGGAGGGCAACTGGTAGTGGACATTGTTGGTGCAGACTAGCTGAGACGTTTGCACAGGTTGTGTATTGTTAAACTTGTATTTTAAGCTAGTTTTGGACGCAAGGGTAAGGTTAGTTCGGGTGGTTGGTCTATGAGGAAGAGGGGATATTTCTTAGCTGTGGTAAAATAGGTTGAGTTATTCTTTGAAACTTGTCTTTGCTTTGTATAGGAAAGTATTTTTCTTTGTAAGTCGTGAAACAATTATTCATAAAACAAAATAAGTTCATTTAAGTACAATATTCTAATTTAATTACTATGTATTGAAATGAAAATTTTGTTTTTTGCGCCACTTATTCGCACCCAGGAAACGTTTATAGTTTTTATGGGACCGGCCTATGTTATGTTTAGTTCAAAAATCCATGGCCAAATGAAAAATACAACCCTTTGTATGAATCAAATAAATATAAAAAACATTTAGGACTTATAATATTATTTCGAAGCTGTGAAAAACCTACTTATATCTTACCTGCCAAATTTTAATCTTACTATCTTGAAGTATTATCTCTGTATTCCCGTTGTCCCCTTAGGCCATGCTCCCGTTAATAGGGGAAAAAGGGAATTCAATAAAAATAATTTGAATTACTTTCCTTTGCCCCTGTACGCTGTCCCAGTTACTTTTCTTGTACCTAATAATAAATAATGTTGTACTCAATTTTCCAACGAAATCATTTGTAAAATATCAATAGAAGCTAACAAATAAAACAGATTGTGCTTAATTCACGACCATGAAGTTACACTCAATGGAGTGATGCAACTTGGTGACGTAACATCCGCTCAATAAACACCTGGTTTGAGCGCACTTCGATCTCAGCTTTTCTTTGTATCGTTTAGGGCCAGTTGTTTGATCATGAGTTAAAATAACAATTTATTAATTCCATTACATCATCACATAAAAAAAAACAGGTACGGGATTTTAACAATAGTTTGTTTTTCTAAACGTTACACTAGGAATTTCTCTTGTATTGTGGATGAGTTAGTAAACATGCCAAACACACACACAAACACCCAAAACAACTACTTTAATATCATAAGCATAAAAAATATTTTCTGTGCAGAGATTATAACCGCCGATTATAACACGCAGCGTAGAAGTAGGAGTAACAGTCCAGATATTTTTTCCCGTTTGTTGCCAGTGGTGACTTTCGGGATATTTCCCATTTGACGCCAGTGGTGACAAATGGGAACAGACGGTTTATCGCCATTGCGTCAACTGTCCTGTCATTATATTTAATTATGTTGTCTTTGTGTCTTGACAACTACTAACAAGGTGTAACAAACTTATTTTTACAAATTATAAACCTCTTTTTTTCCAAAAAAATGTGAAAACACTTGTGAAATATTTTAGCGTTGCGTCGCTAAGTGAGAGTGGGTGTCTGTTGGCATGCATATGCTAAAATATATAAATATTACTTGTTTGAATTACGTCTTATTATGTAACTTTTTTGAGATATTTTTAAGTCTCTATTGCCGTCAAAAATCAAAAGTTTTGACCAGCGAAAACAACATTTTAATAATAACACACATTCACTTCGTAACATTGTGTTTTAGCTTTCAGAGGTCGTGGAACTGTCTAAACGGGTAACAGTCACGCCAGAACGTAAAGGGCTATTGAATGAAGGACACCGTGGATTTTAGTCATTACGAGTCTAACAGTCGCTCCTGTTCCGCCATGGGTAGAAGGACTCGTTTGATGGTTTCACCACGTAAAAAAAATGCCTCACTCATTTAAAAAAAACTTAATTCATTTCTCAGTGTAGCCTTTGCCCACTAGTGGCACAGTAACTACTTTAATAATAATTTTCTATAACAATCTCATCCCATGTATTATCCATACAAATCACACAACTCCAAACATCACAATGTCAATACCAATACATATTCAATGCAGTAACATTGAGTCCAAAATAATAGCAACGCACAGTTTTCTCTCACGTTCCGCTAGAGGTCGCGGGTGACGCATGTGGGTGGGGCTAGCAATCAATGCTGAGGAGTAATTAGTGTATTGATTAGAGGTACTAATCTTTATAGATATAGCAGTAAGAATGTAACAGGTTTAACATATTTTGTGGACTAGCTTCTGCCCACCACACAATTATCTATTTCATTGCCTGCTTTCGACTTCATCTCGGGCTTACATTCGTCTACTCGTTTGTACTACTATTATTCGATAATCTTTTTTTCATATATGCCAGTTATAATAACTTCTTTTCACCATGTCTTGTGTGTAGTTGCATTTTTCTTTGATATTTATAATTCAATAAAATATTTCAATACGACATGAAACGAATCAATTATTTTTATATTAGTTTTTACAATAAAATTGTAAAAACTCAATAAAAAAGTCAAGATTTTATTTTTACAATAACTGATGAATGTATTTTTATTGATTTGAAAGTCAGAATATATTTCCAATTTGATCACCATTTCATTTTGGCCGCTTGTGTAAGTTTACTAAAGTATGTTTTTAACATTCTTATTATCTATTTCACAAATAGAAATCGTTATCCTTAACTTTGAATGACACTATGAGTACAGCTTATCCTAACAAGGCAAGTAAACGTGAAGAATAACTAATTCTTTACACAAACATGGTTCTAATTCTAACCTAGGTTGCGATACGTTAATTATGTCAATAGGTCAACGATCCTTAACAATGCTAGAAGGTCTGAACACACTAATATAATAATTATTCACGTGTTTTAGCGGAAAAAATCAGGTTGGACTGTGCGATATTAGGTTTAGGGTCCGCTCGCCCCTTGGATCTTGCCCCTTATGATTAAAATGACCGACTCGCCCCCTTCACTTTTAGATACGCTGACTCGCCCCCGATTGTTAATAAGTTAAAAGTACTGTAAGCAACACAAGTTTTTAAATATTTAAATAAATGTTGTTTGCTTACAACTTCGAGCGTCTATTCCCATTTCTCCCTACTGGCTTTAACACCAGTGAGGCGAGGCTATTAGAAGCTAACAAAAAGTATTAGGCTAGCATGAGTTCAAGGTAGTCTGTATTTAAATAATTCTAAAGTTTACCTGAAACTGCCTTGTTCTTTGACTATCCAACAAAAGTACTAGGCTAACATAAATACAAAGTGGTAATCATATTTTTGGGTAGATATAAAGATTACCTAAAATTGTTTTGTGCAACATTAACCAGCAAAAGTACTAGGCTAGCATAGGCCCAAAGCGGTATGTATTTATATAATTCTGGATAGGCAGTTTATTAGTTGAATGTTTTTTTTTAATCATGAACTGGGTCCGGGTTGGCGAAGGTTAGGTTAGGTTCGGAATCACCCAGAAATATTTAAAAAAATACCATTTTGAACACATGATAGCCTAGTACTTCTGGTAGCAAGTCAATGAACAAGACAATTTCAGGTAATTTTTCAACTTTGAACTTATGCTTGCTTAGTACTATTGCTGATTACAGCCATTGTCTAATTGTCCCTATTTAGTAGATATCTTTAGTTTTTTTGCGAAAATGTGGTCTCACAAATTGTTTTACGACGTAATGCAACTCTCTCAACAGGTAGCACAAACCATCAAACAATCACAAGTATCACGACGAGTTTGTGAGATTACAAATATAGTTGACTAAAGTAATCAAAGTAATCATTCTTACTGTAAGCATTTTTCTGTCTGACTGTACCTTTCTTGGTTAAATTTCAATGGAAATGCCGCAAGGGGCGAGTGGGTACACCAAAATAATTATTTTAATGTCAATTTTCAACTCGCCCCTTCATAAGGGGCGAATGGGTACACCAAAATAAATAAATACGGGGCGAGTCGGTCATTTTAATCATAAGGGGGCAAGATCCAAGGGGCGAGCGGACCCTACACCCGATATTAGGTGCGTCCAACCAGAGCGAGCAGCATCACGAGGTATGCGTCGCGAGGAAACTGCCTCGCGAGGCCGCTTGCTCTGTGTGGACGCACCGTCCTGTTTCTCGACCGAGGCACGATACACGAAACATACGCTAGCAAAACAAAATGCCGATACTTGATGGTTCGGGCGCGCGGTCGCTCATGCGCGGCAGCGCGCGCTCTTGCCTAGACCGAGACACGTCCACACTAACCGAGCTCCTTCGGCAAATGCCTCGCGAGGCTGTTCGCTCTATGTAAACGCACCTATTGACTTGTTAAAAACGTCATATAGAAAAGAGGCAGGACGTTATTGTAAGCTAAGCAGTTAATAACTAGATAGTTTAAAAAGCTCTTCAATATACCGTTACAATATTAGAATAATATTCACTACGTGTTTATAACGTTATAACGGGTTACAAACCAATAACTTGTGTGTAGCCGAATAGTCTACCGTTTTTGTCATATTAACCTATTTATTTTATATTTAAAGTATTTTAAATATGTTAGTTATGTTATTGAAGATGCTGTACCTACATATTTTAAAACTAGTTTTTTTTTAAAGCTTAACGGTTTCCACGATTCGTAATTTAAAAGTTAAGGCGCGTGTCTATTCTAAGTCTTGCATACAATTATGACGTCACATTTGCATATAATTCGCTTAAAATGGAAACATCTTTGCGAGACTGTGCAAATCGCATGCAGGTTTTACTTGCATAGTTCCCAATAGTGAAGGTTGACAGTTACTTGAAACAAAATGTTGACGCTCTTTGAAGCGCGCGTCTAGAGGGCCGAAGCCTGCCGGAGTCGGAGCCTGCGGGACTTATTTCATTACCGTGACCCCGGAACATGAGGACTCATTTGATGACTTAACCAACAAAAAAAGAGTTCAAACTGCTTTTACCTTGTGACTTATATGACGGTTTCAATTTCAAGTCTTTTTAGGTTCAAATTGCATACAATTTGCAACTTGTATAAAAGTAACTTGTATAATGGAAATGCGCCCAATAGTCCAATAAAAAGTTCAGCGACTAGGCCGCAAGTGAAATAAAATCGTAAACACTAAAGTTCGGTGGAATGCCATCCGACTTTTGCCGTTCGTGCGACAAGCTGCATGCGGCGGACATTGAGTATTATTACTAGGTATAGAGACGACACCACGTATCACCACTATGTCCCGTTCAGGATGAGTGCGCGCGCACAAGTTCATTTAATTGTTTGACAGCTCTGTGGCGTGCTCTAGCCATCCTGGATGGGACACAGTGGTCATGCGTGGTGTCGTCTCTATACGTGGTAGTAATAGCTCAATGGCGGCGGATGACTAAAATCGACTGTTTAATAGGCAATTTACACGAGGCAATTTAGTTATGCGGCTTAACCTTGGGGCGTATATCCCCGTAATAAGGTTAGTTGCAGGGGATCGATCAACGCATGTGGTTGTTTTGGGCTATATTCTTCTACTAAATTGCACTAAAAGATCCCTTTTCCATAGAAATGCTTCCAAAGACAGACCGTATGTTAGAAAAGTAAGAAAACTTATTACTAATTACTGTACATCAAAATGTACCTGTCAATTCAACCTTCATAATGCCGACGCCGCTCTTTCAAGTCGATACGTTGAATCAATGTTTCAATCAACTCTGATTTGATGATTGATTGTCTGACCCGTTAATGTTCGCGCTCCGATGGTTGCCTCGGAACTAATGCTGAATTATGACGCTGTATTTCCAATTGATATTTAATATGAACTTGAATTAGGATTTGTATTATGTGTGAATTATATGTTTTCTTTTGATGTTTGGAATTACGAAATAAAATGTTTATGGAATACAATACATACCTACTTATGAATCTTTTTACAATGTTTTTTTCAAAACCAAAGTTTTATACAATGTGTAACGTTAAAAGCGCAAAACCTCTCGTGAGGTAACTCAGCCAATGCTACTGAACAATGTTTGTTCTATAACTTTTGGAAATTCGCGGAAAAGAAAATAGTTTTTCATACTGATGGGCTCGATAAATTCTCATTTTGTGTGAAAAATCATTTTTTTTTTTTGCGAATTTCCAAAAGTTTTATAACAAACATTGTTCAGTAACATGTGCTGAGTTACCCCACGAGAGGTTTTGCGCTTTTAACGTTACACGTTGTATAGACGGACGCAGTCATGTCTAGCCACGTTTACATGTTACGAGTATTATGTTTAGGCAAGTCTTGCATACAAGTACGACGTCACATTTGTATACAAGTGGCTTGATTGGACAATAAACAAAATGTACAAGTTTAAACTACTAAGGGTTTATTCAAGTTGTATACAATTTGTAACTTGTATAATGTAAACGCAGCCTTACAGCAAAATTATGCATCTGTTTAAAAACATTTACATATGTACAAACAAACAATTTCCTCTACGATTAACACAATGGTTAACGAATGCATGATGAATTTGTTTATCAATTCTATTGACACACAAAACAAACAGATTATCCTCCTACGCAACGACTTTGGAATCTTCCCAAATATAGCATCGATTAGTGGGAGATTAATTTGTTTCACATTGATTTTCGAATGATCATTAGTAATTGATCCTAATTGACTGAATTATACATGCATTTTACCTGCTAACACAATAATATTTTTGGTAAAAGTGCACTATTATGTATGCAATTGGGAAGAGGTTAGGCATAAGATCGTCGACTGCATCATTAACAGTGGAGAAAGTGCTCTAAATGTTTTTTTTTTTAACGTATTTTTTAAGCAATATAGCCCAAAAGCATAAACTGAGACCTGAAAAGATGATATTTGACCTATTGTCTGTACAGTGCGGATTCAGAAGTTGATAGGCGCTATAAAATATGCATGCTTATCCACTTTTGATCGTCCCTGTCTTTCAAACTAAACTAGAATCTCTAGGTTTGAATATTGAAATAATTACGCGTAAAACGGTTTAGGCAGTTTCGATTTATTTCTAAACTTGCTGAACGAATTCGATTTAACAAAGTTTATGTACTTGTTGTAGTTTCAATATCATAATAATATTTTACGCCATGAAGATGATACAAAAAGTTTATTGAGTAATTCTAATTTTCACGCCTACTGAAATAGTTTTTGTCACAGTATATTTTTTTTTTAATTTTGTATATAGGTAAGCATCATTGGTTTTTGGGTCTAATAGTTTTGTAAGTAGAATATTTAATAAATAGATGCGCCTCTATTTATTAGGGTTATAGGCCGTGAAATGTAAATTACCTGAATCACATTACACGAGATTGATTTTTTCTATAACCATTATTGCTTTTATGAGAACCATAGAGATACACTAAGCGCGCGAGTTGAATGCAGAGCTTAGGAATGCGATAGTGCTGTTGACAAGGATGGCAAAGTACTACACTGCAGGCGCGTGAGGTGGGGCGTGCGGGTAGCGGGGTGCTCTTCACCTCAGACCCCGACTGCATTCAATTCGCGCGCTATCTGTAAGTATATGAGTTTTTTTAAAGATTAAAGCAAACGATTCGAATGACCTGTCTAGTCTGTATCTGGGGGCACGGCAGTGCCCCGCCAAGACGAGCTACTCATTTATCGGGAATGATTATCTAATCGTGTTACAAAAGTTAAGATGCTCTTTGCTGTTGATTATTTGTAATTCATTTTAAACGCAAAATAACTATAAACATGTTGTTTAATAAATATTTATGATTAAATAAAGAAATAATACTCGTATTTATCCATATGTCAGTGATCGTTGTATGCCACTCCGAGGTCGACAACATTTTAATAAATTCTAATTGTTATATTATTTATTCCTGATTCTTTGTTTTCTTTGTTCGAAGAATGCGTAGTGAATTTAATGTTTTCCTTTATCTAATAGATTGGCAGACTTGTATTGGCTCTTTATGGAATGTTGTAACTGTTCAGTTTGCTAATGACATATACATATACCTATACTATTTCAAAGTTATATACCTACTTACTAATATAAACAAATGACAAATTATAAAGATTGATATTATCCTGTCAACAAAAAAATATATATGTATAATTATTTTGACAATTAATTTGTGATCTATTTCCTTTTTATTTTTTTATTATTATAAGAACTTTTTGACACCAAATTACTTGAAACTAATCAGTCCGTCTGCTCTGCCCTGGGTGGAAGGACTTATTAGATGAGTTTACTACGAAATATTAAGTTTCTTTTCTGGCTGATAATACATTTTTTTTAAACTACAGTTACATGGTTATATTTCCTGAAACATTTATACATTTTGAAAGTTACAGTTATCATCTGAAAATAACAACAATCACATTCCTTAGTATCTTATCTTTCAAAGATATTTCCGGTAATAAATCTTTTAGAAAGGAATTCCTCACATTCCATGTTTATTCTCAGATATTGATTTCGAAACCATTGAAGAAATGGGTTATCTTTGCGATTACCCAATACTTACTGATTGACAGTTAAAGGAAGTCATAAATACTTATCTGTCATTCAAACAGATATATTTTAGACAGAAACAGGGTTATTTTTGAGGAAAGAAATCAGTTGCAAATGGGATTCGAAACCGCGTCTTCTGGATAAGTACTCCATATGCCTTACCAATAAGGCTTTTGCAACTCACACTTGCAAGCTGACCAATCATCTTTACGATGCGCATAGCATGTTTTAATGCGTTCAAAAATAATTAAGAAACAGGTTTTAACCTTATTGAAGAAAATAAAAACGAATTCTCTTGGTCGCGGGACTTACGAATTACCGTGACCCCGGAACGAAAAGGGCTGTTGAAGGACACCGTGGATTTTAGTCAGTACGAATCTGACAGTCCTGCTCTACCCTGGGTTCGAGGACATATTTGATGATTTTACCGTGAAAAAGTAAGTTTCTTTTCTGGCTCCCTAACAACGTAAGCAGCTTATATTTCTGAAAAAACGATTTTGTCCTGAGTCCCGATTTTGTCCGATATCCTGACTCCTGACATTCTACATCCCTGAAATTGAAGGGGATTCTATGAAATTATGAGTAATACTAATAAGTAGGTAACCGGTAATAAATACCTACCAAGTGCCTCTGAAGTATAAATTAATTACATACTCCTTTTCTTGGTAGTGAAATCATCAAACCAGACCTCTCGTCATGGGTGGAGCGAAAGGGACTGACAGACTTGTGTTGACAAAAATCCACAGTGTTTCTTCAATTGAAATTTACGTTACAGGGTCACGGTTCCCCGTTTGGACAGTTTCAGGACCCCGTTTTCAAGCGTTTGGGCCTATGTGGGGTTTCATCGAGAATGTAAATAATCCTGAAGCCGTATAAGAAACGATATACAACGTGTAAAGTTAAAAGCGCAAAACCTCTCGTGGGGTAACTCAGCACATGTTACTGAACAATGTTTGTTATAAAACATTTGGAAATTTGCAAAAAAAAAAAAGATTTTTCATACAAAATGAGAAATTGATCGAGCCCATCAGTATGAAAAACTATTTTTTGTTTCGCGAATTTCCTAAAGTTTTATATTTTTACATTGTTCAGTAGCATTGGCTGAGTTACCTCACGAGAGGTTTTGCGCTTTTAACGTTACACGTTGTATAATCAAGAATTAAATAAACAGTTAAAGAAATATTTAAACAATTTTCGTTTTGTCTACCCACTTTAACTTATCGACAACACTGCTGTTACTAAAACGGAACTATCTTGTAGATAAATAAAACATGTATGAGAACTTAGCACAGAATTCCGCTACTTGTAAACACTTCATTTCAACTTTGAACCTTAACTTTTAAGCAATTGAGTTTAGATTAGCTTGTATATATAATAGATAGCGCTCGTCGCAAACTTATTGTGACCTTTAAACTTTTGAAGTTAGAGTTGAATTTCCTTTGAAATAAAAGTTATAAGCTTTACTAATGGGTACAAAAACTTCAGGAATGATATCATTGCTGAATCTTCACGCTTTTACCGTTTACGGCTTAGACAGAAACAATAGCTACCAATGTTCGTATCGATAACGTGTTATAGTATATGGGAGTTGAGAGTACATGCATTATTTATATACTTATATCTTTGAAAATGTTCTAACTATAACCTTTACACCTTCCCAACCAATTGGCTTTGTTAAAGGCCCCCTTTTTTACATAGGGAAGGTCTGAAAAATGTCTTAAACCCTAATTTGATTATATTTTCCAACAGAATTGAGACTTTTATCCATGTCCTTCTCGCGAAAATGTTGATACAGTCTTCAGTAAACATTTTTTTTAAATTAATACACACAGGTGGACAATCACCATGACCTCTCCCTATGTCCGTTTCCGACAAAATATTTAACAAAATTTCAGGATGACCCGTTTATTTTATTGGTATAGACTTGAATAGGTATCAAACAAACAAAATTACTTTCACATTAAATTATTAAGTGATAACTTATAGATCTATGTGGCCCTGGAACGCAAATGACATCCTAAGGAATATGTTGAACCTGTAGTCAGAAGAACTGTGACAGTACCTTCCGCTCCACAAGGAGTGACGAATCTTTTGAAAGTTTTTATAACCAAAATAAAAATTGGATATTTTATCTACAAAATGTATTACTCTTTCTAATTTATTTAATTAGGTACGAACATAACAAAGAATCCTAATTAAGCATCACCATCATATAAAAACTCGCGCGTGGCACACCAGGTGTCCGTGCGCCTGCGCCGGTCGTTGACTGCGCATGCGCGGAGTGCCGCCCGACTTTTTGTTCAGCAACCTTCGATAAAGTACTGATTGTAAGTTAGGTAATAGGTAGCATGAATTGAGCTAAGTGTAGAAGTTATAAAAATAAATAAATAAATATTCCACAACTATCACACAAAGCCATCTAAGCAAGCCCAAACTAAGCAAAACTTGTGTTATGGGTACTAGACAACTGATAAACATACTTATATATTTCTAAATACATACATATTATAGATAAATTACACCCAGACACAGAACAAACGATCATGCTCATCACACAAACATTTGTCCTGGATGGGAATCGAACCCACGACCTCTGGCATAGCAGTCAGGGTCACTAACCACTAGACTAACAGGCCAGTCAAACAAAATCAAACAAAATGTACTAAAAAGTTCGTTATTTTTAAAGCAGGTAATGCATGTGAAATTATGCACTTGGCGGGGTACGAATCGACGACCTACAACTCGTAAGTCGGGACCGATGCTACTGGGCCACCACTGTTCTATTCTATCTACGCTCTACACAATAATCTATGCATGCAAACTAAAAACAAACTCCACACCTAGAATGCAGCCATTAACACATAAAACCTAGGAACTAACTAGGTACTAACCGTGGCCGCGCTACGTCCTAACAACCGTTACCTTTCCTGTCCTAGGCTGAGTACTAGATACCTAGGCTAGCTAGCTATCTGGCTGCCTAGCTATCTAAGGTACAAGGCAGGCGATAGACTACCTGCTGTTGTTTTTTTTTTAATTGGTAGAATCATCCAATGAATGAAATAGGGGCAGGAAGATGATGATAAGTATGCGGACTGCGATGTTGCGAATATTCGCATCCGCATATATACATGCGAATACGAACGAGTGAAATATACCAATATTTGGAACTCCTTCTACAACACATTTCATTAATTCTTATCTGGTTTCTTCCTCTCCATTCATTTTTTATTCAGTCTGGCTTTATGTTGCCATTCAAAATTAAGATATGAAGTTCGATCATTTATTTAAATGTTTTTATCAAACGACTTTAAACTGAATATTCGAATTCGCATCAGCGAATGTCAAAATTCGAACATTCGGAACAACACTAATGCGGACACAATTAAGTGAAACAGCGGGTAGTTGGTAGTACACTGAGTTTATTTGGCAAGCGACACTTTTTATATAGGTGTGGATGCAACCACTCTCATAATTATTACTAAGTACTATTACTACACAACATGAATGAATCATCTAATCAATCCTTCCACCCTAGGTGGTTTTTTGTACTAATAATTAAAAAAAAATGTACTAATAGGTACAAAAAAAATTCACCCACAGTGGTTTAGAAATATTTGGTAGTTACGGTACGATCAAACTGCATCGGGAGAAGACTGACCAATTTTATTTGCCTCTATTCTACCAGGAATAGACTGTTTTTTCTATAGAATTCGACATTTTGAGTTTCGATTCGTCTGAAGAATACAAGCGTTTTCTACTTTTTAAACATCGCTACGGTTAAATAGAAGTCTGTGTTTTTTTCATATTGTCTATTTTTTCGTAGACAAACCCCGTCATTTCAGTGTCACACGTGTAGATAGTCTCTAGTATATTCATTAGTATTGTAGAAATTACATATTAAAGTTGCTAGGTTTTGTGTGGTTATAAAGATCAGGATTATTTTTTGTCATATTAAATTTGTGGAATAATCGTGCTTTTAGTTTACCTTTTTAGGTAGATACTAGGAAATGACCCAACCTTGAATTAGACAAGCTTTGGTCGTGCGTTTCTGCAGCAGAACCACGTAAAATAATTAATTTTATCTACGTGCGTGTAACCATTGATTTGACGCATTTTTTAAGAATATTTTTAGGTTGCTAAACTATTTCATAATGTTTGAAGGTCAAGGAATGGCGATTTCCACAAAATATCACCTTGTTTTGTTTAATTCGTGTGTCTCTAATTATTATTAAAACAATGTCAAGTTAAGTAACGATGGTCGCGGGCCTTATTTCCATCACCGTGACCCCGGGACGTAAAGGGCTATTGAAGGACACCGTGGATTTTAGTCAGTACAAGTCTGACAGTCCGTCCCACCCTGCCTTGGGTGAGAGTGTAGCGACTTAAGAGATCTACAAAAAGGACGGAGAAACTAAGATGCAAAAATACCTACATCGCGCAATCAAAGTTATCCTCGACATTAGAACACATAGAATATTCCGACTATGAATGTAGGGCAGAAAGCCCACCAGACACAACACCCGTCTGGTTGGAAGGTACCTTCCTTTTCACCGGGTAGTGAGGAACTTTACTCTCTGTTCCTCCTACCCCCAAAAAAGGACTCATTTGATGATTTTACTACGCAAAAAAAAAAAGTTAAGTAACGATGTGACGTCATGTAATTATGGTTAAGTTTGTCTAAAAATTCAGATTCTTAGCTATGTGCATTTGTCGGGATGCCTTCAGAATTGTATGGAGAACATACACGTTAGGGTTTGCATGCGAACACACGAGAATGAACGATTAGATTCTGCATTGCGTGTCGCAAGTTCAACTACCATACATATCAAATTATAGGGGAAGCTTACGCTCAATGAAATATCAATAGCCAAAAAAGACATAAGTGCCATAAATACCTGTTACAAGCAGGTAGTAAGTATGGTGTAGGGTCCGCTCGCCCCTTGGATCTCGCCCCTTATGATTAAAATGACCGACTCGCCCCGTATTTATTTATTTTGGTGTACCCATTCGCCCCTTATGAAGGGGCGAGTTGAAAATTGACATTGAAATAATTATTTTGGTGTACCCACTCGCCCCTTGCGGCATTTCCATTGAAATTTGACCAAGAAAGGTACAGTCAGACAGAAAAATGCTTACAGTAAGAATAACACTACGTTTGATTACTTTAGTCAACTATATTTGTAATCTCAAACTCGTCGTGATACTTGTGATTGTTTGATGGTTTGTGCTACCTGTTGAGAGAGTTGTATTACGTCGTAAGACAATTTGTGAGACCACGTTTTCGCAAAAAAAAACTAAAGATATCGCGAAAATAAAGACAATTAGACAATGGCTGTAATCAGCAATAGTACTAAGCATGCATAAGATCAAAGTTGAAAAATTACCTGAAATTGTCTAGTTCATTGACTTACTACCAGAAGTACTAGGCTATCATATGTACAAAGTGTTATTTATTTAAATATTTCTGGGTCGATTAACTGAAATTATCTTGTTCATCCACTTACCAGCAAAACTACTAGGCTAGCATAAGTTCAAAATGGTATTTTTTTAATATTTCTGGGTCGATTCCGAACCTAACCTTATCTAACCTTAGCCAACCCGGACCCAGTTCATGATTTAAAAAAAAACATTCAACTAATAAACTACCTACCCAGAATTATATAAATACATACCGGTTTGGGCCTATGCTAGCCTAGTACTTTTGCTGGTTAATGTTGCACAAGACAATTTCAGGTAATCTTTACATCTACCCAAAAATATGACTACCACTTTGAACTTATGTTAGCCTAGTACTTTTGTTGGATAGTCAAAGAACAAGGCAGTTTCAGGTAAACATTAGAATTATTTAAATACAGACTACCTTGAAGTCATGTTAGCCTAATACTTTTTGTTAGCTTCTAATAGCCTCGCCTCACTGGTGTTAAAGCCAGTAGGGAGAATTGGGAATAGATGCTCGAAGTTGTACGCAAACAACATTTTTTTTTTTTTTTTTAAACTTGTGTTGCTTACAGTACTTTTAACTTATTAACAATCGGGGGCGAGTCAGCGTATCTAAAACTAAAGGGGGCGACTCGGTCATTTTAATCATAAGGGGCAAGATCCAAGGGGCGAGCGGACCCTACACCGTAAGTATAACTCACTTTCCCCACAAAAATACCTGTTATCAATATCACCCAAAATACTCTGACACGATTAACCATAAACGAACGAAGAGCAAAAACAACCAAATTATTGTAGACTTTCGCTCTCCTCTTCTTCGACATCTTCTCTCAATTCGTCATACATTACTAGTTTTGTTAGACTTCATATCTACATGTGGAGTTGTGAGCCAGCATTGGATGTAAAACATTAGTTAATGTTGTGGTGGTAGCTTCATCGCGTGGTAAGGTAGTGCTTTCACAGATATTTGTAACGGGTATCAGGTTTTTTTACGTAATTATTTTTAAATATTATTTGGAGACGATTTCATACGTGCAAGAACTCAATAATTCATTTTGTTTGACACTTTTGAATGATATCTTATACTGGGAAGTCGAAGCCTTTCTTTTTTTGTAATGCAGCGCGCGTTACATGACCATGCGTATTTCTATTCTACCAAGAATAGACAAAGTTATTTCTATATGATTGGATTTTTTATGTCCAGGTATTTGTCTATTCTTCGGTCGACATCACCGTCTTTTTTAATCTTATCCATTTCATACTAACTTTTATAAGACTTCTGCCATGTGTAGCCATTCTATTGTCTACTTAATAATAGACAATATACCTATAATAAAAAAAGACCTGTTAGTATGGCAATATTTTTAAATTAAATAATGTCATAATACTCCATTAACTTTTTTAACAAATCACAAATCTTAAACTTTCAGTGCCCGATCAGAAAGCCTCAAAAGTCTTAAGCTTGTCAGTTATAAACCGTTTACTCACACCTCTTTCTTTCCCAGCGTATAACTTACCCTCTGCTGGGACACAGGCCTACTAATCATGGTAACTTGGTTACCCTAAAGGGATACTTGTGCTAACTAAATAATTATATACCAAAATAATGACTGCGTGTGAAGATCAATGGTCTATGGCGGGAGCGTTGACCTCAGCATCCATAGACAAGATTTTTAGTGCCTTAGGCGGTAGTGATGTGCAATTAAGGCTTAGTCGATTATGATATGAAGATTATACGGTTGTCGATGTTTAGTAACAGTTTCGATTAAAGAGATTTGTTTTTTATTCATTTTTGGTTCTATTTTTAGTAGAGATTAGATTTGGGCTGTTGGATCACGCTTTATGTAAAATAATAATAATAATATTCCACAACTATCACACAACGCCATCTAGTCCCAAACTCCCAAGCTAAGCAGAGCTTGTGTTATGGGTACTAGACAACTGATAAACATACTTATATATTTCTAAATACATACATGTTATAGATAGATTACACCAAGACACAGAACAAATGATCATGCTCATCACACAAACATTTGTCCTGGGTGGGAATCGAACCCACGACCCCCGGCATGGCAGTCAGGGTCACTAACCACTAGACCAACAGGCCAGTCAAAATTTTATCGAATACTCTATTATTGACTGTAGTAAACAAATTAACATAATCTACGATCATTAAATAGTGAGCCAGTACCTAACAGTACGCCTACATTTTGCCAGCTATAGCAAGCAAGCAAGCAATCAGCCTAAAACGTTCCCACTGCTGGGACACAGGCCTCCTCTCTTGTGAGGGAGTGGGCTATAATCCACCAGCTATACTTAAGTCCAATTAGCTTAGAATATAACCTTAAATCATCAAAATCATTTCAGCTATTTTGACTTGAAAACAAAAAAAAAACACACGTTTTCCCATTTATAATATAAGATGGATTTCGTAGCGGCTTCCACATTTTTTTATGTAAACTTTAAAATCAAAATATGTATAAAATCCGCAGTAGCTTCCCGTTTTTTGTTATCTTCTATTTAAAGCCCTTCTTTGTGGTTGTA
Source organism: Agrotis ipsilon (assembly GCA_028554685.1). Lineage (NCBI taxonomy): Eukaryota > Metazoa > Arthropoda > Insecta > Lepidoptera > Noctuidae > Agrotis > Agrotis ipsilon. The sequence continues at coordinate 14,520,198 of CM052974.1, forward strand.
AATACCGGGTGCTCGACCTCCGACCACAAGAAAACGTGGACAAAATGATTCATATCTATGTGGTAATAGTTTATTTATATAAAAAGAAAATTGTTATAAACTATGGATAAGCTACAGTGTGTATGGGTTTGGTTGACAAATACATCAAAATAAGACTTCACTTTTGTTTTTTTTTTACATGATTTATTTTTTTGCAATATTAGTAAAATAGTAAAATTCTAACAATAGGTCAAATAACTTGGTAAAGTAAAGATTCCTTCTTTAAAAAAAAATTGCATCACAATAGAAATATTTCCTGTTTCGTAGTTGCAACCAAATCAAGACCTGAAAAAACTGCTTGTAGGTCATACAAATTGAGATTTCAGACCCAATCAAGATGTTTTAATCTCAACACAAGATTTTTTTTTTTGATAACTGCGTTACATTACTGTCAGACTCGTGCTCAATAAAATCCACGGTGTTCTAAAAAGCCAGATAACTCAAAATACCTTGAAATGTGATTATACTGCTATTTTTTTTATAGCGTCCCTAAGGGCCTAAGCACTCCACGTTTTTTAAACGCGCAGTCGGCGTAGACGCGCGTTTTGTCAACAGAGCAGTTTGTTGTCGCGATGCAAAGTGTCAAACGCGCGTTTGCATCGCGTCTGTATCGCTACAGACGCTCGTCAACGGCGCGTTTAATAAACGTGGTGTGCATAGGCTCTAAGTGTGTTTATAAGTTTATAATATGCTAATAGTTCCTTATCTCCGGTCGTCGACCCCGCGATAAGGCACCACTTAACCGCCGCAGTCTACTGTCGAAGTAAATTGAATTTTAATCGAAACAGATAAGAGTTTGAGTTAGAACGGAGATAACGTTAAGTTAATCTATTCTTTGGATGTTAATTTCTTGAATAAAAGTATAATATCAGTAACTTTGTATGTTGGGCCAGTATTTTGTGTTTTATTTTTGGATTCAAACGTTTTAAATTCAAAGGTGCATTTTCTGATGACGGGGCATACATAGGGCCAAAGCCTGCCGGGGTCGCGGGGTTTATTTCTTTACCATGACCCCGGAACATAAAGGGCTATCGAAGGACACCGTGGAATTTAGTCAGTACAAGTCTGACAGTCCCTCGCCCTGCCCGGGGTGGTAGGATTCATTTGATGATTTTACCACGATAAAAAAACAGTGTGCATTAGAGTTAAATATTTTTTGCCAAACTGCCTATTCTCACAAACTTAGTTGATGCCAATCATTCTTTAAGTAATTTTTATCGTAAAAAATATGTCTTTTTGCACGAAAAAGTATCTGACCTCAAAAAAACCACTCATTTTTATACAAATATTTTAAATCGCAATGACCTAAAAAAACACACCTAAGTCAAGCAGTTTCCGAGATAACTACAAACAAACAGTAAACACAGGTGGACAGGTACCGAGTAAATACTGAGTAATATAGCGTGTAAATAGTAAAACAAACGGGTTTTACAAGTTTTTTGCCGTAAAATTATGTACAGATGGTTACACTTTATTACTATTCTTGAAGAAGGTAATTTTTAAAATGAATGGTGTATATTCGTTTTGTTTACACAAACAAATATACTAATGATTTTCTTTTGTTTTTGTTTCAGATCTGAGAAGACGTCCATCATATTATATTGAAAGGTAAATATTTTCTTTATGTATATTTTTTATGTATTCGATTATTTCAATTCGTATAATACGGTATGTAATACGTACTAATTATGAACTACCTAATACCCGGTAAGTTTTTTCATTCAATAACACTCTCAAACTTAACTGAAAGTGTATACTTAGATACATTACACATGATACTTTTAAAAAGTTACATACCTAGGGAAACAAGAAAAACTCTATAAAAAAAAATACCTTATATTTTCAATACAACCTTGAAAACTGGCTCTTATCACACTACGATTAGGTTCGACTTGCAATGTGGAAAAGTGCCTGTAATAAACTGTCCATACTTTTATCAAAATATATTTGATAAATGAGGAGCTCGTGGCTAAATAATAACAGCCGCACAGGCCGATTTTCCAGGTTAAGCCGCGTTTGACGAGGTTGGTCTGTAGATGGGTGACCATCTGTCATAACGAGTTTCCTCCGTGCCTCGGAAAGCACGTAAAGCCGTTGGTCCTGGCTGTCATTTGTAGATCTTTGACAGTCGTTACTGTTAGTCAGAAGCTCTAAAGTCTGACAACCAGTCTTACCATGGGGTATGGTATTATTACCCAGTTACTGGGTTATGGAGGTCCGACAGGCAGTCGCTCCATGTAAAATACTGATATCCAGCTGAATCTGGTTTGACTGGAAGCCGACCCCAATATAGTTGAGAAAAGGCAAGGCAGATGATGACTTTTATCAAAATGTATGACATATTTTGCTATTTCAGAATTGAACCAAGGTGACGTGAATATAAGCAATTAAAAAAAACCTTTGATTACCAAAGAAAACAACAAAAGCTCACTCGCCAAATAAACCCAAAGCTTTTAAAACGAAAGGTCCACAAAATGACGTCACACTTCCGTCACCGGATATTACGCCATGACAGTTTGTCTATTGAATATGCGCTATTAGATTATGTAATAACATTATTTGAGTTATTATTTATTAATAGACAGTTCTTTTCCTATGGTATTCGTGACATGTTTGTTAATTTATGGCATGAAGATGAACGGCCAATTTTTGTATATGTTATTTTATTTTTGGATCTTTATTATGTAAAATCTTCCTGTGGTTTAGTCATCATAAGTTCCTTCCGGTATAGGCTTAATGAATATATAATTCACTTACTATTGTGAAGCGTTTTGTCCACGACAAACACTTCAAAAATCAAGTGTAGCATATAATTTCAACTGTTTTCCCCAAAGTAGATTGATTGATTAGTTTATACAAGAACAATTAACGTTATGCTGAATTCATGCAATTAACATACAAAATAAGGACAAGATACCTCGAAAACCACATAAAGCTGTTGGTCCCGGCTGTCATTTGTAGACCATTGACAGTCGGTACTGTTAGTCAAAAGCCTAAAAGTCTGACAATTAGTCTTAGAAGGGGTATCGTATTGTTACCCAGTTACTGGCTTGTGGAGATCAGATAAGCAGTGGCTCAGTGTAAAATACTGATATTCAGCTGCATTTGGTTTGTCAGGAAGGCAACCATAACATAGTTGAGAAAAGGCTAGGCCAGGTGATGATCTGGACCCTCTCGGTATGCCGAACGGTATTGCCGTTCGATCAAAAAATCAATCTCTCAATTATAGCACGATCAAAAAATACTTCTACATTCTCGAATCTTTTCATCTGAACATAGTCTTACCGTTTCATAACCATTTCCTTGCTACATGCAATATTTCACTTCCTTAGTATTGTTGGATAGCTACTAAATTCCTTGTATACTGTATTGGGGTAAGCAGCATTGAGCTATTATTACTAAGTATAGAGACGACACCACGTATCACTACTGTGTCCCATCCAGGATGAGACAACGCGCACAAGTTCAGTCAGTTGTTTGACAGCTCTGTGGCGTGCTCTAGGCGCGCGCACTCATCCTGGATGGGACACAGTGGTGATGCGTGGTATCGTCTCTATACGTAGTAATAATAGCTCAATGGTAAGCAGACTAATGAGATTGCTATTATACCTGGTAAAGACAAGTCATTATCATTAGGTTAATGATGTGCCTTTCAACCTTCGAGTGATGTGGTCCTCTTTAAGACCGTTATTATTAGGACCATATTCCTGAGTTTTGTTTAGGCGTTTTATTTAGGTAGAACATCATCATAAGAGGAATACTCTTACTGGCCGCAAACAACTCTGTTGTTTTAATTGCCTTTTGCGTTCTTTTGCCTTGGTAAGCTACGCAATTCTACTTAATTCTTGAGGAAATTTGAAAGAAATTCCTCGGTCTTTGTATATTTTTTCATCTATTTGTGGAATAGGGATTAGGTATGTCCAACATTTTTTTCATTTTAAGATATTGTAACGTGTTTCTAATTTCTGTTTGCTTTACCTAATAATGGGATGATACAGGCTTACAGCAATAGTTTCTAATTTCAAGGTCATTTTATATTTGCGAAATTAAACACAAAAATAACATTCCTTCCTTAAGCAAGATCGCAAACAACACAAAATCATGTTCAACTGGCCACAAGAAACAATAAAAACATCCCTATAATTATCCGCTTCAACACAGCACTGAATCAACCATGAATCAACAAAATGGAATACATAATTCAACGGAATGTACAAGTTTCGTTGAAGAATGCGCCGCAAAAACTTCTGTTGTTAGTGCATGCTCACTTTAATTGATTCCGCACAGTTTCCGACTTTCATTTAAACGTAAATGTATGAAAAACTAATGCGTAGGCGCCTTGTGTAGTGTAGCGAAGTAGCAGTAGGTTAAGTTGGTAATGTCATTTGAATTCATTAAACATTCGTACCTACGTTTACACTGTTACTGGAATTCTATGATTAGACTATAGGACTGCTTTGCTTCGGATCTGCTGGGGTTCTTCTTCGTCGTTGCACTCTTGGCAGAGTGGTCGTGGTCGTCATTTCAGCTGTTAGTGGCTCGCCTAACAATACGCCGCCATTCCTGTCTGAAGACCGCCTTTCTGGTGCAGACGTGCAGGGAACTGTCCACAGTTGTTCTTATCTGGTCTGTCCATCTCATGGGTGATCTGCCTCGTGCTCGGGTGCCTTCAACTTTGCCCTGCACCACTAGGCGCTCAATGGACGCGTCACCACGCCGGGTAAGACCCCACGAAAAGCTCCAGCGCTTACATAGGGCGATGCCACCCCTGTTGAGAACCCATGTTGTTGTTTTTTTATTTTATGCTGAAGTTTTAAAAGTATGACTACTGTTTTATATTATTTGAGATTAAAAAAAACTATGAAAACAGAATTTCGTGTGTGACATCAGCTTATTTTAATATCCAGTTGTCGACTGCTTTCTCTGGTGTGGAGCTAAATTATGGATTCAACCCCAATCAAAACAATCTTTTTGTTCAATCTTCACTAAAATTATTAGTATTAAACAAAATGATAAAATGTCTTCTCAAATCGTTGAGCTATTACTACTACGTATAGAGACACCACGTATCACCACTATATCCCATCCAGGATGAGTGCGCGGGCACAAGTTCATTCAATTGTTTGACAGCTCTGTGGCGTGCTCTAGGCGCGTGCACTTATCTTGGATGGGACATAGTGGTCTCTATACGTAGTAATAATAGCTCAATGTCTCAAATCTAGATTATAGTCAAGTCAGTAACCCAGTTCCAAATTCAAAAGCTATCGCATGCCAAACAAACGACGATCACATGGAACACAATTAGAACTTAGATTACTGCGCATTCTTATACTGTGGCATTGCCTAGTTGTTTTTTATTAACATCATAATACAAACATCGTTTTATTGTATTTCTGATTAGGTTTTGTTGTTAGATGAAGTTGTATGAATATTTTAATGTGTAATTTTGTATGGAAACTTGGAGACTATCACTTTCTTTGTATAATATAAATTTCATGTATGGAATTATTTATACCTAAAAGGCTGTCTCTGGAAGTATGGATCAAATGGAATGGGCCATGGGTGAAGTCGTTTCCAATCTTTTGCACTCTGAGTTTGTCTGTGCTATTTCTGTGGTTCAAAAGTCATGACCACTTTTTTTTATCTTTATGAGAAAAAGTTAATAATTATAATAATAGCGAAAGGTCTTTTTTCTTTTCTTTTTAAAAAGCGTTACCCCTACACTAGAATTTTTCCTGTGTCGTGGGTGCGTTAACAAAAATGGAAACTCACATTCACAAACACCCAGACATGGAACAACTACTTGTTGGTCATAAAAATATTTGTTCTGTGCGGGAAACGAACCATCTCGCAGTCGATCTCTAGCTTCTGCACTAACCGTGTTTGCAAAACACTGCGAAAGTATTTTCCACTTTTTTTTCATTATGTTTCAAAAAGCTTCGCCAACTTATTGTAACTTTAAAGTTAAAAGAAACTATGTATTTTAATAATATTTAGCAATATTAAACCACACGAGGCTCACATTTGTATAATGCTACGAAAATTAAACATTTCTATTCCAAGTCACGTACAAAATGCACTGCCGAGCAAAAACATTAGGAATCGTACCCACACCGGGTTTCAACCGTGACTAGTGAACAACAATAGGTTATTAAGCTTCGACGGAAGACAGCTATACTTTTACTTATAACTTCAGTTTACATGTACCGAGAGAGGAAACATAGAAATTAATACATGGGGTATATTTTTATGGCCGAAAATGCTTGATCATATCTCGTTGTAAGCCCTAGCATGAGTTTTCACGATTTTGTGACGAAAATAAATTAAAACTTTTACGTTAATTTGATGTTTTTTTTCATATTATAAACGCTACTTTGTGATACTCGTATCTACACTGTATAATTATATTTTGGGGCCTGATTCAGAAGGCAGTACTCCTCGATACGGCTTGCATTGTGAGGAGGTTCCTGTCTCTGGAGCCCTAACCACCGGTAGCTTGGACCCTGCTCCCACACCAGTTGTTCACTACTTTTATATTTTTCAAAGTTTTTTCTTGTTTTTATTTAAGAAACACGTACGTATAATTTTTAAACTCAAAAACTAAAATGACGATTTCAAAAAAATGTTCACCATTAGAAAGCTTAATTCACCCTGAGTAACATAGACAATAAGAGGACGAAGCCACTCGCAAAACCATTAAAAAAATATGTCAAAGTTCTTATCTAAGACACCATGAATGTAGGTGAACTTTTTTGCCCCCATTTCAAACAAAGGGGGCAACGCACTGCCCCCAGACACGACTTATGACACAACCAGCACGAGCTTAAGAAATATAAAAAAAAAAAAACAAATAAAAATATCTCCTTTGTGCGTAAGACCGTTCTGTGCTTTGAATTTTGTCATCTAGATTGTAAAGTTATTTAATATCTTTAAATCGAGGCTTTTGAGGTTATAATCGGTCACTGAAACGTTAAGTAGGAGTCATACTGTGAATCTGTAACGACCACAGTATTCTATTTTAAAGTTGTTGCAAAATATACATGAATATTATCAATGGACGAGAAAACAAAAAAGTACTATAAGTGAAAATTCTCAGCAATGTTTCAGCAAAGATCGTTATGAAAGTTGAATGAAAGTTAAACACACAGGTCTTTTTTACAAAAGTAATTAAACATTTAAGTCTATAAAAGCATTTTTAATTCCCTCAATTTGTGTTTTTTTGCCAAAAATTCGATATTACCTACTAAAAACGCCTCTAAAGGCCGCTGTACACACTGGGCCAAGGCATTGGGCCAGCATGTTGGGCCAAAATAATGAATTCCAAATGTCGCTGTTTACACATTGGGCCAACGTGTGGACACTGTTTGCGAAGCCCAAGATCCTTTGATTGGTGCAAGAAAAACCGTCAACTTTCGGTTGGCCGATCCTTGCCTATTCCCGCCAACTACCAACATACCGCCAAGCAGGTCTGGTGTACTTGCTGGCCCAATACGCTGGCTCAATGCGTTCGTCCAATGTGTACAGCGGGCTTAAAACAAATCACCACCTTCTAATTAAAATAAAATTACCCCGTATTAAAAAAACTTAACATCCAAGCAATAATGACACTAATTGTGAAACAATTAAGCATTAAAGTTGACCGTCGTATTACATCACCGTTACCACTAACTGTAGAGCTAACGGCCCGCGCGTGGCAATTTTAACATTATTAGTTGACGCGTAAAGGTAGGCTCACACGACACCGCAATCACCTTTTGAAGATGCGTCGGTGATGTCACTAAACCCTTGATATGATTGGACACTTCAGTGGGAAGTAGGGTGACTTAAATGACATGGATTGATGTTGTTATAGTTTGCGAAAACAAATTGAGATGGTAATTTTTGTTGACATCATTGATATGGCTCTAAAACTGACATACAACAAAGAGATGAGGTATTAGACGTATTAATTTAGTCTTCCTAAGTTCTTAATATATAGGTATTTTGTTGCCTTTCGGAAAACGTAGTGAAAAGCTATTTTCCTAGTTATTTCAGGCAAGTCTAAGAGCTGTTTTAGTAATTTTATTACCTACATTAATAATCATCAACTGCCTAGCCTTTTCCCAACTATATTGGAGTCGGCTTCCAATCGTATCAGATGCAGCTGTATATCAGTATTTTACATGAAGCGACTGCCTATCGGTCCTCCATAACTCAGTAACTAAGTAATACGATAACCCATTTTAAGACTGGTTGTCAGACTTTTAGAGCTTCGGAATAATTAATATTATTAATTAATACTGGTGCGTTATAGTTGTATTGTATTACATGTACAATAAATATTCCTTTTAAATCATTTGTGTGTACTGATGAAAAGATGCAACAGCTTTTAATTGCGCTAAAAGATCTGAAGTACAGAAGTTTGAAACTACTTTGTTTTCCAGACTATTTGTGTGGATGCAGTGGGCTGCAGCTGGAAACCGTCAGGTGGCAAATATTTTGCTGCCACTTGGCATTATGCTGAGCTGAGGCCCTTTCTGTATTAAAAGATTTGTTTTTTTTTTCTAGTTTTAATGAAAATAAACACATGTCTTTCTTGCTTGGCAAAAGTCTACTTGATCTTGATCCTCACACTAATAGTATCGTAATTCAATTATTTAAAATATCATCGGTGATGCGGGGATTCTCGTGTCGTGAGAGGCCCTCTTAAACCTTTAGTTACGTGTAACCGTTGACACAGTTGAGTTACACGCTCGCGTCGAAAAGAAAGAAAAAGTAGTTATATGTAGTTATCTGTCAGATAATTGTAGGGAGACTAAACGGTACTGACATTTTGTACGGTCATGTCTGTAATTGGTTTCTGAATTCATACCAATTTATTGGTAAATGGATTATTTTAAGAGAAGGGTAGGTTTTCTAGTATTGTTTGTTGGAATTAAACCTCCTCCTCACTCAATTTAAATCATTAGATCATCGATCAATTAATTTCTATTACAAAGACTCTGATGTCTGCCTGTCTGTGTGATCGTCGGCCACCAGGCTGTATCTCATGAACCATGTTAATTAGACAGTTCAAATTTTCACAAATGTGACCGCTATAACAACAAATATGTAAGTACTAATAAACAGGAAACAATAAAGGAAGCTGGCATACAACAGAAATGACTTTATGCCGTTTTTATAGATAGCTGGCCCGGCAAACTTCGTACCGCCCATAACCAACGTCACTCAATTGTTTAACGAATATTTTGTATGGGAATATAGAAAAGGTTTTTTTAGACTTTTTCAGACAATTTTTTAAATTTTTCTCTCCTTAAGAACCATCCTTGTACTTCAAGGAATATTATAAAAAAAATATTATCCGAATCGATTCAGTCGTTTTCAAGTTTTGCGCTTAGCAATACATTTAGCGATCAATTTTTATATTAGGTATTCATAGAAAAGATAGATAGGGGGTACGGCATCCTTCGTGCGCGATTTCGACTCGCACTTGAGCAAAATCCTAGCGTATTTTTTCTAGGAATCTAAGAAATTCTATAAACTAATTATGGACTGTATTAAAATCCACAAATCTAAATATATTTCCCTCGACTGACACCAATACAGAGAGCAAGCTTCATTCACGTCCAAAGCTCACGATACAATGCGGAGGAACAATGCGACACATCGAGGCAACGCGGTCAGGTCACTCCATTGTCGGAAACATCTGCCATGTCTTAATTACTGGTGAAACGCGCTTCATTCAGATTCGTGGTTGATGGTGGAACTTGTTACTAGGTTTTTATTTTCTTTCGAGGATGGCGGCACGGTTGACGGCACGAGTGATCGACTGCTATGCTGTGTGTCGCGGGTTCCATTCCACCGCGGAACAAACATGGCTTTTTTTTTAGCGTGGTAAAATCATCAAATGAGTCCTCCCGCCCCTGGGTGAGGCGGAAGGGACTGTCAGACTTGTACTGACTAAAATCCACGGTGTCCTTCAATAGCCCTTTATGTACCGGGGTCACGGTGATGGAATAAGTCCCGCGATCCCGGCAAGCTTTGGCCCTCCGAGATGGGACCCCGTCATTATGCTGACGCTCTTTGAGGCGCGCGTGGAGCACGACGCGCCGTCGACCCGGGCATGGTCCATAGTCGGGCAGCGAGTTGCCCTTTACTCGCTGTCCGCATGCCCGCGCCTACAGTGGCCGGAGATCGTCTTGCGACGTCCGACGCCGTGGGCGTCTGTAACTGCGGTAATAAACATGGCTTGAGGGAATTAATACTTATATGGACTGCTGGTAGTTGTTCTGGGTCTAAGTGTTCGTGTATGTGAGTTTAATATGTTTGCAAACGCACCCACGATACTAGAGAAATTCCTAGTGTGTGGGGCAACGTTTTTTAAAAAAACAAAAAACTCGACTGCGTAAAAACTAATTTTAAAAATAAGTGAAAAAAATGAACATAAGTAAAAACTAAAAAGAAAGAAACAAGCCCAGTAGTTTAGAATTTACACTCATAGCCGGGGACCCTTGGGATTTCCATCCACAATCTACCTAAATCAAGTACATCTTCCTAAATCAAGTGGTTATACATACCATTTCTGAGTAATGTCCCGAGGACATTTTTCACTGCAAAATACCTAATTTAATTATTCAGTTCTCTAAGAGAGAGTGTTTTACAACATAGTCTGCGGTTTGTCTGTGTGTTAGTTCATATTACGAACATTTCCTATTATGCAATGGAGTTCAAATTGTGTGATATCGTTTAGATAATATTGAATGAGCCTTTATAAAAAATCGATTCGGATAATATTACTTAAATAAAACAAAGTACATATTTTTTATCGTAAATCATATTATGATTCTGCCAAATGTGACCAGAAAAATTGTCTGGAGAGGTATTTGATAACATCCGTAAAAAATTTTGTTGAAGTGCCGTAATTAGTTTAAATATCCTAAAACTTTCCTAGCAATGCTGTCATTCATCGTTTTGAAAATCATCATAAACCGTACAGAGTCTATAAAAAAATAAGCAGTTAAAATAATAAACAGTAAATAAATTGTTCTAAAGAAAAGACAATCTAAATTAACAAAACCTAAAATTAACAGTTAATTGACTTTTACACAAAAAAAGTAACGAAATACTTCACCAATTCATACCTTTGTTTTGTTATCGTAACAATCGGCGCCATCTTTGATTACGTGACAGCCCTGTATTGTGTAATTGACAGCAATAAGAAAGAGTTTTGATACTTTCTCACTGTATCTATGGAACAGACCTTGAGGCGATCACGTTAGTCAGACATTATCAGGTTTAATTTATGTTATGCATTACATTGGGAGTGGCCCTGCGGGTATTTAAGGTTGTGGTTTTAAGTATCAAATTGTTTTAGTCGAACTATATTTATTATAGGTATACAAAAGGGCCATAAGTCGAAAAAAAATCATTTTTATTTAGAGCAAAATTCGTACCAATTCTGCCAGAATTTTTCGCTTTAAAAAATTGTCTTTCTGCTGATATGAGTTTGAGGTACTGGTTTTAATGATAATGTCGGGGATCCGTTTTTTTTGGTGCCTTACATAGTTACCATGGAAACTCACTTACACCCAGACCCGGAAATCTATTAGTAGATCATACAAACATTTGCTCCTTGCGGGAGTCGGATCCACGACGCACTGCACAGCTGTTAATTGATCGGAAAACCGTGCCATCATCATCATTTTATTAATATTACTAGCTTCTGCCCGCGGTTTCACCCGCGTCATGTTAGGCGTTTGGTCCTATGGTCCCGTCTCCATCAGTTCCCTTGAAGAGCGCGATTTCCGACGTCATGGGCATCTTCAGTTGTGGCTGGGGCGAGAGGTAGACGATGTCTTCATTCATTCCCCTTACATGCCACTGAATCTTGAGGTACTTCCCGAAACGAAAACCGGTAGGACTGCGTCAGACTGAAGGTGAGGACGCAGCCCGTAGCCTTTCCAAACGATCCTCAAAGTAGGCCGGTCAATAGCCACATAAAAAACCAAACATTGCAAACGCGCATGTAACTACGATTCTTTTATAGGTTGTTGTTATAGCGGCAATAGACACACATCATCTGTGAAAATTTAAACTATCTAACTATCACGTTTCGTGAGAAACAGCCTCCGAAACATTACATTACTTCATAACATCTACAAAAACCAGCAACAAAATCACGTTTTTTGTAAGGGACGTAAAAAAAAGGGGGGCCCCTTTTTTACGTGGTAAAATCATGACATGAGTCCTCCCACCCCGGGCTGGGATGGACTGTCAGACTTGTACTGACTAAAATCCATGGTGTCCTTCAATAGCCCTTTATGTTCCGGGGTCACGGTAATGAAATAAGTCCCGCGACCAATGAGAGCCACCCGTAATATTTATTGTATTCTGGCTTTTAGTATGTTTTGTTATAGCAGCAACAGAAGTACATCACCTGTGAAAATTTCAAATCTATAGCTATCACGGTTCATGAGATACACACGCAAAAACTACTGAATTGACAGCACAGGGTTTTCAGGGTTGCAAATTATAACAAAATGGTAGTTACATTGCGCGTTTGCAATGTTGGATGTCGATATTGACCGGCCTAAAGAGGGATTTTATAGACGCAATTGTGACATATTACCCAGCCCGTCATTATTTTGTCGCGGTATTATTTTGGAACTGTGATATCTCCTAAGATATTCATTGAAATCAAATGATGTAAAGGGTAATTTCGTTCAAAATGAAATGCTTGTGATGATTAACGTATTTATACGGATAAGGATTAATATCATGTTAATGAAAACACCTTCGCAAATAATGCATTACTTAAAAACAAATTTGGTTTCCATAAAAAAGGTTATAGTGACTTAACCTTTAAAGATAGATATATGCCCTCGCGGACTTTATTTTAGTAAATTTTATGAGGAATAATTCCGTAGTACATATTTTTTGCGAAACTCTAACCGTTTACGCAGCGCACGCAACGGAAGATCTAAAAAAGGAAAACATTTTCCCGATTTTGAAACATTTCTCATTACTGCTCCGCTCCTATAGGTGATAGCGTGATGTTATATAGCCTATAGCCTTCCTCGATAAATGGACTATCCAACACAAAAAGAATTTTTCAATTCTAACCAGTAGATCCTGAGATTAGCGCGTTCAAACAAACAAACAAACAAACAAACAAACAAACAAACAAACAAACAAACTCTTCAGCTTTATAATATTAGTATAGATAATGCGAAAGTTCAAGCTTGTCCACTTTTAAAAATCTGGTCAAAAACCACTACCTTTCCTCTTAAACGTGTGACGCGAACGTTTATTAGCGTTGTTCCATAATAATTTATGTATATTTATATATAATTATATGTGTTTATATATTTTGTGTTTGTATGTGTATATTTTTGTTTGTTGGTAAATTGTACACCGTAGACTACCTACAGTATTGTTCCTCCTTTACTTTTCAAATACATCCAAAGGTTGTCTTGAAAAGATCGCTTTTAGCGATAAGACCGCCCATTGTGTCACCCTATTTATAAGATATTGATTGGATGTTTCCTGTAATTTGTATGGTGTACATAATAAAGAGTATTCTATTCTAAAGTTCAGTGAGCATGGATTGATGGATATTTATTGCTCTTTCACGTAAAAACTTCCGAAGGATGTGGATAAAATTTAGTACACAGATATTTTATAACCTGGATTAACACATAGGATAGTTTTTATCCCGATTCGATGTTCCTATACGATATTTTTGAGTTGTAGCGGACGATTGGTAACAGCAAGTCTTTTAAAAAAAATTTAAGTCCACATAATCAGATTCTCAAGATAGCTATCTCAAAGAGATTGCAACTTACAAACATAATTTTAAAACAAGAAAAAACCCGGTTCTATTAACCTACATATCTGCGGTCCATCGGCCGATACAGTCACTATTATAAGCCCGTAATTTGATGGAATTATTTCTATTATTACGGTATATGACGGGTGCTATTACTTTTAATACCGTGTGTGTTTTAGCGGTAAATATTATTAAATGGATAGACAGGTGGACGGATTATTTTGAAGGCCCCTTCTCTTGTGGACGTGTTGAAAAGAGGGCATAAAATCTAATAAAAAAATGGAGCCTATTTTTTATTATATCCTAATAAATATATATTTATCACTTTATGTATATGACCGTGACATCACTTTGGGCCCTATCTGAAAACCAGCGCTGTGACTTTTTCCTAAAAGTCACAGCTCATGCTGAGATAGGGGTCTTTTGGCCTTGTACATGAATTGATTAATTAAGATTATCTGTAATTTAAGTTTCTTTTTACATCTTGTTTTAAATTTTATATTGTTGTTCTGTCCTGTATGAGTCCAATAGAACTTTTTCTTCTTCTTCATTCACAAAGCGACGCAGGTCTCCGATACCTTACGACTTTGGTATCCAAGCGACTATCGCAATACAAATTCATAGAGGTTCGTACACAGGCACGCGTCAATGGATACCAAAGTCGTAAGGTATCGGAGAATTACGTCGCCTTGTGTACGAGGCGGTAACTAGCCGAGTTTGCGGACATCGTACGGGGTACAACGGGAAGTAATTTAAGTTATTTTATTAAATTCCCTTTGACCCATTTAACGGGGCTATGGCCTACGGGAATACACGGATGAATGTGTGTTTGTTACTCTTTCACAAAAAAAAATACTGAATAGGACTTTTGGTTCACAAGTAGTTTATATCCTGGATTAACACATGATATGATGATTTTATCTCGGTATAGGAGCTCGTGACTAAATAATTACAGCCGCACAGGCACAAGGTCTTTCGGCTTAAGCCGCGATTGCTGAGGTTGGTCTGTCATAGCAAGTTTCCTCCGTATTTCGGAAAGCATGTAGATCTTTGGCAGTCGTTACTATTAGTCAGAAGCTCTAAAAGTCTGATAACCAGTCTTACCATGTCGTATCGTATTACTAAAGTTACTGGGTTGTGTGTGGATGATACTAGTCAGTATTTTTTAGGCTTTTTGAGAAAAGCAAGTAGGTAAAGCACACTTTTGTATTCAGTGATGTAAAAAAAGTCAGACCAGTGCATCACCTAACGGTGCTCCAAACGGGGCTCCTCGAAATGTTAATACAACAAAACTGTAATGTACATTGGATTTTATTTTCGAAATACGTTATTGCGGTTTCTAGTTGATCGTCCGAAAAATACCTCAGGCTAAATGTTTCGTTTACAATTTATTTTTTCTATCTGTCCGTCTGTCAAGACCTTTTTTTCAACTCAATTCCCCTGAACTCGCACGATTAACTTATCTACAAATTGGTACGGAACGTAACATTTAACAGGTTTTTATAATTATACTAGCTGTTTCCAGCGTCTTCACCTGCTACAACTCGAAAATTATCCTACGGCAACATAAAATCGGGATAAAAACTATCCTATGTGTTAATACAGGTTATAAACTATCTGTGTACCAAATTTTAGCCAAATCCGTTCAGTGATTTTTGCGTGAAAGAGTAACAAACATACCTACATACGCATACACAGACATACATCCTCACAGAGTTTCGCATTTATAATATTAGTAAGATCTTTGTAAGTTTTACTCAGCTGCACAAATAAATAATTGTAATCCTTGTATTGCTATTAGTTCTAATTGGACCTAGGAAAAGATCAATGGGTCCTTTCGCCCAACCATGGTTCGAATCTTCACTTTTCTTGGTCCATTTGCATCGCAGTGGTTGGAGCATATAATGCTCCGTTGGTTCTCGACGTGGAATGTCTATGAATTCCAAATCTAACACTGTTCTAGGCATGTCCTTAGCAAAGTTTGACGTAAGTAAATTCTAAGCTAAGTTTCGATCTATAGCAGTCTAAGCTAAGTTTCGATCTATAGCTCTCAGTTTCTAACCTAGATCTCCGTGAGCAAACACAACTCAACATTCAAAATATGAAGTAAAGACAATTACTGGTTGCCCAATACACCTAATATCAGTACAAGTGTTGGTTGTTGGCAACCAATTATAATGAACCCAAGGCCAATGTGGCAACCACGCGTGAGATATTTTTTATTAGCGTGGTTTTCGCCGTTCTTCTTTGGTTTTATCGCTATATAAATATTAGGTCTGCGGTATGTTATTATGGTGGTAAATATAATACCTTTGTTTGGCTGTAAAATGAAGGCTGTTGAAGTGATAATTAAGGTCATTATGAGCTCTGTAATTAGTGGTTTAAGGTTTGATTTCTATTGCTTAAGATGTGCTTAGAAAGTCTTTTACGCCTAGACTTAAGAAAAAGGTTTAGCAGATAAAGAAATTACATAATAAACTCGTGTTATACAGTGATAGAAAAGCGATATAAGAATGGAAAACTTAGAGTAAATACAAACCTAAAAGATCGGAATAATAAAAAAAATGCGTCAACTTAATGGTAAAACTGAATATACTAAATATACCCGCGGCTTCTTTCGAACCCCTCGCTCTCTATAAAGTCTATTATAATAAGTCTAAAACTCATTAAAAAAAATAGATCTGGGTCTATCGTTTTAGGCGTGAAAATCAAAACAAACAAACTCACTTTCGCATTAAAATATTAATTAGCATAGGCTCTTTTCAAAGTCATCCGACAGAACTGAGAACACCTCAAACTTTTTAAGTGCGATACCAGGTCTAAACACCTTGTATACGACTATCTTACAGTGCGGCTAACAAAAGCTAGACTTCCTTGTCGTGCGGAAACATTAACTTTGGTTCGGTGTAGGAAAGAGATGAATGATTATGTCAACCAAAAAAAGAATTAAAGTTTCTTAAATATTAAAGGGTCTATAAGCCTTGTGCCGGCGAAAAAGAAGTTTAAGTTTATTACCAGCACGCGTAGCATGGCGATTCTATGTATATTGTACCAAGAAAAGACAAAGTTATTCCATCGTTATTTCTACATAAGTCAACTGTTTTTTTGCGCAAATATGACACCATTCGTACACTAGTGAAGAAAAGAACGTTTATTTTCCATATGTTTTACATTACCATGCTTAAAACAATAAAAATATTTCTACGTTCTGTCATTT
The DNA here is from genome assembly GCA_028554685.1 of Agrotis ipsilon. Lineage (NCBI taxonomy): Eukaryota > Metazoa > Arthropoda > Insecta > Lepidoptera > Noctuidae > Agrotis > Agrotis ipsilon. Next base: position 14,537,261 of record CM052974.1, read on the forward strand.
TGTCTATTCTTCCGTCGACAAAACCCCATTCTACGGCGCCATGCTAAGCCTGCTGGTGTGTAGACCTTGTACCATAGGAATGGAAAGTATGGAAAAATCACTGCCGCAGCGAACATTTTACAAAGGGCCTACCTCCCAACCTCGCAACCTATTAACATTGCAAACTGCTAAATACTACTATTTAGCACTATTACAATACAACGTATTATGCAACACGTTGCGTTCATAAAATATTACCGTAGAATAAGCCAAGTATTCGACTTTGTATTCGATCAATGAATGCCAAAATTTCAAGCGCATTGTTAAAACGGGGCAAACTGAAATGTGGCTTGAATAATTTTTGAGAATGAGAAGGATGTCTAAAAAGGCTACTTTATTAGTATCATAATATGAATTGCGATAAGAATTATTCGGGGAGCTGGAGAAATGAGATAGTGAGTTGTGGGTCATGGGTTTGAACCCAACCAAGCTTATTAGTTTGTGTAATTTAGGAATTCTTTTTCTTTAATATGCAGACATCATTTCATTTCATTTTATTATAATTAAATAACACTTCACATAAGGGTAAGTTATGTACAAAGGTGAGCTAAAGCCAGTCCTGGCTTAGAGCGTTACAAATTATTATTTTAGCGAAAACAGATATTCGTAAACAATCATAAATATGCCGACTTAAATTTACAAAATAAACAAGTATGTACGTGATGGAAAACCCCAATACAATTTTTTTCCAACTTTACTATCGAAATTGCAATCCCTAAATATTTATTTTATCAGCTTGATGATCAAAATGTATAATGTTTTCCGTAACACAATTGGGCTGGAATTTACTGCTTCATCTGCTTATAATTCTATCCAAGTTACAAGAGTTGACTTAGAATTATGTGCTCGTAAATGATCCGTTACAAACTTATGTAAGAATTTCAAAATACGTTTCGGGAATGCCAAACTATTTTTAAGGTATATTTTTATTTATATGTCTCACGGGAGATAACGGGAGATTCAACTTTACGTTAGTTGAAATCTCTGGGTTTGCAATTTAGTTCCGAAAAATATAAACTACTATAGTTACAAGCTATATGCCACACATTATCCCACGGGAACGTAATTATTGAGATTAAAGTTATCCTATGTGTTATTCTGGACTTTACCCTATTTCTGAGTCTTTCATCAAGATCAGGTTTAGCCATGTTAACATGATGAGAAACAAACATCAATCCAAACTTTCGCATTTGTAATATTACTAGCTGCATCCTGTGCGTAATCCAGGTTATAAACTATATGTGTACCAAATTACATATAAATCCGTTCATTAGTTTTTATGTCAAAGAGTACTGTTATTTTTATATCAAAGTTACTTTTTATAAAAAATAATTATCAATATTGAATCCAATTTGGTTATGGCATGAATACTTTTATGTCATACTACTTCAAGAGACGTTATTTTAACATTCTCTTTTAAAAGGCGACTTGATTCAGTAGTACCAGATACTTATGTAATATCCAGATGCATCTGCATTAGAAGTTGGTATAATTAATTCAAGTTATAGATCTGTGTCAAAATCGTAGACAGTTATGTAATTAATTTACAGCAATGTACGTTAAAATTAAAGGTTTCTAGGTTATTAGAATTCGGCTCTATTTCAAGACTTAACGCTGCAATCATTACTCGTCGTCTGATCAAGGATCATGCCGGATTATCAGCCATGCGTGACAGGGTCCACGCGTGCTTCAAAAAGCTGTCTGAATTTTGACGGGGCTCTAAAGCCTGCGGGGCTCGTGGGACTTTCTTATCACGCAGGAGCGCAAATTAAGGGAATTGTACGGTACAGTAGGGCACGGTGCATTTTAGTCATTACGAGTCTAGCAGTCCCTTTCGCTACACGCATACCCTGGAGGATGCAGGTCGCTTCCAACCGGTATTTGTGGAGATCTAAAGGGGAGGCCTATGTTCAGCAGTGGACGTCCTATGGCTGAGATGATGATGATGATGATGATGATACCCGGGAGGACTCGTTTGATGATTTTGTTAAGTAATAAAAAAACCCGATGAACAATAAAATTCCTAGGGTGGGAAAATTGCGAAATACTGCATATAGACATTAGACACTCCTCTTTCTCACTTGCCATGTAACAAAAGCTAACATCTCTCTCTATTTGTTTCAGTCCCCCAACAATGACATAAGCCCACAACATGGCGCTACGGTTGAAGAAAGACATTAAGAAGGCGTCGTACTACGTGTGGTTCCTGGGTGCGCAGGAGTCGCGCGGACTGCGTGGGGAGGAGTTTGCTCTACCCGCTATCAGGATATTGGAGGAGAGGGCAAGGGATTTGGAGCCTTTTAAAGTTACTCTTCAGGTTGGTGTCCTCCTTATTAAATTTTTAGGGATTTGGAACTCCAGAAAAATAATTTCGAAATTGAGTTAAAAATTATGGACACACATGGCAACAATGTTTTTTTTTACAGGCCAATGCGGTGATTCTTTGTGACAAAACCTTTTGAAATTGCTTCAGAACGAAAGAATTTAGAAAAAGACTTTTAAAGGCTTTTACCTCGAAGAAGGTTGAGTCTACAGTGACATTTCTAGTCCTACATTGTAGCAAATTTAGTGTTCTTTAAAAACGTACAGAGAAGGTATTATCAACAACTTGTACTTAGGGTTAAAATCGAATTTGCAAAGATTTGAAACGATCCGTAATTTTCGCAATTTTGAAGATTTTTGACAAAGTTGCGTTCGGCGCTAGATGATTGTGTCAAACTTGGAAATAATCAGAGCTACCGGATCAAAGACAAACGACCCCGTGCATTCTGTTGACAATGTTACTGGACTTATTAATCGAACAGAATTTAAACTAACGAAGTGATTTTTGGTCATATAACCAAAAATGAAGTCATAAACAAAAATCGATAAAAAACAAATTCCTTTTGACATCAAAAAAAAAATAAATTGCATCCTATAGCAAATGCAAATTCGTAGGTAATATTTCAACGGACCTCAAATAACTGTACACATAACATTGACACTGTCCATTTCTAGTCGCTAAGCTATTGACTTGTTGAGCTTGAGGTCAAGGGTCTCCACTCTCTATTCAAGTACAAAACAAATGTTTGTGTGGCCTACCGATATTTGTTCCGGATCTGGTCTACTGTCCTTTGTACCTAAAAGCCAAGATGTTGGAGAAATCGTAGGGTAGGGCACTCAAAGTGTTACTGGTATAAAATTTGTCATTGTTTTTTCTTTTTAAGATTTGCATGTTTTAGGGGCCTTAATTTGGTATTTTATTGACAACTCTGTCCCGGAGCGTAAATGTGGTGGTATTCCACAAATAATGAGGCATTTTGTAACGTGTCCTGTCGATGGTTCGTTGCAGGAGCTAATTGACACTTCTGAAGGCGATAAACTCATGTCCCAATTCTGGGCCGACGCAATTTATAGTTATACTAAGAAGACAAAGGCCTAGTGGTTGTGGTCGTCACATCAGAGGTGATGGCTCGCTTCAGAATGCGCTGCCATTCCTCTCGTACTTCTGCTTTCCTGGTACATTCGTGTAGGGTAGCATTCAATACAATCTAACCTTTGCCTCATTGTATCAGCCTTCATATTGTTGATTTGGAACTTTTTATCGTAAAACTTATGACCACCACTGTAGTTTCCTAAATTGCATTACGTGCTTCCTCTCTGTGAGTGGGAGTGGTTCCAGTTAGGGTTGGCAGATGTCACATATCTTGGATTTTTTTTGGTTCTACGACATAGTATACCATTTTCCTCACTATGTTTTCCTTCACCGTTTCGAGAATGTTGAAGTTGCAAGTTGTTTCATTCTGACTATACTTATACAGCTTATTTTAGGTTCTTAAAACAGCAATTTATCATAACCTAACTTTCTAGAATCTCAGAAATTCTCACGAATGTCCTCGTACGTCGTCACAACTGGGTGTGTACTGTAATAAGGAAAAATAATAAGTTTATTATACAGAGGGCGCGCCCAAACTCACTTTTGTTGACATACATACCAACGGAAATTGTTATTGAGATTTTATTTGGTGTAGTTTTACAGTAAAGAGTTTTCACACGCTTGGCATTGGTGGCCCTTTCATTCATTTGGTTTTGTATGACTTTGACTTCTCAAGTTCCCAGCTTATTAACCATATTTATTCCGAGAAAGTAATGATCAAGCTACTGCTACATTAATAGCAGTATCAATTTGAACAGAATTAAAGCTGAAACAGATTTTGTAAATGGGGAAAAGTGGTGTAATGTTAACTTGGTTTTTGGTGCTTGGCTAAACTCGTGGTGTTACTGGGAAGAGCAATATGCTACGGTATGTCCACTTGCCAAGTCTGATAACAAGCTATTACTTGCGACTTCTCGTCACATACATAAACTCACGCTTTTTTCCCATGGTGTTAGGTAGAAACACAGAGCGCCACCTGCACGCCATTTGCTAGTACTACGTACCCGGCCTTTCTAAAGCACTTCACCAACAAGGTGAGTGTTGGTCTCCCTATAATTTTCAGCCTATATTATTCCCACTGCTGGGACATAGCGCTCCTCTCTGTGAGAGGGAGTAGGCCATAATCCACCACGCGGGTCCAGTGCGGATTGGTAGATGTCACATGTCTTCGAATTTAATGGTTCTAGGACATGCCGGCTTCCTCACAATGCTTACTTTAACCGTTTTGAGAGCAGTAGTGATGAAATGCATAACAAAAAGTAATGCGCTAGGCTGGGTTCGAACTTCGAACCCACGAACTTACAAATCGTAAGTCGGGGCCGATACCACTGGGCCACCACTGATCCCCTTTTCAATCAATTATTTATTTAAGTTACTAATAGTCAACAAAGTATTGTTTCATAGTAAAGTGATTTTTATACCTTTTCTAGTTCCGAAACATCAATAGCAATGTCAGTGAAAGTTGTACCTACTAAAGTTCTAATTGATCTGTTTGTTCTCTTACGTTACCTCCTAACAAAGTTATGTAATATTGAGTATGAGCAGTCGTTGTGTCGTTTCCTTAGTTCCGAGTTGATGATTGATAGTTTGTATTGAAGGAAATTATGTCCGCATTGTTGAGTTTTCAAGTCTAGTTATTTATTGTTCGGCGAAGTGATTGATTCTACCAATATTCTTTTTTAATCAAAAATGTTTTTTTAAGAACATTTAAGTACTAAAATACAAACTTGAAAAAAAACTTAATAGTGATTAGAATATTTACGAAAATATATAGGTAAAAGATGTAAACATTCAAAGGGTGTCAAAGAATACGTCGACATCACTGTCAACGGGAACAGTGCCTAGAACGCCCACAGAATTGCCATTTGCTACGTTTTTAGGCAAAATAAAACAACAATACTAATACGACAGCACGATTAGTCCCAGTTGCTGAGCGACTGGACTATTGCGCTACGTGTCGCTAGTTCGATTCTGCACGGAGCAAATATTTGTATGATCTACAAGCAGTTGTTCCGGATCTGGGCGTTTGTGCATCTTAGTTCATATGTTTGTAAACGCACCAGGGACGCAGAAGAAAATCCTAGTGTGGGGCAAATTATAAAAAAAAAAAATTGAAAAGAAAATCCAAGATTTGATCCTGGGACCCACAGCACGAAAGGTGGATGAGTCACTAACCCGATTGGCGGATTCGCTGACAGTATCTTTGAAATAGCGGTTCTTATAGAAATGTCAACAATGATGATTTTTGAGGAAAGAAAAATTTTACATTGCAAGTGGGATTCGAACCCGCGTCTTCTGGATAGGTACTCCAGACGCCTTAACCAACTAGGCCATTGCAATCCACACTTGCAAGCTGAAATTCTCTATCCCTTGTTAACGCTTCATGGTAGCGTGGCGCCATCTCTTGGATTAGTGTTTAACTAACTTCCATCACAACACGTTGACATTACAGCCAAATCAATGTTGTATAATGAAATAGCGTCTACCAAACTAATTAATTATTTTTATACGCATTAACGCATGCGATGCGCATCGTAATGATGATTTTTGAGGAAAGAAAAATTTTAGATTGCAAGTGGGATTCGAACCCGCGTCTTCTGGATAGGTACTCCAGACGCCTTAACCAACTAGGCCATTGCAATCCACACTTGCAGCTGAAATTCTCTATCCCTTGTTAACGCTTCACGGTAGCGTGGCGCCATCTCTTGGATTTTTCTTTCCTCAAAAATCATCATTACGATGCGCATCGCATGCGTTAATGCGTATAAAAATAATTAATGTCAACAATGACTGAAAACCAACATAATTTAAGAAATAATATAGAAATTAATTTTTTTTTCAAATAACTATAACTTTTAATTCCTCATTTTTCCCCAGGTATCCCAGAAAGGTCTGAAGATAATCCAGAATGTGACGGCTAAGGGGAAGCAGCAGACGATCAAGCACTTCATTCCCCACGGCAGCATCACCAGTGCGGTGGTACAGGGAGATGTGGTCGCGTGTGTCCTGTTACTGTACAACCCGCTCACTGGCTGTCCAGTCCATGTACATGCGTACAGGTTAGTGTACTTCTTTGTTACTTAGTGTAGTGTATAGTGCAAGTACGTTATATCAACACTTAAACACGTCTTTTCATAAAACTAGGAGACAGGTATTGTTTCCATCTTCGAGAACGTCGTATTCTTTTTAAATAACATTGTGTCACACTAGAAATTTCTCCTGTTTTGTGTTTACAAACAATTCAACACGCATATGCAAGAGCTTAACGCGTGACAACTAGTCTTGTAAATCATACAAATATTAGTTTCCCCTGTGACCCCTGTGACCCCTGTGACTCGAAAAGCAAACAAAGTCATCAACCAGATCGACAAAAGCACAGATTTGTTCTAATGACCAAAATTGACAAACTTGATTTGGACAAGACGACTTTTTTCGTTTATTTATGAGTTAAAATATACTATATTTTACATCGAAACAAACCGTTAAGCTTATTGTTATGTTAAAGAATCTAACAGTACCACAAAACTTCAAATAAACATGTTTTTAACCGACTAAAAAAAGGGAGGTGTTCTCATTCGTTGCAATCTTTTCCGAATTATTTAAAACGCCCGGACCGATTTGAAAAATTCTTCTTTTGTTTAGACGGGTATGCTTCCCTGGTATTCCCATGATCGTCAGGGTAGAATCTGAAAATGGAATCTTAGAAAAATCGACGAAAATCTTCGATAAATGACAGCAAATCAACAGTCATTGCTGCTATCGCATATAAATGCATTATTTGCGATATTACATAGCTGTACATAGTATAATCGAGCTTTTACCCACCAAAAAAGCTTTTTTTTATAAAACCGACTTCTAAAATACAAAAAACGTGTAAAATCGTCTTTCTCTCGGAAGTCGATGACTTTGTTTTTTATTTCATTGACTTTTTTCTACCATATATCTCGAAGTATTTTTTTCTTCTGAATGTAAACTTATGTAAGAAACCGCTAACTTGATTGACCCGAAAGTAATCCATCCATCCATCTTCTAAGCCGGTGCTGTAATAACTTATTATTTAAGGAATTCGTTGACAGATTTATTTGATAAATTAAAGCCTTAATGGCTAACATAAATTACAAAACGTAGGTTAAGTAGGCTCGGCCTCTTAAGACAACGTTTTAAAAGCAATTTATAACGCATTACTGTAGTTTAGTATTATGTAATTACTTCACAGAATACATAACATCACATCTGTTTTATTTAACATTGCACTTAAGAGAAGAATTTGTTATACCAGTCAGGGTTATTGGTACAAAGTGCAATTGTAATAAATGGAAAAGTGAAAATATTCATTGGTGATATCAAATAGTTGGCTACATACAGGGTGAATTTCAACTGGGCGTGGATGGCTATTTTCGAAACTATGAGGAATATCGAAAAACGTTGAAAGGAGTCTCGACGCCGATTTTGATAAAAACGAAAACTTCATCACTGGATTTTAGAAAAATCAATAAGTATCACTACAATAGTATAAAAATATATCAAATTGTACTCAACCTTTGGTGTCACATTTAACTAAGCCGCCTTTGCGAATCCCACGGGTTTGGGCACCTCACGATGCTTATTAACCGACTTCAAAAAAAGGAGGAGGTTCTCAATTCGGTCGGTATGTATTTTTGTTTTTTTTTTTTTTTTATGTATGTACATCGATTACTCCGAGGTTTCTAGTCCGATTAGTGTGATTATTGTTGTTCGATGCAGGATACTTGCAGTGTGGTCCCATAAAAATTTCATCAAATTTGGTTCAGTACTTTTTATTTTGTGAGCATTTTAATTAATTTCGCCTACTTGGATGACATGATGATCTTTACATTTTGCGTGTTTGTTACGCGATTACTTCGCCAATTGTGGACCGATTTTCAAAATTGTTTTTTTGTTGTACTAGGGATCGTTCACCTTAGGGAATACTGCAAGTTTCATCGAACTCTGTTCAGCATTTTTTGAGATAGGGAATTTTATTGGAACTTTCTTTTATGTACACAACATGGGCGATGTTAATACCGGTGCTACGGATTACAAAATTCTAGTGCACATGTAAGAAAATTATGTATTTGCCAAGAATTTGGGTTGAATATTAAAACTAAAAAGAGTAAAATAAAAAACTTTTTTCAAAAAAAATTTAACCGCCTTCAAAAAAAACCACAAAAAATGGTAAAATAACCTACAAAATAACTTTTCTTTCGGAAGTCGGTGGCAAAAAGAGATCGAAATAATAAAACAAAGCCACCGACTTCCGAAAGAAAAGTTATTTTGTAGGTTATTTTACCCTTTTTTGTAGTTTTTTTTGAAGGCGGTTATTTTGCTCAACTATTGTTGTGAAAAGCCGTACATTTTAGGGACCCTACCACAAATAACTTAATAGATAACCACGTAAACCTCTGAGCCTTTGTCAGAAGCTCCTAAGTCTGACAACCAGTCTTACCATGGGGTATTGTATCACCCAGTTACTGGGTTATGGAGGTCCAACAGGCAGTCGCTCTATATAACATACTGATATCGAGCTGCATCTGGTTTGACTGGAAGCAGACCCAATATAATTGGGAAAAGGCTAGGCAGATTATGATGATGATGTAAACCTCTGCAACATGCTGGCCTGTGCCTTTCTTGCAACATGCTGGCTTTAAAAATTCCACATCCAAAAAAATCCTAGATATAAAAATACAGTCATTTCTAAATAAATTCTAGGAAATTAATGTCATCACAGCACATCGTAAGGTCACCCGTCAAATGTCAAAGTTTATAGAAACACAAACTGGTTTCAAATTGCAGATCTAAGAATGTGAATTTGCAAGATTTAGCTATGACGATTCACTAAATCTTTAAATATGGCGATGATCTAATTTATATTATTGAATTATCAGCCTTGAGATCTGGGACCCAGGCCTCCTCTCTGAAAATAAAGATCCCACTGTTGGGACACATGTCTCCTTTCTGTGAAGCGATGGGCCTTAATCTACAAAGCGGGTCCCCTGTTGGTTGAAATAAAATCATCTTAGTCATGGATGGATTTTATTTGCCCATTCTTCTCTATAGAGAACTTTTGGGAATGGGCAAAATTTTCACAGATAAGATGGTAATTGGGACTGTATTTTCGTAACTTTGTGTTTGAATTTCCATTTTCCAATTTTTCGACGTTTTTATGAGCCCATGTGAAATATAATATTTTCATTTTTGATCACCAATAGTGAAAATCAGTTACGACACATGTCGATTTCCTCAAAATGCCTTCCTTTATAATTTTTTAGAACAGTGGTGATATTTGCTAACACTGTTCCGATGCTAATAACCCCAAAATAAATAAACCGTGATAGTAAGAATAAAGTGGTATGTGCCAAGTAATGTAAAATCAATTGGATTGGTACTAATATTGTTGATAAGGCTACCGAGGTTAGTTGATAACATGAGCTAGAAAACAATAGATTTAGGTTTATAGGTAAATAGTTCCTCAAGAATTAGTAAAAGTCAAAAACGTATAATAAAATAATGGTGTACCAGGGCCTCAATTCTGCTAATTTCATTTAACTCACATGCTATTGATATTCAATTGAGACTCCATCGCGATTGCATTACGATTAGAACAAATTTGGTATTCTGCAAAAACTTCTATGTAAGCTCAATAGAGTCGTAATGGAATCGTAGTGTAAGTGTAATTGACTCTCAGTTGAACAGTAGGTGTTGCCAAACAAACGTTAAATAAGAGTAGAATACCGATAAAGTCCACAATCGATTTACGATTGGAACACGATTGAAGAGCAGACTAGCAAATATTCTGATAGCAGTTCAATGGAATGTCACTGGAAAACCATTGGTCTTAAATTAGTAGCAGAATACCAAATGTAGTTAAAACTGCTACTGAGATCCAATTGATATTCAATTGAGCCATTTGTAATTTAGCAGACTTGGGGCCCAGGTTTCAGGAAAGATTTAAAAAGCTAACTCTGCCTTGGAACGCCAAGCCAGCCGACAATGAAACGGTTTCTTTCTTTAAGCGTTATAAAATCATCAAATGAGTCCCCCCACCTCGGGCAGGGCGGAAGGAACTGTCAGACTCGTACTGACTAAAATCCACAGTGTCCTTCGTAGCCCTTAACGTTCCAGGGACACGGTAATGAGATAAGTCCCGTGACCGATGGAACGGGATTTGGATTGAAATTGAATATATTATAATTAATGCTGTAGCTGATACTAATATTGTGCATGGAGAGATCTTCGAGAATAACTTACAATTTGTTATAGCAATAAAATAACTTCTACTCCCGTCAAACTTTCACACAAATAATGTCATAACACCCATAACTATATATAACAAAGGGTGGAATCTTCACCTGACATCTGACATTTAATGTTGCAACTCCCGCGCAGCATCCTTGTGCAACCTCTGAGCTTAGCCGCCATTATTTATGTTGCCAACAACAATATCTCAAAGGATTGCCAGAGGAAATAATAATAATTGTTATTTAAATGGAAATTGGCTATTTCTATTGAGGTTTGAGAGTGTAAGGCTGGGTTTACAATTGTATGCTAAGTCGTGAAGGTTCAACAGTTAATACCTCGACTTTCATGTATGAGGTTGTGAGTTTAAACCCCGCCAAGTACAATACATTGGTACTTTCTTAGTTTATCTTGGATATACAGGGAAATACTGTAAGGAAAATAATATAATTTCATAAATGTCGTCATTTTTCAATAGAAACATTTCTATTCAACATTTTAAACACCAACAGGCTTATGAAGATAGAAATATTTCTACATTCTGTCATTTTGTCGATTCTTCCATCGACTAAACCAGTTTCTAGACAATTATCCTTTAAAATAATTCTCAAATTACATGCATAAAACCACCTCTTAAGGATTTTCATCTCCAATGTAGCAACGGTTGGCATATCACGTTTGTGCGCCGGCGCATCTAGAGGTCACAGCGACATCTAGTGGAGGTTCGCGGAGAATTCGTTACGAGACCTAATTCTTTAGTCTATGGTTATTGACTGGCTTAGATATGTCAGTGTAGAGGTTATAATTAAAATATGAGGCTGAGGCTGACCTCAGCCTCTTATTTTCATATCAACATATATATATATATATTTTCATAACAATATCTAAAAACCTAATCTTTAAACTCTGAAGTTTAAAGATTAGGTTTTTAGATATTGTTAAATTAGGTTATTTTTATAACAAACTGTTAATAATACGCGATGCAAAACTGATTTTATTAAAAAAAAACTTGATACGAATTTAATTTAATTTTACTGTGTATTTTATAAGGCTGAAAATATTATATTATTTTTTGTGCCCTACAATAGTATTTATCCATAAAATATTTCACCGCAAATTATTTTCATACGAGCTTTTGACAGCTACGTCACTCACGTTAAGAATTTGACAATAATTTCAGAACGTTAGAACGTTATTTTTTTTCCTCGGGAAAAGTATTTTTTACTGTTTCTTACAACGTATAAGCTCATTCCATCACCGTGACCCCGGAACATTAAGGGCTATTGAATGGCCGTGGATTTTAGTCAGTACAAGTCTGACAGTCCTGGACAGACAGGACTCATTTGATGATTTTACCACGTAAGAAAAAAGGTTTAGAAGTGAAAAACTATCAATAACCTTATTTTCTCTTTTACATTTAAGTATCCAACTCAAGGAGTTAGAATTTGCTTTTTTCTTACTCCCACGAATACCCTTTAAAATAACTTTCGTACAAGAAACTATCAACAAAGGTCATTCAAATCAAATCAAATCAAATCGTTTATTTCAACTAAGCCAAATATAGGCACTTTTGAAATGTCAAGACAAAAAATAAAACTAGTGCTAAAAATAGTTATGGTGCTACAGTCCCAGACACAGACATAAAAACTGTGAAAGTACCGTAGGTGCTCATTCCAAATCGTAGATCTATGGAGAAGAATGAGCAAAAAACTCCATGGACACTCTTTTTCAATCGCCAAAATTATTACAGATCTTTGGTTACATCATTCATCATCAGATGGTGGGTACATTATGTGAGAACGATGTGGCAATTTATTAGTGTCCATAGTAAATATAAAATAGACAATTCAAATAAAGTAATTAATTATTAAAATAGACCATGGCAGCTAAGAGATGACCAGTTCCAACTGACAGCACCCGTTCACGAACATGACACATGTATTGCCCTACCGACATCATTACCCTACCCACATACATTATAGAACCACCTACTCTATACGCAAATCTAATCACTACCATCCCTATTTACGACAAACATCTAAGCGGGTTGATATCAAACAGCAGCTGAGATTATAAATTAAATGCCGCTTCGGGCTGTAATAGCTGCAAAAAGGTTTTAAAACCGGTAGTGACTGGCAATAACCTAGGACGGTTAGGGTTGCACCATGATCCTGATACTTTGGTAGGTATCGACATCGATTATTATTGGTTATTTTGTTGCTAGCAACACCATGCTTATGCTACTGGTATTGTCTAATCCTATTTCTAATAATGTTATCATAAAAAGTTTGCGATCACTTTTAAAAAATGCAAAACATTTTCTTTGATTTAGACACCAAAACAAAAAAATATATATTTCCCTTTAAAAATTAAATTAAAAGAAAAAGCGGCCAATGGTAAAAAAAATGTATAAAATGTACATTGTCGAACGAGATCAAGTAATTAGTTTTTTTTTAATAAGTTTAGTTTTTTTTTCATAAAACACATTTTACCTTTCAAAGTTACAACCAACTACAAGAACGTTTATAATGTTAGTTGCTACTACGGAACCCTTTATGGGCGAGTCCGACACGCACTTGGCCGGTTTTTTTATGCTGGTTTGCGGTAGTACTTAAAATCGTGGGATGAAATAATTACCTACCGTTTAACCCGATGGACAGTAGAGATTTTTGATATTATCAATGAATTGCATATACAATTAGTATACTTATCAGTTAAAGTTTTCAAAAATAATCGATACGTACGTATTTTTCTAATATTATTTCTTAAAGAAGTAACCCTAACAACGAGATACTCCCAGTTATCTTCGTAACGAGCCTGCGATAGAAGCTGTATAATAGAAGCAGTCTTGATTAGAATTTAAATGAAAATGATGAAACTTGTACCTGACCAGTAAAAGTACAGCCTACACTACACTTGTGGCAATTTTATATGCTTGCTCTCAACTTTGTTTTCAAAAAGAAGTAAGCAAAGAGGTTTGAATTTTAGAACGCAACCTTTTTTCGCCGTGTTCTTGGCTGAACTTAAGGTTGTCATTGCCACGGATTGGAGGATTAAAAAGTAAACTGTCATTAAAAACACACAGATAATATAAAAAGTTTTTGTGAAAAGTTAATGGAGAACTGATATACTTTTTTATACTCTTCTGTATTCTAAAGTTTGACAGTGTTTAAAATCTCTTCTAGTTTAAATTCATACCAAAAACTAGTCTTACGATAATTTCGTGGTACTGTCCAATCGATTTAAGAACGACAGCTTTTCTGTTAAAAAAATGTTAAATCCAATGTTACTACAGCACTGTATTCATAACATAGGTTTGTTTGGTTCATTTTTTTGTTTTTGTTAAGAAGGAGGTAACAATGTATCTTAATGATGCTTGACATTTTATAAAACTGCATTCTTCAAAGAATTTTCTAAACTTCAAAAATTAATCTTTAACCTCTATTAATGCCTTTAAAACCTAGTTTTTATACTAAATTGATGATAAATTCATTAAGGACAGGCAAAGAAAGGTGTGGTAAAACCACACAGTTTAAAAATCAAGGATAGCGTATACTTTCTAATGAATAGAAATACAAATGGAATCATTTCTAGCGCAAAGGTGAATAGGGCGACCTCTGGCAAAGACATGGAAACACATATACTCGAAAACGGTTAAAAGAATCGAAAACACATCCATCGATCGTTGTCCATACAACATTTTTTTGTAATAACCTTTCACCGAGTCAATGGTCACATCCGCTCAAGTAATTCACGCATTTTGACAACTAGCGACTTTTGACAGCAGGTACAAAATGGCCGACTTGAATAAAAAAATACTTTCACTTATATTTCGTCGCTACAAATAAGTTTTAGCGGCAACAATGGAACACGTTTGGATGTTGAATAGAAGACAGTTTGTTAATGCTGCGTGAAGTGAAAATTAAAAATGGCGGCGTTGTTTTTTTTTCCTATTCGGCACAGGTATTGTTGCGTTCTGCCTTCGTATCACTACTCTTATTTATGAATTCGATTTGCTGTGACACTCGATTATTACAGACGATATTTTAAGTTGTTATAAGCAATGACAGTGCATGAACATGTCAAATTATGCCACAGATAAAATATATGATTGGTCTTCCATAAGGTCATTATGATATCATCATGACAAAACATTTTGAGTATAAATATTTGCTTACCGGAACTGACATAATAATTTATAAGAGTTGTCTCTAACGTCTTCGAAAAATAAAATAAATTAATTTTGTTTTAGGCACTCCTTAAACATTCTTTTTTCAAAATTTATTTGGAATTAAAAAAAAATGGTGCCAAATTATTAAAAAAACATACGTTCAAATTAAGCTCAATATTGGAAATACTGGCAGGCATCTTTCAAATCGTAATTAAAAACTGCATCCGTGTAAATTACTTTGATCATTGATTACAAAATCGTTCCACAAATCATTAAGGACTAAATAAACTCTCGATTCATCGAATTTCAATAAGTAATTAATAAATAATTATAAGAATCAGACTTACGAAATGCATTGGCAACAAAACATGTATCTAGCTACAATGTTTTGTTGTACTTGTTTTGGCGTGAAAATTAATGTAACAAACAAATAATAAATCTACTTTCGCATTAGTTTGTTAATATACTAGCTGTTGCTAGCGGTTTCGCCCGCTAATATAGAAAATTATTCCAATCAGAAAATCGGGATAAAAATTATAAACAACGCTACACTTTCCGTTGTAAAATAATCAAATGAGTCCTCCCACCCAGGGCGGGACGGCAGGGACTGTCAGACTTGTACTGACTAAAATCCACGGTGATCCTTCAATAGCCCTTTACGTTCCAGGGTC
Organism: Agrotis ipsilon; assembly: GCA_028554685.1. Taxonomy (NCBI): domain Eukaryota; kingdom Metazoa; phylum Arthropoda; class Insecta; order Lepidoptera; family Noctuidae; genus Agrotis; species Agrotis ipsilon. The sequence continues at coordinate 14,552,811 of CM052974.1, forward strand.
ACGGTTACCTGATAATACAGTCCCGCGACCAAATTATATGTGAACATACCAAATTTTATCTTAACCCATTCAGTAGTTTTCTGTGTGAAAGATAACAAACATCCATACATTATATTATACGTACTCGTAATTGTTTTCGAACGTATGGCACTCGTGGGCTGCAGCTGAAAATCGGCGTCAAGTGTAGACTTTGTGCTGGCACTTGGCATTATGCTGAGCTGAGGCCCTTTGGCATTCAAAGATTAATTTTGTTTTTATTTAGTTTAAAGTTTTGATGCTAATAAATTCAACTTTTTTTCTTTCTTACATTCATTTTTCATTATTTTGTTCATTTTTACAAACTTTCACGATATTTTTATTTGATAAATTAGGATAGTGACTCAATTTTTTTATTAGATTAAGAATAATTCCACCTTGACCTTTTGCAAAGAATGAATCATCAGCGGTTTCATCTGAGGTCATTATAACCAGGATAATAATATGACTATCACATCATCTACCATTATAAGTTGACCTGCCTCTCATTTACATGCTCATCTTTTAATTGATATTTAGGAATGTTTTAATTGACATTCGGCCTTTAATTTGGCATATTTTATTTCGAATTAGAATAGATTAGAATACACTTGATTATGCACTCCATACAAATTACTGGTACAGAGTAGGTATACAGAGTGTTTCTTTTAAATGGGCCAAAAGGGAGAAATCCTTATCCATAAGAGATACGTTAAAAGCTTCTTAGGAACCTTCAGCTCTTTTTTAATGTTGAATGTCGTTTTTATTTTTTTGGTCAAGTGCGAGTTGTCCATAAAAATGAGTGAAATTGACCAAATTTTTTTTGAATGCCGTTCGACTCTGTTTCATGTAAGGATCATTTCATTGTATCGGAAGAAAAAAATCGCGACGGCGCAAGTTGGTCAAATTTAGCAAAATATTTTTTCATACAAATTGTATGAACGAAAAAAATTACCATTTTTTTTATGATGCTGTTTGACTTACTTTCATGTAAGGATGAGATAATTGTATGGGCACAAAAATATCTGGACCGTAGAAGTTGGTCAAAATAAGAGAAATGTTTCATCTAACAGCATAAAGTCGTGTTAGGTAGTCAAGTTTTTCTTTACATTTGACCCACTTCTGTTGCCCACACATTTTTCTTCCCATACAATGAAATGCCCCTTACATAACACTACATCAGATTACATCATAAAAAAAATGAATTTTTTTTCGTTTCATACAATTTGTATGAAAAAACATTTTGCTAAATTTGACCAACTTCCGCTGTCGCGATTTTTTTCTTCCGATACAATGAAATGATCCTTACATGAAACAGAGTCGAAAGGCATTAAAAAAAATGTTGGCCAATTTTACTCATTTCTGGGGACAACTCGCACTTGACCAAAAAAATAAAAACGCCAAAATTGTCAAGACCAAAAAAGAGCTAAAGGTTCCTAAGAAAGTTTTCCTGTATCTCTTATGGATGCGGGTTTCTCCCTTTTGGCCAATTTAAAAGAAACACCCTGTATATTAGTTTTCACACTACTTGCTCGTAAATGTCATATTATACGTCAGGCAAACCTACTGTAAAGCATGACATTATTCCCCCTCGCTCGAGCCGGGAATAATATATGTACTGAATTTCATTATTCCCGTGGGAATAATGTGATTTGAATTTGGTACCTCAAAGAAAACCGTATGAAAACTTTCACCAAGGAGTCGTATCAGTAATGGCGGCCGCTGGCAGCTACAGCTGATCGCTTGCAGTGGTGCCAACTTCACGTTCGAAGGTTGTCGTACCACATTAAATTTCAAAAATCGAAATTATTTCCTCGCAGTAGGTGTGAAAAGCAGAGTACGCTCCTCGGGAGTAAAGCTGCCTTGTCTTGGGCTGACTCGAATCCCTCGCTACACTAACGATTCTTAACTTAATTCCCTCGTTTCACTCGGGAATTAAAACTTGAACCTCCGTAGCGCAGCGAGGAGGTTCAAGTTTTAATTCACCCCAGAATCCTTAGTCTCGTTTCGGGATTCAATACGCCCGTGACGTAAGGCAATGCTTTACTCCCTTGGTGCGTAATCTACTATTACTCATCAAATGATTCCCTGTGATCTCGAAGATTAAAACCCATCTTTATTCCTTCAATTGCCCTATGCGTTTCAGGGCCGCGGTAACAGTTTCCGTTGGTTTAGTCTTGGTCTAGGATGGGGTCTTGAGTTCCATCTCCGGGTTTTACAGATGACGGCACGTTTGGCGCAGTGGCCAAGCAATGACTGCTACGCTGCGTGGGTTCGAATCCTGAATACTTAGAGCAAATGTTTGTTGCATGATTTAAAAAAAAAAACTAATTAATTTCTCCCTGGTCTGAGTATTTGTGTATGTGAATTTCTATGTTTGTAAACGCACCCACGATATAGGAGAAATTCCTATAGTGTGAGGGCAACGTTTGTAAAAAAAAGACCTCATAAACTTTTGCTTCTATCTTAATATATATAAATCTCGTGTCACAATGTTTGTCCTCAATGGACTCCTAAACCACTTAACCGATTATAATAAAATTCGCACACCGTGTGCAGTTCAATCCAACTTGAGAGATAGGATAGTTTAAATCTCAAATTTTAGACCGGGTCCTCCACCCGTGCGAAGCCGGGACGGGCCTAGTATTAATTATAGATTTAGTCCACTATTCCCTGATTCACACGTTCCTTCCGAAGAATTAAAAGTAACAGTACGTTGGATGTATGTACAAACACATGTTAACATCAACCTTGAGGATATCCATTGTGATCAGGCAGTGACAGGCAATTCGGCATCGCCTACAGAATGAGTTATAGGTAGCCTTCGAATCACTCGCGAGATATCTACGCATGCCTTTATTTAGGCAAAGGATGGATTAATGCTGTATCGTTGGATTGACAGTCCAAAGATGAGTTCGGTGGTATCCAGGTCGAGGTTTATTCAATTTTCATCATCATCATCATCATCTCAGCCATAGGACGTCCACTGCTGAACATAGGCCTCCCCTTTAGATCTCCACACATACCGGTTGGAAGCGACCTGCATCCAACGTCTTCCGGCGACCTTTATAAGGTCGTCTGTCCACCTTGTTGGTGAACGTCCTATGCTGCGCTTGCTAGTCCGTGGTCTCCACTCTAGCTCATCTGCTCTACGAGCAATATGGCCTGCCCATTGCCACTTCAGCTTGCTAATCCGGTGGGCTATGTCGATGGCTTTAGTATTCAATTTTGCATTCGTTTTTTTTATGTGAGACGGGTTTGCCCTTGACCTTAATCTAAATCAGGAATGACTAAGACAAGACAACGATGAAGCGAGCTTACCCAGAAGAAGCCTGTTCACTCTAATTTGAAGAGAATATGGTTGTATGCGTTCGAAAACACATGGTTTATGAGAAACAGCGACCGACAGCCGGAAAGTCGGAGTTTGAGCCTTGTTGTCTATTACATAGAGCTCTACTCTACCTAACCTGTTGGCGCTAATAAGCGTAATGTTATAAATAAAAGAAAAACAGAGAAGACTCAGCCAATTTCTTGATATTTTAAAGAGACACTAACATTTTAAAGATATTTGAAAGATTTTGTAGTTAGGTGTGTATTTTTTGAATGAATAAACTTTAAAACGACTGTGCCCATTTCATGTTTTTTCACCATTAGAAGTGAACGCTACATGCACCCTGAACATAAGACCGGGACGGGCCGCTATTTAAAATATTTGTTTTAAATATGTGTTCAATTTTATGCTTATTAAATTCCGCTTTGACGACATCTACGAGTATGTAAGTTTTATGTATTCTCCTATTGTGTTTCGAAGTGGGTAATATTCGCTTTCCATCAGTCTAGTTGCCAACGAACCTTATATACCGATAAAGCCAAAGATTACTTAACAATTGGCACTACAATTCTATTCTTTTGCAATAAATTACTACAAAGAGTACAAAGCCGACATCTAACATCAAATCTACATTTATTTTTAAACATTAAAAATATCATGCCTTTTTTGTCTTGGCAAAATCATTGAATTGAGTCCTCTCACAAGAGGGCGGGACAGGAACGACTGACGGGCGTGTACTGACTTAAACTCACTCCGATACTTCTGTAGCCTTTTACGTTCCAGGGTCAAGGTTACCTTATGAGACAGTCCCGCGAAGTATAAAAAGTCTTCCGTAAGAATTGGGATATCCAAAGATTTTTTTTTGTCTCAAATCCCATTCCGTTTAGATTTAGGCGATGAATAAAAAGAAAATACAAAACTATCTTCAGCTTTATTATGTTTAATAATACACTATATTATAAAGAACTACCTGTTGCCAGCGGCTTCACCCGCTACAACTCCAAAATTATCCCACGGGAACATAAAATCGGGATAAAAACTATCCTACGTGTTAATCACTCAAGTCAAGGTCATAAACTATCTGTGTACCAAATTTCAGCCAAATCCGTTCAGTAGTTTTTGCGTGAACGAGTAACAAACATCCATCCACACTAGATATGAGCGCCGCGCCCGCCGCCGCGACGCGACGCCGCCGCCGCCGGCCGTAAAAATATTGAGGCTACGCCGCCGCCGTGGAATTGGTCATCGGCGCTCATATCTAATCCACACATACAAACTTTCACGTTTATAATATTAGTAGGAAAATACACAATATTATAAAGAATTCTTAGAATTGAAACCACAACCCGAATGCTGCTGAGATCTTTCGCCTTTAAAGCATCGATGTTCACTGAATAAACATTGCTCAATTGAAATTCTTGTAATGTATGAGCAAAATAAACAGATAAATTACCTTTTTCTTTAAAGGTCGCAGTTGCAACAGAATTGAGCACAATGTTGTATATACAACTATGGGCAACTATATAGTTGCCCATCTTCTTTATTAAAAGTATTTTCAATACCTGCACGCGTAGCATGGCAATTCTATCTCTATTCTACCAAGAAAAAACAAAGTTATTTCATCGTTATTTCTATACAAATCGACTGTTTTTTTTTTGCACAAATATGACACCATTCGTTCACTATTGAAGAAAAGAACGTTTATTTTCTAAATTCTAAAAAACATTGATAACCATGCTTAAAAACCTAAAAATATTTCTACGATCTGTCATTTTGTCTATTCTTCCGTCAACAAAACCCCTTTCTACGGCGCCATGCTACGCCTGCTGAAGCAAAAACTTTGTATCCCAATTTACGCAAATTACGTTTTTCTAATAATTAGGACCGTACAGACCGATCTTCTGTGTTAAGCCGCGTTTGTCGGGGTTGTTCTGTAGATGGGTGATCATCTGTCACAGCGAGTTTCCTCCGTGGCTCAGAAAGCACGTAAAGCCGTTGGTCCTGGCTGTCATTTGTAGATATTTGAGAGCCGTTAATCACTGTCAGAAGCACGAAAGTCTGACAACCAGTCTTACCATAGGATATCGTATTACCCAGTTACTGGGTTGTGGAGATCGATAGATAGCTCGCTCCATGTAAAATACTCATATTCAGCTGCATCTGGTTCGACTGGAAGCCGACCCTAATATAGTTGGGAAATGGCTAGGCAGATGATGTCGTTGTCCTCTCGCTGTGGGGTGGACTCTTACTGACTAAAAGTACCCTATTCCTTCAGTCACTCTTTACTTTTCAGGGCCACAACAACCTGTTTTAGACAGTCCTGTGACGCAGCATAAACACCATTTTATTATACGTGGTAAAATCATTAAATGAGTCCTCACGCCCAGGGTGGAAAAGAAGGGAAACTCATTAAGTGTTCCACGGTGTTCCATCAACATCCCTTTACCTTCCAGGGTCACGGTAACCTGTTTAAATAGTCTAAGACCCCAGCAGGCCCTGTATGGGGGACCGTCAAATTGCTGACAACTCTTTGAGGCGCGCGTGGAACACAACGCGGCGTAGACTCGGGCATGGTCCGTGATCGGACGGCGAGTAACCCTACATCTACTACTACTCATCCCTTAAATTAAAAGTTCAAAGACACATCAACATTATTAAACAGGAATGTGCAAGATCCAAGTGACAAGTGACAACCTTGACATTAAAATGTCAACATTCCTCCATCGAGTGAGTTCGAACATCGGAGCGAATCGTGTAACTTCGTCATGCCTCGTTTTTGTTGCCCGCGCGCATGCATGATGGTCGACTGTTACACCGTTTTTTTTTGTATGAAGATTCCATCACATAGATCATACCCAAATTTAAAGGTCGCCGGAAGACGCTAGATGCAGGTCGCTTCCAACCGGTATATGTGGAGATCTAAAAGAGAGGCCTATGTTCAGCAGTGGACGTCCTATGGCTGAGATGATGATAGTGGTCGAACGTTAGGCTACCACTAAAAAAATAATTTTAGGCGAGACGTGTCAGGCACAACGCGACCAAAAACACTTTGCACACTCCGGGAATCAAACCGAGGGCTCTAAAGTCACGCTTGGAACTAAAATAATGAGACAGTCCAGGATAATTATTCATTGAATAACTTTGATTAATGGAATGTCGTAAAGTTAATTGTTTTGATAAAGTTAATTCGATGTGATGATCGGATATTAATCATAGTTATCTAGTGTCCATATCAATCTTTGTGGTCCTTTACAAGTTTGAAATGCATCTTCTGTTATAAAATTATCAACTGTGATGGAGTTGAGTGTTAAAATTATATTAATCGATTAAGCTTAGGGAAATAATTATAGGAGTGCGGCGGAGGCTTTGGCTTCGTTGCAAGGCTTCAAATCGATGAAGCCCCCGCTGGGCAGGGCTTCTATTTCCGTCAGCAAATTTTAAAGGAACCATAACAAAGAGATATTGACTGAGTTACTTGTAGACGAAACTTTTTGTATAATTAACTTAGTACCGCATCGATCCAGGGTCGCAGGACTGTTACATCAGGTAACCGTGGCCCTGGAACGTAAAGAGCTATTCAAGGAACACCATGGATTTTAGTCAGTATAAGACTGACAGTCCCTCCTGCCCGGGGGTTGGAGGACTCAATTGATGATTTTACCACGACAAAAATAAAGAAGGTACCCACCGCATCGGTGTAAAACGCATCCATTGTGATCTTCAATTAAGTCGCGTGCTATCAATTTTCCCGCTAATTACTAACACTTACAGGTAAACAGGAACTCATAATTTTCTAAAATAACAGACGAGACTCGCAGGTGATGAGATGTCTCTCTAGGAATTTAACCTTTTAAGCATCTTCAATATGTTTTACAATGACCTTTCTAGAATTTTATTGCATTAAGATAGGTTACTTGAATGAATAATATTTAATACTAGCTGGTGCTAGTGGCTTCGACCAACAATTGACTGCCGGAGGTCGTGGGTTCGATTCCAACCCAGGACAAATGTTTGTGTGTTGAGCACGGTCATTTGTTCTGTGTCTGGTTGCAATTTATCTATAATACGTATGTATTTAGAAATATGTAAGTATGTTTATCAGTTGTCTAGTACCCATAACACAAGCTCTGCTTAGCTTGGGACTAGATGGCGTTGTGTGATAGTTGTGGAATATTTATTATTTATTTATTATTATTTACTTATTAGTTATTCAAATACCAATGTGCCAATAGCATCCCACGAAGTAAAGTCAGGTTGCTAACCCACCAAACAGGTTGAAACCTATGGCATTCAGGTACGGACCACCGGTTGTCATACGAGCAGTTGTCAGTAGATTCTAATGTTAAATTATGAATAGATTATGCATTCAAATTGTTGTCATGCTGTGTGTGGCATCTGGATAGTATGTAGCTGGTATTTTACTATCATCTCGTTATGCAACCATATTATATTTTTTGGTATTATTGAAATTTATGTTACCAAAATTTGGAGAAGAAATCAATAATAAATTGCGCTGATACTTTTTCCGACGTGCTAGACAACAACTACTTGGATAACTGGCACTGGAACAAAAAGGGCTATTGAAGGACACCGTGGATTTTAGTTAGTACCATTCTGACAGTCCTTCCAGTCCCGCGCTGGGTGGTAAGACTCATTTGATGATTTTACCACGATAAAATATATTTAGTGCAGTTGTTCATCAGTTACGTTTAATGAGTAGTAGTAGAGTGAACTATTAGATCTTCATTTCAAATGACCTTTTTTTTTAAATGATCATTTACATTTTTGAAACTTTGCCCCACACTAGGAATTTCTCCTGTATTGTCGGAGCGTTTACAAACATAGCAACTCACACATACAAACACCTAGACCCGGAACAACTATTTGCAGGTCATACAAAAATTTGTTCCGTGGATCGACCCGCGACGCTGCGCAGCAATCTATTACTCAGCCACTGCGTCAACCGTGCCGTCAATTTTAATTAATGCGGGGTATAAATCACCAAACTGTATTTGACAAACAAGGTGAAAGGTAACATTATCTATCAAGCGACAAATCAACCATAAACAATTAATTTCAATTCAAATCTCGAATGCAACCATCTGTCACTTTGCACTCATTCTCACATAAACAAGGTTGTATAACCAGCCAGTTTGGATGACATAACTCTATGATAATGCTCTATAGTTTATGGTAATCGCAGGGCCGCACGGTGGGCCGAAAATCGGCTTTCATAGACTTAGGCATTTTATTTTGCAAGTGCCATTTTTTATGCCGGATATCACTTCTATTAGTTATAACAATATACAAAAATGACACCAGAATTGATTCTGCACAAAAACGAAGGAATTATAATTTTTTTACGAAAATTTTGTATGGAGCTAGTATGAAAAATCGAAATATCTCGAAAACGGCAGGGATAACCCTAATATCCTTATAGGGGGTTATAGTACTAATTATTTGTGATTTTTTGACATAAGTTACATAATGGTTGTGAATGCCGTTTTTTTTTTAAAAATCGTCAAAATATTTTCATTTATTTTTACATATGAAACGTTCCTTTTAGTGTTTAAGTTGAAGATTTCAGAGCTTTAACAACTCTTAACATAAAATAGCATGACATCTATAGACCTGAAGGACTAGACAGAAGTGTGTAGTATCTTGTAAGATTTCCAACAATACCAAATAGTTGAATATCAGTGTCAAAGTGCCCATGCAGTCGCTTCTTTTTGAAAGATAGGGGAATGAAATTGTTAATTGATCATACCCTAAAAGTATGATTATAACATAACCGGACACATAATAATATCGACACAAAAGGAATTTTAAGACCTTGCAGAAGATCAAAATACAAAATAACATCTTGTGTAGTCATCTAATGAGTCTGCTGACAAGTAATTAAGTAATTAGAATGATGGTTGTAGTTTTCTGATTCTAATGAGCCTAATATGTGATTAAATGATTTGAAATTTCTCGTAACAATATCTACTAAGAACTGCAGTCACTTTTTTTGTAATTAGTGAGCTAATGTGATTTGCTAATGTTGATTAGTTGTACTATGAGTTCTACGAAATGTTTTTACGATTATAAATTTTCAATGTCATATCTTTTATAACTTTAACGAGGGTAGTTTACTAATTATTGACTTTATAGGTACCTACAATAAAAGGGCTACAATTTTGTTCCATAATTTAGATTGTTCACAACTGTGTAACTGCTAACACTAAAACTAAGTATTTGCTTTGCGACTATAAAATCTTAGAATGGAAAGTTTAATCACCAACTTAGACTTGTTTGTTCTTCTAAAAAGTGAGTGTCCTTCATTTAATCATGAAGTATTGTTTAGTGCAATTGTGTCTCGCATAGGCGATTGTCTTTCTGCCGAAGATCAAGTAACTCTCAAAGAATTTTGCCGTAGATTCACGCGATCTGCTTTAAACAGGTGGCAGAAATCTAAACGATTCTTTGATAATTTTAGAAATACGTACGGAGAGTGGCTGCAAGCAAATATTGATTGGCCGAGTTGCGTGCTTACTTTAATAAATCAAGAACCAACTGTTGATGAGATACCAAGAGCACGTTCAGTCTCTCCAGAACCTTCGACATCATCGACTGTTGGAACAATGACAAAAAGGTCCCGAAAACCATTCAAAGATCTGGGAAGCAAACAGAAAAAGAGAAGATCTAGTGAGCACATAGGCGAGGATTCCTGTGAATTGGCATATGCAGCTGCAGCGCGTTTAAAAGAAGAAGGGTATGAAGATATCGCATCTGTAATCGAATATATGATCAAAAATCCAGAAGCTGCCGTTAAAATCAATGAAAGCATTAAGAAACCAGTGAAAACAGTAATATTTACACCAGAGAAAGCACTTGGATTACTTCTTTCACTTAAGCTTTCAAAGTGGCAATATATTACGTTGCGAGAGACTGCCATTCGGGAAGGTGCTAAGGATATTTACCCATCCTACTATAAACTGCAACAAACTAAGCTTGCATGCTACCCTCCTAATCTATCAGTGTCAGTTACTGATTCATCAGCTAGAATTACACTTCAAGCTTTACTTGACATCACGGTGAAGCGGATTCTTCAAAGTCTTTCTGATAATGTGGAAAATAAGCAGTTAAAGCTGATATCGAAGTGGGGATTTGATGGTGCTTCCAATCAAAGCCGATACAAGCAGAAAATGGACGGCGAGCATGATGATTCAAGCATTTTTATGACCTCCTTGGTGCCACTGAAACTTACAGATGGAGATAATACTATATGGACAAACCCGAAACCATGCTCAACTTTTTATTGTCGTCCGGTTCAGTTCACTTTTGTAAAAGAAAGCGATGCAGTTGTCATTGATAACAAAAGAAAAATGGATGAGGAAATTGAGGCCCTTAACCCCACAGAGTGCATTAATAGTAACAGGGTGACTCATAAACTAATGATGACAATGATCGACGCAAAAGTCTGCACGTACCTTTCTGAAGCTAGATCAAATGCATCATGCTACCTGTGCTTAGCAAAACCAACAGAAATGAACCACTTAGATGCTGTAACATCAAAAACTGTGTGTTCTGACATATACGAATTTGGCCTATCATCCCTACATGCCCGTATAAATTGCATGGAATGTCTGTTACACATTGCGTACAGACTTGACTTCAAACAGTGGGCAGCAGGAAGTAATGAGCATAAAGAAATGTTACAAAACAGAAAAAAAAACATTCAAAATAAATTTAAAGAGGAGCTCAATCTGTTGATTGATATAGTGAAACAAGGCTCGGGAACTACCAATGACGGGAATACCGCAAGGAAGTTTTTCGAGTTTCCCAATAAAACTGCAGCTATTACTGGGTTGGATCAAGACCTGATAAAAAGATTTTCTGTTATTTTGCAAGCAATAACATCTGGTGAGAAGATAGATGTCATCAAATTTAAAGATTTTGCTCGCAAAACAGCAGAAAAGTACGTGGAATTATACGACTGGTACTACATGTCATCAACCGTACATAAACTATTAATACACGGTGCTGACATAATCGAAAAAAATGATATTGTCCCGATTGGGACTCTGTCGGAAGAAGCCTCAGAGTCTCGAAACAAAGATTTTAGGAGGTTTCGGGAACATCATTCGCGGAAAAGAAGCAGGCAAGATTCTAATCAAGATATCCTAAATATGCTTGTTGTTTCTTCGGATCCTTTCCTAAGTGCACAAAGGCCGAAGTTAGATGCCAAAAGGAAGACAACCTTTTTTGCTGAAACTCTCGACCTAATACAGTTTCCGGAAACTGAGTTCGCGTTTGTAGGTGTATCCAATCTGGATTCTGACTCGGAATTGGAGTCCGACAACGAAAGTTGTAAAGAAAATTTGTAAAATTCAATTATTTTTCTTTATGTTCTTTTGTAATTCATGTTAGTTTATTGTATCATATGTTTAGTTAATATTTTCATAAATTATTATGCACTTTAATATTATTTTTGTTACTTCTGTTTTATTTAAATTACCTTTCAATAAAAAGTATATATACAGTCCATTTTATTTATTAACCGACTTCAAAAAAAGGAGGAGGTTCTCCATTCGGTCGGTCGGTATTTTTTTTTATGTATGTACATCGATTACACCGAGTTTTCAAAAAAAATATAACCGCCTTCAAAAACAACCACAAAAAAGGGTACAATAACCTACAAAATAACTTTTCTTTCACCTCTGTCTAGTCCTTCAGGTCTATAGAGGTCATGCTATTTTATGTTAAGAGTTGTTAAAGCTCTGAAATCTTCAACTTAAACACTAAAAGGAACGTTTCATATGTAAAAATAAATGAAAATATTTTGACGATTTTTAAAAAAAAAACGGCATTCACAACCATTATGTAACTTATGTCAAAAAATCACAAATAATTAGTACTATAACCCCCTATAAGGATATTAGGGTTATCCCTGCCGTTTTCGAGATATTTCGATTTTTCATACTAGCTCCATACAAAATTTTCGTAAAAAAATTATAATTCCTTCGTTTTTGTGCAGAATCAATTCTGGTGTCATTTTTGTATATTGTTATAACTAATAGAAGTGATATCCGGCATAAAAAATGGCACTTGCAAAATAAAATGCCTAAGTCTATGAAAGCCGATTTTCGGCCCACCGTGGGCCGGCCCGCCTATGCGTGGTCCTTCTTGCGCCACATCCGTTCAAAATAAGATACCGGTACGTTGCGATAGAGGTGCTCGACCGGTATCTGATTAACCATGACACCTGCGAACTCTGAGGTTTTATGCCTTAAGCCCGCTGTACACATTGGGCCAACGCATTGGGCCAGCGTGTACAGACCTACTTGGCGGTATGTCGGTAGCCGGCCGACCGAATGTTGTCGGTTTTTCGTTCACCAATCAAAGGATCTTGACGTGTTTCGAAAACAGTAGTGTTCTCCAATGTGTAAACAGCGACACTTGGAATACATGATTTTGGACCAACTTGCTGGGCCAATGCCTTGGCCCAATGTGTACAGTGGCATTTGGATTATAAAATATCCGAATTCCGAGCCACTGAGAATTGAAGCTAAAAATATGGAAGAAAAATTACACCTCGTAGTTCGATTCGTACGTAAAACAAGTGAACATCTTCAAGGAAAACATTTAGATGTGTGCGTGGCGTTTATTCACACATTTATAAAACTCACGTTACGTTTTGTTTCGAATACGGAATCTTGAAATATAAATTAAACACTAACTTGTGCTCTCAGTACAATTTTAATGTCATTAACTCATTACCTTAGTTATCTAGCGAGTCAAACGCCAAAAATAGTGAAACAAATATTTAATTATAATAATTATTACAATTCAATATCTGATTTGATTTTGATGTTTTTCTAAATAAAAAGTAATTCGAAAGGAAATGTAATATGCACTTAATCCTTTTTCATTCTCTAAAACTTGGAGAGCGCATAGGTGTTCAAATGAGACCGTTAAACAGTTTCAAACTCTAATCAGGTTAACGAACACGATTGTAATTAATACTCAACTTTTAGAAAGTTGATATTCAATCCTCCCTTCGCAAAAATGACCCAACCTTTTTACCATCTATTGTAACAACTGTCAACTAATGACAGATGAGGCCGCCGCCATATTGTAATCAACTTTGACATTACCTCGGCATTCGGGGGCGGTCGGCTCTCATTCGGGTGCTCTCGGAATGCGTATGCGTGACTTCAGTTGTGCAATAGACACTTTGTCATAGACCGATCGTGTTTGAAAGACACGAGTATGATGAATGATGAAAATGGTTTTATATTGTAATATTTATCTTTATGTTTTGCATGAGAATTGGACATCTTGCTGTTAAACAATAGCTTTGTGCAATAGTCTTTAGTTTGTGGCACGATGTTGATTGTGAAGTCGCTAGTTTATGGTTTTAACTTGCTTGCTAATGACATGGTTGTCAAAAATAAGTAGAGACAAAATAAATCTACATTTTCTTTGTAACCTGGTTCCTTCCTGAATAAGTTTAAAAATGTATGATATTTAAATTTTTGACTCTGCTAGCGATAACTGACACAATTCATTTAAAAAAGTATCTTTAGAACCTAGAACACTAACTATTAACTTTAGTTTATTAGTAAGGGTAGCAATCTCGATCTCGCGAGATCTCGGCCTTTTTAGCGAGATTGATCTCGGACGAAAAAAGGGCGATATCTTCTATTGTTCTTATTCCGATGAAATTTCTTTTGCAGGTAACTTCCGCACTTACAATACTTTAGTAGAATTATAACTTTGGGCTTGTCAAAGTAGGACCAGTTTAAAATTCTATGCCTTAAGTTATAAGGTTTAAAATCAATCAACCGCCAACTTCTCCAAATGAACACATTGTCCTAATGACATAAGTTTAAAATCTCGTTTTCTCTTGTCAACAGATGCGACTCAGACCATACAGCAGAGATGCTATTCACGCATCTCCAAGCGTTAATAGAGCGACCAGAGAACCAAAAGAAATTCGCGGACATCGAACGCAAGTTACAAATGCGAGGAGCCTTACCATCGTCGAAAAAACCTCCGGATTCTTCCCTGGGAAGTGAAGTCTCCAGAGAATCTGACTCCGGGAGTAATGAGGAGAGATGTGTGGCCAACCTTTATGACAGTTTGGCTGCAGAATTGAAGCAAAAGTTGTCGACAGGTAAAAGAGGACTAGGTCAGTTTTTCAATTTTTTTAGTAGGTAGTTCAGGCTTGCTTCCCCACGCCTTTTTGGTGTATTGGTATGTAGTTTTGAGCTTATTTTTATTATTTATTTATAGTCTTATGCTGAATGCTGCCAAAGATCTATGTATTTTTTGTGATTAACAACATTTGTTACTATTTTTGTAATAGGTATTATTAAATGACTGTGTTCTCCCACTCTGCGTAGAGCGAAATGGAACGACAGACTTGACTGACTTAAAACAAGCCTCATCCTTCAGGAACCTTTTCCCTTGAAGGGAAAAGGTAACTTTTCCCTTCAAGGGCCTCGGTAACCTTTTATTTTAAAACATACCCACGAAAATTTTATTTTAAATAACACTTTATAGCATTTAAAAGAAAGTCCTTATTTATTTGATTTGGTTAACATTAAAGTACGTAGCAACCTACGTATATTAATATTGATGTACCTAAAAAGTACAAAAGGTAACCTAAAAAGAAAATATAATGAAAAGAGTTTAAATCTAAAAACTATTTGAGGAGACGTTAGACCTACTAATATTTACTATACTTATCATAATAATATATAATATGTTGCCCTATTCAAGCTTTGCAGTCGCAAAAAAAGTATTAAGATTGCCATACTACACGCTTTCAGCCCCATTTTTTTTTCAAGCCAGCGCTAAACTATTATATTACCTATGTAAAAGCTTCGATCATAAAATAAAAGTTTTTCAATCCACTAGAAAAATAATTTTCATCTGCATTTGGTCCGTTTTGTTTTCAATATGTAGCAGGCTTAATTTTGGTATCAATCTAATTCAAAACCATTAGATAAGCCTAAGATGGAAGCCAGCGAGCGTACCCAGAAAGAATTAGAACTCCTACGCACCGATTAGACATAGACATACAATAAAAAATTGAGTGCGAAACTTAATAATAACGCAATTTATGCTACACCAAAAACTGGCCCACATAATCTTGACCCCACAAACTCGCCCCCACAAACTCGCCCCCGTAAACTCGCCCCCAATAACTCACCCCCACTCACTTACCCCCTCAATTTTACAGGCAAAAGCCCGATCCTCCTGCCACCCCGGGATTACGATACAGTCCACCGCCAGAAAGGGAACTTATCCAACATCGACACGAGACGCTGCCTCAACCAGAACATCGTGGGGGTGAACGCCAGACGTAAGCTGGAGTCATCAGGGGGCAGTTCCGGGATCGGCAGTGACCTCGCCCCCTCGCCGGAGAGGAATGAATATAGACAGCATGACAATCATAGTACCAGCGGTGAGTAAATATCTTTCCTTTTTTTTCGTGGAAGTGATTCCCTGCAATGTATTGTAGAATAGGATTGGTGAAACCCAATAGAGTAGTGGCAGAGTTAGCCGTCAGATTGTCTACTCTTGACGAGGTCTGGCTTTGGATTGGTCACCAAAGTTAAGCATCTCTTGTCGAGATCTTTTTGTCTCCAAGCCAAAGTCAGTGCTTGGCTACGTCGAATGCCAGAAGTTTCCATGAAAATTATTGACATTTGACGTCCAAGCACTGACTTAGGCTTGGCTTTGGCTTAGTAGCCACTATTCGACTGGCCTGTTGGTCTAGTGGTTAGAGACCATGACTGCTATGCCGGAGGTCGTGGGTTCGATTTCCACCCAGGACAAATGTTTTTGTGATGAGCACGATCATTTGTTCTGTGTCTGGGTGTAATTTATCTATAATATGTATGTATTTAGAAATATACATATAAGTATGTGTATCAGTTGTCTAGTACCCATAACACAAGCTCTGCTTAGCTTGGGACTAGATGGCGTTGTGGAATATTATTATTATTTATCCAGCCCTAAGTCGGAGTCGTAGTTATAGTCGAACTTTTAGTCAAAGTCGTAGTCAAAAATGGTAGTCGTTACTTTTTCGTCGTTACGATTTCATATTATAAGTAACAATGTATCCATCCTTTTTCGTGCCCCGTCGAATAAATAAAGCTATTACTACAAAAAACTATAACTGTACGATCAGGCAGTTGCGTGTATCATAACCGCCATGATTGTCTATTGTTTTTTGTGGCGTCAAGATGAGACCGAAACCATGGTCGAAAAAAAAATGTATTTCCGCGTTCTTCAAATGTGATTGGTATTATACTTAGGTGGTATATTTTGTTGTCCACTTGTTTCTTTTAACGGCCGGCCGTCACAGTTAGGCCGCCGGCTTTACCCACCGGGTCGTGCCGGCGCGGCGGGCTGGCGGCTTCGGTGTGTAGACACCTTTAGGATAATAGAATAAGGGATAATTGGTCTTAGTTTTGATTCAGCGTTTTAATGCAAAGTCGTCATCATCACCAGCCTATAAGATTCCCACCCACTGCTGGGACACAGGCCTCCTTTCTGTGAGAAGGGGTGGGCCATAATCCACCACGTGGGCCTAGTGCGGGTTGGTAGATGTCACATGTCGTCGAATCTTTGGTTCTAGGACATGTCGGTTTCCTCACGATGTTTTCCTTTACCGTTTCAAGAGAAGTGGTGATGAAATAAAGTAATGCGCCTGGCGGGGTTCGAAGTTCGAACCCACGACCTACAACTCGTAAGTCGAGACCGATACCACTGGACCACCACTGCTCTAATAATGCAAAGTAAACTAAATCGTTGCGTTGGCAAATATTTTTTGTGTTTTTTAATAATTTTTAACCGACGAAAAAAAGGAGGAGGTTCTCAATTCGACATGTATATATATTTTTTTTTGTATAAAGTAAAAGTATTTTAATAATGTAGAATAATAAGCGGATAAAATGAATAAAACAAATGTTAGAATAGTATTAAACTGGTCGAAAAATTTAAATACACTATGTTGCCAGCAAATGTGGTCATTCGTCGTGGTCGTGACCGGTCAGTTTGCATCACCAACCGCTTCGCACCAAAACCACTGGTTTCAGAATAACTTAAAAAAAGTATAACGTAGTGTTTAGTTATTTATTATTACACATAACATAGAATTATTTTAATATATATAAATCTCGTGTCACAATGTTTGTCCTCAATGGACTCCTTAACCACTTAACCGGTTATAATAAAATTCGCACACCATGTGCAGTTCGCTCCAACTTGAGAGATAGGATAGTTTAAATCTCAAATTTTAGAGCGGGTTCTCCACCCGTGCGAAGCCGGGACGGGCCGCTAGTAGAATTATATATTCATGTAATATTAATGGTCATAATTATGTCTTTTAGCTTACTCAAGCTACGTTTTTCTCAAAAGCAGACGCAGACGTAACGATCCCGATTTTTTTTTAACTTTTACCCCACACACTTACATACGAGAGACCCAAGACAACTACTTGTAGATCATACAAATTGTTGTTTCGTGCGGGATTCGAACTCACGACAGGCTGCGGAGAAGTCCAATAGCTCAGCCACTGCTCTAAACATGCCGTTAAACTAAAATGGTTTAGGTCATTGGTTCGAATCGACACAACTAGATGGTCATTTTTCGGGTACGTATTAAAATACCGAAATTTAAAAGACCGAATTTTAAAATACCGATGGACGGAATCCCGAAAATTGAAACGCCGAATGGTTGTTTGGTCGAAAGTTTAAAATCTCGAAAGTTCATTTGCCCGAAAGTTTAAAATCCCGAAATTTAAAAACCTGGAGTTTAAAATGCCGTAAATTTCCTTCACAGGAGCAAGTCGACGGTGCCCCGCTCCGCGGGGCTCCTACTTCTACGTTGTTAAAAAAAAAATAACCACGAAGACTAAACCACGAAGGTTAAACCTAGGTGTAACCGACCACATGCGGTTAAACCTACGTGTATCATACTTATTTTCAGTTAGAACTAGGTTTAGCCGGTTAGAACTAGGTCTAACCTCGGGACTTGCTGGCACCCCGACTAGGACGATTTAGGTTAGAAGAGGATGGCGGGGTCTGAAAGACCCCGCCATCCTCTTCGTGGTTATTTTTTTTTAACCACGCAGAAGTAGGAGCCCCGCGGAGCGGGGCTCTGTCGACTTGCTCCTCCAAAAACCGAGGTTTTTGATCAAAAACATAACGACTATCGGCATTTAAAACTTTCGGTATTTTGAATTTCGGTGTTTTGGACATCGGTATTTCAAACATAGGTATTATGAACTTTCGGTATTTTGAATTTCGGTGTTTCGGACGTCGGTATTTCAAGCACAGGTATTATGAACTTTCGGGATTTTGATACGTACCCCATTTTTCTTACTCAGTTGTTATTTTACGACACTCGAAAAGTGCATATTTTGTATAATGAATGCTCATAATTATTACAACAATGCTCTTTTCGAGTTCCGTTTCAGACCTAAGGCATTTTTTTTAGCTTGGTAAAATCATCAAATGAGTCCTCCCACCCATTGCAGGTCCTTCAATAAATTATAAATAAAAGATAAATGATGTTTATTTAGCAAATTGGTTTTGAGAAACTCTTTTACACGTCAAAAGATACTATTTTTAAAACTAGATGAAGCCGGTGTTTCGTACCTGACTACTCTGAGAAGAAACATCCGAAACAAACTCAGAGGTCACAGTCTCTTTTAAAGTCCAGACAATTTGTGTCTGAGGTGGTCTTTTGAAGAAAGAACCACACAGATTTGAGTGGACCTGTCCAGTCAGTGCAAGCATGTGTCAGCCGTTTTAGTTCCAGGTTACCTGATGAGGCAGTCCAGCGACAAGCAGCTAGCAAAACATTCTTCCCTATAAGATTCTCATAGGCACAATATCTTTTAATTTCCCGTCTCAATCTTAAATTATCTGTGCATATAATAGCTACAATATAAAACCTAACATGTTATTAATATCTAATCACTGTATGGGAGTTGTTTTCTAAAGGAAGTGACGTCAGAGCACGTCTATTACTGCTTAGAACATACCATCAAGCCATTGTTGTTGGTATTCTTAATTGTTTTGTCATAAAAAATGGATTGGTTCAGGAATTTGAAAGCTGTGGTTAGGTTACGCCTTTTATGATATGGGAAGTTCCTAATGGTGTTTTGAAGTTATTGAGTTGAGTTTTTATTTGAAAATATTACGTTCGATAGTTAAAATTTGACAGATTCTGGTAGGTTGACTTGCTGGCGTCTGTATATAGTTGAACCACTTTACCTTGGTCCGACTTCGGTCGTAAGCAAAATTATTTTTCATACAAATTACCCCAGTTTTTACCAAACGTCCATACAATAAAAGAGTCATTTAAGCTACATACCTAGCCATTATAGCGTCTACTACGTTTACTCTTAAATAGTTCAAGATCGCAACCTTCATCGAGATCGTTGAGACATCTAACGACTTGTGAAACTACAAAAAGTTCACACCTCTTTACGACCGACCTACTTGATCCGAAACAGGCAATGAAATTAAAACTCTATGCTTGAAATGATAGTGTGCAAAATTAAACACGTAGTTAAAGTAGATATGGTTGTTTTTTGCGGTGTGTCGAGCAATGCGTTTCCTTTCAAAAATGTTGACGGTTCTGTTAGACACGCAATTTTTGAAAAAGAGATTTTTAATATTCCAAAGGCTGGAGATGTCTAAAGAGCTATCTCTTTAGACATCTTCAATTGTTTTCGGATTTAAGTATTAGCTCGTTTCTTTTTTTAGTTTTCGTGTCTTTTTAAAAAACGTTGCCCCACACTAGGAATTTCTCCTGTGTTGTGGGTACGTTTACAAACATAATATTATAAACTAACTCACATATACAAACGCCCAGACCCGGAAAAACTACTAGTAGATCATACAAATATTTGCTCCGTGCGGGATTCGAACCCGCGACACGCAACGCAGCAGTCCAATCGCTCAGTCACTACGCTAACCGTGTCTTTACATAAGCTCGAAATCAATTTCAATCCAAATCCCGTTCCTTTGTTTCTGGCAGCTTCTAATTGGACTTCTTAAGACAAATGCGGTCCTTGATTGGTTATGTCTAGAACCAATCAAGGATCTAAATCCAACCGAAGGCAGTAACAGAGTTTTTTTTTTTTTGCTTTGTAAAATCCTCCAATGAGTCCTCCCACCCCGGGCAGGGCGGGACACTGTCAGACTTGTACTGACTAAAATCCACGGTGTCCTTCGGTAGCCCTTTGTGTCTTTGTGTGCGGTATACGTATGTCCCGCAACCCCGGCAAGGCTATGGCCCTTTATAGGGGGCCCCGTCATTAGATAATAACTGAGATAGATTATTAATTGCCAGTGTGACTTTTAAAGCTTCCTATATTTGGTGATAACTGCACGAAAAACCGTGCAGCAATTTTTGAATTTATTCCGAACATGTACACAGAAAGACGCGACGTACGACAATATGTAGTGACGTTGAGTACAATGACCTCTTAAAAATATAATTAGATGAGACAGAGTACCTCTAACCAAAGATAAATAAAAGATAATCCCTTCACATCATTAAACGAAAAAAAATAACTATAAAGCCTAACTAACCTCAAAAGCGAAGAATACAACAGTTTTTCACACAAAACAGCCACTTTAGAAACTCCCACGCATTTAAAAACAATAATGTGCGACAAAGACACAAGATAGTGCCGCATACCGTGTGACAGAGATAGAAGATGGTTTTCCATTGTAGACGCAAGTTTTCCCAAAGAGGAAAAAATGGCGATTGTCTTTGAAAAGATTTTCAATGGTCGACCTTCCTAGTTTGTGTGGTGATTCTTTTGTTTATTTTTGTAGTTTTTTAATGGTGTGTGGTATATGCGGGTGTGTTTTGAAAACCGGCACGTTTGGCGCAGTGGCTGAGCAATTGGACTGCTGGGCTGTGTGCCGCGGATTCGATTCCCGCACGGAACAAATATTTGTATGACCTGCAAGTAGTTGTTCCGGGTTTGGGTGTTTGTGTATGTGAGTTTCTATTTTTGTAAACGCACCCACGACATAGGAAAAATTCATAGTGTGGGGCATCGTTTTTAAAGAGAAAAAAAAATACTTAAGGGAGTTTTTACAAACAAAAAAAGGTTTTTGCAAATGATTGCACTGCAAAGTTCAGCTCCGCATTCGTAAGTTCTGAAACCTATGAATTTATTAACACATCTGCATTTCATTGCATAAATCATTCACCCTCTTATGAATCTTAAAAAAGATACTCAGATTACTATCAAATGTAAATTAAAATCAATTTACATCATTTAGGTCACTTACTAAATACGAAAATAATTACAAAATTACATTTGTTGGCAAATAGACATTCGGCAATTTGTTATGTCAGTAAGAAATTAAGAATTCTGACCACAAAAACACTTAATATGAGGCCTTATCATGAATTTTCAGTTATTGTGCCATAAACTGGAACTTTGACATTAATTTCAAGGGAAAAATTAGTTCCTTCTTCGTACACTGTTCTATTTTTCCATACAAGAAACGCTGTAAATACTGGAAAGACGCTGTAAAGTAAAATATTGAAAACTCGTGATAAGGGGTTGCATATCAAAACATGCAAGAATATCAGTATTTTCAGTATTTTACATGGAGCGATTGCCTATCAGAGGAGCTCGTAGCTAAATAATTACAGCCGCACAGGCCGATCTTCCGGGTTAAGATGCGCTTGCCGAGATTGGTCTGTAGATGGGACCCCAATATTGTCATAGCGAGGTTCCTCCGTGCCTCGGAAAGCACGTATCGTATTACCCAGTTACTGGGTTGTGGAGGTCAGATAGGCAGTTGCTCCATGTAAAATACTGATGTTCAGCTGCATCTGGTTCGACTGGAAGCCGACCCCAATATTGTTAGGAAAAAGAAAGGCAGATTATGATGACTGCCTATCAGAGAACTCACGACTTTTCACTTTTTTGTGACGTAAACTAAACGAGAACTTTGAGTTAAATAAAATAGTTACCTTCGCCTCCGTACACAGGAGGCGCTTTTTATCCATTTAATAAACCCCGTACGTACACACGGCTACACACATCAAGCTATATACAACCAGTATGTCTTGGTCTCGCTTCGTAGGTACGATTTTTACACACAATTAGTACAATAACAAGTAGGCGTCTGTACATACGTCAAGTAGGTAAAACTTGTGCTAAGGCCTTTTAGGTACACACCATTGTGTATTTATGGCAAACCTGCGTTACAAATTGTCCCAGTTTTCAATGAGAGATTTTTTTACTTTTAATTAACTACTAGAAATTAAATGTAAAAGTGTAAATTAAGTAGTGGTATGTTATGAGAAAGTAATTTTGTGTGAAATTTTATTGTTATTGTTAAAATGAAATTTTCTCATGTTGAGGTCACATTCTAAAAAATCTGTTGAAGATTTTTGTGACTTTTCGTAGTAAATTTTGAAATGTTTTCATAGTAGTTACTTGTAGAAAATATTATTCTTTAATCCTTACCAAAAGCTAATCTTTTAAACAAGTAAACAACTAAAAGTAATACCACAAATTTGGTTATTTTATAAAAAATAACCTATTAGTTTCAGGAATTTATTACTTTCCTTTAATTAAAACAATTACTTGCATTGATTGCAAAATCCATTTAATATTAAAAACCAGATATATGGATAGAATAATAACGTAGAGCAGGCCAAAAGAATCGATGGCATTTTGTAATAACTAAGGGGAAGAATACTTGAGTTCTTACGTTAAAAAAACCCAAAAATAAAAAAAGGTACTGACAACTCTATCAAATTGAAACTAAAACATTTGAAAAAACGCAGTACCAAAGTTTATTTAAACTCAACAACAAACAATGCTTTGAAAATAATTATATTTTCCCATAAAGCACACTGGAATCAGAACAATATGCTATAAACAATGAAACTAAACTGAGCACTTTACCCGAATCACATGTAATTGGCGCGCTTTTAAAACAAGATGGCGACGAACGTGGGAATATCTATACTTAGTTGTATTTTTTAAATAAAATTGTTATCTTTTTGGGTTTTAAGATGAGAAGTTATTTTATAGTATGACATTAGGCTTCTGCCTAGCATTTAGATAGAAATTTATAATTAGAGAGGTGAACTTGATAAGTTCAAATGTAGACGGTTAACATCGGAATGAAAATCGAATCTTAGTGTTATTTTCAATAAAGCTACGCTACGTTATCTAGTATCTATTACTCATAATAGTAATTTCTGAAAATTTATAACCTCTTTTTAGACAGGATATTTTTTTAGTTATATTTTTAGACGCAATAACGCCTGCGTCGCGTCCCCGCTAATATATTTTTCAAGGAACAAAAATTGAGCTGCAACATGTAAACAGCGTTCATAAAAACAAGCGAACGAAAAATTCAAATGCGAGTATAGTGGTTGCGATGGCCTAATTGGTTAAGGCGTCTGGAGTACCTATCTAGAAGACGCAGGTTCGAACCCTGCTCGCAGCTTAATATTTCGTTCTTTGAAAAATATTGTTGAGGATATTTTTTATCACAGCAGGACTTTCCCGTGGGATAATTAACGAAATTCACTGATGCAATGCCGCGAGCTAAAGCTAGTTGAAATTCAATTCAAATGTTGCTTTCAATATATTATAATAAAAATATTTTTACCTTATTTCTTAATGTGTTACGCTGCGACACAGATACTGTTATGCGCGATTGCCTCTAAGCTTCAATCAAAAACAGCGTAACTGTTCTATGAACCGCTATTTTATTTAAAAGTAAATTCTTGACCGATGCGTGTTGTTCGTATCTGCCAACACGCATACGCGGGTATCACATTACGTGGTCATCTTGAACATTGTGTTACGGCCCATTCACGACTGTGGTCTAAGCGATGAGCAGTGCGACAAGTGGCGCGAATAAGACATTAGTTACTTTGTTTGAAATTCGAATTCGCCACTGGTAGCGCCTCGTGGGGTGTGTCAAACATTTGTATACATTTTAATATTACCGCTCGGCGCCCCGCTCTTATTTACCGAAGACAATAAAGCTTGTCAAAGCCTATTTCGTTTTAGATTCCCGCATATTTATTTTTATATGCCCTACAAATAGTTATTCCGAACTGGGTGTTTGTGGATGTACGTTTTAGATATTTGTTAACGCACCCACGATACAGGAGAAATTGCTAGTGTAAAGTCAACTTATTAAAAAAATCGTTTCCGCGTATTTAATAATAATAATATTCCACAACTGCCACACAACGCCATCTAGTCCCAAGATAAGCAGAGCTTGTGTTATGGGTACTAGACCAGTGTTAAATATACTTATATATCTAAATAGATATTATAGACAAATTACACCCATGCATACACAGAACAAATGATCGCGCTCGTTACACAAACATTTATCCTGGGTGGGAATTGAACCCACGACCTCCAGCATAGCAGTCAGGGTCACTAACCACTAGACCAACAGGCCAGTCAAATTCTGCCAATTTTCAGCCACAAAGTGCAAAAAAAAACATTTTTATATTAATTTTCGTTTCTCGTTTAGCTTTTGACAGCCCTATGTCAATTGGAAGCGTCCACGATGCCACGACAGGTTCCTATCTATGTCATTTCTTAAAAAAACATGTTGGCAAGTGTTTCTCAGATAATATCCCGTTAAACAAAAAAGTGAGACCAGTGCCAGCCACTCCGAACGACTCAGGCGCATATAATTATAAAAGTAGGCTACTATGTTATATTTCTGAAGTATTTTTATGCTTTTTTAGTCCATAGTGCTAAATGCATAACAATTTTTGAACTCGTGGCTGTCGTAACTTTAAAAGCTTCAATGTTAAGAGTGTTATCGGTAAAATAAAATAATAAATCTTTGAGTATTTACACAATTTTGATTATTTTATTTTTTTTTGTTTTAAATTAACTTTTGGTGAATACCTACCTACTTAGTTTTAAGTTATTTTCTGCGCCCTAACAGGGTAATTTATTCATTAGTTCTTAAGCTTTGCTTGTAACGATGTGTACATTGTGCAATAAATAAATATGTCAATTTACATAAAGTCGGGGTTTTTTAAAGTTAAATTACTACACGTTGGCACGAAATTATTAAAAACTAATTTGAGTACCGCATTAAGCATATCGTTATCTAGTATTTGTATGGAATAAAAATTTAAAAACATTTAATAACAAAATATTATTTAATTCGAAGTCATATTTCTAACATCTTAACTTTTTGTATGGCCAGTTCAATGCTTTCGTAGGCTAGAATTCGCGCCATTAAAAAGGGCCTACAGTTGGGGTACTACATTTTTTAAATGTCCTAGACAATATCGCCGAGGCAAAGGACTTCAGTCAGGACTTTAGATTTCAAACTTGTGTGGATGGCTAATGATTTTCTGACTGTAATAGGTCTTTTTTCTCAATTTCAGGATTAAAACATGTAAAGTAAACTTAAATCTTTTCTATACTTTAAAGAAAACGTCAAAAAACCTACATCGAAGGAATCACATTAACCTGCAGTTTTTGGCACAAGTAACTGCAGTTGGTTCGTGCGATAATGCGGAACTAATCTTATCTTGAAAGACCAGAACCACGTAACGTTTCGACGTGATTTACCGTTTACCTAACTTCTGTAGCTGCGTCCTGGGTCTGCAATACTGTTCATAATGTTATTTTACATTTTAACTACTTTAACAATTTTTTTCAATCTTTAATTAGTTCAGCGAGGAATGATTTTTAGATACTCCTGTCGTATGATTTTTTTATTCATATCAATACTAATCAAAATATTTTCTGTTTTTCCAGAGGAGGACTGGGCCGAGAGCACCGCGTACATGATGCACGAAGCCTTCGACGCGTCCCCCCCGCGCCGCGCCACCTCCCCGCGCCGCGCCGCCTCCCCTCGCCGCGCCTCCCCCCCGCGCCGCGCCCTCTCCCCGCGCAACTACGACCGAGCCTACCCTGACGACTTCGCCGACCAGTTCCGTGACTCACTCGCCCCCTTCCGCGATCAGACCTTCGAGCGAAGGTTCCGACACGAATCACTAGAACGCGTCAAACCAGAGAAACCAGTGGAGAAGTTCGCAGACGACACAGTCAACTACAGGAGACGGTATGTCGCGGAAACCAAACCTTCCAACAGGAGTATCGACAGAGTCGAAGAGCGGAGGTTCGGCAAACTGCAGAGGGGCGCCAGTGAAGGCAGCCTGAAAATTGCAGAAGCGTCCCCGAAAGACAGATTCAACGTAGCTAAAGAAAAGTTCATGAATCTGGAGCGGGAGAGGTTCAACAGAGAGCTGGAAGCGCACATGGCGATGAGGAGGAGCATGCTGGAGCGGAACAGTCGCTCTACTTCTTCCCCCGACGAGGAGAGGAGGGACGAGCGACAGGACCGGCACAGAGACGTCAGCTCCCGGAGAGAGCCTGAGCGCTCTCATCGCGACTTGGAGCGCCACCGTGAGCCCGAGCGGCGCAAGGACACAGATAGGATGCGGGACATCGAGCCGCGCGATCTGCCGCGAGACTTACCTCGAGATTTGCCGCACAGGGAGATGGAGAGACTCCCGCGCATCGGCAGGAAGCGTGACGACGTGAAGCGCTACGAGTACGGCGCGGAGGATTACTTGAACAGGATTGAGCCGAAGCCGCACAGAGACGAGTTCGACAGCTTCGAGAGACGCGGCCGGAGGGAGCTCGATAGACGTATCGAGGAGGACGAGATCATCGAGCCAGTGATTGAAGATAGGAGGAGAGACTGGAACGACCGGCAGAGGGCGTTCAGTCGCTCCCGCTTGTTAGACGACCAGCGTCAGTCGTACGTGGAAGGCGACAGAGAGAGGTACTACGACAGGGACTACAGAGACTTCCGCGACCTGGCTGACCGACAGCAGACGAAGTTCCGTCACAGTTACGCGGAGCCGATACCAAGGGGACGACTCGGTACTGTCAGGCCCTACTGAATGCCATAATAGATTCATAGATGTAGTTTTGGAATATTGAAACTGTATAACCAAAAACCGCAAGTTTTTTTTGAAGTTGGACAAAGGCGGAAGCCTGTAGGATTGTTGTCAATACCTGATTCATTCGTTAGATATTATATTAATGGACACAAATAAACAAACATACTACTGGCTTATGATGATGACGGTTTGGGAGGTAAAGCCTCTTTTTGAATTTTACTTATTTTTGCAGAGTGAATCTTAGGTCAGCAGTGTATTAATCTTAAGAGTAAAATCAGCAATTAAGTGCCTTGAAATGTATTTTGTATTTATAAATACTCATAAGTGCGGTTAATGTCACAGATATATTAATAATTAACTCTTGTAAATATAAATGAAGTACCTTTTGTTATATTATAGGTAGAGAACACAATTTCAAGACATTGTTATTTTATAAAATATTGTTATGAAAATGTTATTTTATCGAAGAAAATATCAATAATTATTATGTTATTCGAGAAAGAGCACGACACATTGAAAAGAAATTAATACTTACATTTATTGTTAAATTTTTCAAAATTTTTATGTTGCATTTCTTTCGAAAATTACTTATTTCAATTTAGTTTTTGGATCCTTTCATTGAGAATTTAAGTCATTTCCATAAATCTGTTTTTTTTTTCCTTACGATTTTTTTAAATTTGCAGTTAAAAAATCTTCACTCTTATAGGTATCCGAGTTTACCTCCATATTTTATAAAAAAACTTGATAACAGGAAATATGTAATTAACAGACAGAAAAAAAACTCAGTGAATCGATCTTTTATGTTTATAATTTATTTATAAGATAATATAGATTGTAAATGAATATATCATGTTTTATGAAAGAATTTTCATCAATTAAAAATTACACATTAATCTGTTCTTTTTATTACGCCTTCTGGGCCTTCATTATATGTGTATGATCATTACCCCCAGCATGAGTTTTCACTATTTTACTTTACAGAGTTTTTCCAGTATTTACAGCGTTTCTTGTATGAAAATATGGAACAGCGCCTCTGGTGTGCGAAGAAGGAACCAATTTTTTCCTAGAAAATTGTCAATTTGAAGTCATTAAAGTTCCAGTTTACTTTACGTCTCAAATACTGAAAACTCGTGCTGACGGTACATAAAGAATTTCAAATACAGGAAACAGAAAAATCTGCAATACCTTTCAAGATACAGGCATCTGTGAGCTCGATAACTTCATCTTAACCTGTTTTCTAACACAGCATAACATAGCTTAAGTATAAATTAGCCTAAAATGTTCCCACTGCTGGGACACGGCTCTCTGGGAGTGGACTTAAAGGTCATGGCACACTATACCGGCACGGCTCCAACCCAGCAATTAACTTGTCATTCAAATTAGAACCTTAAATCATGTGTCGTATAATATCTTTTTCTGTAATATAAAAATGGATCGCAAAATGTGTTGCTAACTCGAGAACGGCTGGACCGATTCGAATAGTTCTTTTTTTGTTGTGTTTGTAACCATCGGACCGGGTTTTAGACGACTTCCACCCGTGCAAAGCCGGGACGGGCCGCTAGTATTTCATAATATCAAAATGAAAAAGCCAACGGGGCGGGAGGAGTTGGCGCGCTTACCGCTCGTTTACAACTCACCTTTATCCGTATATATACTTTGTGACCAACAAATCCACGTAGGTTGGAGAATGTGGTTGTAGCAGTATGGATTGATGTTGAAATGACAGTAATTTTTAAAAGGTAAAACAGGTAAAAGGAAGAATCTTTACCGGTTGTGTCGTAACCCACATTTTAAGGTCTATTACGTTCGGGAAGGAATGTCAACCGACATCCGTCAACTATCACTTGAAAGTAACGTTTAGAAATAAAAAAGGTTTTTTTTTTTTTTTTTATATCTGATCTAGAGTATTAGCGTGCAAGTGTTAAAAAAACTGCAAACTTTCCTTCCTGGGACTGTCAGACTTTACTAATATCGGTGTCCTTCAATAGCCCGTTACGTTCCAGGTTCACGGTATTCGTTACCCCCGCGACCCCGGCAGCCTTTGGCACTCAATGGGGGGGGGGGGGGGTAATGTGCTGATTAGAGGCGCGCGTGGAATACGACGCGACGTTGACCCATGCATGTTCTATGATCGGACAGCGAGTCACACATTACTCACCGTCCGCATAGCCTACGGTGGCCGGAAATCGCCTCGCGACGTCCGTTGCCGTGGGCGTCTCCCGCGGCGGCTGGGTCGTGAGGTAGAGCTGTCCTCTCCCTCACGCGTCCCGCCTCCTCCTTCGCTAGCATGACTGCTTCGCAGTAGGAGGCGACCGCTTCCCAATACGTCACACCCGGCATCGAGTGATGTCGGGCGCGAGAGGTCATCGCCTATCGCTTCCGTAAGGACACGGCTGTGCTCTGCCCAAGTGGGGCATCCCTGTACCGTATGCTCCTCTTGTCCTCCGGGCGATCCTAGCAGTGGTGGCCCCCAGGCGTTTCTTCCTTTCCAATACGACACAGGAACCTCCCGAAACAAGCAATGTGTCAAGCGGAAAGTGAAGACGCCGTGATGCCTCTCCAGCCACTCCTCAACGAGAGGTCTTACCGCCGCGATGGCGGCGTGCCCGTTATTATGTTCCTTCAGTAGCATTTTGTGTTCTAAGGTCATGGTTACGTTCACAGACAGTCCCGCGACCCTGATTTTTCGACCCTAGGGTTTAATGGAAATGAATGGAAATTTTTGATGTTACAATTTCATCGCCTAACGGGCTCGTGCTTGCAGTAAAGAGCTTTATGATTTCTAAAAATACTCTACTCTTCAAGATTCCGCCATGTTTGTCACTCACGTCTTACGTTCCCATCGCTACGTTTCCATCGCTTACGTATCCCATGTTTTCGGGCAACGTTTGTTCCCAGTCGACGCCTTAAGTACCAAGAGACATGATCATACGATGCAGATGATTTACACTTTTAATACGTAGGGCAGTCGGTTTGTTTTCCCACGTATTGTTACCAACGTGTTCGTTTCGGCGAGTTGTTTAACTGCGTTTTTGTTTCTGACGTGAGTTCTAAACATGGTTGATGAAAGTCTAAGCTTGGGCTTAAATGAAAGAATGAATTGAAACATCATTATGACAAAGTCTTAACATGCGTTGCTTCATGGTTTTGACGTTAAAATTACCCTTATATAGGGCAGTTCTGAGATTGCGGGACTGTGTCCGGGGTACTAGGACTGTCACTGTCTTCGAGATGCGGGACTATCTTGTCAGGTAACCGTTACGTTTTTTTTTTTTTTTTTTTTTTTAGGTGGTAAAATCATCAAATGAGTCCTCCCGCCCTGGGCGGGGCGGAAGGGACTGTCAGACTCTTACTGACTAAAATCCACCCGTGTTCCTTCGGATGCCCTTTACGTTCCAGGGCCGCGGTATCCTGGGTTAAGAAAAAACCCGCGACCCCAGCAGGCATTTGGCGCGAAACACGACGCGCCACCGACCCGGGCTTGGTCTTCGGTCGGACGGCGAGCTACCCATTACTCACCGTCCGCAAGCCCGCTCCGCCGCTGTGCCCTCTGCTGATCAGAGGGACACGCGTTGGAGCGTCCACACGACAGGCTATTCGCATACGGGCAAAGAGACCCCTTAGGCACACAGTGCCTAAGGAAGAGTTTTTGCCCGCATCCCAGGGTGCACCGGCCCGAAAAACTGGTCTTCCCCCCGGACGTATCCGAGAGGGAACTCCAGTCCACGGGCGCACCTGGAGGTTTCCTGTCTTAGCACCCCAGGTAACCGTGACCTTAGGACTATTGAAGGAACACCGTGGGTTTTAGTCAGTATGAGTTTGAAACTCCTTTCCGTCCCACCCTGGACATGAGGCCTCATTTGATGATATTAGCACGTTGAAAAAATGCAGAGCAGTTATTTGTCTTATTTGGTTCAGAGCAATTCGAACTTAGCCCAACATAATCAATGAAAACACATCCGATATTATTGATCTAAGGCATCTTAGTAGGGGAGTTTTAACGTGCACGAGCTCACTTCACACAATTGAGACCCTGCCGGGGTCGCGGGACTGTCTCACCTGGTGGCCGCGGCCCTGGTACATAAAGGGCTATTGAAGGATCACTGTAGATTTTAGTCAGTACAAGTCTGACAGTTCCTACCGTCCCACCCTGATGGACTCATTTGACAATGTTACCACACAAAAAAAAACCCAAGTGAGCTCATAATAGAACCATTTATTTTAAACTAAGATTCTGAAAGAGACATCGAAATTTGAGTGATGTTTCACTTGAACCCGCGTCGAATTGCTTTAAAAAAATGAATCGATAGGGCGCTCACATTTTCGTCGAAAAAAAAAATCGAACTGCGAGCACGATTTGATCCTGCGACCTTCGAATTCAATACATCCGACGCTCTTATCAACTAAGCCACCAACGTCCTACCTATAAGCATATAAAAGTCTTAAGGCGCTCCCTCACCGCGAGCATTCACCTGTAATGTAACGTTACAGATTCGAACATTTCATCGGTGAGTGAAGGCAATCGAGCATCAGAATGCGCACCCTGTATCAAATCTATACTAAATGTACGGGAATGCTCGTCAGTGAGAGAGGTAGTTCGTAATGTAATGCTCAAAGTCAAATCTATAACGTTACATTACCACACAAGCCACAAATAATAATGATCGACTTCTGCGCAGCGTGACGTGGGTTCTATCCCCGCACGAAACAAATATTTGTGTGTTTGTGTATACATCTGTATGTAAAAGGACCTGCGATACAGGAGATATTCGTAATGTGGGGTACGTTTTAAAAAATTATGGGGCACCGCATTGCCCCATTATTTTAAGATACCTAACATGATTTTACGGAATTCAATCTAGTTAACAACTAAAACACCACATTACATCATATAATTACAATATAAAATCAAGAAACATTCGCAGAAATGTACTAATTGTCATATTTTAGTGGAAATAAAAGCACAGAAATACATCCTTTCGCTATGTTACATGAAACATCAATCAAAAGGGAATGACCTCTAACCCTAACCTAACGAGGTTTATGTCATTCATCATTATTTAAGCCTATTTGCAGTCCACTGCTGGACATAGACCTTTCCCGGAGAGCGCCACAGCGTACGATCTCCCAATTTTTTCATCCAGCCATTGCCAGCCACCTTCTTCAAGTCATCGGTCCATCTTGACGGGGGTCGTCCCAGCCTACGTTTACCTACACGCGGTCTCCATTCGAGAACCTTCCTACTCCACCTTTCGTCGTTTCACTTAACTTGCTACAGTAACATTACATACATACATATCAGTTTACGACATTAGTATGGTATTATAAGACGGTAAATGTTTGTAATATTTTCACTAAATAGATAAATAAAATCACTTACCTACGTCCAAAGATGATATCAAAAGAACCTACCTATTTTGATTCCAGACTATCAATTTTGGTTTCAAATCTATTCGAACATTCCAATTTTGGACGGTGCACTGGGATAGTTTAAATACTTAATAAAACAGTTATGTCACACTATAATCGTTCATACAAGCACACAATCACTTATTTATAAATCAACTAAACTTAACAGACGTTAAATCAAAAAGATTTAATTTTTTTCGCGCCTTGTGCGATCTTAACGTGACTGGTGCAAAGTTGGCGCGATACTGCCATAGAGTTTTAGAGTTTTTTTTTTTTTGATAATGTTTCTGGCATGGCTTCAAGACCTTCATGCCAACCATAGATCTAGACCATAATAAGTTGTGTATTACTAAAAGTAAAGACCACTATAAAGGGTTGTGTATTACTAAAAGTAAAGTCGAGAAATCGATTTTCGAATTTGAAAAAAATTAAATTATTTTGTATCTGTGAATTTCGTAATGTTTAAAATTACTGATTTTATTATTTTGTAAGTTTAAGTGATGGTCTTTAGTTGTTATTTTGTTATGGAAAAAAGAATAGTGAATAAATTATAAATATAATCTTAAATAGAATATTTGAAAAACTATGAATTAATGCATTGAAATCAGAGTTTATACGAGATACGGAAAATCTTTCTTGAGAATATCTAGCTCTTTTTTATATTAATATTTTAGTCATATTTTTTTCGGTCAAGTTTGAGTTGTCAATAGCCCTTGATCCGAACCCCCCGGGGTTCCTCGGCAGGCTTTGGCTCTATTGCAAATCTAGATCAATGACCTTTCTTTGTTTCTTCGGCTTCCACTACGTAAAGCTTAATCAGCCGTTTTTTTCCCACTACTGGGACAAATACTGAGATATATCTCAGGGCTGTATTCCAGAACAGCTTGGTGTTCATGTCAAGTGTCAATGGACATGCCAGATTTACAACGTCAGTGTGTGGTGGTAAAATACACTAATGCACCTATGCCTGGGTTCGAACTCACGAACCCGCAAGTCGGGGTCCTTACTACTAGTCACTTAAAAATTTCGGAAGTCGGTGGCTTTGTTTTTTTATTTTATTGACTATGGCCACCGACTTCCGAAAGAAAAGTTATTTTACAGTTTTTTTTGTGGTTGGTTTTGAAGTCGGTTCCCTTTTTTTTTAAAAGTTTTTTATTTTTCCCTTTTTTTGTTAAAAATTTCAACAAAAATCTTCATAATATAATGCCCGCCTTTGAAAATCTACAATCCTAGTAAGCAACAAAAACAAATCTGTGTGGGCAACTTCACGAGGTATCTATTATTGTTATATACTCAAACCTTCTCCAGAATGTAACGAACACTTTTCTAAAAACCGCATCAAAATCGGTTCAGCCAAACGCGAGGTAATCGCGGACAAACATGCAATCGTCTCTGAAAATGTACAATCCAAGTAAGCAAAAAACGGATCCACGTGGGCAACGTCACGGGATATCTATTAGTGTTATATACTAAAACCTTCTCCGGAATATAAAAACACTTTCCTGAAAACCGCATCCAAATCCGTCTAGCCAAACGCGAGATAATCGCGGACAAACATACATACATACATACTTACATACATACATACAGGTCGAACTGAGAACCTACTTTTTTTTTTGAAGTCGGTTAAAAATAGTTGAAAATGATGAGTTTACTGATCCTTAGATATTTATGGTGAAAAAAATAAACTGAGCAAGTGCGAGTCGGGCACGATTGATCCCGTCTCATTAAATAACCCCCTAAAACATTTATTTTATTTTTTAAGTATTAGTTGTAATAGCGGCAACTAAAATAAATCTGTGACAACTCTATCTATCACGGTTCATGAGATACAGCCTGGTGTGACATACATACAGCCTAAAAAAAAAATTATCTCATCACCATTAAATGAGTCCTCCCACCCAGGGCGCGACAGGAGGGAGTGTCAGAATCGTACTGACTAAAATCCAAGGTGATTCTTCAATAGCTCTTTACGTTCCAGGGTCACGGTTACCTAATGAAACTTTGACCCTCTAAGGGGGGCCCCGTCAGATAAGTGTTAGTAAAAGAAATAAAATAGTAATAGAAATTGTATGTAATGTAGCCAGCTTATCAATACGTTGGTACAGACGCCATCACATCAAGTTACAACAATCTGTCAGATTTTTTTAACAGATTTTCAACCTTATCACAATAGTGGAAGGTTAATATTCGATTGTGCAGCAGCAGTGCAGCACAGTTCGGAGCAGTGGTGGCCCAGTGGTATCGGTCCCGACTTACGAGTTGTAGGTCGTGGGTTCGAACCCAGCTTGGCGCATTACTTTGTGTAATTTATTTCATCACCACTGCTCTCAAAACGGTGAAGGAAAACATCGTGAGGAAACCGGCATGTCCTAGAACCATCAAATTCGAAGACATGTGACATCTGCCGATCCACACTGGGCCCGCGTGGTGGATTGTGGCCCACTCCCTCTCACATGAGAGGAGGCCTGTGTCCCAGCAGTGGGAACGTTATAGGCTGATGATGATGATGATGAATTTTCGATTGGTAAAATTTGGCAGATTCGGATAGGTTGACCTGCTGGCGTTTGTACATTGACT
Organism: Agrotis ipsilon; assembly: GCA_028554685.1. NCBI lineage: Eukaryota > Metazoa > Arthropoda > Insecta > Lepidoptera > Noctuidae > Agrotis > Agrotis ipsilon. The sequence continues at coordinate 14,588,110 of CM052974.1, forward strand.
CGTATAAGGCAATGTTCTAAATACTCACCGCTTCTAGTTACTAACTAACTAACTAATTACAATAATTATATAGACTTCCGTCGTCTGGGTACATTTTTCTGTGCTTACCTAAGTTGCGATTAATAAATTCTTCAGCGAAAATTGTTCGAAAGATAGATTATCAAAAAACACGCGTATTTTTTATTTTGTAACGTAAATCAACATTGACGAAGATATAACGCTTCTAAAAACCACAATACGTAACTCGGTTGATGTTTTTTTTTTTACACGCTTTAAGACGTCACAAGTCTCCACGCTCGAATTTCGGTGCGTCTTATCTTTGTCAAAATATATTCATTAAAAAAAAAATACGTGTTCATTATTTTTCAATACTCTAACTGACAGACTTAACAGTACCCTTATCAGGAATTTTCAGTATTTGAGACGTAAAATAAACTGGTACTTTGACAATTAAAATAATCTCTAATTATCTAATTAACTAAATAAAACTCTCACTAGATGACGAGTACATCATTACGTACCTACTCGTCATCGAGTTTTGAGAAATAACGGACACGTATTTTTTTCTTTTGTAAAATCATTGAACATTTACCAAAATATGACGCATCAATACTTGAGAGTGGTTCATGACGTCAGAATTCAATAGAAATTGCACTAAATTATGACGTATTGCCAATTTTGAAAACGTCGTACCTCCGGGTCGAATATTTTTTGATAAAATAAATGACGGTTTTTTTTTTGTCAAAAAGCTTATTGCTGTTTTGCTGAACGGCTGGAAGTCGACCTAAAGAGCGCCAACCACCCAGATTTTGAGTAGTTGCAAGCAAACGGCCCATGGATTCCACTTCGGTATGCTAAAATGCTGAATCTACACGCAATGTTGGTAACTTATATACTTTTGATATAAATGTCCATACTTTAACGTTCTAAGTTTATCTTGGATGTCACTGACATCTAAAACTTGAAAAATTGGTGATAATCTCAAATGTGATACTTAACTCCAAAAAAAAAGCAACATGTAAAGTCACAATTTAATTAAGAAAAATTTATATAATATAAAATATAATATTCAAAGCAAATAATGTCACAATAAAAATATTAATAATACAAAATAATTACTTGAATTAGTTTCTGTCTGTGTCCAAGACAAATCATAATATCTACTTATAGGTATTAAGGGCTGATTTTTCAATAATCTGATAACTTTTATCTGATGAATAAAAATGGCAGCTTATCTATAGAAAATAAATGTCAAATCGCTACTTTTAAAAGCAATCAAAAGTCGATCAAATTAACATACCCGAATTAACTTTTTGTCAATAAAAGTCCCTCAATCAATAAAGTTAAAAAAAACTTTATTGTCACAGTGTAATAAGAATAAAATAATCAACATCATAGCTTTTATATAAAATGTAAAGTATTAGAAAAGTGCTTTGATGAGTTATGAACAAAACCACGTTCCACCACAGAGTACAGTAATAATACTGCGTTCCACGTTCAGTGGGACATTTTGGGACATGTGTGTTTGTTGACATTTTTTGATTTTTACGTTTTGAAATTTTGACGTTTTGTGATTCGGTCATTCTGACACCGCTGGACATTTTGAGTATTGAACATTCAGCCCTTGATCACGATTTAATTTATGGAAATTAATTTTCGCGCAGATATTAATTGCAGGAGAAAATAGGTCTTGACAGATGGATGGACAGACAACAAAGAGTTGCAATTATAAGCCTTATACGATAATTTTAAAATTAAAAAAAACGGAACCCTTATGAGGTAAGTTACGTTAAAAATAAATTTCTATGCACACAACCAAGAAGAAGAATTGCTGACGCCAGGTGAAGGCTGAAGGTCATTGACACTCTCCTTCATAGTTGAACTGCATCGTAAAAAATAGGTATTTATTTTAGCTTAATAGTCTCGTCTGAATGTTCGCCTTGGACGGGATGTAGACCTTCTACGTTCATAAGTTCTTGACCAACTAAATTGTCTAGTCAACGATGTGCTTGACTGACCAAAATTACCATCGTCTACTTCCCCGAACACCAAATCATCTGCAAAAATAAACAGACATTAATTAAAATATCACTTTGGTCAGCGGTTGTAGGAACTCGTGGCTAAATAATTACAGCCACACAGGCACATCTCCCGGGTTAAGCCGCTTTTACCGAGGTTGGTCTGTGGATATGTGGCTATCTGCCATAGAAAGTTTCCTCCGTGCCTTGGAAAGCACGTAAAACCGCTGATCTCGGCTGTCATTTGTAAATCTTTGACAGTCGCTACTGTTAGCCAGAAACTCATAAGACTGACAACCAGTCTTACCATGGGGTATCGTATTGCCCAGTTACTGGGTTGTAGAGGCGTAATAAAATCCTCCATGTAAAATACTGATATTCAGCTGCATCTGGTTCGACTGGAAACTGAACCCAATATAATTGACAAATGATAGGTCAGCGGTTATAGACTCTACTTGAAGTTATTTTATTTTTACGAAGAGTAGGCCGTGATTAATGTTGATTCTATTTACACATATTCTTTTAAAAGAAATTATATTATTGTAAATTTTAAAATGAATATTTTAATCCATTCTCCCCTATATCTAATAGGGGAGAATGGAAGAAAGAAACGTGTTGCGCCGGCCCCAAGTAAAGTGGGATAAGGGCAGGAAGATGATGATTTTAAAATTAATTAATTTCTGCCACTAACGAGTATCGTTCGTGCGGTGATTTCTACCAACCAAACTACGGCCACAAAAATGTTTCGTTAACCACATAGTCCTGTCACTAAGTCCTGATCAAAATATGGTGTGAATGTAAGAAAATGATAATTATATTTAAAGATTTTCTTTGGAAAAAAAAATTCGAACTGCGGGCAGGATTCGAACCTGCGACCTTCGGATCCAGTACATCCGACGGTCATTTCCAACCGGAGTTTCCATTCCAAAGAATATCTTTCAAAATTCGCTTCGCATGCGTTAATGAGTTTAATATCTATAAAATATTATAAGTATTCGAAGAGTTCGTGAAAGAAATAAACAACGATGATCTTTGATTATGAATCTGACTTCTAAAATAAACACTGCCGCAGTAAAAAAAATTAGCATTTATAAAAAAAATACTTGTGGCACTCGGGGACTGGCGCGGTAAAGCAATTGAATATACTTTATTTTTATTTTTTTTGAAGTTGTTGTAAAAGTTAGTTACAGGTTATAATTTAGTCTTACCTCTATTGCGGCGGTTCCTATCGTAACTTCTCCCTCTTTCCTTAGATATCAGATTTTTCCTCTTGATAAAAAGCCTTAAAGTCACTTCCCCGTTGTACATAAAAGTGCGACCTAATGCTATTGGCAACACCGCGCACTCTCCAGATTCAAACACTTCGTCCATATTGTCTATAGTGGATCTACAATTGTCTGTGTACTCATATTTCCTTCGCTTTTCGCTTTTATTGTACACATGTATTTCATACACACAATTCTTGGCGCTTATTTTCGTCCCAATTAGCTGTACAGCCATGTAGATTTTATTATCCTTTTCAGATATTTTGAGATGGTAAATATAATAGTAGCCCGACTCAAGGAGAGTCAAGTATCTGCATTCTTTGTGTATGTTTCGAAGATGCAACTCTGAGCCTACGTCGGCTAAATTTTCTGGATGCATTTCGGAGAAATGTCTTCCCAATTCACGTGTTTTCCCTGCAAAACGACATCAAAACAATTCATGTACACATACACTTAAACAAGAACAGGGGCCTTAGTCAAACAGCAGACGATAGAAGACGACAATCGTTTTCGTTCATCAGTCACCAATACATTTTCAACTTTATACCCCAGCGCGTAAAGTTGAAAATCTATCGAAGTTCACAGATCGTTTTCGTTTGTTTCGTTTGTTATCGATCAGCAGTTTTTAATAGATTTTCAACTTTACGTTTTTTGCAGGGGTATAAAGTTGAAAATGTATTGGTGACTGATGAACGATAACGATTGTCGTCTGCTATTTGACTAAGGCCCCAGGTATTCGTTCCTAAATCTTTGTGTGTCTGAATTGGCACGAACGCCCAGCTAAAGTATAACTCCCCACAGAGTCAAAGGTTTAATGGTCACAAGGTTTAAAGCACACATCAACTCTGAAACAGATCGTAAAGCCTGAGATACAGGTAACATTTTTGTCCCGCAAAATGACGCACAACACAAAATTCTGGTGACGCTGCGATGTTGCATAGCGCCCCGCATTCTACACGACGCGGGGCATGTTGCTTGCCCCACCTCAAGAGCCACTGTCACTGAGTGTAGCGTACCATCGTCTTTGTCATCATCAGCCGGATGACGTCCACTGCTGAACATAGGCCTCCCCTTAGACCGCCACGCCGAACGACAATTCGCTACTTGCATCCATCGGTTGCCCGCGACTCTCACGATGTCGTCGGTCCACCTAATGGGAGGCCTACCTACGCTGCGTCTTCCGGACCGTGGTCGCCACTTGAGAACCTTTCTTCCCCATCGGTTGGTCAGTTGGTCGTCGTTGTACACAACGATGCCTCTAGTGTGGAGAAGTAATACTGTGCTTTCACTTCTGGAGCTTTACGAAAGTCGTGAATTGTTATGGGAAACTTCAACACCGTGGTTATCGGGGCCCGCCTGGCTAGCGACCACCATCCTGTCAAAGTCTGGTGCCAAATAGTTTTTACGTGTTCCGTCGATACGCAGGATTTCCAGTTCTGAGTGAAATCGTTCCATCTTAGGCAGCATCTTTCTTTGGGAGAAACCCACGGCATCGGACGTCGCAAGGCGATTTCCAGCCAACGTAGGTAATGACGATGCTCACGGACGGCGTAATGGGCGACTCGCTGTCGTCATGGATCATGCCCGGGTCGACGGTGTGTCGTGTACCACGCACGCCTCAAAGTTGTATCAGCAATATGATGAGACTCCTCTTAGAGGGCCAAGGGCCGTCGCGAGACTGTCTTATAATCGTGGCCCCGAAACGTAAAGGGCTTTTGAAGGACACCGTGGATTTTAGTCAGTACAAGTCTCTCCCGTTTTGCCCTGCGTGGGAGAGGACTGATTTGATGATAATACCACAAAAAAGGCCTAATCTGTGCTTCAAGACTATATTAAAGCCAAACGCAGGCCTATTATATATTTTTAAATCTTACCTGTCCATTGACAATTAAAATACTCAGAGAGGGGACAGTCTTGGATCTTGAAAGGGCACTCTTTCAAATGAATTTCCATATATTCCATGTTTATCGATAACACACAACCTTTACTTCTATGAGGGCACGGAACTCTCGTCTGAAATATCAAAACATAAGTCCGTTACTTAGATCATGAAAAAAAATGTGACATGTATTTTTTCTTCTGTTACTTAAACCAAAATTGAAGAATTTACGACACTTTTGGAATTTACAAAACATCATAAGCAAACTGCAGTTTACACTTGGTAGTGACGTCACGAGCCGACTCTCGACATATTAAAATATTCAATGATTTTACAAAAGAAAAAATACGTGACGACAACGTATTAGTTTAGCTTAGTTATAATTTATCATCATCATCAGCCTATAAATGTTCCCACTGCTGGGACACAGGCCTCTTCTCTGTGAGAGGGAGTCAGCCTTAATCCACCAGGCTAGCCCAGTGTGGGTTCGTAGATTTCACATTCTGTTTTGAGAGCATTGGTGAGGAAATAAATTGCATAATGTTCCTGACGGGGTTCGAACCACGTAAGTCGGGGCCTATCCACTGGGCCACCGCTGCTCTCAATTACACAAAATAATGCGTAAATAGAAATAGTTATTATAATTATTACCTGAATAACATGCTTGTGAAAGCCATAATTTGTCGGATCGGTAAGATGACTTCCGCAGAGAGTACAATTTGCTCTGTCCGGGTATTTGCAGCGATAGCAGAAGTTGTGCCCATTACCACACTTAAACATGCTTGTTGCGGATCTCGTGTGGCATGTAGCGCAAAAAGGCAGGTCATCAGCATTTCTGGTCAAATTCGAATTCCTGTTGAGGGCATTCAAAGTTATGATTAGTTATGTGGCGAACTATTTCTTGTTATATTATCTGTGGTAATACAAACATAACCCATAGTGACAACACTATGGTTATGTTCGTTGTCTATGCGCCGACACACCGCTCACCAGACAGGTCGTTACCGGTCGAATTTCAAGGAATCATCAGAGCCGTAATTAACTCAGGCTATTGTACACTATTTATATTCCTATGACCGTCATTGTACCGTGCTATATTGTGTGTCAGTTATTCATTAAGTAATTCTGTGGAAACTTCATTATACAATCTTATCAAACTGGACCGGTCTTTCAATGAACAAACTGGGCGCTATCCCGCGCCTAAAGTTAGTTCAATGAAAGAGCTAATGGGAGTCCCTGATACGATCAAGTGCGCTTGACAAGTCTTACGTGATTGACAGTCTCGCTTGATTGGACTGGACACCCATTGAAAGTGCCATCAAGTCACAGTCACCTTGATCTGTGCCCACGATAACAGTAGAACAAAATTAGGTTATGCTAGCGCTTCTCGGCAAAGGTATGACGAGTTATCGCAGTCCTATTGTCTAGGAATACAGCTTTATGTGCTGTCCCAACATTAGAACTAGTTTATTTTATATAGATTTGAACTTTATTATAAGGAGATTAAAGTCATCGAAAAAGTGTAACTTTTTTGGCTTCAAAGAGTTTTACAAAAAACTTGTAAACCCGCGTCTAGCGTAAGCACCTACAATTAAATCTGTCAATCACGAATAAGAAAAAGCCATAGACCGCTTGAAAGTAGAGTCAAGTGGACTTGTCATATTTCCATAGTTTCTGCCGCTTTATTTCTTGCCTTAGGAATGTACCTTTTTTTGAAAGCGCTCCTAGCGGTTTCTTCTTGTTGAGCCCTCGTGTCATCTTCTTGTTTCTTCTTAGTGGCCACTTCTAGTCGTGGTGTCCTAGCGAATTTGTCGTGTTGAGGGTTCTTTAAGGCCTTGTAGCAGTATGGCCTTAGTTGTACCATTTTAGCGGCCTGTTCTTGTTGCGCTTTTCTCGCGGCCTCTGCTTGATGTGCCCACCTAGCTTCCTCTGCTTGCTCTGCCCTTCTCGCGGCCTCTGCTTGATGAGCCTTCCTAGCTTCCTCTTCTTGTTGTGCTCTTCTTGCGGCGTCTTTTTGTAGTGCTATCCTAGCGGCCTCTGCTTGATGAGCCTTCTTAGCTTCCTCTTCTTGGTGTGCCCTTCTCGCGGCCTCTTTTTGTTGTGCTATCCTAGCGGCCTCTGCTTGCTGTGCCTTCCTAGCTTCCACTTCTTGTTGTGCTCTTCTCGCGGCCTCTGTTTGATGAGCCTTCCTAGCTTCCTCTTCTTGTTGTGCTCTTCTCGTGGCGTCTTTTCGTAGTGATATCCAAGCGGCCCCTGCTTGCTGTGGCTTCCTAGCTTCCACTTCTTGTTGTGCTCTTCTCGCGGCCTCTGCTTGATGAGCCTTCCTAGCTTCCTCTTCTTGTTGTGCTCTTCTCGCGGCCTCTGCTTGATGAGCCTTCCTAGCTTCCTCTTCTTGGTGTGCCCTTCTCGCGGCCTCTCTTTGTTGTGCCAATTTATCAGCGTCTTCCTGTAGCTTTTTCTGGGCAGAAATAAAAGCTTCTTCCTGTAGTTTTTTCTGCTCAGCTACTTTAGCTGCTTCCTCCTGGATTTTTCTCTGAGAGTCTAATAAGGTCTCCTCCTGTTTTCTTTTTTGTGCAGCTAAATTAGCAGCTTCTTCTTGTAATTTCTTTCGAGCTGTTGCTAAGGCCTCCTCTTGTAATCTTTTATGTTCTTCTAGTTTCTTCTGCTCTGCAAGAAAAGCCTGCTGTTGTAGTTTCCTCTCATTGGCAATAATGGCCTTATCCTGGCTTCGCCTTATTCCGGAAGCAATTTCGGCTACTTCCAAAAGATGTATTCTTGTGGTTACAAACGCTTCTTCCTCACGTACTCGTTCATGTTGCTTTCTCTGTTCTTCAGATAATTGATGCCTGTAAAGAATTCGAAATAGTGAATAATCACAAGTATGACAATACGTTAGGAACAAGGGAACAAAAATAAACAAAAAAATACCCCCAAACAGTGTACATAGTACAGACGCCAGCACATCAACCTACCTAAATCTATCAAATTTGTTTATAGATTTAAATTCCTTCATAAAAAATAAACGCAAATTAACCTTGCAATATAAAATGTAATCATTTATAGTGAAATGTTAATTTGCGATTAGTAAAATTTGACATAATGGGGTAGGTTGACCTGCTGGTGTCTGTACATTTCGATGTAAGTGGGAAAAATTTGTTATTGCACTGCAACAATTCTTAACAAAATATTTTGATATTAACAACTAAATCCCACCACAAATTTCCGGAGAAAAATAATATTTCACTATATCGATAAGGACTAAAAATTTATATAAAAACATCGATTCCTTTAGTCTAGAAAATCGATTCTTCGATAAATCGATCTCAGGTCGCCATTCATATTACATAGATAATCGCTAGATGGTGATAAATGATATTTAGTTTGCAAGTTGGTTGTAAAAAACACTTACACGTCAAATATTATTTTAAAGCTAGATGTGGCCTGTATTTCGTTCCTGACTACTCTGAGAAGAAACATCTGAACAAACTCAGAGGTTACTCTCACGTCTTTATTAAAGTCCAGACAAAGTTCAAGTCATACGAGAACCATGCAGGTGTATGAAATGGTATTTTAAGGAAAGAACTACACAGATTTGAGCGGAGATGTCCAGTCAGTGCTAGTATTGTCAGATAGCGTGTAGCTCGACACATAACTCAAGGAGCTCAACAAACGAAGAACAATACCAAAAAAAGGACATTTAGGTAGGTCGGATAGAGTACTCAAATTGAAAAAAAAACAACACAAGATGCCTGCATTGGTCCTCACATTCATTGAGGTTTATGGAGTATCATCCTCAAAAACAATCTGTACCCTAAGCACGAGTTTTCACTCTTTTACTTTACAGCGTTTCTTGTATGGAAAAATGGAACAGCGGTAGTGTGGTGTGCGAAGAAGGAACAAATTTTTCATTTCTGATACTCGGAAAGTAGTGTTTGTTTGATCAGAGCAGCGGGTCGAAAACGATGCTTCCCTCTCTGGGCGGGAAAGACTCATAGTAATTGCTTCCCTCCCTGGGGCGGGAAAGAATTTTAAAAATAGAACTAAAATTGGTTATTTAGTCGGCTATAATTTTTTTTACAAAATTAAGAAAAATATCGATTAAAAAAAATGCTGCGGTCTTGTGAGTGTATAAGGCCAGTGTGAATTAAAAAAAAAACCTATTAAAGTGGGATGGCCTTTTTTATCGTGGTAAAATCATCAAATAAGGCCTCCCACCCCGGGCAGGGCGGGAGGGACTGTCAGACTTGTACTGACATCCACGGTGTCCTTCAATAGCCCTTTATGTTCCGGGGTCACGGTGATGGTATGAGTCTCGCGACCCCGGCAGGCTTTAGCCCTCTGAGAGGCCTCGTCATTGTACGGGTTCCACATGGACCAAAGTTGTAAATGTCATAAAGCGAACATTCGACATGATTTTCGTCTTGTCTTGTTGACGACACTGAGGTCGCTGAACATGGCATTGAGGCACTCCTACGACTCTGACGTGGTGACTAATATCGGCAAAACAAAGGTGAGTGGTGTATTCACCAATTAAGTTGATGCCGAGTCCGTTCCAATCCAAGAGCTTGAAAATGTCCTCCAAACATCCCACATACACACAATAAAAATAAAAAAGATTATGGTTTTCTGAATATAATATAAGAAAACATTCATATTGTAAGCCCTATTTTATTTTGTCATCATCATCATCAGCCTATAATGTTCCCACTGCCGGGACACAGGCCTCCTCTCCGTGAGAGGGAGTGGGCCATAACCCACCACGCGGGCCCAGTGCGGATTGGTATATGTCACATATCTTCGAATTTTTGGTTCTAGGACATGCCGGTTTCCTCACGATGTTTTCCTTCACCGTTTTGAGAGCAGTGGCGATGAAATAAATTACACAAAGTAATGCGTCTAGCGGGGTTTGAACCCACGACCTACAACTCGCAAGTTGGGACCGATACCACTGCGCCACCACTGCTCTTATTTCACTGCTTTTATTTGGTGCTCGTATCACATTCAAAAATCGAAAAAATATTTCGGAAATTACTTACTCTCGAGCAGCATTCTTATTTTTAGATTCCTGTAACCCCATGATAGAACACTAATAAAAAAATTCACTGACAATCAAAATTAATATTCACCACTATAACACAATTTCAATACTGTCAATGTCGGAGAAATGAAACATGTTATATGTAGCTATCGGATGCGAACAATACACTCTCCTCTCAAGACTAGAGTGCTTTGTAAATGAGTACCTACTTGATAATTATTATAATAGGTTTACGGCAGTCATAGACAAGATTCAAAAGTCTACAAGCCACACCAACACTAGGGTTGCGAAAGAATCGATAGTAACCTGGAGTCAGCCTTGGTCCCGTCAGATTGAAGGAGGGCGTAGGTGTAGGGGCCCCGTCAGATAGACGGAAGGTCAAACGCCTGCTTGGTCATAGGCAGGGCTTGGCAAAATACATGCTTTGCTTTAATTGAAATACAAATTACAAAATACAGTATCGCAAGTAAATAAAATATGAAATATCTTTTAGTAAGGTATTTGAAATATAAAATACAGTATTTTAGCTGTTTTTAATTGAAATACAAATTACATAATTACAAAATAAGTTATTTAGGCATGGGCTGAATGACTGAAAAGTACAGGGAAAGCTTAACGTTCACAATTTGACGTTCTTATTTGTGTTTTTAGCTAAGCTTGACGTACAGTCATAGCGTACTGTGCAATTTTTGATGATATAGAATTGTTCCCGGTATTTGTACCGGACTTTACATACCATAGAGAATCACTGAATCACTTAGTTAATAGTTCTTGAATAATTAGAAACAATAGGATAATTATAAACTATCAATTACTGATAACACTCGTTAACAGTACTTGTTATTTTTGTTTTATCATTTACGTACACACACAACGAAAAAGTTTGAAGTTGTTATGTAGATAATAAAATATAGATTGAATATAAAACAAAAGAGTTCACTTGTTTTTCCATAAAATTAAAAACGAACTTTTTTTATGTGTGTGTAAACAAGAGATAACATGATGAAATGAAATGATGTTTATTTATACAAGTAGGTTATATCAACACTTTTACACGTCTTTTCATAAAAAATTAAAAATTTTAAAAACCCCCGACACAAAAACCAAGTTCCCTTTAAAAAGTAAAAAATAATAAAAATACGTCGCGTTGGGGGACTGCTCCAAATTATTCATCATCTCCTGTTTTTTTGCAGTCCCCCAACGCGACGTATTTTTATTATTTTTTACTTTTTAAAGGGAACTTGGTTTTTGTGTCGGGGGTTTTTAAAATTTTTAATTTTTATTTTATTTTATACTTTTTATAGGTACATACTTATATTTTTTTGTTGCTAAGAGTACTCCCGATCAAGTCATCAATATTCCCTTTCAGTACGCTTTCATTTGATACCCAACTCGAGTATATTTGCAGACCCTCGGTTCCCTTTCCCCACTTTCACCCCCATAACTTCTAAACGGCTCAACCGATTTTCATCAAACATGTCTAAGAACACTCGCAGGTAAGTCACCTTTCATACAAAAAAAACTAAATTGAAATCGCTTCATCCGTTCGGGCTCTATGATGCCACAGACAGACAGACAGACAGACAGACAGACACACAGACAGACAGACAGACAGACACGTCAAACTTATAACACCCCTCTTTTTCCGTCGGGGGTTAAAAATAGGAGGGGCCAGTGTTTCTCACCTGACTACTCTGTAAAAAAACATCCGAAACAAACTCGGAGGTCACAGTCTCTTTTAAAGGCCAGACATCATAAATGTAGAACAGTTTATACATAACATAGTATGGAATACATATGTGATATACAGGGTGAATTTTTCAACTGGGCGTGGATGGCTATTTTCGAAACTATGAGGAATATCGAAAAACATTGAAAGGATTCTCGAGGCCGATTTTAACGAAAACTAAAACTGCATCATTGGATTTTAGAAAAATCAAAAATCCTGGTCAGAAATCGAACCCGCTGAATTTGGAAAAAAAAATACACTCTGTATTATTATACCGTTCGATAGTGTTGCTAATAAGGATCAAATTCTGGGAAGTAATTATATACGGCAAACTTAAGGAAAACGTATAATTACAAAAAAACTGATAAATCTTCAAGGCAAAAACTGTATTTGAAACATAAGTTACCGTTTCTTCTTTAAAATAATGCTATTTTTAGTTCAACTCAAGAATGCCGTATTGATAAGTACAGTAGGATTGTTGAAACGTCAAATCCAGTGAGGCATTGAAAACAATGAATTTTTTTAATTTCGAATAAATTATGGTTCAGTAGATGTAAAGTAACATGGAAAAATAGCAATTTCATAGAAATCTGCCATTTCCTAAAGTTTGCCGTATATGATTATTTCCCCGAATTTGATCCTTATTAGCAACACTATCGAATGGTGTAATAATACAGGTTGTGAATTTTTTTCCAAAATCAGCGGGTTCGATTCCTGGCCAGGATTTTTGATTTTTCTAAAATCCAATGATGCAGTTTTAGTTTTCGACAAAATCGGCCTCGAGACTCCTTTCAACGTTTTTCGATATTCCTCATAGTTTCGAAAATAGCCATCCACGCCCAGTTGAAAAATTCACCCTGTATATACCTATATGAATTGTCATCATGGTTGGTGAATAATGGCTGACCGATTGACTGTGGTGTTAGTCGTGGGGTTGGATGTGGAATAAATATTTATAGGTACTTTTTTTATTTATTTTTTATTTAAAGATAGGTTCGCGTTTGACCACTATCTCACCTGATGGTAAGCGAAGATGTGGTCGACGGTGAAGCACGCTTGCCTAGAAGTAACCTATTCACTCTTGACTTGAAGACCCCAAGGTTATAGCTGTCGGGAATTACAGAAGCTGGCAGGGAATTCCACTCCTTAGCTGTGCGTACAATAAAGGTATTGGCAAAACGCTTTGTACGGTTTAAGTAGTTGTTCCAATGGACAGCGAGTAAAGGGCAACTCGTTGTCCGACCATAGACCACGCCAGGGTCGACGGCGCGTCGTGTTCCACGCGCGCCTCAAAGAGCGTCAGCAAAATGACGGGGACCCCTCACAGAGGGCCAAAGCCTGCCGGGGTCGCGGGACTTATTTCCATCACCGTGACCCCGGAACATAAAGGGCTATTGAAGGACACCGTGGATTTAAGTCAGTACAAGTCTAACAGTCCCTCCAGCCCTGCCCGGGGTGGGAGGACTCATTTGATGATTTTAACACGCAAAAAAAAAAGTTGTTGTTCCAGGTCTGGGTATTTGTGTACATGAGTTCAAATGTTTGTAAACGCACCCAAGGTTCTGGAGAAATTCTTAGTGAGGGGTAACGTTTTATAAAATATATATACAACGTGTAATGTTAAAAGCGCAAAACCTCTCGTGGAGTAACTCAGCACATGTTACAGAACAATGTTTGTTCTAAAACTTTTGGAAACTAAAAACAAAAAAAAATGGTTTTTCATACAAAATGAGAAATTGATCGAGCCCATCAGTATGAAAAATCTTTTTTTTTTTTGCGAATTTCCAAAAGTTTTAGAACAAACTTTGTTCAGTAACATGGGCTGAGTTACCCCACGAGAGGTTTTGCGCTTTTAACGTTACACGTTGTAGGTATATACAAATCGTACCCGTGACTTTGTCCATGTAGATCTCGGTAAATAACAAAGTGTTGTTTACAAATTTTGGATCAATACCTTTACTTAAAATTGAAGATTCAACAGCGGGATATTTCTACTTAAGACTACTTGCCGTCGCCTTGATATTAATAACTAGCAGCGACTGAGACCAAAATGAAATATCTGTATAAAGTAACTAGCGGCACGTCCCGGCTTCGCACGGGTGGATGTCCTCTAAAACCCGGTCCCGATGGTTATCTAAAAACACAACAAAAGGAGAATTATCCAAATCGGTCCAGCCGTTATCGAGTTATGAGCTTAGTAATACATTTTGCGATACATTTTTATATTATAGAGAAGATAGATATACCTATATATGTATGTAATAGAAGATAGAAAAGTAAGTAGTTTAGGCCCGAACCCACTTACCTTCTAAAAAAATACTGTTTTAACTTTCACGGCTTAATACTAGGAGTTACTTTAAACTGTCATTTCCGGGATATCTTCCGTGACTATACATTATTTGAGCTCCCGATATTTTAACGATGTTGCAAGCGCCATGATCGCGGTTTAACTGAAACATGCGGGTAGATGAAAATATCGCGAGCTCAAAATAATTTTAAAATAATGAATAATTACGGAAGACATCCCGTAACTGACAGTTTCTTTTCAAAAAACTGTTTTATTTGATTTTTAGAAGCTCTTAAATCAGAAAATAGCTCGCGGTTTGACACCTCAGACTCTATGTACAACAAAAGCATGTTGTTGTACGTACGTACACACAGAGCGAGCAGCCTCGCGAGGCATTTGCCACGCGAAGCAGCTCGATTAATGCGGACGTGTCTCGACCGAGGCAAGCGCGCGCGCTGCCGCGGGCCTACGACCGATCGCCCGAGCCATCCAGTGTCGGCTTTTGTTTAGCTCGCATTTATATTGTTTCGTGCCTCGAGGTTCAAGGTAGTTTCCTCGCGCGTCAAAAGCCTCGAGAGGTTCGCTCTGTGTTGACGCACCTAATCTACTAGGTGTCGATTTTCCGAAAATTTTATCTAAGTGCTTTAAAACCTCGTCAAATAAGACATTGTAAAAAAGGATTAATAAACAAATGGGTCTCATTTTTATGAACAAAAACATGGGACCTGATTTATTTTTTGTATTGATAAAAATGTTTATAATTAAAAAAATATTTGCTTTTTCCATATTAGTTAAAATAATAGTGTCTAGTACCCTATTAAATATTAGGTCGAAAATAAAACAGCGAAAAATATTATTTTTTACATCATTGTATTTACAAAAAATATTGCACTTGGCAAGCACTGCTGTGCACTGACTTATGTTTAAAACTTAATATTGCACAAAAAATTGCACCGGTTACAAAGATCGACAGTTTATCCTTAATAAAATATTACAATTATGTAAGAACATATTTAATTGAAATTAAGATAATTTTACAGAAATATTTCATAAAAACATCATGTATTTTGCCGTGTGGACTCTTTTGAACCATGTTTTTTCTCATTGGATTTAGAAAAAAATACAGAACATTTTAAATAAAGCCATATTCTAATTTAAGAACGTTTTGTTCCTAAATTGGTATATTTCCGTAAAATTTAGTTGATTTCAATAATATGTAAATTCTACACGTCACTAAGTACATAGATAATAGAGAATACACTAGGAATACAATTACTGGTCTCACCTTCTTTTTTATTTATCCATTCTAAGATAAATAATTATAAAAACTAGATAAGGAGATTTTTTAACTTGGCTATACACACTGTCGAGCACCAAAATGGACTTTTTATCTAAAAAATAATCCTAAAACATACCTTAGTTTTTAAATTAAAATAGTTATTTTACATTAAAATTAGTGAGACGGGAGCCTAAATTTTAAAAGTAAATATATTGTAATGAAAGGAAATAATGCAAAAGATGCACAAAATTATAAACAGTAAAATAAGCGATGTTAACGTAGTTAAGCCAGTCTCATTACAATATAAATGACTTTAAAAAAAACACAAAGTTCCTAGCCTTATATTTTATGTAAATCAGAGCGAACTTGACATTGCACAGACACATTACATTCGATAATAAACCTTACTGGCCCTATAGACAAACATATACAACGTGTAACGTTAAAAACGCAAAACCTCTCGTCAGGTAACTCAGCCAATGCTACTGAACAATGTAAAAATATAAAACATTAGGAATTTCGCGAAAAAAAAAATAGTTTTTCATACTGATGGGCTCGATCAATGTCTCATTTTGTATGAAAAATCTTTTTTTTTTGCGAATTTCCAAAAGTTTTATAACAAACATTGTTCAGTAACATGTGCTGAGTTACCCCACGAGAGGTTTTGCGCTTTTAACGTTACACGTTGTATATGAGGCCTGTTACATATTGAATCTGCATATTATTTATGTCTTACAAGCAACTATGATAATATACTGGGTGTACCGAGAAGTGTGGATCAATGTGAATATGGGTTTAAATAAATAATTATAATTTCAAAATTATAATTATTCAAAAATTTAAAATAATTTCCAATTTTTTTGACTGAGAAATCCGATGCTGTTTTTACAGTTCAAAAGTTATAACAGTTCTGTTGTGCAACAGACCTCTGTTGCACAAATTAGATAGGTATTCTCCCGTATTTAGTTTGAACTAAACTTCCCTACTAGCCTCTTACAAAATGAAATTATGCAAAATAAGGATCGTTTTCGAATGAAACGCGACTGACGTAAACTAAGGATAAATAAAAATTCGCTCCTTAGATATCTGTAAAACACTGTAGAGGAGAAACTCCTTAAATCACAATAAAAAAACCTTCTTACTTTAGTTATTTTTACATTTAATTGTGTGTAAAGTTTAAGGAATTTCTTACCGTTTATTATTTTTTTTATTGGGACTTAGTGAGTTTCGCTCTCAAAGAATTATAGGTCAAAGTTTTCAGTCGATATTGAGCATTTAAGGCTCATTTTTCAATGGTCAGATAACTTTTATCTGAGGAATAAAATGGTTTGACAGCTTATCCATAGAAAATATGTCAAATCACTATTTTAATTCCTCAGATAAAACTTATCAGTACCCTTAGCACGAGTTTTCAGTTTTTGAGACGTAAAGTAAACTGGAACTTTGACAATTTTCAAGGAAAAAATTAGTTTCTTCTCCGCACACCAGAGGCGCTGTTCCGTTTTTTCATACAAGAAATGCTGTTAATACTGGAAAGACTCTGTAAAGTAAAATAGTGAAAACTCGTGCTCGGGGTACAGACTATTGAAAAATCAGCTCTTAGTAGTATATTACAGATAAAAGTCTCATATTTTATCTCGTTATTTACTTATTTTAGGTTATTTTGTTTTTGTTAGAAGATCGTAGATTTCTTTCAAGTTTTTTCCATTCATAATAGTGAAGTAGAGACGGATTAGATCTAGAACATCGTCTACTAGCACTAAGTAATTACTAAATACAGGGTGTGTATTAAAACTAAAGCAGATTTAGGAACTGGAATCAGGCTGTATAATGTCAGAAATATTTGACGATTAATTTACCATTTTTATAATTGTAAAGTTATCGTTCAACGATATCAATCAAGTCTAAGGGTATAGTGTAAAAGACTTTTCAAAAAACAGTAACCATGGATCCACAATTAAAAATCACACAAGTTATGAATACACACCCTGCATACTATTTTAGTCTATAATAATCTATGTATAAAGGTTATTTTCAAAAAATAAATAACTACATACATAGTTTTTACATTAACATTCGATATACTTTAAAGCCTTATTTTAAAATAAGGTGGTATATTATGTGTATGAGATACAAAACTTAGTGAAATAAGTGGATATATCTAAAAGTTTTTTTTTATATATTTATTAAACCAAGTGTCACGTCTATCTGTCTATTTGGCTTGCATTATTATATGATGATTATATCCAACGAAAATAACACATTTTATTCAAATAATATGTAACGATAATGATTGCATGATATTTTTCTTTCTTCTTACAAAGTCTTGATTTTCACTTAGGAATTTTACTCATGGCGCGACGCGATGCGATTCGAACGAATTCCAACTACAAGTGAAAATCAACCTTGCCACTAAGAAATAATGATGCAATTCGATTGACTTGACGTCGTCATGGCCATCGTGTTTTGTGTTTCATCTACTCATACATAACAACGTGTTTTATGTCATATGTCATAGTAGTAAGATTGATTTTCACTTGCAGTTGGAATTCGTTCGCATCGCGTCGCATTGCATGAATAAAGTCCCTTACTGTATGAAATAATTTTATTCCTCCTCGATTTCATAGATAGGTCAGAAGGGTAAATTTTCAAATAATTTGACTTTTGTCAGCTTTGGTACATATATTGCAATTAACCATGTAAAATAATTATGCTTTTTTTTTAAGCAAGATTAAAATCCCTCGGTATATTTTAAAACATAATTTTTTGGCTATTACACATGCCTTATTAAAAATGACGAACTTTATTTTCATTGAATTTTATGAACCTATAAAATAATTTTGTCTACATAAAATAATATTGCACTCTTAAAATCGTTACAATACGATAATTATCTAAAACAATATATTGCACTTTCCAACCATTTGGATATTTTTTCATTTATTTTGGTTTCGTTTTCGTAATAAATATTGAGATGGCGAAAACACCCAATATTTCTATATTGGTTATCATATATTATTATCTAGTTTTTTAATTAAAAGCTCGACATTAATTCAAATATTTCTTGCCGCTGTAAATAATACACGGGTGCTGTGTCGCCAGTTACTTTTGCACGAGCTTGGCTGGACACACTACCGTGCGTGCGTGTCTGGATTACAATTTCAATTATCCCGATTTATTTATAAAATATTTTTCGATATTTAAAAGAATATATTTTATCGTGAATACCAATCTACATCAAAAGTCAGTTAATTACAGTTAGTAGATTTTATACATCATCACTACTTAATGATTCGTGTTGTCCCAGTTTCAGATATCATTACGCCTTATTGTTTTGTAAATTTGAATTTACAAAAATTGGAAATTTGAAAATGACACTCCGTATTTAAACAATAATAACAATTATTTATAATTGGAAAAGTAAAAACAATTGTCATTAATTTAAAAAAGGGGTACAATTATTGTCCTTTATTTCGTAACAAGGTTCACCCAAACTTTCCTCTTTACTTGTTTTAAGGTAAGTACCCCAACGTGTCTTCAAGACTAGCGTTCCTGCTGAGCGGCGCGTGAGCGAACAGGGCCGCAGCGGGCACGCGGGCGAGGCCTCCGGGGGGCCTCACGTCGTAGGGCCCCGCTCC
This sequence comes from Agrotis ipsilon, assembly GCA_028554685.1. Taxonomy (NCBI): domain Eukaryota; kingdom Metazoa; phylum Arthropoda; class Insecta; order Lepidoptera; family Noctuidae; genus Agrotis; species Agrotis ipsilon. The sequence continues at coordinate 14,607,243 of CM052974.1, forward strand.
GCCGCCGGGGCCCACGACAGGCCCCGCGCCGGGCCGCAGTCCGCCGCACAGGGCGCGCACGTCCGTACGTTGCGACAGGCGCACGTCCGCGAACAGGGCCGCCATTTCCGCCGATTTCTTCACTGACAGAGCCTCTTGAGACCCCGCGCCCGTGCTGCGAACTGAACAAAAAGTTTCTTTTAGTACTGCATCATGATTTATAAAGTATTTAACACCATCAATCAATTGAGTTACTACTATTATAACTAGTAGTTATCAGCTATCAAAATACGATTCTCTCATAGATTCTGCATATCAATATCAAACTGTGACGTCACTAATTAGTTAACTAGTAATAATAATATAATATAATATTCAACAACAACTCAATGATCTTTCTATTTATTGATTTTAGAGATTAATGAATTTTGAAAGTTTTCTAACCCTATATTTATAAAGCAAAAAGCAAATTTTGGAATTATCGGTAATGGTATCAAATACTCAATTCATCACAACAACAAAAAATATTATTTTTTGTCCATCTATAATTTTCAGTAGGTAACTAATTCCATGCCTAGCCAACTAAGCTAGACTTTAGCCTCATCGAATTGAGCTGAATACACGTATTTTACATGGACTGACTGACTGACTGCTTTTTACACCACAACCCAGAAACGTGAGCATGGGCGAGCAAAGGCGCTGATAAGTTTTTTTGTTTTTAATCCATATTGGGTTTGCTTTTCTTGGCCTCAACCCAGCCGAGGCAAGAATAAGGCCTAAAATGGAGCGAGCTTACCCAGAAGAGCCTTGAACACTGCAAAAACTGCTTAGCGCCGGACTCCGACAAAATGGTAGGCCTACCACAGCCAGCGGTATCGCTCAGCCGTCACCATAGATTACAGGTAGCCTATGGTAACATTGTCCGAACTGCTAGGAGGACCCACTCGCCAACAAGTAAGTTTAAATGAAATCCAGGATCCTTACCAGTAAGCCGCTGCATATTCCTAGCTCGTGGCTTGTTCTGCAGCAACAGTTCGTAGTCTAACGCGACGCTGTCTGAGCTGCGCGCGCGCCGCCCGCGCTCCGAACGCCGTCTGCCTCCTGCACTGGCACCGAATCGGCTGAAACACAAGAATAATACATTGATATGGGGGCCAATGGCAGAGGGCCCAATGAAGGAGATTCATTGGGCCCTCTGACATTGGGCAACAACGCCCTTATAAAATGTTGCAAAAACGGCTATGCCAGTGATGTTTGTCTTGATGAAATGTGGGTGTACTGAATGCCTATATGGCATGTAGCTGTTCTACTATCAGAAGCCTAAATTAAGGACCTGTTCTACGGAAGGAGGCCTAGAGCAGCTTGTTTTAATGGAAATACTTCTGTGATCCCTGTACTCCTACACTCCTCTTTAATTTACAGTCTCAGTACGAGTTGGGTGCCTATTCTACTAGCAGAGGCCTCTGGATACGGGAATTATGGACCTGTTTTACCAAAGGAGGCCTTAGCTTATAGCTTGTTTTTATTGAAAATTGCTCACCTATTCCTGCCACTCTTGTCCTCATGTGCTCTGATTCTGTCACAATAGCTATTGGAGGCGCTTCGCAGGTACTCCATACTGTGGGAGGCCTGCACCCTCCGGGGCCCCGGGCAGTAGCACTTGTTGCTGTCCGCGCAACTTTCTGAGTCACATGAACAGTAACTGAAGTCGCCGTCGTAACATTCTCTGGAATTCAGGAGTATAATGTCATAACTTTTTTAGAGTATAAAAATTATTTTAACACAGACAGGGATGCAAAATATGAAAAAACAAACAGAGAAATTGGTAATTAACTAAATAGTAAACAAATAACAAAAACGACAACTGCACGCTAAAGCCCTTGTCAAACAGACAGGCGAAGCGAAGGCGATCCGAAGCGTTTTTGTTTGTAATGTATGGAATTGTTTGAAGCCAGTCACATATTAGACTATCGGACTGCTTTTGTTTTTCAATGTGACTGGATTCAAACAATTCCATACATTACCAATAAAAATGAGGTATTCCACTTAGGGCACCTGGCACCTGCGAAAAATTTTGACAGAAGCCTTATGTCGAATAGATAAGGTACAAGTAGCTCAGGTGCCATTGACAGCGGGTGCCCTAACTGGAATACCTCTAAAAAACGCTTCGCCTCGCGTTCGCCTGTCTGTTTGACAATAGCTTAAAACTGTGAAAACAAAGGCAGATCGGCTCAGCATACTATGTTAGAGGGATTATTTAGCAAAGAGTTTTCTACTTTGGTAATAAAATATTTAATAAGTTGGCTGTATAATATTTACTAGTAAATAACTTATTTTAATTTGTTTTGTAAAACTAATAACGATAAAGATAAAACCAATTAAAACTTCAAAGAACGCACTAAAAATCATACCAGGGGCGTGACGTATTGTGAATTTTAGAAGCGTCTTTTATTCGTTATTTTTTTCAGTGTCGATTGTTGAATTTTGTGAAATATTCCATAATGGTTCATAACTTCATCTTTTTATTATTATTATTCCATTTATTTCAGACATCAGTGGCCCATATAAAATATAATACAAACATAAAAATAAAACCATATACTAATAAATATAAAAACAACACAATAACTTAAAACTACTACACACGAACCTATTAACCGATGTCCCACTGGACAAAGCTCTCCGCCATAAACTTAACCTCTTTCCAAAAAATAATAAAAGCCATTTATGGCTTTCGGGTCGGAGCAGAAACGGACATTCGCGGTAGAATATTTTCTGTAGAATTTTATTTTATTATAAAGAAAAATATGCATGACTAGCTAGCCCCAGAAAAAAAAATGATTTGTCTCAGAAAAAAAAAACCTTTTAAACCTTCCCTGGACTTCCCTAAATAATTAAAAATCAAAATCAGCCAAATCCAGCCGTTCTCGAGTTTCAGCGAGACAAACGAACAGCATTTTTGTTTTTTATAAAGATAAAAAAATCTGAATAAAAATCATGATAAAAAAAACCACTAATCAAACCAAATATTTTGTGAAATGAATTCCTAATTTAAACTGTAAATAATTCTTAATTCAGTTCAGTAACTCACACGTCTACTCGTCCGCTACGCTCTAATTACTGAACACATTTCATTTCTACTAACTACCAGTTACACTAAAATCGACCACAACTTGAAGCAATAAGGTCGATAATGTAACTGTATAAAATGATATTAAATATAATGAATACTAGCCTCCTATTGGTTGTTATGTTCAAGATGTATGAAAGTAGAGAAATTTTTCATTAAAATCTATTAAGTTTTATTGTCTGTGTGGACTGTTCTTTATTTATGAATAATTTATTAATTTTAATAGTTTTTTTTTTGACTTAGTGGTAGTTCTTTTTAATTGTTTTGATTTTATACCTTATTTTACCGCTTTGAGCGGAATGATCATTTTCGGGTGTCAAACTGTTTCTAATAACACACACACACATCCCGTACAGAATTTGTGTTGGTAAATTTCCTTGGTTTTATTTCGTGTGAATGTCTTTTCGATAGATTTTTGCTTCGATACCAAAAGTACAATATTACAAGGCAAGCTTTCTCAGGAACTACTAACAGATTTTTTCAATTCGAACCAGGGGGCCGATTCTCGGTTTTGGAGATAGTGTCGAACTCGACAAAAATTTCTAGTGACGTCATTTTTTCAACAAATTTTAAAAGTTGATATGTCAAAGTGGCCATTTGTCGAAGGCTAACGTTAGAGTTCAGTAAAATTTGTCGAAAAAATGACGTCATTAGAAATTTTTGTCGAGTTCGACACCATCTCTAAAACCAAGAATCGGCCCCCTGGTCCTGTAGACAAACAGTAGACGACAATCGTTATCGCTCAGCAGTTACTAATACATTTTCAACTTTATAGCAACGTAACCATGTTAACAATGTTAGTGTATTCTATATGAAAAATAAAGTAATAGAATGTATGAATATACTTCTTATTTTTCATCAATCTATGTATATTTGGTTTGTTCGAAGAGAGTTGAAGTCTAGTATCAGTCTCGGTATCCAGTCTGCTGCGGTATTTTATTTTAGTAGTACGCACAGGTAGAAAAGGTGTTTTTTTTTTCGAATTATTACTAGATTTACTAGTATTCACGCGGAGCCGACTTTGGGTATCGCTGGTCTAAGCATTTAAATCTACTATGTTTAATTATAAATACATTTTGGGTGAAAACGACGCTACGTCAACAATACAATTAAAAAGCTGCTATGGGAACTCTGACAGCTACGACTGTTAGGCCATGGTTTAATCAATCGTTTTTCGCGAAACCACGATTTGAAATAGTATAAATAACGTTTTGTGTAAACCGTAGTTCTACGAGATTAAAACCTGGATTTCAGTTTATTTTTTCGAAAAAAAATGTTGCTTCACACTAGGACTTTATCCTGTGCCGTGGGTGTGTTTACAAACATATAAAGTCACATACACAAAAGCCCACACACAAAATTATTTACTCAGTGCGGAAATCGAACCCGCGAAACGCAGTGCAGTAATCCTATCGCTCGCCACTGCGCTAACCGTGACGTCAAAGTTAAACTGTATTTTGTTAATAAGACGGAATAATTCTGTCGTCATCCGTGTAAACAGTAATGGGGTAATCAAATGTCATAAACTCCACTCAAGCTAAAATGTCAATGACATTTAAACATATCAGCCTTTGCACAAAATTATTGAAACTCACTTTTAGATTTATCGAAGCTATTATCGCAAATATATCTAAATTACTTTCGATATTCTTAAAACAATAAAACACTTTATTTCTTGTATTTTTTTTTTTGCAATATTTGTGTTTTCACGTTATATTGAGCTTTAAAAGCGCTCCCTCACCGCGAGCATTCACCTGGGGCCTTAGTCAAACAGCAGACGACGGCAGACGACAATCGTTATCGTTCATCAGTCACATTTTCAACTTTATACCCCATCGCGTAAAGTTGAAAATCTATTAACAACTGCTAATCGATAACGAACGAAACAAACGAAAAGGATCTGTGAACTTCAATAGATTTTCAACTTTACGCGCTGGGGTATAAAGTTGCAAATGTATTGGTGTCTGATGAACGATAACGGACAAACGACCTTATGAAGGTCGCCGGAAGACGCTGGATGCAGGTCGCTTCCAACCGGTATATGTGGAAATCAAAAGAGGAGGCCTATGTTCAGCAGTGGACGTCCTATGGCTGAGATGATGATGATGAACGATAACGATTGTCGTCTACTATCGTCTGCTGTTTGACTAAGGCCCCTGTAATGTAACGTTACAGATTCGAGCATTTCATCAGTGAGGGAGAACCATTGAGCACCACAATGCGCACTTTGTATCAAATCTTAACTAAATGTACGCGAATGCTCGTCAGTCAGGGAGATAGAACAGTAATGTAATGCTCAAAGGCGAATCTATAATGTTACATTACACGCGAATGTTCCCGGTGAGGGAGCGCCTTAAGAAAATGTACTTTGTTATACTTATTTTTATTTTGTTGGTATTTTCATATTATATTTATAATTATGCATGTAAGTGTAAGAAAAACGTGTATGACGTTACAAAATCGTATCATCGCATCTTCTTTTAACTTATAACGTTGTCATAAAGTTCGTGTTTAATATTAAAAGGTACTGGAGACCGATAAGTCTGCAAAAAAATTTCGGTGCGCTTAGCCGATACAAAATCTGGACAGAAATCGAAAATAAAGAACAGCAATCAGCTATGCTGACTAAATTATTGTCTGAAACCATGCTGAAATCAGACGCGAGCGAAGCATTTCTCAGCCACCTCAGCCTAAGCTACTCAGCAGTCGCCATTTTTATTTTAGTGCTGTCAAGATTTTGTATCGGCTAAATGCACCCTTTGACTTAGAACTTAAAATATACTCACTTCGAACAATCTTTGCAGCTCTTGCTTTTACTCAAAAGCCTGGCCTTCGCGGAATCCTTGGCGTCCACCGCCGAGCAATAGCACTTGGACTTGCTCCCACCTTTCAAGGAGCAGTAACATCTGTCCACACAACTCTCCGACTCACATTCAGAACAAGACACGTACCCACTGGAACTGTTCCTGTTCTGACAACCAAGTCTATTACTCAGGGTATGAAAATCCGAGTCTTCTGACGTCGAAGTCCTCTCTCCTGGCCTAGATTTTCCAGTTCTCTTTGAAACATGGACGACCTTCTCTGATCTTTTCGAATGCCTTTGTCGAGGTGGCTGTCGTTTCGGTGGAGGTAGCATGGGCTCTTTGGGCCGAAACTGCCGCAAATCGTAGCTGGAGGTAGATACGGAGCTTTCCGAAACCGGGTCTTTTGCTATCTCCATGGTCCCGGACGATTTGGGCTCTTTCCGGATGTCTTTGCCGAACGGCATTCGGAAGACCATTCGGAGACCACTCGCGCCTTTTAGTATCTTTCGTCTTTTGTTCTGAAACATACTGTTTCTTCTCAATATCTTTTTCTTTTGTTTCTTCATTATCGCTTTGCTGTGTTGAAAGATTTCGTCTTTCGTTAATGTTACTGCTAGTTTCAATAGGAATTCTTTGTAGATCGGCTTCAGATCATTAAAGGACATCCCTTCGGCGTCTATTATGGCATTTAGGATTTCGTCCATCGAATGCAAGTTCTCTTGAACTTTGAATTCATTAAAAAGTTCATTGAACCCTAACGGTGAGCCGCCTCCTTTCTTACCATTGTTCCTGTAATCAGAGTAAATTAAAGTTTTATAATCGTCACACAAAATTATTAACTGCAATAGGTACTAAGGACCCTTAGAGTGTCTTCATTTAAGCGTATACTGTTGTTTTGAAAGCAAGATATTCTCTTCGATTGTATCTACCAACTATAACCGTTTCTCAGAATACCTAATATCACAATGATTCGTAAGAATCGCTTAAGCTTAATCGAGGCATAAGTACTACAAGTCATAATTGAGCTAAAGTTTGCACAATAGACCAGATTTAGCAAGTCACTGATCAAATTAACTACAACACAAATAGGAAAAAACTAAACAAAATTAACAAAAAAAAAACCAGAGTACATTGGCTTTCTCAATAAGGATGTTGCAAGTGTAATGATAGTTAAAAATAACTCGGCGGCGTATTGGATCAGAGGAATGTAGCGGACGCGCTTGCGTTGCCACAATTACGGGCATGCGAGTGTCACACTCCACTACGCACGCTCTATGCGCCTCTCGTTACAGCAATCCGAACAAACATATTGATCATGTGAAACACTCAAGATGTCAGCTGAACTGGGTAAAAGGAAACAGCTCGAGCGTACCAACGAAATCACTAACAACCAATTTCAACACTTGATTTATACACTAGAACAATTTAGAAATACATACCTGTGTCCGATCGACTTGTACCTAGTGAGTCCGCCTGCGTTTAGGAAACTACCCGACCGAGGAATGGCTACTTTAGTCAGTATGTCCCCGGACTCGTTTATAGACTTTCTTCCACTTTGACTTCTCCGTAGAGGCTCTTTGGGGGGCTCCGGTGGGGCTTCCGAAGGCGGCTTTATAGGTATCGGCGGAGGTAAAGTCGGTGGTCTCTGTAAACTTTTCCGTCGTTCTAACTCTCTAAACAGTTCTATTTTCTCGGACACCTTGCTTCGGACGGACGACTCACTGCTGTTTATGTGTTTCAGGTTCTGAATCTGACGAAGGCCGGGGTTCTGAGTCTTCTTCACGGACTTCTTGGAGCCCTGCGTATCGCTGCCACTTGTGTCGTTATGCTTAATAGAATCCAGTTTGGCTTTCACTTCTTCTACTGTGATTCTTTTCACATCGGCGGGAGGGATCGACGGAGGTGGGGGAGGTCGCGGCAGGCTCTCTGACGATAACTTCTTCGTTCTTTCCAGTCTGGGTTTCTCTGTGTAAGATTCGCAGGCAGAGAACCCATCTGCTCGGTCACTGTCGCCGCTCAGTGAAGACGTGCTCCTCTTCTTCCGCGGCGGCCTGATTGGTATTTCGTTTGGCGACATGCTACTTCCAACGCTCATACAGCTCACGCCGTTTCGATTCTTGAGCTTCTTCTTGTCATTATGACCCTGCCGGCTCATGTGCGCCATCAGTGATTTGTATAACGTGGCCGCTATCACGATAGCGTCCTCTGTCGTCTGACATACAAACCCATGACACTCCAGCTGCTTCGCGACGCCGATCTTCCTCATCACAACAGCGAAAAGGGGTGAATGCGAATTTTCGTTGTGGGAGAGGATGTACTTTTTGTCAGGTGACTCTAAAGTTTTGAAAAGGGCTTGTCGGTCGATGTTATCAGGATCGGTGATAAGGGGCAGGAAGGCGTAGCAGAGATCGTGGTCGTCTTCGTCGGAAGGTTGCACGACGAACTTCACGGCTGACCAGACTGCTATCGTGGGGAAGGGGTTGAGTTGTTCGAGGTCGCCTTTGTCTCCTTTGTATCTGACTTTGAGTCCGCTTTTTGAGATTTCTAGTCGTCCGTTCAGGTTGTTTTTATGGCGGTAGTTTCTCCTATACGTGAAGTATAGGTCTCTTAATGGTGTCTGGAGTCCGGAGAGGCTGGTGACCTTGCTGTGCAGGGGCGTGGAGCCGAGGTAGTGCACATTGAATATGTGCACGCCGATGGACTCGACCGCCTGCTTGGACTCGCCCGCCATGTCTGCGAACATTCGCTCTATGCGATCCTGCACTGTATTGTTGACATTGCTGACTTTGCTCTGACAGTAGCCGTCGTCATCTTCGTAGATCGTTACTTTTCCTTCGTGCGTCGAATTCGCCTGTGAACAATATTATTATGTTGAGAATAATGATTCAATAAGGATCTTCCGTCAAGATTTTATGTTATTATGAAACTAAATTGAGTAATAAGTATAACGCCGTTACTAACAATTTTGTCAACACAGTAATCAAACGTGGCATTAAAACAGTTCGTTCATTAACATTTATTTCAATAAATACAATAAGAACAGTATACATCCGTGTATGACTTTTTATTATAATACCTATATAAAATACATTTATCTTTACATAAGTAGACCGTGCAGATGAGCTATCACGATACTAGGTGAACGAAACTTTTCTATATTAATTGACTTTATTAAGGTAACGGAGACTTGAGATATTTTTTAACGTTCTTCTCTGCATAACTTGTCCGAGATACAGAGACTTTATGACGAGTGGTCAGATTCTTGTAAACGGAAACTTTGACGTATTTAGTTAATCGACTGTACATACACTAGAGGCGGTTTTTCATTTTCCATACCAATAACGGTAAGTTCACACCGAGACGCGACGCGACGCGGCGCGACTTGAGGCAACGATACTGCAAATGTCTATCATATCATGTAGTAAATAGAGTTAAATTTTGAGTCGTTATTAAAATGAAGCGCGTCGCCGCGCTCCGTCGCACTGAGTTGCGAAAGGTGTATCTTTTCTCGTAGGAAATAGAGTTAGATTTTGAGAATCTCTCGTCTCGGTCTGAGCTGACCCTAACCTCCGCGTCATTTTTGATAGTTCAAGTACGGCTTACGGTAGAATACGGAAATATTGTGCAAAGAAATCATCCGTGATTCTAAGTATAAACAAGTTACAACTTTAAAAAAAAGCAATGAATGTACACCAGTGGTCGCGGGAATGTCTGAACAGGACACCGTGACTCTGGAACGTAAAGGGCTATTAAAGGAACAACGTGGATTAGAATCAGTACGAGTCTGACAGTCCTGTACACTCCACTTTGGCTTGGAGGACTCATTTGATGAAGGTTATAATAGACCCATAAAGGTGGACGCACATTTATCTGAGCCGAAGGAGTCGAATTTTAGAATTCGGTATAAGAAATCTAAAAATAATTTCGTTGGATACGGATGATTCGGCGCAGATAAGTGTGCGAGGTTTCATGAGGTTTCATTTTCCGTATAGAATTGACTGGCCTGTTGGTCTAGCGCTTAGTGACCCTGACTGCTATGCCGGGGTCGAGGGTTCGATTCCCACCCAGAACAAATGTTTGTGATGAGCTCGATCATTTGTTCTGGGTCTGGGTGTAATTTATCTATCTAATATATAAAATTCTCGTGTCACAGTTTTCGTTGCCATACTCCTCCGAAACGGCTTGACTTTTTTGTGCTTATCCGGTATCTATGAGAATTGGCCAACATCTATTTTTCATTTATTTATATGGCAAAACAACGTTTGTGGGTCAGCTAGTAATATGTATGTATTTAGAAATATATAAGTATGTTTATCAGTTGTCTAGTACCCATAACACAAGCTCAGGAGGCCAATCGCGCTAATTTCAAACGTCTGCAAACGTATACGAAAACGTTATGGTTCGATTGCGACAGTGGTTAGGTTTCGATTCAGCTGTTCTGATTTTGGTATTGTGTTATAAGTTCAAACGCTAACCAAAGTTGGAACGTTGCGTAACTAAGTCTAGCTTCTTTTGGTTTCGGCTACATCGTATTCATGAGATTTCTCCAATAAGCCTATGTAGGCGTACATAGTAATGTTGTTATTTTTCCAAGATTTTCATTCAGAATCACTTCACAACAAAGACAAAACACTCCAACGATGCAGTAACGATCCTAAAAAAGTAGCGTTTCATCAACTTTACGTTTGACAGCGGTTACGTTCCAGCTACGATCGCAGTGCGTCTCAACTTGCTGTCAAAATTTTAGCGCGATACGAAACGGTCAAAAAGTTGTGTTATGGTAGCGGTTCAGTTGCAATTTCGTTGAAAAAAAATAGCGCGATTGGGCTCCTGCTTAACTTGGGACAAGATGGCGTTGTGTGATAGTTGCTGAATATACATATTCAATAAAAAAAATCGTTTCGTTCGACTCCTTCGACGCGTTCGGCTCATATAAGTGTGCGTCCACCTTAACTGGGACACTGACTTCTGTACAGTTTTATGGACTACGTCATAATAAAAGTAGGGCCACTTAATCCAATTTTTAATTGATGGTTGCAATACCTCAATAAGATGAGTTACGTACCTATTGTGTCAGATACCTCTAATTACAAGGTTTTCTTTTAATTACTATTTCGTCATCTGCAGTCTTTGGGCTTGTTTGTCGTAATAGTTACATACATTATATGACTCTTACATATATAAAGGTATGTATGTAATTTGTAACTTTATGGGTTAAGATATTGCATAGCTTTTATCGCGCGGCGAGGCGTCCGTAACAAGAAATTCTCAAAACCTAACAAAAATACCTAACACCACGCATCGTCTAATGTCGCTTCAGTTTGGGAGACTTACGCAGTCATAAAAATATCCATTTACTTTTCCTTACTGATTATAAACGGCCAGCTACAAAAGGAAACCTACTTTTAAAATTCTCCTAAAACAAAGAAGTTCTATAGTACAGTAGTGCACCACAAACATTTTAAATAAAATATGATTTTCTAGTTAAATATACGCGGTAGGCGAAAAAATGTTATGCAATAGGTTCACCGCGGCAGTTTCGGGAGTGCCACTTTTTTTTCGTGGTCATCAAATTGTCCTCCCACCCAAGGCGGGGCGGAAGAGACTGTCAGGCTAATACTAAAATTCACGATAATCCTTCAATAGTCCTTTACCTTCTAGGGTCACGGGTGGTCACGGCTCCCTGATGAGACAATCCCGCGACCCCTTGCAGGTTTAGACCCTATAAGAATATTAACAGCTCTTTGAGGATCGACTCGGGCATGGTCCATGATCGGACGGCGAGTCACCCAGTACTCGCCGGCTATAAATATTTAAATTAATTAATACTGCGCAAGTATGCATTTCTCATAGAAATTAATGTCATATGTCAACTCAGACCTAACAGTACCGTCAGCACGAGTTTTCAGTATTTGAGACGTAAAGTAAACTGGAACTTTGACGACTTCAAATTGACAATTTTCAAGGGAAAAATTGGTTCCTTCTTCGCACACCAGAGGCGCTGTTACATATTTTCATAAATACTGGAAAAACTCTGGAAAGTAAAATAGTGAAAACTCGTGCTAGGGGAACAGGTGTCATCAAGAATTTCTATTTTACTTAATGAAACATGCATTTGTTGTGAGACGTTGATGAGACATGGGAACGAACACGTGTGGCATTACAATGATATTATTGTACAGGGCTTTTATATCTGCTTAGTCCTTGTGAACATTATTACTTTTTTTATTGTGGTAAAATTATCGAATGAGTCTTCCCGCCCAGTCCAGAGCAGGAGGGACTGTCATACTTGTACTGACTAAAATCCATAGCATCCTTCAATAGCCCTTTGTGTACTGGAGTCGCGGTATAAGTGTATCCCGCGACTCCGCGATCCCCCAGGCTTTGGCCCTCTAAAGGGGGGGACCCCGTCATTATGCTGACGCTCTCTCTGAGGCGAGGGACACAACGCGCCGTCGACCCGGGCATGGTCCATGGTCGGACAGCGAGTCGCCCATTAGTTGCCGCCCGCATGCCTGTGTCTACGGTAGCCGGACATCGCCTTGCGACGTCCGTCGCTGTGGGCGCCTACCACTGCGGTGTGGGTGAGGGGTGGACGCTGTCTTCTCCCTCGTGCGTCCTGCCTCCTTCGCGAGCATGAATGCAGAAGCAGGCAACCGCTTCCCACTCCGTCTCGCCCAGCAACATTCAATTACATAGGGTTAAACAAAGATGTGTAAAGCTTCACGTACGTTTAAATTTTTCAAACGTTTTGTGAGAGGAGCCAGCATAATAAGAAAAAAAGATGGAGAAGAATAAAAGGGAGGTCATCATCTCCCTAGCGTTTCCCCAACTATTTTGTGGTCGGCTTCCAGTCGAACCAGATGCAGCTGAATGTCAGTATTTTACATGGAGTGACTGTGTATTATACCTCCGCAACCTAGTAATTGAGTAATACGATACCCCATGGTGAGACTGATTGTCAGACTTTTAGAGCTTCTGAATAACATAACGACTGTCAAAGTTCTATAAATGACAACCGGGACCAACGGCTTGACATGCTTTCTGAGGCACGGAGGAAACTCGCTATGACAGATGGTTACCCATCCACAGACCAACCAATCAGGAGAATAAAAAGAGGTGTAAGTCCTAATAAAGAGTATTTTTCAAGTTACATAGGGTTGGTCGCGGTACTACCGAATTACCGTGACCCCGGAACGTAAAGGGCTATTGATTACAAGTCTGACAGTAGGGAGGAATCATTTGATAATTTTACCCCCCAATCAAAGAAATAGGTAGATAGAGCGCTCAGAGCACACGAGTGTGTCCACCAAAGCAAATACAAAATCAAACATGAATACAAACTAGCGACAGTACCAAGGTACCTACTCGTCGTACCAAGCTACGCGTCGTTATTTTTGCTTGCCAAAATATACCGTCTCGTGTCTTAAAACGTTGTAAAAGTTGTTCTATAAAACTAAGAAAACAACATGGAATCTAAATCGATTTGATTTTGTATTTGCTTTGGTGGACCACGCGTGTTCTGAGCGTTCTATCTGCCTATTTCTTTGATCTGAGATTTTACTACGATAAAAAAGAAGAGTTACCTTGGGTTCTCTCTCGTGCTGCAATGGCGAGTAGTGATGGCTGGTGAGGGAGCGCGTGTCGTCGAACAGCGCGTCGATCTTGTGCTTGTAGGAGAGCGAGGACACTGACGGCGCACGCGCACGCCGCGGTGAGTCCTCGCGCGCGCCCAGACGGAACCCGCCCAGCGGCGCGCTGCCGTTCTCACAAGTCACCATCTGTGGATAAATTCAATGATTAGTAGATTATTCTATAAGCTAACCTATAGACACCGTATCTATAAACACCGTTACTTTTATTTTACTTCTTTTATTCATTCTTTTTCCTTATTCTTTTCAAAAAACATATTAAACAATAGTGGCCCACCGGTATCGGGAACAGGGTCCAAGCTACCGGCGGTCAAGGCTCCAGAGAAAGAAACCTCCTAACAATCCGCGCCATATCCAGAAGAACTCCTTTCTGAATCAGGCACTTGATCCAGCTGCCTATCCTTATGTTTACAGCTCTAGACTGTGCCTTATGATGGCGGCCGAAGCGCACACGCTACGCTGAGACTAAACTTTGTTATTCACTAGGTTATTGGCAGTGACACGAGCACGCACCGCTGTGACGAACGGGAATAAAACTACTCGTGGAAGAGTTCTATAAAATCAACAAGCACAAGAGCTGTCTGGTCGAAGAACACACCTTAGAGACCAGCAATATGGTTTGTTATGCAGAATAGCATAGCTGGTGACTTATAGTTGCGGTAACTTTGGTTCTCATTTGAATGCTGTAACCGGGAGTGCATTTACGGAGACAAATTGTTCATAGTGACCGGCTAATGTTCGTATTATTCATGACTTTGGCTTAATTAGCGAATACCTTATAATCTTCATAGCATTGGACTAAAAATAAAAAAGTATCCACTGACTGGACTGGACTGGACTGGACTGGCCTGTTGGTCTAGTGGTTAGTGACCCTGACTGCCAAGCCAGGGATCGTGGGTTCGATTCCCACCTAGAACAAATGTTCGTGTGATGGGCACGATCATTTGTTCTGTGTCTGAGTGTAATTTATCTATAATATGTATGTATTTAGAAATATATAAGTATGTTTATCAGTTGTCTAGTACCCATAACACAAGCTTTGCTTAGCTTGGGACTAGACGGCGTTTTGGAATATTATTATTATATTTATCCACGACAAAAAGATAATAGGTGATAACCAAGTCACGAATGGCTGGCATAAAAAAGCAGCATGGCTTCCACTCCCAATCCATTCAAAAACCTAAATTAACCAATGATATTATAAATGAATGGATACGTTACCTACACGATATTCTTATCTTCAAAACGACACACTAACGCACATGAATAACTAAATATTGCAATAGCACACTACATCACGATAAGTCGCTAAAGTAGGATGGCATCGCAAGTGAAAAACAGACAAATATAGTCAAGGTGTCAATTGACCACATTTGAGCGCGTCACTTTCTGAGCGCGTATAACATATCTACACCTTAAGTTGAAAATCTATTGAAGTTCACAGATCGTTTTCGTTTGTTTCGTTCGTTATCGATCACCAGTTTTTAATAGATTTTTAACTTTACGCGCTGGGGTATGAAGTTGAATAAGAAAAGATGAACGATAACGATTGTCGTCTGCTATTTGACTAAGGCCCCTTTTTACTTATAATATCATTGAGATTAACTATCAAATCTGCATGACCATCGGACCTTGCTTCCATCCGCATGTCACTCGCATTCAGTTACAATCGCGCTGATCGATTATATTCGTTCTGATTGATTGACCGACGGATGATAAATTGATCGATGGATCCGTAATGACGCTTTTTGCGTATCTATATACGAGGAGTATAATAGCTTCTTTAGTATCGTTTACTTCGGAAACCGGTTACTCGGTTTTGCACTGTTTAACCTAGGTTTATTAACTGGCAATAATAGGCATGATGACAGCATAAATCAATTGTAAATCTAATTAGTAGTTATTGAAAATAATGTTCACGCTTTTTTATCGTCTTTTAATTATCAAATGAGTCCTTTCGAGGGTGAGACGAGAAGCACTCTCAGACTCGTACTAGGACTAAAATTCACGGTATTCCTTCAAAGTCTCCCGCGGCAGCTAGGACTTCGACGCTGTCCTGTCCCTCACGACGCCCGCCTCCTCCTTCGCTAGCATGATTGCTTCGCAGAAGCAGGGTAATGTCCTGCCTAAGTTAGGTATACCAGCATCAAGAGAAACGGAAGCCCATAGTAGATTTGTAGCTGTCGTTCCCACACGATGTTTTCAGGTTATGAGAGCAGTGTCCATGAAATATGTATATTACTCAACTTAACTCACGTATTGTTGTAAATTGCAACCGTTGTTGCACTTTAAAACATAAAGATCAATTGTGAAAGTACCACGATATGGGCCATGATCTCTGTATCACCCTAAGTCTACACTGGAAAAAAATGGCCAAAGCATTTAGTCCGTACTGCTTTAAACAAGTGCAAGAAGTTCTAGATTTAAAAAAAATACGAAATGTATGGTTGAATGGATGGAAAGAAAGATGGATAATCGAGTTGTACGTCGTGGTTTCAAACCCATACAGGCACACTAATTTGTGTAATTCCTTACATCACCACTGCAATCACAATCATGAAGGAAAACATCGTGAGGAAACCAGCATGTCCTACAACGAAAAATTCAAAGACATGTGCGACACCTACCATCCCCTTGGTGGATTACGACCGACTCCCTCTCACGGAGAGGAGGCCTGTGTCCCAGCAGTGGGAACATTATAGACTGATGAGGATGAAGTAGTTTCTAACCAGGTTGAACTTATAGGTATAACCTTTTATACTGGTTTCATATAGACGCGACACAGCCACGGACGAAAGCTAGTTATTCATAGAAAATGAATGCCATCTAACAATGGCAGGCTCGGTTCACCACAACATATTATTATATTGCAAATACTTAGTTAAATATTTTCGTTTGACAAGCCCATCACTTTCCAATAGCGGTCAGAACCAATTTGTACCACCATGTTGTGACTCATTGAAGACAATAATGTGTATAGTCATGAGTAATGAAATGTCTACACTTAACAAAGTTCAAACGCGATTTTCTCGTGAAATGAGTTCTAAAATTGCAAAATGTTAATCAGTATGGTAAAAGAACGATTACATTTGAAAGTATAATTGCTTGTTGTTATCACAGATTACAGGTACAGACGCCAGCAAGTCAACCTACCCGAATCCATCAAATTTTACCAATCGAATCTTAACCTTCGACTATTGTTATAAGGTTGAACATCTGTTAAAGAATTTTGACAGATTGAGGTAGGTTGATGTGCTGGCGTCTGTACTTACTATGTATCTTCTTAGAAATTATATCCTATTTTTTATTTTCTACACAAAACAGATTTCTTTTTCATTACTTTTACTAATTCTACACAAAATAGACAGGTTTTTTTTACTTATCAGTACAAAGAAAAATTATATTTTTTTGGACTTTTTAACTATAAGCACAGTATAAAAATATACAGTAGGACGACGCCTTTGATCTCGGGGAAAATGCCGACATCGTCTAGACAGTAATGCATCTGCCAGGGTTGTCACAAGTAAAGAATATTTATGAAATTATTTATTTATTGCAGGTCAACATCGATGGCAGTATTATAATTAAAACAATATTACACACTAATATAATAATGAAAACAAGTTTTAACCCGCTCTTTACTACATGTATTATTAAGAAGTTGAATGACAATAAAAAATGCAGATTAGGCGTATACAAAGAGATTTAAAAATTGAACTGATGCAGAATTGATAACTTGTTACGGTGACACTTACGACGTGGATCTTTTTAAGTGAAGTTTTCAAAGAAATAAATAACTCAGTTACTGTTGTTAGTGCGACATCACGGTTCGGCAAAGGTCACGGCTTGCATTCTGCCCGTGACAGTTTTTAAATCTCTTAAATTGTAATCGTTTTAATAAGCTTACATGAGCAAGGATAATCAATGGAAAATAAAATTGATTTGGTAAGTGGTAATGATGTCAATAAATCGATGCCATGTTTCATCATACATACCATTCTCAAAATGCAAACTGCAAATAAATATATTTTTTAAACTTTCAAAAGATTTTTCAAGTAAATCCGGTCTTCCACAAGCTTCTACCCATAATTTACGTCTGAAATTTTAAAATACAATACAAATTAATAAATATATTCTAACCGAAAGGGTACTAACATACATGCTAAAAAATTGCTACAGACCACCAAACTGATAAACTTTTACTCGTTACCAATGTGGCATTTTCGTAATCAGCACCCCAATTTAGCTCAAAATTGACACCCATATCAAATTATGTATAAGAAAATGAGATCCGCCATCTTGGATTTCAAAAAGAATGGCTTTTTCGTAAAAAGCACCCCAATTTAACCCAGAATTGACACCCATATCAAATTATAAGAAAATGACGTCCGCCGTCTCGAAATTCACCCTTGGTAAATAATAAAAAAACTCCACCATCTTGACACGGAACATTTACAATCAAACACATTCACAATTCTAATATTAGTAGAATTTCCAAACAGATGCGATAACCTACTAAAAAAAAAACCCGTGCGCCTGTCGGCCATTTTGTTAGCGTTATCAATGTGGCTCGACATCACAAATGAAATTATTTAAGTACAATATCAAAATAGATTTATTTACCTTTCTTCATTATGTGGCAGCTGATGAAACCGGAGATCTTTATTTATACGAGATGAGGACTTGCAATCAGTCACAGCACACGTCGTATGCACCATTTTATTTTACCAAATAAAAATCAAACACGCACGTCGCACGCGATAGCCCTGAATGATACAGCCCAAGTACTGAACATCGTTTTGTTCGCAACTTGGGCTCGGCTTACCCGCGTCTCGCCCCTCTCACCCCGCACGATTGCCCTGTCTAGACGTCTTCGTCGGACGACTGTAGGATTTTTAGACTGTGCTATAAGTAACTTCAACTTTGGAATTCCCAACATGTATCACCGGACTTGAGTTGACTTCAATTACTAGCTTCCATTCAGTCATAACATCATCTTGTTATATTTTCCAAGCATCGTGTATTTCGGGCATACGAACGGCGAGTTATGGGCGACTCGCTATTTGATCATAGACCCAGGTCGACGGCGCGTCGAGTTCCACGCGCGCCTCTAAGAGCTGTCAGCAAAATGACGGGGCGCGGGCCTAAGGGCGCTCCCTCACCGCGAGCATTCATCAGTAATGTAACGTTACAGATTCGAACATTCGAAGACAATAGAGCATTAAATTGTGTACTTTTATATTACACTACAGGTTACTTAAGAGAACGCAAGGGGCAATTGAAGGACACCGTGGATTTTAGTCAGTACAAATCTGACAGTCCCTCCAATCGCGGCCTGGGTGACAGAACTAATTTTTTTTTTTTTCGTGCTAAAATCATCAAATGAGACCTCCAACCCTGGGCAGGGCGGGAGGTACTGTCAGACTTGTACTGACTAAAATCCACGGTGTCCTTCAGTAGCCCTTTATGTTCCGGGGTCACGGTATTAGAAATAAGTCCCGCGACCCCGGCAGGCTTTGGCCCTCTGAGAGGGGGCCCCGTCATTTTGCTGACAGCTCTTTGAGGCGCGCGTGGAACACGACGCGCCGTCGACCCGGGCATGGTCCATGGTCGGACAGCGAGTTGCCCTTTACTCGCTGTCCGCATGCCCGCGCCTACGGTGGCCGGAGATCGTCTTGCGACGTACGGCGCCACAGTTAAAGGGTATACGGACTTTGCACATAAAGTCGGTGGTGGTGAGTGTAATCGATCGCAGCGCGCGATGTGACAAACAATGGTACTAACTGGGGACAGTCACGTAGTAACGTATACGTACCTATCAAATCAACCTTTGGTTTGTTGTGCCACAAATATAATTCGTCACGAAAAAAGTACCTATGTGTAAATTAGCCACAGTTTTTGTTTTTTGAATTTTGTTTAGTGTCAATTCGCACCAATCCTTTTTTCCGCACGAATAGCAGAACAATTAAATAATAAAATCCAGCACAAAACTACAAAAACAAGGACACAATATGGCATCTTAATAGAAAGTACTAGGAGTACAGGATCATAGAGGTGTTGGTACTGCCGCCGTCTTCAGTAAAAATTATGTGAAATTAATATATGTGGCTTTACAATAACAAAATCTAGCTTTCAATTTATAAGGTTTAAAAAACTATGGCAAATTAACTTTGTAGCAAAATGTACGACAACCCCAACCATTTTAAGTAGGTTCGTTCTTAGATTCTGTTTAATTTTTATTGAAAATTAAACCAAAATGTTTTAAAAAATAGTAGTGTAAAATCGGTTCATCCATTTCGAAAAACAAGAACTGGAAAGTTTTATGAAATCTAGTTCAGCCTTTCATGATTAATCCATTAAATTCTTAATGTCAACGAGCCTATAAAATTATAGAAACCACTTCCTCTCTTAACATTTTCGTGTGTCGAAAGTGTCGGACTTCGCGCCAAAAATTTAGATTGTGTAGTCAAAAAAGTAATTTTTAATCTAAAACATATTAAACGAGAAGTGAAATCATTAAATCAGAAATCACTGCGTTTCTTTTTTCCTGTTTTGTTAGCAAAATGAATAATTCTAAGAAGACTAGCGTTAACTTTAATAATGTTGTTAAAACAGATGTTTGTCGATGTTTTGAACTTTTAAAATAAATGAGTTCTATTATTATTTCAATAAGGTTTATAAATAAATAAAATTCGTTTATTCTCAGGTAAATTACACCCACTGCCATGAAACAAAAAAAGATTTAAATAAACAAAATGCCGTGAAATCAAATCAATAAATATTTTCTATTTTTGATGGTATTTTATTTCACTCACGTTTGAATTTTATAATTTGTTAAAATCATCAAATGAAACCCAGGGCGGGATGGGGGACTGTCAGACTTGTACTGACGAAAATCCAAGAAGAAAACCTACGTGGCAATGCTGCCAGCGTTCTGGGCACCCCCTATTGACAAAGATAGGGATAATTTATTGACGCGATATAATTTTTTAATTAAGTTAGCTATGTTAGTTCGTTTTTAAGAAAGAAGAAAGAAAATTGTGTTTATTGGCACTCTAACTTTAAATGTACCTACCTATTATGTAGGTATACAGGGTGAATTTTTCAACTGGGCGTGGATGGCTACTTTCGAAACTATGAGGAATATCGAAAAACGTTGAAAGGAGTCTCGAGGCCGATTTTGACGAAAACTAAAACTGTATCATTGGATTTTAGAAATCTGCCATTTCCTTAAGTTTGCCGTATATGATTACTTCCCAGAATTTGATCCTTATTAGCAACACTATCGAACGGTATAATAATACAGGCTGTGATTTTTTTTTCCAAAATCAGCGGGTTCGATTCCTGACCAGGATTTTTGATTTTCTAAAATCCAATGATGCTGTTTTAGTTTTCGTCAAAATCGGCCTCGAGACTCGTTTCAACGTTTTTCGATATTCCTCATAGTTTCGAAAGTAGCCATCCACGCCCAGTTGAAAAATTCACCCTGTATATAGGTTTCAAGTACTTTTTTATATAGATAAAAAAACCGTATAGTCGTAAATAATTTAATATTATTATTGTGATTTAGTTTATTACTACGAATTGAGGATGCAATTTTAATACCTATCACGTGTTTTCAATCATGTTCAAATAAAAATGCAATGATTTTCTAAGTAAATAATTAGAATTATGAGTTAATAACCGAGTGAATTAATCAACGGAAACATTAATTTATGACTAAAGTTGAGATTTCTATTTAATTATCGTTCGTTGTATCCTTGCGACAATTCATAGTTTCCGAGGTAAGTAGAATAGATATAGGAAATTGTTTATTCATTTCATGCATATCCTGCACTTTCAAATTATTATAATAATTAAACATAAATGCTTTCAAAATTAAGTAGTTTATCAGAGAATAAAAATCGAATAGGTGCGTCCCCGTATTTCCCTTTCCGTGTTCAACTGGCGACACCGGTCTCGCGAAATCCACACGCTTTTGTTTTACTACGGAATCCTACGATCCCGTGTTCAATTCGCGTCAACTGAGCACGCCTTTGTGATCAAGTGGCGCTGGGTAAGGTTTAACAAAAGCGTGCGCAGTTTGTGCAGACGACTAGACTGACATAAGTTAAAGGTGGTTTTTGTTGTAAGTTGTTAGTATTTAATATTTTTTAATAGTTATATAGCAAAAGATCAAGACCGATCTAGTGCAGGTGTTCAATCAAATACATACCTCCTTGAACTTATGGTACCCTAGTACATTTGGTGGTAAGCTTTTTGGGAAACATAGAACAAAATAATCGTTGACCTTTGGGAACGACCCCTTCCTTCAACGTTCTCGTTGATGTACACGACCGACATCAGCATAAGAACTCAAGCCTTAATAAAAGAATAGCTAAAATACTCACATTTTGACAAGATGGTGGGCCTTTGGCCCAATATTTGTTAGCATATTGGCACACCCTCACCAACTGTCCTAAACACCTGAAACAATTATAATTTCCTTGTTAATAAAATAATAAAAAATATTGAGGGTCTCCTGAGGCGATTCGATAAAGGTTTTGATTCAGAACTTAGTACTCTTCGATACGGATCGCATTATGAGGAGGTGTCCTGTCTCTGAAGCCCTAAGTTTGGTTTTGGGTGGTTTGGACCCTGCTCCAGTCACTGGAGAGGTGAACCTCTTTATTTATTTTAAATCAAGAAATATTTAAAAGTATTAAAATGGATCAAGAACAATTAAAGAGAAAAAAAATAATGGTATCAAACAAAAAAAAATCAAACATATTGCATAATTTGAAAGATCTAGGCATATATTATTTAAAAATAGAAAAGATTTAATGAACATAATATTTACAAAACCAATTTAAGAATTTTACAATTATTAGCTGCCAGCGTTCTGGGCACTTTTCCCATTGACAACGATGTGGGTGAATTTTTTGACGCCCTATAATTTTTTAATGCTACTTTATCTTAGTCTTTTTGTAAATATTTCAGTATTCATTTTAGTTTTTAAAAGCCATATAGGTATATTAATTGTGTGTACATAAGTTGAGTAAATAAACTAACATATTATTTAAAAATGACTATAGCAATCAAAATGCTATAATATCTGTAATGAAATTAATCTTCTTTCTACTCAGCCAAACCGTAAAAAAAAAGATTCTTAAACCTAGTGATGCATTTCTGCGAAAATAGTTTCAAATTGATGTGGTCGTGAGGTGGCAAAATGGTCACATATCCTGCCGTAACCACAGATTGGCTGAGATGATAACGAGCCTTGAGAAAAAAAACAGGTCTCTGGAAAAGGTGTGTAAGGATTGATGGACACAAGATGATCTATAATATCTAAGACTCACGCGAATGTATAAACATTTTGCGTTAATTTCAAATCACTTTTTCTGTTTTTTGTTATAGCTGAATGTAACAAAGACACAATTTTTTTCAATAACGTGTGGGACATAGTTAAAAAGTGAGGAACTCGTGGCTAAATAATTACAGCCGTACAAGCCGATCTTTCGGGTTAAGCCGCGCTTGCCGAGGTTGGTCTGTGAATGGGTGACCATCTGTCATAGCGAGTTTCCTCCGTGCCTCGGAAAGAACGTAAAGCCACTGGTCCCGGTTGTCATTTGTAGATCTTTGACAGTCGTTACTATTAGTCAGAAGCTCTAAATTCTGACAACCATGGGGTATGGGATTACCCAATTACTGGGTTGTGGAGGTCCGACAGGCAATCGCTGCATGTAAAGTACTGATATCCAGCTGCATCTGGTTTGACTGGAAGCCGACCCCAATATAATTGGGAAAAGGCTAGGCAGATATAATTAAAAAAGGTACAGATTAAAAATGATACAGACGCAGGGAGGAGGCTAGTCCTGGCTAGACAGATGATGATACTTTGCAAGCTCAAAAAGATTAACAAAACTTCTCATTTCAAAAGGTCAATAAACCTAGATCATGATAAAATTGTAATAGGTATTCATTTTGAATAGAGAGGCATTATTTCCGTATCTTCTTACGGTTTTGAAAGTTAGTGACGATGTATGTTTGTTTGTTACTCTTTTAAGCAAAAACTATTGAACATATTCAGATGTTTGATATACAGATACTTTATAACTTAGATTAACTCATGGGGTAGTTTCTTCCCGATTTAAGGGGGATGCTCCAACCAGCCCGATAAATTCAAAAATTTCTTGCGTCTTTTGTAATTTGCAGGCCATTGCTAGGTTTTATGTTTATTAAAATATTATTCGCGGCTGTAAGACGTATGTAGATACAGAATTATAATCACCAATATAACCCTCCAAGTTCATAAAAGCCTAGGAACAAAAGAAAAAGTCATTCAGCTTTAGCAAGAAATTCTGAATTTTGTGGGCTGGTTGCAGTATTCATTCACCTTAATGTTCCCGTGGATTTTCGAGTTGAAGCGGACGAAGCCACTGACAACAGGTAGTGTAAAATAATTGTAAATGAGCATAATAAAAGCGTAAGTTTTGGCTTTGCGAAATACAGCAGATTGAAGTAAATGAATTTAACCCATAATTGTTTAATGCCTAGTAATTTGCATGTTGATTTGAAAAAAAAAAGGAGTCAGACTTATTTAATGTGTTGTAAAATTGTTGTTCGCTAACGTATTATGAAATAAGACAGTCAAAAAAGCCGACGGTATCAAAGGCATATTAAGGTAAATTAAGTATCTAATTCATAATTGATGTTATGTGATCTGGTCTAAATATTATAATTATTGACTTTTGATTATTATTGAACGACATTTTTATTTTTATTTGAATCGTTGATAGGATTCTCTGTTTTTAATGTAAGAAGTATAATTTTTTTCTTTGTGTATTGTTAACTTTATTTTTTGTAACACATTCAAACATAATTTAAATGGTTTTATGATTAAATAAATAAATGAAAATTACAGAAAGTAAGAAAAATACTGAAGAAAGACTGTGACGACAGTGGATACGGACGTTTTGATTCCCTAATGTAGTGAAGTTGGTTATCTTTTTTTTGTTTCATTGTCTTTTTTGGCCACCGACTTCCGAAAGAAATGTTAATCAGTCATGCATGGTGTAGAGTATACTTTAGAAAATATAATGGGAAAATATAATATAATAAAATAATAATAAAATAATCACTAAACTGTAATACAAGCTACTTAATGAGACCTTGGACTGAATATTGATTATCATTTTAATAAACTATCATCTACACTAAATTTTGATGCAAGCTTCATTTAAAAAGATCTAGATTGCCAACTTTATAAATATTTTAAATAAATAACCTTGCACACAAATTATCGGTATTTCATAATGATGATTTAGTATTATAATTAATTTGGAGAGCGTAACATGCAGATTACAGAATTGTATCATGTGGATGCCGTATTGATTAAGTATCAAGGTTATACTCTTAGACTAGGATTTAAGATTTGTAACTGTTAAATTCGATTTATTAAAAAAACAATAAAAAACATACCGACTTTTTTTTAATTTTGCCTTTAAATCAATAATAAAAAAAATCTTATGTCTTACAACTTGGTGAACCAATTTTGAGCCCATAAAACATTCTTTCAGAAAAAAAAAATGTGATTAAGTACCTACTAGCATAAGCTGTTTTTTTTTTTTTAAATTTCATTGAAATCAATTGAACTGTTTTATTGTTATAAATTCTGAAATCTACATTTTTATATAAAACTAGCGGCCCGTCCCGGCTTCGCACGGGTGGAGGACCCGGTCTAAAACCCGGTCCCGATGGTTACAAACACAACAAAAAAATAATTATCCGAATCGGTCAAGCCGTTTTCATGTTATGTCGTGACAACGGAAAACGGGTTTCATTTTTATATATATAGATAGATAATCGTGAGAGAAGAAGAAATTGTTATATAATCTCATAGTGATCGCAAACTTTTTGATGTGTACACGGCTACACATTTAGCTATACAAAACGTTGGTCTTGGTTTCGCTTTGTACGATTTTTACACACAATAAACGTTAGCTAATACTGGTTTTTTATAGCTTGATGTGTAGCCGTTTGTACAAGTGTTCACTTAAATTCAGTTTTCACTTACTTCTGACGTCATAATTCCCCACTCTCGTTTTTAACCCCCGACGGAAAAAGAGGGGTGTTATAAGTTTGACGTGTCTGTCTGTCGGTCTGTCTGTCTGTCTGTCTGTCTGTCTGTGGCATCATAGAGCCCGAACGGATGAAGCGATTTCAATTTAGTTTTTTTTGTATGAAAGGTGACTTACCTGCGAGTGTTCTTAGACATGTTTGATGAAAATCAGTTGAGCCGTTTAGAAGTTATGGGGGTGAAAGTGGGGAAAGGTAACCGAGGGTCTGCAAATATACTCGAGTTGGGTGTCAAATGAAAGCGTACTGAAAGGGAATATTGATGACTTAATCGGGAGTACTCTTAGTAACAAAAAAATATATATGTATGTACCTTTTTAAGGGAACTTGGTTTTTGTGTCGGGGGTTTTTTAAATTTTTAATTTATTTGTGAATATCTTTGTAACTATGCATCAATTCTACAAGACGAAAATACGTATCCTTCCTTCCTTCATCCCTTTTTCGAAACTTTTATTGGAGGATTAATTAAATTTGCCATTTATTGATGCTGTCATACCTATTCCACTCAATATGAATACACCTCTGCCTTTATTACAAAGATACACAGGCGTCATTTTATGTAATTATTTTAGTGTTTGCCACAAGAGCTTTTGAACTGCACGAGGCACGTACTGTTAACAATACAAAATTACTAACTTGGCATTTCCACTTCAATTGTTCACAAATTATTGCTTTACCAAGCCATTTTTGTAAACAAAACGGCCATTTTCTTTCCGCGTCATTTTGTAAGCTTAACTTATAATGTTCCTATGTTTATCATATGCCCAGCCTTTTCCCAACTATATTGGGGTTGGCTTCCAGTCGAACCAGATACAGCTGAATATCAGTATTTTACATGGAACGACTGCCTATAGTGCCTAACGGATAAGACTGGTTGTCAGACTTTAGAGCTTTTGACTAACAGTTTACAAATGACAACCGGGACCAACGGCTTTACATGCTTTCCAGATACGGAGGAAACTCGCTTTGACAGATGATCACCCCCACCCACAACACCCAGACCCGGAAAACTACTTGTAGACCTGTTGGTCTAGTACTATGCCGGAGGTCGTGGGTTCGATTCCTACCCAGGACAAATGTTTGTGTGATGAGCACGATCATTTGTGCTGTGTCAGGGTATTTTTTATCTATTATATGTATGTATTTAGAAATATATATGTATGTTTATCAGTTGTCTAGTACCCATAACACAAGCTCTGCTTAGCTTGGGACTATATTAGGTATATATGCAAATAATTGTTCCGTGTTGCCATCAAACCCGCGATATTTTGCACTGCAGTCAATAGATCAGCAACTGCGTGAACCTTGCAAAATCAAAATCAAAAGTCATTTATTCAAATTAGGCTGATTTATCAGCACTTTTTGAAGGTCAATTTTTACATAAGACATTCTCCAAAGCGCCCCCCCTTCGACACTTCCTAGGGTTTAGGCTGGGAAGAAGAAGTGGCGGAACAAACTCCCCAGCAACACTTCTGTCTGTAAGGTGCTTTTAAATGATCTAGTACTCGTATAATACCTACATTTCAGAACTTAGTTTAAGCTGTAAAGTCATCGTTAATAGTAATAGTAGCCAACCTTGGGCGAAACCACAGATAGGATGAAATCTCCAAAACCCGATCCATCCGCCAGAAGTGTTGAAACCTCAGCATCACTTTCATTCGTTTTACAACACTGAATTATTCATCAAAATATTAGTGAAACAAATTAGATCACATATTATAAATTATGTGATTGACAAACTAAATTAGTTTTATAAAGATTGTTTATCGTTTGATAAAATTTATTGATTTAGGTAGAAGATGCGGAGGAACGTTTTAATACTCTCAAAACTTGCGTGAGATTGTGAGCTAATTATAAAAGTCGTGAAATTTGACAGAATTAAAATAAGTAAGCGCAATCACAAATCTAAAAATATTTTATACTAGCCTTTGCCAACGGGTCCCCCCTTTTCAAAATCGGTTGAACAGTTCGTGAGATTACCCCCTACATACGAACAAATTTTACCTCTTTATAATATTATTAGTATAGATAATAAGGAATGCAGACTTTTATAAAATGTTTTGGGAACGATATTGCTATAAATTCGTAGTATTTAATATTTTATTCTATTTCTAAGTCAATTTATTAGATCCCGGGTCGACGGCGCGTCGTGTTCCACGCGCGCCTCAAAGAGCTGTCAGCAAATGACGGGGCCCCCTCACAGAGGGCCAAAGCCTGCCGGGGTCGCGGGACTTATTTCCATCACCGTGACCCCGGAACACAAAGGGCTATTGAAGAACACCGTGGATTTTAGTCAGTACAAGTCTGAGAGTACCTCTCGCCCTGCCCGGGGTGGGAGGTCTCATTTGATGATTTTACCACGAAAAAAAAAAATAGATAATAGATAAGTAAATAATTATGTTATCGCAATTCATATAATAATTGTACTAAACAGGCATTTTTGGAGAGGTATTCCTGTTTTGGGGCATAGGACAATGCAAAAAGAGTGAAGACCTTAAAAAGAAAACAATTTCTTAGAGACTAATTTATCCTCCAGGTTTATTTCATAATCAAAATCATAGTGAAAAGGGAGGATGGATAAATATCACAACAACCAGGAAACATTGCTTGACAGTCAGCCTTCCCAAGATTCAAACCTATATATACAACATGCAACGCTACAACCAATTGCTGTGCCATTATACAAAATCATGTCATCAACATAAAAAAAAAACTAAATGGCCCTTACCTTTACGGACTTATTATAATTTACTTTCATCTCAAACGTGTGAGGTATCTTAATTGCATATTACTTGACCGAGTTTCCTTGTAAAGACGCCGAAATACGCGCAGTCATCTCGGTAAGTAAACTACGAGTAAGTAACGGGTTTATGACATATATGAGTACTTAAGTAAAATTTGGACCAAAATTTGACGAGTTCAGACAACGACGATATATTACTAGAGAAGGCGACCGATATCTGTCAACACATTAGGCAAAAAAGTCTTATATCCGTCTTATTTCGACCACTCCTGTGAGCCGTAAACATACCTTGAGACAGAACAGACCTTGAGTTAACCAATCACAACGCAGTACCCCACCCCTCGCTTACGTAGTACTTCAGCGAGTTGACAAAATAGTTTTTGTACCTTAGATCGTGCATGCGGAGTCTAGTAATATATCGTCGTTGAGTTCAGATGACTTTTTATTAAAATCGGAAGTAGGAACTTTGTACTGTTTTAATTTCATTCACAAAACTGATGTAGAATCACAAATGAAATAAAAAAAGTTACTTACAAAAAATATTTCGTATTGTCATGTGAATTTAGCGTTGAGGAGCTCATCGTCTTCATAAGCCTATAATGTTCCCACTTCTGGGACACAAGCCTCCTCTCTGAGACAGGGAGTGGGCTATAATAATCCACCACACGGGCCCATTGACATAAGCTCTAAGTTCAACTGCAAAGAAATGTCCGTTGAGAAGCTCGTGACTAAATAATTACGCTGCACAGGCGGATCTTCCGGGTTAAGCTGCGCTTGCCATGGTTGGTCTCTGGATGGAGACCATCTGTCATAGGGGGTTTCCTCCGTGCCTCGAAAAGCACGTAAAGCCGTTGGTTCCGACTGTAAATTTGTAGATATTTGACAATCTGCTACTGTTAGTCAGAAGCTCTAATATCATACAACCAGTCTTACCATGGGGTATCGTATTACCCAGTTACTGAGTTTGGAGGTCCGACAGGTAGTCGCTCCTAGTAAAATAACTATATTCAGCTGCATCTGGTTAGACTTGAAGCCGATCCCAATATAATTCTACGTAAATCAATAAATAAGATAATTCTAGATAATTCTACGTAAATCAAGAAATAACAAAAAAATACTTAAAAAACCATAAAACTAAAATTACAATTTGTAACCTTTTCAAAAAAGAATGATGATGGTCAAAATGGGGTCAAGATTCAAATCTGTCGACTGTACACAGGGATACACATCAAGCTATACAAAACCAGTATTAGCTGAGCGTTCATTGTGTGTAAAAATCCTACGAAGCGAGACCAAGACAAACTGGTTTTAAATAGCTTGATATGTAGCGGTGTGTAGATGTGTGCGTTTTACCGCATCGACATTTATCTACTCTCTAAAAATATTTCCAAGATACTTTTACGTCATGTTTTATGATGCTTAGAAATACGTCAATAAGGAAAAGTATATTTATCGTTTCAAAATATCAGCCTTACAAAATAAACTCCAAAGCCAATAACATTATTAAGTCGAGAACACCTTTCTATCATTTAATAGGCAGTAGCACTTTAAGTAGTACTAGCTGCTGCCAGCGGTTTCACCCGCTACAACTCGAAAATTATCTCACGGGAACATAAAATCGGGATAAAAACTATCATATGTGTTAATCCAGGTTATAAACTATCTGTGTACCAAATTTCAGCCAAATCCGTTCAGTAGTTTTTGCGTGAAAGAGTAACAAACATCCATACATCCATACATACAAACTTTCACGTTTATAATTTTAGTAGGATATAACTGTCAGTATTATTGACATCATAAACAAACGTAATTTACATTTCAACTGATTAATGTTTTGATAGTTTAACTGGTCTAACTTGTTAATCTAGAAAATACATTACAATAAAGCGTGATAAAGTTCCACTGCAAAGGAATATCCGTTGGGGATCGTTAGGTGTTTTCAAGCCACTCTAAACGCGGACGGCGAGTAACGGGTAGCTCACCGGCAGATCAAGGACCAGGTCCCAGTTGAAAAGCATCTAGCTGTCAGCAAAATGGTGAGGCAAACGCTGTACTGTTTAAACAGTTTAACGTGCTTGAATGTAATGGGGAAGATGGTTACAAAACTGACAGATTAAAAGTCTGACAGTCTCTTCCGGACTACACAGGACAGGAGAATATTGATGACAAATGGTGTCCCCGTAGTTTCACCCGGTGCTCGGCACCTTTTGAACTTATCATGTTTGTTATATAGCTTCCTAGGTAATGAAGGCCGATTCAAAAACAAAGGCCATTCAACACAAACAGATTTTTTCCAATTCGAACCAAATAGATCCTGAGAGGAGAGGGGGAGGCCTATGTTCAGCAGTGGACGTCTTCCGGGTGATCATGATGAAGATGATGATGAGTTCCTGAGATTAGGGCGTTCAACCAAACTCTTCAGCTTTATAATATTAAATACTTACCTATAGATTTTTCAACCGGAAAAAAAGCGAAACAAGTTAAACAAATATATCTCCACATATCCCTCAAAATCAGATAAACTCAGACAATTTATAAGAAAAACCATCTACGCTCGAAATAAGAATGATAGCCGGGGCATTCAATAGCATGTAATAACGGCCTGCACCGGTAACTGAAGCTGCTACCCTGCTCGACGCACAAGAACCGTTACATTTACCCTACTTGCCTCGATCGCCAGCCTACGTCCTATATCAACATTATAAAACGAGAGTATTAAAACATTAAAGTTACAGCTTATTTAATGTTATGGAGTCTTTAAAATTAAGTGATTTGTAATTTTTAGTACTTGGAAATAAAGATTGTAAGTGCTAATAAAGGTGTTCCATAAAAAAAATTAAGTGCAACTTTGAATTAAGCTAAGTGTGATAAACTTGGTCGCGGGACTTATTCCATCAACGTGACTCTGGAACATTAAGGGCTATTGAAGGACACCGTGGATTTTAGTCCTCCCGCCCTGCCCTGGGTAGGAAGACTCATGTTATGATTTTAACACGAAAAAAAAAGGTGTAATAAACTTAGCTTAATTTAAAGTCTTAATGCGAGGCGAGGTTTTTAACCCCCGACGGAAAAACAGGGGTTATAAGTTTGACGTGTCTGTCTGTCTGTCGGTCTGTCTGTCTGTCTGTCTGTCTGTCTGTCTGTGGCATCATAGAGCCCGAACGGATGAAGCGATTTCAATTTAGTTTTTTTTGTATGAAAGGTGACTTATCTGCGAGTGTTCTTAGACATGTTTGATGAAAATCGGTTGAGCCGTTTAGAAGTTATGGGGGTGAAAGTGGGGGAAAGGTAACCGAGGGTCTGCAAATATACTCGTGTTGGGTATCAAATGAAAGCGTATTGAAAGGAAATGAATATTGATGACTTAGTCGGGAGTACTCTTAGCAACATAAAATGTTATAAGTTTGTACCTATAAAAAGTGTAAAATAAAAAATAAATTAGAAATTTATTTATTAATTAATCAGTTGATCATCATCATCATGTCAACCGTGTTAGGATGCCCGCAGCTGAATGTAGGCCTCCCCTATCCAATAGGACCGGTTGGAAGTGACTTGCATCCAGCAAGATCCTGTGGTCTTCATCTTTTTCTGTATATAGAAGGTCAAGAACAAATCAGCTTAGGTCAGGGGTGACAAAGATAAGATCGCCGAGCAAGCTTACCCAGAAGAATCCTGATCACTCTAACTTTGAAGGAATTAATGTTGTAAAGAAGCAGACAGAGTTCCACTCCTTCGTTGTTCGCATTATAAAAGACGTTTGGAAACGCTTAGTGCAAATTGCTGGAAAAGCAATAAAGTAAGAAAGATAATTTACCGTGTCTATCTAGAGATGTGCGATGAAAGAAGGGGTCCGGTGGGATCGAGGTCTTTACCTAAACTGTAACCATAACATTATCATATTATTAACTATTTCAATTTTACATATTCCGCCATTTTACGATACCATTAATTGATATCCTTCCACGTGTCAGCGAAATTAGAACGCGAAAGTTAAAAATTTTATGTCTTTATTAGTTGATTAGAGAAAGATTTTTAATTGGACAGTTTGTTTTTGTTTCCTTGCGGCTGATTAATCGATAGTTACCTATATAACTTTTATCTGAGTAATAAAAATAGCGATTTGACATAATTATTTTCTATAGATAAGCTGTTATACCGCCATTTTTATTCTTCAGATACAAGTTATCTGACTTTTGAAAAATCAGCCCTTAAGATAATTAAGGGGCGAAAGAAGGTTTCTTTTTAAAATCTCACAAGTACAGATTCGTGGCAAAAGAAAGAAAGAAGAAAATCTAACAAAACTGTTTTTTTTCTAACAAGAGAGCAGTGTGTGCCCAGTGTAATCGGCTGTTGGTTCGAAACTTCGAAGCAAGCCATGTGCAATTGTGCATAGTCCATGGGGGTCGCGCGCTATCTTATCAAGTAACCGTGGCCTCGGAACATCTGAAGATTTAGATTCCGTGGATTTTAGTCAGTACACGTCTGACAGTTCTGCCTGTTTTGATGATTTTACTGCGTAGAAAAAGGCTATTGTAAATTACTTTATGTAATTTATTTCATCAGCCACTGATACCCTCAAAAAGAGGAACGAAAACACTGTAAGGAAACTCAGCGT
The DNA here is from genome assembly GCA_028554685.1 of Agrotis ipsilon. Classification (NCBI taxonomy): domain Eukaryota; kingdom Metazoa; phylum Arthropoda; class Insecta; order Lepidoptera; family Noctuidae; genus Agrotis; species Agrotis ipsilon. Next base: position 14,640,286 of record CM052974.1, read on the forward strand.
GTCCTAGAACGAAAATTCGATGGCTTGGAACACCTACAAACTTGCATTGTGCCCGCGTAGCGGATTACACCCACACCCTCTCATAGAGAGGAGGCTCGTGTCCCAGCAGTGGGTAGTTTAAGATAAGAAAACACAGGAAAAATGGTATGAAAACTGAAACTTGAAAAATTTATTTGTCTACACCGTAGTCGGTGTAAAGGGCAACTCGCTGTCCGACCATGGACCATGCCCGGGTCAACGGCGCGTTGTGTTCCACGCGCGACTCAAAGAGCGTCAGCACGCTGACGGGGCCCCCCTATAGAGGGCCATAGCCTTGCCGGGGTTGTGGGGTGGGACATACGCATACCGCGACTCCGGTACACTAAAGGCTACTGAAGGACACCGTGGATTTTAGTCAGTCAAGTCTGTCAGTCCCTCCCGCCCTGCCCGGGGCGAGAGGACTCATTTGATGATTTTACCAGGTAAAAAAAAACACCGTATTCGGATAACAAAATACACAAAAAGTTAATGAAACATACGTCAATCAACACCTCACTAGATGAAAACGTGTCAATTCAAAGTTTCACATACATGCATCGCGTTTGGATATGCTCGGCACGTGCAAGTAGGCGCGTGAAACTAAAACAATTGCGTGCAAAGTAAGGTTGTCGCACTGATGAATGTACCTAGTCTTTATCGGTAACTATTGAGTGATTTTTTAAAAGCTTTTGTTCAGTTTCACTTGTCCTGTTTTTTTTGTGTAATTCCACTCTGATCCCCAAACCGATCCCCTGTCATATATTTTTACTTTCTAGGGGATCAGTTTTTGGGGATCAGAGTGGAATAACTCGTTTTTTTTTTCTTTCTTCTTTGGCAATTGAGTCCTTCGACTACTCTGCCAGTGTCATGTAGTGATACACTTGTCCCGTTGTCTGTTTGTAATCAAATCGTGCATGTTTTTGATACTGTTTTCTGAATGGGCTGAAATTTTGCACGCATGATGTCATGGAGCTGATTTGATAATGGAGCTAGAAGGTGACTGTAGGAAGTCATAGACATAGCTTGTTTTATAATTGTTTTTTTTTTATCATGTTAAAATCTTCGAATGAGTCCTTCCAACCCGGGCAGGGCGGAAGGGACTGTCAGGCTCCTACTAACTAAAATCCATAGTGTCCTTGAATAACCCTTAACGTTCCGGGGTCACGATAATAAGATAAGTCCAAGTAGGTAGGCTTTGGCACTCTAGAGACCTCGTCATCTTGCTGACGCTATTTGAGGCGCACGTGGTACACAACGCGCCTTCGAGCCGGGCATGGTCCATGGTCGGGCGGCGAGTTGCCCATTACACGCCGCCCGCAAGCCCGGTCCGATGATGACATGGGGCTGATTTGATGATGGGCCATAAGAAGACATAGACATAGCTTGTTTTTGTTACTAAATAATTTGTTGATTGAATAATACTTCACAAACGACATCGACATTTCATTCGCTATATTTTTTTAGGTCGTTAGTGCAATTAGTTCATACGATTATTATTTTTAAATATTTTCATAAATGTTATTGAATAAACATCAACAAATTTTAAGAAATTAATTTACGGACTCATCATCTTTGTTTGTATGATTTTTCCACAAAATGGACGGTTATAATTTCATTTCAAAGTTTTATGTGTATTCCTACACTAATGTTTTTCCAAGCAAATTAATTTAATTAACGAATAAAAAAAATAAAAAAAGTGACAACCCTTTTTAATAAAGTTATTATAATCATCTTAAAATCAATTAATTGACTTAATTGCTAAATTATCTCTAATCGCAAACAATAAAATCAAATAATTACTGCATTCAGCATTGTTATTACTACAGTGGGAAATACATACAATTTGCTTATTAACTATTATAATTATGGGCCATAATTATATCTGTTATGCTGTTATATTTATTTATTTAGTGTGAAAAATATTATTAAGTAGAAATTCGGGAGTTACGGTTTGTAACGTCATCACGCCTGTATAATAAGTAATTTATCGACCGAATGGCGCTTTGTGATTTTTAGAAGCGTTGCATATTCGGCAATTTTGGTTTACGCACCAAATATTTTTTTAATAAGCTATCTTTCGGAAAATTTGCTTTTTTTTGTAAATTAGCATAACGTCACGGTGGAAATTAATATAATAATCTAAAATAATGTGATTTCAAAATACAGATATCAAGCATCAAAAGTCAAGACAACATTTCGACATATGCATAATATGACGCATCCAATTTTATAACACCGGAAAGTTGTTGTGTCTTCGAAGAGAACCGTTAATTGAATTCATTAAAAATATGAAATATGTGTTGTGTGATTCTATATTTAGATACATTCGATATACTACATATTACGCAACGAAGTTCACAGGAAAATTATGAATTCCATATGATTTAATATTCCATAAGTTTCAAAGTTCGTGATTTATTGACTTTCACGCACAATTTAATGCCCTTCGATTTAATAATTTCGTTGTGAAAACTGGTTTTTGATATTCTCTAATCTCTTTGTGTGTATTTGCATGATATGGGATTACTTTTCTCTTTTAATCACATATAATTATAGACGATTTGAAAAGAAATATAATATTTATGCAACATTGCCCACACTGTTTTTTTTTTGCGTGGTAATATCATCAAATGAGGCCTCCCACCCCGGGCAGGGCGGGAGAGACTGTCGGACTTGTTCTGACTAAAATCCACGGTTCCCTTTATGTTCCGGGGTCACGGTGATGGAAATAAATTCCGTGACCCCGGCAACTCTGCCCACCCTTCAGGGATAAGGTAATCCCTAAGGTAAGGCGTGGAAATCTGAGGCTCCGAAATTCGTTCAGATGGATGGGCTAAGCTACCTAGTATGCAGGTATTTTTACCCTACAAAAAGTAGTACTGATGTTTTTTTTTTTTTAAATTTCAGTAGTCACGAAAAATTTATGTTGTGTTTTCGACCTCGAGGTTTGCCTGCGTTAGCCGCCATCTTAAATTCCAAGTCCAATTATTTTTTTATAGTGCTTCAAAAACAGGTAAAAAGACAAAGAAAAATCTATAGACAATAAAATTATACAACAGAATGGTATTTGGTGCTCTCTAGCTGTACGCTTGCACTTACATTTCAACAATAACGAACGACTTGCATTATTGTTGAGATGCAAGTGCAAGCGTTTCTAGTAAACATACGTTACATCGCCTTATGCGTAGATTGCATACAGTTAATTTAGAACATGCGTTTCTAAGTGATCGTTATATGAGAACAGCTATTATTACAAGTAGTTAATACTTAGCATAACATAATCTATGGTGTTTCCACTTCTTGCACACAGCACTCCTTTTAAAAAGGGAATGGACTATTATTATCAATGCCATGTCTTTGTCTGTATCCAATGTCTCAAATTGTCTTACAATTTGTATGATATGTTTTTTTATTACTAACTTTAATTGTCCCGATTTATTACTTGCATGCAATGAAATGATCCATACATGCAGAGTAAAAGAGTCGAAAGGCAATAATTTATTTTTTGGGGTATTTTTCTTCATTTTTGTAGACAATGCTTGAAATAAATACTAATTGTAGAGCTGAAGTCTCCTAACAAAGTTTTTTGTATCACTTATGGATACCAACAAATTCCCCCTTGTTAGCTTAACTAAAAGAAAGTCCCTGTATAGTTAAGTATATGATTCTACTCCTAAAATGCGCAAAAAGAAACTCCATGTTACGAACTTATCTTTTCTCCATCGAAGTCACCTGACATAAGAAATCGATGATAAATTAAGAACGCTGGCGTAAACCTGATCAATGTTGATATAATCGATAACGGTATGAACAAGAATGTGTTCTTGCGGTCTTGATCTTGTGAGATTACTTACTGGTTCGGCTTTGAGTAAAAACATATTTTTACTGTCATAAAAATAGCCGTGAAGACGGTTATTTCAATTCGGAGAAAAGTATCTGTACCTATCTTTCTACAATTAATCTCTCTCTATTATATAAAAATCAATTGCTGTTCGTTAGTCTCGCTAAAACTCGAAAACGGCTGGACCGATTTAGCTGATTTTGGTTTTGAATTATTTTGGGAAGTCCAGGGAAGGTTCAAAAGGTTATTCTGAGGCGGTACGAAGTTTGCCGGGTCAGCTAGTTACTTATATTATAAAGCTGAAGATTTATTTTGTTTGGTTGACTGCGTTAATCACAGGTTGGAAAAGAAAAAAAAATAAATACTTATGTCACAAATAATTGTTTTATTCTAGCCAGTAATTTGTACATTTATAAACATCACGCTACAACCAATAGGAACCGAGCAGCAGGGTGACACTACGGGGAACATTTAATCTCCTTAAGAAACTATTTTACAATAAGGTTGCAGGCATTGTAAAATTGCATCCTAGAATATGTATTAGGTCCTGTACAAATGCCTATTATTAAAAAAAAATGTACTTTATTTTGTAATTTTAAATAAGGCCATAAGTTTCTAAGAGCCAGTTCGAAAAACACACAATGAACGGTCAGCTAATACTGGTTTGGTATAGCTTGATGTGTTGGTGTGTACTATCACTATCCCGAAGTGATGCATTTTTTACATAGTTTTTTTTACGTGGTAATATCATCAAATGAGCCCTCCCACCCCGAGCAGGCCAGGAAGGACTGTCAGACTTGTACTGACTAAAATCCACGGTGTCCTTCAATAGCCCTTTATGTTCCGGATTCACGGTGATGGTATAAGTTATAGTTTAGGTAGACATAGTTTGGCGGCATAATTGCCAGCGTGTCGCAGATTCGATCCCTGCACGAAAAAAATATTTGTATGATCTACAATTAGTTTAAATTTGTTCAGGATCCCATTTGCTTGTCTCATGAATGTTTGTACTTAAATTTTTAAAAAAACTTTGCCGTGGGACACTTACTATAATCCTTACGCGGACAACGCCGCGTGCACAAGCTATTATTTCTTCATACAATACAACATGATTTTTTCTGTATGTATACTATGTAAGTATGTCTCATGATGCCTATTCTTGGAAAGAAATTAGAAATCGAGACAATGACAGTACAAAAGCTACTGGTTTTTGAAAACCATTTTGCATTTAGAATTGCTCATTTACCGGATTTGATTGGCAAAACGTGACTCTCGCATTGTGTTGGACTGAGCAGTCCGTTTGATTTGTGATTACAATGCGTTTCCAATTATCATTTTGAGGCATTGTATTTACTAGACGTAGACGAAAAAAAAAGTCACCGATATATCCCACCGGATTAGCAAGCTGAAGTGGCAATGGGCAGGCCATATTGCTCGTAGAGCAGATGGCCGATGGGGTCGAAAAGTGCTAGAGTGGAGACCGCGGACTAGCAAGCGCAGCGTAGGACGTCCACCAACAAGGTGGACAGACGACCTTATAAAGGTCGCTGGAAGACGCTGGATGCAGTTCGCTTCCAACCGGTATATGTGGAGATCAAAAGTGGAGGCCTATGTTCAGCAGCGGACGTTATGCGGCTGAGATGATGATGATGTATTTACTTTGCAACTATGTACAGTCAGGGGCAAAAATCCACTATCAACTTCTTAAGGCAATAGACTGATGCTTCACTTTGACTTACGTCCTTTTGTAATAAGTTGTTTTAATACTATACAAATCAAATTAACTTATGATATACTTCATAATTTCAACCATCTTTCTACAAGTAATGCTGGCGCAGTGGTAAACGTCGCAGGATTCGTACGCTGCGGCGATGGATCGATTCTCACTTTTTTTTCCAATTATTACTTTATTAATTTAATTTTCAATAATTACTTTATTCTTTTTGTTATTACTAATACTTTTTTAAGTAGGAATTTGATAACATAATTTGTTTTTTTGTTATAATTACCAATATTAGTCATTAGTGTTGCGTGTCGTTCGTTATAATCACAGATGTAATGGTCTATATATATCTGTGGTTATGATCATAATTTTAGTATAATAAAGCTTTGTAGGTAGACCACAGAAAACGAAACAAAAGTGACAAACGTAAATTATTTTTATTTGTGAGGTAGACATAACTATGTTAGTTCGTTTCGAGTCTCATAATATAACGTTGTTGATTCCTGGTTATTTTATTTGACGATTGTTTACATCAACACTGTTATGGTTTTGCAGTGAAATATTAACAGTGGGATTTATATAAATCTTAAGGGCGAACATTATACCCCTGCATAAAATATGTGGATGAAACTTAAAACAAAATATGAAATGAAACCGGAATAATTGTGAGTATTAACATTTAAATTTTAACTATTTCACATGGCAATATTCTTGTTTAAATAAGGTTCCCTATTCAAAAGTTTTTGTTTAAAAGTAAAAGAAAAGTGATTGATACGTAGGATGTGCTATTATATTACAGTTTTTTCTTAATAGTAAAATTGATCAACAGCTGTTTTTTGCATAAAGATAATAATAGTATTCTATGTTTTGTTCTAGTGACGTAATACTATGAGTCTGTGGGATATGAGATATGGCATGATGATGAGATGAGTTGTTAAGAATAAACAGGGACGTCAGCGACTGGTGAATAAATATGCAGGAATATGGTTTCCGTGTAACTAATTAAACACGAAATAAATAACTGTTCATCGTGCACTCAACATTGAAGGTTAACATCACCGAATATCAGCTATAAACCGTTATGTTTATGGGAATAAAAAAAAGTTATGATTTTCTCGAGGACCTTTTTTTGATATGAATTTTGTTTATTTATTGTAAATAGACTGAAAACGTAAACATCATTTTATTGATAACTTATTATTTAAGGATTAAGAATTGAGGTATGGTTTCAAACATCTTTTCGTAAAGAAAACGATCCTTAAACTTACCTCAATATTCTTGGATCAGGGTATTTTTTATGCAGTTTGGTAATATATTTTTTTTGATATTATATAACTTTTTTTCGCTAAATTGAACTTGGCGGAACGGAAGAAACTTGATATGCTCAATATTTTTTGGCACCGCGGTACTGGAACGCAAAGGGCAACTGGCCCTTTGTGTTTCAGAGCTGCCATGCTAAAAGGCGTTTATTTTGGAACAGTAACGGGGCATAGCGGCGCTTGAGCGTAAAGGTCAACTAGCCCTTTGCATTCCAGGGCCTAACCTAACCTAATCGGTCTGAGTCAGGGTGACCCAAACCCCGAGTTCACTTCGCTCACTCTTGCGGCCCAGGAAGGCAAAGAGCAATTTCCCCTTTGCGTTCCAGGGCCTAATCTAACATTTCCGAGTCGGGGCGACCCGAATACCGAGCTCGCCTTGCTCGGTTTTGCGGCACTGGAACGCAAAAGGCAACTGGCCCTTTGCGTTTCAGGGCCGCGGTGTCTTGATACTGTTTTAAAATAAATGGCTTTAATAATGATAACTTTATTATTTCTTTTGGTAAAGTTAATACGGTTTTATTAATTTTCTAATAGAAAATAACATACTAAGATGTTCGCAATTAAAATACCCTGTAATTGCTAATTAGCTACGCATAATAAAACGAAGTTTTAAGGGTACCCTTAAAACCACTTATATTTATTTTAAGAGGATAATTTTTTTTAATTTTTAAATTCTCTTATTTACTATTTTATTACGTCAAAGATCCATTTAAATCATTTCATAATTATGTTTAAATTATTAAAATTGTATCGACGATTTACTACGACAACTATTTCACATTATATTCAGCTCGAATATTCATAATTTTAGCAGTTTTATAACTATAGCTAAAACATAGAATTACAATAATTACAACTTAAATATATTATTATTTTTAAATTACAAAACATGCATTTTTATTCTAAACCCTGTAGGTAATAAATTATCATCATTGGTAAAAATTTAGAACGAAATAATATGACAATAAGCAGTACTAACGAAACTAGTGAAAATATTTAACTAACAAAAACAGATGGTCACCATTGCATTGCTTTCATTACTAATGATGTAACATGATTGCGCGGATAGCGTGGGGTCATGATCAATGTGGTTTGAGTTCGAATCTTAGTTACGTTGTTTTGTTTTCATTGATATTAATCTTTAATTTAAAGACGACATTTTTTAATTTTCATTTAGTATTGTTGAATTCGTGACAATATTATTAATAAATAACTTATTAATTTATTATTATTTTGTATATTTACGCTTATTGTTTATTTTCAAAGAAGTAATATATTATTTATTTTTGTTTATTAAAACAAAAATTAACTTTTTTTTTTCTAACTAGCCAACTAACCAACAACACACAGAAATTCCTAACAAGGCCATTTCTGCCTGTGTGTAAAAATATTTAACCTACAAAAAGTAAACAGCTGCTGCGCGTTATTTGAACTCGCACCTCTTTCGATTAACGCAATTATGTAAACGCCTTAACCACTGAGCTAGCTGGACTCATATTTTATCGTTGAAATTATGAACTCTACTTGAAATTATGTTGATGGATTATTGTGTATCTCGAATTTAGAAGGTCGTAAGTCAAACTAAGCGTTAAGCTATTTCTTTGATAACGAGACACTGCAATTTTGATGCCTACTGTACGTGTACATACGGCTACACATCAAACTATACAAAACCAGTTTCTCTTGGTCTTGCTTCGTACGATTTTTACACACAATGAACGGTCAGCTAATACTGGTTTGGTATAGCTTGATGTGTAGGCGTGTGTAAAGTCAGTATCAAAAGTTGCTGACCACATTCGGATTTTGAAAATCGCTGCACACCTTATTAATATGTATTATTACGGTGTACAGCGATTTTGAAAACCTGAATGTGGTCAGCAACTTTTGATGCTGACTGTACTATCAATAAACCGAAGTGATGAACTTTTTTTTTCTTATAAAATGATGGATAGAGGGCAAAAATTACATCCGAAGTCGTTTTAAGAAGGTAGCATAATAAAAACTCGCATTTGATAAAATTCCCGAGAGTTATAATAACTACTTTCTATTCAATGACTAATTTCTAACACTGTCAAGTGACATGTGTACACAAATAGCAAGATAATAAATCATTAAGCAATTAATTAAGCTATAAACATCTTTATAACGAGGAAAGTGAAGATGTTTCTTTATCCGATAAATTCTTGGAAGCGCCATCTTATTTCACTATAATTCTGTGTAGGTCAGTCTTTCGTATTTATTTGAGCATAACCATATGACGGGGGAGAGACAAAGCCTTACGGGGTCGCGGGTCATATCAGGAAACCGGGGCGCCTAAATGTAAAGGGTTATTGAAGGATACCGGGGATTTTAGTCAGTACTAGTCTGGCAATCCCTTCCGTCCTTACCTAAGTGGGCGGACTCATTTTGACTAACCTGTTGGTTTAGTGGTTAGTGAACCTGACTGCTATGCTGGGACCGTGGGCGTGGGTTCGATTCCCACCCAGAACAAATGTTTGTGTGATGAGCATGATCATTTGTTCTGTGTCTGGGTGTAATAATATGTATGTATTTAGAAATATATAAGTAAGAATGTTTATCAGTTGTCTAGTACACATAACACAAGCTCTGCTTAGCTTGGGACTAGATGGCATTGTGTGATAGTTGTGGAATATTATAATAATACATTATTATTATATTTGATGATTTTACCTTGATTGATTTGTTTAAAGGTGTAAAAGTCTTTTTTTTTTATTACCAACTTAACAAAAATGTCACTTATCCCGTTTTACCGTTCCCGTGAAATAATTTCCAAGTTATGCGTCTAGTAACAGCTACTTCATCATAAATCTTAGTACTGTTATCATAAAGGACGCTGCCACAGCCTAGATAGAACCAGAACCAGTATGATAGCACATAAACCCACTGCCCAGCTTACTGCGGCTACATTTTGCTATAACGGTGCAAGGGAGTAGTCGGTTAGACGCTTTTACTTAAAGTGAAGCTGGTACACAGTTGGTCTAAATGCCAGCCTAGATGTACTGAGTGGGACTTAGATTGTGTCTTTTCTAATTGTGTCTATTTTATTAAAAATAGGTAAAGGTAGGTACATTATTGCGAATGACGCGACACGGACAAAACCGCGCACTAAAGCAAGTCATTGGTGAAGTTGGCATTTTAGTAAACTTGAAACGGGTAATTTCAGAGATTATTATTTAAATGGGGAATATAATTCCATCAACTTGCATTGCACCCTTTCCAGCGCTTATCATTTTTTTTGGATTTCGATTCAACATAAATTATCTGTTTCTTCCATTATTCTATGTTATTTTTCATCTCATAATTTATTTGTAGCCTTAATTATAATTTTACGCACGATCTCTTATAAAGTCCTTAGCGGACATAAAAAATGTAAGAACATACTTTTGATCAAGACGGAATTCGCAAAAGAACCATTTTTCGGTCAATAGCGAGTTGACGACAACAAAAATTGGTAAAATCGGAAGGTTCCAACTCGCCCGAGCGCGAGTTGTAAAAATGGTACAGTCATCTATAAAAGTGTTATAATAAATGAATATAGAAACCTACTTTATAGTATGAGGCACTGTAAGATTTGAGTTTGAATATTTGAAAACGTACCCACGATATAGGAGAAATCCCAAGCGTGGGGCAAAGACGCAGGGCAAAGAGCTTGTTACATATCGGGTATTTTATATTAATTGTATTTTTGTAAAAACAGTGTAAAATACCTGTATACTATGAAGTACCTTTATTTAATTATTTAAATACCACCTTTTCATGCAAGCCTAGTACTTTTGTGATACATAGATTTTGCCCAAAACTTGTTTGTTGCGACAGAACTGTTAAAATGAAAAATACCACCTTGATTTTATGCAGTCCTAGTACATTTTTGGGTATTGAGTATTCGTTATGCGGCATGAAAACCTTCAGCATGATTCTGTTCTCCTAGTACTTTTTGTTCTAATTCCTCATTTAATTTCGGCACAAAAACCTTCTCCATGATCCTGTTCTCCTGGTTCTTTCTGATTAGATTTCACATTGAATTCTAACTTATGAAAAAAATCATAACTACCTAATTTTATTAATGATCTCAAAACAACTCCGCCCCTAAGACGATCCACTGGCCCTCAATTAACCTACTTTACACGTTTAGTGTCATAAAAGTGTGAAGAAGGTTTAATTAAATTAAATGTTAAATTTATAGAAACACTTTTGTAGACAACTATAAATACGTCAGATTTTCGCTTAGTTGCGAGTTGACGACAGCAAAAATTGGTAAAATCGGAAGGTTCCAACTCGCCCGAGCGGGTGAGATAATTGCCGGCGAGTTGACGAATAAGTCGGAAGATGCGTAAACCATTATATTGTAACTTCCCAAATATAAATACGAAAATCAGTTTGTTTGTTACGCCTAAATCACTGAACCGATCACACTGATATTTTGCATATATCTAGCTACTCGTACATATTCAGATATACCTACAGAGATCATCACGAAAAAAGTACTCGTTTCTCGAGAAAAACAAAATTGTTATTCAAATTGACGCCACGTCATGTACACACGGCTATCACATCAAGCTATATAAAACCTTGTCTTGGTCTCCCTTCGTACGATTTTGACACACCATGAACGGTCAGCTTATACTGGATTTGCATAGCTTGATGTGTAGCCGTGTGTACGATTCAAATTGATTTTTAAATTCTAAATAAACGCGAACTTAAACGCAGTGAAAAGCCAGTTTGTAATAAAGTTCGCCACGCCAATATATCACATTATATAGTATTAAGTTATCAACTAGAATACTAACTAAACCTCATGCATTATGCAAATCATATTTATTAGTATAATCATCAGTGTAAATGGCCGTACTCATATTAATTTCATGGCTCGTATCACCGCTGTCGTTAAACTACTATAAATTATATAACATATTCTATATTTTTTATAACTTTTAATTCGTTTTCTTTTAATTTTTTGTGCAGATTAAAATTGACTGTACTTTGCATAATTTCGTTAAACGGAGTATAAGCCGGTAAGCCCCTTCGTACACAAGGCGACGCAAGTCTCCGATACCTTACGAAATCGGTATCGGCGATATCGATATGGGTACTATCGCAATACAAATCATAGAGGTTCGTACTCAGGCACGCGTCAGATATCAAAGTCGAAGGTAACGGCGCCGGCGGCGGCGCGGCGACTTGCATCGCCTAGTGTACGAAGGGGCTAAGAGTCTATGGAATGATTTTTAGCTTTGAAGTTTTTGTACTAGTTTCATTTTGTCTTTTCAATTGTCATTTCAATTCAAAAGTGCCGGTTATGGCCTAGTTGAAATAAACGTTTTGATTTGATTTGAAGAAAATATTTGCATCATCTGACTGCATATTAGTATTTTTGATTTCCTATAACAAAGAAATTCTTGTCTAACACTGTTATTTATCTCTGGCTTTCTCTGCTAATTTATTTCTCACTTCAAATCTATATTGCTTGTAAAATCTCCGTCTTCTCCTAAGATTTTCTTCAATTTTTGCTCCAAGATTTAAAAAACACATTTTAAAAGTATTCCGTTTTTAATTTATCTTACTAGCTACGTTTTTATTATTTTGATTTACACAAGACGTGTTCAGCCCACCCCAAGTGAAATGGGATAAAAGCAATGTGTCACTAATTCGAAAAATCATATTTACACCAAAATATACTTTTATATTTCTGTCAAATAACTGTAATAATAAAAGCCATTCATCACAAAACATCGTAAAACACTGAATAAATTAACATTAGCGCATAAAATTAAGTCTTCACCTCGTAAACTTTCACCACAAACGTTGAAAAAAGTGAAATAACTGAGATAATAAATAATCAAATACATAATAATAATAAAAAAAAACTTTTTCTAATAACATTCCGATGAACAAAATCGAAACTGCATTATGTAAAACGTTATGCCTAAATTATACAATTCTAATAATGTACCGGTTCTTATGGTGTGTTACCGGTTTTTTGATAGAGCCAATGAAGTAAGATGTAAACTGTTATAGAGAAAATCGATGATTTCTTGTGGTGATAGAATTTTTGTCATCCTACACTTCTTTTTTTTTTAGCGTGGTAAAATCATCAAATGAGTCCTCCCACCCCGTGCAGGGCGGGAGGGACTGCCAGACTTGTACAGTGATAATCCTACACTAGCGAGCAAAAGTATGGAATCACTTACTCCAATTTTGTGCGATCTAGTGACCTTAGATAAAAAATGTACTACTGCCATTATAAAGGTTGAACTGTTAACTTTAAATTGATACCAAATCACCCGAGTATTTAAGAAGCTATACCGGATCATTTCCAACGGATCCTTCCTCTGGAGCCATGACTGTAACTGGTTGCTCGGACCCTGATTCTGAATAATTTAGAATCTTTTATACAGATAATTATGAAAAATTCAGAAAATTTGATTTTTGTGTCTTAGTGAAAGTTTAACAACCTCTTGCATTATAGTTGGCAACTCTTATAATAGGCCTACTTCTAAAGCAAGTTAAATCTTTTCACAGGTACGTGATCATTAAAAAGCATTTTAATTCAACTTTTCATAAAAAGTAAAGCATTGTTTTGAAATTACCTGTCTTTGAACTCCACGTCGACCTCAGCCTACCGACCGCCTTTTATGTGCAAGTTGCAAGTGACCATCCTTATCTATTTTCTATTGAGACGGAATGGAAACCGGTCGCCTCTTTCTGTGAAGCAGTCATGCCAGCGAAGGAGGAACCGGGCTCCGTGAGGGAGAAGACAGCCTCAACCTCACAATGTATGATGTCGCGAGGTGACTTGCAGCCACCGTAGCAGACATGCGCAGGCGTGCGGAAAGCGAATAATGGTGACTCGCCGTTCGATCATGGACCATGGTCGACGGCGCGTCGTGTTCCTCGCGCGCCTCAAAGAGCTGTTAACAGTTTGACGGGGCCACGTTTAGCGAGCCAAAGCCTGCCAGGGTCGCGGGACTGTCTTACGAGCCCCGTCCGACAGTCTGACAGTCCCTTCCTGCCCTTGATGGGAGGATTCATTGGATGATTTTACCACGTAAATAAAACAAAATAGGACTAAACAGGTTACTATAGCAAATCAGAGCTTCTAGGTAATGCAGTAATATTATTTATATGGTAATGCTCACTCTATTGACGACTTTTTTAATTTTGATTTTGAATTGCTCAGTTTTTTTTTAAATCTTTAGTGACATGTTGAACATTCTCCAAATATTAAGTCCACCATTGGCATCTCCCAAAACGAAAAATGATTAAAATCTCATCAAACGATATTTTCAGCTCACCAAAATCAAACGATATTTTCAGCTCACCAAAATTAGCTTGTCGACAGACTACCGGTAAAATATAGGTAATTCGGTAGAAAGTTAATCCAAATAAATGTAGGTATGTGAAGTACAGTAAATACTTTCGAAGTATTAAAGTATTGCAACTTATGACTTTTTTACCGGTTGAGACATTAACTTTGGTATTTCTGGGTAAAGAGTTCTACGTATTTTATGCTTATTTGATATTGTTTAGTTTTGGGTAAAAAGTTCCCTCTTCTTATCGTGCCTACGATGTTCTCTCATGTCTATGTATACCAAATTGTAACAATAACATTGTAAAATCAATTATGAATAAGAAGGAGTTTCTTGCCGGTTCTTCTCCATGGAAACGACCAACCCGAACCTTGCCAATTTTTATTTTTTCTTCTCGACGTTTTATAAGTGCCCATTGAGGCCCATGTAAAATAAATATTATGATTTTAATTGAATTTTGATAAACCTTTTAAAATTATATCTTGAACCTATATCACATCTATACATATACAGAAGACCCTAAACCTCTAGGTCAAAATATTCAGGCTGATTATTTTAAAGGTTTAAAACGCTACTAAGCAGCTAAAATCATCCTGGATACATCGTATGCACCAAGTTCGATACCACTAACGGCAAATAATACGAGCACGCACACACTTACAAACACTTGAAAGGTAATTTCAAATCATTCGGAATAAACGACTTTTACCGATGTCTTCCGAAGATTGCCGAAGATTTACGAAGTTTACCGAAGTGTTCCGACTTTCCAGCTGAACGAATTCTTAGTACTTCGAACCTTATTGTCTGTACCTAAAGTAGGTTGTTACTTACATATTGACATGGTTTAGTTTTGCATATAGTGTAATGCAACTCTGCAAGGTCGTTATTTAGAATGATTCATCATACGTTTGCTAAAACGCCAAGAGAAATTATAAATTGAACTCGGCCAAAGACGTGATCTTACTGCTATCTTGATTATTGAATTAAATCGGAAGCACTTATGCATGCAAATCTATTAATACATTGAAATCTTCAGTACCAGCAAAATGTAGTAGCGACGAGAAAGTAATTTAGGCAAGGTTGGTCAAATTAAAAGTATTGCTGAAAGTAAATTAAGTCTTATTTGGTAATATTTTTATCATTTTTTATGGTCTATTACCTTTTGCCAGCGCTTTACGCTGTTAGAAACAACAATAACATTCATATGATAACGTTATTGTTTTTTTGTAACAGTAACTGTACAGTCGTAATAATTATATGGTACCCCTACTCTATCTCCTACTCTGTCTACCTACAAATGCATACGCATTCCAGGTTGATCGGTTCAGTAGTTTGGGCATCAAAAGGTAACAAAGAAGCTTACTTTCGCGTTTATAATTAAAATATCTATAAAAATAACTGTCTATTCTTTATATATTCCTAGGAAAATGTCGAAAGATAAAGATGTTTGTTGAATGAAAATTGTCTAAGAATGAATCGGCCAAATAGAATCAAGCTATGTAAATGAGGTATTCCAGTTAGGGCACCTAGCACCTGCGAAAAATTTTGACAGGAGCCTTATGTCGAATAGATAAGGTGCCAGTAACTCAGGTGCCATTGTCAGCGGGTGCCCTAAGTGGAATACCTCATGTAAATAACTGCACAAAAGTAACTAAAAAAAACATAATCCAATTCATTGCAAATTTTTAACTCAAAAAAACTTGTGAACCGCGCATCAATAGCTACAAAACACGCATAATTGATAATTATTGAAATACTCTCATAAATTCATGCTATTAAAATTTTCTCACATGCTAATTTTGCACACGCAATCCTATTAGAACGAGTAAAGTTAATGATACTATACTTATTACTTAGTTTAGTCTGCACTATTCTTAATTACAGTAATTTTATGATACTCCGGTCGATAATGTTGACTTTTCAACCCGTTTGTATGACACTCAACAGGTTGGTTAGGTAGTGCTAAACACCATTATTTCTCAGTCATTTGAGCTAATTGACTAAGGCTGTAAACATTTTATTAAACCACTTATACCTGCAGCTTTGCCAAAGAGAATTCCGGTAATTAGTAAAAGTAGAGGTGTGATTAATATTATAGGGGTTTATTATGTATTTCGAATTCGTGTGCTCAAGAAGAGTTATGTTGGTCAGTGACCATATACAGGGTGTACGGGACATCGACGCATAAACGGATTCCATGGGGTCCAGGACATGATTCTATGTTGGAATTTTTCGTCGGTTTTTTCCTAATTTATAAATAAAAATTTGAGTTTATTTTGCTTTACACTGCCCATAATTGGTATTCTTACCTAACCCAATGAGATTTTTTTTTAAGTAATTAATTACTTTCACTAAGTAAACTACGTATTCGTTTGTGCGTCGATGTCCCTTACACCCTGTGTTTACAACCTTGAGAAATACCTCAAAATCACCATTACCGACATAAGTTTCAATTTCAGTTTTAAGTGACGATCATTGCAAATTCAGTTGTATGTAAGTATGTAGTTTTTAATATCCATAATGCCTCAACAGTACGCTGATAATAGAGCGAAAACATCAGTACCCCTAGCACGAGTTTTCACTATTTTACTTTACAGAATCTTTCCAGTATTTACAGCGTTTCTTGTATGAAAAAATAGAACAGCGCCTCTGCTGTGCGAAAAAGGAACAAATTTTTTCCCTTGAAAAGCAGAGACGTAAAGTAAACTAGAACTTTGACAATTTCAAATTGACAATTTCAAGGAAAAAAATAGTTCCTTTTTCGCACACCAGAGGCGCTGTTCCATTTTTTAATACAAGAAACGCTGTAAATACTGGAAAGTGAAATAGTGAAAATTCGTGCTAAGGATACCTACAGCTCGTTATAATGTTCTAGTAATTCTTATTACAACACTTCTTCATCAACTGTCTTTGCACACTCAAATACACAGCAATTATTAAGTAGAACCAATGGACTGCGTTACATTATGTGTACAGTCTATCACAAAAGTGGTTAAACGTTCTACGTCTATTTAGTAACACCCAGAAAAGTAGAATCGGGAACAAAATTGATATATTGCTTATTCATCTGCCTATGTCTTTTCCCAATTACGTTTTGTTTGGCTTCCAGACGAAACAGACGCAGCTGAATTCGGTATTTTACATGGAGCGAATAGCTATCCGAACTCATCTCATATCATCAGTTATTACTGTAGATTTTAAAATTTAACAGGTATTGGCAATACTTTTCAAGGAAGTTGCATCGACTCGTATTAAACCCGGTCTCAAAAAATGCCAACACAGCGACCAACCTTAACCTCCTTTAAGAATTATAACAAAAGAAGATCAAACAATACCAGCATCGTAAGCATTACGTACTCAACCACAGATGATAAAACTTTCATAGGACGTGCGTATTTTTTTCGCACACCGTATATTTCTCTGTGTCATTGGTGCGTTTACAAACATAGAAACTCACAAACACAAACGCAGACCCAAAGCAACTACTTGTAGATCACACAAATACTTGCTCGTAGGAGTTCAATCACTCAGCCACTGCGCTAACCGTGCCGTCACTTGTTTCTTTCGCAGAGACTACGCAGATGATGAGTAGGTACCTGTTGTTGGTGTTTTTAGCCTTAAATTCTTCGCTTCATGGCTTCGATTTAGATGATTTATTTTCACCATATACGCTAACACAATGCGCGTACCATTTAAGCGTGTGGCTCGCGGTCAAGCGTTAACCGTTGTGTACTCGACGGTACCTGCGCATACGCACACCGTGCACTTCCTACTAGGAACTCGCTCCTAATCCGTTACATGCGCGTGATTGACGAGAACGTCTCGCGTTAGGCACTTGTTACCATTTTGTAGAGTAATTACCAAGAATTTAAATGACGTTAAAAGGATCCGATGCGGCCCTAGTGACGTTGTTATGGGTATGAAGAAGGGTCGTGGGGTCTGTATTAGCAGGATACCGAAACCCTGAAATGCAAGGATACATGAAGAAACAGGGTAGTTTTAGTAAAATAGTGTTAGCATTCCTTTAAGCTCCACCTAGGACGAGTGCATGCAACGACGATATATTACTAGACTCCTAATAACAGGCGACCGATGTCTGTCAACACATTAGGCAAAAAAGTCTTATATTCGTCTAATTTCGACCACTCCTGTGAGCCGTAAACATACCTTGAGACAGGACAGACCTTGAGTTAGCCAATCACAACGCAGTACCCCATCCCCCTCGCTTATGTAGTACCTCAGCGAGTTGACAGAATAGTTTTTGTTCCTTAGATCGTGCATGCGGAGTCTAGTAATATATCGTCGTTGATTGCATGTGACTCTGTATAATTAGTTTAGTATAAAACCGATAGCCTTTAAAAGTAAATATATGTATCTGGATCCTTTACATTCATTGCCCATTCAAATCCCAAGGCAGGTGACCAAATGAAGGGTACCCTACTTTCGATTGTGTCTGACCTTCTGTATGAAGCTTTTAGTTTGGATAAAATCTGTGAACGGAATAACAATTGTTGATATTTTTCCCTCATATTATTTGTTTTTTTTTATTATTTTTGGATAACGTTATGTTCTGAATTTGAGGAAGAACTTATAAAAGCTACCTATCGTTATTTTATCTATTAAATTATGTCAAAAGTGTTTCAAAATCTGGGGCGCACTTTCAAATCGTTTCGTTAGGTTCAGCAACTTTCAACAGGTTTGACATTTTATCTTTTAATCATTTATGTCAATTTTGTACAAAAGTTACAAAAACTTTGTATCCTTTTACATATAATACACGGGCAGAGGAGTATAAAAGGCACTGTTACATTTTTTTGGAGAAGACCGCAGAAAGCGCAAGTCAGATCAACGTTATCGAAACACCTTTAACAACGAACGTAGAGTCCAACGATGTGGTTTCTTAAGCTGGGTATTGACTTATTAGTGTTGCATATAACGTAGTCAGATACGTTATCAAGTAAATAAATACGCACGTAGGCCAGCTGCGAACCGCTCGCTGTAAGCTAGTAAGAAACAAAAAGGCGGCTCGCAGTGTGCTCGGACGAGCCGTACCCACTTGCAAGTTGATACGTTACATTGCTGCACTGCTAAGTACCCAGCTTTATACAGAATAGCTTAATTGGACTGCGATAGCCTAGTTGGTAAGCGTCCCGAGTTATTATGCAACATGGCGCAGATTTAAGTCATTTGCAGTCGAATCGAAAGCTTTATGAAGAAATACATAGGTAATTAAAAAATGCGTCCTCTGACAGAAACAATTACAATGGACAATTTTGTCTTACACCATTTATCATACTTTGAAGGGATTGTATCTAAGCATAAAGCAAATTAAAATGAAAGTGATAGGCATAAAATTTTGACAAAAACGTTTTGCGTAACGCACTCATTAACGTTTTAAATAATTTATTAGGCTTCCTACGCATTTACTACAATGTTTGGACAATAACCTATATTTTTGCCAAGCCTATATCCATTCACCGCTGATTTAAGAAAATTGAGATATTTTTTATACCTATATTTTTTATTTGAATCGTAAATCTAAAACTGGCCTAATTAGTGATGCACTTTCTCAAGCTTTCGTTTAAGAATACAATAAACAAGATTTAAGTCTAAAATTCCAGTGCGTCACTCTATTTAATAGTATATTTTGCAACTAGTGAATAAAGAGCGGATTTAAAGCGAGGGCCATTATATGAATCAAGAGCAAGCGAAGGATTTTAATGACTGAATCACGACCGTAGGGAGTGATTCATGATGATTGAATCACGAGCGAAGCGAGTGATTTAAATCCTGATCGACGCGAGTGATTCAGGCCCTCGATTTAAATCCGTTTTATTCAAGAGTTGCAAACGATACTTTATACCATGACTACGAGAAAAAGAAAGATTTGAGCGATAAAAGATATTCAACGAAATAAAATAAAGTTTTTTTAATAAGTCTGCTCCACACACACGTGGGTGCGAAGTAGTCCAATCGCTCGGTCACTGCGCCAACAAGCTGACATTAAAATCGGAGCAATGATTTGAATTAAGAGTAATTTTCATATTAACAAGGTGGTTGTCCAGCATCGCGGTCGATGTCGAATGTACTAAAGGGTTCTAAATTCAAACACCAAAACAGTGCGTAAAAGACTACTTTTACGCACTGTTTTCCGTGAGTAAAAGTAGCTTTTTCGAGGGGGAATGGTATAATAGTTATTTGTTATACAAGAGTGCAAAGTTGATTTTTAACCGCGTGCTCAAATTTGATGACCGAGCAAGCGAATGATTCTAAAATTGAATCACGAGTGCAACGAGTGATTCAAAGTTAGAATCATGAGCGATAGCGAGGGAATCAAAAGAGCACAAGGTGAAAAATCTTTGCACTCGAGTGCAACACGTAACTTTTCATCCCACCTCAGCGAGGAAATGACTAAATGCAAAAACAAATAAAAACAGATGTAGGTACATTGTACAAACACAAGATAGGCTTTTATTTCAGTTTAGGTATTAACTAAGACATTATTATAGAACAGAATAATTTTTAAATTAAAACAAATAAAACTTAGGTAGTAGTTGAAAACTACTACCTCCCTTGGAGCGTAATCTACAAAATAATTGTAGATTACGCTCCAAGGGAGGCGTATTGAATTCCGAAGCGATACTAAGGATACTGGGGGTGAACCTCCATCCGTAGCGCAACGAGAAGGTTCAAGTGTTAACACCCGAAAGAAACGAGGGAATAAAGTTAAAAATCCTTAGTGAAGCGAGGGATTCAAGTTAGCCCAAGGCAACGCAGCCTTACATCCGAGGAGCGTACTCTGCTTTCCCACCTGTGTACCACATCAAATTTTAAAAATAGAATTTGTTTCCTCGACAACCTTCAAGTGGGCACCACAGCAAGCGATCAGCTGTTGCGGTCACCGGCCGCCATTACTGCTGCTACTCTTTTGTTCATACGATGTTCTAAATTCAAATTTACTTTATTCACTAGAGGATAAAAACGGCTTTTACTCACTTGAGGATAAAAACGGCTTTTACGGTCAGATATCGAAGAGCAAAAGTACCCTTTCCGAGATGGGGGGATGAAAAATATATTATTGTTATTTGTAGGTACATAATCTGTAATTCATATGATGTGCACACTATTTTATCTATTTATTACGAGTATACGTTTTTAGACTGACATGGCTGACATGACTCACATATTACAAATATTAGGGTTTAAATATCGGAAACTCAAAACAAATAACAAACATGTTAAATATCCCGTTTTAAACCCAAATATTTAACTATTTATTGTTAGCACAAACCGGAAATATATAATACAAACAATTATTCAAATTCATTCTACTTTTTTAACTGGTTAAACAAAGCTGAATCTTAAACCCTGGGATTTAGATACATAATTGTTATTTAACTTTGTTTTTTCCTTTGTATTTGCAAAACAACATTATCCAGAGTTCTAATTATATCTGCATAATGTTTTTGAAAAGCGACTCCGAGATTTAGGCTTAAAAACAAAACAACTAACTTTCGCATTTGTATCATTTTAGATTAAAACCAGAATTATATTTTAGAAAATTTTGCGAATCAAGCGATGCCAAATAATTATTTTTACTAGTTAGCCAATTATACGAATTCTTGTATTTTTACGAGCCTACCGAAAGTTGAAGAACCTGCATTCTATTCATAAAAAGCATGTTTTTTACTTTTATCCGATTTCTACAAAGCATAGAGAAACTAGAATTTCGCAAACAAAATAAGTTGTTTGTTTGCACCATAAAGTTCTAGATTACACTTCTTTTAACTATGCAACAGCTTGTAACGTGTCATCATTTCATTCCACATAGTGATTACAAGCCATTTCAACCTTACATCTATGATAATACGCAATTTGACTACCATTGATGGTGTGTCTATGGATTTTTCCCTCCATTTCCTAGCATTACGCCTCGCATTACACGTAATCTGTAACTGGTACACCGACGGGGAGATCCGACGGAAAGTATTAATTTCCGACGGTATAGAAAGCTGAGCTAAGACTCGATCGAACACTGGAATATAGATTATCCAAGATAACATCGTAAACGGATAAACAAACTCGACTAAATAACAGAAACCAAGATCGAATATTCGATATTAATCGTTGAAAGTCTCCAAATCGATGCAAGTACTTAACACTTCTATAACCAAATGATAGTGAAATTACTGGCCACAAAAAAAGTGCCATAATGATCTATTGTACGCCGAAAAGGAGGTTTAACTAAAATCTTGTTAGCGCGACCTTAGACCTTCACTTTCGCTGGCACTAAGCAAAAAAGAATAATAATAAAACTTCCGCATTGTCATTGCGAACTTGAAACAAAAATAAAGAAAGGCTGTATGAGTTGAATCCTTGACCGCAGTCCTGTCAGAATTTTGACAGTGACATTTGTAACAAGCGCAAAATGGCGCGCGTCTGTCGTTCTTTGAAGGAGAAATTGCTATAGTCTGGTTTAAACAAATGCAACAATGGTAGCTTTAGAAAGACGTAACAAGTTTTGACAACTGTTTTAATGTGCTTAACCTAAAATTTAAGTGTCATTTGACTGGTAACATTCTTGAGCAATGAGCTAGCTGCTAAAATTTACAAGTTCTGTAAGAGTAGGTCAAATACTTAACAATATTTTTGTACACGTACAAAAGTAAGCTTCCTCGAGTACTTCTTCGTAAACGCGAACGGTACCAAAGACAAAAGAATTGAGAGTAAGTTGATCTAGCGCCTGATGTAGTCTGGTAAAGAAAATCATTACCGGATTTTAGAAGATAACATACTCTTAAAAATGATTATATTAAAGGTCTATTCAGAATTTGTTTCATTCTGAACGTAGGTTCTCTTGGACATGACACTCTTATTGAGGAGGTTCCTCTCTCAGCACGCGTAGCATGGCGATTCTATCTCTATTCTACCAAGAAACGACAAAGCTCTTTCTATCCCACACGATATGTCTTCTGCCCGAGCATGGCGCGGCCTGTAGACTCGTGTTTCTATGAAGACAAGACATAAGATTTCTTTCCATAGCAACGGCGAATGACTGAACTGTGAATGAATTAAAACGTTTAGTTAACGAAAAAAACGTGTAAAATTCTCAAGCTTTCAATACAACTAAAATGATTTATTGGAATTAGACAAAATTATCCGTAATTCTAGAAATATGTGCATTCATTTGCAATAAAAAAACTTTTTGCACGTAAATCAAAGCGACAACAAAACGTAAAAAGTATCCAAAGCATAGACACACAGTATGGAAACGAGTCTTTCCTAGCCAAATGTCAAATAAAATTAACATACTTTCTAGAAACAGAGAAAAACAAGTGTAGAACATTATCTATGTGTTATAGGAGACAGTTATTTATCATATGAAAAATAATGATCATAATTATGATTACGGCAATTTTAGGCAGATAAGTTTGGGTCCATGCTGCATGTATATGAGTGATGACACGTAGATTCTTGCAAAAATGTTTTTGTCTAGTAATAAATATTGGAAAGATGACCTGTCTGCATTATTTCTCTAAAAGTTTCTCATTTTATATTTTTTCATGGAACTCGTATTAAAAAAAAGTTTGAAGCACTTTCCTTACAAGTTTCATTCAGCCTTTTTTATTCTATGAGTTGGGAGGACCCTTTCTTGTTTTTAAAACAAATTTAAGTCGATAAACATCAAGAATATTATAAAAAGAAACATTGTCTAGGTCTCATTTGATGTAGACAAGTTTCTCTTGTAGAGAAGAAATGTGTCTTCCCCCAAGTGTCAAAAGTAGAGAAAATATTGTCGGCATGCTCGACGTTGTAGACTTCTTTCTATCGTAGAGAAGAAACATTTCTTTTCTACGCGACAAACATCGCCGTGCTTAGGACGATAGAAATCTTTCTTCAATCTGTCAGTTTGTCGATTCTTCCGTCGATATAACTCGTTTCTACGGTGGTCATGCTACGCGTGCTGGTGCCCTGATCACTCACAGCTTAAACTCTATACCCGATGGTGGTAGCACAATTTCATTTTTTTATAGATTTTTATGTTTTTATTAATTTAAAGAATATTGTAAAACCTGACGATTGAAAATTGTAGTAAGATCAACGGAAAATGTGTATATCTTTTTCACTCAATTTTTACCAATACCTACTTACCTAACTTAAAAATTATGGCAAATAACCCATTTTAATTTCTAAAGACAGTAGGTAGTATTGGCCAAGTTAGTTTAATAACTTGAACTGTGCTTATAAGTACCAACTAACCAATCCCGTTACCAAATTCATCAAATAATGAGTCAACAAACCGCTTGAAATCAGACATTCTAAATAAAGATGGCTGCCCACGAGATGTGTATGCAAACGCTAATGCATATTAAACGCGATTTAATTTATAATTTGCAACACAGATGATGGCCGCCGTTCCCCTTAGCTGAGTGTAACAGCCACGGTGCGTTGAGCAAGACAGTGATGTATGGAATCTTTTCTAATTTCCGCAATGATTTGGATATTGATATATTATACGAGAGAATGTTTTCTTCATTCTTAGCATATAGATTGACATTTTTGGATCTTTGACAGTCGTAAAGATGTGATTACGAGTCGACTGAATCAAGCAAACACGAATCTGCACAAACATGATAAAAATGTTCACGCACACCTGGATACTTTTGTACGCGCACGTGTGAGCAGTGGACTTTACATTTGTGCGAGCACAATCATTTCTAAACTGAGTTCAGTGAAGATAAGAACAAATATTAGTGCCGGAGCACAAGACGCGTTGCGGCGCCGCACCGCAAAGATTTCGCCTCACAAATTATTGTCACGTGTGCCTGCCAGTAGGGCAAAATCTTTGCGGTGCGGTGCCGCAACGCGCCGTGTGCTCCGGCACTTACTCATACCCTTGCCGGTGGACATAGAGGTTAAACGTGATACCAACTTAGTACGCGCACGGCTGAAGTGCGCGAACAAAATGTGCGGCACGCTAATTGGTGGGTACCATTACATACGTACGGCTATACCGTGACCCAAAAGTCTAACATAACTAATGAACGACGGCACAAAATTGGGTTCCTAATTATATTTTGTTGTACCTATCAGGACATCATTTCATCTGCCTATCCGTTTCCCAACTATATTGGGGTCGGCTTCCAGTCAAACCAGATTCAGTTGTATATCAGTATTTTACGAATTATTCCCAATAGTCCCCTCTAGCCTTGACCTCCGGGGTGACAGCATTGTCTTCCCAGTTGTCACCACGGAGCGACTGCCTGTCGGACCTCCACAACCCAGTAACTATGGGCAATACCATACACCATGGTAAGACTGGTTGTCAGACTTTAGAGCTTCTGACTAACAGTAACGACTATCAAAGATCTACAAATGACAGCCGGGACCAACGGCTTGATGTGCTTTCCAAGACACGGAGGAAACTCGCTATGTCAGATGGTCACCCATCCACAGACCAACCTCGGCAAGCGCGGATGAACCCGGAAGATCGGCCTGTACGGCTGTAATTATTTAGCCACACGAGCTCCTCAGACATGGTAATAAAAAAATATAACTCGGAATTTTAAATGCGCGCGAATCCTGGGTGTGACGCTACTTCAAAATTAATTACAGTTGACTTAAGCTACTAGCTTAAGTAAATCCACGGCAGAAAGTTGTTAAATAAATATCTTACGAAAGACTTTGGTCGGTTGAATTTTAATGATGTTTACCACTACAGATGTTCGGTACTCCCAAATTAATAATGCTCTTCGCCATATGTCAAATCATGTGAAACAATTGAAAACAATTCGGGCGGTCGGCGGCTGTCGCCGGTCAGTCAAAGATCCGTCAGTCGTCTTTATACATTGGTGGTGACTGCACGTGTCCTCTCTGTGTGGAATTAGGCTGCTATTACGAAACACATAATTCTACTGAATTATGCATGAAGAAAATGCACTTAACCACTCTATATACATATCGTCTTCCGACGCTCGGAGAATACGACCGTTGTCGAACAGTGACGAAGATTTCTATGTTCATTATTAATTTTGGAGTACTGTACCTACTGTACCAAAATTGACGCGAGTACTTTGACATCCCAAAAACAAACTTGAAATATTTCTACAGCCTAAGCCACTGACTTAAGATGAG
The DNA here is from genome assembly GCA_028554685.1 of Agrotis ipsilon. Classification (NCBI taxonomy): domain Eukaryota; kingdom Metazoa; phylum Arthropoda; class Insecta; order Lepidoptera; family Noctuidae; genus Agrotis; species Agrotis ipsilon. The sequence goes on from CM052974.1 coordinate 14,666,650, forward strand.
TTTGGTCTTGGCTCTAGTATTAGGTCAAAGGTGACAGAGTCTACGATGGATGTCACACATGATCGAGTGATGCAAGATACACCTGACTGCCCATTCTAGGCAGTATGGGCAGTGTCCAAGTTTTTATGTGAATTCTGGAGTACACGCGGAGTGAACGTGTCAAATTCAATATGACACACAGCCTATTTATGTACTTTTTTTAGGTTTTATTTAATTTTTACCATGGATTTTCTTGCCAGTTCTTCTCCATGGAACTCACCAACCCGAACCGAGCACCTGTTGTCAACGTTTTATAAGTGCCCTCATGGGCCCATGTGAAATAAATATATTTGATTTTGATTTTTAAGGAAAAACAAGCCAAAAACCTTTATCAAAATTACGAATTGGCAAGAATTAGCAAATGTTATGGCGTATACGACAAAGATAAGCTTCTTTAAATCTACAGTTTAAAAATAACGGTGTTACATACAAATATGTAGTGCTCATCACAAAGTAAATAATACTATGTTCTAAGAGTGTTAAGTAGCAGCCTTTTAATTACTGTTAAAAGGTTGATGAACTCTAGGGAAAAACAAATAATTACGGTCGCTATACTGCCTTAAAAACATCGGCTTGATATTTCAACCAGACGATTATGATCTACACAGACAATTCTGACAGTTACCAGTCTCCACAACTCAGTAAATGGGTAATAACCCATTTGCTGGGTTGTGGAGGTTAGCTGAGGTCGCACCACGTAAAATACAGATATTTACCTGAATCCAGATCGACTGGAAGCCGATTCCAACATCGATAGTAGGTAGATTGATAGCATGTTGTGGATAATTGAGCTTTTGTGCGAAGATGGATGAAAGATGATAATAAAATTATGTTCTTGTAATTACGTTTTTATATTAATTTCTGTTTTTATATTCTTTAGAACATGTCTTTCATCGTGTATATTATGTCTTATCAAATAAATAAATTATTATGAAAAGGCTAAGTATGTTCACGATGATTACGATCTACACATTCAATTTGAAACCTCCTATCAACATAAAAGGCGATGAACGGTAGCTACAAACAGCATTTAGACTGTAATTATGGCTACGCTTAATCAATTACAGTCCGCAATTCAGATAAAAAACTAGCACGTCTAGAATTTATTTTTTAGTTAAATAAAACGCTGTAATTTGCTAGTGGTAAATGCATTTAGTTGCTGGAATTACTGGGTATTCATTAGACAGAACCTTTTAGAGTATTCAAGTTATTTTCAAGGAGAATTAAGGCGAGATTCTTTAAATAATTGCAAGGATTAACAACGAGGGGTCTGTGACACAGAGTAAATAGTAACTGGATCAATTAGATTTTGTAATGGTCTTTAAAAAGCTTTAAGTTTTATTTATTTAAACAGTTTTTATGGTTAACTGACATCAACTCTTCTTAAACCTTCACTAATTACAGCCTTGATGCATTAAAATTCATAATATTATAAGTACGAAAGTTGATGGGTATCAAACATGGATCTTCGAAGGATCTCGATCAAACTTGGCTTTATTTTTTTTCTCGTGGTACATTCACCAAATGAGTCCTCCCACAAACTTGTACTGACTAAAATCCACGGTAAACGTTCTCATACGGACTCATTTGATTATTTTACAACGACAAAAAAATATAAGAATCTGGTTGAAATTAAGATACTAGCTTATTATCGAATTTTTTCCGTAAAAATTTCCTGCCGGGCTCGCGGAACCTTTTGTAACCGTGACCCTGTAACACAAAGGGCACATAAAAGAACAGGATAGATTTTAGTCAGTAAGAGTCTGACAGTCCCTTCTGCTCTATCTAGTCTTGGAGGACCTGGCTCGAAGTCCTGTCTAAACTGAAGAAACAGGGTAGCTTTAGCTGAACTATGGATCGCTAGCCGGTGTGTAGTGGATTCGATCCCCACACGGACCATATATTCGTATGATCTGCAAGCAGGAACAACTACTTGCAGATCATACGAATATATGGTCCGTGTGGGTGTTTGTGTATGGGATTCGAGTTTCTATGTTTGCAAACTCACCCACGATACTTACAGGAAGAAATTCCTAGTTTGGAGCAACGTTTTTTTAAATAAAAATAAGAGTTGACTTCACCCAGGGCTCAGCCCTATGACGATTTCACCCCACCCAACAAATTAAAAAAAAAAACAACGCTTGTTACCAAAAGCCCGCTATTCATCACCAAATTAAAACTGAATCACACCTGTACTTTCCATTTCTTGGTACGTTATTTCGGTAATAATTTAACGGCATATGGTTGGCATGTGCGATGTGCGAGCATGGTAGACCATTGGCATGAAGTAGGCCATCGCATGCGTGTACCGAGATCATCTGAACAGTTATATCGATCAACCGGTACTGTATGACGTTATATACCTTTTATTATTTATGTTTTTCAAGATTTTAAGAGAAGTCTTTTAACATAACAACAGGAGACGCCGATGGCACTTAGAATTAACAATATTGTAAAAACTTTGTATTGTTTTTTGGTGTACAATAAAGAATATTCTACTAGCTTTTGCCCGCGACATCGTACACGCATAACGTTTTTTATCGTTCCTGTTTTAATTTCGGGATAAAAACTATCCTATGGCTATTCTCGGCTCTCACACTATCCTTGTACCAATCCAAATCGGTTCAATTTAATCGTGAAAAAGAGACAGACAGACAGAGTTACTTTCGCATTTGTAATTTTAGTAGGCAAGTTGGGATTTTTAGTTTTTTCAGGTGGTACCTTCAATTGCTCTTCATTACCTGTTTAGATAATCCCGCGAACCTGGCAGGCGCTTGACTCTATATGGGGACTTCGTTAGATTGCTGACAGCTCTTTGAGGAGCGCTTAGAACGCGACTCGGGCATAGTCCCGCGGTAATAGCCCCACAATGTCGCCCTGGCCGTCTCCGGCGGCGACTGGGCTGTGAGTAGGAACATGCTACTCTGCCACACTCATTACGCCTCCTCTTTCGCTAGATTCATACTGCAGAGTCACCCTGTTCCTTTATTTGTAGGTACTTTGCGATCCAGAGCCACAGTTTATGATAAGCTTTATGATAACCTGCGATGACCCTAAGGTCCTAGCAATAATAGTCTCAAATAAGGAAGACGCTGGATGCAGGTCGCTTCCAACCGGTATATGTGGAGATCTAAAGGGTAGGCCTATGTTCAGCAGTGGACGTCCTATGGCTGAGATGATTATGATAAATAAGGATATAAATAAATGGCAGCAAATGATTAGGTTCGACTTTCCCAGCATAAAGGGAAAAGGTAAGGTCAGAGTAGGTGCTACTTTATAGTCAATAATATTGACTCAATAATAACTTAACTATAACGAAGTCGTTTTATTTGCGAAGTTTAATACTGATTTAGATACACAAGTGACTTTTATGATGGATAAAGTTGTGTATAAAGCTATGCTATTTAACAGCTTACTGAATTAAATTTCTACTTCGACAGTCGGCTATTTAGTTTTACGAGACTTCACCAATATGCCTTAAAGTTTCACAAAATTAATGTTGATGCGTTGTAAGTTTTACAACTACACCAAACATGGAGATATATTCATTAAATGTACATTTGGTCGCGGAACTTCTCTCATTACCGCGACCCCGGAACATAAAGGGCTATTGAAAGACACCGTGGATTTTAGTCAGTAAAAGTCTGACAGTCCCTCCCGCCCTTCCCTGGGTGGGAGGACTCACTAGATGATTATGCCACGCTAAAAAAAAATACATTTTTTAAGGATATTATTTAAAGTGGCTTCTATTTCATAGCATTATTGTCCACTAAAAAACTACATTTTGTCCCAAAATTACTGCATCAGCCAAAGAATCAAATAAATTGGTTGATCAGAAAATGCGCACAAAATAGGCCAAGCCAATGCGTAGTTGACGGAGCCCCGCTATTCGGGGCTATTTCTATCTAACGTGTCAATTTCTGCGTGGTCTAGTCATTGGTCCAGTAAGACTTGAGAGGATCGCCATCCATAATGGCGTTCTTCTAAATACTAAATTGATGCTTCTCATGAACCAAGACCTGGCTTTTACTTTGACCAGAGGCTAAGTATTGGCATGCTATGCCATCTGGCTGTGTTGAGAAGTTTTTACTGTCATTATCTCCTTTGTTATCGAAGTCTAGTTCATATTCTGGGGTTTCTGGGTGCTAGCCGAGAAGTCTGGTTTTCTACCCGGTTGATTAAAATAGAGGCTCGCTCCTTATCACGTGGTTCATAAACATAACTTTATATTAGGTCCATGTCTGCCTTAAACTCGTCATTTTCAAGGCGTTTGTTAAAATCTCGTAAAGTATCGAACTAGTAAAGTACCGAAGAGAGCCAATAAACGACTTTCTCAATCGCACCCGACTTTCTCAGATGCCATAACTCTGACCTTGCGTTGAAACAATGTCTTACTATTAATTCCTTGACTGCGCACACGCACACAACAAAACCAAAAAACCACTAACTTTTACGTTTTTTTTTTAATGTTACTTGGGTTTGCTCTTGACCTTAGTCTAGGTCAGGAATGACTAAGACACGGTCAACGATGGAGCGAGCATACCTAGAAGAAGCTTGTTCACTCTAACTTTTAAGAGATTAGGGTTGTATCCGATAGGAAACACAGACATAATTATTATTATTGTCATCGACACCAAGTCACGATATGAAGATGAATGGTTATACAATGTCATAGCAATAACTCAAAAAAATTATAAATGTTAAAAGCACTACATAATTAAGGCTTATTATTTTCCGAGTGACTAATAACTTAAAAGTCGACTAAATGTTTGCAACAAATAAAATAACTTGCCAGCGTTTTAATATTGTCGCGACTATTATATTATTTAAGGTTCAAAATTAAGGGTGTTATAAAAACTAAAAACTAGCAGCTGCGTTTGGGTGGCAAATAAACTATACCAGTCAATTGAAATATTAGGCGAGGAGCTATATATAATGACTTGGCGACTAATAATGTTAGTAGGGTGGCAAAGATAATATATTACCAACTATTTCGTGCCGCCTAAAAACCCAGTTTCAGGCTTCGCTTTGCGGACAGCTCTAAATGTTAAAAGGAATACAATAAAAAGGAATAAGAGTTAATTATTAATATTTTTTTATTATAATTTCGTGAAAACGGCGGAAGATGCGATGGTTGGATGCAGTTTTTAAGAGCGAGCGAAGCGAGCTTGGGACTTGCTGGCACCCCGACTCGGACAATTTAGGTTAGAAGAGGAAGGCGGGGTCTGAAAGACCCCGCCATCCTCTTCGTGGTTTTTTTTTTAAACCACCCAGAAGTAGGAGCCCCGCGAAGCGGGGCTCCGTCGACCATTTCATAACCCAGTTAGAATTTGTTTCTTTTGAAAAACAAAGTAACAAACAAATAACAAATTGCAATTTATTCACCTATAATTTTGAAAATAAAAGCCGCAAAATATTATTTCTTCATGCCATTTTAGAGTTTATTTAAAGCTATTAAAAAGTCGCACAATATATGTATAATATAAGCTAGTTTATATTTATTCTTCGTACAAATAATTTTAAATAGAATCTGATTTGTATTATTTATGAATGCCTATTTTCTATTTTATTTTCATCATTAAGTTTTCGCTTAGATATTAATTCAGTTTCCAAAAGAATAACTCGATGCTAGTTTAATTTAAAACGGAGCTTATAACTGATATATTAATATGCTACCTTTTACTTATTACGATACCCCTTATTAGCTGCCAACCCATTATAAATGGTATCCATTCTATTATTTTTTACTAGCTGTGCCCGCGACTTCGTTCGCGTGGATGTCGGAATTGAACAATGTATTTTTTAGAACGAAGGGCTTAATTCAGGCCCCGTTTTTCATACAAACCCTGTATTTAAAATTTTCTTAGATTTATCAAGAATATTTGACACTTCTATTCCAGGTTTATGTAGGACTATTTTTCCTAATGCCCGTTCTATGCACTCCACTCCACTCAACTCCACTCCACTTCTCTCCGCCCCACTCCCCTCCGCTCCAGTCCATTCCAGTCCATTCCAGTCCATTCCAGTCCATTCCAGTCCATTCCAGTCCATTCCAGTCCATTCCAGTCCATTCCAGTCCATTCCAGTCCATTCCAGTCCATTCCAGTCCATTCCAGTCCATTCCAGTCCATTCCAGTCCATTCCAGTCCATTCCAGTCCATTCCAGTCCATTCCAGTCCATTCCAGTCCATTCCAGTCCATTCCAGTCCATTCCAGTCCATTCCAGTCCATTCCAGTCCATTCCAGTCCATTCCAGTCCATTCCAGTCCATTCCAGTCCATTCCAGTCCATTCCAGTCCATTCCAGTCCATTCCAGTCCATTCCAGTCCATTCCAGTCCATTCCAGTCCATTCCAGTCCATTCCAGTCCATTCCAGTCCATTCCAGTCCATTCCAGTCCATTCCAGTCCATTCCAGTCCATTCCAGTCCATTCCAGTCCATTCCAGTCCATTCCAGTCCATTCCAGTCCATTCCAGTCCATTCCAGTCCATTCCAGTCCATTCCAGTCCATTCCAGTCCATTCCAGTCCATTCCAGTCCATTCCAGTCCATTCCAGTCCATTCCAGTCCATTCCAGTCCATTCCAGTCCATTCCAGTCCATTCCAGTCCATTCCAGTCCATTCCAGTCCATTCCAGTCCATTCCAGTCCATTCCAGTCCATTCCAGTCCATTCCAGTCCATTCCAGTCCATTCCAGTCCATTCCAGTTATTTGAATAATGTAGTTTTTCTATTCGAAGTTACATAGATCGCGCGACTGACGTACGAAATCAATGTGTGAGACTGAGACCAAAGTGCACCCGTAATTTTACTTCTGAAACACTATAAATTCCAATATCTTTTGATAGACTGAACCGATTCCAATGAAACAAAAACTAAATTCCTCTCCAAGTTACGCTTAATCGTTGTATATAAAAGTTATCTACATTAATTTCGTACATTTTACGTGATACCTGGACAAATACACAGACAAACAGACAAACAGACAAACAGATAAACAGACAAACAGACAAACAGACAAAAATTCTAAAAATGCTAGAAATGGGTTCTATTGGTTGTCCTTTAATACCCTGGCTATATTTTTTGAGTTTTTTTTTAATGTACAAAAATAACTTTTCTACAGTTTTATTATATGTATAGATAACCTATTTTCATTTTACTTAGTTGCCGCATTAAATACATGCCCATAATTAATATAGTATATTGCCGTCCACTGTTGAACGCCAACAACCCACCCGGTCCTGGGCAGTCCGACAAAGAAATCCTGTGCCACTTCCAATACATCTCACGGAATCACTTTCCTGTTATTCCTGTTAGTCATTCATTCTTAATCTTAGCTTTCGATTACAGAATCTAAAGGTAAGATTAAGAAAAAAAGGTAAAGGTTATGTGGGTGCTATTGTGTTTTATTTCGTTACTTGGAAACTCTATTTATTGTAGGTTAAATTCATTGACTATTAATTGCCTATTACCAAAAAGTCCATAATCATAATCGCCCCACAAATAAATCCAAAAACTTTTAACTCTACGTCTGACCTACATATGACAAATCCGCAAGTCACCCTGAAAGTAGGGTACCCAACAAAAAGCATTCACTGTCGCTGCTTTTACTGTCAGTTATCATAATGAGCGTTTAATTTCACATCTACATTTAATTATTTATTTCGATTGAAGGTCTGGTACACGGTAGGTACGAACTCGATGTTTGAAATGAAATGATTGAAAGGCTGGGAGAAAAAAGGACATTCAAAACCAGATATCCAAATAGACTTACTAATACTAGAATAAAAACAGAACTATTATAGGCGAAGCTGTTATCCTATGTGTATTCAGATCTATAACAAGATTTCCAACCAAATTAAAGAACTTCCAATGGTTCGCTTCAAAAGGGCTTTACATTGGTGGTTAAAAATTTGCATGTCATTATGTTATTATTAAATATGTTAAGCTACAAATACTACCTACGATTTTAAGAACTTTTTGTAACCATATTTTACTGCAAATAAATCTTTGACTTTACTTTGACTTCCGTGGTGGGGAAATGTCAAATCGATCGCAGCGCGCGATGTGGCAGAGATTTGAAATAACTCGGGTCTCTAGGGAGTGACGTGTGTCAAGTTTCATATGCACCACAACCGTTTTTCAGCAAACCCAAAGTCCTGCGAGAGGAACCTTCTAACAATAAGCGCCGTGTCCAGAAGTACTGCCTTCTGAATAAAGCCCTTGATCCAGCTGCCTAACGAGAGCCTCCTTAGATGTTGGTCGAGACTCTTGGCAATTAAGCCATAGGCCGACACGACTATCGGCATAATGATCGCTGATACCACATCCCACATTTCGACAACCTCGCCAGCCAAATCTAGATACTTGATTTGCTTATCTTTTTCAGCTTTCACGAGGTTCTCGTCATGCGGGACGGCTATGTCAACAATCATGCGTCGCTTAGACCGATCCACCACCACTATATCAGGTCTATTGGTTACAACAGTCCTGTGAGTGATGATGGATTGATCCCAGTACAGTGTGATATTGACACTTTCCAGAACTGGGTACACATACACATACCTGTAATACGGCACTACCGATTCCACAAGACTGTATTTTAGAGCAAATTGCTGATGGATAATCCTGGCTGTAGATTAATTATTTTTATTTTATTGTTCTATGTTTCAACGAAAATCACCTATAGGTACATAAGTAATACATGAGTTATAAGATCGCCAATACTATTCCATTGTGTTTTTTACTAATGCAACGATAACTCATATTTCAAATGAAAAAAGTACAGATAAAACATTATGATTATAAGATTTAGAAACATGATTATTCTAGAATCCTTTTAAATTCTAATCTAGAACACTACATGTTTTAGAGTTAGATCGTTAGTTTTGTTGATAACCAAGTAACATCTGATTACTAACATTTTTTTATTAATTTTGGCGAAGGCCTCGCATTATCTTCCAGCTTTTATGTCGTACTATGATTATATCTTAACTGGCCTACTGATCTTGTGTTCGCAAGGGGGACTTATGACCTTGGGTCCTGGGTTTGATGTCAGGATTGGTTTTTGATACAAGTAGGTACATAAAATCTATCAATCTACTATGCTATGACTATAATACATCCCGCGCTGATTGCTAATCACCGCTGACATTGGCCGCCGAGGCTGAAATTCGGTTATAAGGAGCTCAACATAGTTCTATATCTTACTTACTTTTATTTAAAATGCTAATGAATGCATGGATGGTTTCTTACTCTTTCACAAGCCACTGAAAAGACTTGAAAACTCTCCTAAAAGTCTCAGACCAACAAAAAAAGAAAGACGGCGCTCCGCGAACATCATTAGTGAAGCCATGAAACCGTGCTCCTGCAAGTATACATACACGCTCACGCACACACCTACACTAAAACCATGCTCATCGCTCTTAGTACGTCACGAGTCGTCGTCAAGTAAATTTAGATTTAAAACATAGAATAGCCTTCCTGTGTAGTGAAAAGTTGCGAAAACATCAGCAAATCACATAAAAAGTAAAAAAAAGAAAATTAAACAAAGAAAAAATGTAACAAATGGCAACCCTTCGATACACACATAGATAAAAAGGTGGCTTCACTTTTGATGTTCGCGGCGCGCCGTCTTTCTTTTTTTGTTGGTCTGAGCCTAAAAGTACATTAAAACCAGATTCAAGTTGTGGTAACCATTAAAATAAGAAAATTGCGCAAATCAGTGAAGTAAGACAGGTTGTATGAAAGTGGACCTAACTTTGAATCTAGGCCGAGATTCGCAGGCAAACGTTACTGTTCCAAACACGTAGTGTTTTAGAATAACTTGGTAATGTGAAAATAACAATATCCAGTTTTTATTTAAACCAGTTGTTCTAGCCGTATATAATTTTGTGGCAAGCAACAATTTTTGATCTAACTGAAAAAATATCGCATTGAATTTATGCAATCCTAGTACTGTTTTTTTTTTATCGTGGTAAAATCATCAAATTTAATGAGTCCTCCCACCCTGGGCAGGGCAGAAGGGACTGTCAGACTTGTACTGACTAAATTCCACGGTGTCCTTCAATAGCCCTTTATGTTCCGGGGTCACGGTGATGGAAATAAGTCCCGCGACCCCGGCAGGCTTTGGCCTTCTGTGAGGCCCGGGCCCCTTATTTTGCTGACGCTCTTTGGGCGCCGTCGACCCATCCTAGTACTGCTTACTCCTTTTTTACATTTAATTAATCAATAGTCAGTGCAAGCTTAGATACCTACTCAATCTAGAATACGCCAAAAGGGTTATTGGACGCTTGATGAACTCTTACAATATGTGCGAATTAATCATTTTTACTAACATTTTTGTTTTTTGTAGGCGATCCGCACGATTTTGAGTTATTGGTGTGCGAATCGATACTGCAAAAGTAAAAGTGATAATATAATTATCTAACATTATTATCAAAAAAATACTTTCTGCCTGATTTGTTCAAAAACAAAACGGATTTGAGGTTTTGTATATCTTACAAAAACCACAAAATATGATAATTTCTTCTGACATCATATTCCTCATCATAAAATCAAACACGAAATGTTAAAACATAACATTTTACAAGAAAAAAAGAAAATTAACATTTATTAATATTGATAGAATCGTCTAATATATAGTAGTTAGCAAATCAGCATGTTTTATTATGAAATTGTCTATAGTTTAGGAAATAGATATAATTTGAATTATTCTATAGACGCAATCGATAAGATTCGACAGTGAAATCTTTACTTTCTAGTTACATTAACGTTGAAGAAATAAACTTTTTTTTTAGCGTGGTCAAATCATCAAATGACTCCTCCACCCAGGGCAAGGCAGGGGGGAGTATTAGACTTGTACTGACTAAAATCCACGTCGTCCTTCAAATAGCCCTTTACGGGTAATTTGATAAGTCCCACGACCCCGGCAGGCTTTGGCCCTCTAAAGGGGCCCAGTTATTTTGCTGACACTCTTTGAGGCGCTTTAAGACGTCATGACAGGCCCTCGAGCCAGAACTGTAAATTGGCTTACTAATTGTAAATTGTGGGTTCGATCCCACTAAGTTCCCGCCAAGTTTCCTAAATCACTACATAGTATAAAACAAAGTCGCTTTCTCTGTCCCTATGTCCCTTTGTATGCTTAAATCTTTAAAACTACGCAACGGATTTTGATGCGGTTTTTTTTAATAGATAGAGTGATTCAAGAGGAAGGTTTTTATGTATATAACATGCATAATATAATAGAGGTTGCACCCGTGCGGAGCCGGGGCGGGTCGCTAGTATAAAATAAACTACTTTTCACATTAAATAAGCTACCTAATACAAATTAATCAGTTACGAAATTAATAAGCCAATCTCGGGCCATATAGAAAGATCAATTTGACCATAAAACCAAATTATAATTAACACGTTCAATCAAAGAAATAATTTATTATTTATGAATTTATTTTCTAAATTGTAAACCTGTCTTCGTGTATACAGTCATCATTGTTAGTAAGAAATTATTTAACCAGTTGTTAATTATAGTATTGGTTATGTAATATATCAACTGGTGTAAAGAAAGTAAGTAAATAAAACAAAATGAATAAATTAATTTAAAATGAGCAATAAATTGTAGTGTACCTGGCTAAATATCATACGTTATTATTTGAAATATTGAAACCATAAGTAAAATCCAATTATTGAGGAGCTCGTGGCTAAATACTTACAGCCGCACAGGCCAATCTACCGGGTTAAGCTGCGCTTGCCGAGGTTGGTGTGTGGATGGGTGACCATCTGTCATAGCGAGTTTCCTCCGTGCCTCGGAAAGAAGTAAAGCCGTTGGTCCCGGCTGTCATTTGTAGATCTTTGACAGTCTTTACTGTTAGTCAGAAGCTCTAAAGTCTAACAACCCCAGTCTTACCATGGGATATCGTATTACCCAGTTACTGGGTTGTGGAGATCCAACAGGCATCCGCTTAATGTAAAATACTGATATCCAGATGAATCTGGTTTGACTGGAAGCCGACCCCAATATAGTTGGGAAAAAGGCTAGGCAGATGATGAGTAAAATCCAATTATTGCGAGCAGGCCTTGGACCTGCGACAATCTGATTCAGTACACCAGACGCCTTACTACCTGGGCCATCGCAGTCATGCTCGGAAACGTCGAATTTCTCATTTTTTTTTATATTATAATTTTCGTGGTGGTGATTGGATCAACAAATCATAAAGCCTCATGAAAAGTGATTACAGCAGCGTATGAAAAACAGTTTGTTACTGTTGGATAGGTTCATGGGAGTGCCTTATCAGGTAACCCCGAAACGTAAAGGGCTATTGAAGAACATCGTGGATTTTAGTCTGTACAAGTCTGGCAGTCCGTGTTACCCAGTCCTGGGACGGAGGACTCATTTGATAATTTTACAATGTAAAAAATGGTGTTTGGCTTTCTGTTTTTATGTTTTTCGTCCAATCATCGAAAATCCAGGGCGGATTGGACAGAAGGGACTGTCAGACTAAAAATTCATACTACTCCTTCAAGGCAATGTGTCTGAAATCAAAATCAAATAATTTATTTCAAGTAGGCCTGCTAGAGGCACTTTTTAATAGTCAAAGACAAAAAATAAAATAGGTAATATAAAATAGTTATGGTGCTACAGTCCCAGTCACAAGACATAAAAACGAGTGAAAGTACCGTAGGTGCTCATTCCAAGGCGAAGATCTCTATGGAGAAGAATGAGCAAGAAACTCCATGGACACTCTTTTTCAATAGCCAAAAAGCAAAAATATAACAGACTGTTTAAACAGTCCTGCTAAAAGTACAGTCCTGCCTTACCTCCCTAGTAATAAAGGCGCGATATTGTGTTCTTAAAATTAAGATGATGTCTGCATCCAGATTCTAGTAGCGTTACCGTACTCAATAACTTGTAAAAACTAGAGCAATTAGACACGGCACATATTTGTGAGCATTTGAGCAATAAATAAAGGGAAACTAGAAAACTGGTAACTTAATTTGGAGCACAACATTCATTTAGAAGTAATTGCATTATTTAGGAGATGAATTTCACTTCTAATTGAGCAAAGACTTAACTCTAACAGCACTTGAATAAAATTTGTAGGAAAGAAGAAAATATTCAAAAGAACATTTTAAGGAAAATAGTTTTCCAAATTGACAACCGACTTATGGTCGTCACTGTATTCAAACATCATCTGCCTGCGTTTCCCAACTATATTGAGGTCGGCTTCCAGTTAAGCCAGATACAGCTGAATATCAGTATTTTACATGAAGCGACTGCCTATCGGACTTATATGACTGGTTGTCAGACTTAAGAGCTTCGCACTAACAGCAAACAGTAACGACTGCTTTACGTGCTTTCCGAACCATGGTGGAAACTCGCTATTATGACAGATCCCCATCCACAGATCAACCTCGGCAACCGCGGCTTAACTCGGAAGATCAACCTGTGCGACTGTAATTATTTCGCCACGAGCTCCTGTCTGTATTCAAACAACAGACTGTTAAAAACAAATAGAAGAAAAAAACATCCGTCTGGACTATGTTGATTTTTCAAAATGAAGAAATTATTTAACAAAAAAAACCATAAATACAGACGAGTGTGTTGTATTTAATATTATGAATTTTAATCTTCCACTGTCCTCAATTTCTTCAATCAAACAGTAATTAAAATATCACAATTATTATTATTTATAGCGCCATTTAAAAATAAATTAAATAATTTCGGCCAAAAGCCGCATTCATAATTGTTATATAACTTATCATTGCGCCTATAATTTCCAAATGGTCAAACTGAAATGCGCTTATATGTGACCAAAATGCTCAGCGCAATGCGCATTCTAATGGGCTCCAAAGTTATGTTTTTTTTTTCTTTTATTCGAGTATACCTTTTTGTTATGTTAACTCCTCCAAAAAGATAAACATCTGTTGAAAAAGAATGCTTGTCTAAAAAACTTGTAACTGCAAAACGACCCTTATAACAACGTGAATGTGACGTGCCATTGACAGTATTTTTAGGCATGTGTTCAACAGATGTTTATCTACATATTATCTTGTAGTAAGAAGGTCAAACTTCTTTCTTTTCTGCTTATTAAGCAATTTTTTTCATTTCTCTTAATTCCACTAAGGAGAGGCCTTTGCCCAGCAGTGGGATGACACAGACTGACAGTAACAGGAAAATCATCAAATGAGGCCTCCCGCCCCGGGCAGGGCAGGAGGGACTGTCAGACTTGTACTGACTAAAATCCACGGTGTTCTTCAATAGCCCTTTATGTTCCGGGGTCACCGTGATGGTATAAGACCCGCGACACCGGCAGGTATTCCACTTATCGTCAGTTACGTTTAGTTAAAATGTAACATTGTCGCCTATGTAACATTTTAACTAATACAAAACCAGGCTTCAATCTTCTACGGAAAATGTCTATTGGAAAAACCCCGATTGATAACACTTTGCACGGCGAAGGAAATTAACCTAAGACTAAGAACGCAAGCGCATCACTAGCGCTTTCCACCCAAAGACTAACAAGCCAGTCATTCTTATAAATAAAATGTTATATAAAATTAAAAATGGCGGCTGCTCAGGGCACCCACGCGTGTATAATCATCTGGCAATTAGCACAAACTAAGTGGGCAGTAAAATAAATAATAAAGAGAGATCGTCTGCAACGACTACTGTTTAATTTTGAATAGTTTTTTGAAGTGCAAATAGATGTAGCGAAATACTGAATTGATTTTGACATGAATAAGGAAGTTAAACTTTCTTTTAGTTCATCCACTCGCCTGTTGGCCTAGTGGTTAGTGACCCTGACTGTTATGCCAGAGGTCGTGGGTTCGATTCCCACCCAGGACAAATATTTGTGTGATGAGCATGTTCATTTGTTCTGTGTCTGGGTGTAATTTATCTATAATATGTATGCATTATAAGTATGTTTACCAGTTGTCTAGTACCCATAACACAAGCTCTGCTTAGCTTGGGACTAGAAGGCGTTGTGTGATAGTTGTGGAATATTATTATTATACACTATCTATACTGTCGTAGGTGGTGAGGGAGCAGTGGTGGCCCGGTGGTATCGGCCCCGACTTACGAGTTGTAGGTCGTGGGTTCTATCCCTACCTAATTACACAAAGTAATGTACCTACATTACTTTGTGTAATTTATTTCATCACAACTGCTCTCAAAACGGTGAAGGAAAACATCGTGAGGAAACCGGCATATTCTAGAACCAAAAATTCGAAGACATGTGACATCTATCAACCCGTATTGGGCCCCCGTGGTTGATTCATGACCTACTCCCTCTCATAGAGAGAAGGCCTGTGTCCTAGTAGTGGGAACATTATTAGGCTGATGATGACAGTCGTGTGTCGCAGGACTGTCTTATCAGGTAACCGGGACCCTGAAACGTAAAGGGTTATTGAAGGATCACAGTGGATTTTAGTCAGTACAAGTCTGTCCAAAGAACCTGTACATATTGTATTTAAATCTTTAACTATCATGTAATTTCTACAGTCATGTCAAAATGGACCATAATTGTTGCCCTTCCATACAATTGTTTCTTTGGTCGTCCCGCTTATGGACTTTAAATGTGTTCTCCCATCCAGGGAAGGGCGGTGAGACTGTCTGACTCGTACTGACTAAAATCCACGGTGTCCTTCAATAGCCCTTTACGTTCCGGAGTCACGGTAATGAGATAAGTCCCGCGATCCCCGCTTTTGGACTTTGCAAAATAATAATTTACCTAGTGATTTTATCTATTAAAACATTCTTAAACCGACAATCTGGTAATGTACGAGCAATAAATAAATTAAAAGAAAGTGTTAACAGGAAAACTCAGCAAATAAATCCATATAATCTTCCTATTCAATGAATTCCTATATGAAATAAACGATTTATAATAAAAGAAAGTGAAGTCGGTCTACATTATAATCCATAATAAATGCCCGTAATAAAACGACAATAATATCATCATCATCATCTCAGCCATAGGACGTCCACTGCTGAACATAGGTCTTTAGATCTCCACATATACCGGTTGGAAGCGACCTGCATCCAGCGTCGCCCGGCGACCTTTATAAGGTCGTCTGTAAACCTTGTTGGTGGACGTCCTACGCTGCGCTTGCTAGTCCGTGGTCTCCACTCTAGCACTTTTCGACCCCATCGGCCATCTGCTCTGCGAGCAATATGGCCGCCCATTGCCACTTCAGCTTGCTATGCTATGCGGTGACTTTAGTTCGTCTACGAATCAACGTACAATAAAATGTTAATTATAAATTATTTTAAGCACATTTGGGCAAAGCGATCATAGTGCCGATAATGGCTTAATTATCAAGAACATCGACTTAGGCTATAGGCTTTCGTTAGGCGCCTGGATAAAAGACCTGTAATGGTATTCTCTAACAATAAATTGCGTGCAGCGCTGTCCCATAGTCGAAACTACAGTATAGTATTCAATAAGCTACTGACATGTCCCGACAACGAGCTCGTCGTAGCGCCATCAGCCTTCTTCTAGACTCGGCGCGTATTGTAAGGAGAGTAATGTTATATATTGTATATGTTTTATGGTTTCATGGCTTGTTCTAAAAAGATCTTTCTTTCTTTCTTAGTTTAGATTTATCTCCCATCCAGAGTCGAATAACATTGACACGGTAATGTTTTAAGTAATTATGAACTTATTTTTTTTTTAACTATCACGGTTTGCTTCTTACGAGATATCTTCCGTGATTAAAAACCTGAGTCGACCCGCGATCAGGCGCTTGCAACAGCGTCGAAATATCGGGAACTCAAACAAATATTTAATCACGGAAGATATCCCGTAAGTGACATTTTAAATTATGAACTTTTTTCGTGCAAACATTCTATTTCTATGTCTTTTAAAACGAATTAAGGAAAGTGATTAATACATACACCAAGTTTTATCAAGCAATCATTAGTCAATTTTAAGACCATTCAATTTGCTTATCACACTGTCAGCATCTGTCAAAATTGATTTGCAATTTAAATTGAAATTGCTAAAGCGATTTGATCTGCTAGTCATGGTGATAAACTTTAGATAACATAGTTAGTAGCAACTAATTTCGTTAATTTGATTAATTGCTGTGGTCATTTGCAAATGAAAGAAAGTTGCTTCAAGTAAAACCTGCATTCAAAATCAGTTATAAAGCTGATGACAAATTATGAGCAGTGACGACAATTGTTAAAATTTCTGCGTAAAATACGGATTTATCTTTTTGTCCATTTTCCAAGTTATCAAAGATTTCAATTTTACTAAACTTTCAAATAAGAGTCTCTATTGTTTGAAATAGGTATTTTAGTAGTGTCATAGATTCTAAATTATATACTAATATTATGTGTAATTATTATTTTTAAGACTATAATAGTCGAAAAAAAATAACCTTAAATCAAGTTTACCTATCCTACCTATAGAATATAGTACATTCCATATAAATCAAAGGATATGTAAATGTATTTTAAACTAGCGGCCCGTCCCGGCTTCGCACGGGTAGAGGACCCGGTCTAAAACCCGGTCCCGATGGTTACAAACATAACAAAAAAATAATTATTCGAATCGGTCAAGCCGTTTCCATGTTATGTCGTGACAACGGAAAACGGGTTTCATTTTTATATATATAGATAAAACTCATAAGTAGTCCAGAAAACATTCACTTAACTTTTTAACCAACTCACTATCCACGTTTTAAGTTAAGTAAAATTTAATCAAAACTCGTAAACCAGTTCTCTAATCAAAAAAGAAAATATCTCTCTAGTTTTGTATACAAAGGGTCCATATCTTTGGACATGACAGTAACAAAATAATATTTTAATAAGTAAATTAACGCTAGAATGATTTCAAAAGCTGTTCATCAATTGAATCAAATGTCAATTCATAGGCATAGAGAATCAAAGAGTAAGTCATATATTTTAATAGAGAGAAAATTGTCTATGATTTCTGAGTCATGGTCAATTAGTTATTGAACTTGGTGATGATGTATGAACATAAGTTAACAAAAGATATAATCAATGTCATCATCATAATCATCAGCCTATAGGAGCCTACAGCTCTTCAATCATACTCCAATCATTTCATTATGAAATTAATTAGTTATTGCACATCACATCAGTATCCCTAGCACAAGTTTCCACTATTTTACTTTCCAGTATTAACAGTGTTTTTAATCAACTAGGTGTAGCAAATTATATCTAGCAATAGCCTGACAAAATTTACACTAACAGTAGTCCTGTGGTTTAGATAAGTTTCGGAATGAAGTAACATGAACCGAAAATCTTCACCTAGGCACATTGAAGAATGGACTGCCAATAAGACCAGCATAAAATCTTCTCTTTAATCATTCGATGAAGATCGTGAGGGTTGAGTTTGAAACTCACGAGAATACCAGGCCATCACCCTCAGATGTAGACTTAAACCCCTTCGTACACAACGCGGCGCAAGTCTCCGATAACTTATGACTTTGGTATCCAGTCGACTATCGCAATACAAATCCATAGAGGATCAAACAAAGTCACGCGTCAATGGATACCAAAGTCGTGAGGTATCGGAAATGTGGGTCGCGTTGTCTCCGAAGGGCCTTAACAGGGTTAGCAGTTGCTTGGACTTCAGATCGTACATTTAACCAACTTGAACAGTCGTTGATAAACTAGAAACAATTGAATCCGGACTCGGGACTGTTTTAATTTAAAATGGGTTTGCTCTTGACCTCATCCTTGCCTTGAACCAAAGATAAGGCCAAAGATGGAGCAAGCTCACCCAAATAATCTGCAACTCTTGCGCATGAACGACGGAACGCAGTAAAATCGACAGGAGTGGTAGTCACAAGCCAAGTTCTATTGAGGCCAAGAGTGCAGGTTCAACATTTACCAAATAGTTGATCATTGGGTCGACTTAAGAGCGTTAGAAGTCAGGAAAGATACTCTAGAATACTTAAAATTCCCGTCATTAACGTCCGAAACACTAATTAAGAAATTAATTAGTATTGTAACAACATACTTCAGCGCTGGCCACAAGAGACCACTCTCTAGCTACCGCTTTCAATCTTCATGCACAATGAATTAAAGCAAACGTTACTATAATAAATATTTATCATCACTGACTACCCACAAATTGACACATACTACCATCATCACATACAACCTTATTTTTAACAGTGTAAGGTAGAAAGTCACTTACAAAGTAGCGATTATTTAGGTACCCGAGTAAATCACGAAGACTATGCCTTCGCAACTTTTACTTAAAACTTTCGAGTTATTGCTGTGTTAGAAAATTTGTTGAACAAAAGAGTAGCTAATAAACTATTATTCAGTTTTAAATGTACATAGTTTTATTATTACTAGTATTTCGTCTAGGAATTTTGATTTCTCGTTCGTTGCTTAGTTAATATACTTATGTATTGCTGTACAATTAAATAATACGTTATTTTTTGTGTTGAGATGTTTTCTTTGTTGTTATGGTAACCGCTGAGAGGCTGATGATGACTTCAAAAATTAACAAAATCGTAAAAAAAACAAGTTTATGGTTATTCGTTTCTTGGGTAAAAGTTAAAATCACGTAGAATCATACATAATACATCAATTTGCTCGTTCTTTAAACATGTAGTTGCATCACTATTTAACACAGAAAATAATTTGTTGATTGATTTTTGTCTTCTTTAGGATCGGTTCATATTTCTCCGTAAGCACTTAATTAATTCATAATATAAATAAAAATAAATAAACAAAACTTACCATAATTAAATCCAAAAGAATCACCTTGAAAAATCCAATCAGATTATAACAAATTCAAAACTTTTAAAACAAAAATAATTAGAGTGCACCACACATCACAGATTATAAAAGTTCAATTTACGCGCGCAAGAACCATAGACGTTTTTTTTTTTCGAATCGAGAAAGCGCGGCTGCGTGCGGCGTTCGAGCCGGCCAGTGGTCAACTGCCTTCCAGTACGTTTCGGCATTGCACATCCACGATTCTCATCTCAAAACAAGTGAAATTCGCTGTTTACTAAATAAAATCCTCATAAATTTTAGTTTTTCTTTTCATCTTCTAAATTCGCAATTGTTTTATCAAGGATTTTATAAGGATGCAAAGTGAGGAAAAACCTTTTTGGTATGGAAGACAATACGGCCATATTTTGTTGGAAAATCATACCCATGAAAAATTTATTTTGATTTTAGTTTAACCTTTTTTTCCAATTCCTTTTTTCTCAAATTCAAACTTAATAACTGCCTTTAATTATTACCAACAAACTAACAGACGTTCCAGGTGCCATACTCAAAACTTTCTCTCGACTATTTTGTCAATATTATTCATAATTACGGCCACAAAAAAACTTTCTTTGGTGTGATGTCTACTGACGTAATATGACATCAGTTATAGAGAGAAAATTTCTTCTATCTAATGACATTAAAGCGGGCAACCTTGAATAATAACTCAATGAATGGACGAGTGTGTAAAAGAGTCAGGTTTTAGAGAAGGCAAATGGACATTTTTTTTTTAATTGTTTGCTCTTGATTCTAGTCTAGTTCAGAAATTACATAGATGAATGTCTATGATTTAGTGAGCGTACCCAGGGCCGCGCCGACCCCTTGCAGCGCCTGTGTGCAAAACCTATGGAGCGCCTGTGTGCGAAACCTATGAAGCGCCTTTTATGTAGTTGTCTTTAAAATTTATTTCATAAATTCAATTTTTTTCATCAGTTTCTCGCCATCTACTTACTTATCAATACTCAAGTATTAAAATGTTGTAATTTGACAAAAGTAATTTCAATATAGGCACCATGGGCACCCGTCACCTCTACTGTCCAGGCGCCTGTGTGCGCCGCACACTTCGCACATAGGGGCGGCGCGGCCCTGACGGTAATAGAAATAAGTCCCGCGACCCCGGCAGGCTTTAGCCCTCTGAGAGGGGGCCCCTTTGCTGAGAGCTTTTTGGGGCGCGCGTGGAACACCGTCGACCCGGGCATGGTCCATGGACGGACAGCGAGTTGCCCTTTACTCGCTGTCCGCATGCCCGCGCCTACGGTGGCCGGAGATCGTCTTGCGACGTACGGCGCCGTGGACGTACACCACTGCGGTTGGGGCGGAGGGAGGACGCTGTCCTCTCTCTCTCGCGGCCCGCCGCCTCCTTCACGAGCATTACTGCCTCGCAGAAGGCGGCGACTCCCCCACCCCTAATATTTTAAATAATTTTCCTAATTTTGATTTCACGGATTTCCGCAACGTAACGACCAATTTTATAACTAATACAAGTATTTTTTTAACAGTAATTTGAAATCACATACGCAATACCCAGACACTCAGACCCGAAACAATAACTTGCAGGTCATACAATATTTGTTCCGTGCGGGAATCGAACCCGTGGCACGCAGCGCAACAGCCGATCCCTCGCTCAGCCACTGCGCCAACCGTGTTGGCTATATTATTATGGCTTGTATATTTTATAAATTATGACAGATTTATTGCTTTATTTATTTTATTTAAAACGCAGAAGGAACATCAGGGCTATTGTAGCATATTGTTTAAGAAATTACATAAAAAGAAACATACCCCCGCTTAAAGCATTTTTTTTTATCAGTTTTAACACCTTCATCAGTTCAAAACACTTCAATGATTCCCAAATCTTTGGAAGTAGACGTAGAACCGTAAATTTTTTACTAGTATTTTTAGTGTTTTTATCACGTATAATTATCGTCACGTCGTATCCAGATACTTTCTTTTATTTTCTTGTACACTAGTCACTACCAGTCTACCACGATTCGTGAAAACACTTTAAATGTGGTCCTTAGTATTGTCATTAGTGTTAGAAATTAAACTTATTTTTTTATATATAATTTGTAGCACGGGACGTTCATTCAATGCGCACCTAGCACCCACTTTGGATAAAATGTATCTAATTGTTTATACTTATTTTCTCGCTGGTTAAAATCGTGGACTTGGCAAGTCATCTGTCTCAGTTGCGTTAATATAAACTCATGATCTACGGCTCGGCTTTGTACTACATAGTCAGCTATTGGATTGGCTGCGGCGCTCCTTTTGATTTTAAAACGCAGACGCAGCGCTTGAAGTTTGTATAAACTCATACCCGAAATATAAACAGTGGGTCAATTCAAATAGTGCTTATGTCTCGGGAGACTTGTAGGTATCTACTTACTTTTATCGACACTGAGGTGAGGTATAATGTAACAAAAATGTTACTTGAAAAAATAATTTCATTAATTTGCTTTGGCATTTCATCCGGCGCCCCTAAAGCCCTGGCGCCTGTGTGCGCCGCACACATCGCACACAGGGGCGGCGCGGCCCTGAGCGTACCCAGAACAAGCCTGTTCACTCTAATTTTAAAAGATTCGGGTTGTTTACGTTCGGAAACACGATAGCGATTTTCATCTACAACTGCACCTAATGTAGGACTTGGATCATTTTAACCGCGGTAAAATCAGCAAATGCGTCCTCCCAACTAGGGCGGGCCAGAGGGAACTGTTAGAGTTGTACTGACTTGAATCCACAGTGATCTTTTTATAGCCCTTTAATGGCCCTCTAATCCCTGGGGTCGCGGTTACCTGATAAGACAGTCCGACCCCGGCAAGCTTTGGCCACCTAAGAAACCCCGCCAATTTTAAAGGACTTTGCTCTTGTTGTTTGTTTAGATTTATTTTTTAGCTTTACCTAGTTTTTAGTTGGCATATGTATTTATAATTTTCTACCTGCTACAATATCGTGTTATCTATTTACGGTCAGTTTCTTTTCTTTTATACTGTCCTTTCAGTCGTCAAATTAGTAATTTAATTACTTAAGCTAATTTACCCATGTTTATAATGCGGACAGCGAAGGAGTGGAACTCTTTGCCTGCGTCTGTGTTTCCGAACGCATACATCTCACATAAAAAAAAACAAGAGCTCCTAGAAAAACTTGGGGAGTCCTTGCCCAGCAGTGGGACAACATGGGCCAGACAAAAAATATAACTTTAAACAAAAAATATTTTCATTTCATGTTAAAACTTATCATGATTTTCAGTCTAATCTGTAATTTGCCTCTCTACCTTCATAGCTACACAGTCAATATAATTAATCGATATGACAGCAAAGTTATCGATATGCTTCTAATATAAATGAGAAAGCCGAGAGCCGTGTTCTCCTGAGACCATGAAAGTGCCTGCGACGGGGCCTTTATACTGAGCGTAGCAATACATCCATCCATGCAGCCATACTAATATCATGAACGGAAAAGTGGCTTTGTCTGTTTGTAACCTTTTTATTCTTAAACCACTGTTTGTTATGAAGACGGATATCAGAGAAGGACATGAATTGACAAAGATGCCAGAAATAATTTGAATTCTTTTTTTATTTTAATGTTATTTCCTAGGAGGTTTCATGATACTCAGGTAAGGAAGTGAATATGGGATTCTGGACAAAATCACTCTTTTGGTTAATTTTGATTAGGTACGTTTTTTTTTCAAAAAAGCTTTTTTCATCCCCCCATCTCGGAAAGGGTACTTTTGCTCTTCGATATCTGACCGTAAAAGCCCTTTTTATCCTCAAGTGAGTAAAAGCCGTTTTTATCCTCTAGTGAATAAAGTAAATTTGAATTTAGAACATCGTATGAACAAAAGAGTAGCAGCAGTAATGGCGGCCGATGACCGCAACAGCTGATCGCTTGCTGTGGTGCCCACTTGACGTTCGAAGGTTGTTCGAATTTTAAAAATAGTATTTGTTCCCTCGCCTTAGGTGGGAAAGCAGAGTACGCTCCTCGAGTGTAAGGTTGCGTTGCCTTGGGCTAACTTGAATCCCTCGCTTCACTAAGGATTTTTAACTTTATTCCCTCGTTTCTTTCGAGTATTAACACTTGAACCTCCTCGCTGCGCTACGGACGGAGGTTCACCCCCAGAATCCTTAGTATCGCTTCGGAATTCAATACCCTTGGAGCGTAATCTACAATTATTTTGTTAGGTAGTAGTAGTTTTCAACTACTACCTAAGTATTATTTGTTTTAATTTAAAAATTATTCTATTCTATACTGATGTCTTAGTTAATACCTAAACTGACATAAAAGCCTATCTTGTGTTTGTACAATGTACATCTGTTTTTATTTGTTCTTGCATTTAGTCATTTCCTCGCTGAGGTGGGATGAAAAGTTACGTGTTGCACTCGAGTGCAAAGATTTTTCACCTTGTGCTCTTTTGATTCCCTCGCTATCGCTCATGATTCTAATTTTGAATCACTCGTTGCACTCGTGATTTAATTTTAGAATCATTCGCTTGCTCGGTCATCAAAATTGAGCACGCGGTTAAAAATCAACTTTGCACTCTTGTATAACAAATAACTATTTCATTATAACACATCAACAAAGTTATAGACATCAATATGAATTATAATCCGAATGCTATTTGTTGTCTGTTTGTTTGATATATTTTCATATTTCAGGCTTGGCGCAGTGACTTGACTGCTGTGTACCGCGGGTTCGATCCCCGCACTGAACGATTATTTGCATGAACCAGACAAGAGAAATTCGTAGTGAGAAAAATATTTAAAAAAAAACAACCGCGGTACTGATTTTGATGAACTTTGTTACAAAGCTAAAGATTATCCTATAGGTCTTAATTAAATATAACAAACGTGAAACGTGTTATTTTTATTTCACGAATAAGTTACAGTAGAATAACGTAATAACACGGGCGAAGTCGCAGTCAAAAGCAAGTAAGTAATACTGGTACAGGCTATGTGTTTTACTTAGTAAGTTAGTACTGATACTTATGTTGAAGTGGTCTGAGAAAACGGCGCGGGTTACTTATGGTCACGGCTGAACTGTAATCGGTTAACTTGGTACATGGAGTGACTAGAAGATTTTTAATGTAAGTGATAAGATCGCCATTGTACCCGTAGATTAAAGAGTGTTGCTACAATTTTGGAGGCAAAGTCAAACTTTTAAAGACACCTTTTTTTTAAGTGATATAATCACCAAATGAGTCCTCCCACCTAGGGCAGGACGAATGGGACTGTAAGACTTGTACTGACTAACATCCTCGGTCTCCTTCAATAGCCCTTTACGTTCCGGGTCCAGATTGTGAACTTTAAAAATAAAGATAATTTTACACCCATATTAGCAAGGATGGTTTCATATAGAAAAGAATGGACAAGAAAATCTATAGCTACTCTTTTTAAAATATTTATGTTTTGTGAAATAAAGTTTACTCTATCATAATATCCCTCGCCTCGCTCAGGATTCAACAATTAGCTCCCTCGCTACGCTCAGCAGTCCTCCACACAGCAATGCACTACTTTAGCCCCTTGGTGCATAATCTGCATAGACCACACCAAAGTGGGCTACTTTCTCAACGTCAACATCATCCCTGCGGCTGTAGCCGTCATCTCGCCTGACTGGAAATGATATAAAGAGATAAATTTTCTGACAGTCACCGTTGCTGCAGAGGCGGACGCCATCATTCTCACGGTCGTGGCCGTAAGGTTTATTACAATTTATACTTCAGTATATTACCTACTTTTAATATGCATTTAACGCAATTGTAAGCAATTAGAGATTCATTGCGTTTATTTCCACGTAATTCCCGCGGCCCTGTGGATTTCCCCTTTTTTTGGAATGGAATCATCAAATGAGTCATATTATTGACTCAGACAGGAACATTAGACTCTTACTGACTAAAAAAATCTTACTTCGAAAAAATTGCGCTTCAAATTTTATACGAGAGCAATAAATGTTACTTTTTTGGCAATTTATTATTTTTGTCAAATATGAAAGAAAAAAATTGGGCTCGTCCGGGATTTGAACCCGGGACCTCTCGCACCCTAAGCGAAAATCATACCCCTAGACCAACGAGCCAGCTGACAGACGTGCTCAAATTGTGAAACAGATTAAATCTGGTTAGATAAGACCTAATAAAGATAGAAATTGGTAGCAATAAATTAACTTCAATGATAGTTTTAATCCCATGGATAACAAGCTGTGTTATTATCTTTTTTTATTTTTAAACGCATTTTTATATCTATCTTAATAATTTATGGTGTGGATCAATTCAGACTTAAGAAACTACAAAAATATTGGCGATTGTTGTCTGGCAATCAAAACGAAAAAAATCAATTAAAAAGTAAATAATATTACTGCTGACTTAAAGAACATCAAATCGCATCAATAAATTAAAAACATTTTCAATTTATTTATGCAGTAAACTCTATTCTACGAATTTCCTCTTGTTCGTACACGAACCAAAGTTACCGACATAGCCCAACGAATTAGCAAGTTGAAATGGTAGTAGGCAGGCCATATAGCACGTAGAACTGATGGCCGATGGGGCCGTAAGGTTCTCGAATGGAGACCACGCACCGGCAAGCGCAGCGTAGTAGGTCCACCCACTAGGTGGGCAGACGATCTTATGAAGACCACAGGATCACGCTTGATGCAGGTCGCTTACAACCGGTCCTACTGGAAGTCTAAAGGGGAGGTCTATGTTCAGCAGTGGACGTCTTACGGCTGATATTATGATGATGAAACTCTAATAGACAGTCGCCTGTGGAGCCGTATTGCCCATACATATAATTAGTCGCCTTAACATTGTTGTTCACAAGACTTGCGCAGACGCACACGTCTAGAGACGCAGACTTGAGATGACGTCGCGGAGTGACGGTCAGAAAGCGAGCCGCTATCACCACAAGTATCCGTTGCGATACCCGCGCACCGTGTCAAGAACATGCGCAAGAGTGAGTAGGCGCAGATACGATATATCACTCTGGTCGATAAATTGTTAAAATATTTTTTTATTGTTAGCAATCAAAGCAGATGCGACACTTTACATAACAGTGGCAACACTAATAAGTGAAAAAAAAAGATACTTTTTGATATTTGTGTTCCGTCCCTCAAAATAAAAAAACAAAACCCTTATTGGATCACTTTTTTGTTCGTCTGTCAAAACCCTTTTTCCCAAGAATTTAGATTTTAGTAGGCTGGATAGATTTAAGAAAAATATGTATTTGGATATTATTATACTTGTATAACAGAAAATTAATAGGGCAGAAAAGTTCTCGAGCGGCGCGACGTAGGCAGGCCTCCTACTAGGTGGACCGACAACATCGTGAGAGTCGCGGGCAACCGATGGATGCAAGTGACAAATTGTCGATCTGTATGGCGATCTAAAGAGGAGGTTGCCGGCTGACAATGACAATGACGGAAATAGGCAGAAAACTCCAATCCAAAACTCAACATCAACAATTCAACTACCGCGTCTGTTCCCACTAATCTTTGCCCCACTAACACACGCAAAAGGTACAGTTATAAATTACATATACCACCTATTTGCTTGTCGGTCGGCAAACAAGAGCGATTTGCTATCATAGAGACAGATGCCTGCAGTTATGATATGGTTTTAATGATTAATTGAATCCGTTTCTTGTATTAACTGATCTGGATATGAAAATGATTGAATGTTTATTGGTTGATGATTGATTGTTGCAATCGATTGGTTTAGTTTATGGTTTGGTGTCGTGTTGCCTAGAGAGTAAAGACGAAAAACAATAGGGTATTTTACTGCATAAATAAATTGTCAATCAATTTAATCCGTTATTATTATTATTGAAAAATAATGGACTCGTATTTTTTGTTTTTTTTTTCGTTGAATATTGCCAAAGATGACGCTTCCTAAATCGGGAGTCCCTTGTAACGTCATTACACTTGTAAAATAATAACGATCGAGTGACGTTTTGTGATTTTTAGAAGCGTTGTATCTTCGTCAATTTTTAGTTATATACGTGACAAAAGAAAAAATACGGATATAATATTTTTAATAATCTATATTTCGGACTAATATATATTTTTTTTAATTAAAAACCCTATTGCAAGGTGTTTTTCGAATTCTATAACAACTTAGTAGGTATAATAACAACTTAGTATTATGAAGCTATACTGTAATAACGTAATAATAATTTTGACCCTGCCCTAGAACTAGAATTTTTCAAACCGGAGCAATGCTTAGTTAGTGGCGCCTCTCCAGTAATATCAATTGTAAAAACCTTGATTTTTTTTTACTTGACATGGCAAATAGATTTTGTTTACTGTTGACTAATGATCTAGGCAGGAGTCAAATGTCGGGAAAGGATGATTAATGCCGCTTTTAACACTACATGCATCTAAGGCTAAGAATAATGCAATAACGAGCGAAGCGAACTCGAAAATTTTGCGTTTCTCCCCAAAATTTCAGATTTTTGAAAATATTTTTCTTTATGATACGAATGTTTTTTTTTTGAATCGCAAAACTATATTGAGGCACGATCGTTTTCGGAAAAAGATTGCAAGTATTCAATTTTCCAAAAAGGCTTCTTGTATGCTTGCCTTGTCCATATTTATTTAAACACCGCAAGAAAATTTGCATACCTCAAAGCAAATATGTCACTCGAACATTACACAGTACCGTATACCTCATGAGCCCGATAAGCTTGTTTAATAGTTACTGTTATGATCTTCATTTGCAAATCAAGCCTCCTTGGACATCGAGAGATCTCTTAACAGATTATTTTATCATTCTACCGGTTGGGTGACATACTATGTAGTCCTAAGCCACTGCGCTAACGCAGCTTATATTTTTGGGGTCCCCCCTTGTTCGAAATGACTCTAACGATTATTTAACTGATAAATCCGCTTGCCCTTGTTCGCGACCCCGGCAGGCTTTGGCCCTCTGAGAGGGGGCCCCGTCATTTTGCTGACAGCTCTTTGAGGCGCGCGTGGAACACGACGCGCCGTCGACCCGGGCATGGTCCATGGTCGGACAGCGAGTTGCCCTTTACTCGCTGTCCGCATGCCCGCGCCTACGGTGGCCGGAGATCGTCTTGCGACGTACGGCGCCGAGGGCGTACACCACTGCGGTTGGGGCGGAGGGAGGACGCTGTCCTCTCTCTCTCGCGGCCCGCCGCCTCCTTCACGAGCATTACTGCCTCGCAGAAGGCGGCGACCGCTTCCCACTCCGTCTCGCTCCGCAGCATGGCCGAAACCAATGCCGGGCGCGAGAGGTCTCCGCCGTCCTCCTGCCCTAGGTGGGGTTATAGGGACTGTCAGACTCTTACTCACTAAAATCCCCCGTGTTCCTTCGAATGCGTTTTACGTTCCGGGGCCACGGTATCTTGGGTAAAGAAGAATCCGCGACTCCAGCAGGCATTTGGCGCAAAACACGACGCGCCACCGACGCGGGCTTGGTCCTTCACGGGCGGCGAGCTACCCATTACCACGGTAATAATCATACAGTTCCCCAACTTCATAACAAACGGACGAAAAGCGCGCTATTACATACCGCCTCGTGCGGGGCGCGATCGGGGTTGCAGACCAGTCACGGCTTTTGTACCGCAGTTCGAGGCGACGGGTTTTCCTGTTTTTTGGTGTGTGGGTGTGAACGTAACCGCGGTGTGGACTCTAAAAAATCAGTTCGCGTCCAACTCTCATAAGACGAGTTGTTAATTAAGCTTTATATTAGACTGCGGATTTATTAACACTTTAAAAGTTAACAATAGCATTTCGATACGACTCAGTCGTGGCGTAAATATTTTTTCGGTCTCAAATACTTCTATAATATATCGACTTGTAAAAGCCCGATTGGTTTTTTAAACACAAACAGGATTTTTTACCTGAAATCTACCAATCAAACACAACACGCATTTTATTGAACCTTCCTCTTCATTATACAAAGTATTCATTATTATATTAAAAAAAGTATATTTACATTCCACTTGCAAAACTAATCGAAACAGAAAGTACGCAAAGGCAATGTTATCCTAATGTTGTAGAGGGTAGCTCTAACGCATTGTGTTTACGTACCGCGCGGCGGTAGGTATTTTAAACGTCTGGCGGCCCCGAGTTACGTACTGTTTGATTATTATACGTGCCATACTCACCGTCCGTAAACCCGCTCCACCGCTGTGCCTCTGCTGCGTTTGGGATCCACACGACAGGCTTCGCATATGGGCACAGAGGGCCCTAAGGCCACCGTGCATAAGGGACGAATTTCTGACCGATCCCAGGGTGAACGCCGAATAAACTGGTCGTCCCCCGGACGTATCGAAGAGGGACTCAGTCCACGGGCGCACGTGGAGGTTTCATGTCTTAGCACCCCGCGCTAGCGCGGCTTACAGTTCACTTCACGCAGCTTTTTGAGGGTACCGCCCGTACCCAAAAAGGAAGTCAAAATTAGGCCTTCAAAAGGCATTTTTGAACGTCGGCACCCCAACCGCGAACATTCACCTGTAATGTAACGTTACAGATTCGAGCATTTCATCGGTAAGGGAGAACAATCGAGCATCACAATGCGCACGTAGTTCGTAACCCACGCATTAGAAAAATATAGCCAAATCTGCGACATGTTTTGGCCCTCGGATGTTAATCAAAACCTATAGGATAAGTACTTCCCGTTAATATAAAAACGTGAGGCAAAAAAACAATATCTGACGAAGAAATTGAATCCAAAAACTCAGTCATTAATTCTCCAAGTGATTCATTCTTCGACGAGTTTCATTCAATGCCTGAACGCTTTTTTTATGGAAGTCGCCACTATTGATTCTGGCTTTCAGGAGTTTAAGTTCTCTTGTTACTAGTGTGACGAATATCTACAAACACCAAAACCATTATAACGCGGAGTAGGTCATCTCAACTGTCCACCACCATAAACCCGCCATATTTACCAAAAATCTTTGTAAAAGATCGCACTAATTGGCAATTAACACGTTAACAAGTGCCAAAAGTCAAGTATTTAGGTAAAACGAGCGATGGAAAGTAGGCGAAGTAATGTGTACATAATGTTTATGATGTAAATGCTTTAGTTCTTGCCCTGTTACGCTGACGGAAGGATTATGTAAAGTTATGGATATCCATGTATTTACTATGTTTGTTTTTTACTTGATTGCGTCGGCAAAAAGAGTTTGTGTATGATGTTGCGATAATATGTGGGGTAAGTACTTGGTGCATAATGATTTTGTATGACTGTTCTATAGCATATGTTTCCGGTAAGGAAGGCATAATTGTGTTTTCATATGAAAAGAAAGAGATGGACAGATGACCATTTAAGGTCGCCGGAAAACGCTGGATGCAGGTCGCTTCCAATATGTAGAGATCTAAAGGGGAGGCCTATGTTCAGCAGCGAAAGTCCTTTGGCTGACATGATGATGATGATGAAAAGAAATGTCATGTCTACAAAGCCACACTACACCATTGATGTGCTGTTCACTCTATCCCGTAGCAGAATGTTAGTGCAGCTACTTTATGAGAAATAGATTGTTGGTATAAATTTATTTTCTTACCTGCTCTGTCCTACTCTGGATATAAAGATGTCCCTCAACTTCTCGTAATACAAAATGCGTCCTTCCAATTTAAATTTATTCGCGTTCAACCTTTACAGAGATCGCATGGGTTTAGTTCGTATCACCAGATCAGATCGCCGGAACACATCGATTGCAAAGGCCTTTAAAATTCCTAAAATTAACAAACTACAATTATTAAAAACTACCTACATTCGTTTTTACTAACCGCGCAGGTAGGTGTAAAAAACTCTCTGGTCACAAATAAAGGTACCTTCATCTCGAGGTAGCTTAAATATCTCATTGCACTAAAGATTATTCTGACGCGATATAATTCACCCACAAAATCCTCACTGACGTTCGGGCTTTACTATACCCGTGACATAGATCATATTATTTGTAAAAATATCTACTAATATTGTATGTAGAAATATTCAATAACGCTAATAGGTGTGTGCACACAGAGCGAGCAGCCCCGCGAGGCATTCGCTGCGCGAGGAAACTGCTGCCTCGCGAAGCGGCATGCTCTGCGTGGACGCGCCTATTGCTTTCTCGACCGAGGCATGAAACATCTAGGTACCTAGTAGTGCCATCTATGAGCATATAATATATACTACAAGTAACGAAGATTTTTATACTTACCACTTTCTCTTTTCAGACAGCTTGGATGAAATGCAGTAACCGACTACTTGATAAATGTATAGTTTGACGGTAGATGGCGTTGCATGGATGTAAAAAGTATGAATTTCGATTTGGATATTATTGTTTGTCAATTACGCCATTTTCTTTTCGCTGCCACACACTAGTTTCTCCTGGGTCGTGCGTTTACAAACATTTGAACTCCCGAGACCCGGAACAAATATTTGATTCGCCCGGGAATAAATCCCGCGACAAACAGCGCAGCGGTCCTATTTTACAATCCGACTGTTTTTTGAACGATTATAGCAAAATCCATTGACCTGAAGTACTGAAAAAATATTTTGCCATGCCATGCCATGCATTGCCATGATTAAAACGGAAATAACTTCTCTCTACGTTCCGTAATTGTGTTTCTACCATTGACAAAACCCATATTACGCGTACTATGTAAAACTTCTATAACTCGTTTCGAGACTCACTAAGTACCATAATTATAAGAATTTTAAACGGGATATTTACCATGTATATTATTTCTTTGAAGCTTCCGATATTTTCGGCACGCGTTGAGCACCATGACCACGGATGAACTGAAGTTATTGCGGGTGCATGTTTATGTAGAATAAAACGGTCGTACCCTCTTTCTTGTTCACTTTTTTGCACTCGACACCACTATCATTGTCACATAACACGATTCGGCTCCCGATACCTTTAGCCTGGCCGCATACATTACTTTTCCTGATCTGGAATCCTGATCCATGAATCCTGATGACATTATTTGCCCGCGAACTTGTTCCCATATTATTGGGTTTTTGCGTAATTGAACCACTGGGTTCAGGCCCTCGATAGTTGAAACCCATCCACTTTTTATATTTGGTCACCTGGGTCGCTTCTCGTACCAATCTCGGTATGTAGTGACGTTCTGTAAAGATGACCTGGGGGGGTATTACAACGTCCTAAAACCAGGCTTGTTCCAGTGAGTGAAAGAGATGGCGCTAGACGACTTGCATAGCTCTGTCACCTTCACTCGCTGGAAAAAGCCTGGTTTTAAGACGTTGTAATACCCCCCTGAGGGTTCTGTAACTCGATCCAGTCGTTGGGTCCCAATTCCAATTGATTTTGAGCTATTGCCGACTTTTGAATATCGTTAAATATGTTTGTTTCCTTCTTTCTTTATTGCTCAAAAACAAATAAAAAGCAATGTTTATATTTTACAGACTACATTTAATTGAATAACTATAATAATAATTGAATACATCGTTGTCTGTTCGTTGAAAAAATCACCATACAATATAAACATGATTCATAGAATATTTTACGTGTATCTACAAGAATATTGTACAATTTTCAATCGTTTTGCATTGAGTTTCTTTTTTCGATAAAATATTTTTTTCTAATAATTATAATAACATAGATAACCGATTAACCGCCCAACCCCAGACTAAGGGTTGATACACATGGAGCTAGTAAATAAGCAAGTTATGAAACTAGTAACTTGGATTAGTAGACTGTATTTTAATGTCACAGGATAAAAACGTTACATTTTGTAAAATAAAAAGAATCAGCTAAACATGATTTTAACAGCCGTTTCGTTAATCACCGATTAGCTATTATCAAGTTTGTTTTTGTTGCTATTAAATTACAATTGTTGCTTTTTTTCTAGTGTGGCATTACTTTATAATACCTACACTTTTCAACTATATACAACATGTCCCAAAATTCAACGATAAGCCGGCACCAGAGGATGGACCTACTAATGACTACTCGAGAAAAAAATAAAATAAAAAAAAATACCTACTTTTTAAAAAAAAAATTTTTTGATAGTTTGGGCACATAGTAGAAGTGATTACTATTAACAACAACTTATGAAATTTGGTTCTTGATTAGAAAAAGTGTCATTATTTTTTTTTTTGTGGCTAGTTTTCCTAAAGTATTATACCATTTCAAAATCTGGTTAGTTGCGCCAATTTTTTAAAAAACTTGCCATAGTAGTGTCCATATTTTTTTTTTACACTACGATGAGTTAAAGTGTACTGAACGTTAAAATCTTTCAAAATTTTAGGGAAATATTTTTTTTGGTTGTTTTTTTGTATAAAACTACGAAAATTCTGTAATTTTCAAAGATCATGGTGAATAGTAGTACTACTTAGGTTGCCGATACAAACAAAAAAACTGAAATATTTGAAAAATTATGGTCATGGTAGTTAAAAGTGTCATAAGGGCTATACATTTTCGAAGAATTTCCATTTTTTTAAGTAATTTAAAAAAAAAGTAGAGGTATTTTTTTTTCTCGAGTGGTCATTAGTAGGTCCATCCTCTGGTGCCGGCTTATCGTTGAATTTTGGGACACGTTGTATATTTTACAATTTTACTATTTTACTCTGCTTTGTCAATTTAAAGTAGCTTATTTGTTAGCCTCATGTGAATCAAACCCTATAACGCCGATTCCATTAATAACTCCCATATGATAGGCAAGGCCTATCTTACAAAATAATAATTATAAAAAAAATAAACTAGGAATAATAATCTTTCATAATGGCACTCATAGCCTAAAATATTTGATGATGACATTTTTTATAATTATATTTTTTTGCAAAAATGTTTTCTTACTATTTACATATATTTTTTAATTACTATTATTTATTTTTATTTCTTATTAAGTAATCAGTTATTTCATTGGATGACGTTTTCTTAAGAAAATGCTTGTTATAAGCGCCAGTAGTTCGTAATAAATCGTACAGGTGGCGCTAATTCTTTCAAGTTTGACAATATATCTCATCATGTTAAAAGTTATGTTCATTGATATTTTTTATCTGGAAGTAAATATAATAATATTAAAATAAAATTCGTTGTTATTGTTTTAATTAACAAATGCTTGCAGCAAAGAAAATTTTGCGAAAATCACCAGTCGCTTAATGCTTACATTAAAAAAAAATAGCGTTATTTTTTTCCAAGTTACTTTTTAACCTTAGTTTTTGTTTACTCGAACCTCTTTGGAGTCAATTCTACTGATGAAAAAAAACAACGTTTTTTTCGTAGTTGGTCTTCGTAAAGAAAAGTATCCAATAATAGGTTTAAGGTGAACAAAAACTAAGTTATAATTGAGCATTTCAACTGATGTTTTCACCCTACCTATCCTATACATACCAGCTTACGATATTCCTTCTACTTGACTAATGTTTTAACTTTTGTACACACGTTATCTATCAAAAACTTGTTTTAAGGTACATTCAGTGCCTTTTCAGACATACAGATACGAAAAAACGGTTCCTAGCTTCGGTTTTTTAACCGGTAACCGTATAATATTAAAAGTTTTCGAAGTGCTAAGGATTGCAAAAATTACAAAGAGACCATTTTTTTAAAGATTATTTCTTACTTAAATACTTGTTTCAAGTATTTTTTTTTACACATGGAAGACATAATATTGAAAAAAAACATATCATTTACTCCAATTAATAAAGTGTTTGAAATGGAGTTACTACAAGTTTGACGCCGGTCACTTAAAACAGTTATCGTTAATCGTTGTTTAACGATATAGCTGTTTTAAGTGACAATATTGTTACTTTCGATTAAACCACATTTCTTCCACTTTTCTCGAGGACAATTAATTTAATAGATATTGAAAACTCTTTACTTACATTTAATTAAATCGGGACATAAAACAAAAACAAATCAATGAAAATAAAACTGTCGAGACATTATGAAATTACGACAAAAACACAAACAATAAACTGACTTATACATCTTAAACCGGAATACACACTAACTTAACCATTTTCTCTGATATTAAGGCACAATTAAATAGGTATATAAATGACTATATAGTGCTTATATACTAGATGCATACAATTATATCAAGAACACTTCTTGTAAGAAACTTCTCGTAGATAAGTCAAATTAATACATAAGTAAAAAAACAAAAATTCAAGTCGTAGCAAAATAATGGAGTTTCTTGTCCATTTTTCTCCATATTAAACTAATTTTGTGATAGTCGCATCTTCTTATAATTTGAACTGACAGTTTTAGGCACAGTAAGAAAGAATGCAGATGATTGCCTTGACTTTCAAGCTCGTTATAATAATGTCATTGTCATCTCGAAAACTGAATGGTTGAACATATCATAATAGTGATATTTTAATATTACATGGGCGGCACATGCTGTAAAAAAAAAAATACTTCAAAGTGCACATACATAACTCAAAGACCATTATAGACCCAACTTAAATGGACCGTATGATTTTCTAGCTTCTAATATGACAAGAGATTTCCAATGTCAGGCCACACAGTGTTTGTCCAAATGTCTACAGCAACAATGTCACGAACTCGTGACGATTTCCGTGTTATAATTATGTTTGATAGCTCACGTTTATATGTAGACTATTTGTAGTTACTATTATTTATATAGTAGCAAGGATATAAATTAAATAATGAAAAAAGTGAAATAAAAGAATAAGATCGCTGACATAACGAATTGTAGACTTACAATGACGCAATAATAATTCGATTAGTTTATTACAAAACGTGCACTTGACCGCTAAACATATTTGAATGAAATATACAAATGATATTAACAACATAACCTTTAAAATTTTACTTAAAACAATAAAATACGCGCGGTCTCGAACTAAGTAAAAACTCATGCAATCATTTTTCTAATGATTTTTCAACATCCGTGAATTAAAATCGATATTTAATTACTAGAAATAATTAAATTACAGTTTCTTAGGTACCCTGTTTAGCGTAGGTACGGATTTCTAAAGTAATTAATCGATAATCGGAAACAACTCGAGAACGTTCGTGACAAATCGATTAAATAGAACCTCGATTCGATTCTACGATCGTTCTGCCGTGTTCGCATTTTGAAATTTAGGTTATTATATTTTACGGCTTAGTACACATTGTTTTTTTACAAATGACATTGTTGTGTCCAATGCTATTTTTGTATAAAAAACGACAACTGTTCATCATCAGCATACTGTCATTCATAGCTCTGAGAATTGTCGTATTTTACACAAATTCAGCAATGGAATATGAGGCCCCTACAGCCTAATTTTTTAAGGATCAACCACATCTCAGTTCATCAATATCCATCTTTAAAAAAGTTACTGTCCCGTTACGTTACGTTAACCGTAGCTTAAATTCTCAAACTTCGTTTAACCGTGGTTAAACTTCCGTATACGTAACGTTACTTCACAAAGTCGTTAATCCCTTGTCATTTGAGTGCACAAGTTATTTGGTTGCGTTCGTTTAGATTCGTGATCGAGGTAAAATGTGTTGGCTCCGATGGTGCGCTGCTCTCATCAGCCGATAGATGGCGCCCTTTCAGCTGTGGCGTTGTGTTATCTGGAAAAGAAAATAAAAGAGTTTTAGATTTCTTATTGACATACAAGTATAAAACGCAATATTTTTTGTACATATAACTAAACAACGTTTATGGTTTTTTTTTACGTGGTAATATCATCAAATGAGTACACCCACCCCGGGCAGGGCGGGAGGGACTGTCAGACTTGTACTGACTAAAATCCACGGTGTCCTTCAATAGCCCTTTATGTTCCGGGGTCACGGTGATGGAATAAGTCTAGCGACCCCGGCAGGCTTTTGCCCTCTACCGTCTTTGGCCCGTCATTATGCTGACACTCTTTGAGGCGCGCGTGGAACACGACGCGTCGTCGACCCAGGCATGGTCCATGATCGGACAGCGAGTTACCCTTTACTCGCCGCCCGCATTCCCGCGCCTACGGTGGAACGTTTATGACTTGGAGCCACATTTTATTCATGGCGAAAACAGATATTTTTAGTACACAGTCAAACGCACACAAAACATTTAATCTGTGGATAGTAGATATTTGTAACAATACAAGAGTTGTGGGATAACGATTAATATTATTCTTTTAGCTAGCCCCACACTAGGAATACCTCGTGTGTAGTGGGCGCGCTTACAAACATAGAAACTCTCATACACAAACCAGACCCGGAACGACTGCTTGTAGGTCATACAAATATAATATTGGGGATGAGACGGTGTGAGCTAAAGTTTAAAAAGAGCTTTACGCTATAAATAAATATAGTTTAACCAATAGGTACCTAGTACGGTATTTTACTGCATAAATAAATTGAAAATCTATTTAGTCCGTCAGTAATAATATTAAAAAATAATGGACGCGTATTTTTTGTTTTTTTTTTTTAAACAATGAATATTGACAAAGATAAAACGCTTCCAAATTCGGGAGCGGGGGCTTGTGACGTCATTACGTTTGTAAAATTGTACCAGCTGAGTGACGTTTTGTGATTTTTCGAAGTGTTGTATCTTCGTCAATTTCGGTTTGTGTGACAAAAGAAAAAATACGAGTCTAATATTTTTTAATAATCTATATTTCGGCCTAATAAAAAAATTGAGTAAGATACCCTATTATTACTGAGATATTCATTAATATTCTAAACACGACGATCATGGATGTATTTAAAAAAACCAGTGATGGTTTATGGACTACCAAGAAACTGGTTTAAAATAGATAAAACAACTTAAAACCATAACCTTGAAGCTAATTTAATATTTGATCGGCTTTATATTTATATATACCTAATATTTGATTGGGTTACTTAGGTATGTACAAATATTGAGAAATAAACTAGTTTTTAAGTAGGTAATTGATAAAAATGAACTATATATAGTGGGACTATTTACTTAATTTCAGCTGTGAGCCTCGTAAAATTAAACTGAGGTCTGAGGTGAGGTCTCTCACCCAGGGCAAGGCAGGAGGGACTGTCAGACTTGTACTGACTAAATGCTATACCCTGCCTTTCTGCTAGTTTCGCAAGTGTCCTTACCTAGGCGCGTGTCTCTGTCGCATGACGTGCGGCAACTCCCGGCGCTCATCCTCGCCCAGCTGCAGGCCTGCCACCAGCTGCATGATCTCTCGCTCCTTCTTCAGTTCCTCGCGACCTGACTCCACCTGGAAAGCAGAAGTTCAGAGTTTAATACTGGAAGTCATTTAAGAACATACTTAATTGTTATTCAAATGTGGTTGTGCATCAGAAAAAATGATAGATGGCTTCGAATTGATAAATATGTTAGAGAGCGACTCTTAGATTTCCAACCATGCACTATTGAGATTGAAAACATCTTCTTAACGCGTGTTCGATTAATACATGGTCCGTGGAGCATGTCCTGCCTTTTTATAGGTACATCTTCCTCACCATCTATTAATAATTTACTTTCGTTGATATTTCTTAACAACATCAACAAGATTTCTGATTACCTGCTCAAAACTTTAGGTCCGTTTAAAACATTGAGCTATTACTACTACGTATAGACACGACACCAAGCATCACCACTATGTCCCATCCAGGATGAGTGCGCGCGCACAAGTTCATTCAATTGTTTGACAGCTCTGTGGCGTGCTCTAGGCGCGCGCTCTCATCCTGGGTGGGACACAGTGGTGATGCGTGGTGTCGTCTATATACGTAGTAGTAATAGCTCAATGGTTTCAGATAACATTTTCTTAAACATTACAACGACAGAACAAAAGAAAAGGCAGCGTAAAGACGACCCATTTTAACAAATGAAACGCGATTACATAAACTGACACAACAATAAAATATGTCACCTTTGGGCACCCTCGACCCAATACTCAATAACGATAACGTTCTCACAACGTAACTAGTTATAACCGTTGCGCAACGGTTACAGTAACTACGCAATACCGAACCGGGTATTATTTCCTTATGGTTGAACGTGGGATATTTTCGCTACACGCACGAACTTAAACGAATAAAGCGATTTTGAATCAAGAACAGAATGATTTCGAAAATTGACCGTTTTACCCAATTGTGAGCGTTTGTAGGAGATTGGGTAAAAGTGTTTTGGTTAATGCAAACAATTCAATTGTTTTGCATTTAGCGTATTTATTCTTAGTTGAAAACCAGCGTCAGGCACCCTGTAGCTCATGGGTTCATGGCACAGCCATGAGGCACATGGTACCTTCTTTGTGTTCTTCTTTTTTCCATTTAATTATATTCTCGTGATAAAATAGTGCGAAAGAAGTTCCCGTAATCTTTTTTAAATGTATCACAAGTGGAAATTACTACTAATGAATGATTATTTTTCACAGGTCGTGAACCGGTGCATATCTCCAAGTAAGCTATGAAAAAAAAACAAAATGGCCGTATTTTATAGCTTGAACCATCCATTTCTACTTTCAGTTGTCACAAACCAAAATACTCTCTAAAGAAAAAAGAAAATACATAGTAAGTTCTGTGACAGTTCTCATTAACAGAAGACAATACAGCATTATGAAAAACTACACTGACGATTTATTTTATCTACTTTGTCAGATTATTTACAACTTGAAATGTCTACGCGATAAATTATCACTTAAAAGAATGTAGACAATGTCTCGACACGTACGATTTACAAGTTAGCAACAATGATGCAATAAATCAACAGATAGAAAGGTTTGATTTACAATAATTGTTTGAAAAGTGTTAAACTTCATTATTTTCTGACGCTACAATGTAGTGATCATTGTCAAGGCAAGTTTATTTGATAGATTTTCACGCGATGCGATATGCAACGTTTACGCTATTATTAAGAATTCATGAGACATACATAAACAGTAGAAAAACGTGCTGCAAAAACGATATTATGATGACATACAGAATGTATAATGTCTTAAAATAATACAATGTAAAGCAGTGAAAAGGAATCCAGTAACTTATCCGCATGTTGCCCGAAAGACTAGCAGCATTGCCAAAGGCATTCATCATCAGCCTATAATGGAACATCAACCTCTGTAAGAGGGAGTGGGCCGTAAGCCCGTAATCATAATCTACCATGCAGGCTCAGTGCGGTTTGGTAGACATTACATGTCTTCAAATTTTTCGTTTAGGACGTGCTGGTTTCCACACGATGTATTCTTTCAGCGTTTTGAGACCTTTTTTTTAACGTGGCAGAATCTTCCAATCAGTTCTTCAACCCTTGTTGGCAAGCGACTATCAGACTCGTACTGGATCATATCAACGGTGTTCCTACAATAGTCCTTTACGTTACAAGGTCATGGTAATCAGTACCCTTAACACGAGTTTTCAGTAAATGAGACGTAAAGTAAACTGGAACTTTTACACTTTCAAATTGACAATTTTCAAGGAAAAAATTAGTTCCTTATTCGCACACCAGAGGCGCTGTTCCATTTTTTCCTTGAAAATTGTCAATTTGAAAGTGTCAAAGTTCCAGTTTACTTTAAGTCTCATTTACTGAAAACTCGTGCTAAGGGTACGTACTGATCGGGCACGCCGCAATAGCGGCGATAAGACCCCTCTTTGAGGAGTGGCTGGAGAGACGTCACGGCGTCCTAACCTTCCGCTTGACGCAGGTCCTCACCGGACACGGATGTTTCGGGAGGTACCTGTGTCTTATGAGAAAGGAGGAAACGCCTGGGTGTCACCACTGCGTAGATCGCCCGGAAGACACAGTCGAGCATACGGTGCAGGATTGCCCCGCTTGGGCGGAGCACCGACGTGTCCTCACGGCGGCGATAGGCGGAGACCTCTCGCGCCCAGCACTGGTCGCGGCCATGCTGCGGGGCGAGACGGAGTGGGAAGCGGTCGCCTCCTTCTGCGAAGCAGTCATGCTCGCGAAGGAGGAGGCGGGCCGCGTGAGAGAGAGGACAAGGTCCTCCCTCCGCCCCACCCGCGGTGGTGGACGCCCACGGCGTCGGACGTCGCAAGACGATCTCCGGCCACCGTAGGCGCGGGCATGCGGGCGGCGAGTAAAGGGCAACTCGCCGCCCGACCATGGACCATGCCCGGGTCGACGGCGCGTCGTGTTCCACGCGCGCCTCAAAGAGCGTCAGCGTAATGACGAGGCCCTCTCTCAGAGGGCTAAAGCCTGCCGGGGTCGCGGGTCT
Source organism: Agrotis ipsilon (assembly GCA_028554685.1). NCBI lineage: Eukaryota > Metazoa > Arthropoda > Insecta > Lepidoptera > Noctuidae > Agrotis > Agrotis ipsilon. Next base: position 14,708,503 of record CM052974.1, read on the forward strand.
TACCTATACCATCACCGTGACCCCGGAACATAAAGGGCTATTGAAGGACACCGTGGATTTTAGTCAGTACAAGTCTGACAGTACCTCTCGCCCTGCCCGCGGTGGGAGGTCTCATTTGATGATTTTACCACGTAAAAGGGTACGTACTGATAAGGCAGTCCTGAGACCCCGACAGATAGTCTTTCAGTTAGAGTATTGAAAAATAATGGACACGTATTTTTTTTTTGTTTTATAAATCGATGTATATTGACAAAGGTAAAACGCTTCGAAATACGGGGCCGGAACTTGTGACGTCATATCGCCTGTAGAACTCTACCGACCGAGTATACAGGGTGAATTTTTCAACTGGGCGTGGATGGCTATTTTCGAAACTATGAGGAATTTCGAAAAACGTTGAAAGGAGTCTCGAGGCCGATTTTGACCAAAACTAAAACTGCATCATTGCATTTTTGAAAAATCTAAAATCCTGGCCAGGAATCGAACCCGCTGATTTTGAAAAAAAATCACACCCTGTATTATTACACCGTTCGATAGTGTTGCTATTACGTTCACCATTGACATTACTGCGCACGCAATTTCAAAGTCATTTTCGAAGTGCAAACTGCGAAGGAAGTGCGTAGTTCCCACGGTCGGCTTGTAAACTTGATACTATGGCCAGTGACATTTGAAATATATCGAGAGATGTGGGTGTCGGTTTGAATATTTTTTATGTGTGAAAAATACGGGCTTGGGCGAGTTGCGAACACCAGACCGTTATAGTTACAAAACATATAAACCAAATATAGGATGATGTTTAATGTTACAAGTTACATAATTGACAGCTGTGCTACAAGTTATAGTTAGGTTACCTTCCTCATCGGATAGATTCGAGAAACGATGTTCGTTACCGTACCAAATCATCCCGATTTTGTGCCTTTTAGATTTTTTTTCTCTCCTTTGATATTTTTCTCATAATTTTACCAGTCTTCATTTTATGCTGAGACCTCTCGGTGTCTCGAAATGAATCGTCGATCACTGCTTGGATTCATTATGGGTTGTAAGAGGAGGAATTATAATTCCTACACTGGTAGCAGACGCTCCCCAACCTAGCTATAATATGATATGCACACACAAGCTGTGCTACTGGCTGGGATTCTATTACGGCCAAGTTTCTGAAATTAGCTAGACCCATTATCGTCCCCCATCTGACAAAACTTATTGAGATCTGCATTACTCAGGGTGTTTTTCCCAAAGTGTTCAAAAAGTCCCTTATTACCCCTATCTACAAGGGGGGGGAAAAGGACGATGTTGGCAAGTACAGGCCAATCTCAGTTCTAACGACTTTATCAAAAATATTAGAGAAAGTATTAAACAAAAGGCTCACAAACTTTCTGCAACACAATGGGACACTGTCTGAAGCCCAGTTTGGCTTTAGACCAGGGAAAAGCACAGAAGATGCCATAAGTGAATTGATAGATCACGTCACACTTAAATTAGACCAAAAGCAAAAATGCGTCGGCATATTCCTTGACCTGGCCAAAGCCTTTGACACCGTCATGATTCCTCTTCTTGTAGACAAGCTAGACAAAATCGGTGTTCGAGGTAACGCTCTAAAAATCATCAAGGATTTTCTTTGTGACCGCACGCAAAGAGTGAAGATAAAAGAATATGTTAGCTCTGATGCCGGTGTTAAATATGGCGTCCCTCAAGGTAGTATTCTTGGCCCAAGCCTCTTCTTGATTTACATTAATGACCTATGCCAGCAGTCATTTATCAATGGTAAGATCTTTACTTACGCTGACGACACGGCATTGGTATTTCATGGAGAACGAAATTGGGACGAGGTACGGCAAAGCGCTGAACTGGGATTGCATAAAGTGAGCCATTGGTTAAGAGCAAACCGACTAACTTTAAACCTCTCCAAGTCAACATTTCTCCAATTCTCCTTTGCTAAAATCAAACCTCAGAATTTGAGTATTAGACTACATGAATGTAATCTCGATTCTACAGAGACATGTTCATGCACAGCTATCGCTAGGTCTACACATATGAAATACCTTGGTGTTATTGTGGACGAGAGTCTTAGCTGGCGGCAGCACATAGACCTCACTGCAACACGTGTTAGGAAACTAATTTGGGTTTTTAAAAAACTTAGGCACGTGGCGGACTTCGAACTACTTCGCACTGTGTACTATGCGCTTGTGCAGTCAGTCTTGGGATATTGTGTTACTATATGGGGTGGTGGATGCAAGACCTATATGATTCACCTGGAAAGAGCCCAAAGATCTCTACTTAAGGTCATGACTTTCCGGCCCTTTAGATTTCCCACAAAAGACCTATACGAGAAGTGTGAAATACTTACGGTTAGACAGAATTATATTCTCCAAATTGTTAACAAGCAACATAGTAATACTCCCTATAATATACAAAATAATAAGAAACGCACCATTACGAATGTCTGCCTACCCCTGCGCTGTCACACAGCATCAGCCAGAAGACAACGGGTATATCTCTCCGCTTTTCTGTACAATAAGTTGACCAAAACCTTGAACATAAATCCCCTTACGACACGTGAAACAATAAAGACGGTAAAAACTTGGCTACTGACACAGGACTACAACGCAACTGAAAACTTACTGCAATCAAACTAAAAATAAACAATAAGTACAAAACTATAAGATCACAAAACATTGGTAATCACACACGCACACACACACACACACACACCCAAAACACGCACACAAACACACTCCACCATTTTTAAGTTTATTTCATTAATTTTTAATTTGATTTTTATTACTTTATTTCTTTTATTTAATAATTATTTCAATTTTAAAACTTTGTACTCGACCTATGTTAATTTAGTCTATAGAAAACATTATTATTGAGGACTTGTATCGATGAATTAAATAATATAATTTGAATTGTTAAATTAAATTAAACATAATATCATGCTTGCTGTATATATGTAAAAACTATAACATAAATGGAAGAAGTCACTGGCTCCTGAAACACAGGTACTCTAACCTAGCTCTGGAGCCAGGGCCTCAATATTATTTGTGAAATTTTATATGCCAATAAAGAATTTATTTATTTATTTATTATAGCTACCTTTCTATCATCGATATTCAATTTTATTACAATAACAGAAGGACCTTAGGACCTTCGTCCTATCGTAGAAAAATGAGAAAGACTGGGGTAGGTTCATATTTTGGCGCCTGTGCTTTTTTTTTTTTTTTTAGGTGGTAAAATCATCAAATGAGTCCTCCCGCCCTGGGTGGGGCGGAAGGGACTGTCAGACTCTTACTGACTAAAATCCACCCGTGTTCCTTCGGATGCCCTGTACGTTCCGGGGCCGCGGTAACCTGGGTTAAGAAAAAACCCGCGACCCCAGCAGGCATTTGGCGCGAAACACGACGCGCCACCAACCCGGGCTTGGTCCTCGGTCGGACGGCGAGCCACCCATTACTCACCGTCCGCAAGCCCGCTCTGCCGCTGTGCCCTCTGCTGATCAGAGGGACACGCGTTGGAGCGTCCACACGACAGGCTATTCGCATACGGGCAAAGACTCCTTAGGCACACAGAGCCTAAAGAAGAGTTTTTACCCGCATCCCAGGGTGCACAGACCCGAAAAACTGGTCTTCCCCCCGGACGTATCCGAGAGGGAACTCCAGTCCACGGGCGCACGTGGAGGTTTCCTGCCTTAGCACCCCTTGGCGCCTGTGCTTGGGAAAGATTTCGGTTACTACGAAATTGCAAAAACTGGTCAAAATTCTAACATACTCGTAAATGTTGTTACGTCGACAACGCTTCTAATTTTGCTCTCTATCTAAATAAAAACGAAACTAGGCGATAATCACTGCGCTATGAATCTGCATAATAAGCAAAGCTATTTGCATAGTTTTAGCACAATCATTTCCTTATGCTTTCTTTACTAACAAAGCGAAAAGTGGTTAATGTAACCACAAAGTGGTATTCACATTGTGTAACATAATAATCTAAAGAATGATCTTTTAATTTTTGACTGGAAATGCATTCAACATTTCAGCTGTAACCCAGTTATAATGGTATTGTCAGAAAATTAAAAAAAATCTGACAGTACCAGTCTTACTATGTGTCCATTTAGTTCTTGTCAAGTAATTAAAAAAAAAAATGATAAGAATTAAATGAACTCATAACATGGTAAAAATATCAGCGAATAAGGTAGGACAGTTTGATCGGACCCTGGAAAAACTAGAGACACGAGAGAGAAACGGATTCTAGAGAAGAAGAAGAAATCCTAATAGAAGTCTTATTCAGTATAGTGATGAAATGATATATTCCAACTTGTATTAGAAAATGGTTGGGGACTCTTTGGAAATTAACTTTAGACTAGTAATGCGGGAAGCAATATGGTCTATTATAGTTAGTTTTCAAAAAGCTTCTAAATAATACTTGGTTCCTAAAAGATAAAAATAAATCGTAAATCTCAGCTAAACTGCAGCAGTAAATATAATACAGCCTGATTGAAAAGGGAAAATGCTGCCAAAGTCATTTGAGAGGCTTGAAATATGATAGGTAGGCAAAATAACACAAGATAATAATCAAATCGTTGAATCGCTGAAAAAGACATTTAACATATTTGACTGAATGTTTATAAGAATAAGAAGAAAACTGTAAAAAAACCTTTGGCAAGTCTGACTGTCCAAATCTTTGCTAAATAATTCCGCGTAAAACTAACTTATCGTAATACTCAATTGCTTGCAAATGGTTTCAAAAACCACAGACAAGTCTGTTAGCCCAAATCTGTACCTAAAGATTTTTCCCTTGACAAAAATGAACCTAGATCCCAGCCCATCCCTTTATACATCTATCGTAATGAGTACACATAACGCAACGGACGGTCGTCTTACTTTCTTCGGCCAGGTATGCAAACGCTGTCTATTTGCACTACGCCGGAGCATGCGCTGTGTGCTAATCGTATGCGTACGCGCATTCGAATGTTGGTAGTTTGTTGGTACTTGCGTGTTGGGAAAGGTTCGGAAATCAATGAGGGAATCAGTAGGTGGAAACCTTGACCGTTCTTGGTATTTCATTGTGTTATGCGTCAATACGTGACGTCAAATTGACGAAATGATAGATATTGGTGGTTAATTTTTGAAGCTAAGAGGTTTTCAGATAGAGAGGAAGATAAGATTGCTGGTAGCCTACTATGACTTCTTAAAGCATGACCAGTTCCGTTCAGGGAACGAGATGGCTGTAGACGGCTTGTATAGCTCTGTCTCTTTCCCACAGCCTTAAGACTCACGCTTTAAGACTTGATGGTAGGCACTTGTGCTGTGTGTCGTGGGGGGGGGGCGATTTCCGCATGGAACGAATTTGTATGGTCTACAAGTAGTTGTTCCAGGTTTAACTGTTTGTTTTAGTAGTCACACACACAGAAAAATGCGATCTTACATCTTTTTACAAAATTACATACGATATCAAATTGACACCATCCAGTGTAACTCTTCTTTTTTCATTTATTTGTAGAGGCTTTATGTAATAATTGTATAAGCCTCTTAGGCGCCCATTAGACGGTCAATCATTTCCATCAATCATGAATGATGGAATTTTTATCGCCTACAATGCAAACGTCAATCATCGCATTCTACGATAGGTTTTCCGTCAGTCAAAATCTCTACCGTCTAATGGGCGCCTTGCAGTGTGACTCTTGTAGTTGCAACCAATTGCGAGTTTACCGTCTTCCTTTTTATAACTTCATTTGTCATTATGACATTATACAGGTTGTGGCAAAGAAAGCATATAACCTACCAAGAAGGATCATCCTGTAATCATATCCCAAAACCACTTTCTAAAAGAAATTGCATTCGAAGTTATTAATGTTGCAACAAATCAATCGATTAATTTGAATATTAATTATTTATTGGTGCAACATTATGTATGGTCGCGGCCCGTTAACCCTACCATAGACAATGAAAACCGTGTTACCTAGATAGGATAACTTTGCATGGACCTAACTTTGTTGTGCGATTACTGAGCTAGACATCGCCGATTTAAAATAATTATTGGACCTAGCGTTTTTACTAAGATAATACGCCACATTGTTCCCCGCTAACTGCAACATTTGAAAGCAAGAATCAACTTTGGCAACCAAGAGAAAACGCCTATTCCCATTTGTCACCTATGGTGACGATCGGGAAAAAAATCCCGAATGTCTCCACTGGCAATGGACTGCAAAATAATATCAGGTGCCGAAGCAGTAAGTGTCCTGAAACCCCGACTTTTATGAAATCAGCACTAATCAGTAGCAAATAGCAAAGGAGAAAGATTTTTTAATTGAATCTAGCTAATCTATCGCTTTAGCAAGTACGAGTACTCTCTAACGTAGTAACTCTAAAATTATCGCACGAATGTTTAAGCAGGATAAACGTTATCCTACCTGTTATTCCAGACCTATCTCTAATTAATCTATCCATCTTTGCATTTATCTATGCCAATATTATAAAGCTGAAGATTTTGATTGGCTGAACGCACTAATCTCGGGAACTACTGGTCCGAATTGAAAAGATCTTTTTTTTTGTTGGATCGTCCTTTTATCGAGGAAGGTTATGAACTATGTAACATCAAGCTATAATCAATAGGATCCGAGCAGAACGTAAAAACGCAAAAAAACAGCTAGTAAATACTAAAATTATATTTGCGAGGCCAGATCTTTATATTCAAAGTACTCTTACTAATTGTTGTAATTAAAATACGTACTCAAAGAACCCTTCAAATGACTTCAACAAAAGGTGCGTAGTGCAGGTTCCCGCGAAGCCCCTAATAGCAGTTATTAGGCAGGGCCTTGGCGTGCCTCAGGAGTCACGGACAATGGAAGCATCCAAGTCGATACCTGCCTCGGGCCTCAAGGCACAATTATTGAGATGTTCTCAACTTGTTTGTTGCAATGGCAGTTCAATAAGAATGTGATTTAGGAATGGCGAAAAAAATGGTGCAATGGTTGTGTCTGTCGGTTATTTATTTTATGTCTTAACGGCTGTATGGATTTCGGATTTCGGGGGAACTACCGCTTTTGAATTGTCAAAAAAATATCATAAGCAACCTACAGTCCCAGTCATAAGTTATATAATAATTTATAATAGTTATAATTGCTATAGTTGCCCACTCCAAATAGCAGATCTCTAAGGAGAAGAATGGTTAAGAAACTCCATTAAACAGTCTTTTAAATCAAATTATTACTACAGAATTCAGCGTTGCTGTGCGTGTATCTATAGGAATCGGAAAATCTGGAGAGTACCTAATAAGTTTAATATTTATAAACTTGTTCAAAACAAACTTCATAAACGTGCTATTCACAAACATTTTCCAATAAACAAAGCAAAATGAACAACACATTGATAATTCGGAATTTGAAATCATAAAAATCATCTTTTGTTTTGCAACAACGTCAACTGAATTTCACAAATTGCAACATCAAACTGTTGGTACAGTCGAGTTCAATAATATGTTGGCATTGTCAATGATTCAAAATATTGTGAGCGTTGATAAGCTCAATAAATTCTACAAATCTATCGATCAAAAATTTATTCTCATGTGAACGTTCAATAATATATAATTTGCCTTAGGCAATAATATGTGATCACCTTTTAAAAATATATTTATACTGTATAAGCTTTAATAATATCTGAGCAGGGTAAGCTTCATAATTATCTCTACATGCATAGGATAGTATATTATTTCCTCGAATAAATAAGATCCAGTTTACATTGTTATAGAAATAACAGTATTTCAATTGTTTTCCGCGCGAATGCTTTTTAGGTCTCTTGAAATGAATGTTTCAATGCCATAGTATGTTTTTTTTATGAATGACATGTGCGTCAGTAATTTCTTTATAATAAAAAAACAACGCCACTTGATGGAAAACTAGCCAGTGATACCTACATAATGTTGCAAACTCCTTGACCACGCAATTTTAAGATTGCTAGTACAATCATCTTTATGACGTCGTAATAAGTTTGAATTTTAATTAAATTTACTTGTTTGATATTACTGTATTCATGTGAGCTTACATAATTGTGAATCTTACACTGTTCAGATAATTATGATCATAAAGTTGTTCATATAAAAATGTCCCTTTGGTTGTATACATGTTATTGAGAAAAAGTAGTCACATATTAATGGATCTGAATTTTGATCACAATTTAATGATGCTTGTAGTTGTCACAATATTTTGAATTATTTTGATGTTCATATATTTTTGAACTCCAGACGTGCCTACATGTTAATGAACGCGACTGTACAATCCAACTAACAGGTGTACTGTTGATAAACATTTGACACATTATTTCGTGAGAAATTAAGATGGCGAGAATCTAACATGGCGACATTATGGATGGTTTAATAGTAGATTACGCAACAAGGGAGTAAAGCACTGCCTTACGTCACGGGCGTATTGAATCCCGAAGCGACACTAAGGATTCTGGGGGTGAACCTCCGTAGCGTAGCGAGGAGGTTCAAGTGTTAATTCCCGAGTGAAACGAGGGAATTAAGTTAAGAATCCTTAGTGTAGCGAGGGATTCAAGTTAGCCCAAGACAAGGCAGCTTTACTCCCGAGGAACGTACTCTGCTTTTCACACCTACTGCGAGGGAATCAATTCGATTTTTGAAATTTGATGTGGTACGACAACCTTTGAACGTGAAGTTGGCACCACTGCAACCGATCAGCTGTTGCGGCCAGCGGCCGCCATTATTGATACAACTCCTTGGTGAACGTTTTCATACGGTTTTCTTTGAGGTTCCAAATTCGAATCACATTATTCCCACGGGAATAATGAAATTCAGTACATGTATATTATTGCCCGGCTCGAGCGAGAGGGAACAATGTCTTACTTTACAGTAGGTTTGACTGACATATAATTTGACATTTACGAGCAAGTAGTGTGAAAAGAAATTTATACAATTCTAGCTGACCGGGCAACCTTTGTAAGGCCTCAGAAAAAATTGAAAAAAAAAACCTTTTTCACACTACTTGCTCGTAAATGTCATATTATACGTCAGGCAAACCTACTGTAAAGCATGACATTATTCCCCCTCGCTCGAGCCGGGAATAATATATGTACTGAATTTCATTACTCCCGTGGGAATAATGTGATTTGAATTTGGAACCTCAAAGAAAACCGTATGAAAACTTTCACCAAGGAGTTGTATCCGTAATGGCGGCCGCTGGCAGCAACAGCTGATCGCTTACAGTGGTACCAACTTCACGTTCGAAGGTTGTCGTACCACATCAAATTTCAAAAATCGAATTTATTTCCTCGCAGTAGGTGTGAAAAGCAGAGTACGCTCCACGGGAGTAAAGCTGCCTCGCTACACTAAGGATTCTTAACTTAATTCCCTCGTTTCACTCGGGAATTAACACTTGAACCTCCTCGCTGCGCTACGGAGGTTCACCCCAGAATCCTTAGTGTCGTTTCGGGATTCAATACGCCCGTGACGTAAGGCAATGCTTTACTCCCTTGGTGCGTAATCTACTATTAAACCTTCCCTGGACTTCCCAAAAAATTCCAAATCAAAATCAGCCAAATCAGTCCAGCCGTTCTCGAGTTTTAGCGAGACTAACGAACAGCAATTGATTTTTATTTATAAGAAGAAGAAGAGAAGAAGATTGTGATGCTAATCCATACGCAATCGGTTTCTTAATATCGTGATCTATCGACTGTTTACTGCAGAAAGTTTAATTCAGAACTCAAAAAAAAAAAACAAAAGTCATTTATTCAAATTAGGCTGATTTATCAGCACTTTTTGAAGGTCAATTTTTACATAAGACAGTCCCCCAAAGCGCCCCTCCTTCGACACTTCCTAGTGTTTTGGCTGGGAAGAAGAAGTTGCGGAACAAACTCCCCAGCAACACATCTGTCTGTACGGTTAGAAGAACCAAGATTTAATACAATTTAATAGAACATTCACATTATACATCAATTCGAAATTACATCCCAATCGTGACTAGAAGGCACAAAAAGACAAACTAGGACCAACTAATAAGTAGAGTTCAGTTAAAAGTTTCGAACTACTTTCCGTATTTTCGTAGACAGAGTAAGAGAGACCCACTGATCACAATGTATTACAAATTAGCTACTTTTGGAGAAATATGACATGCGGCTTATTTTAAAGCCAACAAAAAATGTCCTAAAGAAACTTTATATGTACACTGACCTTTACGCACATTCCACATCCCTTTCCAAAAATAACTACGTAACAAAATACTCCGCCCACCATCAAAATGGCGACACGATAAGTTTCCGAGACGAAAGCGCGTGACATACGGGCATACATGCCGAGTCGTGCTGAATTAATTGACATAAGCAGTTGATTGGCTGTGTGAAGTATGTGCAAGTTAACTGTTACTATTGTTAGCACGAGAATGACAATTGCCTATGTAATAGTTAAGGTTTATAACCTTGGTTTATCTGTTGACTATTTTGAAGTTTAAGACGGATTGGTTTAGTACAGCGGTTCTCAAACTTCTTTGGTGGCGGTACCCTTGTGACAGGCGAAATTTTTGACGAAACCCTAAAATTAAAGAATCTGTTAGGCGTAAGTATTCTGTAATAAAATACTTAGTTCAACATGTTACAATCTAAGTTAAAACATACTAAATTATAAGAAGTTAAAATACATTTCTTAATTTTAACTGACTTCTTCCTTCATCCGTCTTTTGATATAAGACTTGATCGAAAAGAGTAAGAGACTACTATTATTATCGCGGAGCACCCACAAATACTTTGTGGAGCCCCGCGGCTCCGCGGAGCACACTTTGAGTAAGGCTGGTTTAGTGCTTACATTGGGGTTTGGTAGGCATGATTGACGAGGTGTTAGTTAATGTCAGTTTCTATGTTTCTTAACGCATCCACAACATAGAAGAAATTCTTTAAAAAAGAAAAAAAAACAGAACACAAGTAAGGACATTCATAAAAGTTTGTCACTGGAAATTCCTCAGTAATTTCGGCACCGTGACCCTGAAATGTAAAGGGCTATCGAAAGAACACCGTAGACTTTAGTCCGTACGAGTCTGACGATCCAGCTCTACCCAGGGTGGGAGGACATTGGATGATGATATTAGCCCCACACCACAGAGTACTAAATAGTACTACGTACTGTCCCCACTAGGAATTTCTCCTGTATCGTGGGTGCGTTTACAATCATAGAAAACTCACATACACAAACACCCCAGTAAATGTACAAAAATAGAAAAAATATAACACAACGGTGTTATAATTTTTCTATTTTTGTCACATAATCTCTAAGAAATACTACTTTTATACATAAATAACATCTCACTGGCAACCTATACTGGAATTCCAATACGTGTAAACAGTGAATAAAGAATCTAGTTTTATAGCAGGTTAGTGTCCTCGCATAATGAAGTCGTAATCGAATAATATGATCCAGCCAATATTATAAATACGAGAGTTTATGATGTTTGTAACTCTTTCACACAAAAATTACTGAATGCATTTCGATGAAATTCGGTACAGAGTTTATGCCGTGAGGTAAGCCCAAAGAACTACTGGAATATGGTAATGTTGCTTACTATTTAGTGCTAAGTAAACTAGCACTTACAATGTCCTCCCTCCGCCTCACCCGCGGTGGTGGACGTCCACGGCGACAGGACGTCGCAAGACGATCTCCGGCCATCATAGGCGCGGGCATGCGGGCGGCGACTAAAGGGCAAATCGCTGTCCGACCATGGACCATGCCCGACCCGGGCATGGTCCATGGACGGTGCGTTGTGTTCCACGTGCGCCTCGAGAGTGTCAGCAAGATGACGCACCTTTACGGCCAAAGACTGCCGAGGTCGCGGGACTTATCTCATTACCGTGACCCTAGAACGTAAAGGGCTATCGAAGGACACCGTGGATTTTAATCAGTACAAGTCTGATTGTCCCTCCCGCTTTGCCCTGGGTGGGAGGACTCATTTGATGATTTTACCACGATAAAAAAAACTGACAGTAAGTAAGTAGTCCCTAAAAACTTGACTTACATGTTTGTGTACGAACTGTGAATAGCAAAACCTGATGTTTATTGTATTCAGCAGTGCCTCATTATTCCCAAGCCTTCCCACGCACACCTTGTAGTTGGTCCAGTTACCATATTTTTGTGTTTAATAAAATAGTTCAGTTTGATGCTATTTGTAGAGTCCGCGCCACGACTAAATTCATTTTAAGGGTGCTCCCACATTTACCGACGCGGCTTCGGCTACTGCCGGTCAAAAAAGCCTTTATGTCTACGTAATAAGGGTGTTACATTAGTAACACCCTTATTACGTAGACATAAAGGCTTTAACCGAACGGTATTAACCGTTCGCATCGGCTAGTCTCGGACGACGCGGCGCGACGCCGGCTGACGGCGAAACGAGCCGTTCGCCTTCAGATGATCAGCAATAAGTACCTATAGTAATTTCGATAAATGTGGGAGCATAATGCGGCGCTACATTTTAAAATGTAGAACCACGAATTTTCTGCAGATCAGAACAATGGTGGCGTGGACTCACTGACAATTCGACAGCAGTCTTCAATACGTCAGTTGTCATACAGGTAAGATAAAAATAGATGAGATATACAACCTTACAGTTATGGAATAAGGGTGTCAATGTTGTTTAAATTATGAATGGGGATGTAGTTCAGCTAGCCCTACAATGACGTCTTAAACCGAGAGTAGTTCCACTGTGGGAACAAGATGGCGCTAGACGATTTGTATAACTCTGTTTCTTTCCCACAGTGGAATAAATGTCGTTTTAAAACGTCATGGTAGGCTCCCAGTACACACATTTAGTTGACAACACGTTTTCATATTTCATAGACACAACTATTTATTTCTGTAACTGTTCTGTGTTGCTATTGCAAAATGTTTAACAAAATATTGCAAATTGCTACAAAGACCTTATACAACTACTATAGCCAACAAAATATGCGTACTGACTGTTACGCGTAGACATAGATTCAAATTCACCGCTAGAACCGATCGTCAATTCGACAGCGCCGCTTCTAGGTCACTTCGTCCATTCACGTCTCGCTCGTTCAAGGTTCTATAGCTTTCACACAATCAGCTGAGTAGCCCTCGTTACATTTTAGTTCAATCATTCAACTATCTGGCTATTACGGGACCGGTAAAAGAAGGCTGTAATTACGTAGGAAGATACTTGTAAGCAATACTTTTTAGTTGATACCTACTTGAGTTTGACAGCTGTCATTATTTGACAGCTGGCAAAAAAATAGCGGGTTAATTAAATTTGTTTTTTTTATCTATTAGAGTTATGCTTCGTGTGTAGTAGATACAGCCATATTTTTACCTATCCATTTAATATTTGGGTCTTTACTTACAAACGTATTAGATAATATTTTTGATAAACGTTAAATAATGCTCAGAAATTAATTGATCAAATAAAAATTGCATAAGAACTACAACTAACATAGGTATCGCACAAAAATTGCAAAATCAAACAACTTTCTGTGTTAAAAGAAACACAATAGGTAAAAGTATTCTACTGAGTCAAATCAAATTTACACGTTTCGTTGCCTTATTTCATTCTAGATGCGACATTGCCAGCCTCCCAAATCTTGTGTGCCGCGAGAAAGTAAAAAGCAAAGAAAAAAGTCTCACCCGTCGAGTTTCTCCCGCCAAAACCGAGGTCACTGACCGATTGACATTCGATGGTCCCGCCCAAACATTGACAATGGATGTTTTTTTTTTTAAATATGTCATTGAGGATTGATTTTGTGAAATATGTTTTCTGATAATATTAGGAGTCTGTGATTTCTTGTTGAATTAAAAATCATGTTTAAATTACTCAGAACTGTCACTGCTCATGTAATTTATCTTGACCAGAGACAAGTGTAGGAGTTATATCGATAACACAAATGGTGGCCATGCAGTCTGTTGGTAACAGAAAACAGTTGCGATTAGCATAAACCACCAGAGTAACCCACTCCCCTCAATCGATTGTCACGACCAACTTGAGATAAGCATTGAGGCCGTTTTTATTCATTCATTCTTGGCCTCTTGGGTCAGTGGCCCACTGTGTAAACGCTGTGGGCCAAGCTGGACCACAATGGCCATCGTTTGATAACTAAACTCCATGGTGATTTAAAATTAAAATAAAATACAAAGTCAGTATTCGTGTTACATCAGTTTTTTTATATCATTGGTCAAAATTACCCCACCGGACAGCAATAAATCATTAACTTTCTTCTGCAAGCCATAAAATTGAAAATTCATCAGCTAATGACGAACTTATTTTATCCTTCCACCATTTTGTTTTTTTGATAAAGTTCGTTGACACCCAAAATTAACAATCAAGAGTGAAAAACTCGTTCCAATTAATTAATTATTATCAACTGTTGTAATTTCCAACAAATTAAAATAGACATAGTTTTTTCAGCTTCATTCTCAGGGAAATAGTCTGTTTCTGTTTAATTTTAAACAAAATAATAATATTAAATATTTTAATTATTCTTTAGATAAATACTTTATTAGGCGTATACATCCTACCGGGATAAAAAAGTCCGATATTGTAATCCAAGCTATTTACTTTCTGTGAATTCAATTTCATACAAATCCGTTCAGTAGTTCTCGTTTTCAAGAATAGCAAATGACCATCCATTTTCACAAACCTTCGCATTTAAAATAGTAGTAAAATTCATTCAATTTATTTGCATAGGCAATTAAATTCACAAAGGTAACCCAATAAAAGATAATCAAAATATGAAGAAAGTAAACAAAATCGAGCGATAACTAGAAAAAACAAACATGATTTATAACTACAAGCAGTCATAAAACTATGAGGTTTAAATAACATAATCGTTCTGTTTTGCAACTACTGCGAATCGATCTAAAAGCCACTCTATAGGTATTGGCAGAAGGTCCTTTTCCAAAGAGGTTATGAGCGTTTAATATGCCACTGACACTAGTTTTACTCCTCGCGACTTAACTCCCCTTCAATTCTAAAATTCCCATGAGTTATAGCGGGGAAAAAATGATGAGGTGGCCTACCATGACGTCTTAAAGAGAGCGGTCGTGGTAAGCCACCAGGTGGCCAGCTGTTTGCCAGTTTCAGCTAAATTATACAATATCTGGCAGACACATCTATGATTAAACGAGTAATTCCTCAGATAATCGCGTTCAACCAAAGAAGCTCTTTTGCTTTATAAATATATAGCGGTGCGTGTTGCGGATTTTCGCTTTGATGAAATATTTGTATGGCCTACAGGGAATTTGGTAAAAATTTTTAGAGTGAGACTTCTCGTCGATTCATAGGCGACTCGCTGTCCGATCATGAACCATGCGGGTCGACGCCACGTTGTGTTCCACGCGCTTTTTAGAGTGTCAGCACAATGACGGGGCCACCTTTAGAGGGCCAAAGCCTGCCGGGTTCGCGGGATTATCAAATACTGTGATCCCGAAACCGGGACACCGTGGATTTTATCCAGTACAAGTCTGACAGTCTCTCCTGCCCAGCCCTGTGTGGGAGGACACAATTGATGATTTCGCCAAGTTAAACATAAAAACAGAGTGAGACTTTTGTTACGAACTTTGACATGTAAATTCGCAATCTGCAAACCGGCCATTCAGCCATGTAATTGCACCATTCAACTTTTTTTTAAGGTTGTTTAGTTGAAAGGCAAAGCAAATCTTCCACTTTCATCATCATCAGTCGATAATTTTCCCACTGCTGGGACACAGGCCTCCTCACTGTGAGAGGGATTGGGCCATAATCCACCACGCTGGCAAAGTGCGGGTTGGTGGATGTCACAAGTCTTCGAATTTTTGGTTCTAGGATATGTCAGTTTCCTCACGATGTTTTCCTTCACCGTTTTCGAGCAGTGGTGATGAAATAAATTACACAAAGTAATACAACTGACTGGGTTCGAAGTTTCGACCTACAACTCGTAAGCCGGGGCCGATACCGTTAAGCCATCACTGCTCCTAACAACCTAACCTTGGAATATGCTATTTTTGTTTATACCCATTAAATACCAGCCAGGTTTTCATAAAACTACTACTAAGCTAGCGATTAAAAGTATGGAATGTCTTACTTGGAATTATGCTATCGCAAGATACTCGTAGCTACCTAAATGATGGCGCGATTTGAATGGATTTGGTGTCAATTTAAAGTTAACAAAGTACCTTTAAAATGGTACAATTTTTAGTTAGTTCTTAGCTAGTTATTAAGTAAGTAGGTATACCAAGATGGCGCGGAATCGGAATAAGTGATTCGATACTTTTGCTCGCTAGTATAAAAAGTTTGTTCCAATTTCGTTCGATTCCTACGCCACACATTTCAACTCAAAAGTGGCTCTACAAAAAGTTACGATTTATTTTGGACACGCCATCTGAACATTTTGTAATAATAAGGAATCGGTAATCAAAAACTTATTGTATCCACATAAGCTATCGAAAACCTATAAGATGTGCTTTGAAAGCCCTATGAAACCAAGATAAAGTTGCCATCACCAAGCCGTCAATTTAAACCAAAAATCACAACCGGACAATAGCGATGGGCCATCTTACTCTACACAATGGCCCACTCTACACAAAGTTGGACATAACAATACTACGCGAAATCCGTCTTTGCTTCACTCAATTATATTTTCACGGACATTGAAGACATAGCGATAGTGAAAGTTTATCTCTCTGTGAAATTGAGAACCAATCGCACTAGCATGATATGCCATAGACAATGTTTACCTCTTCGTAGAAAATTTATAAAATAGTCTTTGATTCTTATAAATTTATACTATTTTTATCCACAGCTTCACATCTGCAGTCATGTGTTATGTCTTTTCACAATTCAAAAGTGCCCGCAATTGGCCTAATTGAAATAAACGATTTGTTTTGAATGATTTGTAGAAGTCATTTTAGAGTATCGGGGTACACAGTATTGTCTTAACGTGCCTAGATATATCTGTCAAAATGCTGTGCGCACTTCATCTCATTTCGTAAAGCCGTTTAGGCGTGAAAATATGACAAACAGAGAACACGTGTTTTTCTTCTTTTTTTATTAATTACTTTCTTTTACTGTAGTAACTTTTTTTTCTATTTTTGTATTGGAAAACAGAATTATTTTCTCATATAAAGTTTTCTACAAGAAAGTTGCGATTCAATAAGAAAGGCGCTTTAAAGCATTACAGAATAAACCAACAATATATGCCACACACAATGGCGTAAACATACACGCTTTTAATGTTAAAAATAACCACTTTCATAAGACCGTTAAAGGCCAAACAATTAAGATACCATTAAAAGAATAAAAAATAAATTATTGTGAGAAAATTTTATACTTCATCTGCCTTTTTCCAACTATGTTTTGGATAAGACAGAGCCCCCTTAGAGGGCCAAAGCCTGCCGGGGTCACGGAACTAACGAGCTACTGTGACCTCGGAACGTAAAGGGATATTGAAGGACACCGTGGATTTGATCATTACAAGTCTGACAGTCCCTCCTGCGTGGCTGGACTCATTTGACGACTTTAGCAAGCTTAAAAAAAAGATTTATGATAGGGTTTGGCACAGAGATACTACCTAACTAACCTCCATAGCACAATACTCCTTTGATAAGACTAGTTGTCAGCCTTTCTTTCGATCCGCAGGCTAGCTGTAACCTACAGTAACGGCAAAGCGATTTCACTGGCAGAAGAAGCATGAAGGTACAAATTACATGGTCACACACTCACATATCTAAAGACTAGTGTAGTGAAGCTTAATTTTACCACCAACAGTAACCCAACTGTTTATGGTTTTAGTAGCGAAGCCGTACCGCCATAAAGTAAAGTGGAATAAAGTTTGACAGGCACTTCGATAGATGGCGTTGATTGCAAAATAGATTGCGATATGGTTTCGTTACATGCGAAAGTATATATAGGTTGGAAATTAAATATTATTTGTTGTAGATCCCGATGACCCCATCACTCTCCTCCAGGAGAGCAGTAGGGAAACCAGTACTCTTAGGAAACACAGACACAGACCGACTCCGTCTGTCCGCCCTCGCCGCCGAGGCCGCCCGTCGCGACGCCCAAGTCAATGCCCCCCCCGACCCTTGCAAGAGCCAGCCCGCGATGCTGAGCCAGTAGTTTTAAATTAGTCCCTAAATAAGATATTATTGTGATCCAGCCTGTCCCTTGCTGTCCTCTGTCAGTGACGTCCTAAGCCGAGGTCCGTACCCCACAGGGGGTGCCCTTAGCGAACGGTCACTTAGTTTAGTAGTCTTTGCTTAGTTTGTAAGCTCTGGCTGGAGGCCCTAGAGTAAAATCTATGGTATCCACAGAAAAGTCCGGTTAAGCAGCACACAACCTCTTCTAGGTTGACCTGCGAGATGCCATTATTTAAAAAAAAAAAAATATTTGTTGTTGTGAAAATTATTGTGAGCGATACATCGTGTCTAGAACTTGCCAATAAAACTGTGAAGTGTAACGAGTGTTTTCAAGTAGCAGTAGCAACCCACTCCAGAGACCCAAGGATTCGTTCACAACTGAAACAACCAGAAGCCACAGAGCAACACGGTAAACCCAACAGAAAAAGAAATGATCTGTGGTCAAATCCTAACGGTATAAAAGAATTCGGAAATGTGATTCATCTGAACAGGTCGCCGTGCCTACGTTTGTGAAACCGGAACAGAGACACAGAAATGCCGTTCAATAAGTATGTAGGCCTTTAGATAAAGCCGTTCAGAAGACAAATTAGAGGCCTTATCATGACTTTTCCAGCTTTTGTAACGTAAACTGGAACTTTGACTTTAATTTGAAGGAAAAAAAATAGTTCCTCGTTAGTTGATTAGTGGTTTTTCATTTTTCCATACAATAATCGCAGTAAATTCTTCCTGTTGCAGAGAAAAAATTAAAGATATTCGGGAATCTGTCTTGGTAGGACATGTGATGAGGAGGGATGACATTCATGTGACTAAGAGAGTGATGTGTATGAATGTTGATGGATGGAGAGGAAGAGGAAGACCAAAGAAAAGATGGATGGATTGTCTAAGTAAGGATATGAAAGAAAAAGTAGTAAATGATACTATGAGTTGTGATAGGGGAGAATGGAAGAAAAAAATGTGTTGCGCCCATTGAGCTATATTACTACGTATAGAGACGACACCACGTATCACAACTATGTCCCATCCAGGATGAGTGCGCGCGCCTAGAGCACGCCACAGAGCTGTCAAACAACTGAATGAACATAGGCGCGCGCACTCATCCTGGATGGGACATAGTTGTGATACGTGGTGTCGTCTCTATACGTAGTAATAATAGCTCAAAGGTTGCACCGACCCTAATTATAATGGAATAAGGGCAGGAAGATGATGAATCGCAGTAAATACTTCAAACTACGTTGTAAATCGTGCAGAGCTCGTCAACGAGCTCGTCGTAGCGTACAGTCGTAGTCGTGATGGCACGGTTACTACGCGATCGACTGTTGCTCTGCGAGTCGTGGGTTCCCCATTCCCGTCCGAAACAAATATTTTATGATCTACAAGTAGATGATGATGTCTGGGTCTAAGTACAAACTATCCATTACTATTCTTTGCCTTATTTAAACAAATGACTCTCGATTTTGTGTGATAACCGGTAGCTCAACGTGTAACAACTTTCTGTCAACAATTTCGGTAAAAGAAAATCTCATACATGGCCTCACCTAGATTTAAGACCGCTCCTTATTTTCGGCATCAGTTTGTACAGACACCACCACATCAAGCTACAACAATCATTTATACATATATTGGATTTTCAACCTTATCACATTAAAGGAAGGTTAATGATCGATTGGTAAAATTTGACAGATTCTGGTGACCTGCTGGCGTCTGTAGAAGAACTGTAGAAACTTGAGTACATAATATACTCGTTTTCTATTAAATATGTAAACAATAAAGCGAGTACTTAGTGGACTTAAATTAGCGTGACTACACACAATGGTGTCACCAAAATAATGGGTAAATTACTTCGTAAGTGATAAACAATTTAAAAGGTTTTCGTGGTCTTTGAGATGAGACGTTTTCAAGGTAAGCAGTTTTTGATTTTCCTAGACGGCTTGATGGTTTTAGTCTTATTAAAAGAAAAATATGAAACTGTTAATCACCATCTGCCTAGCCTTCGGCTTACAGTCGAACCAGATTCAGCTGAATATCGGTATTTTACATGGAGAGACTGCCTCCACAACCCTGTAACTGGGGAATACGATACCCCACGGTACGACTGGTTATCAGACTTTAGAGCTTCTGACTAACAGTAACGATTATCAAAGATCTGCAAATGACAGCCGGGACCAATGGCTTTACGTGCTTTCCGAGGTATGAAGGAAACTTACTATGACAAATGGTGACCCATCCATAGACCAACCTCGGCAAGCGCTGCTTAACCCGGAAGGTCGGCTTGTGTGGCTGTAATTATTTAGACACGAGTTCCTCAGTTCCTATCAAAACAGGTTTAAAAACCTCACCTGTCAGTTTAGCATCAAGTTCTAACCTTCCATCAAATATGTTCCGTATGTATTACAACAGCTAGTATATACCTAATGGTTGCTACACACCTTACGTGAAATCGTTACCATTACACACTTGTAGATTTATCGTTGCAGTTTGAACTGTACCGTCCAATCGTAAAGATTTTTCGTAAGGTGTGTAGCTGCCATTACAAGGTAGACCGCATTGATACAACTACTAGTTACTACCGAACTTACTAGTGCCATACTATGATACTGGCATTTACTTTTTTTTTGAAGTCACTAACGCAAAAAGCAACCAAAGTAGCAAGCAAGCTATCCTGCCTACAGGAATGTCTCTAGAACTTACCGCGGCCATGGAACGTAAAGGCCAATAGAAAGAATACACTCCACACAATCCACATTCATTCAATGAATTCAATTATTAAAACGTTAGTCTGGCGACATTCCACACGATAATACATTAATTTTAATTCAGCAAAAAGTACACATCAACACATTCATACTACACGCGGTTTATATTTCTTTCTTTCTTTCTTTCGTAGATAATGATTGTTTCTTTCCCACGGCCAACGATAGCGATCATTTGATCACATAACCGGTTTTCAAGACAATTCATATTCTACTAGCATTACAAACGTAAATCAAATTAATTGAATTTATGGCTTTAGAAAGCTTACTTGAATCTTTTTTTGGGCAAGTATTTTATTTTTTAAATTGTTTTTTTTTTTCACTCTATTCTTAATGATTATAGCTTGATGTTAAAATTGTTTAATACAGTATCAAGAAATTGGGTATCAAATAAAACACTATTTATTAATTTAGGATTTTATTAAAGAGACTAGCTGTGCCCGCAACTTCGTTCGCGTGGATGTCGGAATTAAACAATGTATTTTTTAGTTCTAAGCGCTTAATTCAGGCCAGTCCATTCCAGTCCGTTCCAGTCCGTTCCAGTCCATTCCAGTCCATTCCAGTCCATTCCAGTTTTTTGAATAATCTAGTTTTTCTATTCGAAGTTAGATCGCGCGACTGACGTACGAAATCAATGTGTGAGACCAAAGAAACTTCTGAAACACTTTAAATTCAAATATCTTTTGATAGACTGAACCGATTCCAATGAAACAAAAACTAAGTTCCTCTCCAAGTTACGCTTAATCGTTGTGTATAAAAGTTATCTACATTAATTTCGTATATTTTACGTGATACCTGGACAAATACACAGACAAACAGATAAACAGACAAACAGACAAAAATTCTAAAAATGCTAGAAATGGGTTCTATTGGTTGTCCTTTAATACCCTGGCTATATTTTTTGAGTTTTTATTTAATGTACAAAAATAATTTTTCTACAGTTTTATTATATGTATAGATATAGATAAATGTAAAATAGTTTGTTCAGTTTTGAACTTATATTTCGGCGATTAACTTTGTAAACTGACGCTTCAGGATATGTCCATATACCTATATATTTATATTTTTTGTCTAGGTGTCATCTATCGAAATAATGTATATCGTTTGTTGTGCACAAAAAAATATAGGGGGCTACCGAAAGGGCCAAAACCTTGTAACATTAAAATCTATTCCCGAGAACATTGAGCAACCAGTCATCGACCGATCAGATCATCGATTTATATAAAAAAAAGCAGCTTGGGCGTCGCGCGTCGGCATAATCTGTCCCGTTCAAGATGTGATAACATTATTAAGTTAAGTTACGGCATATCGAATAAAATATGGAAGAGATGGTCCGACTTTGTTTTATTTTGTCCTTTCTGCAACTGCTGAGTGTGATCTGTGGTCTAACTAGATTTTTACTCGTAACAATAACTCATTCGGGTTTAAATTTAATATGATTGTATGTTTTCATAATAATAAAATATGATTTCATAATTTAGGTACAAATCTACATTTTTATTTTATTCAGTTCACACGCAACTGTTACGTATAAATTATTTAACGCAACTTTAATTAAAGTTTATTACTTCAATATTTAAATAACTTCGTGTAATCTAAATAACCTAAAATAATTGCGTTCACATGAATAGTATAATGAGCCTAACTAGTGTACGGGCAAATCCTTAGTAATACGGTAATAATATTATCTTGGGTTATAAAATATCTAGATTCCTAGTAGGCCACTGAGAATTCAAGTTTAAAAAAGGAAGAAAAAATATCCCCTATCGTTTGATTCCTACGTAAAAGGAAAACATTTAAATGTGTGTGAGTGCGAGGGCTACTCACTCACACATATTTTTAAAAGAGAGGCTTCACCAAAAACTACGTTTTCTTTTGAACACCACCTTTTAACTTATAATATCATTGTTGAACACGGCATTATTATAATTTCGCAATGTAGGCTACACGTATGTGAACTATCTTCCGTTTTGAAGACGTGAAAAAGGCTCCACTGATTTTGAAGAAGGAACACTGGAGATATAGGTTTTTTTTGTTTTATTTTTATATTATTGTTTTTTTTTATGCGCCGAAAATCTATCCATCCAGTTATAACACTGTTATGCCATATGAAATAAAAGTTTATTTCTATAGTTACGAACAAAAATATAAAAATATATCCAAAAAAGCAACAAAATAGCTAAATGACAACTCACATTAACCCCAACATAATGCATCAAATTGATTGATAAACAAGTAGCAAGAATGCAAGTATTTAATCTGAATATAATTAGCAAAGACATTAACCTTAATTGACTCGTTTCGTGCTTACGTAATTAAATATAATCAAATTAATAACAAACCGTGAATAAAAACGCAATAGATGTTGCGACATTGAATGAAAACGACAGTTCTTAAAAAGTTTATTTTTCCGATTTCAAAAAAGGAATAGAATCATTTTATTTGGCAATTTTTTTTTTGTGTATTTTCCCAGATTTATCAAGAAAGGCTGGATCAAAATGCTTTCGTTCAGAAGTCGTTGGGCACACAAGACTTCCGAAAGAAAATTTATATTTTTTTTTTGTCATTTGGGTATTTTAAAAATCGATATAGCATTCGATAAAATAACGTAAAATTAAAAAAATATTAAACAACATGAAAACCATTAGACATACAAGTTAGTTTACAATATCAAATTGCTGATTTCACTATCGGCGGCAAACTACAATAGAAACAAAATGCGTAATTTGCTACTAGATAACTCAGGACTCGGCGCTTCAATAGAAATCTGTTACAACAAAGTGCTATGCCGTGTTTGGAGGCGAAACAAGGAACGCTACAACAATAGCAAATTACTAGTTTGTTACACCCTTTGAAATTAAGTGAATTTTACACTGAACTCACTGTTCTTTGTAATATTTGGCGATCTCGGAATTTCTCCTGTTTCGTGAATGCGCTTACAAATATTAAAAGTCTCATACACAAACAGACAGACCTTTTTTTGTAGCAATATTTTATTGTTACAGAAAGAAAAAAGTTGTCTCGTCCTACTTGGAAAGATTCCCAGGGACACCTCAGATAGTTGTTGCTCTATGTTATCCGTAAGGAGTTTTTGGATAGAGGGACCTCATTTCCCGACCTTCGTCCTAAGGTCTTGGTCGGTGGAACTATCCCTATATTTACATCCAAAACCATCCATCATTGCTTATAAATTCTGCATCACCTGTAACTGTGTTCACTGAAATACATTCCTGTAAACTTCGTGTGTTTCCTTCGAGTGTGAAACCCCTACCTACAACCTCTTACAGTTGTTATTTATTCATTAATTTTAGTTTGTTTCAAAGTATCGTAGTACTAGTTACTACTGACATTCTAACATCGTTATTCGGATATCCGGTTAAAGTGGCTACCTACCTTGACGTATTTGGGAAAACCAGGTAAATGATGATGACTAACAATGACAAAATTACTGCTCAGTTGGATTTTAATCAGGAGCACTGAGTTTCACAAGTAATGTATTGTTAAATAAGGTATTCATTCAGTTTTACTAATTTTCGTTGAAAAGGAGCAGAAGAATATTTTTCTAAGCAGATGTAGACCAAGCCTAAACAACACGGAACGAAGAAAAAAAACACAGACAATAAAAATGTCTATGACATCATTAACCACAGACTAAAAACATTGAAAAAAAAACTAACAACCGCAATTCATCAAGGATCTTCAATGCACGAAGTTGTATCGAAAAAAATCTTTGATGAGGAAGTTTATATCTACAGCGAGTATAATGGGACGTCACTTAATAAGTGAGGTTATTCATTATCTTACTTAATCATAATCATCTGCCTAGCGTTTTCCCAACTATGTATATTGGGGTCGGCTTCGAGTCGAACCAGATGCAGCTGGATATCACTATTTTACATGGAGCGACTGCCTATCGGACCTCCACAACCCAGTAACTGGGTAATACGATAGCGCATGGTAAGACTCGTTGTCATACTTTTTAGAGCTTCTGAGTATTATCTTAAGTTACTAATATCGTGAAAATGTATTTGGTTAGATGGATATTTGTTAATCTTTCACGCAAAAACTGCTGAACAGATTTGGATAAAATTTGGTACACAGATAGCTTATAATCTGGATTAACACAAAGGATTATTTTGACCCGATTTTCCCGTGGGATAATTTTCGAGTCGTAGCAAGCATTACCGCAAGGAACAGCCGTTGGCATTATAGTATTAAAGTCGCGGGATTGTCTCACCTGGTAACCGCGGCCCTGGTACATAAAGGGCTATTGAAGGAACACTGTGGATTTTAGTCAGTACAAGTCTGACTGTCCCTCCCGTTTCGCCCTGGGCCTCATTTGATGATTTTACCACACAACAAAACATAGGTAGTTAAATACAACAACTCATCTCCGATCCACTCTTCTAAAAATACTTAAAACAATTCTTTAAAAGGTAATCTTCCCAGGCATTACTTCATAATTTACTTTGCAAGTAACATTGCAAAACTTAACAATTACTTGTTGCTTTTCGGAAACCGCTCGCGAAGTAATACGAAGTGTTGTAACTGCATGCCTGGCTTTTTTAATTGATAATAATTGGTAGCTTGATAAAATCGGAAATTAGTTTTTACGAAGTAGCTAGAAATTACCTACAATATATTTTTGATTATCGATAAATATATTACATTTTAATTAAGATATCATCAACCTACCTTAATCTGGCAAACTTTAATCGATTTTAACCTTATTACAATTATGGAAGGGTAAGATTCGATTGGTAAAATTTGACAGATACGAGTAGGTTGTCCTGCTGCCGTCTGTACTTTCCTAAGTTCATCTTGAACATCCCTGACAGCGGTGACGAAAACATCAAAATATAAGTCAAAAGCCATGTCAAAAGCCTTTGGTGTTCCCAGAGGAATCTTAATTCACTCTTACCAGACGGCCATATCCTCAAACTAAAGGAAAGACCGGATAAAATCTTCTGAAGGTCATGATAACAGCGAATTGAAATATCAAAGTCAAAAGTCAAATTT
The DNA here is from genome assembly GCA_028554685.1 of Agrotis ipsilon. Taxonomy (NCBI): domain Eukaryota; kingdom Metazoa; phylum Arthropoda; class Insecta; order Lepidoptera; family Noctuidae; genus Agrotis; species Agrotis ipsilon. The sequence goes on from CM052974.1 coordinate 14,734,377, forward strand.
TATTCAGCTTAGTCATCAACATCATAACATGCCTATGCAAATGAAATAAGGATCATTTTAAATCAAACTATAATCGTTTCAGTAAATAAACAAATCAACTTCAAATACACAAATACTAGTCTACATATATGTACTAAACATCAAGACATTTATTAACATACAAATAAGGCCTCTTTCCGCTTAGCATAAATTCCTAGATTTATTCTCTTAAGACAGAAGATACTTTATCTTTAAAGCCATAAGGGTGAATATAACTTAGCACACAAAGCTAGGCTGTATTTAGAACAGTTGAACGCCACATTCCTAGGCCAGTTGCGTGACATTAGCATTATCGTACACCGTGTGTTTTGATACTTGCGGTATCACGGAGTTACAAGGACTAAGAAGGTTCTTTATGCTAGACTTTTTAATTTATAACGAAAAGGATAGATGGATGTTTGTCACTCTTTCACGCATACACTGCCATGAAATTGACATTTAGGGGGCTAGCATGACGTCTTAGGGCGGCCGTACACGGACTGCTCGAGCAGTTAGCGGCTGAGCGAAATACACGGACCGCTCGAGCAGTCGGCGTCAACTGCTTGAGCTGTCGGATGTTGACTGCTCGAGCAGTTGGGTAGCGTACTACCCAACTGCTCGAGCAGTTGATTGTCTACGCGAGGCCGCAAAGGGCGGGGGGAGGGAAGTCGGAGAGCTGTCGACTGCTCTAGCGCAGTCAACGGCTCGAGCAGTCGGTGTATGCCTCGCACCCGCTCGCGAGCGGTCGACGGCACGATGGAATTTCATCATGCAGTTGACGGCTTGAAGCGGTTGCGACTGCTCGAGCAGTCGTGTGTACGGCAGCGAATGAATGACTATAGTTCACCGCGCGGTCGCGGCTTTAAGCAGTTGGTCTCAACTGCTTGAAGCAGTCCGTGTACGGCTGCCCTTAAAGACGTAGTTCCACTGTAGTAAAGAAACAGAGCTATACAAGTCTAGCGCCATCTCTTTCTCACAGTGGAAACACTCTCGATTCAAGTCGTTATGTTAGGAAACATGGGTAAATTTGGTTTTTCTAAAATATTCCATGATGTTATTTTAAGACCCTGTTTATTCTACGTATGCATTATAAAAAAATTATAGCAGTTATTCCATTTTGAGAAAACGTAAAACCATGGCCCTGGAACGTGAAGGGCTATTGAAGGAGCACGGTGGATTTTAGTCAGTACGAAACTGGTAGTCCCTTTCGCTCCACCCAGGGTGGAGAGGACTCACTCAATTGATGATAATAATATTGGAAAAGAAAAAAGGCTTGAAAGTTTTATTAAATGCCGTTTAGCGTTGAACGCCACAAAATGGCGGTTTAGCTAAATTAACAGAACAAAATAATAAAAATCCTTCCGGATTTCTGCTAAACGATAATTACGGAAATAATTTGTGTAACTACTTATTAAAACAAATGAAAAACGCTAAACTTAAAATTACACTCAACTTCGCAATTTTTATGACAAAAAAAAACTATTACTACACTTCAAGTATTTATGGACTAGACTACATTCATCATTATTCATAAATTCACAACATTATTTAAAACTAAACCATATTTCAGTAAAAATAAAGTCTCAATTTGAAGATACATCGTTGCTGTCGCGTCGCAAGCGCAGCGGGACACGTTACATCACAGTTGGAAACTATACCTTTTCGTGATTTAAATAAAGTCCGGAATTCTAAGATGCATCTTAGCAACTTGCAAGTAACATTATTGTTGTAATATAAACTTTATCAGAATTAAAATAGAATTCAAAGATTGCATGCGCAAACGCATTGCTGTAGCGCATGCGTAGTTGCGCAATAGTGTTGGTATGTGCTTTGTATATAACTGATCTAGGTGTTAGAAAAATGTAATGTAACAGCGGTTTATCTACTACTACGCAGAATGAATGGTTCCGTAGTTTTTTTTCTCCTAGTAAAATCTTCAAATGAGTCCTCCTAACCAGGGCAAAGCGGTAGGGACTGCCAGACTCGTACTGCCTTAAATCCACGGTGTTCCTTCAATAGCTCTGTACGTTCCAGGGTCACGATTACCTAGCTTGTCCTGGTTGAGTTCACTGCGTCTTAACCTTATCTATGCCTCTCGGCTTAGCAAACCCACCAAAATGTTGTAAATAAATAGCACAATGTTGGAAACTGTTGTGTGACTAATAGAATCAAAAGTCTATGAATCAAAGATGATTTTTGAGGAAAGGAAAATTCAGTTGCATGTGGGTTTCGAATCCGCGTCTTCTGAATAGTAATCCAGACGCCTTAACCAACTAGGCCATTGCAACACCCACTTACAAGCTGAAATTATCTATTCCTCGTTTGAACGTTTTTTGGTAACGTGCCGTCTGGAGTACCTATCCAGATGACACTGGTTAGAATCCTACTTACAACTGAATTTTTCTTTCCTCAAACATCTTTGAGTCGCATGCGCATAGGCATGCGATATTACGTTTAAAAACAATAAATATTAATGACTACTTTAATTATCTATGTAATGCACAGATCACAACGAATGTCTACCGAAAACCGCAACAAAGTGATTATTACAAAAAAGACGCCACATTTCTAATACACGTTTCTATAACCTTAGTATATGAAAACAAGCAATTATCCGGTAGATTAGACACGTAATTTATACAAAACGGCTAGTACGGCGATTAGCACGAATTAACATCGATGGGTAGCTTCCTTCAATGCGTTGCATCACGTCCCCTTAGTAAAATAGCATAGTAATGAACTTACGAAATTGTTCGGTTCGCCATTTAGAAAATATTTGCCGTAAGGTCGAGAATTTCGGGAATAATTATGCTGCACGAATATTGCTGCGCTGTCATAATAATAATATAATATTCCACAACTATCACACAACGCCATCTAGTCCCAAGCTAAGCAGAGCTTGTGTTATGGGTACTAGACAACTGATAAACATACTTATATCTTTCTAAATAAGAACAAATGATCGTGCTCATCACACAAACATTTGTCCTGGGTGGGAATCGAACCCACGACCCCCGGCATAGCAGTCAAAGTCACTAACCACTAGACCATAAGGCCAGTCAAATATAAGTCATAATGTTATACAACGTTGCCCCACACTAGGCATTTCTTCCTGTATCGTGAGTGCGTTTACAAACATATAAACTCACATACACAAACACCCAGACCCGGAACAAATACTTGCAGGTCATAAAAATATTTGTTCCGTGCGAGCATCAAACTCGCGACACGCTGCGCGGCAGTCGATCCCTCAGCCACTGCGCCAATGGTATCGTCATACGTTTCACATCGACCTTTGTTAAGATAACTCGTTTCGCCTTCGGGTCGCTGTGAACGCGTCACTTAACCGACCACAAAAAGGGAGATATTTTGTTTTAAGTATTCCATAATTTTGCTCGTAAGTGTAGTTTTCCGAACTCAGCGATATAACGCAACAATGTTGAAGCGGTTACCGCTGCAAGCTGTGGTTTTCGCAACAGAGCGGGTTCGACTCCCGTTAGCGAGAAAGTGACGGAACGTGATCGAGGCGTTTCCTTATCTTCACGCTTGGTTGTTGAGGTGACGACAGAAGCGTCTGTTCGATCATTTTTAAGGAGATTTGAAATGTACAAGTTTCAACTGTTTTTGATTTGTCGTTTAAGTACTGAAAAAGGTGTTGTTTAAAGTTTTAACAAAATAATGAGACATTGTTATACGACTACTCAAAGACGAGAGGAAGACTAAATAAATAGTAATAAATATTGTAATTTTACTTTAACCAAGATTTTCTTTAAATACACACAGACTATGCAAAATAAAATCGTCATTTTCAAAAGTAAAAAACGCTTATAAATGAAACTGATAGCATAATATACCGTCAGACACATATTGGGCTTGTCAAAACCATTTAATTCAACTTTAATTCTTTGATAGTTGTATGAAATGGTTATGACAAGCCAAATTACTGAACATTTGTTTATACGGACTATTTAAATCAGCAACTTGCTTAACAATTACTTTTCTCAATGTAACAATTTTTAAGCAAAAACTTTCAATCGAAAGTTATAATCACAGTACTACACTCCCATAAAAACTGCAAACAAAACATTAAAAATACAAAATGGAGGAAAGAAAACACAACATATCATTTAATGAAATCGTTAAAAGTTATAGCTAGCTGTTATGTAAATATTAAATGTATTGAAGCACCTTCGACACAGTGATTAAATACTTTCCAATTTATAAGCATTCATCTTTTAAATTAATGGCTAAGAAAAAGTTTCCCTTAGTAGACATTTACGAATTATTTCACAAAATTGAGTACAATGTGTGATAGTTGGGCGAGTATGCTATGTTAGTTCAAAAGTATTTGGACAACTGGAACAGAAAATGTACTTGTCATCCACTTTTGAACCCTACTGTACGTGTATGTGACATGACAATGGACAATTTAGAAAAAGAGGAATTTTCATTGGTAAAGTGTTTTTGATCTGATACCATCTTAGCTCACTGTTGGCTTTCAGATGGTAGCAAGTCCTGCCAAAGTCTCTCTCCGGATGGGTCCCCTTTGTCGAAGTCAGATGTCAAAGTCAAACCTAAGGTGAGATGTCAGATGTTACACATCGTATGCGATTTCTAAATGCTTACTCGTTTTCTTTTTTTATTATTTGCTGCCTAAGTTTCCTGCATTCTTCGGTGAATATAGCCTGCCCTACAGTGCTATTCACTAAAGTCGCGACATAGACGCAGCGTCGAAACTGCAGTTTATTATAAATAGTTGTCTGTTCTAAACATGTATGGCATAATATAACTTTATTAGAATTGAATAGAATGTTGATAAAGGCTACAAAGTCCAGCGTCGGGTATACTTATCTAACCAAACTGCCATTCGATATAAATTATTCTAGATCAAAGGACCACGGGCAGAAATATATGGAGACTGGCCCATCGTTCAACAGTGATGGAACCTATGCCAAATGAAAGCTTTGAGGTTGTGATGCATTTCTTATTATGGCAGCTAAGTCGAATTCGAGCGCCAACAAGGTGATTTCGAGCATTGAAAACATATGCCCTTACCTAACCTAACATGTGGCAACATTCTCCTACTGATTTGAAACAGGTGTCATTCGAAGCGTGTAGTAGATACGATATACTTTTACTATGGCGACATTCTTCAAATGTGTAAGGTTCACCTGGAATATCTGAAAATGTCAACCTAACCTAACCTGTGGCAACAATCTCCTACTGATTTGAAACAGATGTCAATCGAAGCGTGTGGTAGATACGATATACTTTTAGTATGGCAACATTCTTCAAATGTGTAAGGTTCACCTGGAATATCTGAAAATGTCAACCTAACCTAACTGTGGCAACATTCTCCTACTGATTTGAAACAGATGTCATTCGATGCGTGTGGTAGATACGATATACTTTTACTATGGCGACATTCTTCAAATGTGTAAGGTTCACCTGTAATATCTGAAAATGTCAACCTAACCTAACTGTGGCAACATTCTCCTACTGATTTGAAGCAGATGTCATTCGATGCGTGTGGTAGATACGATATACTTTTACTATGGCGACATTCTTCAAATGTGTAAGGTTCACCTGTAATATCTGAAAATGTCAACCTAACCTAACTGTGGCAACATTCTCCTACTGATTTGAAACAGATGTCATTCGATGCGTGTGGTAGATACGATATACTTTTAGTATGACGACTTTCTTCAAATGTGTAAGGTACACCTGGAATATCTGAAAATCTAACCTAACCTAACCTAACCTGTGGAAACATTCTCCTACTGATTTGCAGTATGGAACACCGAGTGGTTTTAGTCAGTCGAGTCTGACATGCCTCTTCCGTGTTCTCCACGCTGACAACACAACAAGCCCATGAGGGTTTCCACACTTAAAAATAGGTGGGTTAGTTAGGTTCGTTTAAGAAAAGCCTAGGAATCCCAGGTAAAACCCACACGTCTGAAGATGTAGCGATCATAAAAATATGTCTTATCCACTACACGCTTCGAATAACACGGGTTTCAAATCAGTTTTTTTTTATCGTGGTAAAATCATCAAATGAGGCCTCCCACCCCGGGCAGGGCAGAAGGGTCTGTCAAACTTGTACTGACTAAAATCCACGGTGTCCTTCAATAGTCCTTTATGTTCCGGGGTCACGGTGATTAAAATAAGTCCCTGGCAGGCTTCGGCCCTCCGTGAGGGGGCCTCGTCATTGTGCTGACTATCTTTGAGTCGTCGACCCGGGCATGGTCCACGGTTGGACAGCGAGTTGCCCTTAACTCGCTGTCCGCATGCCCACGCCTACTGTGTCCTCCGGGCGATCTTCACAGGTGGCACCCAGGCGTATCTTTCTTCCCTATCCGACACAGGTACCTCCTGAACGAAGCCACGTCTTTCCAGCCACTCCTCAAAGAGGGGTCTTACCGTCGCGATTGCGGTGTGCCCGAACCTCGGTTGTTTCAAATCAGTTGGAGAATATTGCTACAGCCTTCTTAGGTTAGGTTGACATTTTTAGATATTCCAGGTGAACCTTACACATTTGAAGAATGTCGCCATACTAAAAGTATATCGTATCTACCTCACGCTTCGAATGACACCTGTTTTAAATCAGTAGGAGAATGTTGCCACAGGTTAGGTTAGGTGGACATTTTCAGATATTCCAGGTGAACCTCACACATTTGAAGAATGTCGCCATAGTAATAGTATATCGTATCTACCACACGCTTCGAATGACACCTGTTTCAAATCAGTAGGAGAATGTTGCCACAGTTAGGTTAGGTTGACATTTTCAGATATTCCAGATGAACCTTACACATTTGAAGAATGTCGCCATACTAAAAGTATATCGTATCTACTATACGCTTTGAATGACACCTGTTTCAAATCAGTAGGAGAATGTTGCCACATGTTAGGTTAGGTTGACATTTTCAGATATTCCAGGTGAATCTCACACATTTGAAGAATGTCACCATACTAAAAGTATATCGTATCTACCACACGCTTCGAATGACACCAGTACCCCAAGCACGAATAATTGTAGGTTTCGTGTCGCCGCCGTATCGTGCCGTCGATACAATAACGGAATACAACGAAACTTGGAAGCACGAAGCACTTTCAAATGAGTATCGAGGGTGCGATACGAAAACGTTGGTGACGTCACACTACGTAACTAGGGTTGAGAAAAATAGAACGAATGATCCTACACTTGAATGAATGTTTCGTTCAGAAACTGGATTTTTGGTAGAAAATTAGTGAGTTTAGGGCATTTAAAATTTTAATATTGTTTAATTTATGACGCCATACAAAGAAACTGCACCAACACTTAATATTCAGTTAGATAAATGGCCTAATAATTAAACTAATTCAATAAAAATACGCGTTTGATTTGACTGCGTTCCTAAACGAACGTCTATCATATATTGTCAAATCTTTCCGCTGTCATGAAGTTTCAAATCAATATTCAATGATTTTGTTGATGTATTTCGTTATTTTCCTGTAAGCTATTTCAGTAAACTGAGATAACTAAACGGAAATATTCTTAATGCAGTAAATAAGTAATTGACACCTTGATCAAGAAGAGAGTTTGTTAAACGGTTGAACAGAAGGATCCCCCGCGATATTCAATGATGAGGCGAGGCTCTCGTTTGGAGATTCGGTGAAGAGCTTGAATAAAAGGCAGTACTTCTCAATGAGGCTTACATTATGAAGAATTTCCTATTTTTGAGGTCCTAACTAGCAATACGTTTAACTGTGTTTCATATCAACATGTTTATTTTGTATTTTTAATTTTAAATGTTTTAAATCTTAATAAATGCGAATGTGAGTTTGTTTGTACTTCTTTCATTGTATACTGCTGAACCGATTTCGAATAGCACAGAGTGAATCGAGACGATGGTAGGCTAAGGATAATAATTATTTTGTCATGACATTTAATGGTAAAATGTGATGTAAAAATAAAGAAAAGCTTTAATACGAATGTTCTGTGTTCGATGATTTTATTTATTTTATTATTCATGACAATAATATCAAGCAATGGTTGCTAAAAGATTACTTATATAATCCTGTCATATTTCCCGCACCCGGTGCAATAAGTGCTTATTTTTTGACAATTATGGCAGCATAAATAGAAAGGTAACATATTAATATAATAAATATTGGAGTACACATTCAATTTCTAACAAAATATATCTACACAATCACTTAAATTATAATTTTATACTTAATATAAACTCGACGAAAGTTTTCTCACTGTCAAATTGAAGGTGAATAAATATTCGTAAAACTCGTAAGCCAGCCTTCGACAATTACGAAACTACCCGTCATTTTTTGCGTTCGTGCTACCTATTTTCATACAAATGACTTAAGATACGTTTACGTTTATGTACGAAGACGATACGAATCTTATATTTATTTGCTCGTGCTCTCAAAATTTGTTCAATTTACGCTCACCAGAGGCGCTGTTCAAGTTCCCATACAAAATGCTGTACGATACGGCGGCGACACGAAACCTACAATTATTCGTGCTTGGGGTACTGTTTCAAATCAGTAGGAGAATGTTGCCACAGGTTAGGTTAGGTTGACATTTTCAGATATTCCAGGTGAACCTTACACATTTGAAGAATGTTGCCATAGTAAAAGTATATCGTATCTACCAAACGCTTCGAATGACACCTGTTTCAAATCAGTAGGAGATAGTTCACAGTTAGGTTAGGTTGACATTTTCAGATATTCCAGGTGAACCTTACACATTTGAAGAATGTTGCCATAGTAAAAGTATATCGTATCTACCAAACGCTTCGAATGACACCTGTTTCAAATCAGTAGGAGAATGTTGTCACAGTTAGGTTAGGTTGACATTTTCAGATATTCCAGGTGAATCTCACACATTTGAAGAATGTCACCATAGTAAAAGTATATCGTATCTACCACACGCTTCGAATGACACCTGTTTCAAATCAGTAGGAGAATGTTGCCACAGGTTAGGTTAGGTTGACATTTTCAGATATTCCAGGTGAACCTTACACATTTGAAGAATGTTGCCATAGTAAAAGTATATCGTATCTACCAAACGCTTCAAATGACACCTGTTTCAAATCAGTAGGAGAATGTTGCCACATGTTAGGTTAGGTAAGTGCATATGTTTTCAATGCTCGAAATCACCTTGTTGGCGCTCGAATTTGACTTAGCTGCCATAATAAGAAATGCATAACATCCTCAAAGCTTTCATTTGGCATAGTTTTCATCGCTGTTGAGCGATGGGCCAAAATGCGCATGGTCCTTTACTGGTCGCAGAACTTATTCCATTACCGTGACCCCGGAACATAAAGGGCTATTGAAGGACACCGTGGATTTTGGTCAGTACAAGTCTGATATTTTTTGGGAGGACTCATTTGATGATTTTACCACGCAAAAAAACAAAAAAAAAGATCTTTAGTGTGCAGCCAAAATTAAATTCCGGATCAGAGAGGATGTTGTAATAAAACTCTCGCCACTGTCAAAGTCAAGAACGTCATCAGGGACACAGACTGCATATTTTTTACATTATGTAATATTAGCGAACACAATCATAATAACGTTGCAGACGAAATTTTTCGTATAATTTAACGATAAAATTATAAAAACGCATTGGTGACTGTGGTGATATGACAATTGAAGTATATTTTTGATATTTCTATTCTTCATTATTTCAATACTTACTAAATATTATTTACAAAATGCGAAAGTTTGAATCGATGAATGTTTGTTACCCAATCATGACAGTTAAGTCTTTTAGGTACTGACAACTTTAGGTTTTGATGAAGAATTTATTTCTGAGGAAGAATGAACTGTTACTAACCTACACCAACAAAATTAACTAATTAATTAATAATTTATTAATTATGTATTTACTTGTAACTCCTCGGGCAGTCTTGCTCAGGACGCGATTCGTGCGATTTGTAATTTCTTCTACTAACCAAAAATGAAAATCGTTTTTGCTGCTACGATATAATGACGCAATTCGACTGATACACATCGTCGTGGCGAGCGTATTCTGTTTTTCATCTCCTTTTACTGCACGTTTTGAGTCATATGTCGTAGTCGTAAGGATGATTTTCACTTGTCATTGGAATCAGTCGAATTGCATCGCATCCCGGCAATTGTAAGCTCCCGAAAAGACAAAAATGTCCCATTTTTTTCTGCCCCGTCCGTTAGTCTTCATTTGTCATCAATGCCACGCCACTGCCTAACAGACTGGCACACTAATCAGTTCCCAGGCTAAACCAAGCAAACTATTGTTAGAGTGTTGAAGGAAAACATCACGTTAATCATTGTCTAGCGAGCTGTTAAACAATGCGGTTCAAAACTGTGGCAGCGCACCGCTACATTGATTGGTCGATGTAGGGCTGTCAACTGTGCTTTTTTTACCAAATTACAACGGCTTTGTGAACAACAATTACATTTTTTTAAGGACAATTATGCAAATTATGAAAAACACTTTCATAAATTCTACATGCGGTAGCCAAAAGCACTTAAGTCGCACGCAAAAAGATTTGACTTAAGTGCTTATGGCTTCCGAGTCTCACAATTCATTTCACAGTACTTCTGGCATACCAATAAAATCTATGACCATCCATCCGTCAACAGATCTTCTATTGGATTAACATCCAAGAGATCATTAAGCGCGGCCAGAGTGCGCGGAATTGGCGACTTAGCACGTGCAACTCTATTCCGTTAAGTTCTAATTTTAATGTAATTTGAATTGGCCACTGGCCACTTCTTAAAACAATAATCTTAAAAACTATTGCACACGAAGTGACGGCGTCATGTTACGCTGCGGGGTGTCGTGTTGCACCCTTTTGAGACAGTACCACGGGCTTACCAAATCATCCCAGAAATATGAAATATTTAAGCCACCCAAGCCCTACCAGCCTAGTCCGACCCTGTTTTGGGCCTGCCAAGTTCTTTCCTTCGACACAAATCCTAATGCTAGTAAGTATGCCAACTATTCAACTACTACTGATTGCAAAATATTGGTCACAGTTGTCATGATGTCACCGATTTTTGTGTTACAGAAACTTTGTCATATTCTTTCTAACTTCTTAACTAATACTACAAATGTGAAAGTGAGTTCGTTAGTCACACCTTTTACTCTGATCGAATTTCGATTAAGTTTATGATGTCAATACGGATATGGATAGATTTGGGCTGGGATTTTTTTTTAACTTGATTTTTAAGAATCTCTTAACCCTATAAGAAATGTACGATCTACTGAATACCTAATTTAAACTTATTGAATAAAGTCAGCAAAACAAAGTGCGGGAGTGAATTTGTTTGTTACGCTTTCACTCAAAAACGAATAAGTAAACGGATTTGGACGTTTTTTTCTGCAAAGATAAACGAAACCCTGTAGGCAGACGCCCTGTAGGTCTACGTGGCAGGCCCAGAAGGAGATAGCGGGATAAGCTAGACTCATTTTCAAAGGGTTGGCCTACAACCGCATTAAATCGCGTGATATGGATGGAGGGAAGGGAGACCTTTGCCCTGCAGTGGGACAACGTAGGCTCTTAATAATAAAACGTAAGGTAGACGTACGTGTAAAGCCTAATGTAGCATTACACACAAGAAGCACTAAGATAGACGATTAAACGATTGGAAGATTTGCCCTTAGACGGTTTTAGGCTATTTTTTTTGTATAAAATTCCAAAACCCTTTAAAAAAACCTTGGCAACCCTAACAGTCCATTGACAATCCACGTCGTTATTCACTAATTGTACCAAAAATACGCACTTCTGTTTTATGGGACAGACTTACTACACATAGATATGGTAATAACACACTTAATACACGTAACGACTGCTAACTGTGCTACTATAGTGACTGTAACCTCTGATTAGACAGATTAACTGTCTGTGACAAGGCCTTATTGTCGGCCATTTGCTTTTTTTTTATTATGAGTAATGGATACCTAGAGTTTTGTTGTTTATGGTCGCACTCTTTCTCTATGATTAATGGGTACGATAGTAGACTGGTTTATTGGTCATCAAATTGTAACTGTTTATAATGGACGAATAATCAACACTTCTCGTACATTTTTTTTTAATATATTAGATATATCTAATCTAATGTTCAAAGATTTTTATGAATCGGGGGCAAATTGTAAATTAATCTGACCGCCACTGAATCATTACCAAAAATAAAAATTTCAGTTATTTATCAAATCTTGTTATTAATAAAATAACAGTTACTGACTATTTTATAAAAGAGAATGTTACAAGAAGCCGTAATCAGGCATTTTACAAGCACTTACTTGTTACAAATATTTTCTTATTAGTAACGTAACAAGCGAGGCGTTGTTATAAGACAACATTGAGAGTAAAATCATAACAATATTGTAATGACACGTCTCATTATAAAGCGCAAACAGATTATTTAGAGTGGTTTCATCTTCGAACTGACCGAAGTCAATGCATTGTTAATTGTCACTTGGTTTTCTTTAATCTGCATTTCAAAAAAGAAAAGGAAATCAAATAACAAGTATGTATTGTAGTAAATGAATATCCATCAGAAATTGTTCGTTAAAAAGATAACTAATAGGCATTGAGCTATTACTACTACGTATAGAGACGACACCACGCATCACCACTGTGTCCCATCCAGGATGAGTGCGCGCGCCTAGAACACACCACAGAGCTGTCAAACAAATGAATGAACTTGTGCGCGCTCACTCATCCTGGATGGGACATAGTGGTGATACGTGGTGTCGTCTCTATACGTAGTAGTAATAGCTCAATGCTAATAGGTACCATGGGACCACACTATGATGAATTTTTAAGTGACAGCTGTCACTTGAAAATTACGTTTTGCAAAAAAAGGTTTTGTGCTAATTTAATTTTCACAAGTCACAACTATTTTGGTCAGATTACTCAAGTGTTAATACTGTTCATATTTTTTAATGTTTTTGTATACTTAGATTAAATTATAATGAAAAGCAATACCTACAAATAAATAGAAAATACTCAATTTAATATTGAGATAGGGTAATTTCTAATTAGAATAATTTATAAGCAATATAACCTTCATAGTGTAAACCATAGACTAAACTCAAATTATTAGGAAACAATTTATTCGAGGACAAGCCTACGCTGTGAATACTATTGAACGAAACTAGTTGTAGATGTTATTAACATTCCTAGCCTGTCCTAATGTCGGCTTTATTATTTTGTTGAATAAATTACTGTTTATTTGAAAAACTGCTTAAAGAAACATTATTTTAGTGGGGTTGCCATACGTCCAATTTTTTTTGGGACAAATCCGTAATCCGTCGAGCTTTTCTGAGTCATTCCTGACCTAGACTAAGGTCAAGAGCAAACCAAATATCACATAAAAAAAATAAAGCTGGGCCAACATATCACATAAAAAAAATAAAGCTGGGTGTCCGGTATGCGGCGGAATTCTAAAGATTCCGGATTTCTGAAAACGAGTTACCTAAAACTTTAATGTTTAATGTAAAAGCCTCGGTGATGGATGATTACACATTCATCCCCAAATATTGCATGCAATGACATTTTAGTTGCACTAACACTAATAAATGCATTCATAATTATTGGAATATAGGTACTATAACCTATGATACAAAATGATAATATTGAAATTCATAATGTTTAAATCGTAAATAAACTACTTATATATTTCTTTGTCTTTTACCCATCAAAATACTTTACCAGCTGTTTAAATAGTTTTTTTCGTCACAGAATCTAGATAGACATAATAATTCAGACATGACATACAAATACATCAATTCAATAAATGGTTAATGGTTTATGTACAGTTTTTCTTGTTTTTTGTTTGTTATATAATTAGGTTTAATTAATTTATTGTTGTAGTTTTTAGTTACAATTTAATTATATAATTAATTTAAAGATTTTTGAAAGAAAAGAAAACAATGAATATTAATTCAACACTGACAAAAGTCCTGCGGGTCTAAAACGGCCACTTAAGCAATATTTATACTCTTTATGATTCACATCGTACATTTCCAGAAACGTCATTGCCTAATCATTTAAGAAGTGAATCATTTGGAATATTGCTAAATATCTTAAGGCTCTCTTAGACCGCCACGCAGAACGACAATTCGCCACTTGCATCCATCGGTTGCCCGCGACTCTCACGATGTCGTCGGTCCACCTAGTTAGGCCTACCTACGCTGCGTCTTCCGGTCCGTGGTCGTCATGAGAGAACCTTTCTTCCCCATCGGTTGTCAGTTCTACGAGCGATTTGGCAGATTTTACACACGAGCTGCGATCAAATTACTTTATTTCCTGACACAATCTAGATCAACATTGCCTCAGACATCAGTTCGCTGGCTCGGAACGAATAACAATTATCGCCTGTAATTATACGTTGGTAACAACATCGAGATATTATGAAATGATGAAATACAGCGAAAGTGATAATTATGGAGCAGATGCATCTTGCTTGGGAGGCAATGGACGGTGACCGGCTGAGAGGAGATTGTTGAATTCTTTACTACTAGCATTATATACGCTGTTTGCAAGACGAAAGCTCCTCCTAGTAACCACATAATTAGGGGCTATAAAGATCTGCCAGTTTTTGCCATTCAGATATTTTGATATTAATTTTCGGCTTGTTTTCCATTAAAACTAAAATAAAACCTAGAAGAGTACTTAAAACCCATTTTTTTTTAAAAACCCTCCACGTTTTTCCCAATCCACTGTAAATTCTGAAAGTCAGAATTAACAGTGGCGATCACCAGAAAAGCGCCGAGACAATGAAACTCGACGTGTTCCGGAGAATAAATTTACCAGTCTTGGATCTTGCAACGAAATTGATCAGAAAAGAATAGTGGAGTAGTACGAAAAAATATGTTTCCACTTCCCTCCACGTTAAGCTGCAGACAGAACAAAACAACGCCAGACTTAAAAGCTTATGGAGAAAGAACTCATTTGGTGATTTCCACCTAAAATGAAAATGCTGTTTCTGTGGAATTTTCATTGAAAAACCCAGATTACCTGACATTGGGAATTGGGAAAATTTATGTATTTGATACATACGTATACTGGATTTTCTAAGGCAACTGCCTCCTGGTCTCGTGGCGATCAACAAGATAAGATAAAAACAAATGGGCTGCTCTTCAAACATCCCACATATATGTTTCAGCAGGAATGCCTTCATCGTAAGCCAAATGTACACAAGTTTAAGTGACAGAGCCAATAATACTCAACCACGATTAACCTTTTCTAAAACCCAAAGAACAACATTCATAAGCTCGTATCAAGCCACTATACAGCTACCTAAGACCTATCAATTAATTCCCATCAATAATAACTTCGTTACCAACTCCCCTCTTCAATCAAACCACATATTAAAGAAAAAAAACTTTACTAGTAGGGTTGCCAACTAAAATAATAGTAGAATAAAGAGTTATTTAAAAAAATACAGTAGATAATCTATCTATATAAATATAAAAATGAAACCCGTTTTCCGTTGTCACGACATAACATGAAAACGGCTTGACCGATTCGGATAATTATTTTTTTGTTGTGTTTGTAACCATCGGGGCCGGGTTTTAGACCGAGTCCTCCACCCGCGCGAAGCCGGGACGGGCCGCTAGTAATTTCTAAAATGAATATTTTTTGCTGTTCAGCTTTTATTTTTTAAGAACACTTCTTAACTAATTTTAAGTTACAACACGCCTTTGAACTTTGTGATGTTTTTAAAATTATGTTCCGTTTTAAATAATAGAGACTGATTTTTTATTAGCGACTTTACTAGTTACAATATTATTATTTTAAATAATGTGTGGTAAAACAAGGCCCATAAAATACTAGGATAATATTTATTATATTGGCAGCCCTGATTACAAGTAACATAACCTAGGAACATTGACCCGTCCATCCACCGTGAGAGTTCTAAAACCAAGTTACACATGCAGTTCTAACAGCTCTTAATACAAAAGCTTTAAGAACCATTTTTGTTTGAGAAAGTGATGGTTTTAAGGTGGTAAAGTTGACAATGGGTGTCTCACGATGAACCATGGCCTTTAAGTAAAGTAGTGCAGTGTAACTGTGTTGAATTAAGTTAGTTGATTAAGTTATTTGGTTTGCGTTCACGGTTATTAATTTTGTAGGGACTTTGTACGAGATTTCGTAAAGCAAGCCTTACTGTAGTTAGCTAAAGTGGCTGTGGACTTGTCATGTCTACTGCAGAACCGACGAAAGGTGGAGTAGGAAGGTTCTCGAATAGAGACCATGTGTAGGCAAACGTAGGGTGGGATGACCCCCGGCAAGATGGACCGATGACCTGTAGAAGGTAGTGGATGGATGAAAAAATGGGGAGATCGTGCGCTGTGGCGCTGCCTAGGGAAGGCCTATGTCCAGCAATGGACTGCAATAGGCTGAAATGATGATGATGGAAATCTTACCTTAGCCGAGCGGAGGCTCCAAGCAATCACTATGGACTCACACTTAGACTTATAGCATATATACTTACTGAGCATTATCAACTTAAAATTGCCATAAACTCTAAAAAGAGAGAAATAAAATTGTAAGACCATCTATCTCTTTGACCAAAGAAATTACAAAAACATTTCACAAAGGTTAAGGTTGTGGTTGTCAAAAGAAAAATAACTACGAGAGAATCTAGGAGAAAAGAACGTAATACTCAAACATCCCAAAATTTTTCATAGAAAAGACTTCAACGCGTGCGCACAGATTGTGCGTACTAAGCAAAGATTCATAATCCCGTATACTTTTATCGAGACAGTGATTCGAGACACCGTATCGGTAAGATTTTATTTGAAAAAAAACACTATTACTATAAAATAATAAATTGTTGCTTTCAAATTGTAGTAATTGAATTGGCAGTTTCTTGCCCGTTCTTTTACATACTGATTTACGGTTCGGAAAGGGAAAATTAGCTTAAATATAACCATGATCGAGTTGTTTGTTCAGTACTTTAAACCAGTTGTTAAAAAGATGTCTAAGACTTTAAGTAATTGTTAGTTGATCAATCAACTGACCATTAATATAATCGACTCCTCGACAATTCAATAGTAATAGTCATGTATATATTGACTGGCCTGTTGGTCTAGTGGTTACTGACTACTATTCCGGGGGTCGTTGGTTCGATTCCCAACCAGGACAAATGTTTGTGTGATGAGCACGATAATTTGTTCTGTGTCTGGGTGTAATTTATCTATAATATGTATGTATTTAGAAATATATAAGTATGTTTATCAGTTGTTTACCCATAACACAAGCTCTGCTTAGCTTGGGACTAGATGGCGTTGCGTGATGGTTGTGGAATATATTATTGAAATAATTATATAATTTGAAACAAATTCCTTTGAGTTTCATTTTCAATTAAAAGCGAAATTAGTTTCTTCATAATAAGAAAGTAAGCGTTCATTTAACTATAAATGCAATCAATACAAAATAATTATCAAGTCATCTTCAATGTGTTTAACCGTTAATAGATATTACATACCTTACAAAGATCACCTTAGCAATTCATTGAATCTCTGATGACGTGATTTATTAAGAGAAACGTGACACCTTAACACGATTAATGTATGTATGTATGTGTGTGAAGAGAAAAAAAAAACATTACGAAAATCTATTTGATGTTGTTTAATTAAGTTTCCTAATAAAACTAGCATCTTGATCGCATCTCAGGACTGTCTTATCACGTAACTTTGACCCTGGATTGTACAGGGCTATTGAAAAAACACTAAGGATTTTATTCAGTACGAGTCTGACAGTAGCAGGAGTCATTTGATGATTTTACCACGATAAAAAAGATATACAACATATTTTTCACCTATTCAGACTTAGGGCTAAGTTCCTAATTCACAACAACATTGTCGTCAAGAGGAAGACGTCGACTACTTAACTAACACCTCCCCCTTAGACCACCGCGCTGAATGATAAACCGCCACTATCCAGCAGTAAAGCAATATTATGACTCTGTCAATGTCATCATCAGCCTCTGTAAGGGTATGGGGTCGGTATGGGTATGGTATGGGTATAGGGGCCTCAAGACACAAGCAAGGCAAGCCTATACATCATTAGATACGAGTATCTGCCTGCCTTTTCCCAATCATATTGTGGTCGACTTCCAGTCGAACTAGATGCGCATGCATATCAGTATTTTACATGGAGCGGCTTAACCAGGAAGATCGGCCTGTGCAGCTGTAATTATTTAGCCTTCAAAAATTTTCCAACTGTGCCAAGTAGCAGAACAAACGAGGTAGCCAAGTTTGAGAACTTGTATAAAACTACCACAGTACCACTAATACAATTTGGCTGACCGGAAAAAAAAATGAGAAAAGGCTCACCTTTCAAACGTAAGACAATAAAAACGCTTAGCTTATTTTGATTTATGCAGGCAACATAAGTATTGAGTTCCATGAAGGTCGCCTCACAAATAAACAAGAAGTGTTTATAATAATAACCGATGTTTATTGATACCTGTGTGCAGTTTGCAGGTAAAGATTTTTTTTGTCACGCCTTTGTGAATGATGACTAGGTGATGGATGAGCTATTCTTGTTGTTATTTAGTGTTATTGCAATATATTCAATGTCGAAGGTTTGTTTTGTAATAATTCAAACAAGTTATGGCAACATTTTCGTGCGCATTATTTCACATTGGCAATCATAACAATAATATGATCTGGGACAGGATAGTTTCTACCCCTGTGGGATGAATCCCGTAGACAAAAAGTTCGTTATTATTATTGGTCAGCCTTTATAATGTATATAATTTTCTGTAGTGTAATAAAATAGGAAATAAAAGGTAGTTTTGAAAAAAAATATTGACATTTTGCAGATTTATGTCCGGACTTTCTAACAATTTCATGGCAATTTAATTCGATAAAGTAAAAACAAATTAAAAATTATTCGTGTAAATAGCCAAATATTGGAACCGGGATGACGGCAAACCATAGTTTCCTACCCTATAACAAAAAATTGTGAATTTATATATATTACTAGCGGCCCGTCCCGGCTTCGCACGGATGGAGGACCCGGTCTAAAACCCGGTCCCGATGGTTACAAACACAACAAAAAAATAATTATCCGAATCGGTCAAGCCGTTTTCATGTTATGTCGTGACAACGGAAAACGGGTTTCATTTTTATATATATAGATAAATAGATAAATGAAGTAGTAAGAAGTTATCAGACTTCAAAAGTGTCCCAGCACATAATATAGTTCAATAAACTACAGTTGTGTTGCGTTAGCGACAAGTCGCAACTGGTTTGACTGCTGACGACTAATCGCTGTTACGGCACAGAAGTTGCGACACGCGACCGACTGCATGCGAACGATCTTCACGGTTTAATGCGTGTGGTGACAGCAGGGATGCTGTTTGTGAGAGCCTGCAGGTCTAAAACGGCCACTTAGCAATATTCCTGATGGTTCACTTCATGAATAAATAATGGAAGAATAGTCAATGAAATTCACGATGGAACATTGCTTAAAGAGGCCGTTTTATACCCGAAAATGATTCTAAGAGATATGGGTCCCGTAACTCCCGTATAAACGACGTTAAGTGTATTTTAGGATAACAAAGCAGTTTCATAGGTACTTTAGGCTTTTACCGACAAAAAAAGAAATGTTTTTACTAAGAAAAATGACGATTTAGCATGTAAAAATTTAACAAGTATTTTTTTTTATATTGGTTTTATAATTATAATATTGAATTATTCTAATTTTTGTATGCGTATTTATTGAAATATTTCTAAACACACAGATATTTTTCTAGAGACAGGGAACATTTTTTTTTAATTCTTTTTAAATTTACTCTGGTTCTCAGTAAGCCAAATATTGCCCGTCTAGCTTTACTCAATTATTTTATATAATATCTGAATAAAACTAGCACTGGGGCCTTTAATAAACATTGAATTAAATCGGGATACACATAATGATGACGAAATTTTTCTATTTTTAAACACCATTCCATCGACAAGTTATTCTAAAAATGTTCTACTTATGTTAAAATTCTATGCGGTTTTAAAACATACGTTTAACTACGAAATTACACTAATTAGGTGATTAAAATGACTATACCAAGCATTTTTATAAGATGAAGAATCTGGTAAAATGTTTTGGGAAGGTAACAACAGTTATAAAAACTTGTTATACGTCATTATTTTTAGAAGAGGTGGATTTTATTCACAACTACATTTTATTTAACATTGTACCTAAGAGAGAAAAAAATGACGGGGCCCCCTCACAGAGCGCCAAAGCCTGCCGGGGTCGCGGGACTTATTTCTATCACCGTGACCCCGGAACATAAAGGGCTTTTGAAGGACACCGTGGATTTTAGTCAGTACAAGTCTGACAGTCCCTCCCGCCCTGCCGGGGTTGGAGGCCTCATTTGATGGTTTTAACCCGGCAACAAAAAAGTTTAAGATCTTGATTGAGTAGCGTAAATTATGTTTTCATTTACATAGACATATGCAATAGAATTCATTACACATACATTTATATTTCTATTGATTGAGATGTACCGCATCGTGACACAACGACCTTTGACTCAGAATAATTTCACAAATTCCTTGCACAATACACCATACGTTATGCCATGCATCTAATTTTATGTGATGAAAATTGAACAAGACATGTATTGGATATACAAACATTTACGTGAATCCCTTTCAAGCTAAAACCACCTTTATTGGAAGCTAAAACGACTTATTTTAGTCTATGGGAAATAATTAATCCTTTGATTTGACAAGAATATGATCAGCTTACGTTCTCTCTGCTGTAATGCTAGACAAGCGGGAGTGATTTCACAGATTCTTTGTGGGTCATAAACTCATAACCCACCTAGTGTGAGGTCACATAATATCTTCGTAGCTTTGCATCCGATCCGTGACATAAATCACCGCCATGTTTTTGACGTTACTATATTATTACTACTATATTGTTACTATATTATAGCGTTATTATTTTTTTCTTCCCATAAAGACAAGTCTGAAATTATTCTACATATCTGTACTGACTAAAAAATATGTTTAATCCTCCCCTATGTGCCAAAAGTCATGAAAAACCGCTCAGCCGTTAAGGAGTGAAAAGGCAGAAGCCAGAGTCACTTTCGTATTTATTAATATGAAAGTTTGTATCGTATGGATTATGCAAGTGCTTACGTATGCTCATTGGTCTTGACCGATAGATTTCGTGAACGCTCATCAATGAAATAACTGCATACATGTTTAACTGTTACGACATCGTATAAAAAAATACCGGTATCTTGATACAAAGTATTTGATTATTTTTCCTAGTTATGAAATAAGTTCTTGAAATACATAACATTTTTAGAAATACTATTGATCCATGTTTCATGCGATCATGAAAACAAATAGTATTTTTACAGGGAATCCCAATCAGTGTCGTGTACGCATCCAAAAGCGTAGGGTGATTCAAAGGGGGGGGGTACACTGAAGCCTCTAAAGAAATGTTTACTGGCAAAGCAATTGTAGTAATCTTAAACTTTGTTCAGTTTTTTGTGTAACATTTAAAGACGCACGAGAAATTCCATGTAAGGCAAAAAGTTATGTTTTGTTGAACCAGAAAGTTATGTTTTGTTGCGTAGGTAGGCCTCCCACTAGGTGGACCGACGACATCGTGAGAGTCGCGGGCAACCGATGGATGCAAGTGGCGAATTGTCGTTCGGCGTGGCGGTCTAAGGGGGAGGCCTATGTTCAGCAGTGGACGTCTTCCGGCTGATGATGATGATGATGATGAACCAGACAAGGGGGTGTCAATAATAGCAGAAACTTGGGTTTGACTTACAGGGTAAGGATTGGGAACCATTGTCCTAAAAGTCTTAGGATTATGTTTTTGGTTATAGTTAAATTATATACCGTGCAATAAAATTTCGTTTCTAATCTTAAATGTGAGAGGATAGGAAACTTAAAATGTCATAACATAGTTTACTCCATCTGAAATATTTAAGACATATTTATGTTATAAGACTTTTCGTCATTCCTCTGCCTATACTATGCCACATTATTAGTTGCAGAAAATTTAAAGGAAAAGATCTCCAGTCGGTCACAATCATCTTAAATCAAAAATCTGCAAGTCATGCAAAAATACCTTGGGATTATACGGAGTAACAGTAACTTACACTTTTTATTAGCCGCCGTGATGTTTATATTTTTGTTTTTCATAGTGGTTGGCTTCCAAGAAAAACAGTTAAATTACGTTTAAATTACCGCTCCGAAGGTTGTTTCAATGACCCTTCCTTGAGTGATGCGAAAAACGACAGTAAAAACTATAATTACGTTTACAGAACCTAGACTTTTTAAAGAATGTTTTAGAAAAAGAAAGAAAATATGTATCTGACGCATCGTCCGTAGTTACAGACATAAAAGCAGTATTGTCTAGCAAGGTTGCAATTCGCTGATACAACGAATAAAATCGCATATCCAATGAAATACCAGCCAGCAATGCAGCCAAGTAATGATTTCATACGTACTACGAACAAAAATGATTTTGCAAGCAATCGCTCTTGACACGATAATTACATACACACACACTCACACATAAATACATGCCGATGACGTAATCAGTCGGGACCTGCCAACTTGGCAGGTCCCAAGCCCGACCCTTTGTTAGCGAATCCACTTAATTATATGGAGAAAGCTGTTGCCATCACTTTATTATCTTGACCCCACTTTGTACGGGTTTCCATCGACCCACGATGAATATTTATAAACGGTAGGGTAAAGAATCATGGAAAAGATGCCGGAAATCGAACTCGTATCTCGTAACACCTGGGTTTGGACTCGACCACTGACCGGTTGTCGTGGAATGCGGACCTTAATGTGCCTTCCTCGAAGCGCCCGGGCTTTATAAACACCCTTTAGGGACCGTGGTACATCTTCCGTTCGTAAGAAATTTATCTGTAGGTAGGTATTTATTCTATTTGAAATTAAATTTTAGGGGCTCACCTCAGGTGGAGCTGCAAACTTCAGGTTGGCGAGAGAGCCGTGCGATCTACTACGGTGCTCCTGTCGGATGCTGTACGAGAAGGCGCGCTCGTTCAAGTGTCCCTTCTTCCTGTAGATGCCGCCCGCGTCCTCCACGGCCTCCAACCCCGTCATGCTCTGCGCAGCCTTCATCGCCGGTGGAGGGGGAGGCTTCGAACGCCTCGGGTCCACTGTGGCGTACTGCAGGCGACCCCGGCCCGGGCCAGGGGGACCGGGCGGGAATGGACCAGCTGCTAGCGCGGCTGGCACCCGCCCTCGGTGACCCAGCGTGGCGGGGCGCGCGTGTGGCAGGGTGGCTGCTGGGTGAGCCACCAGCACCATGGGGTGGCCAGCAGCCCAGGCGGGAGGCGCGCGGCCTAGCGACCGACCATTCATCATCGGCGCCGGTCCAGCGTATAATTCATCAGCTGACGCTGAAGACTTCTTTTTCGTCTTTTTCGCAGTAGCCGTCTTCTTCTTCGGCTCCTCGGGCGGGGGCGGTGGTGGCGGCACGGACGCTGGCCGAGTTATCTGTCGAGGGCGCGGCGCGCGTGCGGGGTGCGGGATGTCGTCGCTAGCGTCGTCCCGCTCGGTCTCGCCGACCCACACCTTGTGATTCTCATCTCCGTCGTACACCTCGAGCTCCTCGTCCTGGTCGGGCGGCAGGTGCGAGGGCGCGCGCTCTGCCTCCAACCGCTTGGCGTACGAGCTATCCGCATAAGCGTGGAAACAGCAGCGTACGAGCGCATTGGCAGCGGCCTCGCGCCGACAGATGAATGCGTGGCACTCCAGCACCTTTATCCCCTGCGTACGGCGCAGCACGGCCGCGAACAGGGGAGGGCGGCGAGGGGCGGGAGCTCGTGCGAACGGAGAGTCCAGCGGCAGGAAGCGTGGCGCGCCCTCCACTGTGACCCGGCGCACGGCGGCGCAGTAGTGCAGGCTGGAGATGGGGAAGAAGCGGGCCACTCGCGACCCGCTCTCGTCGATATTCTCGAGAAGGATGCCGTTGGACCACACAGACAGCCACGAGTCGATGCCGCCGCTCGTCGCTCCCTTTTCCGGATACAGCTCGCGCAGTGGTTCCTGGATGCCTTGCAGTCCGTCCTTGCTCTGCTGCGGCACTGCGGAGCCGAGGTAGAGCACACGGCACCGACAGATCGGCGTCGACTCCATTTCGTCACTGCACTATCACAACATGACACTGAATCACTTGAAAACACAAATATGTCGCGGATCAGTCGCTCGCGGAGTATACGTGCAGGCCGCGAGGCGGGCGCGGGTCTGAGTGAGCGGAATTCAAGATGGCGGTGCGGGGGCGCGGGCTCGCGGGGCCGCGGCGACGAGGGGCGAGGGGGGCGAGCCGTACCTGCGCGCACGCACCTGCGAAGACGGCTCTACGGACGGGTACGGGTAGGTACATGAGTGCCGATGAACCGGCATTGTGTCAAACGAATCGTCGCGAATTTGGCCGCGTTTCTCTCCACGTCAGCAGGCGCGACGTGACGGAATGCCGCACTTTTGTCCTGTTACAGTGAAACCTGAAGGTCGATCGATATTCAGATATCTCCCAGCGGATCCGTTCTCTGTGGACGTCCGCTTGTTGTGCATAACAAGTTGCAGGAGGTCGCACTTTTCCATTGCGCCTTAATTGGGTCATTGTTTGGGTAACGTTTCTTCACTTATCTAATGGGTCGAAGTAGAAATATTTCGTCTGTGAACGTTTGCAAATAATGAAGTATGCAGACGTTTGCAACTTGCTCAGAACAATGCCGTTATATCTTTATTATATGTACAATTAGGATCACACGTAGTTATTAAAATTCTTCGCTGTTCTTAAAATAAAGTCTGTTTGTTTTTTTGGAAGCAAAAACGTTTAGAAACATTCCGTTGACTTGGATTCCCAAGCAGGTATCTAATTACAAAGAACGACGTTTTTGTATTAGATTGGTATTACTATAAAAAGCCTATGTGGGTACATGAAAAAAACAACTTTTTCGTCTAAAGGTCGTAGATATTTACAATCCAATAAAAGTTAATTAAATAAGGTTACTTTGCAAAGGATCAAAGAACATAGTGGATCATCAGGAAACGATTTTGCAAGGATAAGGTTCGAAAGTGGCTGGCTCCGTGCCTCATCTGGCAATTCTTCAGGTCAGGATTTGGATACGACTGCTAATCCTAAACAAAACACAAATCCCAATTGGCAACTACAAACAACTGCAGACAGTCTAGAGAGATGTTACCTGCACTAACACGGCGATTGACCAGCAGACTGCTCTGTCTCCAACGAACGGACTTACGAACTATGGTGGTGATGCTCACCGGCCACTACCCACTCAATAAACATCTGTTCACCGTCAACGCGATGGCCAGTCCGCTGTACAAGGGATGCCTTAACGCGAATGAAACTGCAACCTAAGTAATCCTTGAATGCGAGGGTGTTGCCGACCAAAAGGCATAAATTCTCGGTAGATTGAAGTCTCTTCAAGAAGGGACTTCTAAGCTTTTAGTAAGATATTTTTAAGGAACGAAAAATTCAGCTGCAAGCGGGGTTCGCACCTGTGTCTTCTGGATAGGTACCAGACGCCTTAACCAATTAGGCCATCGCAACCACTACACTATCTTTACGAAGACGCGACGCAGGCGTTATTGCGTATAAAAATGAAACTTGGAAGGAGTTAGGATGGCTCATATAACTAAGTCCCACCTTACGCATAATAAATAGACCTTGACCTCAATTTACGCAAAAAAAATGGAAGCTGACGCTTTCAAAAGTTAATATTGTAATTCATATTATGATTTGCGTTTAGCTTCTGTGGTGACCAACAGAAGTTGAATTTTTAAATTATCTTTCGCAGAGGTCATAAGTTCAACAATAGACAGTACAACAATAAGACAGTTTTGTACTGAGCATAACAATTTGGTTCCCACTGAATCTATCGACTTGTTAAGAATAATAAGTGATCGATACAATAGGTTCTCATGGTGACTTATTATCTTATGAATTGTTATTTAATACAAACTTCACTTAAATTACAATTAAAGTATCTATGCGGTCAGGAAATTTCCATCTAGAGATCTTAGCTAAATAATAAGGAATAGATACGAGTCGATTTTCATGGAAAATCCATGGTTGGCTTAAGGGGCTTTAGGTGCAGGAATGACTTTTTCTGTTTTTTTTTGGTTCCTACACCTTTATGAACTTGGAAGGATGTATTGGTGATTTTGATGATTATAATTCTGTAACTACATACGTCTTATAGCCGCGAAAAATATTTTAATCAACATACAACTTAGCACTGGCCTGCAAGTTGCAAAAAACGCATGAACTTTTGAATTTCATGGGCTGGTTAGAGCATTCCCCTTAAGTCGGTCCTAGGTTGAATGGGAGCAGTACCGGAACCCCAATCCCGTTTATTGTACCTACTTTTTTTTATATAGTTAACTTTGAATACGGTTGGCGCATTGGTTGAGAAATCGCCTGTTCCGTTGTTCCGGGTCTAGGTGTTTGACGTGTTGGTGTATGTGAGTTTCTTTCTATATTTGCAAACACACCCACCATACAGAAGAAATTCCAAGTGTGGGTAAATGTTAATAACAAAAAAAACTCCAGTTTTAGGACGGAAAAGAATGGTGACAAAACTTTTGTCAGCACGGTTTGCGAAGTGATTGAACGATCGACTGCTCTAAAAGATGTAATGGGTTCAATCCCCGCACGGAACAAATATTTGTAAGACCTACAAGCAGTTGTTCCGGGTCTGAGGGTGTAGGTAGGCGTTTCCTTATTTGTAAACGCACCCACGGTACTAGAGAAATTACTAGTGTTTTTTTTTTACGAGGTAAAATCATTAAATGAGTCCTCCCACCCCGGGCAGGGCGGGCGGGACTGTCCTACTTGTACTGACTAAAATCCACGGTGTCCGTCAATAGCCCTTTATGTTCCGGGGTCACGGTGATGGAATAAGTCCCGCGACCCCGGCAGGCTTTGACCCTCTGAGAAGGGGCCCCATCATTGTGTTGAGGCCCTTTGAGGCGCGCGTGGAACACGACGCGCTGTCGACCCGGGCATGGTCCATGGTGCCTACGGTGGCCGGAGATCGTCATGCGACGTCGGTCGCCGTGAGCGTGTACCACTGCGGGTGGGGCGGAGGGAGGACGCTGTCCTCTCTCTCACGCGGCCCGCCTCCTCCTTCGCGAGCATAACTGCTTCGCAGACGGAGCCGACCGCTTCCCACTCCGTCTCGAAATGACTAGTAGTTGTGGCAATAAAAAAAAAAGGAAAAGGCGAGGCAAAATATATGCACTTACTTTTTGGTAAGGCCGACCTTCTTCAGTAAGGCCGGGTGCGTAGTACTCGCAATCGGCGTGCGTGTATGACCAGATGTATGAATGTGGATGAGGCGAGAGGAGTATGTAAGGATCGTATCAGGTAGCGTTTTTGTACTTTTTGCTTACTCTCAAAAAGACGTGAGCTAATTTAATGTATTTGACAGCACGATTGGCGCAGTGGCTAATCGACTGACTGTTGAACTGGTTCAATTCCTGCACGGAACAATATTCAGTCGCTAAATTCAATCAATCTTGTACCTGTAATTGATTTAGTTCAGTAATACACTAGTATTTATTTTAGTAAGAATGGGGTAAAAATAAAAATAATAGAAAAGAAATGCATAAGATGAATAAAATAAAACATTTCATGTGAAAACTTTATATTTTCTAACTAAAACTGTCTATTTACAATATTCACTTCACTTACAATAAATGTTTAACGACGCGACGGTTACAAAACGTACCGACTTCGAACATCATCCATTCTGTGAAATGTTGCGAGATAATTATACTTGACCTTGTGGATTCGCAAACAAACTTACACAATAAAAAACAATACTTGACAAACTGTACTAGCAAATTTTATTTATATAATTATTTTATATATCAAACACATCTTTGAGCTACTATACGTAGCAAAGTGCCGAATTTTAATATGTGTATAAAGTACCCGGCACGTAAGTTGGCAAGATTACAGTGTAGTGGGGGTTAGTTTGCGCATCGGATTTAGCGGCACACAAGTGTAAGCGAGAGCGTATACTGGGTGCGAGGGGGACAGACGAGTGACGCACCAATAGCGTGCTCGGATGGACACTACCTCACACCCCGCGACCCGCATGACCACCAAAGAGATCTACAAAATGACTTCTGCGCATCTAACGACTCTTGCCAACTTACGCGCCGGCCATTGTACTAGTTTTTCTTCGCGATTTAATTACTGCTGACTTCATAACTATCTAGACGTAAATCGTAATTCGTTAGTCCCGCAACCTCGGCAGGCTTTGGCCCTCTAAAGGGGGGGGGGGCGTCATCATGCTGACACTCTTTGAGGCGCGCGTGGAACACAACGCACCGTCGACCCGGGCTGCGTCCATGGTCGGACAGAGAGTCGTCTATTACTCGCAGCCCGCATGGCCGCGCCTACGGTGGTCGGAGATTGTGTATCGACGTCGGTCGCCGTGGGCGATTATTTCTGGATAGCACCTCTGCCCGGTATAGTGCTTGCTTACGTAATACTTAATAGGTCCCAAACACTCAAACAAAGGGATTTCGAGCCCAATTTTGATAAAACACGACATTTGAAAGATTTTTTTTTTCGTGAAAAGAAAAAAAAATTTTGTACATAAGCAATATTTTAACCTGCCACTGAAACAGTACATCAGAAGCTCAGTAGAACCAAGCTATCACAGCCACACAAGTACAAATCCAGCGCGCATTTTTTTTTCCCTGCCCAATAAAAATCTATATTAGTAAAAGAAAATTGAATTGAATATTTGTAGCCAGACAAATTCTATCGACTGCTACGCAGCGCGTCGTGAGTTCGATCCCCGTATGAAAAAAAACATTTGTTTGACCTCCAATTAGTTGTTCCGGGTCTGGGTGTTTGTGTATGTCAGTTTGAATGTTTATGAACGCATCCACGATACAGGAGAAATTCCTAGGGTGGGTCAACGTTAACGAAAGATAAAACAACGCCCGCATTTGTGGTCATATGCTAGTATTTAGTAGACTTGTACGAAGGCTCGTCTGCTGTCGGCTGCGGCGCTTTACGTTTCTGAATTATATTTTGAATCTGTAACAAATAAAATGTGATCAAACAAAGGTTCTTAAAAATACCACTTTAGCAAAATTGATTTGCGAATTTGTAATAAAATTATTGTCTGTTCTATTACTTGAGGAATATAATACTACTTATTGCAATTTATTATCAAGTACTTACTTAATTAAAACCGAGCCAAAAAGCATTAAATTGGCCAACATTTTGATTACCACCTGACAAGAGTACGGCGACGAACAGTAACGGAACAGTGCGCAGGAGTGCTAAACGCCAAGCGATAATCGTTAAATCTCAGCAGTAGCATTTTCAATCTATTAAAGACTTCTGAGCGATAGCGAACGAAACAAACAATAATGATCTGTAACCTTCTCTTTTAAATAAAAAATAATTGCTGTTCGTGAGTCTCGCTAAAGTTCGAGAATGGCTGGACCGATTTGGCTAATTGATAATGTAGTAGTGACAGCTGAGCATTAACGATTATTTATCGCTTGCCGATTAGCTGTAGGCCTAGGGGTGAGCTTGCTACAACTTATCTTTGCTTTTGGGCTACATTGAGGCCAAGAAAATAACCCATTTATAAATTAAAAGATACTTCTATAAGTATACCTGTTGCCACTCCCTGTCAAGCTCCGCCTTCTCGCTCTTGTCCTTAGTCTTGCGAGTCTTCCGTCCGTCCTGAGTCTTCACTCCGTACTGGAAGGCCGCCTTGGGCAGTGCCTCTTTGCTGCTCATGTACGCTGAGTACTCTTCTTGCGTGTCGAAGTCCCAACGACCTAGGAGATTAATAGCGGGTCAGAAAAATGTCATCATTTTTTAAGCCGTAGGACGTCCACTGTTGGACATAGGCCTCCCTTAAAGGATGTCCAGTAGAACCCTTTTTTCAAAATAACCAACCGATTTTAATGAAACCTCATATCCATAAGCAGGATTACGCTGGTCTAAATAGTTTTCAGAGATTTTTTTAAAAAAAGTCCAGTTTGGTCCTAAGTCTGGGTTTCGACTTTTTTTGAACTCGACACACAAATTTTCATTTTATTTATTTTTAATTATGTGGTGTGCTGTATAGTGAGTTTTAGAAATGACAGAAAGAAAAAAAACATCTAAAAATCAATCTTACTATTGGACTTATTCGATTTTTTCCTACGTCGTTGACAAAAGTTAGTTTAAGAACTTAAAACATAAAAGCCTATAGACTCCTGTGAAGATAAAAAAGACATTATCAAAAAAAAATAGTTTATACCATTCCCCCTCGAAAAAGCTACTTTTATACCATTCCCCCTCGAAAAAGCTACTTTTACTCACGGAAAACAGTGCGTAAAAGTAGTCTTTTACGCACTGTTTTGGTGTTTGAATTTAGAACACTTTAGTACATTCGACATCGACCGCGATGCTGGACAACCCCCTTGCTAATATGAAAATTGCTCTTAATTTAAATCATTGTTCCGATTTTAATGTGAGCTTGTTGGCACAGTGACCGCGATTGGACTTATTTGTTTCGGGTCTGGGTATTTGTGTACATGTGAATTGTGTGTGGAGCAGACTTATTAAAAAAAATCATTTTTTTCTTCGTTGAATATCTTTTATCGCTCAAATCATTCTTTTTCTCGTTGTCATGGTATAAAGTATCGTTTGCAACTCTTGAATAAAACGGATTTAAATCGAGGGCCTGAATCACTCGCGTCGCTCAGGATTTAAATACTTGAATCACTCGCTTCGCTCGTGATTCAATCATCATGAATCACTCCCTACGGTCGTGATTCAGTCATTAAAATCCTTCGCTTGCTCTTGATTCATATAATGGCCCTCGCTTTAAATCCGCTCTTTATTCAATCGTTGCAAAATATACTATTACGCACTGAAAACAGTGCGTAAAAGTAGTCTTTTACGCACTATTTTGGTGTTTGAATTTAGAACACTTTAGTACATTCGAGCTCGACCGCGATGCTGGACAACCCCCTTGAATTACTCTTAATTTAAATCATTGTTCCGATTTTAATGTCAGCTTGTTGGCGCAGTGACCGAGCGATTGGACTACTTCCACGACTTACAACCCACGTGTGTGTGGAGCAGACTTATTTAAAAAAACTTTGTTTTGTTTCATTGAATATCTTTTATCGCTCTAATCTTTCTTTTTCTCGTAGTCATGGTATAAAGTATCGTTTGCAACTCTTGAATAAAACGGATTTAAATCGAGGGCCTGAATCACTCGCGTCGCTCAGGATTTAAATACTTGAATCACTCGCTTCGCTCGTGATTCAATCATCATGAATCACTCCCTACGGTCGTGATTCAGTCTTTAAAATCCTTCGCTTGCTTTTGATTCATATAATGGCCCTCGCTTTAAATCCGCTCTTTATTCACTCGTTGCAAAATATACTATTGTAGAGATATAGTCTAATAATACATACCAATAGGCCCTTTCTTATTCCCGGCATCCATCTTAGTGTAGTCCACTTCATCATCAGAGTCATCGATGGCGTCGTCCATCTCCCGCAGCCCCGGGTAGCACTCGGCGTAGCCCTGGGGCTCCGCGGCCAGCCGGGACAGCAGCGCGGCCGAGCGACGGGAGCGGTCCTCCGCGCCGCGACGAGGACCAGGGATCTCAACTGGTGGGATAGAATATTTTAACACACAAGTTTTTTTTTTTGAAACGGTCCTAAAATCGGGAAAGAAAATGGCAGCTGTATAAACAGAAGCCTTAGCATAACTTTTCACGTTTTTAGGGATCCGTAGCCAAAGGCAAAATATGGAACCCTTAAGGATTTGACATGTCTGTCTGCCTGTCTGTATGTCACAGTCGCCTTTTTCCAAAACTATTGAAACTCGGTAACTAGACGTATTTTGTGAACCGCATTAATATTTTCACACAAACATAGAAAAAAAAAACAATAAATTTGAGGATTCCCCATACTTAGAACTGAAACTTATAAGTTTTCCACGACATACTTCCATCCATCTTGACATGAAAAACATCTTGGAATGTTGTTTTTTATTTTTATGTGAGATGGGTTTGCTCTTGACCTTAGTCTAGGTTAGGAATGACTAAGACAAGGTCGACGATGGAGCGAGCTTATCCAGAAGAAGCCTGTTCACTCTAACTTTGAAGAGATTAGGGTTGTATACGTTCGGAAACACAGACGCAGGCGGAGAGTTCCACTCCTTCGCTATCTGCATTATAAAGGACGTTTGGAAACGGTTAATGCGAATTGGCTGTTGAGGATTTGTGGTGTGTATGGACACTCACCGTCTTTCTCATCATCCGCGGGCTTGTCGAAGTACCCTCCGGTCCGCGGCCTGTCCTCCCTCCTCTCCTGTCGCTCGCCGGCGTTGTACTCTCCGATCTCGCCGTAGATCGAGTCGTCAGCGCGACCCTTCTCCGTTGGTTTGTCCTGGAAGGAAAGTACAACATACATATTTGGGCCTTTTCTGAAAGTGCCAGCCAAAGAAAAAAGTATTACCTATGGGTAGTACAAGTCATTTGGAGCAATTGTCACTATGGCACAAAAGTTGTAGGATTACTCTCGGCCAAGTTAGACACGTTCGAAGATTCGTAATTTTCAAACATTGGTTGATTTTTGAAAGTGTTGAAAACACAAAATAATGATAAGTATTGCTAGAAATAGCATATAACAATATTCCTGGAAACCCAAAAGGATTGATCAGAGGTGTGCCTAATTAGAATAAATAATCTTTTTTTTTACGTGGTAAAATCTTCAAATGAGTCCTCCCACCCAAGGCAGGGCGGGAGGGACTGTTAGACTTGTACTGACCAAAATCCACGGTGTCCTTCAATAGCCCTTTATGTTCCAGGGTTACGGTAATTTGATAAGTCCCGCGACCCTGTCAGGGATGAATAATCACTAAAAAAGAATAAAAGGTTTTTTGGAAAAAAAAACGTGATGTTCGTGGGGCCATGGGAAGTTAACGGGTTTCCCAGTCTTACCTTGGTCTTCTTTAGCTTGCGATGCCGTCCATGCCGGAGGTAAGAGAAGATCTGCGCCAGTTTATCAAGCACCACATCGTTGGCGCTGGACGCGGAGCTCCTCTCGTCCATCTCGGGCACGTCTGCCTTGCTCCTGGTGAGGGTGGTGGGGATGTCGCTGTCGATGGTCCCCTCGTCGTCCAGTTCCACCACGTAAGCCATGCGGCCTGGAGCGAACATCTCGTTGCGAAGGACTTTTTTGTTTCTGGGAACAAATCGTAATAAGTTATTACTTTTTTTTTCAGTTTTTAAACTGACATGGTTACTAACGTTATCATCAGAATGAGAATGGCAAGCTCGCCGTCCGATCAAGGACCATGTGCAACTTGTATGAGTCGACGGCGTGTCGTGTTCCACGCGCCTCAAGCTGCAAAACTGAAAGGAACGCGAAACTATCTAAAAAGACATTGTGGCCCTGGGATGCATAGAGCAATTGAAGGTACAGGGTAAATTTTATTTCAATGTTTATTTGATGATTTTCCACCACAAACAAAATAAAGGTTTTGTAGTATTGCTAATCGTATGAAAGAAATGGTACACTAAGCGCGCGAGTTGAATGCAGAGCTTAGGAATGCGGTAGTGCTGTTGATAAGGATGGCACAGTACTACACTGCAGGCGCGGGAGGTGGGGCGTGCGGGTAGCGGGGGGAGGTGCTCCCGCTCTTCACCTCAGACCCCGACTGCATTCAACTCGCGCGCTATCTGTAGGTATGTTGTAGTTGTCACTTACTTCTGTTCCTGTATCATATTGTAGATGTTCTTAGCTATGGTGGTCTCAAACTGCATCTCTTCTTCTTGTGGCTGTAATAAATAATTATTTATTTACAATCCTATAATTTCAGTGGATTTTGAACTTTAATGTGACTGAACTTTACAATGGGGTCTTTTGGTTTATAAGATATTTTTGATTGCAATGAAATCTGAACATTATCATAAAAGGCATTGAGTTGTTAATGATGCATTTCCTCAATCTTAAAGATTCTTAAATCATTTTGATTTAATGGAATTTGAACCTCAACGTAATGCACATTGAGTTATTTTTGCAATACTTACAACAGGCACTTCCTTCGCTTTGACAGGATTCTCCTTGACAGGTTCGACGGGCGCCGTCACCAGGCGTTCCATCTCGGCTTCTTGCTCCTGTTCCCGGGTCTGGATCTCAGACCTAACCTGCACAACACATCACGCATGTAATCCACAAATGGTAGTTCCATGTAAAAGGTTCATCATCATCAGCCAGAAAACGTCCTCTGCTGAACATAGGCCTCCCCTTTAGACCGCCACGCCAAACGACAATTCGCCACTTGCATCCATCAGGTTCCCATGGGATTTTGCTATTGTCTTGGTGAGATTAAGCACGCGTTTCTTAACCTCTCATATTATTTTGATAACAAAATCTGTTTTTAGTGTTGTGGCTATTGTGTTGTGTAAGTGTTGTGTTGTCTGGTTTGAATAGTTATTATTTTAAGCTTTTTGGCACTCATTTCCTAATAGGAAATGAGTGCCGAAGAACCCCCTGATGGGGGTGGAGGTTCACCTTCAGATATGGAGGTTGTGGAGTGTTCTCAAAGCTCTGATTTCGTAAGACCCGACGCTGGGAAGCGCCCCGGAGCTCCTGAAATTTTTGTTGACGCGAAAAAAAATAAGCCGCCGTCTGACTCAATTCAGTCGGTATTTACTAGGCCCGGTTTTGAGAACGACTCTAAAATACCCTATAGCGAGAGTGACAGAGCACCCTTTACTGTATTTGTCTCTAGAATGGAAACAGACCCTAAGCAAGGCCTAACTTTAAATTCCCTTAAGTTTGCCCAATTTATTTTCAATAAAGGTTTTAAAGGTGTTGTTCAAGGCAGTGTCAGGTCTTTGGGCCGTAACAGGATGTCTATTGACTTTAAGACGTTCAGTGATGCCAACAACTTTGTCAACAATCCTGTTCTCATTGAAAACAAATACTCTGCAGTTATCCCACGCTTTCATGTAAGCCGCATGGGAGTTGTCAGGGATATTCCTACTGATTGGACACTGGAGGAGCTAGTAACCGGTATAGAAACCCCTCGTAATTGTGGAGAAGTCATTAGGGCTAGAAGGCTGAATTTTAAAAACAAAAAAGAGGACTCTGTAACTTGGTCTCCATCTTCAACTGTAGTGCTTACTTTCTCTGGCCAAGTTCTCCCGGAGAAAGTTTTCTGCTACAATGTCTCTCTTCCTGTTTCTGTTTATCATCTCCCCACTATCCAATGCCGCAACTGCTTGCGATTTGGCCATATTGGCACCCAGTGTAGATCTAAGCCCCGCTGCTACCGTTGCGCTCAACCTCACCCTGGAGATAGCTGTAATCTTCCCGACTCACAGGTCTCATGTCTTTTGTGTGACAGTGGAAACCATAAGGCCATTGATAATAAGTGCCCAGAACACTCAAGACAGAGGTCAATTAAAATGGTAATGTCTCAAGAGAACTTAAGCTACCGTGAGGCTTCAGTAAGGTTTCCCCGTCCCCGTAAATTACCATACTCTAATGTTATAGCAGGTCCCTCTCAATCTAAACTATCTCAAGCTCTTCCTTCCGTAGACCTTCTCCTCTCGCCCCCTCTTAACACTCCTACTTCTTCCCCAAATGCATCCCCTGCTAAAACCTCTTATACCAAAACGGTTTATCGCTCCCCAAGACCTAGACCAGAATTGGGCAAGTCCTATGATACCCAAGCCCATAAGTCGTTCACCTATACCCCTACTTCCTCTCAGCCTAATGGCTGTGCTCTGAATTCCTCTTATGTTGAAACCACTCCCCTTCCCACTCCTAATGACAATTTGATAGAGCTTCTGACTTGCTCCCTTATAAATATATTGTCTAAATTTAGTGACGCAATACCGAACAATGTCGTAGTATTAGTTCAACAACTCCTCGAATCCTGGACTCGCCAAAATGGAGAAAATCCTTCAGTGGAATTGTAGATCAATTCGCACAAAAAAACATGATTTAATCTATCTCATAAATAGATATAAACCCGTTGTTTTTGCTGTGTCGGAGACGTGGCTCAGGCCTGGATCTCTTTTTAGGGTTCCTGGTTATTCATGTCTTCGGGATGATAGAGATGACGGACGGGCGGGTTGCGCCCTATTGGTTAGCAGATCTATCACTTTTTCCCAGATTCCTCTCCCTCAACACGATCTTGGTCTACATGTAGTGGCCATTAGAGCCATGAACATATCTTATGTATCTGTCTACATTCCACATCCCAATGCTAATATTTTGTCTGAATTTAACGCTATCCTTTCTTCTGTTCCTGATCCTTTGATTGTGTTAGGTGATTTTAATTGCCGTCACACCAGTTGGGGCTCTCACTGTAATGACCCCTCTTCCAGCTTTTTACTAGACTTTTTAGATGATCGCAACCTTTGTATCCTTAATGATGGATCTGCTACCCGTCGAGTTCCTCCTAACCAAAATATAAGTGTTCCTGACCTTACTTTCTCTTCCCCTTCTTTAGTATCAACTCTTTCCTGGTCTGTTCTCCCTAATTCATATGGGAGTGATCATTTTCCTATCTTAATTTCTTTCCCAAGTACTCATCCTCGTTCTACTCCCATCCAACCCCTACAAAAATACCGCTTACCCCAAGCCGACTGGTCTAAGTTCTTGTCCCATTTGGACGCAGAACTTCAGAATTTTCCTCAAATAAATCCATCGAATTCCCTAATCCTTTATAGTGATTTTGTGGATTGTCTTTTGAGAGCAGCTGATTCGTCAATCCCTTTAAAAAACTCTGCCCGTCACCTAATACCTTCTCCACCTTGGTGGGATGCTGAATGCACTGAGGGAGTTCGTAAACGTAAAGAAGCTGAAAACTCCTTTTCTTCTAGTCTAGATATGCCTGTATATTTAAATTTTAAAAAGATTTCTGCAACTACCTGTAGGTTATTGGCAAGAAAAAAAAGATGTGGCTGGCTCAAATTTTGTGAGTCACTGTCTCCGCGTTCTCCAGTTTCCCTCGTGTGGAAAAAAATTAAAATCTACCGTAGAGCTTGTGACAGTCAGTCTCCCGATGTTTCTACGAATGACTACAGAACCTGGTTGGATGACTTTATATCCAAATTAGCCCCCCCCTCTGTTCCTAGCTCTGACTGCCTACCCACTACAGTTCCTCCTCCTTCCACTTCCTCTGATGGATTTGATGACCTTTTCTCTTATTCAGAACTTATTTGTGCCTTAGATCATCTTCGGGATTCTGCTCCGGGTGCTGACGGAATACCCTACTCCTTTATTTCCAAATCTTCTTCTAATTGTAAATTAATCTTTCTAAACCTAATCAATTCCTTTTTTGATACGGGCCAAGTTCCAGAATCTTGGAAAACCCAAATAATCATCCCAATTTTGAAACCTGGGAAAGACCCAAAAGATTCCACTTCGTATCGTCCTATTGCCCTCTCTTCTGTCTTGGCTAAAATTATGGAAAATCTCATCAAGAACCGGCTTGAATGGATCTTAGAAAGTAAAGGCATCTTATCCAATTCTCAGTTCGGGTTTCGGAGAAGTATGGGAACTCTAGATAGCCTAAGTGTCTTCATGTCTGATGTCCGTATTGCCTTTTCCAAAAATGAAAGTGTTCTTGGTGTTTTTCTAGACATAGCCTCAGCCTATGATAATGTCCAACTTCCAATACTCGGGCAAAAGCTGCTACAGCTGAGTATCCCTGTGAGGATGGTCACCATCATTTGTAATCTCCTTATGTCCCGTTCTATTTCTGTCCGTCATCAAAACTCCCTCTCCCCACCCCGTCTAGTGTGGAAGGGCCTGCCCCAGGGGTCGGTTTTAAGTCCCATCCTTTATAATGTATACACACACGATTTGGAGTCTTCAGTGAGTTGTTTCTGCAAAATCTTGCAATATGCCGACGACATTGCTCTCTACTCTAGTTCAGCTTCCCTTTCAGATGCCTCATCTCGCTTAAATTCTGCTCTCTACTACTTAAACCAGTGGTTGACCGATCACGGCTTAAGTTTGTCAGTTTCCAAATGT
The DNA here is from genome assembly GCA_028554685.1 of Agrotis ipsilon. Classification (NCBI taxonomy): domain Eukaryota; kingdom Metazoa; phylum Arthropoda; class Insecta; order Lepidoptera; family Noctuidae; genus Agrotis; species Agrotis ipsilon. The sequence goes on from CM052974.1 coordinate 14,772,469, forward strand.
AACGCAGTCGCCTTTTCTCGTAAGCGTAATATTCCCCCTATTAGCCTTTATGTTGAAAATGAACCTATTTTGATCGGTGACAAAGTAAAATTTCTTGGCCTCATTCTGGACTCAAAATTATCTGGTCTCTATCATCTGGACTACATCTTAAAGAAATGCGAAAGAGGCGTTAATGTCTTACGTGCCCTTTCTGGAGTCCGCTGGGGAGCTCATCCAACTTCCCAGAAAATCCTCTATAACGCCATAGTTCGTAGCCACTTTGATTATGGAACCTTTTTGCTGGAACCATGCAACAAAATAGCCCTTGCCAAACTGGAAAAGATTCAATCGAAGTGCTTGCGTATTATCACTGGTGCTATGAAATGTTCACCTATTAATGCCCTTCAGGTAGAGTGCTTGGAACCCCCCCTTCACTTACGTAGACAATATCTCTGTGACAGATTTTTTTATAAAGTCATCCAGAATAAATGCCATCCTCTCCTCCCTCTTCTTCGTAAACTTTTTCAGTTGATCCCATCATCTCGTTATTGGTCTCATAAAAGTCCCCCACTCCTCGTTAACAGCTTCAGCAAATTCAATAATATGCACATTTCCTTAGTCCAGACAAGCAAAAACCCCTTATTTGAAGTAAATTTTGATTCCCTAATCTTCAAACCAAAAATTATTTTTAACTTTGGTATATCCAAACTTGACCCTAATGCTAATGCCAAATTCAATAGGATTATGGCGGAGGACTGGCATGATTGGCTGACATTATTTACAGATGCTTCTAAGTTGTCAGACAGTAGTAACGTCGGTTCAGCTGTGTGGATCCCAAAATACAAAATTATTCTTAATTTTCGTAGTTCTGCTTCTGGTACTATATTCACAGGGGAAGCAATAGCTATTTTGGAAGCAGTCTCCTACATTGAATCACATGGACTCAACAAAAGCCTTATTCTCTCGGATTCTCTTAGTTGTTTACAGGATCTAATAAAATCACCTTTTCGCTCTCGTAACAATTCTCCCCTTATCCTAAAGATAAAACAACTCCTGTATAGATGCCACTGCTTAGGCATAGAGATTACATTGGCTTGGATCCCCAGCCACTCTGGAATTGTTGGTAATGAGAATGCGGATTCAATTGCAAAGTTAGCTACTCAGAATGGGATCGAATCTCATTCGTCTTGTTATCCCCGAGACCTGCATTGTCTTGTTAAACCTGATATGATGAAGAGTTGGAATGAGCTTTGGCAAAAAACCAGACTATTGAAGGGAAGATTTTATGGCTCAATCCAACCATTCATTCCATCAAAATGTTGGTTCAGCAAGCTAAAATTTTCTAGTAAATTAGCCACCTCTGTCATAATTAGACTCCGACTTGGGTTTGTTTGCACACCAGTTTTCTTGGCCAAAATCCATGTGAGGGACTCCTCCTTGTGTGAATGCGGTCTGGAGGAGGGTACTCTGGAACACTTGTTTTTTTCCTGTCCTCGTTTAACCACCCCCCTTTACGACTTACTCCCTTCTGATATTCCCCGCCCAATTAACATTCCTTTTCTATTATCTCTAGCCCATACCCCTTCAGTTAAAATCCTTTATAAATTTATTAACATTAATAAAATCCACTGCTACATTTGTAGCAGTGGCATCCATGGGTCCCCATGCTAAAAAAGGACAAAACATTTTTGATTAGTAGAAGACAACACAAGATAAATGTTAGAACATTGAACAAATAAACCAAATATAAATATCACCTACAACTGGATTTTATTAATGTTAATAAATTTATAAAGGATTTTAACTGAAGGGGTATGGTAGTATTTACTGATCAATAGTTGTGTAACAGTTTACGACCTTAATTTATCATACCTTGACATTGGCAAAATCATCGAACGTCACCGATGGAGCCATAACCTCAAAAATTGAATTGAATTGAGGTTCCCATGACTTTCACGATGTCGTCTGTCTACCTAGTGGGAGGCCTGCCTACGCTGCGTCTTCCGGTCCGTGGTCGTCACTCGAGAACTTTTCTTCGCCATTCCTTATCAGTTCTACTAGCGATGTGGCATGCCCATTGCGACTTCAACTTGGTAAACTTTACGGTTGCTATTTCCGAAATCGGGAAACCGTCAGTTTGCTGACAGCTATTTGAAGGGCATACGGCGACAAACAACCACAAATATCAATTTCAATGAAATTTAATATTAGAAAGATTATTTTTAGACCCACTTCATGGTGCTGTACAAAGCAGAAGTGAATCAATAGTATTTTCATAAAAATAAAGTCAAATCATTTATTCCAATTAGGCCATCAAAGAGGCACTTTTGAACGTCGATTATTAAAATTAAAGGAAATAGGAAGGGATAGGATTGATTCTACACCCATTAGCAAAGGTAGGTTGTATGGAGAAGAATGGGCAAGAAACTCCATACTTAGTAAAAAGATTAACAAACTTACTTTTTGCAGCAACGCATAGTCAAGACCTTTCACTAAATGTGTATGTTCCATGTCACCACCAAGGTATTTGGATTCCTGGAAAAAAGAAAAGTTATGAAGCATAAGTCTGGTTGCTGTAAACATAAAAGAAGCACTGAAGTAGTCATTAGAAGGCCAACAAGTAGATCAGTTTTGGAATGACATCACTACACTAGCTTTTTTTAATCTCCCAAACTCGCAGATTGCGGCATACTAATAGAAATATTTTGCTAAGTGCCCTATCTAGATGATATTGGGTAACAGTGATACAACTGGGTATCGCTGTTGTGAAAACTCTACGAAATCTGATTTGATTCATAGAATAAATAATGTGGCTTATAGAATGAGACAAACCTGAATTAACTGTCTTCTTCTTTCTTTGGCATCCATTCCTGATTTTAAATCTGGTGCTACAGCTCTGTGGAAATATAAATAATGTCATATAAGAGACCTGATATAAAGACAAGTTGTGAGCCCTGCTCCAGACAGGATGCGCAATAGACAACCCACTCACAAGAGTGGGTTGTCTATTGCGCATCCAAATTGCAGAATGGATTCACACAATCACAAGATTGTGTGAATCCATTCTGCAATTTTCATAGAAAATGGGCAGCTACAGTGTATTCACGCTATAGCTTCATATTTTTGTTTATGACTACTTCGGGAATTCAAAAGCACTGTGACATAAATCCCTAAGTCATCATTTATTTGAATTAGGCCATCATAAGTTACCATATTTACCTGTATGCACTACTAGTATTGCTTGTAGGATCCATGGGCCCCAGTTCATTGGTACCATCTCGTCTCTCACGCGCTCTGTCTCTGTACTTCTCTGCTAATTCGGCCAGTTTATTGTCTTCCTGCTTCTTTAGTGCTGCATAGTAAGATTTCTTTTTTCTACGTAGTTCACCTTTATTTTCGGCAGGTGGTGGCATTGCTCTGAAAGTTATAGATTAATTTAGTTAATTAATTAATATAGTTAAGTTTTGAAAAGATCATTTAACTAGACACAGCAGCAGGCTAGTTTTATATTTAGATGCAGCAAAATTATAATAATGGACCAGTAAAGAATAAAGTACATCACAAGGGTATAGAATCAGCCCTTCAAGAGTTATAAACTCCCCCAAATGGGACAACAATGTGGAACAAAATATTGCTTACCCGGAATTGGCCATGGCTTCACGCACTGAGCCCGTAGGGTGCGAGCTCCCAGGGCCTCCGGGCGTAGCCCTAGGAGTCATGAGGAGCTTTCTAAAGTCCTCATTTGTGAGCCTTTGGGAGGCTGGCGTCTGTTCCACGTTATTCTCATCCATTTTTACGTATTTTACTTGACGATTGTAGAATAATTTAGCGCTTCGTTGCTACAATAAAAACACTAGAAAAAGCCGTAATTAACAACAATTAAAGACATTGCAACACGAATATAATTTGAAGAAATAACATTGCATGCCGAGCTGCATTCAATAATTAATTCCCGATTCCATTGACAATGTTTGGCTATGGTTTGGTTTGACAGCTATATTTTTTAAGGTGTGATAGATAGTAGATTAGATTGAAACAAAGGCTTTTAATTTTAATGCGTTGAAAATAACTAAAAAACAACTTTTAGTTATATGGGTTATATGTTTGAATATGGCTAGTTTTTTTTTTTTTTTTTGGGACAAACCCACCACACTGTTCCCAAACCACTGCAACTCCTGAGAGCCAGAATCAACAGTGGCAACCACCAGAAAAGCGCCGAGACAATGAAGCTCGACGTGTCCCGGAGAAGGAATTTACCTGTCTTGGGTCCTGCAACGAAATTAATCAGAAAAGAATAGTGGAGGAGTAGGAAAAAATATGTTTCCACTTCCCTCCATGCAAGCAGGAGACAGAACAAAACAAGGCCAATAGGCACAAAGGGATATTACAACTGGGAGAAGCCCAGTTGCCTAGCACCACGGGTAAAATGACTAATAATATTAATGGGACCTAAATTGTGAGCTGCTATATTTGATTCCAATAATAGGTATGGCAGAAACGCTTGAACGCACGGTAGTTTGTTCGAGTTTCCACAAGGTCCGAATAATAAATGACTCCGGATGTAGTCTGAACAGTATCCAACATAATATTGCGTTCGTTCTGCCAAAGAATACACTCCCAAAGAATATGATGTGCTGATTGTTCATATTCACAGTCAGGGGTCGAACATTGACAAAAAGGCGAGGGAACTAGCTTAAAGGAAAACAATTTACTTTTAAAGTTACCATGTCCCGTGAGAAATTGGGCAACACAGTGATCCACCTCCAGCCACGTCCTAGCCAGCCGCTCACGAACGGATGGAAAGAACTGGTGGAATATGGCTAGTTGTTTGACTACTGCATGCCTATAGTTATTATATATATTTTATTAGATGTTCTCGCACGTTAACCCTACGACGATATCGAAAAACGACGAAAATTAACAAAAAAGAAAAGCTTTTTTGTTTTTATATCATTTTCTATTTATAAGGAGTATGTAATTAAGGAGTGTTACAGGTGGCGCTGTGCGATTTCTACTCATGGGAAAAGGGCTTTAGTTTATGTAGGTATCGTATAAGTTTATATTTTACCCCACTGCGCCAGAAAAGCGGGTAATGTTTTTTTGCAATATTTATTTTAGCAGCCAATCTCGCACGTCACACACTACAAATAAACAAAACCAGAATAGTAGAGTAAAAAAAAACTTTATTGAGTCTTTATTACATAAAAACCTCTTAAAATTAATAAATAGATTTAATAATCACCCAAAGCCCAGTATAGCTTAGTAAGTGGTGAAATAGGAAGACTAAGAAGACAGGGATTTCGGCGAAGGACTGTCTAAATATACTGAGCACATTGTCTTTTTAGTTTATCCGAAGATAGCGTGGAAGGTGGTGCCTTTGTAGCCGACTGTTCCAGTAGTGTTGTCTTGGAATGTTATGTACATCCTGAAACAAAATGCCTTATTTATAAAAAATCTTTGAAAAAGTAGGACACTCGCGTAGTGGTTATGTCTTTTCCGTATGGGACAGAAAAAGAATTATGTAAGACCATTTTCGCGCAGAAGTAAGATTGATGCAGTTCTGCTTTTATTGAAGGCCCTGACGCCAGCGAAAGATGCAGGTAAACCTTTCGTTCCCGGGCGTTCAAGGAGGGGGCTTACCTGACCCCAGAGAAGAGTATGCGACTGTAATGACTTGCTATCATGTGCAGCCAGGATCAGGTGAGCCCTTTTTTACAGTCTCTCTAGTGGCGTGTCTTAATGGGCGTTGCACAGAGGGACTCTCAAGGGGACTCTAAAGTTGGTCTCTTAAAAAAAAGACCGAAACTCCTGTCCATGTGCTTATGGTAAAGCGGGTGCTTCAAGTGAGTTAAAAGTCCCACACTCCCTAGTCTTCTCCCCGAAGGCCTGGCGCTTCTTCAAGGATTCGTTTGACACCAAAAAAGAAATAGAACGAAATTTAAATACCCTGTTATTCTGTATAGTATAAGTTCTTTATTGACCATTGCAGGATTTGGGTCACTAACAAAATAATATGCCTTTACAAAATTATACTGTGCAGTACGTACACCCATGTATTACCTCAAGTCATATAATACATATATGAAGCATACACTTATGTATGTTCTATGAATCAATGGAGTTCACCTTGACATAGTGGCTGGTAAGGAGTGAAGGGGTTGTCAATGTTTTGAAAAAACCTTATTAGGATATTTTACTCCAAAAACTGAATTAGTCCGAAATATAGATTTATCGCCGACGGCGACGGACGTCGTCGGACGATCTCCGGCCACCGTAGCCGCGGGCATGCGGAAGGCGAGTAATGGGCGACTCGATGTTCGATCATGGACCATGCCCGGGTCGACAGCGCCAAGAACGCCTCAAACCGCTGTCAGGACAATGACGGAGTCCCCTTATAAGGCCAAAGCCTGCCGGGGTCGAGCGTCTAACGAGCTTCGTGACCCCGTGGCTACTAAAATTGTAGGACAAAGTGGATTTTAGTAAGTACAAATCTGACAGTCTCTCCTGCCCTGTCATGGGTGGGAGGACTCATTTCATGATTTTAACACGCTATAAAAAAAAAAACAGCTGAGCGTTGGAAATTCACCAATGCACGTTTGTTTAGAAGTTACCCTTATGACGGCTCTTCAGAAAGGTCAGGTGTATTACTAGTACTCGTAACCATCATGCTTGACTACATTAAACTTGGACAAAGCGAAGCATAGACTCATCATCTGCGTCAAGACTCGAGACATTATTGGAACTTCAGCTGTAGCGCGGGCTCTAGCATATAAGAAGGCTTTCTAAAATGTCTGCTACCCCTTTAAAAAGGTGAGTTTATATATGTATGTCGTAATTGAAAACGCATATGAGTATGCCTTGGCACTCATAACCATAAAAGTTAATACACTATTATGGTCTGGCTACTTAGATCTTTGATAAATGAGTCTGAGATAGATAAGGTAGGTAAACTTATTTTCAGGTAAAAACCAGTTTTGTTGCAATACATAAATGTTTTAAGGAATAAGCCATGTTTTGCAGCAAAACAGATTAGTTGGGAAAACACGTCGTGCCTTGTTTTTTGCATAAAAATCTCCCGATAATTTAAATCGTTAGATATGCTCTCGATCTTTTGTGATTATCTTTGACCATAGGACGAGTATCCACTAGAATGATTAATGATATCCCAACCCAAAAAAACATTGTTTATCTATTATTGCAATTTTTTTTTAAACCTTGGAAAAACAATGATTAAAGCTTTTCATTTTCTGTGATTTTAAAATAAACCTGTTTCATTTTGACTAGCAGTTTTTTCAAGAGGAATTCTGAATTGAAATCAATCAAAATTATTTGGTATATATTTTATTCCATTTTACTTTCCAAAAACTACTACAGGATACTCTTATGGTTCTAAATACATGAATGAATATATTCAAACAATTTCTACTTCCAAAATTTTAAATAGATATTCTAGGTAACTTTAAAAAACACAGAAAATAAAAAATACTACCTATCTCTTTCTTTTTATGACCACAACTGTCGGCATTTGCTTTATTGGTGGAAGTTGTGGACGAGGTTGTGGTCATAAAAAGAGAGAGAGACGTTACGAGAATTCACTGTCTTACTCGCACATTTGAAGACATGGCTGAAACCAGTTAACTAAATAAATTGTGGATATTGATAAGCTATGGTGAGCTAAAAATCTCGAAATTTTTGACATGATCCCCATACCATAGATTTAAATTATAGATTCGCCATAGCTCGCCAAAAAACACTCATTTTATTCATATTACAACAATAACTCAATATTATAGCATTTATTAACTCACACACTTTTAGCGCGACCGTACTACTGGAGACACTCTATGATTTAAATCTATGGCATTAGCATTATTTAGACCAGATACAAGGCATTAGTCACCAGTTAACCACGTAAGAAGTATGTCTATATTTTAGCTTTAAAGATGAAAAACAATGGAACCAGTAGTTAAGAAAGAAAGAAAGAGAAAAGATATGAGTTTGAGATCAAATTCAGTCAAACTTGAGATCAAATTAAGTTTCTAAACGAGTTTACAATCCAAACAAAAACCGCCGCCCTCTCATCAATGTCAAAACTACCGTGATTTTAAAGGTGACAGTTCTAAATATTTCTCATCTCTTTCTTATTTAACCGTTTAGAAAAGGATGACAATATTATTGTAAATATTACAGAATGAGGGACTTAAGCGCCGTATTCACCATCTGTCACGGCTGTACGTCATGCACGATGCACGACGCAAAAACAACGTGAATAGGCTTGACGTACGTCATAATCACGGTGTTTTTGCTTCGTGCATCGTGTATGACCTTGGCGGGACGTACAGCAAGATGGAACGTGAATACGGCGCTTTACCTAAGTGAATAGACAGTTCGTTTTTTAGCTTAAATCTATTTTGACTTAAAATGTCACTTACGGGATATCTTCCGTGATTATTTATTTGTTTGAGCTCCCAGTCAACCCGCGATCATGACGATTGCAACAGCGTCGAAATATCGGGAGCTCAAACAAATAAATAATCACGGAAGATATCCCGTAAGTGACATTTTAAGTTATGAAGCAAACCGTGATAGTTTAAAAAAGTGTTAAATCTATTTTAATGACATAATAATTATGTTGAATATTGAATACTTTAAAACTGTTAGTAACACACAGAATGACATTTAGAGGTTATAAATTGTTATTGACAACATTGATTGTTACTTTTGAGGACGATAGTGTCCAAGTTTTGGGATCGCCACCCAATTCCCGCAGCCGCCACGCTTTGGGAAAAGGGGTGCAGATGGTATGTATCCGGCAAACTAATGGCCTCACAGACATAATATTTTATCTCCCCAAATGTAACTTTAAAATGGACTAACAGGGTTATTAGCAAAGATCGGAATAAGTAACTGTTATTTGCCTTAACACCAAGGAAGTTAGCAACATGTGGACAAGACGATGGTGGTTAGTCCGGGATTTTTACGGAGGTATTGTCCACATGTCACTTTTTTTATACCAGAGACAAACAAGCCCGCTGATAGAAAACGGTCACCGTAGCCTAAAGGTAAAGACGTCTGTAACACCAGAGACAAAGCTTACTAGCCTGGGCAATGAATGATTGTGGTTGGAAAAGTTGAAAGCAGAAAATCTGACTTATGAACTTTGTTTAGACTAGTTAGAAGATAAACATATTAAAAGTCCTGACCCCCCTGAGGTGAGCCCGAGGGAGGGGGGGGGCAAAGAAGGTCCCGTTTTTTGGTTTTTTGCTTATATCTCGAAAACGATGCGTCGTATAAAATTTTGTTGTACTACATAATAAAACCTCATAAAATTCTCTACAACTTTGTTCGTCAAAGTTTTTATCTATCTCCAATATTTGCATAGCTGTGAGCTTCGAAAAATGACCAATTTTCAAAAATGTGTTAAATTATCTGTCTCGTTGTTTGTTTTCTTGTTTATATCTTAAAAACGGTGCGTCGCATGAAATTTAGTTGTACTACAGAATGAAACCTGATAAAATTCTCTACAATATGTCTTTCACATTTTTTATTTATCTTCAATCGCCTAGCTATGAGACTCGAAAAAAAGTGGATTTTTAAAATACACTCACAGGCATATATTATAACCACCCACCTATATCTTTCATCACCCTGTTTGTTTTTGTTAACTATTGCTTATCTACTGTTTTATTTTATGTCAATTGGATACTTTGGCAACAAATTAAACACTAATACCCATTATTCGTTTGCTTAATTTGTGTCACCGAAGGGTTTTTGGAGTTAAGTAGTTTTTTTACATTGTTGCCGTTGCGTTAACGTGTTAACATTTGCTGTTTTTTTCTGCCATAGTGTGTGAATATTGTTTAATTCAGTTTGTAGAGTTCATTTCCTGTTCGTTACTTAAAAAATGCCATTCGATGCAACTGGTGCAGCTAGGGCAGTGGTTTTAGCTGATGCCGGGTACAGCCAACGTCGCATCGCCCGTACGCTCGGTGTACCTCGAACCACAGTACGGGATGCCATCAGACGATTTTGGGAGACTGGCTCCTACACCCGAAAGCCTGGTTAAGGCCGACATCGATGCAATTCAACCCGAGATGACGTTTCGTTGTCAGCAACGTGTTGAAAAATCGCATTTACGCCGCTATCGAAGCTCGTACCTGTCTTTTTAAGGTGTGAAATGTCAGTGTGAGTAAAAGTACGATTAGAAGAAGACTGACAGAAAGGAATCTGAGGGCTTTTCGTCCAGCTCATGCTCCACAACTGCTCCCACAACACGGTAGAGCTAGACTTGCTTTTGCGCGAGAATATGCGGACTGGACAATGGATGAATGGAAGAACATAATGGTCTCAGATGAGAGCAGAATAGCCTCATGAGGTCCAGATGGACAACAGTTTGTCTACAGGTGCCTAAACCAAAGGTTTGCTCCATGCGATATAACCGAAACAGTGGGTTAACAGGAAGGGTCCATAATGGTTTGAGGAGGCATCTCTTACGAGGCTCGTACCGATCTTGTTGTGTTCGATAGAGGCAGTGTGAATGCCTAAAGATACATGTAGGAAGTTCTTCAAGACCATGCCATGCCTTTTGCACCATTCGTTGGTTTCACCTTCAGATTAATGCAAGACAATGCACGTTTTCATAGCGCTAGATCCGACTCTCAGTACCTTAATGAAGTCGGGATTCAAGTTTTACCATTGCTAGCACGCAGTTCCGATCATAAACTGATCGAGCACATTAGGGACAACCTAAAAAGACGTCTCTGAGCAAGAGGAACAGCCCCTACGACCCTGGGAGAGCATAAGACGGCTGCGGTGGAGAAGTGGTACAATATCCGTCAGTCAGATATCCAAGACATCACGGATGGATTGTCAAACCAGCTCCAAGAAGTTATTAGAGCCGGAAGCGTTAATACCCATTGTTAATTGTCTTTATTGTTTTAATTGCGACCAGTTTTTTTGAAAATAATGAACCTTAACATTTTTTTTCCGGAGTTGTTAAAAAATCGTTTTTTTTTCACAGGTCTTTGCTTTACAATGAAAAGAGATAAATAAAAAAAAACACATCAAAGTTGTAGAGAATTTTATCAGATTTCATTGTATGGTACAAATAAATTTCATGCGACGCACCGTTTTCAAGATATAAACAAGAAAACAAGGAACGAGACAAATAATTTAACACATTTTTGAAGATCTGTCATTTTTCGGAGCTCACAGCTATGCATATACTGGAGATAGATAAAAAGTTTGACCAACAAAGTTGTAGAGAATTTTATGAGGTTTTATTATGTAGTACAACAAAATTTTATACGACGCATCGTTTTCGAGATATAAGCAAAAAACCAAAAAACGGGACCTTCTTTGCCCCCCCCTCCCTCGGGCTCACCTCGGAGGGGTCAGGACTTTTAATATGTTTATCTGCTAACTAGTCCAAACAAAGTTCACAAGTCAGATTTTCTGCTTTCGACTTTTCCAACCACACCCCCGTTTTGAGCACTCATTTACCAGACTATACGCGTTTCCGAACTTACAATTTTTACGGCCTTATTGAGGGTGATAAAGGAGCGTTGTGCCGTCAGTTAAAATATGATAACACTTCCTTGAAGTTAAAAAATAATCTGAACCTATTCCGATCTCGGGTTATTAGTAATTAAGTACATTTATGAAGTATGTTAGGATACAGACACCAATGACAGTAATGGTTATTACACAATAGATACGAACCACAACCAAACCACAACACATCACAAAAGCAAACGCATATTTTGAATTGAAAAATAGATAGTAGAGTTCATACACCCACAACCTAGCGGCCGGTCACACCAAGAAAATGACAACAACGCAACCATTTCTACATTTTGCTGGTACCACAACGCAAGTGCAAAAAGCTGTAGCGACACTGACCACTGCTCAATCAAGTTTTATCGCTGCGATGTGGTGTGGTTGTGGTACGTGTGAGACAACGCTAAGGTTATCGTAAGATAAGCGCCGTTCAAAGTTAGTCACCGAAATTACGCTTATGGCACGTGAGAAACTCGAATCTTATTAACATCATAAATGTGAAAGTGTTGGATGGATGACTGGATTTAGATGAAATTTGGTACAAAGGTAGTTTGTACATAGACCTGGCTGACCTGGATTGATGCATAGGATACTTTTTATCGCGACAATACGATCCCGTCGCCCGTGAGATAATTACAGAATCACAGGCGGGCGACACCACTCGCATACCTAAACTAGTAATAATATCAATATCAGTCCTTTTCATTCAGTCCATTTTAAGATTTATGCAAAAAGAAGTAGCCTATAGCCATCTTCAAGGTCCCCTCTATCTTCGTACCAAAATTCAACACAATCGATTAAGAGCGTAACAAATTATCTCACTTTCGCATTTAGGACATTAGTTGAGATTCATCAAAATTAAAAAAAAAAGTCCTCAACTTCTCACTTCTCGCCAACTTGGACAAAAGTTAAGCTCCGTTTACTTAAACCTAAGTTAGATAAAGCATTATCAAGATGAGTCGCAAACGTGGTTCCCTTGAAGCCAATGTAACTGGGTTGTTTATCTTGGAATGTTATGAACATCCTGAAAGAAGGGTTAGCATCAGAGATCTGAAAAGATTACCTTTTTTTCCAAATTTTCAAAGAGGTCAGCAAAATGCGGTAATCGTTCACTCCATTTTAACCATAGCTCGTCTATGATTTTAACAGCTCATTTCGAGATTTAAATCACAACGAGATTTTTTGTGGAAGTATTATGCATTTATGTAACATCCTACGTATAAAAATCAAGCAATTAAAGGATCTTGGTGAATGTTAGCCATACGATTCATCACACAATTAAAATGTTGCTTACTGCCTTGAAATTTGAGCAAATAAGTTCAACCTATTTCGATCTCTGGTTATGACTAAGACATTGCGCCGTTGGGTTACAAAGTAATGCTGTTAGGAAATTGGATGAAGATCTAATTGTTACCTTAATGCGGAAGACAGGAGCAAGCGAACAAGATACAGATCACAATAAAACGAATACATTAACAGCGACAATCGAAGAATTTAAAAAATGTTTTATTTATCTCTTAATATTTTAGGAACGCTCAGTCCATTCTTTAGATCTTTGGCAAAGACAGAGCAAACACCAACCCGTTCCTTCAGTTTCCCTTTGCGTTCCAGGATATGGTATCCTTTTAAGACAACCCCGCGACCCCGGCAATTTGTAATAGGCCTAGAAAAATGAGGTCGCAAATAATTTCGTCAATTTGAGAAAGGGCGTTAGATCAAGCAATAGTTCACTTTAATTAATAAATGATGATGATCTATTAGTGCGAATATTGGAGGTGTATTATGTTCTATTAGACCTCATTTAATATTTAGGAGTCCGACCGAAACGTGGTCCGAAACAGAAAGATTAAAAAAAAACCAGAAGGGTTTGTTACCGCACTAACGGAACACAGTAAAACTGTTTGCTGCCGGATTCCCGACAGAATGGTGTTCGCCAGGCGTCCCTGCTATTCTATATAAACACAGCCTTGTGACCGCGCGGCCGCAGCGCTGACGCCAGGCTGAGCTGGCTGGGACTAAAGGTTTGCTATGCTCTATACTATTGACAGCGACACTCTCCAATCGTGCGGCACGAACGGTGAGGTCGTCCAATCGCGAAGCGCGATTGGACGACCTCCAAGCCATCGCGTCAAAGAGCACATCGTAGAGTGGGATGTGATTGCTTATAGAGAATAGCTGGTGAGATGTAACACCGCTTGTTAGGATTGGTCAGTCATCACAACAAGTTACAGATAGCCACGTCATGCGGTGTCTCACAGGGATCGGTCCTGGGTCCGCTCCTGTGGAACATCGGTTATGACTGGGTGCTGCGCGGCGACCACCCTAGCGGCGTGTACATGATGTTGCTACGCTGAAGACACACTTGTGTCTTGGTGCAGGGAGATTTGCACCAGGCAGCGACTTACCTGGTGACGCAGGCTCGTCATCAGGTAGCCGGATGCTGTCTTCGACTGTTGCAACCGCCTGGTCGCAACAGTCATAGACAGGATCCGGCAATTGAGACTCGAAGTGGAGCGGCACAAGACAGAGGCCATAGTTCTTATAAGGCTCCGTTAGGAGTCCCTAGTAAGAAAGGTAGCCTGTGGTGCCGTTGCCTTGAGTGGACAGCTTTTTTTTACGTCGCAAAATCATCAAATGAGTCCTCCCACCCAGTGCAAGGCGGGAGCGACTGTCAGACTTGTACTGATTAAAATCCGCTATGTCCTTCAATAGCCCTTTACGTTAGGGGTTCACGGTTACTCGTTAATCCCGCGTCTTCAGCAGGCTTTGGCCATTTAAGGGGCCCTGTCATATTGCTGGCAGCTCTTTGAGGCGCACGTGGAACACGATGCGCCGTCGACCCGCAAACCCTAGGATAGACCGACAGCTAGGATGTAATGCTGCCTCACTCCAATTTATGTGTATAATACAATTCACGATAGCAAGATAAATATGTGTCTTTAACAGTCCATTACACAGTAGTTATCAGACCCAGTTCACTGTAGTACTGATAAGAAGTCAATATTATGTAAGTCTACATAATAATATGGAGCCATCCATATAGTCTTTGACTTCAACGGAATATTCTTATCAATAAACTTTTATTCCAACATCTGTATCGGATGTTATGTTTAAAAGATATAAGTTAAGACTGGGCTGACGGCGGCGTATCGTAAACAATTATGCTCCCACTGCGAAGTTTTTTCTGATGTCTGCTTACAGTGATATAAATGGCTTGATTTATTTTCCTTGGTTGTAAAGTCATGGAATGATTCCTCACACCCTGTCATCGTGCGCCTCGGGGGAGTGGAAGGGACCGCTCCACCGGGCATACAGACTTTTCCTGACTAATAATCCACTCTGGTCTTTCGATTATCCTTAACGTTTAAAGGAATTTGTCGTTTAAGATGATGTGAAGTGGACCTACTTAGACAGTCCCGTAATCCCATACCATGATAATATCGGTTTTATTAACGCAAGAAGTTCCAATAAATTAGTAAAAGATCATACAAGCCCATCGCGTCTGTCTGTCTGTTTGTCTATATGAATGCAAAAAACTCAGAAACTACTGAACGGATTATCACAGTTTTCACGTATTAAGTAATTCATAGCATTTAAGTGTAAAATTAAAATTGAGCCTATTGTTAAAAAAAAAACCAGAAAAATCGTGCCAACTAGCTTTACCTTCGTGGGTAGTACGTAAACCCATGAATTCACAGGAAAACAATTTCAAAATATTTATAAAATAAAAACGCAAGCGAAAAAAAAATTTAGATATCGCTTAACATTATTAACTAACAACAAGCAAAACTTAGATTTTTCGGTCATATTGAAAGGATGAGTGAAAGACAACTAACAAAAGAAGTTTATAACGCAGACGTTAGTAGAAACGCTGGGAGTGGACGCCCTAGGAAGACCTTCACTGAACTTAGGTGAAGTGTTTCAGAATGGCCGAGTGAGTAGTAGGTAGGTACTCGCAATCGGCGTGAGGGTATGACCAACTTTTTGAAAGTGGAAGAAGTGAAAGGAGTATGCAAGGATCGAAGCAGATGGCTCTCTTTAGTTTCTTTCAACCCCCATGGAAAAAGGCGTGAATTATGTTGTTAACACGATAGTATTGTAAAACAGTTTTTTGTAACAATTTTAGTGTAATCTATCTATCTATCTAAGTCTTTCAATCCCAATACAAATGATTGCTACTGGGAGATTTATTACAGATAGATATACATCATAAACAAATGCTTAGTCAACGTAAATGTGTACAAACGTTAAGAATGACCTGACGATAAGGCGTAACGGTAGGTAGGTAAAACACCTGTCATGATGATGAGCTCATATTTTCCCACTTTTCTTTGCTGTTAATTATACAACATGAAAAGTTTCTAAAGAATTTTAAACTGAACACTGATGACTTATTTTGTTTAACTTTACTTACTGACTGATAATAAATACCCAAACTTATTAGCATATCCATTTTGTAAGAGTATTTTTGTAGTAAAATAGGCAGAAGCAATTTCACCCAGTACCATTTTTTTTTTGGACCAATATCTTGAATCAGTTTTTTACCCTATTTCAAGTTGTTTTTTTTTACAGTGGTAAAATCATCAAATGAGTCCTCCCACCCCGGGCAGGGCGGGAATGTCAGACTTGTACTGACTAAAATCCATGGTGTCCTTCAATAGCCCTTTATGTGCCGGGGTCACGGTGATGGAATAAGTCCCACGACCCTGGCAGGATCTCAAATTGGTTTAAAACCATAAATTCGGCCTGATCGGAGAAGATCAGAGACAAGCGTAGTCGTGTATTGAATTACCAATAAGATTTTCAAAAAAGCTAAGCAGAGAGATATGGAAATCTGATTGCTTTTTCAAAACCCATCTTTAATTGACTCATCTCCGCATTGATGGATACCAGGCCACACCAGGCCTTTTGCTAGGATTAATAATCTTTCCTTCCTTCTATAATAATCCTAAAAATAATAATCCTTCTTTCTTTCTTTACATTACCTATCATTCTTGACCCCAAGCTCTTTTTCCACCAGATCAAACAGTATCTTCGCATGCTTCTTATTCTGTTCCACTCCAAGAGCCCCAATTGACATGAGGTTCCCAATAGCGCAGGGCTCATCCGAGCCACCGAAGCTCATCAGCACATCAGGTATGACGGACACTACGCAGTACTGAAAAGAAAGGGGGTAATTAGTATCAATTAATGAGGTACAGTCATTCTCACTTACACACATCAAAAAAGTTTGTGATCACTTTGAAATTTTTTTCCCAAGGCATTAAGTCCACCACTGTATATGTTTTTGGTAACTTGTGCATAGAGTTTAAATAAATAAAAATTGTAATCTTTTTTGTAATGGTAATTGTGTGTATATTGAGAAATATGCCAATTGATCTAGTACATAAGCTACTAACTGGTGTGCTGCGGTGCTTTGGGTTTGATTTCCTCATCCTCATCATAACAGCTGTAAGATGTCCACTGCTGAACATAGGCCTTCCCTATAGATTTCCAATCGTACTAGTTATCGTAGGACTTATATTATGAGACCTACTTTTCTCATATATTTGTTGGAACAAATATATGGAAAATAGTATGGAAGGTCTGGCTAGTACCAGGTATGCAGGACTGTCGGGGGTGTCAGAACTGCCCGGGTTCACGGGACTCTCTCGTCAGGTGAACACTTGAACCCTAAGAGCTGTTTTATATTATAGTAGATTTTAGTCAGTACAAGTTTGACAGTATCTTCCATCCCACACTGAGTGGACTCATTTGATGATTTTCCCACAGGAAAAAAAAAGTATGGTTAGTTGTATATGTCAGGTCTAAATGCTAATATATTTCGGATGTTTCTTCTCAGAGTAGTCAGGTACGAAACACCAGCCCCATCTAGTCTAAAAAATAGTGTCTTTTTGACGAGTAAAAGAGTTTTTAAAAACCAATTTGCTGAATAAATATTATTTATCAATAAACACTTCCATGAATCAGGAAAGTTCTAAACTGGGGCAGTGTTTGTAAAAAGATGTGGTAGTAGGCATTATTACATCTAGATTGAAAGTGAATTGTAATCAAAGCAAGTCATCCCAAGTAGCATGATAAGGATTCAATGATTTTAAATTATGATAGGATTAGATATAAGATTGATTGTGAAACATGAGTACAGTTTAAAGGTCTTATAATAATTAATATGAAGTTGCTACATGGTTTGAAATTAAATTGAATTGAAAAATTTAAAGTTTTAGATTTATTTAAAAAAAAAACCATTCATTTGTTTTTAGCCTTAGCCCCTTTTCTTATTGTGATAAAATCATCAAATGAGTGGGAGGGACTGTCAGGCTTGACTGACTAAAATCCATGGTGATCCTTCAATAGCCCTTTACGTTTCAGGATCACTGTTACCTGATAAGAGACCCGCAACCAGCTTAAGCACCTAAAATGACCCACTGACCTATAATTCCATTTTGTGGTGGAGGTGAATAAGTCACCTGGAGAAACCTCACATTAATTTTAAAGAAGTAGTAGCCTGCTCTGTCCCAGTACTGAATTATTGTAAGTATATATTTATTTTCTTAAATAAATTAATTCAAAAAGGACCTGTAAAGATCCTGGGACGAAGCTAACAATATGGCTAAAAAATTCAGGATTAAAAATAGATCCATAAAGTCAACAAAATACCTGTTCCGGCTTATCTAGAGCCTTCGCCAACACCGGCACAGCCTTCGACACGAAATCTTGAGGGATTTTGCTCCTAGGCACATTAGTTTCGATTCTCAAATGAGGCATTATTGCACTTTTTACTTAAAATTATTATTATAGAAGCGGTGCGATGCCACCAAATCACAATCACAAATCTAAAAGAAACTTCAGGCCGACTCCACCTTTTATTCTGAATTCAGGATGGCAGAATTCAGAATTGACAGAAACTTGCGACTCAATGTCAAACAATGTCAATTAAATGTCATTACTGTCAAAAATAATATTATTGGCGTTAGTAAAAATGTGCAAATAATGATTGTATAGGAATTTATGTTGAAAAGCTTGATGGAAATCTAATTTCACTTGCTAACGTGAATATTTTGATATTTTTCATGTTCATAGAGACATTTTTCATGTTTAATGTGGCAATAAATATTTATCTGGAACGCGGAGTTATCATGTTTTGCTTGTTTATGGCTGGTGAATTCCGGTAAGAATGCAGACAGTGTTGTGGTCGTGTTCTCTTTACTATCGATATTATTGAAGTTAATTATGAAAATATTGTAAATTAAGTACCGCCACTTCGTTATCGTAAAGTTTTACTCTTGACCTTGCGATTACTATGTTTTCGTATTTAGGTACTTCTGGAGATTACCCCAAAATTAGGAATTTCATCTCTTTATTATATTACTAGCTTCTGCCCGCGACTTCGTACGCGGATCCTGTTGCTTATGGCAGCGACAGCGGGATCGTCAAAATCAAAGATCTGAAAATTCTGACACCCAACTCCAAGAGTCCGATTAAAAAATTAATTGGAAATTGGCCAGTAGAGTAAAATTTTTGTTAATATATTCATCGCTAGAGCAGTGGTGGCCCAGTGGTATCGGTCCCGACTTACGTGTTGTAGGTGGTGGGTTCGAACTCAGCCAGGCGCATTACTTTGTGTAATTTATTTCATCACCACTGCCCTTAAAACGGTGAAGGAAAACATCGTGAGGAAACCGACATTTCCTAGAACCAAAAATTCGAAGACATGTGACATCTACCAATCCGCACTGGGCCCGCGTGGTGGATTATGGCCCACTCCCTCTCCCAGAGAGGAGGCTTGTGTCCCAGCAGTGGGAACATTATAGGCTGATGATGATGATTCATCGTTAATGAAAATCAGTCCTAAACTGTTACCGCCTTCACTGCGTAGAGGTAATCCAAGATTTTTTTTACGTGGTAAAATCATCAAATGAATCCTCCCACCCCTTACTGTTAGACTGTAAAGGGTTCAAGGGCTATTGAAGGACATCGTGGATTTTAGTCAGTACAGACTAAAATCCACGATGTCCTTCAATAGCCCTTTATGTTCCGGGGTCACGGTCATGGAATAAGTCCCGCGACCCCGGCAGGCTTTGGCCCTCTGAGAGGGGGCCCGTCATTATGCTGACACTCTTTGAGGCGCGCGTGAAACACGACGCGCCGTCGAACCGGGCATGGTCTATGATCGGACAGCGAGTTGCCCTTTACTCACCGCCCGCATGCCCGCGCATGCCGTCGCCGTGAGCGTCAAACACCGCGAGTGGGGCGGAGGGAGGAGATTGTCCTCTCTCTCACGAGGCCCGCTTCCTCCTTCGCGAGCATAATTGGTTCACAGCAAGAGGCGACCGCTTCTCACTCCGTCTCGCCCCGCAGCATGGCCGCGACCAATGCCGGGCGCGAGAGGTCTCCGCCTATCGCCGCTGTGAGGACACGTCGGTGCTCCGCCCAAGCGGGACAATCCTGCACCGTATGCTCGACTGTGTCCTCCAGGGTTTCCTCTTTTCTCATAAGACACAGGTACCTCCCGAAACATCCGTGTCCAGTGAGGGCCTGCGTCACACGGAAGGTTAGGACGCCGTATTGATATATACCACTCCTCAAAGAGGGGTCTTACTACGGTAATTCCAGCTTATGTTATTTTATAAATATACAGTGAAATTAGTGATAGCTTTGATTTCCACATCAGGTGTTCCAGAGTTTCAATATTTATACATCAACAAAAAGTGCTCATCAGGCGGAATGATTTTGCTAAGACGTCATCCCTGTATGTGATATAGGTAGTGCTGGGGTCTCGGTGTTCTAAATCAGGTGTTCGAGATCTTCAATTTTTATATGTCAACAGAGAGTGCTCATCAGGCTGAACAACTCTTGCTAAGACGTCATTCCTATATATGTTATAGTGTGGCTGGGCTCTTGGAGTTCCACATCAGCTGTTCCAGATCTTCAAATTTTATACGATAACAGAGAGTGCTCATCAGGTTGAGCAACTCCTGCTAAGACGTTATTCCTATATATGTTATAGTTCAGCTGGGCTGTTGAAGTTCCACATCCGGTGTTCCAGATCTTCAAATTTATCCTCTTAGCAGAAAATGCTCATCACGTAAAACAATTTTTGCTATGGTACCATTTTTGTATCTCTTATAGTTTAGCTGGTCCGTTGCGGTTCTGCGCCAGGTGTTCAAGTTTCCAAAATAAATTATAGCCTATGTGTTGGCCAGACTTAATACCTATACAACAAAAAAAGAATCATTCAAATCCGTCCAGTAGTGCCGAAGATTAGCGTGTACAAACAAACAGACAAGAAGACAAACAGACAAACAGACAGTTTTTTTTTTTCGTTTCTTTCTCTATTACTGTTCCTGAATCCCCCTCAATTATTATTTTTTTAATTTATTCAATGTACAGACACAGTTTTTTTACTGTTTTATTATATGTATAGATTAGTAAACATATGCGTGAAAAAAGACCCAGTAAAGAATAATCGCGTTTATGTTTTATTTAATCTTCTATTCTCCCTTGTCAGACTGAACGTCATGATTAACTCACTTTTCACATTATGAGCTTATAAAATAAAAGTCCAAAAGGACTCAGTGGTGTAAGGGCGCGTAACTATAAAAGTTGGCAACGACACTAATACCTGTCAAATATTTACAAGTTTTAATTAATCTGGCAAATTTACTGTATGGAATAAGAAATATAGCTCTGTAGTGCACTAGAAAAGTGACTTAGGAATGTTATTAAAACACTGAATTTGATGTGGTAACCATTTCAGGTGTTTGATACACCTGAAATGGTTATCAAAATGGGCATCAGGAAAGTTTCCAAATGCTTTTTTACGTCTGAAACTATATACTCGGTGTTACGATATTAATGACTGCATTCCCTAATCATTTTTTAGTGCACTAAAGAGTCATATTTCTCATTTCCATACAGTACGTAACATTGCGAAATTAATTAAAACTTGTAAATATTTGACAGCCATTTGCAACGTTGCCAACTTTCAGAATACTCGTTCTTAACTTTAACAACAAATCCTGGAGTGAGCTAGAAAACATATTTTCATCGATAGTTCTTTAACATTTTTCATTTCATTATTAACATTAACATTTTTCATATCATGATTA
Organism: Agrotis ipsilon; assembly: GCA_028554685.1. NCBI lineage: Eukaryota > Metazoa > Arthropoda > Insecta > Lepidoptera > Noctuidae > Agrotis > Agrotis ipsilon. Next base: position 14,794,116 of record CM052974.1, read on the forward strand.
AAATCAGATTAACATTAGTTAATCGATACGTTCACATCCCTAAAGTAATTTGACGAAGCTTGAAGAAATTGAGAGTTGTCTATGGCACTTTGGCTCGGGCGTGCACTTAGTGCAGTTTTGTTGATAACCGAATAACCGAGAAAATTCTACAAACAACGCTTGTTTTGTCCAAGTGGGTCCCATTTATAGCTTTGCGACGCTTTGTGTTACCCAGTCTCTGTTGAAATATCGTACAATACGGGTCTCTGTGACCGTAGCGTGGTGGTTTTGTTAAATTAAACTTTAGTTTGTGAAAAGTATTCAACATGGGGAACGAACAATCCGATAACAGCCGAGGAAATCAACAGTAAGTTTTTTATTTCAATTTTAAGACTTACGTAGGTATTTAAATGAGTCGAATCACATGACAACAAAGGATTATGTTGTGTTTTTAGAATCCTACTATTTCTTGTTATCTCTAATATTATTATTCTGAATACATTCAGTCTTTATGTTTACAACGCCGATGATTCAAAGAAGTGGGTTCATATTGTTATGAAATGATTTCGAAGAATAGCCAGGTATCTAGCTCAACGTATATTTCCTTTTTTTATTAGCCAGTGCCCGCAAACTCGCTAGGTACGATTAGGAATATTAGGATTACAATCAATGACCAAAAGTCCTTGAAGTAAATAAGGGTTCGTTTGCACTGGTTTAGGGACGAGAGGCAGAGACAAAAAAAAGGCACCATTTTGATTTCAATAAATTTTATAAATCGGTAGGCTAGGTACTGCAGGTTGTCGGTTAATTACCCTTATGGAAATTTTATCATTAAATAGGCGAAAAGAAAAAAAATAACACGTCGATTTCACGATCACAAATCACTTTTTTGTTCGTCAAGACTTGTGGTCAAGACCTTTTTTCACTTACGAACGCGTAGACCGATTGGTACACCGGAGTTCTCCTACGTGTTCAAGCTGAAATAAAAATATTCAGGTCTGCAATCCGCTATAGGAGAAAAAAATCAAACTTCTAAGTCAACACAATCAATGACAGAAGCAAAGTACCTATTTAATTTATTTTTATTGAAGAGAGAAAAAAATGACCGTTTATGCCGCATTTTTTAACACGCGCAAGGTAATCAATGCAAACTTATAATAATTTAGGTAATAAAAAAAATCAAAACAAACTTTTAATATTCAATTTAGGGCCTATGCACATCATGTTTTTTAAACGCGCCGTCGACGCGCGTTTGTAGCGATACAGACGCGATACGCACGCAAGTCAGACGCAGCCTGTAGACCTTCGCACACCTGTATAAATACAGACGCGCGTGTGTAGCGATACAGACGAGATGCAAACGCGCATGTGTAGCGATGCAGACGCGATGCAAACGCGCGTGTGTATCGATACAAACGCGCTGGCATTTTGCGTTTTTAAGCAGAACGAACCTCGTCAATAGTAGCATTTTTGTTTCAAAGACGTGCGGTGCACCAAATCGCTCGATTGCTACTAGCGTAGATTCACACTTCCCTTTCCCTCGTTGCGGGGGAAACCCCGCCCGTAGGGGAGTCGCGAAATGAGTGCATACGCGTTTATTTTTGTGGGGAATTCCCCAGGAAATGTAAGTCTAAGGGTCCATTCACATCGAAACGCGATGCATTGATACTTTGATACTGGAAATAATTATGTAGGTATCTTTTCGTGTAGTAATAAAAGTGAGTTTAGATTTTGAGTCGCTATTAAAAGTCGTACTGCGTTGCGTCATCGGTGGAATGTGTATGTTTTATTGTCATTATGTGCGTCCACACAGAGCGAGCAGCCTGGCAAGGCATTTGCCACGCGAAGCAGCTCGGTTAGTGTGGAAGTATCTCGACGCAAGCGAGCGCGCTGCCGCGGGTGAACGAGCGAGCGCCCGAGCCATCCAGTGTCAGCTTTTGTTTTTTTTCGCGTATATTGTTTCCTACATCAGGCGCGCCTACACAGAACGTGCAGCCAGTTTCCTCGCGCAGCAATTGCCTCGCGAGGCTGCTCGCTCTGTGTTCTGTGTGGACGCACCTAATGATTACCTTGCGAGCGTCATAATATGCGGTATACAAGGACGATAAAAGGCCATCTATTTTTTGGTGAGTGACTCAAATGTAACTTTGCTTACAACACGAAAAGATACACATTTCATCGATGACGAATCGCAGTGCGACTTTAAATAGCAACTCAAAATTACTTTATTTACTACACGATAAGATACATAATTATTTCCAGTATCAACGCGTCGCTTTTCGGTGTGTACGAACCCTTAGTCTTACATTTCCCGGGGAATTCCCCACAAAAATAGCCCATCACTCGTCTTTCCGCGCTATGCCTCTCTGTACGAGCCCTTAGGTAGTCTCAAGTGGACTCCTAGCACCGCACTTTAACTTCATAGACACATTCTTGAGCTTATCAAATGTAGAATACTTAGGTATTATGCGCGCACTTCGACTCTGTCCGGGTTCTGGACTCAAAAATCCGGGGTTTTACGCGTCTTGTCCTGGTTTTCAAATTTTAGAGATGGCAACCCTATACAAGAGAAATATCTAGTCGGGGCAACGATTTAAAAAAATAAAATAACCGACAAAGTGACTAGGTATAACCCATATCCGGGGGGAAAACCTACTATGATGTTGATTTTAAAAATCTGTGCGAATACAACGCTTATAATTACGAGTATGTATGATTCAGCTTCTGCATGAGTGATTGTTATCAAAACATACGAATATACATATACCTACCTACGTATAAAACTATGTACTTACAATGCACAATAGTTAATAGTGTACTGAAGCATGTATTACACGATTGCGGTGTGCGAACGTACGAGTACCTCGATATTTTTTAAATTGAAAATACCACTAATATTTTTGATCGTTATAAAATCTTCGTCGACTCTTCGCGTGACCAAAGGGCTGGCCTCAGCGACGATATATTACTAGACTCCTAATAACAGGCGACCGATGTCTGTCAACACATTAGGCAAAAAAGTCTTATATCCGTCTTATTTCAACCACTCCTGTGAGCCGTAAACATACCTTGAGACAGAACAGACCTTGAGTTAGCCAATCACAACGCAGTACCCCGTCCCCCTCGCTTACGTAGTACCTCAGCGAGTTGACAGAATAGTTTTTTTTCCTTAGATCGTGCATGCGGAGTCTAGTAATATATCGTCGTTGGCTGGCCTAAACTTGTTCAAAGTGGCAATTTTTCCGAGTTCCTGATCTTCGTCAAGTGTCAAGAACATGTTAAATACCCCATTTTAATTCCAAGTTACTGTGTTAAGGATCAAGGATCATACGTGCCCTTTAAAAAGATATGTCTCGCTTTTGCCAGGTCTCAAATGTCCGAGGAAAAGGTGAGACGTCTTCTCGAAACCCAAAGACAACAATACGAGAGGAAGCTTGAGGAAGTCGCCGCAAAAGCAGCTGCTCAGAGAAAACAAGAGGAGGCAGCTAAAGAAGCTGCTCAGAAGAGGCAGGAGGCAGCTGATATAGCAGCCTTGAGGAAAGCGCAGGAACAGGCAGTTAATGCAGCTGCAATAAGGTAAGCATAGATATAATAAAGAAGTTTTTAATATTTCTGTGGAGGTAAGATTTGAACTAGTTTGTTTAAACCATAGACAAAGAGATTGGATTGAGTAAACACGACAGAAAAGAGAGAGATAAGGCAGTTCTGTGGCTAGTTGTGTTTGAATACTATATTAGCAGCATTATCGTTTTCTCTCTTTCTAATTAATAATAATTATAAGAATGTTAGGTTTCAACCACGGGTCGATCCCGCCCGGAGAAGACGTCCGGGAGACAACCGCCGTGGCGCATAACACGCCGAAACCCCGTCTGCATAATTTCTAAGGCAGGCGGGCCTTTGAGATTGCGAGCGTCCAGAGTGGGGACTCTGTCCGCTCACTAAGCGATCTCAGAGAAGACGGTAGCACTGTGATCACGTGCTACCGTACACAGCGAGGCTGAGGGGAGGCATCTTCAGTCTTCTCGAGGATGTGCCTTAACATGCTTTGCACAGGGGGGTTCCGGAGGTTGGTCTTATAAGAGGTCCCGGTTCCCTTCTCAACGTGCTGATGGTGACCACTGGGGTGGTTTTAGTGAGGTACAAATCCCACACTCCCCGGTCTTTTTCCCCAAAGACCGGGCGCCTTTTGAAGGTTTCACCCCGAAAACAAAAAAGGTTTCAAGCACGGAGTATAACAGTGCCCTTTCTAACCCATAATTGGTTGCATAAAATAAACTATTATGTGATCAAGTTAACTTATTTTATATCGAGGTAAAATCATTAGATGAGTCTTCCCACCCAGGCCGGTATGGGAGGGACTGCCAGACTAAAATCCATAGTGATCCTCCAATGGCCCTTTACGGTCCGGAGTTACGGTTAGGGTTACCTGAAGAGACAATTGCGTGACCATCCAGTATACTTAGTCTTGATTTTGTATGAGTTTCGCATTTCATTTATTTGATCAAGGTTTCACAGACTCCACGTAACTGTGTACGTAACTTTTAACAAGCGACCAATTAAGTTAGTTCAAGCGATTACGTCCATAATTACTGTTGTTGCATGGGAATAGGGTTACCAGGTATTAAAACCGAAAAGCCGGAGACCAGTCAGTTAAGCCGGACATTTGGGTAAAAACACAACGAGTACGAGTCTGACAGTCCCTACCGTCCTGGGTGGGAAAGACTCATTTGATGATTTTTCCACGGAAAAAAAAAAATTGTTTAAGGGTAAAATCGCGCTCAAGCAGAGTGCTAATAACTATCACTACATAATTTATAACAAAGTCGCTTCCTGCTGTCCTTATGTATGCTTAGATCTTTAAATTAAGCAACGGATTTTGATGCAGCTTTTTAATACATAGAGTGATTCAAGAGGAAGGTTAATACATATGTATATAACATGCATAATAATAGAGATTGCACCCGTGCGGAGCCGGGGCGGGTCGCTAGTGTAAAATAAATTCGATGTGTTTTGTTACAGTATTGAAAGAACCCGGACGCCTTACAACTATTCTGGGAACCAACTGCAGCAACAGGCGATGCCTCCACCACAACCACCCAACTATGTCTATCACTCGGTCTACCCTAACCTCAACCAGGGGCCCGTGAGTCCCAACGTCCATTATAACAACAATAATAATCAATTCCGGCCGTCGACGCCACAAAATCAAGACTTCGTGTTTGTGAACCACTATGGACCGACTGCAAGGTAAGTTTATTCATTTAAACCGACATTTTTAAAGTGCAGAAATATTTTTGAAGAGATGAATTTCTTGCTGGGCACGTGAGAGTGTCACATGGTCCTGGAACGCTTAGGTTTTGCAAAGCGTGTCGCGGGTTCGATTCCCACAAATAACAAATATTTTTACGACTATGACTAACGACGAAATAAAAAACAATACTCTTAGTCTCTCATCTTTCTTGTGTTTGGTCCATTCTCAGACTATTTAAGATTCACATTAGAATTAATTATCAGTAATGAAAAACAAAACCTGTGATAATAAATAAATCCTGCCACTTTTCTTAACTGATCCATTCAAATCCTTAAAGGAATGATGTTCCAAATTAAAAAGAACTATACATATACCTATTTTTGGTAGGTATATGTATAGTTCAGTGATTTAAGTATACTTTTTTTTACCTTTTTCTAACGTCCATATTTTATTTGACAGCTACAATCAGCCCAACCAATACAGACCTCCCTCTGCGCCATCGGCGCCTGCGCCTTCAGCGCCTGCGCGTGCGCCCCCTCGCCAACAACAACAAAGCACAGCAAGAGCGCGCTCAGTCAGCAGGTACGTTCGACAGCAAATCAGCAGCTCACGGACCTACAGCCGTTAGATCTTTAATTCAAGAGCAAAATGGCAAAAGACATTGAAACAAAAAAAAACATCGACCGAATTGAGAACCTCCTCCTTTTTTTGAAGTCGGTTAAAATACAAAGTCACCGAATTCCGCAAGAAAAGTTATTTCAAAGTGTGAAATAACTACGTTTGTGTTTATTTTTGAAGACTATTCCTTTTCTGACAAAAAGTATGTTTTATTTTATTTTTAGTATTAGTTCAGGTACTAGACATCATAGTAGGCCCCCATGACGTCTTATAGCGAGATTAGTTCGATTGTGGGAAAGAGACAGAGTAAAAAAGTCATGTAGCGCCATCTCGTTCCCACAGTGGATCTACCCTCGCTTCTAAGACACCATCAGCTATTCAATAAAATCAGCCGAGGAGTAGGTATTTTTTTATTAGCTTCTTTTAAATACGCCATCGAAGTTAGCAATAAAGTTTCCCTATCCTTGCGGACGACGTCACGGGATATCCATTATTGTTATATACCAAAAAACCTTTACAAAATGTTATAAACACTTCTCATAAGCGCATCTAAATCGGTTCAGCCAAACACGACATAATCGCGGACAAACAAATAGAGTCTAACTCAGACCAGGGGGCTTTCTTATGACGTCATTTTTTCGACAAATTTTAAAAGTTGCCATGTCAAATTCGCCATTTGTCGAAGGCTAACGTTAGAGTTCAGTATAATTTGTGGAACATGGTAACGTCATTAGAAAATTTTGTCGAGTTCGACACCATCTCTAAAACCGAGAATTGCCCCCCTTTTAACCTTTTGATGTTGATTGTAAAGCTCTTTTTTTAAATCCCAGAAATCGCAACGCGCCAAAAGAACGTGATGTGTTGGACTGTCCAACATGCCACACCAGATATGGCATGAAAATATTCCAATGCCTCAATGGACATAGCTCCTGCAATGACTGCAAGACCAGAGGGCGGGCATGTGGTATCTGCAAGAATCAACTTACCAACATGAGGAATTATGATATTGAAAATCATATTGCTGAGGTAAGATTATCACTTTAAAAAAAAAATGTTTGAAAGAAATGACATGTAATTTTTTCCAATAGATTCTGTGGAAATGATTTTGCTGAGCTACACTAACGGCATTGCTCGTTGATTGCGCGATAATTGAATTAACAATACAATATAACAGGGTTTTTCAACCTTTTTCATGGCACGACCCCTTTAGTACGAAAAAATATTTCGCGACCCCCCTACCGGTTGCTGTTTTCAAGCATTCAATTTGACGGTACGGTTAGCGATGTTGCCGAGCGATTGCACTGCTATGCTCTGTGTTACGGGTTCGATTCCTGCACTGAGCAAATATTTTTATGATCTACAGTGGCGTATTTTAAAATTCAGCGCCCTGGACCTGTACAGCTTGCCGCCCCTAAAATTGAATAAAAAAAACTGTCTAGTGTGAGTTACTGTGCACCGACATTTAAACACCGCCTTCTAAAAGAAACACTTAAAAGACCATCATTTTGTACTACAAATATAAGTTTTTAATAGTTTGTAAACGGTACGCTCGCTGCGTAGTTTATTTTTCAATAGTAGTTTCCACAAAAGTATTATTGAAAAATAAACTATAAAAATTGAGGTCATTAGGTCATGGAAACTTAAAACATATTTACAAGAGCGAGCGCAGCGAGCTCGAAAATTTTTACGTTTCGGGGCTACGAAAAGCCGTATCTACATAGAAGAGTGAACGCAGTGAACTCGAAAAGTTTCCGTAGTACGACAAAAAAAGTTTAATCTAAAAGCGGGAAAAAATATTGAAAGACTTGAAGAGCGAGCGCGGCGTGCACAGTAAATCTACTATTTCTGCACCAACATAAGACAAGATTTCATTGAAAAGTGACCTGAAATCGTTGACTTTTTTTGACGTTCACAAGCACACCCTTCATTAATGGGCGAGCGTAGCGAGCCGGGAAAATTTTAGGGTTTTTTTTAACTAATAAATCTTTTGTAAAACTTATGTTGTTTTTTTACTGCAGTAGCTTTCCCAACTTTCTAGAGAAGCTTCGCGACCCCCCTGAAGAGGCTTCGCGACCCCCCAGGGGGTCGCGACCCACAGGTTGAAAAACCCTGCAATATAATATACAATATATTACATATTACCATTATTATAATGTATATAATATACAATAAACAATAGTCTTCAGTTTAAATGTTCGTATCCCGTTGGTTAGTGTTGCTGGCATACTAGATTTTTTTTAAATAAAATTTATGTTATAATTATATTTGGTTTAAAAAAAATTACCGCCGTACCACAAAAAGCCAAATGTTGAAACACGAAATATTTAAACATCTGTTAAACACAGTTGAACTATGTGTTTAACAGATGTTAAACTGTTTCGTATTAAGACGTTTATTGTTTCTTTCAGACGAAAGCGCCATGCCCTCACTCAAGTGAAGGATGCAAGCTGTTCGTGAAGATAATAGACATGGAGAATCATGTCAGGGAGTGCCCTTTCAAAGAGCAGGAGTGTCCCATCACAGCAGTGTTCGGCACTTGTCGTTGGAAAGGTAACATTTTTATACATTATGGTCGAGCTATTTTCGAGTTTTAGAACAGTGAGCGATCGACTGGTTCGATTCCCGCATGGACAAAGTAGTTTGTTCCGTTTTTGTTATTAAACTCAATATAAAATTACAGAAATTAATTTTATACCGTGAGTTTTGTTTTCTCTGATATTTTTTTGACCTCAGTTCAGTACAGATCTTGAAAATTGTATGAAAAGCCGTACGGCGACACTTAATAATTAAGGTTTAATAATAGACTAATATTTGGATTTGATAGAACCCATTGAAAGCTTTCATAAACTTTTTCTTTCCCCAAAAAGGTAAACTGAGTCAAATATCAAGCCATTTCGATGAAATGCACCCAAATGGTCGTGAAACCAACGTGGACATGGAGATGCAACTAACGAACGTAAGAAACAACAGCCAGCAGGTTCACCTCGTCGTTCTGGGCGTTTACAACTTCCTGCTCCATGTCAAAGTGTCCGAGAATGACGGCAAAGTCTATATGGCCGTTCAACTTATCGGCACGAAATTCAGCGCCATGAAATGGCTATACGAAATCCATGTGTACAATAAAAGTGAGAATCGCAGGAAATATGTGTACACAGATAGTTGCTGCTGTTCTAATGACAAGATGGAGGAGGTTTTTAAAACTGGAGAGTGCGCGGTGTTGCCAGTGTGGCACGCTAATACATTCTTTAACAATGGCGCTATGAATTACAAGTTTTTCATCAAGAAGGCCGTTGAAGAGAAGAGAGGCTTCGTTAAAAATCATCGTGGGAGAGGTAGGAATCATAATTAAGATTTTTCGGCAGGATACGCAAATGATTTCTTTTTATATTGAAGAGATAGAGTGGCTGAGAATTTGCAATTTTTTATTTACACAATAGTATGATGACGTAGAAATGATTTATTCCATTTCCAACATTGTTGCACCATTCGCAAGTACAAAATGTTTCTTTGAATGAGTAATTAATAAAAATCTGCTACGACCCTGCGCATAATTAATCCGTCCCTGGTTCAAGCTATGGTTCTACCAGGTGTTCGGGGCATTGGGCACTTGCCCAGAGTACCCATTTGACAAGACGATACTGCCTCCGTCCGAGTCTTTTGTTAGGCAAAGTAAGGCTTAACAATGAAAATTAATAATATTGAATTAATAAATATATGAATGAAAATAATCAATGAATTAATTATAAATATTAATACTTATTATTAATTATATATTTATTGATTATTTATTATTAATATTTATTGGCTTTTATCTGGGACCTCTTTGTCGATGGACCCAAGATACGACAGGCGATAAATTGTCTATGTAGCCATGCATAGTGGAGGGTTTTTTTATGTTCATAAAAAAAAACAGTGAATGAGCACTTGTTTATAAATAAACAAGACTTGCTTCCATTCTCAGACATACTTTTGCCCAGTAGTACAAGTATTGCCCGATATCATCGTCCGAAGTGTTCGCATTAAGTGGTCGAATTGATAATGATAATTATCTTACCAATTGCTTTGTTTAGTTTAAAATTGCATCGATAAGAACAATTCTAGAGCACTCTCTATCTTTTCCTGATAAAATAATATTAATACTGATGTCATTTTAATCAAAGATTTATGTTATGATTATTTAACGATCGACTTCCATTACCGACTGTGGATTAGAAGTCAATCGTATTTTTTTAATTGTTTGTCATATTTTTTTAATGAGAAATGCTATAGAAAATTTCTCATAATTATTATGTTATATTTTAGATTGTCATAGTTTTAAAAATATCAAAACTTGTAGTGGTGTAACTTTTATTTGTATCATTTATTTGGGAGTCTTTGTATAGACTGTCAATTATTTACTATGTTAAACTTTCATATCGAAGAGCATAACTATATAAATGTAAATAAGAGTTATATGAGGAAGGGAGAACTAAATATTATGAAGAAAAAGATAGCCCATGTCATATATTAAACAATGAAAGGCAAAAGGGCATTTTTAAAATGTTTTTATATTAATGCTATTTTATACTTGCAGAGTTTCCAGTTTTCAACTATGGAAACACTGGCAAGTGTTGCCAGCTAGGGTTTACCACTGGCACATCTTTGGTAGAATTCATAAAACTAAATGATTGCCATTGACAAAAATATTATTAAGATTTTTTTATTTTAGAGAATAAGTAGTTTTACTGCACGTTATATAAATTGATAATTTGTTTAGTCTGTCAGTTATAATGGACACGTATTATTTGTTTTTTAGAAAGATAAAACATAAAACTTTCCAAATCCGGGAGTGGGCCTGTGACGTCATAACGCTTGTAAAATTGTAACGACCGATTTACGTTTTGTGATTGTTAAAAGCGTTGTATCTTCGTCAATTTTGGTTCACGTAAAAAAGAAAAAAATACAAGTCTTGTATTTTTTTTTAATCTATGTTTCGGACTAATCAAACTTTTAGTTACCATGTACCAAAAAGTTTCAAAGAGTTGCTCTATTCTGTTATGGCAGACGAAACAGAACCAGAGGAAGATTGGAGAAGTAGGCCTGGTAGAGCATGAGCCACTGGCTGGTTCGCATACGGGAATACCCGACAAACCTAAAGGATACTTTGGTAATGAAGATAAAGCCTAAATAGACGCCTTTACCATCCAACCTCTTTTAAAAAACCAAACCAGTAGCTGTAAGAGCCTATGTACACCAAGTTTTATAAACGCGCCGTCACGCGTTTTGGAAACGTACGTCTACGGCGCGTTTTTATCAAAAGAGCAGTTTGTCTTGTGTAGTTGTGGCGAGTACTATGTACAAACGTCAGCAAGTCAACCTACCCTAATCTGCCAAATATTAACCTATTGAAAATCTCCTACAGAAATTTGACAGATTGAAGTAGGTAGGATGATATGCTGATCAATTCAAGCGCGCTCAATAGGCAAAGACATTACTAAAATTCATAATTTTATATTACAGCTAAAATTTAGTATTATATCAAAAAATTTGTTAGCTTAGTTGTTAATCTTCTAGAGCATGCTGTGAATAGTTTTTGCTGTTCTGTGTATATCTTTCGTTCCTAAATAAATATAATGCATTTCACACACCATCTTTTCAAATTCATCATATCTTCATAAAACGCATTTCAAAATAATCAAACCTCAGACCAAGCGTTAAATTAAATTGCTCTAGCTCTCTAGACAGAGTGTAAAAGCAATTTTAGGTTCCATCTAGCTCTTTCTTGTATGGCAAAGACTATGTCTTTGGTAATGTAAAGGAAAGAGATGACTTTTACCCCAATACAGTTGGGAAAAGGCTAGGAAGATGATGGCTCTAAAGGTACTTTATCATTATATTATTCATGTAATCAACCTTAAAATGTAATTTTAACCGTATTCGTTCTATGTTTAATTGTTTTTTCATTATTTTACTGCATGAATATTGTATTTCTTATTCAATAAATAATTTGAAGTATTAATACGTAAACGCGTTGTTTTATTATTAAAAAAAATACCTAGTTTGAAAGTTACGCTCCTTTCACATTTGGGCGACGGTCGTGCAACAAACGCTGCGTATGCGCGGCTGTTCATATAAAATGTGAAGGAATGTGCTTCTGTCGCGCTACTATCGCGCTGCTAACGTCCTAATGTGAAAGCGGCCTTAAACGTAAAGTTCGTCATTTTCCTTATGAAAGGTCCCTCATCTTCACTAAACGCTGCGCTGTGTCTGCACGATAACAGCGCCTTCTAGCGGCTAAATTATTGGGGGCATTAAATCTGCCAATTCTACTAACTAAATTTTATGCTCGTGCATTTAATTCGAGCTTCGTCCGTGCCTCGGAAAACAGGTAAAGCCGTTGGTCCCGGCTGTCATTTGTATATCTTTGACAGTCGTTACTGTTAGTCAGAGGCTCTACAGTCTGACAACCACCACATCTTACCATGGGATATCGTATTACCAAGTTACTGGGTTGTGGAGGTTCGAAAGGCAGTCGCTCCATTTGCTACTGATAATCAGCTGCATCTGGTTCGACTGGAAGCCGACCCCAGTATAGTTGGTAAAAAAGTTGAAGTGCATATTTTTAAACTAGACACGTACTTCACTCCGCGGGTGGGCCCTTTGTTTCACATCTCAGTCTCAACGTGCGCTGCATTCGATTTGACAGAACCCACAACAGACTTCGCACATAGCTCTAAAAGGGCACTAGATCTTGGAAATAACACAAAAAAAATATCTTTATCAACTTTATTTTCATCGACAAAACTAGTGTATGTGATCTGTGACAGTGAAATAGAACTAAGTGCGGGCACAAACGGTCAAAAGATTAAAACAAAAAAAAAAACCTAAAAATAAACTTATAACTTCTAAACAATTAAAGCACTTCTTTGTACAAGTTCGACCTTCTTTTTTGAATTAATCATTCATATTCTGTGGCCCGATAATAATAATTATTATTCAGATATAATTTAAGGGAATAAATGCATCCGCTAAAATTCACGAAGACGTCTGTTATTGCAGACGTCTGCTGCTTACCACTGCTGTTCATACTACATAATTTACCGATATTTTAACGCTTGTCACTAATATATGACCCCAATCTTAAATATTTTTAGCTATTGCACGACTTTTAGCAGACGTCGTAACGGAATACAATAAACAAATTACGTTGTAACTATGACCGTCTGTGCCCGCTCTTACACAAGTACATTCAATAATAATATTAATAAACACACAATTTCTTCATCCTAACAAACAACTCATATTCTAGAAGTATTATTAGCTGTTGATATATTTAAAAACAATATTCTAAGGGCCATTATTCAGATAATTTCTTATGTATTAGGCCTCGTACGGACTGTCCAAATAATTATCTTAAAATAAAATGGAGCGTCCATTGAGAGACTTGCTAAATATATTTTTGTCTGGTTTCTCAATTGTCATATAAGGAAGCTTCCCTATAACGCGACGCGACGCAATTCACTCGATTCCAATTACAAGTGAAAATCATCCTTACCACTACGACTTAAGACATACAACGTACGGTTGTCTGAGGGTAGATGAAAAACAAAACACGCTCGCCACGACGCGGCGACGACGTCAAGTCAATCGATTTGCATCATTTAATCGTAGTTGCAAGGACGATTTTCATTTTTAATTAGCAGAAATTGCATGATTCGTGTCATGGAGAAGCGTCATCGTTCCGAACAAGCAACGATCACAGTAATAGTGTTAGTTTATAAAATGTAACGACATGTTGGTTTTAAAACGACTTAAGTTAGGGTTACACACAGCGAATAATCACTGCGAGTAATGAACATGCTCAATTCAATCGGAATAGCCTTCAACATAACAGCGAATACTCGCAGCGAGTAGGCAGTTGCAGCGATTAGTCACTCTGTGTGACCGAAGCTTTAGAGCTCAAATTTCAATGCTTAATTTTTGAGACTGCAACCAATAAACAACAGTTATAAGATATCTGACAATTGAAAAATCGACCTTATGACAGTATCATCTAACAATATTTATTGATTAGTAATCTAACTTGCGTATACTCAGTTCAACATCTAAACTCGGGGCAGTGGGTAGCATATTGCGTTTACCTAAACTAAAAATTTAAGATGTCATCTCACTATTTTACAATCTTCCCTAATTATTTTAGCCTCTCTTAATTGGACGCCAAAATGTAACCGATATAATAGGGTATTTTACTCAAAAAAATGTATTAGTCCGAAATACAGATTATAAAAAAATATTAGACACGATTTTTTCTTTTGTCACACAAACCAAAATTGACGAAGATATAACACTTCTAAAAATCACAAAACGTCACTCACTCGGTACAATTTTACAAGCGTAATGAGGTCACAAGCCCCCACTCCCGAATTAGGAAGCGTTTTATCTTAGTCAATATTCTTTGTTTTAAAAAAACAAAAAATACGTGTTCATTATTTTTCAAAATTATTACTGACGGACTAAATAGATTTTCAATTTATTTATGCAGTAAAATACCCTATTATAAAGCCTTGTCAGAGGCCTGTGGTATGCCCAGAGGCGGCTAAATTAGCTCTAAAATGGCCATATTATCTTTATAAGAAAAAAAAAGAGAGTAATTATTTAAATCATTTGGATTACATTAATACTTCTTCGTGTTTATAGACAGTTCCTAATTTAAAAGCATCACACGGTGTAGACACAGCTTTACAATTAAACTAATAATTATAAATAGTTACAAGAAATAAATGTCTTAAAACGAAAATTCATATACTGAACACATCAAGTTCGTATTATTAAAGTTAACATTAAAAAAGGACACTTTTTGAAAACAAAAACGTGGACGGCATGAAATGGGAATTTCGGGATTATTTTTTAAATCTAGAATTTTTAAAGCTGAACATTAAAATACATGTTTTTTACCTTTTTAATAAGTCATTGCCGCCATCTTTAAAATGCCGATAAAGGTCAGTTTCAAATTCAAAGATTTAGAATACGTTTAAGTTTTTTTTTTCTTAATTCTGACTTTCTGATCTACCTACTGGAAAGATATTGTAATCTACATTTATTTCTACCTTTTAACTACATTATACAAATTAAAATGCATGTTTTAGATTTTTTGTCCTCAAACAAAATAATTGGCAATACTTAGAGATAACAATGCCAATGTTACCACATTCAAAAAAAGAAAAAACAGTTATTTTCAACAATTTACGTCTCCCTGTATCATCATTTCATTCAAATAGCAGTATAATATAATAACGAAAGTAAGACAAATAATTAAAATAACCCATAACGCAAATACTGTTTCAGTTTATTTGGTAATATCAGTTTTCAACTTTTAAATTGATTAATAAAACTGACCGATTTTTTTTTCGAATTCCTTTTTTAAAAAGACTAGAACAATTTATTTAAAATCGAAAGCACCACTTACAAACTGTAATAAAGACGACAAAAGTATAATCAACAATGAAGTGAAATAAATTTTCCATCAATTTGATACTAATCTATGTACCGAAAATGTGCTTGTTTTTAGTTTACTATGCTAAGGCCCGGCGCTCACTATCGGCATCGGCACGCCTGGGGATTTTACGGTGATAAAAAGCATTATACATTAACTTCATGGCAATAAAGTAGAAATTCCCGATGCAGTAGCCTCAAGCATACCGAAGCGGTGTTTTGTTACTACGATCATTTATCATGGAAATTTCTACTTTATTGCCATGCAGTTAATGTCTATATTGCTTTTTATCACCTTAAATCGTCAGTCGTGCCGATGCCGATAGTGGGAGACAGGCCTAGATTGTCGCGATGGTGAAGCACACTTGCCTTAAAGGAATATTTTCAGAAAATATTCACTATATCTTGCCATATCAAGTATTTTCGTTTACAAACATATTTAGTGGAATATTGATTAATCTTTCATTAATAACATAATAAGCCCAGTAGAAACGTAAATTCTATACTAAACCATAATTTAATAACTAAACAAATTCGTAATAGTAAGTACTTAAAACAATAAGTCTAAACAATTAAGTAATAAAAATATAATAATTAAAAAAATTTGGAATGTCATTGCTGAGATAACTTCGTTAATATCGAGATCAATTGCAATAAAAATATTTAAAATTAAAATAATACTTTACAAAATTACTTTCATCATTTACTTCTTGCCCTGTTTTCCGTTATTTCACAAATTCACGCCAAATCCTTTCCAAAATGGTGGCCATAATTAAAAAAAAAAACAATAGTAACAAATATAGTCTTTCCAAACTTTACCTCTTGACACCTGCAACCTAGATAATATGACATTGTAATATCAACCTTATTTATACCATGGTAAAGATTGCAATTGTGGCAAACTTGTCAGTAACAGAACTTAAGACTGAAATAAGACTATGATAGTAATAGAGATGTCAAGAAATAACAGCTCTGAAAGAACTTTAATAGACCACCAAAAATTCCCACTAAATTAAAATTTTATGAAGTTTCAAAGACTTCAATTAATTTTTAATTTTAAAACAAGGAGGTGCAAGCAAGTGCAACCTTTTTGCAACATCTAAAGGAAATTCTCCCTCAATTAAAATTAATTACACATTAATGTCAATTACGTTAGAAAGTATGTGTAAAAATCACAATCAATACGATCACAAAAATATTAACTAATTAAAGTGTGATGGATTTAAAAAGTCATGTTGATAATAAAACGCAGATTAGTACACAAATGGAGTGCTCAGGCATGTTGGATGAAATGAGGGAGGTACAGTTTAACCAGCAAAGGACACTTTAGTAATGTATTATTGCAAACTGATATGAAGTTTTCTCTCCGACAAAATGACTCCGGCCGCGCCTCACATATGCCTCACTACTTTCGAAAAAAAAATGGATGTTTACGCCCCACCCCTTTTAAGCCAACCATTCAGTTCGGGTTAACTTGTAGTAGACAACGATTCAAATGGCCCACTTTTGACACAGGATTGACTATATGAAAGCTGTCAAGTTATGGGTTGAGATATTGAGCTTGACTTAGTCAGCAAATAAGATTATCAGCCTATGACTGAGATCTCAAAATAATGGTACCTATAAATACCCACATAACCTTCTAATTTGCTAGCACTCCATTTGTGTACAACTCTGTGAAGAGATTCCAAAAGGTACTCACAAATATTGAGACAAGTATTCTTTTTGTCAAACAAGCACACCATTTTTGTACTCCAAGCTCTTGAACATTGTGCTTTATTGCATCTTCAAAAGGGTAGTCTTTTCCGCTACACCACTTCTCTTCCCTTTCATTTACAAAGACATTTCATACAACACAGATCTACCCACAAATTTAAAAAAAATTTGTTGTGTCGAACAGTGTCTTATAAGAAATTTAAATCACAAAAACGATGCATGGTGCCAATTTTGAGTAGAAAAGTAAAAGTGACTAGTTGTTGATGCCTCCGTTGTAAGCATAGTCAGCTTTGTTATGCATCACCAGATGGTTGTCGACGAAATAAAAGCTGTCTGAACAGGTTTCGAAGGGCGCAGCGATCATTTCGTCAACTGAAACATGAAAATTATAAATTGTATTTGCGTTCAATACTTTGACCCCATCCCCTTCAAATCTAACCTGTCCGTGTCGGGGTGTATAAAGTCCCGAGAATTAGTTGTTTGACCCAGAATGCAAGAGCGAGCTTTTGCATTCTGGGTCAAACAACTAATTACTACCGACCAAGGTCGCTCGACAGAACCCGCTTCACTTCACGGGGCTCCAATTTCAGCGTTCAAGGTTTAAAGTAACCTACCTAACACGAAGGGGATGACCTCCTTCGATCCTAACCTGTCTGTGTTGGGGTGCCCCAAAGTCCCGAGCTCGCTTCGCTCGCTCTTGCATCCTAGGTCAAATAATTGATTACTACTTATCAAGGTGTCTTGATGGAGCCCCGCAAGGGCAGGTTGAATTCGACGGGAATGGCGGGGGTCTAGGCGTTGCCTTTACATGAGAGTGCTGCCAGGACACTCGGGGCACCTGATCCTTATGCTAAATGATACCAAGGTTTTGGAATACGCCTATTATGTGACTATACTTTATCGAGTTTACGTACCGGGGGGTAGGGGGCTCCCCCCTACCCCTCCAACCACCTCTCACCCCCTAAGCCGCAGGCAATTAAAACTTACGAGTCATAAAAGTAATCTTACCTAGATCAGGCGGCAGTGTTGGAAACTCATATATGTGTTCGCAAGTATTTCTCGAGAATGGTATACAGAAACCAAACTCAAAGTCGAATGTCTTCAGCAATGTGTCCCTGAAGAAGTGCTTCTCGATCATCCTGAAGTGGTTGACGGGACGGGCTCCAACTGTGAACTCTACACTGTAATGACATAAGGTTAAAATTAGTACATAGTTAGTTGTATTTTATAACTTACTAGCGGCCCGTCCCGGCTTCGCACGGGTGGAAGACTCGGTCTAAAACCCGGTCCCGATGGTAACAAACACAACAAAAAAAAAATCTGCCAAATCGGTCAAGCCGTTTTCATGTTATGTCGTGATAACGGAAAACGGGTTTCATTTTTATATATATAGATTTTTTTAGGGTTTCATATGCAAGGGGTAAAACGGGTCTTTATGACTAGGAGTCCAATCTGTATCTCATGAACTTTGATAGTTAAACAGTTTTCACAGATGATGTATTTCTGTTGTTGTTATAACAACAAATATAAAAAAAAAAACAGAATAATAATAATAATATTCCACAACTATCGCACAACGCTATCTAGCCCCAAACTAAGCATAGCTTGTGTTATGGGTACTAGACAACTGATAAACATACTGATATATTTCTAAATACATAAATTATAATAGATAAATTAGACCCAGACACAGAACAATGATCATGCTCATCACACAATCATTTGTCCTGGGTGGGAATCACACCCACGACCTCCGGTATCCGGCAGTCAGGGTCACTAACCACTAGACCAACAGGCCTATTAAAGAATAATAATCAATATATCCACACAAGTGATGAAATTAGGGGAATCAGTAACAACAGGTTTAAGAATAAAGCAAGCCAAGCAAGGCCAAAGAAATAATGAATGGACTGGGTCTTGGATGAAGGACATGGCCATGATATTGAGTAATCAATACTAATATTATAAAGCAGAAGAGTTTATTTGAATGTTTGTTTGGTTGAACGCGTTAATCTCAGGAACTACTGGTTGGTTTTTTTTTTGTGTTTGCTAGTGTTGTAAAATAATGGAGCGAAGAAAGCTGTGCGAACTTTAATTTTTTTTTTTTTTTTTGAATATTTATTTGCAAACATGCGATCGGTTTTTGAACCATAAGCAGTTGTTATAAAAGAGTGTTTGGCATGTTAGGCTGGCCCTCCCATTGTTAGGCTGCCTTTGGATATTGCTTTACTCAGAGTATATTATCCCAAGTGTGCAGTCTTTTAAGACGTCTTGTTGGCAGCGATTTACTTAGAGCCTGAGCAAGTCGGTTTTCGTGATTTATTATCCTCTCTCTGTAAGCTTTTGTCATAATTCTGATTTCCTCTTTGATGGTGTTAACTTTCAGATAATCGTGGATTTCATCCATTCTTGTGTACCATGGGGCATTCACTATGGCTTTAAGCACGCCATTTTGAAACCGCTGGAGTATTTCAGTGTTTGAGGTTTTTGCTGATCCCCACAGCTGTATGCCGTAAGTCCAGACTGGTTTTATAACTGCTTTGTAAATCAGGACTTTGTTATTGACAGAGAGTCGAGATTTTCTTCCCAATAGCCACTCCAGTGTTCTCCATCTGTGATTGAGTTCATCGCGCTTTATTTGGATGTGGGTCTTCCATGTTTGTTTACGATCGAGGTAGAAACCGAGGTACTTTACTACAGTATTGTGTGGTAGCTGCTCATTACCCAGTTTTACAGTAGGGCAGTCTCCCTGTTTAAGGGTAAATGTGATGTGGTTGGATTTAGCTGCACTAGCTTTGATGCGCCAGCTCTTCATCCAGGTATAAAGCTTATCCACGTGCGACTGTAGCTTACAGGAAGCTACTACCGGGTTGGCGTCAGATGTCAGCACTGCAGTATCATCGGCAAAAGTGGCTGTCATTACAGTTTCCGATTCAGGGACATCTGCTGTGTATATCAGATACAAGAGGGGCCTAGGACAGACCCTTGTGGGACTCCAGCTCTTATGTCGTAAAAGTCTGAGGTGGCATCATTAATTTTAACAAAGAATATACGATTTTCCAGGTAAGATTTCAATATCAGGAACAGGTTGTGTGGTAATGAAATAAATGTGGCGAACTTTAATAAAATTAGTATAGCAGCAGGAAAATAATGATAAGGCATTTAAATTGCCATTTAAATTTTGTGATAATTATATTTATTATGACACAGCAAAAACAACACCTGAATAAATAATAAAACAAACTTACGTAGCTCCAACAGTCTTTAGTTTCAGAAATTGAGGCGTAAACTGATAGCGGACAAATCTCCCAGCGTTGGGGTCCAGAGGCTCCTCAGGAGCATCCTCAGTGCCCTCACTGTCCACTCCGAAGTCCGTCGGAGGCTTAGCAATCTCAAACAACACCGTTCCACTTTCCAGATCCCGGATTTTAAATCTTGTAAAATCTATATCGTATACATTCGCTTCCGGACTGCACATATATGTATCCGTAATTCGATCGAGTCGCAGAACATCTTCGGGAGTTATTCCATTGACTATTACGTCGTCTTTAGTCGTATCGAGCATCGTTATTGATTCGCACTTTTTCCCAACTAAACTCATTTTTGATTTTGAAGTATATCTCCTTGCAGAATAGTAAGTAATCTCAAAAATATAGGCACGATTGATAGAAAATTGATGGCATGTAGTGTGTATCACATCACAATAATTTTACTGCATTTTGGTAGTAAATTATTTTCTGATTCTGAAATCTTGAATGAAAATTCATTCAATGTTTGTCTTTCACGTCAAACTGAAACTATGACGGCGGTGATCGGATACGATACAATTAAAGAAGTTGATAGGACACTGAAAACAACTTAGTTTTTGTGGTAATTACATTGAATATTCTCGCCACTATTTCGTTATCATTAGATAATCAAAGTTCGTTATATTGTTGTATGCAAAACTCCTAAGTTTTATACAGTTATTGAGATAATGTGAGTCAAACAGAGTAAGTCAGAATTTAGAATTTATCCGAATGTAATCGTCAATTGTCAAAATAATTATTTTGAAACTGCTTTAATTTTTGTATTTCAAATTAAATTAATTATAAAACGGGAAATTAATCCGATTCTTTGGTTATTAAGATAAATATGTAGAATAATTTAAATCATTTGCATGCGTTGTTGTCTAGAGTGAAAAGAAACGTTTGGAGTTCCGGTTTCATTACGCTCCATTTCACGTTGACATACCAGCTGATACTCGTCAGTTATGCTCATTTTGTTTGTAAATGCTGGTCTATTAAAAATTAAGAATATGTCATGAATTATACTTGATTAAGAGATAAGGTACTTTAAAATGCTGACAGTTTTTACGATGTTAATGAAGAAATTTCGAAAAAGATACCAAAGTTGTAACGGAACGAAACTGAAAACATTGACGTAATATCCGTTGCGTCATATCGAAGCATGCGCCTTGTCATTTTCATTGGTTGGTCATAGATTAAAATTATAATAATCTACCAATAATCGGGCCATCGCTCAAGTCTTGTTCTGTGATAAGTCTTCTTTTAAGGTGGTAGTGGACTGTCTGATGTGCATTTAAAGTGTTATAAAATAAATATACAACATGATTATCAAGGAATAGTGAGTATATTATGTTAAGGTTATACAGTTCGCGAATACAAATCGATTTTCGGGCAATCTACTTGAAAATTTGCCACGGTCCGCCTAGTTGTCCCATCTTATCAGCAATCGCTGTTCGTGAAGTGAAGCTTTAATTGTAACGTTTAATTGAAATAGTTGAGATAAATAGTCGAAATGGAATAAAAAGGTAGTGACAGTGACAGATCTTTGGGTCAAGGTTTATCCGCGGAGGCAGTGAATTTCCCGCAGATTTATCTAACAGATGTTTGTGTCGTTAGAAATTAATAAAAGGGGTAATTAAACGTAATTCTCTTTGTTTGCAGCCGTGTGACGCTCCCCCTAACAGTCGAAGAGGTAAGAATCTTTTATCTTCATGTTATTTTCAAGGACAATAAGTCTGGCTTTGAAACCAGATATTCTGCAACATTCGAGTCAAGTCTGTCGTAATGAACTATAAGATGTTATTGCTAAACCTCCCCTAAGTAGGAAGTATGACTTAAAACAATGGTTGAAGCCTTCCTATATCAATTACTTAGGTTTCTAAGTATTATAATTAGATTCTTGTGTTAAAACTTAGCACTAATTCTTTTTTCTTGTAATTGTTTGAGTAGCAAGTCTCTTGGACTGTCATATTTACAATGATTTGGAAACTAGGTCAAAAAGCTCTCATTGATTTTTTAGGACTATGCAATGCAATTGCTTAGAATTTGCAATGGAGATTTGAATCATATCTGGTTTCAATACATTTACTATTACCAAATGACACAATAAATCAAACTTGTGTTCAACAAATAATTTGACAGCAGTTTATGTGTAGTAAACCCGCTTTTATTGGCAGATTTAATTGTAATTTTAGTCCCATTAATATATATTTAGCGTCCAGCCAGGCAAAAAAAAAAAACCTTGAAGCTTTTACCAGCATAAATCATCCAGCATTCCTATATTTTCATTATTACAGGCAAAGGAATCCAATTGTACAGCCATTTCTTTGTCATTACCATGCTTAATCATTGACCATAGATATAAAAACTTTAAACTTAAAAATCTTTTACATGCAAGCAGGAAATATATTGCAAGCTTTTTATGTTAATGGATAGAAAAAAAAAACAAGTTTATGTGTAGATAAAATTCTGATATCTAAAGTGCATTTTATAGAACCTGTCAGTGGTATAATCATTTAATTTACTTTATTATATTACGCATGGCCTTATCACCTTCAAAAATAAGTTATCTATAGTGAATGTATTAGGTTATAATTCCGTAATAAACAGAATTTAATATGATCCATAAACAACAAAAGTTTGTTAAATTAAAATGGCAAACTAGCTTTGTTTATAGTAAGTAGTAACTGTTAAGATAACTAATATATTCTGTCGGCATCCATTGGCATAAAAAGAGCCTATACCCAGACGAAGTTGAGTGGGATTTAAACAAGCATCTTCTGGATGAGTACTCCAGAGGCCTAACCAATTAGGCGACCGCAACTCATGTTCTGAAGCTGAATTCTCTATTTCCTCATTTGAATGTTTTACGGTAACGTAAAATGCAGAGTATTACAAATCAAAGATACTGCCTTTATTTAGACACTAGATGTACCCTGTGATTTCAACTTGCTTCTTGCCTCTTATTAGTTATAATGTGATAGCTAATACTTCCTTGATAAATAGACTTTGGATAGTCTATTGACATACATAGACAAAGAAATTCTTGTATTCAAACCTGTAGTTCCTGAGATAAGACTGTCCAAACAAACAATCTCTTCAGTGTTTTTTTTTGTGGTAAAATCATCAAATGAGTCCTTCCACCCCGGGCTGGGCGGGAGGGACTTTCAGACTTGTACTGACTAAAATCCACAGTGTCCTTCAATAGCCCTTTATGTTCCGGGGTCACGGTGATGGAATAAGTCCTGCGACATTCAGTTTTATAATATTGGTATAGATTTTTAACATAGCCTAGTGTTACTATAGACCTGGCATAATTCCCATACAAGGCCATTAAAAGTAAATCTAAAAACAAATTTACATATTAATGATGAAATTGACCCAATTTTGCAATGCAAAACTTTGTTGTAACATCAATATTGATCAGTTCATCATTATTATGGTGAGCAAGTTATAAAATTGCATATTCATACAAAATTAGGCTGAGGACATGTTTATATTTCTTTGCATATTTTTTTTGCTACCATTGCAATAATGAACTCAGTACTTTGTTTCTTAGGGTTGATTTTTCAATAGTCAGATAACTTTTATCTGAGGAATAAAAATGGCGGTTTGACAGTTTATAGAAAATATGTCAAATCACTATTTTTATTCCTCAGATACAAGTTATCTGACTGTTGAATAATCAGCCTTTAGTCTTACTACTTCTTAATCCCTAAGTTAGACAGATTCCACTGGGCCATCATTGCACTTTGCATATAACTTATTTCATCACCACTGCTCTCAAAACGGTGAAGAAAAACCTTGTGTGGAAACCATCATGTCTAAAAATCAAAAATTTGAACACGCGCTGTTCTCCGTGGTGGATTACGGTCCGATCTCTCTCACAGAGAGGAGGTCTGTGTCCCAGCAGGGGGAACATTATTGGATGATGATGATGACCGTTTTCTGCACTCGGTGCTGGAAAACAGCCTCCCCTATATCTTTCTAATATTTTTGGGCATTGCCTTTTCCGGTCTGTCTTTTAGAAAGAAGTCCAATCTTTTCTATAAATCGAAAGGCGGCTTGTGACGTCATAACGCTTATATTTTACCGGCCGAGTGACGTTTTGCGATTTTTAGAAGCGTTGTATCTTCGTTAATTTTGGTTTACGTAACAAAAGAAAAAATACGTGTCTATTATTTTTTATGATCTATATTTCGGACTCATATTTTTTGAGTATAATGCTATGAAAGTCAACTTGTCAAAACTTTGTTAGCCCACCTATAACAATTCATTATCAATGACTGTAATACATTCCAATTGATAACGTTTATTCTTATCACTTTTCCTGATTCCAAGCCCTAAGAACACACTTACGTGTCATCAGATTTTGATAATGATCTGTGGGATTTTGGCATTTTGAACTGTTTCTTTATCGTGGGTACAAACATTTAAACTCACATACAAAAACACCCTGACTCGGAACAACTCATTGTAGATCATACAAATATTTGTTCAGTGCGGGAATCGAACCGGAGAGCAGTCAATCGCTCAGCCACTAATACGTCTATTGTGCCGTCATCGTCATCTTGACTCTATGATGTGTCCTTGTCATAAAACATAAAATTAGGTCATGCTAACTAATCATGATTATTTCCTGTTGATAAAAATGTAAAACGCCATTGTGGAGCATGAGGTCTTGAGTTCGATTCCCAGATTGGAAAGGTGTAATTGAGTTTTTATGGTAAGATAGGATTAATTAATCTTATCCTTTTATTAGATGGGACAATTTAAATTTGTTCCTTCTGGGTGAGTTAATTGCCAGAAACTAGAAATTCGTATGTATAACACGTCGTGAAATAATATGTATTACAGGTGTTTGTAGAAACTTCGACGATTAAGCCATCCATTAGTATTAAAAACATTAATTTAAATAATTTATTTTTTAATAAATGATCGTAATCATCGTAACCTTGCCTCAGGTTTAAAAGTAATAATAAAAAAAACAACGCTCCGTCATTAAAAAAAAAGTTCTTCCTTATTCTTTATTTATGGCAGTATTTATAACGATTACATTATTTGTCTTTGACATCTGAGTGTATGTTATAATCACTACGTAGATAACAATACAATAGTCATCTGCCTAGCATTTTTCCCAAAGATGTTTTTTTTAATGTCAGCTCTCTGGTCTAACAAGAGAGGTAGGTAGTGTGCTGCTTAACCGATGACCAGTGACGTCACAGGCACTTTAATTACGAATATCATATAATTATTGATAAGTAAATCCTAAATCCCTCCAAATCTGTCGCGGTAATAAACAGCTACCGTGATCCCGGAACGTAAAAGGCTATTGAAGGACACCGTGGATTTTAGTCAGCACAAGTCTGACAGTCCCTCTTGCTCTGTCCTGGGTGTGAGGATTCATTTGACGATTTTACCACGATATAAGAATGTCCCTCCAGATCTGTTTTTAATCATATCATAAGTTTGTAATCCGATTTTCTTGAACTATGCATATTTATCCAAACTAATAAGGTTAAATTATTATGGAAGCAGCTTCTGCACTGCTTGTAATTGAATGGCGGTATCTGGGGGCACGGCAGTGCCCCCACCAAGTCGAGCAAAAAAGCGGCACGGCCGTACCATCCTTTTCTCGAAGCAATTCAGGCTATTTTCGACCCCCTGTAACTTCGTTGTGGATAAAACTAGAAGACTGAATTTTCAGTAACCATGTAGGCATTGTAAAGACATGGTATATTTCAAATTTCATTCAATTTGAACCAGTAGTTTAAGAATTATAACGTGTCAAAGTTTCTTAATTTTGTCACTCACTCACTGACTGACTGACTCACCGATCATCAAAATTCTAAGGCACTTCTAGCAGACCTAGAAGCTTCAAATTTGGAATATAAGTAGTGTTTGGTGTATGAATCAAGGAAAAACTAAAATATTTGGGGGCACGGTAGTGCCCCCGCCAAGTCGAGTAAAATTTTTCAATTTTGGTCCAGTTTTCTAGAAAGGTACATAACTGCTTAAATAACTTCATAATCACATATAAATATAGGCGCACGGTAGTGCCCCTGCCAAATCGAGCAAAAAATTCCCGTCATGCAAATTAATTCCGCAAAGGATGGATTACCTACCTACGGACAAAGCACATCAGGCTCTGTCTACAAAATACAAAAAGAAATGAGATCCCATCAAAAACAATACTTGTCAAAAAAACCAAGTCTCGCAACTCAGTTGTTCTACGGTAAAAAGTTGTGAGATCCATGTAATACCAAGTCTTATCCATGTAATACTTAAGCGACTTCCTGTCTTAATACGTCCACTCCCTAAGAAATCTTTAATGTTTTTATATAAATATATTGACTTGGTCATCCCACTAAAAAATTTAATTAACACGTGTTTTCATGCGATGGCCGAGTCAATATGTTTATATAAAACATTAAAGATTTCTTAGGGAGCGGACGTATTAAGACAGGAAGTCGCTTAAGTATTACATGGATAAGACTTGGTATTACATGGATCTCACAACTTTTTACCGTAGAACAACTGAGTTGCGAGACTTGGTTTTTTTGACAAGTATTGTTTTTGATGGGATAGTGTTTGACTGCTGCTTGTCTTGTCGCGGGATCGCTCACCGCACTGAGCTTTTATCTTACACACTAACGATACAGGAGAAATTAAAGTGTACAAGTAGAAAAAAAAGTCAAAAAATACTATTCAAGTTTCAAATCCTAAAAAGTTTTTATAGCTTTAAAATCAAGCTTCATGAAAATCCGTTCCACCGGTTTGGTATGAAAAATACATGCATTCACATAGTCTGTCGTATTTCTTTGTTAGATAGAAAATCCAATCAAGCACATCGGTTCTAATCCAAGAAACTGTCACAATGGGGAAGATGAATAGTAACGTAGATATCTCGGTCTTCGCCTGGTTGCATAACGTTACCTATACCATATGCAGGTCTCCAGACTACTACAGATCAATATTGTTGGCTGAAATAGAACTTGCAGTTTTAACTCGCGCCTTGAAACTTATCGCGGAATCGGGTCGCGACTTTGGTAGTGTAGAAGTTGGGATTTGTGCTTTATTTCGTGGAGCAATTGATAGAATTTTGCATAAATCTATAAAAGAAGAAAATTTATCGTGCCGGTTTCAAGAAAGACGGGATAAGAGCAGAGGATCTCTGGGAGTCTAAAACGACCACTCTATGCAATATTGTTTTATTGGCGATTCATATATTATTCATTCACGTAATGAATCATTAGGAAAGAAAATAAAGGTGACATCAGTATACTTGTAAAATACATTGTGTATAAAGTCAATCACAGCCGTGATTGATGATCAGTAGAGACATTACATTTAGATCAAAATGAAACTCACAGGATCGAGAGAAGTGGAAGTAATGCGGGCAATACTGGGATACTTTCAGCCTCGACTAGCCGACAGCTTAGCCTCAGAACTCGTTATGCAATTCTTAATCATGTCCATTTTTTAAATAAATATAGTGTAATATGTTTAAGTCAAGAAGTCAAGACGAAGGTTATATCAAATTGTGCTGCTCTAATAATAGTCGTTTAATGCGTTATTGTTGACATCGCTGTTATAATTGCACACAATTTTAAACGCGATATTACAAATGCTGGCTTGTAAACTTTTGTGAGCGACGCTATTGTTACTGGGGAGGTTGGCAACGTTTTTTTTTAAACCGACTTCAAAGAAAGGCGGAGGTTTTCAATTCGGTCGGTGTTTTTTTTATGTATGTACACCGATTACTCCGAGGTTTCTAGTCCGATTAGTGTGATTCTTTTTTTGTTCGATGCAGTACTTGCCATTTGGTCCCATAAAAATTTCATCCAATTTTGGTCAGTATTTTTGATTTCCGCTATGTCGATGACGTGATGATCTTTACTTTTTGTGTGTTTCTTACGCGATTACTTCGCCAATTATTGTGGACCGATTTTCAAAATTCTTCTTTTGTTGTACTAGGAATCGTTTACCTTATCCTTTTTAATCTCTAGACTTGACTGATGATGCAGAATTCAATAAATATATTTGCACTAGCAATCCACTTTACTTATACTTAGGGGTTCAACACAAATCAATTATCATCATTTGCAAGAGTCATTATTCATAATTTCTTCTGTGTTTTTTATTTTTTTTAATTTCTCTGCTATTATTTTTTTAATATTTTGGCTACGGGATACAAGACAGTTAAATCCATTCTCTTGGACTTTTTCATTGTATCGGCGCTTTTCTAGTGGACGCCACTGTTGATTAGCTTTCGAAGATCCAATCATTTGGGAATAAGAGTGGTAGGCCTGCCCCAAAAACTAACCCTATTTGTGCTGGTTGCAATCGTTTGGGAATAGAGTGGTAGGCCTGCCCAAAAAACTAACCCTTTTTATGCTGGTTGCAACTTGTCTCCTTCTCTCACACTTTTCTATTACTCTTGACTAGTCCCTCCGAAAGAACTGGTCTAATATCCTTTTTGTCCACAGTACCAAGTGGGCCAGCTCTACTGCGTGGCGGAGGTGTCCAAAAATGAAACGGGTGGAGGTGAAGGAATTGAAGTAGTAAAAAATGAGCCGTTCAAAGATTACCCACTCCTTGGTAAGTTCACTTAATAATAAATTAAAAAATTGCGGGTCTAAAACGGTAATTTTAAGCAGTATTCCTTATGATTAACTTTGTGAATTATCAGCAGCGTTCCATCTTTTATTAATTTACGAAGTGAGTGCGCAAGATTTTAGAAAAAGATTGAAGAATTTTGCGCTTGCTCTTGGTAGGAACCTCGTTGGCTTGATTCCGAAGCGCGTCCGGTGTACTGCATTCGGAGGTCGCAGGTTTAAATTCTGCTCGCGGTTCGAATTTTTCTTCCATAGATAATTTAAGAATCAATAGCAATATTGCTAAGTGACCATTATAGACCCGCTGAGTGTGATGCTGTATAGAACTTGAGCCAGTTTCTGGATCCTCCTAAATGTCTTTAACTTCGTTTAACTGATATTGCAGTTAAACGAGGTCGAAAGTAAGCCCTTTCAGGATCGCCATACAAGCCAAAATTATAACTTTCAGTGACATTAAACACAATGCTTAGCCATGATATATCTTCATTTGTAATCAAACAATTTTATGACCCACTCTATAATACACGATACGTGCGAGTGATGCTATGTAAAACCAGTTAAAGTTGACCGTACATTGTATGAAAGTATCATATAGAGAGAGGTCAAGATAAAGTGAGTTTTTAGCTTGATGTGTAGCCCTATGTATTACCGCAGACAATGGTGGTGTACAAACTATGATAATAATTGAATTGACCTTCGCCAAGCCACATGTATTTTTGACCCGAGTTATAATCTAAACCGCAATCCGTTTTACTACATACACGTTTTAGTAATATACTGTTGCGAATCTCACTACATTGAATGTTTTTGAGGACAGCTCGATTTCATTCGCTCCTGGTGGGTCTGAAATTAATATCAAACATTCAAGTTGACAATCCTTTGGAGCAGACAAAAAAAATCGAACTTCTAAATCAACGCAATAAAAAGATATGGCCATTAATGTTCGTTTTGCTGCATATAAGCCACATTTGGCCACAGCTTCAAATCTACAGCCAAAGACAGCACTTGATAACGCCAGGTTTCTGTTACCTAAAAGGTGTTATCCCGGATTATAACGGGTTGTGATCACCACAGTGGTCTTGGTAAGGTAAAAATCCCTCATGCCGCGGTCTTATCCCCAAAAGCTGGTTGCCATAGACACGTCCCTTGAAAAAAATACAAATATAAGGTCATGAAGATACAAAAGAAAGCTTTAAAGGTTTTTCAAAGACAATTGAAAGGTATTCCAGTTTCTAGGGCATTTAAACAAACTATTTATAGAACAGCATAAAGAACAAGGTCTGCACTGTGAACCATCACCTGCCCATCAAAAACGTTAACCAAATCGATAAAAACAAACCAGTACCCATACCGTGAGTTATCATTACGATACTCGATCATCGATATCGACTGCGTTTGGCGCTCTCATTGGCCCGCTTCAAGTTTGTATGAACTCTCAACCAATGAGAGCGCCAAACGCGGTCGATGCGTATGATCGAGTATCGTAAAGACAACTCATGGTAATTGTACGGAACAGAAATCGATAGTGATTTGTCCTTAAAAAGAAATTCATTGTCGATTGCATTCGCCGGGCGTCTGCCCTGATACGTTCTCACGTCAATTTTCATGATTTGGACCAATTAACCTTTGTACAGTTGTCGTTTGGAGTTATTGAAAACTGTACTATAATATTAAATAAGCTTGAGCTAGTTTTAGTTGGAAAAACTACCTTCGAGGGAACCCTTTTTCCGGAAATATTTTGAAAGGCTTAATGAGGCCACGATCGTCTAATGCACGTGGCAGCATTGTTCTACCCCTAACAAATTTTGAGCATCATTTCTTCAAATCTTACGGTCTTAAATTGTAAATTTTAATTCATAAGCCTCATTGGGGATGTCCAAATTACCTGTATTGCATTTTTTCGTCAATATGGTAACTATTGCAACAACTATTCGTTCATTTTTTGTGCAGATACTACACAACAAAACCATTTTGTCCTTGGGTGAAAGACCTACCCGTATGCTAATAATGAATACTCAGAAAATACGGTCTTAAGTGCCTCTGATTGTTAACGTATATCGCAATTAGGTCTCGAGGGGCCTACCGCCAACTCATGGAGTGGTATTATTACAATTTTACTTCAACGTTAGAAAGAGATGGTTAAGCAGGATATCAATCTCCTGGATCCTGCTCATATTCCAATTTAAAGTTATCGCGACTTGTCTTATCCGTACTAATCTATTAGTCATCATTTTATGAATCACTCGATATCATCTTAACTAGCCATGTCATCTTGTACACGGACCATCCATCTCTCTCTTATAAAGTGATAATCTTATTATATCTCTTTCTTATAACCACATCCATAATCCACATTGTTGTCCAAAATTTCCTTACATTCCTCCCTTTCAAGTCGGGCTAATTATTATAAAACTCCATCTCTACGTGACATGGCGTGCCTAGGGGTTTAAAAATAAAGCAAGTTAGTGCAAGCGCGTACAATTAATCCATAATAGTAATCCCCAAATGCGTAGCATATAACTAGAGCAAACCAAGCTTTTGTATTCAAAATCACTATTTTATTATCATTCTCTATGGGTTCGGATTGGCTGTTTCCATGGCAAAAAACCGGCAAGAATCGCCATGGTTAAATGTTTCTTTTTTATGAGAGTAAACCCATCCACTACTCTTAGAGATGGTAGTAGGCCCCCAAAACATTAATACACAGGTTTGTAACGCCTTCTCGACCTCGTAACCTCATAATTAAAGCTTCAACAATTGTATAAAATCTAGAAGACACAATAACTTCTTACAGCTTATGAAGTAACTTGCAATACTTTATAAACCAGTTATTAAATAAACTTGATCTCAGAAACGAGTTCTCAATGATTTTTCGTGATAAACTGGTTTTGCGACGTGCGTATGGCAACAGTAAATTACGTTTATAATAATTATGTTTTATTTTTATAATTAGGTTTAATGACGTGATCAAATTGTTTGGTAATCTTGTAATTGAAGGTTACAATGGACAGTCAGCAATAAAAGTAGGTTAACAACAACAACAGTTTCGAACTGACAGTACATTGTAAAAAGTACTAAAATTATTTATATAAAACAGGATATTGTAGAAAAATATTTGGGGGACCGTATTAAATTATATTCAGCGTTGGTTTGGTTTCAATTCTAAAATGGCGACGAGTAAAAATTATTTAACAATGTACTGCGGTTCTAAAACGGCCACTTAGCAATATTCCTAGTAATTCACTTCGTGAATTTCCAGGAAACGTGGAATATTGCTAAATGGCCGTTTTAGACCCGCTGCTATTCTTCATTAATGGTTATGGCACGGTAATATAATAATACAGTACTCCAACTTCATACAAACGGACGAAAAGCGAGCTATACCTACGCGCCTCGATGTCGGGGCGCGCTCGGGGTGCAGACAGTCACGGCTGTACCGCAGTGTCGAGCGGACGGTGTGTTGGTTTTTTAACAATAACCGCGTGTTTTATCTCTAAAAATCAGTTCGAGTACATATCTAATAAGACGAGTAGTTTAATTAAGCTTTATATTAGAATGCGGATTTATTATACTTTAAAATTTAACAATAAAGGATTTCGTACGACTCAGTCGTGGCGCAAATATTTTTCGGTCTCAAATACTTCTATAATATATCGGACTTTATAAACCCGATTTGTTTTTCAAACAAAAACATGATTTTTTTAATCAAATCTACCAATCAAAAAACAACACGCATTTTTATTGAACACTTTCTATTCATTATACAAAGTATTTCATTTATTTATATAAAAAAGTATATTTACAATCACAAAACTAAAATAGAAACAGAAAGTACGCAACGGCAAATGTTATTAAAATGTTGTAGACGGGTAGCCCTAACGCATGTTTACGTACCGCGCGGCTGTAGGTATTTAAATCTGTCTGGCGGCCGAGTTACGCTACTGTATTATTATTATACTGTGGTTATGGGCACGAAAAAATTGCATAAAAAATAATCCTTTTTAAAAGTGTCATGCATTCAACTACAAAAATCATGAACGCTGTAATCATAAAGTATGATGTGGCAACCTGCATTACAAATTACTGGTTACTGTTTGTACCGTATGATTACGGCTTAGGAAAGATTGCAGGGAGGGAAGTAGTACTACTGCCTTCGCGTTAAACCCATTCATGAATAAATGAACTCTACACGGTAGTTATTCGTTACATTTGGTAGGAATCCGAGTATTTGAAAAATATGAGCAATTTTTTGGTACTTATATCTTAAAATAAATGTTTTTCATGTAAACTAATACTTTCTGTAAATTGACGAAAAATCTCATACTTAAATTGAGCAACACTTACAATATTGGGCGAAAAAAGGTAATACGCCCTAGTTGACTAAACGCCTCACTATTGGCGTATAACTTGGCCGAGGTCGAGGGCTATGTTGTAGGCTAACAGTGGCCACACTCGCGTGTGGCTTCGAGCAGTAAGTTTGAAAAACTAGAATGATGGCGATTTTTGTCAACAAGGCTGATAAATAACCTATTAATCCGTATTAATACAAATCTGTAGACTGTCGGAAATAAAATTGTCTTATCAGACTAAGGGAAACGCCTGTCAGTAAAAACAGAATCCTTATTTTAAACCACGGGTAAGCATAGTGACGTCAGTCGTTAACTGCCAATAAAACATTATCGTTACACATTTGGCACATAACTACGACCACCGATTGTTTGTGCGCATTCTATTGTTCGCGAGCATGTCTTTTTATTGCGTTTAGATAAGTTAGGTCGGTAGCGTCACGTTCGTAGGTAGCTAGGACAGGACTTAGTATTTTAGAAGACATTACTACCTCGTTTTCCCTAGGAGACATGTCGCGGTAACATATCGTCCAACATTCACGTGGCATGTCTCTGCAACTTTGTGGGAAAATGTCGCTCGACATTTCCCTTTTTTACATTGGCCAGTTTCTACTAGAGTCAACTAGACCCGTAAATGTCCCGCGTGACGCGAATTTCGTATCGAGAGTCCTAGTGAAAATGCGGCTTAAAATTTTATCTGAGGCCCTATCATGATTTTTCCCGTTTTTTGTTTTTTGGAAAAAATGATACCAAGAAAGTTTTCTTCAAGGTTTAGTTTTCGACTTATATGTCGGCGAAGAATTTTCTAACCTCACACTTTGTGACGCTATGTCTGACACGCCTGATTTGATCGCTGTTGAGGTTTTCTAGTATTGCATACTGGTTTTTTTTCTGTTTTTTTTTAAATCTTATTTTTATTCCTAAGTTTACTGTTTTGGCACCATAAAATTTAAGTTTGCTATTTGGTGACACTCGTTAAATGCCTATTTTAACTACAGATTTTCCCTATTTAAATGTTTTATTTTTATTTTTGATAATTTTGTTTGTTTCTTTCCTTAATAGTGTTGTCATTTATTTTTCTTTCCCTGCATAGATAGAAGAGAAACCAATTCAGAACACACGTCAGTCTCAGCCAAGACCAGCGTGTCGACAGATTGTGGTACCTGCCCGGTTTGCAACGCAGCTAGTATGCCCTCAACATTTCTGTTAGAGTATGAATACAGACTGTAGAGCGCTGGCTTTTTATTTGTCTTACGATTTTATGCGTAAAATCACGTATGGTCTGAATCAGCATTTATCGCCAACAATTCGAGAATTGTCATTTATTATGAAGATCAGGTGGCCTACCATGACGTCATAAAGCGGGAGTAGTTCCACTGTGGGAAAGAGACAGAGCTATACAAGTCATCTAGCGCCATCTCGTTCACACAGTGGAACTACTCTCGCTTTAAGACGTCATGTAGGCCAGCAACATTATTCTTATATCTTTATACAAAATATCTACATATTTTATAATACATAGTTGTTAATTAATTGGATTTTAGCAGCGCCATAGTCGATACTGGTACTGTCAGAATGAGGCGGATAAAACTTAATAATTGTCTGTTGGATAAAATGTTGTTATCGGAAAAGCCAGCGCATAGAGCGCCACTGTAAAAAGATAATTATGACATATAATTTTAGTTAGTTTAGTGACGTATCGTACATCATACATTTTAATGGTCTAGTAATTTCCGCTGTAGTTACAGACTGTTTAAGAGTTGTTCGAACAGCAGTATGTTGGTAGTTTTAACTCATAACTGCTACTGCATTTTGACTCGTATATTCATAATAGTAAAAGCTAAAATGCCATTAACTTCACAACTTATACTCGAGATCCTCATAGAATTCGTACATTAGAAGGCGCTCTATAGTTTGCCTTATTCATACTCTAAGATTTTAGCGTAGCTAGCGTGGGTGCATATTGTATTAACAGTCACACTGAAATAGAATAGAGAAAATACAGTTTTGTAGTTAAAATAGTGTTTCGAGTGCATTGATTACTTTTTTTTTAATAGCCGAATCGTGCTTCTGGCTTTGTAAAACGACTGGATGATGTAAGAAACTAACAATCATACCTATTCTTATGTTTTGTGCCTTTCAGCCTGATCTACGAATTTGAGTTTTAAATGCTTTTTGTTAAGCATTATTGATATTAAACTGTCTTAAGGCCATAAAGATCCGTCCCAGCGATGGCGATACAACCGTACCCACTCTGTAACCTATGGACGTCCATATGTGCTTTCCCACTGCCGTTGTCAGATCGCATCGCGTTTGGTCTTTACAGAAATCACATCGCCATCTGCCTTCAAAGATCGCATCGCCATCTGCCTTTACAAAGATCGCATCGCCATTTACCTTTACAAAGATCGCATCGCAGTCTGCCTTTATAAAGGTTGCATCGCCGGAACGGATCGCGCTAATAAAGGCCTTTAATTCGTTCATAAACGGACTGCTGTATTCTTGAAGACTGCTTGATCTCAGCGAGCGATAGGAGCTGCTCGATTCTTCGAATCATTCCGTGTATGTGAATAAATAGAAGAAAATAGTTTTCTCTGCAATGACAGCTTAAGCAGTCGATATTGACTGCTTCAAGCAATCTACAAGAGACTGCCTAGGTAGACTTAGCCAGGTGATTTAAGTTTCTTAATCTAGGATTTAAGTCCTATTAAAAAACATGATACAAAAATGTGCACCCACGTTACAACTAGAATAGATAGACAATGTTAAATTATATACTTAGCTCGCAGTCGTAAATGTTTTTATAACCAACGTAGGAATTTGTTTAAAGTAAGACTTGTAGAGTATCAAAATAGTTTTACTTAGGTTTTTTTTAGTCTATTTTAGCTAAGTTTTGCTATCAATAACATCAAATCCATCAAAGAAATAGTTCCTCGTTTACACGAGGTTAGTATTGACAGTAGCAAGTAAGTGAAATGTTACTTGCGTCCACTAACATTGTGAGCACTAAAATGACGTTTATTTTACAAACCGTTAATGGTACTGACAAGTACTAAGATCGTCTAAACTATGCGTAGCTAATTCAATTGCTAATTTATTTGGAGGGAAATTGCACTGATTAATTATTTATTATTTCAATCAAACGTCTACGCCTGTCGTAGAAGGGATGATGAAACCATTTTTCTTACCTGTCCTTTTTAAAGGCACACATGACCACAAATGTGGATGGGAACAAGACATCATCATGATAGCTGGGATTTTATCGCTCTCTACTCTTACTTACTTAAGGCTTAGAGCATAGGGCTGAAAGTA
The DNA here is from genome assembly GCA_028554685.1 of Agrotis ipsilon. Taxonomy (NCBI): domain Eukaryota; kingdom Metazoa; phylum Arthropoda; class Insecta; order Lepidoptera; family Noctuidae; genus Agrotis; species Agrotis ipsilon. The sequence goes on from CM052974.1 coordinate 14,830,714, forward strand.
CACTAAAGATTAAACAGTTAGATAGCATTTTCGACGCTGCGTCCTTAAGTAAAGCACTGCTGTACGATCGTGTTAAGAAAACTGTGCCCGTTTAAAACCTTGCCATATAAAACAATGCAAACGGGGACATCATTTACGTCAATTGTCTATTCTAAGTTATATGTGACAAAGTCCAAAATTGATCAACAAGATCGTTCTACATTTTCGTGAGGTGACTAACTGATGTGTTTACATGCTTAGTCAGTCAGCTTATTCCGCAATAAATGTCTAACGATACAAAATAAGTGATTGCGGTGACGTATTTTTTTATACAGTGGCGTGCTTAGGGTTCAACATTTCGGCTAGGGCAAGACCATGTCGGAGCGGGCGGTTGCTCAGGGACAACATCAGAAGGGACTTCCACGCCGGCGCGCCTTATTTTAAATAATATTCACTTCACGACACAAAGAGAACGTTGACGGATTCGTGGACCACGTTCGAATCTACTCCGTCCTGAAATAAGAATGCCAGTCTAGCTACTTGTTCAGAAAACTAACGGCATTAAAAAAAAAAAAAACGAACCGGTTATGAGTACTGTCCTTTATAAAGGACGTATCATAATGATAACATTTACCGAGATTTTATTACAGCAAGAGTTATCTACAAGCCTAATGTAAATATTGAAGTAGGCTGTAGGGAGCTCTAACACATAGTCCAAAATTATTACCCTTATCTATGATATATACAGATAATAATACGCATTGCGTTATTTATTGGTATAAAAATATCAAACACGTGTTCATCATCAGCCGGAAGACGCCACCCCCTTAGGGCCTATGCACACCACGTTTTTTAAACGTGCCGTCGACTCTCGTTTCCAAAGCGCGCGTCGACGGCGCGTTTTTGTTTAGAGCAGTTTGTTGTCGCGATACAAAGTGTCAAACGCGCATTTACATCGCGTCTGTATCGCTACAAACGCGCGTCAACGGCGCGTTTAAAAAACGTGGTTTGCATAGGCCCTTACACGGCCTCGCCGAACGACAATCCACAAATGATACAAATTAATATTTCCCTACATAAGAATTCCGTATCATAAGCTATGCATTAGAAATCTTTGTTATTTCTAAAGCATTTGGCCTTTCGGCGTCGATTGAACACTGCACAATAAACTTGTTATTTTCCTTCCCACGGCATCCTCTGTGCAAAGCTTATCTAAAAATATGAACCGACGAATACACAAACAGAAACATTATTTTCCTACTATTACGTTCATAGTTACAGAAGCTAGCATATCAACCTACCTCAATCTGACAAATTTAAATAGATTTACAACTTTATCACAAACGTAGAAGGTTAAAAATCTAATAAAATAATTCGACAGGTTCATGTTATTGATGTTGATACAAACAACAGATTATGTATTTTCACTAGTTTCAGTACAGCTTAGACGTGGGCGCCGCCTTAAAAATTCTCGGCGGCGGCGCGCTGACCAATTTCAATCGGCGGCGGCGTGGCGCCGGCGGCGTGGTTTTCTAGTACCTTCAACTAAAACTCTAAAAATCTACATACTCCCTATCTTCTTTATAACGGCCGGCTCCGTAATGTCGTTTCGGGCGGAAGACAGGAAAATATCTTTTTTTTTGTTTGTTTGGCATCTTGCAGGTCAACCTCTATAGTAGGTTGTGTACTGCGCAATCTGACTTTTCTGTGGATGCCTTAAAATTTAACGCCTCCAGCTAGGGCAACAAATAAAGTTAAAAATAAGCTAAGCTACCACACGCTAAGGGCACCTCCTTTGGGGTACGGACCTCAGCTTAAGGCGTCGCTGAAGTGGGGGAAAATGTCAGTCATATACAGTACAGTAAATACCTTGTCTTGATCAGGTCATCAGGTACAAAAAAAAAACTTAAGTCAGAGAAGCGAGTACTCAATAAGAAAATAAGCAAGTTGGTTGCGAGGAGCTCGTGGCTAAATAATTACAGCCGCACAGGCCGATCTTCCGGGTTAAGCCGCGCTTGCCTAGGTTGGTCTGTGGATGGGTGACCATCTTTCATAGCGAGTTTCCTCCGTGCCTCAAAAAGCACGTAAAGCCGTTGGTCCCGGCTGTCATTTGTAGATCTTTGACAGTCGTTACTGTTAGTCAGAAGCTCTAAAAGTCTGACAACCAGTCCTACCATGGGTTATGGTATTACCCAGTTACTAGGTTATGGAGGTCCGACAGGCAGTCGCTCCATATAAAATACTGATATCCAGCTGAATCTGGTTCGACTGGAAGCCGACCCCAATATAGTTAGGAAAAGCCTAGGCAGATGATGGTGCGATGAAGGCAATACAAGAAAATCGGTTTGTTAAAGTGCTCGCCCAACAGCTGAAACGCTCGCATCTGACGAAGCTTAGATCACCTATTGGCCAAAACATAACCTCAAAGCCGGAGATCCTAGCTGAAATAAAAGACTATTATGGTCGGTTGTACGACAGTCGTGGTCCACAAGCCACTTCTTCAAATGATAACCGAGACACTCTAACACGCCACTACACCGATGAACTGCCAGAAATCAGCCTAGATGAGGTGACGATGGAATCACTTCGGAGCTTCTGAAAGCGGAGAACTCCAAAGGCGTGGAACAGGAGCATTGTGATCCTCTTTTCCAAGAAGGGCGACAAAACCCTTTTTAAAAACTATCGTCTCATATCACTCCTCCTGAGCCACGCTAATAAACTATTTTCGAGGGTCATCACAAACCGTCTTACAAGAAGACTTAACGAGTTTCAGCCTCCGGAGCAGTCTGGTTTTTGCGGAGGATTAAGCATCATAGTTCACATCCACACAGTGAGGCAAACTTGCCTCTGCTCTTCGGACTTCTGTATAACTAGTCCATATACAGAAGTCCGAAGAGCATAACCAGCCCCTCTACTCTTTTTTATCGTGGTAAAATCATCAAATGAGTCCTCCCAGGGCGGGAGGGACTGTCAGACTTGTACTGACCAAAATACACGGTGTCCTTCAATAGCCCTTTATGTTCCGGGGTCATGGTAATGAAATAAGTACCGGAACCCCGGCAGGCCCTCTGAGAGGGGGGCCCCATCATTATGCTGACGCTTACTGAGTCGCGCGTGGAACATAGTCGCGCCGTCGACCGGGCATGGTCCATGGTCGGACAGCGAGTTGCCCTTTACTCGCTGTCCGCATGCCCGCCCCTACGGTGGCCGGAGGACGTCTGCCGACGTTTGATGCCGTGGGCATCCACCACTGAGCCCCTGTGCCTTAGCATTTGTTGATTAAGAAAAGAACTTTGACTCCGTTGAATCTTGGGCTGTTCTACAATCACTGCAGCGATGTCAAGTGGACTGGCGGTACATCGACTGTGAAATGTCTGTATGACGCCACGACTATGAGACAGAACCAACAGTCTAAACATAACCTGCTGCGCAGGGCGGTGGCACAGGGGCATGTAATATCCTCGAAACTTTTTACCAATGATTATAGGGATATTAATTTAGTCATTTTGGATGAGTCAATAACGAAAACAAATACACGTCTTTACGCCACTCACGCCGCGCGGGGATTGTCGGCGGCGGCGGCGGCGTGCTGACGGCACACGGCGGCGCCGCGCCGGCGCGGCGCCCATATCTAGTACAGCTACCGGCAATGAATTATGTTGCACATCGACCTTTTGAAAGAGATACTCGTGTGACTAAAAGAGTGATGGGTATGAATGTTGATGGATGGAGAGGAGGAGGAAGGCCAAAGAAAATATGGATGGATTGTCTAACTAAGGAATGATATGAAAGAAAAGGAGTAAATGATGCTGTGACGTCGGATAGAGGAGAATGGAAAAAGGTGTAGCGTCGACCACAAATAAAATGAGATAAAGGCAGGAAGATATGATGACCTTTCTAATCTTAAGAAATTATCCGATACTTTCAGTAAGTGGCATTTTCGAAGAACCTCAATTTGGATTCTAAAAGAACATTAGTCCAAGACTGGTATTTAGTTTCACGAACTTCTCAACGTGTCAATGGCAATCTAATGTTGGAAATTAATCTACTGCGGTCGTAACGCAAAATTCATCCCGATCTTTGTAACCTAATCGTTGCCCGAATTTCCATATAGAAGAGCCGTCAATGAAAACGGATCGGGTATTTAAGACAATTTACGAAAGACCACAGATTGTTTTATTTTATGGTTTGCCACTTGTATAGGCCCGCATGGTATGGATTGAAATAGAATATCAATTTCGGAAAACCTAAAAACCTCTGAAACCGTCCATCAGATCCTGAAAAGAACAATCGCGAAGCCACACAGGATACGATGATATTAAATGCCTCAACGTTTGTGGACACCATTTGTCCAAGGTTTTGCGTAACATAGACTACAGTAGGCAAATATTGTTTATTGTTACAAACTATGACGTGATACATCAGTTTACACAGATGTGTCTATATCTTGTGCTAAGGGGTCAAAAAATGTGGCTCTTTAGTGAATTATGATAGGGTAATGTTTGTATGAAGAGCTTCCTCAAAGCGAAGTAGCAGTTGCCAAGGTCGGTTCATGAATGAGTTGCAGCAGATTAGGGAATGCAATTTTTGTTTCTGTCAAGGTCTTTGTAAAACCAACACTCACTAGTGACTGTCCTAGAGGTGATTGCGCTCGCCCAGCTAGCTAAATGGCTTGAACAACACCTAGCGGGGGAATTCGCTTCCATAAATCGCCTCTGTGAGGATATGGCAGTGCTTCACCCAAGTGGGGCAGACCTCCACATGTGGTGACGAATGGGCGTTTTCTCCTACCCAAACTGACACAGGTAACCATCAATACAACTGTAACCGATGAGGATTTGTGTCAGTGAGCGAGAAAACCGTGGTGCCTCTCCAGCCGCTCTTTAAATAGTGGTCTGTCCCAGCTCCCCCCTGCCTCGGAAAGCACACTAAACGGTTGACCACAGCTGTTATTGTAGATCCCTGGTCCCAAAATTCAGACTAAGATCCCGTATATTGTAAAACCCAGTTACCAACAGGGTTGTGGAGGTCAGATATGCTGCCTTTTTCGAACTATGTTGGTCGGCTTGCAGTATTATTAGATGCAGCTGACTACCAGCATTTTACGTGGAAACATTGCCTATCCGACCTTCATAACCCAGTTGCTGCGTGCACTTGGTTCCTTTATGGCGCCAAAGTTCCATTCTTTGTTGAAACGCATAATACTACGTTCAAAGAAACTTCATAAGCTAGATTTATTGCGAGACTAAGAATGGGAGTAACACAAATTGGTATTTGAAAACATAATGTCTATATAAATAATAAAACATAATTTATGACATTTAAAAACCTGCTTGGCCCCAGCCCTCTCTCTCTCATCTGTGTATCCAACTGTGGTGACATGAAAGTCTGATAATGTAAAAACCTCGTCATCTTTACAAAACATGCAGCGTCTTCATATTGGAAACAAACACTAGATCGTGATGATGACGTAACGAATGACGTCAGCCCCTCGTACCACATTCGACGTTTCAATTTTACTTCAGGGTCAAAAACTCGCGACCTCCACTTTGTGCAGTGTTGGCTTTAGAAATGACGTCATAACATCATAAGTACGTTTATTATCCGATGAGATCTGTTCAGATGTTGAAAGGTATTGCTTTTAAGCCCTCTTTTCGGACTTTTTAACACAGATATTTTTTTTTTTTTAAGTTCTTCACTTTTAATCTTTTTTGTATGTGATTTGGGTTTGCTCTTGACCTTAGTCTAGGTCAGGAATGACTAAAACAAGGTCGACGATAGAGCGAGCTTGCCCAGCAGAAACGTGTCCACTCTAACTTTGAAGAGATTATGGTTGTAGGGCAGGCGTTCGGGAACACAGACATTTTTTTTTTTTTTACGTGTTAAAATCGTCAAATGAGGCCTCCCACCCCGGGCAGGGCGGGAGGGACTGTCAGACTTGTACTGACTAAAATCCACGGTGTCCTTCAATAGCCCTTTATGTTCCGGGGTCATGGTGATGGTATATGACCCGCGACCATGCAGAGAGTTCCACTCCTTCGCTGTCCGCATTATAAAGGACTTTTGGAAATGCTTAGTGCGAATTGGTGGTACTTATAGCAATAAGTAAGGATGGTAATTTGGCTTGCAGTACAAGCTAACTTTAGAAACAAACAAAAAAGTCAATGAAATGAATAAGTCCTTTTTAAAAAAAAATCAAACCGACGAAACATCGAACTGAAAAGAAAAAAATAAATTTTGAGGCGGCGCCAAAGAAACAAACATATAAATTAACAATGTGAAGAGCAGAATAGCTCGTTGTATAGCTTGTCGTGGTTGGATAGCTCGTCGTAGCTATTCGTTGATTGTTTCTTTGGCGCCGCCTCAAAATTTATTTTTTTCTTTTCAGTTCGATGTTTCGTCGGTTTGATTTTTTTTTAAAAAGGACTTATTTTTTACTTTTGAGTTTCCTATCTCGTGTCATATTATATAGCAGAGATGTGGAGAACATAACATGATGGCGTCATCATCAGATCAACTGCAGCTGTTAAGGATCTCTAGCTACTGCCTTCTGTCACCATCTTCAGACCCTCGATGACAATTATAACCCAGCTAGGTATAAAGTTTTCATCAAGACTAGTGAAATGAGCCCAAACACGATAAAGGCGCTGTTAACTGTTGAGGACCTCTTGCCCCTGTTATCCGTCACCATCCTCAGTCCCTCGATGGCAATGATACCTCAGCTAGGTCTAAAATTCTCATCAAGCTGAGTGAAATGAGCCCAAACACGATATAGCTGTTGTTATTTGTTAAGGAACACTTAGGACTGACTTCTCAAAATAACAGGGATCCGGAGTTGATCTGATGATGGTGTCACCATCATGTTATGTTCTCCACATCTCTACTATATAATAATGTCCTCAGAACTGCAATTGTTAACTTTATTTCAACAGAATCGGTTTATAATTGAAAATTCTGTAGGAAGATTGACAATTAATTCTTTTTTTTTACCCTTAGAGGCCGATTTCAGTTTTGAAATTTAAATAGGACCAACTTTGATATACAGGGTGAATTTTTCAACTGGGCGTGGAGGGCTACTTTCGAAACTATGAGGAATATCGAAAAACGTTGAAAGGAGTCTCGAGGCCGATTTTGACGAAAACTAAAACTGCATCATTGGATTTTAGAAAAATCAAAAATCCTGGCCAGGAATCGAACCCGCTGATTTTGGAAAAAAAATCACACCCTGTATTATTACACCGTTCGATAGTGTTGCTAATAAGGATCAAATTCTGGGAAGTAATCATATACGGCAAACTTAAGGAAATGGCTGATTTTTATGAAATTGCTATTTTTCCATGTTACTTTACATCTATTGAGCCATAATTTATTCGAAATATAAAATTTCATTGTTATGAATGTCTCACTGGATTTGATGTTTCAACAATCCCACTGTACTTAGCAATACGACATTATTGAGTTGAACTAAAAATAGCATTATTTTAAAGAAGAAACGGTGACTTATGTTTCAAATACAGTCTTTGCCTTGAAGATTAATCAGTTTTTTTGTAATTATACGCTTTCCTTAAGTTTGCCGTATGTGATTACTTCCCAGAATTTGATCCTTATTAGCAACACTATCGAACGGTATAATAATACAGGGTGTGATTTTTTTTCCAAAATCAGCGGGTTCGATTCCTGACCAGGATTATTGATTTTTCTAAAATCCAATGATGCAGTTTTAGTTTTCGTCAAAATCGGCCTCGAGACTCCTTTCAACGTTTTTCGATATTCCTCATAGTTTCGAAAGTAGCCATCCACGCCCAGTTGAAAAATTCACCCTGTATACTCTTTCCAACTAAAAAAGAATTTTTGAAATCGGACCACGTTTAGAAAAGTTATGCGTGGTCATACATAAAAAAAAAATAAAAAAAAAATATACATGTCGAATTGAGAACCTCCTCCTTTTTTTTTCGTCGGTTAAAAAGCAAAGCCACCGACTTCCGAAAGTAAACTTTGTACCTACAAAGTTACCCAAAAAAACGGTAAAATAAGGATATTTTATCCTTTTTTGTGGTTATTCTTGAGGTCGGTTACTACATTATTTTTGAAAAATAAATAGTCTTTTTTGTAATAAAGGCTAGTACATAAATATAGGCATCAGCTTATCAGACAGCAGACTGGCTTGTTGGTCTAGTGGTTAGTGACCCTGACTGCTATGCCGGAGGTCGTGGGTTCGATTCCCACCCAGGACAAATGTTTGTGTGATGAGCACGATCATTTGTTCTGTGTCTGGGTGTAATTTATCTATAATATGTATGTATTTAGAAATATATAAGTATGTTTATCAGTTGTCTAGTACCCATAACACAAGCTCTGCTTAGCTTGGGACTAGATGGCGTTGTGTGATACTTGTGAAATATTATATTATATATATTATATATATCATAACCCAGTCGAACCAAGCTTTGAAGTGAATCTTTTGATTAACTCCGAGCATTTGTTAAGACTGTTCTCGTTTGCCTGAATGAATCTTAGTAGTGAAAGGGAAATAGAACGGTGTTGATTGGCTTGACATACATTTGTGGCGACTTTCAGTACTTTCAGTTAACGATTGCGCCTTATTAGCTGTACCTACTAGCTCGAAACCCACGGAATCGCGGATCGAATCCCGTAACTTTGTCTACTATACGGGTCAAATATTTTTATAATTTAAGTGACGGACTACTTAGATTTGCTCATTATTGATGTTGGACGGCACGGTTAGCGCAGTGGCTGAGCGATTGGACTGACGCGGGTCGATTTCCGCACGGAACAAATATCTGTATGATCTACAAGTAGTTGTTTTGGTTTATAAAGGCACCCACGACACAAGAGAAATTACTAGAGTGGGGCAATGGTTTAAAAAAATTGCCTATACTTACTTCCATGATAAAAAGTATCCTTAATCTTAACAGAATCTTAACATATAAGATACTTTTTCAAAATTCTTCTCTCTATTAAACTCTTAAAATATTTTCAACTATGACACAATATTAGCTGTGATATTAGTAAGCTTATTCAATTGGAACATTTTATAAATTAGGGAAGGTTGATGTAGGTACTTGCGTTTGTACTATTTAGGGATCCTAACAAGTTGCATTCTGGTCTGTTTGCCAGTTATCGTAACAGGTTCTGATCTTTCTGCCTATGACACAGAAAGAAAGGCGTTAGTTTTGTGTATTTATAGGTTATTGGATAGCAAAGTTTCATCAGCTACGATTCAATTGAGACTAGAAAGTCATCAGAGCCCGCCATTGTCCAGAAAAATCGATGAAATCCAATCAAAAACTTGATTGTGTACAGGAAAAATGTCCAGAAAAAAATATGAAGTAGGCTGAATAATAACTAGACGCGACGCGCTCTTTTATACTGACCTATTTAAATTGGTAGAATATTGTCTTGGTTGGTAAAACTCGCAGGCGCATACAGGGGGCAGTACCACCCCTTAGTGGGTACTGGAGATTTTCGTGGGGCGGTAGTAGTTCCAAAGGTTCAAATGGGAGATGTTATAAAATACCTCTATTATCATGACAACATTTTATTTAGCTAGTTTAGTTTAAAATTTTATTTTTTTTCGGGGAAAGAGCACAATAGAGACTGAATAATGAGAGGTAGGGAACCTATGCCATTCCCTCTATATCCAGGGTTGGAGGGATTTGATGTTCTAACTAAAGCAGGGGGTCTAAAAAATAAGTCCTGTCCTGGTTCCCTTTGTCTTCGTTCCCCCACGTTCCTGTAACCCACAGGCGTGAACCCATTAAAACTGTCTATGGCTCTTCACTGTTACAAGTTCACTTTAGAATTTATTTCACTTGACTCATATCATTTCGATGGCGGGATGAGCTAGACAAAATCAACGATCAGTGGTCCACTTTGGCCCTGGATCGTGAAAACTGGAGGTCATGGGGTGAGTCATGGCCTTTGCCCAGCAGTGGGATGATGTAGGCTAGCAGTATCATGTCATTTCATCTTTAGATTAGTAGATAAGTAACTTACAGAAATAGACTATGATAGTTGTGTAAAGTTGAGTAATACTAGGGCTGCAGTAATGGGAAAATAATGCCGTTAGTGAAACCCTAACGTTAATTTGTAATACTTAGTTGAAAGTAGTTTTACTCTGGCACTACACTAGCGAGCAAAAGTATGGAAATACTTGGATTTGATATATATCCGGGATAGCTCATTAAATAATGGCGTGATTTGAATGAAATTGGTATCAATTTAAAGTAAACAGTTAATCCTATAAAATGCTATAATTTTTATTATTCTTAACTAGCTTTTGCCCGCGGTTTCACCCGCTACAACTCCCGTGGGAACATTAAATCGGGATAATAACTATCCTATGTGTTAATCCAGGTTATAAGCTATCTGTGTAGCTAAAATAAACAATATCCGTTCAGTAGTTTTTGCGTGAAAGAGTAACAAACATCCATCCGCACAAACAAACTTTCACGTTTATAATATTAGTAGTATTAGTAGTAAGTAGTACTAGTTATTAGGTACTCAAGATCGCGTGGAATCGCAGTAAGTGATTCAATACTTTTGCTCGCGAGTGTAGATAAAGCCCAAAGTGTTATATCATATTTTTTGTGTTATTTAAGAATGTCGTATTGACTCCACTGTCTTGCACAAGATTGTGAGCTTCAATATGGGCAAGTACCTGTGGTTTTTGCGAGGTATTCCACATAGGGCACCTGCAAACATTTTTTACAGGAGTCTTATGTCGAATAGATAAATTGCACGTAGCTCAGGTGCCATTGTCAGCGGGTGCCCTATGTGTAATACCTCGTTTTTGCATACTGTACTTTTTAAGTTAATCTTGGACATCACCGACATCGGTGTAGTAAAACCATAGTTAGGAAACTTGGACTTATAAGTCTGAAATTGTCAATCTGTCAGTGAGAAGTGTATAAGAAGAGACCTTTGTCCAACATTGGGATAGGCGGCTGGTATTTTTTTGTTGGAATATTTTTGGCAACTGAACTTTTGCCAGGTCTGCGCAGGTCTTTGGAGATCATTTGCCGTTCCCGTCCCCTGCAGGCTCGGCCGAGAGCCAATAATGGGCAGCTCGTCATCCGATTAAACCCAACCTCCACGAATCCTTCAGGCGTCTCAAAGAGCCGTCAACAAAGTGACTGGGGTCATTAAGACCAAATGTCTGCCTGTCGTAACAAGTTACAAGCAAAGGGCAACTCAAGGAACAGGTTTGGTTTCTGGTAAAGAAGCACCAAACTTGTTGATGTCTGACTGTCCAGGCTGTCCTCTGATATTTTTTAGGTGTCTTCCTAGTTTAAAATAATATTATATCTCCCGCAGGTGGCAAGTTCTCGTCAGGGCAGTACACGTACAAGATCTACCACTTGGCGTCGAAGGTGCCCGCCTTCATCAGGCTGTTGGCGCCCAAAGGCTCCCTGGAGGTCCACGAAGAAGCGTGGAACGCGTACCCTTACTGCCGGACTGTGCTTACGGTAAGACTTGGCTTTATTTTATACAACTGGTTAGGTAACCTACCATGACGTGAATAGTTCAGCTGTGAAAACGAGATGGCGCTAGGCGACTTGTATAGCTCTGTCCCTTTTCCTGAGCGGAACTACTCACGCTTTAAGACGTCATGGTACATGGCCACCTGGGGGCTATTACAACGTCTTAAAACCAGGCTTATTCCGGCGAGTGAAAGTGACAGCTATACAAGTCGTCTAGCGCCATCTAGTTCACTCACTGTTCTTTGAATAAATATATTTTAGGAATCCTTCACGGCTATTATGAATGTCATGATCTGCCTAGCCTTTTCCAGTCAAACCAGATGCAGATAGATATCAGTATTTTAAATGAAGCAGACTGCCTATTGGACCTCTCAATAACTGGGGAATACAAAACCTCAGGTTAGATTGGTTGTCGGACTTATAAGGTTCTGATGTTCTGTTCTCTATTGTCAAAAAGGCTTTTACATGCGGATACAGAACGAATGTACAGAATCGCAATAATCATGGTACGATTCCACCTAAATAACTTCTTCTTTTAATAATAACTTCTTTATTTTCTCCCACAAAATAGATTGCAAGTACAATAATCTTATCGATATGTATCAAAACTTTTGTGGGAGTCAGGAAACCAAACTGGGATACCCTGTGCTATGGACTCTTGGCCTCCCAAAATTGTGGGCGGCACATTTGTTCGCGCACTTTCTGTGCAGAACTTCAGCAGTGCGCGTAAATAGCTGGTATCTTTGTCAGCCTCTGTGTCCGTTGGCAAGTTTTGTACGCGCACAGTGCAGCACAAAACCCCAAAAAAAAATATAATGTCTGAATAAAATGTAAAATAAATGAAAGGCATTCCTTCCACCTTTGATAACATATTTTAACACACATTGGCGAACAAGAATTACCTCACCAAAGAACCGATACCATAATCTTATCGTCGACTAATACTCATTTAATCAATACCACCTGCTATTCCAAAATAAACCTTAACCTTGTACATATAAAGACTAGTTTCTCTATCTGCAAGGAAGGCTCGGATGATTGTTTTATTGTATGCGTATAACAACGTTTAGTGTCAATTTATATTCATTTGTATCGTTAGATTAGATAGTTGTTATCAGTGACGGTTTTTTACCCGATTTGGTCTGGGTATTGGAATCTGAATACAACGTGTAACGTTAATAGTGCAAAACCTTTCGTGGGATAACTCAGCCCATGTTACTGAACAATGTTTGTTCCAAGACTTTGGGAAATTCACAAAAAAAAAATTGCTTTTTCATACAAAATGAGAAATTGATCGGGCTCAACAGTATAAAAATCTTTTTTTTTTTACGAATTTCCTAAATTTTTAGAACAAACATTGTTCAGTAACATGGGCTTAGTTACCTACCTCCCTAGAGATTTTGCGCTATTAACGTTACACGTTGTATATATGATAGTAGTTCTACTGTGGGAACGAGATGGCGCTACGAGTTGTATAGCTCTGTCTCTTTCCCACAGTTTAAATACTCTCGCTTTAAGATGTCATGGTAGGCCTTTTGGTAGGAAAAGGGTTTTAGGAAGCCCACAGACGGACTGCTCGAGCAGTTTTTTTTTAAAGGTTGTCCCACACTAGGAATTTCTCCTGTGTCGTGGGTGCGCTTACAAACATATAAACTCACATACACAAACTAAATTCAGCTGCTTGAAGCTGCCATTGCTAACTGCTTCAGAATTTGGTTTCAAACTTGGTACTAATATTTCCTGAAACAGCTCGACTGTTCGAGCGGCAAAATTAAAATATACTTACATTAAAAAAAGTTTCGGTAATGCCAGACATAATAAATCATAATTATGTACAAACATCTATAATTACTTAGCATAATAAATCTATCACTAAACATGAGGCGATGACTAAACGTCATCGATAATGCTCAGAGTCCGCGTACAGATTTTTTTATCGTAGTAAAGTCATCAAATGAGTCCTCCCACCCAAGGCGGGACAAGAGGGACTGTCAGACTTGTACTGACTAAGATCTACGGTGTCCTTAAATAGCCCTTTACGTTTATGGGTCACGGTTACTTTATGAGACAGCCCCGCGACACGATATTGATGATAAACCTTATTTTTAAAACTTATAAATAAGGTTTGTCATCTATAACCAACTGACCCCATTTTCAAACGTTTTTTTGCCTTTACACTTCCATGTTTAGTACACAAAATCAAATATCAACTATTATCCCATAAAATTGGTCTCAAAGACCTCACCCGATATCTTCCATGAACATTTAGCATTCTTCTTCTACTACTTCCATTAACTTTTTTCTCTTTCATTTTCAGAATCCAGGCTACATGAAGGAGAACTTCGTTATTTGCATAGAGTCTTTGCATTTACCGGACTCCGGAGACCAATACAATGTGAGTACAAACCAAACTAGTTATAGAATCAGACGTTACTCTGCTGAAATAATAATAATAATATTCCACAAATATCACACAACGCCTTCTAGTCCCAAGCTAAGCAAAGCTTGTGTTATTGGTACTAGACAACTGATAAACATACGTATACATTTCTAAATATGTAAATATTGTTGATAAATTACACCCAGACACAGAACAAGTGATCGTGCTCATTACACAAACATTGGTCCTGGGTGCGAATCGAACCCATGACCTCCGGCATAGCAGTCAGGGTCACTAACCGCTAGACCAACAGGCCTGTCCATGCAACTTAACACTATGAAAAGTTATAGAGCCTAGCCTTTTCCCAACTTAATGGGGTCGAACCAGATGAAGTTGACTATCAACTCCAGAGCCTCTACCATGAGTTTTCATTACGATACTCGATCATACGCATCGACCGCGTTTGGCGCTCTCATTGGCTTACAGATCATACAACTTTTGGAGCGGGCCAATGAGAGCGCCAAACGCGGTCGATATCGATAATCGAGTATCGTAATGACAACAGAGCAGTGGTGGCCCAGTGGTATCGGTCCCGACTTACGAGTTGTAGGTCGTGGGTTCGAACCCAGCTTGGCGCATTACTTTGTGTAATTTATTTCATCACCACTGCTTTCAAAACGGTGAAGAAAAACATCGTGAGGAAACCGGCATGTCCTAGAATCATCAAATTCGAAGACACGTGACATCTGCCAATCCGCACTGGGCCCGCGTGGTGGATTATGGCCCACTCCCTCTCACAAGAGAGGAGGCCTGTGTCCCAGCATTGGGACGTTATAGGCTAATGATGATGATGTAATGACAACTCTGAAGAAACATAGCTAGGTCCTTGCAAAGATATTAACATGTCCACAACATTTTTTTTTAAACAAGTAAACAGCAAGTCCTATAACATGAGTGTAAGTTGTCATTACCTACAAAGTGTTGCCACACGTCATTTGCTCAGCCGAGAGGGTTCAAAGATCGACGTCTCAACAAGTTCCTATGACATTGACTAACAAGGACCTATTAATGTTTATTAGTACGTAAAAACGTTTGCATATGAAATAGGTATTATGTTTATTATTAGTCGTAACGATGACAAATTATAGTTTTTATTATTCTTACAAAAGTTGAAAGACGTTGAACGACAAAAATGTTTGGTAAAAGAATTGTTAATCTTTAGTCAAGTTTATGCAGTTCTTACACCCTAAAGGTTGAGTTAACAAATGGTAAGGATCAATAGTTAGTTTAACAATTGATCAAACATGTAGCCATTAAGGGCCTATGCACACCACGTTTTTTAAACGCGCCGTCGACGCGCGTTTGTAGCGGTGCAAACGCGCGTTTGACATTTTGTATCACGACATCAAACTGCTCTGATGGACAAAAACGCGCCGTCGACGCGGGTTTCGAAACTGAGCGTCGACGCGCGACGGCGCGTTTAAAAAACGTGGTGTGCATGGCCTATGCACACCACGTTTTTTAAACGCGTTTTTTAAACTGTTACAAACTTTTAGCCCTCGATTTCCTTCGCTTAAAGTGTAAAGATATAACCGACTGCCACGATATTGATATTGTGGGATTTCGTACACAGAACATAGTTGATTGTGCAGGCATTTATTGAAGACTTCCATTGTCTGTCTCTGAAAATCATAATCAGATATTTCTGAAATTTAAGTGCGTATTCTCGAATAAACCTCTTTCGAACAAATATGTTTGCTTTTTCAAATATGCACCTGACGGAATTATGCTTGAAAATAAGTACAAAAAACCAATTTGATAACAACCATCTCTCTTTTTCAAGTCGGTTAAAAATACGTAAAAGTATCACTTAATTATGGCAATGTAGTCTCGATTTCTTTGACATGTGCGAAGCAAGGTAGGTTATTTATTAAAAAATACCTATTGTTATGAGCATTAGTTTACCCGAAAGTAGAGCAAAAATCTTCTCACAAGGTTGTTCCAAATGTTGTCCTACATACTACTCATAGTGTTACACTTACAACCATGACAAATAGCTTTAAAATAAACCTTGACCCCTTGACTTTATGTCGACATTTCTTTAGAAAATACTGAGTGTTGGAAACTTACATAAACACAAGCCTTTTCCCCATGGGGTATTTCAGAACGCTATATGCTTCAATCCTTTCGTGTCTTCTTGGGTAAAATTCTATAAATGCGTGAGTGTGTATCATTTTTTTGTCTGCAAATAGGTTCGACCAGAGAAGGTCATAAGCAATAGAGAGGGGTTGTACATTATATGAATAACTATCAGAATTGGTCCCAAAATGTGTGTCTTTTTAGACCTCTTTCTGCATTTTTTCCGCACCTATTACTAAAGATTTTTGCCATATACAAAAGTGGTGCATGGCAAGACCTCTTGAAAAACTTGGGGGAGGTATTTGCCCATAGGCAGGCCTGGTTCACTCCGCGGCGTAGGTATAAAACTGCACGTAGGGTGGGGGGCCTCTTCGTGGAGGACAATTCAGTCGGGTGCCACGCGCTACCCGTTCCGCTCGCGCTTCATCTACTAAATATTTTTGTTCGGTTACGTCTCTTTACGCACATTTACCTATAGTTTCGTAAAAGTTTTCATAACAGTATTATAACTATAATTTAATTTATTATAAAGAAAAAAAAATACTGCATAACTTTTGGTTGTCTAAATAATGACAGTGATAAAAGCCTCACGTTTCACACGCTACCGCGTGATCTTGAAAGGTAAGAAAAAAAGTGCATATTTATCTATGTAGTACATTTAAAATACGATTATTAATTCCAGTCAGTAAAATGACCAGTGATACAATTTAATTTAGTAGGTACCTACATGTCATTAATGCACAAATGTCAATTTACTAACTGGAATTAATAATCGTACTTTAATAATTATCAACAAAATTATCTACCTGCTTGTGGTGTGCTTATTAATGTCATTCAAGTATCCCCGCTTAACTGACCATGATTAGGTAGGTTACAAGTTTGGCCTACTAGAGGACCAAGATAAAATAGACGAATATCAAACCTGACATCACCCTACTCACGTTAAGCTGAGTAGGTACGTAGGTAGGTCGAATTAAGATCGGTAGAAAGTAGAAAGATTGCTTTGTTATTTACGCACGTTCAAACTCAGAAAATGGCCACACTACGCATTCAAGGTCAGCGATCGTATTTCGCTGCGCGACTTTTTTACCTACCTACCTGCAAAGACACGCCACGCGGGGCCTGTAACAGTATGCGATAGTAATTGGTCGGTTGAATGCAAAATGATAAGGACTAGCTACTTTGCCACAGACGATAACAATCTTTAAAGTTATGACTAAATAAAATTATAGACCAAGAGCCATGGTCAAATAAGAGAAATAATTATACATAACAATAATAGGTAAAACAGATAATATTAATATATATAATTGTTCCTCACGAAAGGTTATAGGTTGATGATAAAAACAAAATTCCATGAGGAACATAGGTATTTATGTTATTAATGTAATTTAACAAATGCGTAAAAACGTATACCCACCTAACTGTGTCTAAACTCGCGAGTCGCATCCCTATTGAGCTTGACCGACGGTAACCTTTCAATGTCCTTGGCGTCAGATAAACAAAAATAAACTTTCGCGCGTAACCATTCAGTACATTTTTGCTTGCGCATGGGAAGTTTAGGCTAATATAAAAGTAGGTGGGCGTTACGGCTGCCAGTTATAATGTACTTTATTCTTTCGTGAATAGATTTTACATTTGTTTGATTTTATTTTGGGAGTGACGCTTCTTTGCGTAGTAATATTATTTATTCTTTGCCATAGGTTAGAAAATGGGCTACACAGACCAAAAGTGTAGTCATTTCTACAGTATCCTTATTTATCGCCCGTGTTTACAATAACTAGTCACCCTATGGGAGACCTTAAAAATCTTGAGGGATGCCTTTGCCCGGTTTTACACAACAATTAATGGTTATTTCTCCAATGTTTTTATTTATCGCCCGTATTTTTTCAATAACTGGTTACCTTACTAATAGACGTCATCTTATAAAACGCAAATGACATTCAACCTTAGGGCAATACACTACAAGGTCGACAGTCCAACAGACATACAGAATATAGAAAAACACTGAGTAAACCTGCCTCGTGGATGTCATACGAAAATAACTCTTATAATTACGGAACACACGCGAGCTGCGAGCCATAATCACGAGTAATGAGATTACTGTAGTTATTACGTTGATCTGACGTAGACAAGGTCGGAGTGTATGAAAATTTGGTTTGTTTTGACGGTACATTATGCTTTGTGGAATAAAAAAGAAAGAAAAAAATCTCGGGATCGCGCTGGATGCTAGCAGTACTATTGGGAACCTATGAAGAGGGTTTATGTTCAGCAGTGGACGTCCTACGGCTGATATGATGATGTGTGCGCGGCAGTACAGTCAGCATCGAAAGTTGCTGACCACATGCAGATTTTCAAAATCGCTGTACACCTTATTATTACGGTGTACAGCGATTTTGATGTTGACTGTAACTCCTAGTAAACACATAAGACAACAGATCCAACAAGTATTGCCAAATAAATATTTTGAAAAAAATCTTCGGATTTATTTCATTAAAAAAAAACTTAAAAAGAGCGCTCCTATTGATTCATATCTTTGTCACATCGCGCACTGCCATCAAATTGATAGTAGGTATATAGATTTCACACATAGCGTTTATTTAATTATTTATCTCACTACAATGCTTTACAGCAAATTTCTTTATCACCAATCTAGCCATTTTCTGGCTTCCAGTCAAACCGGCTTCTGCTGAATATAGTACATAGTATTATTACATGAAGCTACTGCCTGTCTGACCTACACAACCCAGTAAATAGGTAATTCTATGCCGAATAAAAACATACGAGCCAAATAATTTTTGATAATCTGACAGATTAGTTAAATTTATTTTTGTTATCTTGAAACAATCTGTGATACGATTTTTTTTTTATATTAAAAGGTTTAATACATTTTTATTTGTAAATAACTTGAAATATGCACATCACGATGATTTTGCATGATCAATTAAACGATCACGTTTTGATTAAGAAATTAAAAATAACTAGCTACCTGCCCCTTCGCTTTGCAAGATAGTTACAACAAAACTGATATTTCTTTATAACAATGTAAGTAAGGTTTTATACATAAAAGTAATAACAGCGATTCGGGTCGATGTCCAAGGTTAAGCCGCCCTTGCTGAGGTCGTTCTGTGGTTGGGTGACCATTTACTACATAGGTACACAGTTTCCTCTGCGCCTCGATAAGCACGTTATGCTGTTGGTCTTAGCTGTCATTTGTAGATCTTTGAAGTTACAGATAGTAACTGGCACCACAAATCTGACAACCAGTCTTGCCAAAAAGTGTCGTATTATCCACTACGAACTGGGTTGTGGGGGTCAGATACGCAGTAAATCCACGTAAAATAAATGGTTTACATCTGGGCCCGGTTAGAATAGAAACCAAGCCCAACATTGTTGGGAAAAGGCAAATGAGTAAAATAGCAGGTGGTCGATGGTTCAACCAACCAAGGTGCGATTCCCAGCTTTGGCACAGTGTTATTGAGGTTGTCGATTATGAATTTGTCATTAGCAACCATGAATTCCTGATATGTACCCTATTGATAGCAGTAGGCTACCACATGGGACTTAAAATTAACTTATGCTGGCGACATTAGACAGGCATGGCGACATTAGACAGGCAATGGAGGATACGAAAGTTACTGTTTTGGTTTTAATAGATTTTTCCAATGCCTTTAATGCCGTCAGCCATGATATTCTCCTTTCTATCCTTTCTCATCTTATGGTTTCGTCTGAGGCTCTGGAATGGTTCTCTTCCTATCTTCGGGGACGTCAGCAGTCGGTTCGCGTTGACGAGAGTTCGTCAAGTTGGGGTGACCTATCTGCTGGTGTTCCACAAGGCGGTATTCTTTCCCCAATGTTATTCTCCATCTTCATAAATTTTATAACTCTCTGTCTTCGGTGTTCGTATCATCTTTATGCCGATGATCTTCAGCTGTATGCAGCTTCGCGGGTGGAGAGTTTGTCGGACGCGATAGGAGACGTAAACCAGGACTTGGTCGCTGTTAAGAACTGGTCTGATAGATTTGGGGTGTCTGTGAATCCCTCAAAATGTCAGGCCATTCTGATTGGGAGTCCGCGCATGATGGGTCGGGTGGGGATAAGCTCTCTCCCTCCTATCATTTTTAATGGTACCGTTATCCCCATCAGCCCTAGTGTAAAGGATCTCGGGCTTTACCTTGACTCGACACTCGGCTGGCAAAATCAAGTTTCTGGTGTATGTCAGAGGGTCAACGGGACCTTGCGTGGCCTGTATCGTCTGAGGAACTTTCTGCCTGCAAAAACCAAGACAATGCTTGTGCGGACTTTAATCTTTCCTATAATCGACTATGGTGATGTGTGCTACTTTGACCTGAACTCAGTTTTCCTGGATAAGCTTGATCGGCTCTTAAATAACTGCATCCGGTTCATATTTAATCTGAAGAAATATGACCATGTCTCGAGCTACAGATCTGAGCTTAATTGGATGCCGATCCGACAAAGGCGTAATTTGCGTGCCTTGACCACTCTTTTCTCCCTACTCAACTCTCCGTGCCCTCCCTCCTATCTCATCCCTCACTTTCAATTCCTATGTACTTCACACGCTAGAAATCTGCGTTCCTCTAATAATCTTCTCTTACTTTGCCCTTCTCATAGTTCTGATTTTATGCATTCTTCATTTCACATTCAGTCCATTCTTCTCTGGAATGCGCTTCCTCTCGATATCAGGACGGCCCCCAGTCAATATGCATTTAAGCGGAAGTTGCGTCATCATTTTCTTAATCATTAGCAGAGTCGTTTCAATCCCCTTTCTTATTTATATGTATATCTATATTTATTAGTATATTATAGAAATTATATATGTATGTTTATTTTATCTAGGTATATTTATCTGTGTGTGTTAAAAAATATATTTTGTATAATAATCTCTTTTTGTATGCACCTGCCATGTTATTTCTCCACTACCCTTGGTTGACTGGTAGAGAATGCCTCAGGCATTAAGTCCGCCTATGTACCTTCAGTGTTGCATGAAGTTTTAAATAAATAAATAAATAAATATGCATATAGAAATTTGGGTAAACTATTAGGTGCTCCTCTGCCCAACTTTTCTGGCTTTACAGGCTATTATTATTATGTAGAAGATAAAGTGGGATATAAAACACAATGCTGACTGAATAAACTACTAGTTTGTAAGCCCTTGGCTGGTCGTTTGAATAGCACACAACCTCTAGGTTCTAAATCCTGCGAGCGGCCATTAAAAAAAACTGTAGAAACTAATGATGCCGTCTCCTCTAGTATATAGCAGGCCACTCGTTAAGAGACTCGCTCTGCATCGGTGCTCAAAAGTAGACCTTATGTAGCATAAATAACTAACAAATTCCATTCATATCTTTCCAGGTACACGAACTGCCCCCGGAGAAGCTAAAAAACCGCGAGGTGATTCACATAGACATCGCTAACGACCCCCTCCCCTCCGCGGACTACAAGGTGGAGACCGACCCCACGAAGTTCAAGTCCACGAAGACCAACCGCGGCCCCCTCACCGGGCCCAACTGGAAGAATGAGGTCAAACCAGTCATGACCTGCTACAAGCTCGTTACTGCAGAGTTCAAGTGGTTCGGCCTTCAAGTGAGTACTTTTTTAATAAATAATAATATTCCACAACTATCACACAACGCCATCTAGTCCCAAGCTAAGCAGAGCTTGTGTTATGGGTACTAGACAACTGATAGACATACTCATAATTATGTTTCTAAATACATACATATTATAGATAAATTACACCCAAACACAGAACAAATGATCGTGCTCATCACACAAACATTTTTCCTGGGTGGGAATCGAACCCACGACCCCCGCTGGCATAGCAGTCAGTGTCACTAACCACTAGACCAACAGGCCAGTCTATTAAAATAGTAAACAGTAAAAATAGTAAAAAGTAAATTATATTTATTTTGCAAGTTGATTGTTAAAAAAAACAGTTTGTTGCACCTCAAATAAATAGTTTTAAAGCTAGATGTGGCCGGTGGGCATGCGGGGCGACTCGCTGTCCGACCATGGACCATGCCCGGGTCGACGGCGCGTTGTATTCCACTCGCGCCTCAAAGAGTTTCTGCATAATGACGAGGGCTATAGACGGCCTAAGCCTGCCTGGGTTGCAGGACTACCGGGTACCCCGGGAACGTTGTCTGACAGTCCCTCCCGTCCTGCCCCGGGAGGAGGACTCATTTGATGATTTTACCACGATAAAAAAACTATGTCCAGTCGTATTACTTTAACTAATTTGAAATGTTTGTCTATTTTCAGAGTAAGGTCGAGAATGTGATCCAGAAGTCAGAGCGACGGCTGTTCACTATTTTCCACAGGTTAGTTTTATTATTTCATTAAGTTTCAAACTGTAGAGGTAATGGTTTTTTCCATCATCATTATAAAAAACCTTTTTTTTTTCGGGCTGTAAATTCGATTAAAGTTTAATAAAATATATTTAGTTAGATTTATGAGCTCTGAAATCAATAAATAGTAATATCATAGATTTTACTAGTTATTGACGTCACAGTTTGCTATTGCAATACAAAATTTAAAAGAGAATCGCCTTTTGACACCTCATTAAATGTATATTTTTAAAAAAATGTGATAAAATTGTGTGCCTAAGGCTTGCCAAACTTATTTTGTTAATCAGACTGGCAGATAATAATTAAAATGCAAGATAGTATCATAAGTACTGCCCATTTTGTGATAAATACACACTAATAATAGACACTAGATTAGACAATCGCTTGTTTTTTTATTAATATTAAATTAAAAAGTCTCCCTTTAGCCGTAAAATCCAGACAAAGTCAAGGCCGGACATAGTCCAGAATGACTTGGAACATTACTAATGGCGACGGATGGACCCGCACTTTCAAAAACTACTAGCTAGCTTTTCCTGGTTATACTTATATCCAATCCCCTCGCAAGTTTAATAAAAGAAGAAGGTCTAGGATCCTATCTATCTCTATACCAAAATGCATCTAATTCAGAAGACAGAAATAAAAAGTTGTTAATGTTATGTTTGGCCAACAACTTTTCAGAAAATACTTGCATTTATTTATAAACTAGCTGATCCGGCAAACTTCTTACCGCCCCAAAATAACCTTTTTAAACCTTCCTTGGACTTCCACAAATAAATCAGAACCAAAATTAACAAAATCCGTCCAGACAATCTCGAGTTTTAGCGAGACTAACGAACAGCAATTGAATTTTATATATGTAATAGAATTGCTGATCCGGCAAACTTCGTACCGCCTCAGAAACAATTAAAAAAAACCTCTTAAACCTTCCCTGGACTTCCACAAATAAATCAGAACCAAAATTAGCCAAATTCGTCCAGCCGTTCTCGAGTTTTAGCGAGACTAACGAACAGCAATTGATTTTTATTTATAAGAGAAGAGAAGAAGATTTAGAAAGATTTTTTAATAAGTTTTATTTTATTTTCTAGACAAGTGTTCTGCTCAATCGACGACTGGTTCGGAATGACCATGGCAGACATCCGTGCCATTGAGGATCGCACCAAAGAGGAGCTCGAGAAACTGCGGCGCGAGGGAGAGGTGCGCGGCATGCGCGCGGAACAGGAGTAAGAGCGAACGTGCGAGCGAGCATGCGTGCGTGCGTGCGAACGTTCGTGCGTGTGTACGAGCGTGCAGCGAGCGTCGGGCGCGGCTCCAACCACACCAAGCCAAGCGTTCCTTCATAACCAAAATGCTTGAAAAAGCTATACTTGAATTAAAAATTCATTTCGGTATTAGACTTATTATATAAATGTTAGGCGTTTGACTAAAGGGGTAATTTCACGCGTTGGAAACAATAATGTTTTGTCCATTAAATAGTGTAATGTAGCTCAGTTGATTTGAGGAATTATGAATTGATTGCGTGGTGTAATAGAGTTCAAGAGTGGCGCCATTCCGTGACGTCATTTTAAGCAATAATGTTCCGCGCTCGGCGATTTACGCTCACTGCCCGAGCTGACACTAACTTGAGATTGCTTTTAGTGTTACCATGAAAATAGACCTTATCACAACATAATAATGTCTTCAATGAAACGCTCAATCTACTAGCATGGCCCCCAACTATGAGATAAGAATGTCAAGGAATAGCCGATGTAAGAACAATGGTATTTTAAAGTTATTGTTTTTAATGAACTTACTTTGGATTTCTCTAGTGTTATGAAATGTATAAAAAACATGAGATTAGTACGTTATTATGGCATAATATGTTTAGATAAAAATTTCAACATTTTTGAATTATATTTGTGTAACTGGTTTATTCTAAGGGACATCCCCAAGCCATCAGACATGTCCACTACTCTAATTTTTTTTTCATGGTAACACTAAAGAACAACTGCTGGCAGTTGTAACAATGCGGATATATTAATTTTATAATTACTTTCACTCCTTCTGTATCGTTGTGCTTAATAAATCAAAAATATTTATGACATAGAGAAGTGTACCCCATACCCATTGAACAAGCGATCTCAGTTCAAGCGAGGGCATAGATTACCATTAGAAAAATGATATAATATGGTATAGATAATATTTAATAACTAATAAGTCGATGTAGTCAGTGGTTAACAGGTAGTGTTGTCGTTACCTAATTAATTAATTAAAAAATATATAAATGTAATTCAATTTGACAACTACATTGCAACAAGACCGGTGTGACAGCGGCCAGAGTATATTGTTCTGTTAGAGCCACCAGCTCATCTGTTGTGTATTTATATTATAAAATAATTAATTCAGCGCAATAGTACCGTACGTTAGTTCTGGCACATTTATAAATTATCGGTGCAATATATTTTTTAACAATGGCAACCCTCTGGTAGTTGGGTTATGTGAGGGTGTTGCAAGGTGAATGTTATGTTAAGTGCGGTGTCTATGGGATTATTTTTTTATTATGGTAACCTCGTTAACTTATTTATTGGGAAACGGGTTCAGGTTGCAACATCCTCGGCTAGTGAATTTTTCAAGTATATTTTGTATTAATAAGTTTTTTGTTGTTTAACAAATCAGTATTTTTAATAATTGTGTGACATTCCAGTTTGTATCAACGGTGACGTTGCTATCGTTTGCTACTTAATCTTTGTTCGCTCTCTTGTGTTCACGCAATGTGATCGGTGGATATGAATCATTGAATCAGTACAATGTCAAATTTAATGTGGATCTTCAAGTTCATAGATGATGTTCCTGTTTTTAACAAATAATTGGATGTAGCCATGTATCGTTAGGGCTCGTTCAGCGCTCCCGCCGACGCGCAGTTCTTCACAAATTACAAGAACTCGGGGGAGCCGTGAACGCTGCGTTCCTGCTTAATATTGCACTTTCTTTTTAATTAAGTTTTTTTACTTATGTTGTAATAAGTTTTACATCAAATACAGCGTGATAATATATTTGCAGTAGTCTTTTTTTTTTTGTAGTAATAGTGAAATTGTTGCCAACCCGCTTTTAGCATCGCCTAGTGCTTCTGTTCAACTCCTAGTACTTAACTGTTTGTGACTCGTGAACTTCCATCACTACTGCTGTTGTGTCCACGGCGTTGCGTGCGTAGTTCCACTGTGCGGACGTACGAAGGTCTGTAATATAATAGAAGCTTTGCTTTGATGTTGTTAAAGCTTATTTGTTGCAGTTACCAAATAAAGTTAAGTACACAAATTATTTTATTTTATTTTTACCTCAAACTGGTCCTTGGATGCATGTTTTGTAAATTCTTTAAGCTTGTAAGTACTTTGTCGCTCCATTCCCTAAGTAGATATTGAAAATTTCATCGATGCATAGTTATTCTATAGTTGCTAAAATTGTCAATTTTTAAATGTTTAGCTAATGAAAAGTTTCAAAGTTCTTGCATTGATAAGTATAATGTAATTAATAACATTTGTTGTAAAATGTACTATGAATATTTTGAGGCCAACACAAATAAAATAATTTAATCTGTTGTGATTTGTTTCTGTTTTAACTTGTAGGTTGGATACTTGTTAATATTTTACACTAATACATTACTTACAATTATTAAATTATACCTATAACGGTTTAGTTTCTACGATGAGAAAGAAAATCATCGCGTCAATCATTCTCTATTTCTGAATAAAACACTATCAGTATAGACCTATGGAACTTACTCTGATCCCTTTTTTCTAAAGATCTTGCTCTCTCCCACTCCTTGCGAAAGTTCTCCCTCACAGACAACATAAGGTTGATTTTTAAATACAAGCAAAACAACGTGCGGTGACTTAGCTCGTTGAGCGGTGATCCTTTTACAAGACTGCATGATAAGGAAGTCGATCACCCCCGAGAGCAGGAGCCAGTAGGCTGGGGCGAAGCAGACCTAATCAGACCATAACCCTCGGTCGGCCTCGCACCTGAAGGGTCCTCACGCTAAGAGGAAAATAGAAAATATTTTGGCATCGGCGATCACATGTTTGCAATCAGTCAGTAAAGCAGTGCAGTCATCTAATAACAAGGCCCTCTGGCCTCGCAAGTGTCTTGCCTTGTCCTATATTTGGTCTTGATACGTTACTGGCAGGAGCATAATAATATTATACTATCAAGAAATTTATAAACAGCCAGACCCGAAAAAACAACTAGGTCATACAAATATTTTCTTATAAATTACATGCGACATGCGAAACCCCAGCGCAGCAGTCATTATTTCAGTGGCTTTGCAGTATGCTAAGTACAGTACATTCACAGTTCTTATTTTTTGTGACTGCGACTGTACTAGAATGTTTTATACTGTTTTTCTTTTTTGTCTTTTGACAATTCAAAGTTCTTGAACTAGCCCTTTTGAAAAGAACCTCCTGGTTTTGGTAGTCGGTGGTCGGTGCAGGATTTAGCGGGTATGAGCTGTTTCAACTGTCTGTATTGTATTTGATGGGTCATTTTATTAAAAGTTGTAACACAGAAAAAAATAGGATAGAAGGGGGTAATTTTTAATAAAAACAAAAAATATGGCAGACCAAAAAGTATTTATTTCATTAATTCTTACTAATAGACGAATAATTCATATCATCGTTTAGATCACTTTTCTCTACGAAGCACCAACATCAAGCGGACAGCTTTTCTTCAAAATAATCAATGAAATTAAATGTTTACTACAAATTTAACTCTAAAACACCAAATCCTCACTTACAGCGATGTTGCCAGATAAAATAAAGGTCATTGTGAAACAAAAATCGCTTTTAGCTATAAAACCGCCCATTGTGTCACCTAAATTCTTATTAGAGCCTGCTGATGACGCGTCGCGACACAATTAGACCGATTTCAACTACAAATGAAAATCATCCTTACCACTACGACTTAAGGCAGAAAAACTGCTGTTATATACGGGTAGATGAAAAACAAATTACAATCGCCATCACGACGTCAGTAGAATTGCATCATTATGTCGTAGTAGCAAGGACGATTTTCAGTTTTAGTTAGTAGAAAATGAAAATCGCCCGAATCGCGCCAACGCCATGACCAAGCTCGCTTATACTTCGCGCCACGATTGAGGTGCAATCGTTACCGTACATTAAATTGCATTTAAAAAATGAAGTACCACGACTGTACTGTGAAAACCCCCTCAACAATAAGTTGACACAATCGGCCAGCTGTGGTCTAAAGCTTACTTCCATAGATTGATTTGCATTGAGAGCGATAGGAATGTTGCCAGACTAAATATTTTAAAATTAAGTTATCCGGCAGGAGCGAAATCGGCAACAGAGTGCGAATTTAATTTACATTAATAGAATTGACACATCATTTAAATTACATTGTAAACAACAGAAATATAATGTTAATTAAAACTGATAAATCGGCTCTAACGTTTATAAATCAGTTTGGTTTATGACCATTTGCAATAATTCCATAATTGGCAAATTTCCTTTACTTTACTACAGCTAACCAGAGCTTTTGAGATTCTCGATTATGTACTCTTGTCTCATTCATAGTTCAGATAAAAATAGATGAAGAGAACTAGGAATTAGAACAGAAATCTTTTTCATTATACAAATTGCAAATTGTATGCAACTTGAACAAACCTTCATACAAGTTAAAAGTAGGTAGGTTGAACTGTAGTACAGACTGTAGATAGTTTTTTTTTTCAATTTAAACAACTGGTATACCAATGTGACGTCATACTTTTATGCAAGACGCAGGTCTTTTTTTTTACGTGGTAAAATCATCAGATGAGTCCTCCCACCCCGGGCAGGGCGGGAGGGACTGTCAGACTTGTACTGACAAAAATCCACGGTGTCCTTCAATAGCCCTTTATGTTCCGGGGTCACGGTGATGGTATAGTCCCGCGACCCCGGCAGGCTTTAGCCCTCTCAGGTCGTCATTATGCTGACGCTCTTTGAGGCGCGCGTGGAACACGACGTGCCGTCGACCCGGAAGACGCAGGTCTTACATGCAATAAACAGAATTGGTAGTTATTATTTTCGTCACATTTCAATACTACACGTGGTTCATTTCGATCAAGTTTTTGTATTGCCTCTTATTATATTTAACAAGGCAACTCTTGCAAATGGCTCAACTCTACCAGATTTTGCCACAGTGTCCGATTATTGCAAACTGCTGTAATGTATTTATTGCATTATTTAACAACTATTACAACATTTATCTATCTGTGTTATAATGAATAGAATGCGATCAATTTGGAGATCACCAGTCAAGTATGCATTCTGAAAGTTCGTCTTTATACAATGAATACTAAGAATTTCTACTGTATCGTGGGTTTACAAACATAGAAACTCACATAAAAACACCCAGACCTTTTTTTATCGTGGTAAAATAATCAAATGAGTCCTCCCACCCTTGCTAGAGCGGGAGGGACTGTCAGACTCGTACTGACTAAAATCCACCGTGGTGTTTTACCTTCAATAGCCCTTTAAGTTCCGGGGTCACGGTAATTCGTAAGTCCCTCGACCAACACCCAGACTTGGAACAATTTCTTGTAGGTCATACAAATATTTATTTTAGTGCAACACAGCAATGCTACATTACATAATTTTATAGGACGCATTCGATGATTTACCAAGTAAAAAAAGGTGTACTATAGGGCGAACCAATTTTATTTTCGTTTGAAGATCCCTATGAACTTCTTTCGCTCTATTTCTTTGGCGTTGCCAACTTTCAGATTGCATACTTTAAAATAACGACGATATATTACCGCATGCCCGATCTAAGGAACAAAATCTATTCTGTCAACTCGCTGAGGTAGTACGTAAGTGAGGGGGATGGGGTACTGCATTGTGATTGGCTAACTCAAGGTCTGCTCTGTCTCAAGGTATCTTTACGGCTCACAGGAGTGGTCGAAATAAGACGGATATCAGACTTTTTTGCCTATTGTGTTGACAGACATTGGTCGCCTGTTATTAGGAGTCTAGTAATATATCGTCGTTGTTTTAAATATTGGTTGACCATGTTATTGATAATTCAATTGCTTCTTTCTTTTTTTATTAGTACTTACTTGATAAAGATCTATTAATTTATTGGTGCAATGTCATCAATGAACTATTTTATGTGCAGTATGATTTTTTTCATTTGAATAGTTATAATTTATTATTTCAAAAGATTATCCTTTACACCATTTAAAAGAAATAATGACTAAACAATTCCCTAATTCTGTTGTTGGTTTTTATTTTATAAAATACAAAATTAAAAATACATAAATTAAATTAAAAGTATTTATAAACCTATGTTTTCTAATACAAAGGCTCATTGGCTAGATATTTTAGGCCCAGATAATGGCAACTATACCATGATAGACATAGAACATTTTCTCAGCTTTCCCTAGCCAAATGTCAAATTGATCTCAGCTAGAAAGAGAGAAAAACAATTTTTACACTATCTATCTCTTTTCTTTACATTATTATTGGTGTCTGTGCCTTACAGGGAAGAGAAAGTTAATCAACCAACTGCTTTTCTCTCATATGGTCAATTATAGGCAGATAATTCTCAGTCCATGATCTATGGCTATAGCTATAGCAATTACTAAACTAGCATCCCGCATTTATCCCAATGTATTTGCTGTCGCCGCCGTATCACTTAAATTCACTCCTAAAATGTACTCCTACTCGACGGAAATATTAAAAGACAATTAAATTTAATGGTGCATCGACCGGATGTTGGGTTTCCAACTTACATCGCTGAGGCGAAAGTCGAAAATCCAGCGCAAGAGCCAATGTTTGCAAAACTTCCGCCTTTGACACATTTATAGGTTATCAATCAGTCAATCCATGACTTATTATTATAATAATTCTTTAAATGACATAGATATTTAAAAGTGAGGCCAGTAATGGCACAACAAGTCACTATAAAACAATATTTGATTCATATTTATATTTTAAATCTACAAATTGATAATCTATAGAAATCAAAGATTTAAATCGTTGTAATCGCCTTGTCAAAAAATGGCTAATTTTTGTGTTGACAATGAATGACATTTTGTCCACTCGCTCAGGAGGCCTAACATGACGTCTTAAAGCGAGATGTCGCTAGACGACTTGTATAGCTGTCTCTTTCCCACAGCCTAACTACTCTTTAAGACGTCATGGTATACCTAGGCCACCAGTTGTCATGTAACGTCATTCTTCTTAATGTAAACACTTTTTTATCCGACTTACGGGACGGCACATCTAACGATTTAAATATTTGATAAAAACGAGATCCTATGAACACATTCAATTCAAAAGTGGTTTCCATACATGCCTGGCATTGGCATGTTCAGTGGTCCCATGGGGTATGGCACGTTGGGCACCCCTCCTTGTGGGGGCCCATAGCTGGGGTACGGTAGATACGGCTTCGCATATCCGTTTCCGTAAGAGCTCTGACTTCCGGACCTGAGTAGTTCAGCCATCTTATCCGCTTTGAATTTCCGTAAATGCATGTTTTTGCGCACCGGTTCGAAATCTTCCAGAAATTTCTCCACCGGAATCTTTCCAGAGAGAAAGTCTTGCGCTAGAGTTTCTGATTGTTCCTCTGATTCTGCTGCTGCTGTTTGTAGCAGAGCTTGCGTCGTGTCCGGCGATATGCCCGCTGATTTTGTTTCTGTTGAAAAAGCGTATTGGCACTTACAAGCTATATCTCAATAAATAGACAGTCCCACACTAAATAGCGCAACAGCCGATCACTCAGCCACTTAACTGCATTTCCTACTAAATGAGACCCGTGAATCGTTTGCAAGCTTAGTTAGAATTGAAAATTCTTGAAACATAATTAAATGAGGGAATATGCCAAGCAATGTTTGCCGATCAACGCATGAATGATAGTAGGAATATTCGTTTAGGACCGTGGGACCGTCTTAGGTATCGCGGGACCGTCTTAAGTATCGCGGGACTGTCGTAAGAGTAAACCGTGGTCCTGGAACGCAAAGACCAGAACGCAACCGAAGGAAAAGGGTAGACTTTTAGTCATAAGAGTCTGTCAGTCTCTTCCCTTCCACCTAGAGGACTTATTCGTCAACTCGCCTGCAATTAACTCGCTCGCCCGGGCGAGTTGGCACCTTCCGATTTTACCTATTTTTGTTGTCGTCAACTCGCAACTAAGTGAAAATCTGACGTATTTGCAGTCATCTACAAAAGTGTTTCTATAAATTTAACATTTAATTTAATTAAACCTTCTTTTCACTTTTATGACACTAAACGTGTAAAGTAGGTTAATTGAGGGCCAGTGGGTCGTCTTAGGGGCGGAGTTGTTTTGAGATCATTAATAAAATGTAAGCACAAAGACATAATAATAATAGTCAGTTTTTTTTTCATAAGTTAGAATTCAATGTGAAATCTAATCAGAAAGTACCAGGAGAACAGGATCATGAAGAAGGTTTTGGTGCCGAAATTAAATTAAGTTTAGAATAAAAAGTACTAGGAGAACAGCATCATGCTGAAGGTTTTCATGCTGCACAACGAACGGTCTTCAAAACTAAATATGGATTTGATAGATGGCGTGCACTAGTAAACATTGCTTGTTGTTGTGGTCCGTATAAAATTCGTCAAATAATAGTTTTTTGGTGTATTTAGACAATGTGACAAACGTAAAAGTGAAGCGGAACTTACAAACCAGCTGTGAAAGTGTTATTCAGTAGTTTTGCTGAGTAAATAAAAAACTAGCTCTGTGATTTACGGAATATAAAACATTGACTTTGGTGGCAAATAAGTAAAAACAAGTGAACTTCAAGCAGATATTAACAATTCTAAGACTACAACCAAAATAAGTCACCCAATAAATATCTTTTAATACAGTGATTTGCGAAAATTACAAAAAAGAAACATTACGAATTTCGTTTTTTATTCAAAATGTTTAATATTTTGATAACAGCACCATCTAGTAGTGAGTAGCAAAATTAAAAATCAGTGTTACAAGACTTATCATAGTGTTACAAGTCATTAAAACTGTTTTTTACGATATAAATATTACGGACAGCGACATCTAGTAGTGAATAGAAACAATTTCTATCGCTGCTCCGAGTTACCAAACTAATTTCGGTGTTGACATACCAAATAAATTTTATAATTTAGTAGTTTTTCGTTAACACTGGGAAAAAATAAATAAAATAAAGTATGAATTTTTTGGACAATATAACATTTAGACGTCGACGCAGCAGAAGCTCGGAATCTAACCAGAACGTCAACAACATGTCTCAAACCCTAAACTGCACCACAAACAGTATGCCAGAAATGTCTGAAGATGATGAGACCAATGAAATTAAAAAGTTACAAGATAAGATTGATGAGTTGACGTCGCAACTAAATAACGCTAATAAAAAAGTTGAGATATTATGTTTGGAAAACAGCAGTTTGAAACAAAGAAATGAAGAATTATCAAAAAAAAATGTTTCCTATAATCTAAACACTACTTCGCCAGACCTGTATCAGTCATCAATATCTGAAAAAGGGCATTCAAGACAAACCAAATCAACCCAAACTAATATAAATATTGGCAATATTACTTCACATCAAGATGGCATAAAAGAAAGCAAAGATATCACTCTTACTTCTTCTCTTAATAATATAATGTTGGATAATGTCACTAAACCTCATCTACATCATGCACCTATAAAGCATAAAATATGCATCCTAAGTGGTGAAACCACCAGTAGAATTTGTAAAATAATAGATAATTTTTGCTCTTGTTCAAGAAATATTTATGAAATGTGTCACTATCGTAAGCCGAATTGTAATTTAGAAATAATACTAGACAATATTGATAAAAAAGTTCTGAACTTTACCAAATCAGATTTCTGTGTTATCTGTATAGGTGATGAAGATTTTAAAAGAACTCAAAATTACATTGAACTTGTTGTTCTTATTCGTAAAAAATTGTTACCCTTGAATCACACAAATTTTATAATATGCCTTCCAACTTATAAATATATGAACAATGTTAATGTTATGTTCAACAGCCGAGTCGAAACCTTTAATAACTTACTGTATATGGATGTAGAAACTTATAATTATGCATACGTTTTAGATTCTAACCTTAATTTGCCATACACTTATGATACTTACAATCCACATTATGGGACACTAAATAATAAAGGTTTCCAAATTATTATATTAGATATACTGGACATGATCTCTTACTATAGCACTATGACAGCCACTACTAATACGACTAATAACTCTGAAGTTGATTGTTCCCAGAGAGGAATAACTGGCTTAGACTCACAAAATAATTCTCAGTTTTTTCTGTAAATACCTAAATATACTACACCAAAATATAGCTGGACTCATGAACAAATCAGATACATTAACAGTCAAATTAGATGAACTTTATAATTCGGGAATGAATATTGATGTAATTTGTATAACAGAGCATTTTATTGAGTCAGGTTATGAAGATTTGCTGCATATACCAAATTTTTTAACAGCAGCTTTCTTTTCCAGAAAGGCTAAGCGTGGAGGTACGTGTATTCTTGTAAGAGCAGGAATTCAATTTAGAGAAATACCAGAAGTAGCAAAACAGTCAGTGTCAGGTGTTTTCGAATCATGTGCCATTGAACTAACACAACATAAGATTGTTATTATTTGTATATATCGCGTACCTAAACACAATTTCAATATATTTTACGATAAATTAGAAAATATCTTAAGAAAAATTTGTTCAAATTCTAAGAAAAATATAATTTTAACGGGCGACTTTAACATTGACATCTTAAGAAGAAATAAAATTTCACTTGAATTTGAACATTTTCTAACACAATTTAATCTTAACTTAGCCCTTCACGAACCCACTAGATTAAGCAGTAACTCCTGTATTGATAACTTTGCACACACATACAGAAAAGATTGTAAAGCACAAATAAAGGACTTAATTCTTTCAGATCACACATCTCAAATATTAAGCGTACCCATTAATAAATCATGTAAACTTAAATTTTGGAAAACTCAAAAACAAGACATATCTCCAGAAAATTTAAAAAAGTTCACAAACTATTTGAAAAATTTGTCTTTTGCGCAAGTATATAGCACAAATGATGTTAATGACTCGTATGATTTTTTTGCAGAAGATTTCTTGATGCTATATAAATTGTGTTTTCCAACGAAATATGTAACAATAAAAACAAATACTCGAACCAAATGGCTATCTCGCGGAATAAAAATCTGTAGTCAGAAGCAAAGGAAATTACTTTGGTCGTATAGATTTAAGCCAGACTATAAAAACAAACTTGAATTTAAAAATTATACCAAGATCTACAAAAAAATTATTCGACTAACACAAATAACTCAAAATAAC
The DNA here is from genome assembly GCA_028554685.1 of Agrotis ipsilon. Taxonomy (NCBI): domain Eukaryota; kingdom Metazoa; phylum Arthropoda; class Insecta; order Lepidoptera; family Noctuidae; genus Agrotis; species Agrotis ipsilon. The sequence goes on from CM052974.1 coordinate 14,865,432, forward strand.
CACTTCATAAACACTTCCCAAAATAAATCTAAAGCTGCATGGCAAGTTATAAACAAATGTAAATATCGCCTACCTAAACAGCTAATCCCCTCCATAAAGAAAGGTAATGTCACTATCACACATCCAACGAATATCGCAAATGAATTTAATAACTTTTTTGTTGATGTTATTGAAATAAACGTTGATAGTCACGTTACTTCTTTGTCTAATACAAATGTTTCTAATATCTCAATTTCTCAATCATTATTTATGCAACCAGTTTTACCCATTGACTTAATAAAAATAATAGCTAATCTTAAAAACACAAATACTGTTGGCTATGATGGAGTATGCACTCAAGTCATAAAATATGTCAAAGAACTTATAGCACCACCACTGACGCACATTATTAATTTATGTATAACCAATGGTGTTTTTCCTAGTGCTCTTAAAAAAGTAATTATTAAGCCTTTATTTAAAAGAGATGATAAACTAGATGTTAAAAATTATAGACCCATTGCTAAAATTCCTGTTTTTTCTAAAATTATTGAAAAAGTAATTTATAATTCTATTTACAATTATTTTGAAAAAAACAAATTGTTTTGTAAAGAACAAAAAGGATTTCGAAAAAATATGAATATCAATATGGCATTGTTCGACCTCCTTTCTCCCATTATGACGTCTGTCGATGAAAGAGCTCCGGTATGTGCTATATATACCGATATGACTAAAGCGTTTGACTACGTCAACCATAAAATTTTATTAAATAAACTGTACAGCTACGGAATTCGAGGAAATGTTTTGAAACTTTTGGAGTCATATCTAGATAACAGAACTCAGTGCACAGAAATATCACAACTATGTTCAAAAACCAACTCAGTAACCATTTACACATCTCAACCAAGAACTTTAAAATACGGGGTTCCTCAAGGTAGCGTGCTAGGGCCGCCACTTTTTTTTAATATACATAAATGATCTTCCAAATATAATATCACATAAAATGGTTCTTTTTGCCGACGACAGTACAGCTGTTGTAAAGTGTACTAGTCCTGTCCATTATGAGAATAATATTAATGACTGTCTCAATAAGATGATAAACTGGCTTAATAACAATAACCTAGTAATTAATTTAAATAAAACAAAAGTAATGCATTTTCATCAAAGGTGTGATAAACCCTCAGTTCAAGTTACTTATGAAAATTGCAAAATAGAAGACACGAATAAAGCTAAATTTTTAGGTATAATTATTGATAGTAAACTAACGTGGAAACCCCATATTGAAGAAATTTGTCTGAAATTACATAAATCCGCTTATGCATTATTTCAGTTATCTAAAAAAGTAAACACACACACACTTTTAATAGCATATCACGGATTAGTTGCATCACTTCTGAGATTTGGTGTTATTTTTTGGGGGCAATCAACTGAAAGAGAGACTGTTTTTAAAGCGCAAAAACGATGCATTCGGTCTATGTGTGGCTTAGAAACTACCGAATCATGTAAATCCCATTTTAAATCTTTAAAATTACTTACTTTGCCATGTATGTATATATATGAGACTGCCTTGTTTGTTAAAATCAATTTACACTTATTTAATAAAATTTCCGATGTTAAAAAAACTCCAATGCGAGCTCAATACCTAAATCAGTTGTGCGGTATAAAATGCAGAACTGCTTTAATGAAAAAGAGTTTTTTTGGTATGGCACCTAAAATTTACAATAAAGTACCTGACGAAATAAAAAATATGCCCCTATTGAAATTTAAGAAAACCCTCTACTCACTTTTAATTGATAAGTGTTATTACAGTGTAGAAGAATTTATTAATGATAATTTGTAATACTTTGTGTGCAATTTTGAGACTGCTGTACCTACATAAATAAGTGTTTTCTTAAATTTAAAGTTTTTTAAAATAGTTTTATTTTTTGTTGTTGTAAGTACCTATAATTTAATTTTGTTTTCAATTAGTTTTAATTTCTTTGTTTTATCGTTCTGTTTTACTTTTTTAATTTTAATGTCTATAATTTGTACGCCTACACGGCAAAACATAGCGGCCTAATATTGTTTACCCAACACCATTATGTAATACCTATGTTTTACAAATAAATATTCTGATTCTGATTCTGATTCTGATTCTAAAAATTTCTTTTGGCGAATACTCAATACCCAAAAATGTACTAGGACTGCATAAAATCAAGGTGGTATTTTTTATTTTAACAGTTCTGTCTCAACATACATGTAGTTTTGGGCAAAATCTATTTATCACAAAAGTACTAGGCTTGCACGAAAAGGTGGTATTTAAATCATTAAATATAGGTACTTCATAGTATACAGGGTATTTTACACTGTTTTTACAAAAATACAATTAATATAAAATACCAGATAGTTGACAAGGTGTCTTTGCCCACGCTTGGGATTTCTCCCATATCGTGGGTACGTTTTCAAATATTCAAACTCAAATCTTACAGCGCCTCATACTATAAAGTAGGTTTCTATATTAATTTATTATAACACTTTTATAGATGACTGTACCATTTTTCGGTCAGTTGCGAGTTGACGACAACAAAAATAGGTAAAATCGGAAGGTGCCAACTCGCCCGAGTGAGCGAGTTAATTGCAGGCGAGTTGACGAATAAGTCACCTAGAGTGGCGAGAATCATTTCATAATTTTATTAAAATAAAATATTTTTGTTTTTTGAGTTCAGCTCAGCCGAATCACTCTTACTGGTCCAGTTTAATTTTATAAATGTTTTGGTTAAAAAGTAGACTCACTATATTCTTCCAGCAGCTCTTGGATGCGAGTGCACAGCTGCTCACCCATCTCTGACTTCTCCTGCACCTGCTGCTTGACCTCTTCCAGCTCTGGCTCCTTGCCGAGGTTGTACTCTGCCAGGGATCTGTTGCTGGCTATTGTCATCTCTCGTTCTGTCTCCCAATCTTTGACCTGCATTGAACAATTTAATATTAATAATATTCCACAATTATCACACAATGCCATCGGACTAGATGCTAAGCAGAGCTTGTGTTATGGGTTCTAGGCAACTGATAAACATACTTATATGTATATTTGTAAATACATAAATATTATAGATAAATTACAACCACACACAGAACAAATGATTGTGCTCATCACACAACTTGATACTTGAACTACTAAACTCTAAAGGGAAGAACAGAGTTAGATAAAATAGGTTTATGAATTCGTCTTGGTGTAGCAAGTGAAATGTATTTTGAAAGTAAAGAAAAATTTCAACTACTTTTTGTCAACAACTGTCAGGATCTCAAAGATGTAAGAACTAATTAATTATTTTTAAACACATTACACATGCGATGTGCATCGTAAAGATGATTTTTGAGGAAAGAAAAATTCCAGAAGACGCGGGTTTGAATCCCACTTGCAATCTAAATTTTTCTTTCCTCAAAAATCATCTTTATGTAAGAACTATTTTAGATATGATAGAAAAAGGAGTAAATGATACTGTGACTCCTGATCTACTATGAGACTTAAAGATTCTTCTTCCACTCTCAATTAAAGACTACTGAACCAAACTGAATGAATTTTTTATGGGACCAAATGGCATTTGTACTGCAACAAACAAAAATGACACAAATCGGACCAAATATTTAAAAAATATGCAGCAAGATGAGAACCTTCTGCTTTTTTAAGTTGGTTAAATAATGCTCGTACACCAAGTCCCCATTCAAATTCAAAATATGTTAAGCACTGACTTATATGATTACTGACATATACATATACAGGGTGTTTCTTTTCTCAAATCTCTGTAGTTCACTTGTCTAGAGACCATAACAGTCACTAACACTTAGCTCACAAATTTACTATTGAGACACTGACATTAAAAGGGAGGATGACCTCTGACTTTGTTGCCGTCTTTCAGGCTCATCCATTTAGTTGTTACTCAATGTTTCAATTCATAAATTGGGTTGTGGAATTAAGATAATACAAAGCTCTATGTAAAATGCTGATTTTTAATTGCATTAATTTAGACTACACTAGGCATGTGCTAATCACAACTAGTAAGTTAGCACATAAAGGTTTTTTATTTAATCAATGTTTAAGCACTTGAGATTGCGTGTTTTATTTTAATTAAAACAATGACTCATCCTCGCAACAACATTATCTGTGTGTACGCAACAAAAACGATATCAGAATAAGACAGATACGTGAACCACTCCTAGAGGCTAGCAATTGCTTCATAAGAAGAGAATTAAATAATAATAGGAAGTAATCTCTTTGTTATTACCTGTTTTACATCTTTTAATACTGTGTCGAATTTGGTGTCATCATTCAACATTTCCTTCAGTTCGTCGGAGTTCAAATGGGACAGTAAGCCCAGGGTTGATGGGTAGTCAGGCTGTATCATCTTGAAGGGCACACGATTATCACAAATTCACAATCACAGAATAATAGCTCGCAGTCGCAAATCGCTTCTGCGATTAGACGAAAAACAGAAAAAATATTTCACTGATTTGACAATTGTATTCTGACAACTGACTGGTCCTGCCTGTCATTTTTTTTGTAATGGATTCGTTCAAAATATTAACTTTTAAGGTGAACGCAGACCTAGCCGCACCGCAGTCTCCGCAATCCCCGCATTACGAATTCTTTGTATGAAATTCTATGAAACCTCGCACACCTAGCCGCATCGCAGTAGCCGCAGACCCTGAGACGACCGAATTCCCCAACCGCAGCTGATGCCGTCACCAACGTCGGCCCGCACGCAGCGGACGCTGCGGCTAGTGCGGTGCGGATGACGTCATTCGCATCCCCGGCGCGGACGGCGGAACCGAGCTGAAGGATGTGCAATGTGCGTGCGCAATAGAAAAAGTTTTTTTTTTTTATGTTCTGCGATTGATATAAGAACTTAATAATATAATGGAGGATTCTACTTTAATTACGTTGGTTCAAAAATGCAACGAGCTGTATAATGTACAGAATGAAAACTATATGAATCAACAAAGACGAAAGAAAGAAATCAAGTGCGATGCGCAGTGTTGCCAACGAATAAACGATCTCTTTATAACCATAACCACTAAACAAATTATTTTTTCGAAAACATTAAACAGTACCTAAATATATTATATCACTAAAAATTTTCATTACATAACAAAATATTTTTACTAAGCATTAGATCCAGATGAGAAACAGAATATTATTTAAGAACTACAATAATAAATATTACGCCACTAAGAGTCAAAACCAACAATTTTAGTCGAAAATTCACTAAGTTGGCAACACCGGCGATGCGTGCAGCGACTGCGGGGACTGCGGGTACTGCGGTGCGGATAGGTGTGCGAGGCCATTAACAAAATGCGATGAGTGCGGGTACTGCGGAGACTGCGGTGCGGCCAAGTCTGCGTTCACCTTTAGTGGCGTCGGGTTCCTTTATTCGAATAAAGGTTTTTTCTACCAAATAGTGTGCGAGGGTGCTTACACTATTTCTGACAATTTCTATTTCTGATTAGGCAACACTGTAGTGTAAACGTCACAATGACGGTATCGGAAAGTACAATTTAGATTTTTCAAAATTCATATTGTAAATAGGATTAAATGCTAACAACTAGTTGTAATACATGACAAACACCTATAATTATTGTGTCGACCAATAGTTCCCTTAGTTCTAGTCAGAAATGTTACTTAATGACTCGCCATATGACATAGAATTTTTCTACAATTTTTACGTGAAGTTCCTTGCGGAGCTGTTGTTGTATTTTAGGAATTTCACTTTATATATAAGCTTATGGCTGTTCGGGTACTTCTTGGTGTGTTGTGTGGTGTACCGGCGGTATGCTCGTCGGCTCCCGACACGGACGCGTGGCGCGTTGGGCGCCAAACGAGTGTTGATAGTCGTAGCCCACCCGGATGATGAGTGCATGTTTTTCGGTCCCACGATCTTCAGATTGTGCGAACAGGGTGCTGACGTACATGTTCTGTGCTTATCTAATGGTATGTGATATAATTTAACCTTTGCATTATGTTACCACTTTCATGTTTACTTACAAAAGGTCAGAATGTTAATTGGCTTGTTTCAGATTACATTCCTTCTTAATTGCATATTTCTAATTACATACCTTTAGAAAACCTCTATATAACTTAACTTAAACTATACTTTGGCCTCATTTTTAAAATTCCAGGTAACTATGAAGGCAAAGGTCGGATAAGACGAAAAGAATTATGGGATGCATGTTTGGAGCTGGGTGTCCCAAACCAGAATATTTGTATAATAATGGATGACCGGCTGAGAGATGACCCGAAGGCTCAGTGGCCCGTACCTGTGCTAGCTAAACTAATAAACCACCACTTGGAAGCCATAGATTTTGACACACTTGTAACATTTGATCGTGGAGGGGTGTCAGCTCACGCTAACCACTCAGCTGTGTTCTATGCAGTAGCTTATATGTTTGTAGAGAAGTTAATGCCAGAAAGTGAGTACAAAATGTAATTAAATTATTTTTGAAGTAACATCTAACTGTCCTGTGAAGCAAAGGTCTACTTTTCTAATGTAGAGATATTAAGGACCTTTTTATTTTGCTCTTATTTGAGCTAATAATGAATTCTGTGTTTTTATTTTCAGGATGTACAGTTTACACATTAGATTCTGTAAATTTATTCAGAAAATATATTGGATTCTTGGACCTGCCACTAAGCTTTTTACTTTCTTCTAAAAGGTAAGTTAATCATTTTATTAAATCTTTACTACTACTTTAGAGTGCAGAGTTGTGTAGCTTTGGGAATAACTTAACCCGGCAGCACTCTCGCCCTCAAAAGTTACATAGACACTCGCGCATAGAGCATTTTGCTCACACTTTATAAGCAAATTTTAGTATAGGACATATGACAAGACATATTTTAAGACTAAAAAGTATTAATAGAAACATATTTAATCAAATCAAATGTTTTTTATAATTATACAATTTTTGTTCTACCTAGTTTTAATGTTCAGTAACAAACAATAGCTAAATTGCCGTTTTTTGCACCTACTTTTGGTATAAATCTATAAAAAATAATTTAAACAAAAAAAACATATAAAAATGGCACAGTATTAATCCTCATCATGTGTAGGAGCTATACATATGTTACATAAAATAAAAGCATGTACAGAACACAAAAAAAAAATGCAGGAAAATATGTCTTTTTTTATTAGTGATTTCACGGAAAATCGCGCAGATTCCATTACTTTTCTCAGTCCCAGGAACCCTAGGTTCAAAGGGAAATTTGCTGAAGAATATGTGGTACAGGTTGTGCATGATAGATCTGCGTTGTATTAGTGTTGTGTAAAATGTAGAGTTAATTATTTCAAATATTGTCTCCGGGTGCCAATTTTTTCGCCAAAACGTGTTGCTGTTGACCAACCATCTGTAAATATATTAAACTTGATTCGTTTATTGATTTTCATGTTTTTTTAATTATTGGTTAATTATATCTGACTATTATTTAACATAAAAATAGCAATAAATGATTATATTTATTCATACCAAGTAAAAAATTGATTTAAAATATACTTACGCTGATACTCGCGCGATGAGCAAAACGCCGCAGGCCGCGATCCTGCTAAACAAATACTCTCCCTCTTCTTTCCAAGGAGCACTGATCACATGAAAACGGCTTGTGGGGGACGAGAGAGGACTCAAAGTCAGCTATAGCGTGAATGAGGCACCAATGCACATTTTTGACAAAATAACACGCTTTTTAAATTTACTGTGAGGGAAATGCTCACAGCGCGAGTGCTCGCGGGTTAACCCAATAATGGGACAATACAAACAAGTCGAATAATATAAAAAGTTACCCTTTTACTTTGCATTATGTTGAGAATATTTTTAAGAATAGGCAGATATGTCATTATTTACAATTTAAGCATTCAAAAGTCTGTCTATCTAATGCTGCCACGCGAGCCACAGGCTTACACACAGCAACATGGTTTGTTCACTGTTCATTCAAAGACTAGGCTAATAAATGATCCTTGTGTACCTCAAGAGCTGTAAGCATACTTATGGGGATGTCTTAAATGGTTACAGGGGCTCTCTTTAGTCAGTCAAGTCTCATAATCCCTTTCTTTATAGCCAATATAGGGAACCCATTTGATAATTTTTCTCACTAAATACTATGGTATGGGAACTCAAATATCCTTTTTAATATTTTTCTAAATGTGTGGTGTTAACCTCTAATTAATTGTTGCACCTGTAAATGCTACCATAGTTATTAAGTTAGTAATGTACAGTGTAAAAAATTGTTGGTTAATCTTAATAAAATAAATCAATAAAATATTTCCTCACCCCTCCAGATACTTCCTCCGCTGGACCGAAAGCAGGCGCGTGGTCCGCGCCATGAAGTGCCACCGCTCTCAAATGGTATGGTTCCGACACCTGTACGTCCTGTTCTCAAGATACATGATCATCAACACTCTCCGGAGGATCAGCCTCGCTGACATCGAGCTAGAATTAGAAGTAGATGATTGAGTACAAAACTTGGGAGCACTTTAGACAAAAATTATAAAGTTAGATGAAAATGTGGCCATAGATCAAAGGTGTGCCCACATTATACAGGTTCCGCCGATAATTATAGCAAATCGAGCTTAACAAAGAGATAATCGGCAAGTTTCGGCTTTTTATAGCGCTGTCTCTTTTTGCCACACCACTTAAATGACCTTTGTCGGGTTATCGTTCGTTGTAGTTGGTTAGGTTTTTAGTGTGTAAAGTTTAACGCCATACGAATCTGAAACTAGTCGCATTTCTACAATGGTCGATGTATAATCTACGCCGACACCTGTACTTAAGTTACGCGATAAAATGTTCACACTGGAATGAGCGATGTCAAGCATCCCTTATGAAACGAAAACCGAAATTCATGGAATCTAGAACATATTTTGGCTAAATCTATGGCACTGTAGAGAAATGCTAGATTTTACTAATAAACTGTAATGTTAAGCAAATTCTAGGATATGTATGTGTAGGATGTTGTCTGTGGAATATTACAAATGTACATAGTTAATGCTAACTTCTAATCTATTGGCCTCAAACTACACGCGTCTTGCGACAGAGCTGCAAATAAAAAACAAGCTACTTAGAGCATGCCAAAACTCATTACGACACAACATGCGAAGAGACGGCGATACTAAGAAGCATGTGACGATCGCGCGTGTTCCTTATCGCGTGTCGTATCTCCCGAGGTCGTGAGCATGTCTTTTTGTACATCATTTGAGATTCGTTCGAAATAGAGCAGTAATATTTGGCCAAGTACAAAAATAATAGTCAAGATTTTGTTTTATAAAAGAGAAAATTATTCAATAGTGTAATATGTGGTTGTAATTAAAATATCGTTAATTGTAAAAATACTTCTTTTATCTTGTGATCTCTAACAAATTAAAAGATTTTCTTGTAGATAAAAAACCAGAGAAAGCTATACTTTAAGTTAATTTGCCTTTGTACAGTCGACCATTTAAATACTTTAACAAGTTTTTCAATAAATTATAACTTTGATACAGATTGAACAGCTCTAAAATTGACCTTGTTTTATGACGACACGATTGGAGCAGTGATTGAACTGCTGCGCTGCGTGTCGCGGGTTCAATTCCTGCACGGAATAAACATTTTTATGATCTACAAGAAGTTTTTCGGGATCTGAGTATTAAAAAAAAAAGGTTTACTATACATGGACATTGATTATCACTGTAAATATTGTTGTACAGATATTAACAAATTGAGACTATAATTGATTATAGTGAACTTGTGGATTCGCTCTAATTCTAAGGCAGTTAGAGTATGCTTTTGCATGCACTTTTACCCATACCATTCCTTCTGTAAATAAAAGTATAAATGTTGATGGATAAAATTAGTTAAGAAAAGATTTGGCAATTTTATATTGTGAAAAAAGACGTTTTTGTAAATTCATAAACTCTAACGAAAACTATTTCTTTTCTGGAATGTGTAATTAAATAAATGAATATCTATGTATATATTTTGTCCTTTGATAAATTAAATTCACAAATGTCTGCGTCTCAATTAAAATTGCTTCTGCAGTATGCTGGAAAAGCTGAATTAATGACAACGAAAAAGCATTGCTGATTTTAGCAAAATATTGCTACCGCCTCTCAAGCGTGCATCCACCAGAATAATACAAATATTTACGTACGAGAAACCAAATTTGCAAGCTATCTAAGGACCTTTGTTAGGAGGATTAATTAAAGTGCATTTTTAAATTGTTTTGTAAGTATTTTTACTATTTTTTAAAGACGTCTTGTTTGTTTGTAAAACAAAAGACAACCAAGACTTCAATATTTGTGTGAAATGTATGTAAATTATTATGTTATATTTATAATGAGGGTAGCCAAGAATTTCTCATATGTACTTCATAAACTTGCTCTCCTGACCCAAGCGATTGTGCATGGCATGAGTTTTTGGTTCTGAAATATGCATTTAATGTATGCTTCTGCCTCAAACTTTGACGCAAACTCGCTCTGTTGTCGCACCGCTGTTTTCGAGGGCAGGTTCATTTTGTTAAATGCATAAAATCCTGCTGCTCCGGCACTGCCACTCCACTCCCCGCAAAATTCAAATTGCATGCATACCACGTTTATTAAACGCGCCGTTAAAGCGCGTTTTTAGCGATACAGACGCGATGCAAACGCGCGTTTGACAAAATAACGTGGTGTGCATAGGCCCTAATAAAAATGGTAGCTTTAAATCCTTCTTTGGTGTCTGAAAATGAATGTTTGTAAATAATTCACTAGTTCGTTAAATAGTTGTAGGGTTTTATAAAAAAAGATGAAACTTGCACTTGATGCTTTTATGTTATGAACAATTTCTTCTATTATTTTATTACAAAATATGGTTGTAAAGTGTATTTAAGGTGAAGCGCCTGGGTAGGCCGCTAATGTCAATGTAATTTGTAATTACTTGCAGCAAGTAAATAACTACTTAACAAGTAACAACATGAAACCAACCAAGATCATCAAAAGATTATTTTCCGTGTTTAAAAGACTGCCATGTGAATATACTGAGAAGAAATTATGAAGAGATTATATTTATTTGCGTAAAATGTCGATGTCGATGGTCGCAGAGTGGTCTTTGTTCATTGTCTAATTATAATGATTGGTATGGTGTCTAAATATTTTTTTTTAATGCAGAGTTTTCTTACGTTACTGCTCCTACCTTTATATTATCTAGCGTGAAGATGTCTCTATCTAAAGTATTGTCCACCCTGTGATATTCGGCTTTTTTTTTATGAAAATGGCGTTATTTATTTTGAAACTAGGATCTTATTTATAATTTTATTTGGTTTCCAATAAACTGGTCTTTTAAATGTTTGAAGTTTTATTTATATCACTAAAAAAATAAAAATATTTACGATACAAGCTAATGTGGGTCGATTTTTCAAATTTTTCAGTAAATTGGTTGGATGACCACATAAGGGGTCGACTAAAGCCCGGTTTCCACTGCGAGCGGAGCGGACACATTAATGACTCAGCGGCTGAAAAGAGTAAAAATGAGCTAGCTCTGAGAACGCAAAAACTATTTGTTGGTGGAAATACAAGTATGCAGTTTGTGCTTGCGAGTTTAACGAAGTCATTAATGGGTCCGTTCCGCTCGCAGTGGAAACCGGGCTTTAGCTATGTGGCAAAATGACCATAAAATGTACTCTAAATAATTATTATTAGTTAAGGTCCATTTTCGCCGCACGGCAAAATCGACCCATGAAACTCCCACTTTAAGGTGGATGCTCAGTAGTAGCCCGCGAAATTTAAATTTTCATGTATTTTTTGCAATTTGCTTATCAGTGTCAAGTTATAACTTGATCAAAATATGATTCGCGACAATAAAAAGCATAACTTTACATATCAGAATGATCAAAACATTCGCTCCAGTCTCGCTCACAAAGATTAGCTCAAATTTGGTAAAAAAACCGAAATCTAACTAATTTTGATCAAATATTTGTGAGAGTGAATGGAGCGACTGTTTTGATTATTCTTGTATATAAAACTAAACTTGTTATTGTCGCGAATCATATTTTGATCAAGTTATAACTTGACACTGATAAGCAAATTGCAAAAAATACATGAAAATTTAAAGGATGATGCCAGGGCTTCTATGAAATATGGTCCCACCCTCCAATAGCAACATGTCATACGTCATTGGATAGGTATTTTTAAGCTGAGCAAAACATATTATGGCACCAAGTCCGAAATATTAGTCCGTTCTGAGATATGTTCGATTGAATATGGCAGTTTTAGATATAACCAAATCATGTTTTTTTTCTTAACATATTATATTTTGGTGGTATTAAGAGGAGGAGGAGAAGCTCGGTTCTAAATAATGACAGCCGCACAGGTCAATCTTCCATGTCAAGCCGCGCTTGCCGAGGTCGGTTTATGGATGGGTGACCATCTATCCGAGATTTCTCCGTGTCTCAGAAAGCACATAAAAGCCGTTGATTACGACTCATTTGTAGATGTTTGACAGTCGTTACCTACTAAAAAAAAGTAAGAGCTCGCTTTTTAAGCTTTAAAAGTTAAAGGTTGAAGAGCGATTTTAAGCTTCTACGCCAATAATATTTCAACAATGCGCGCATAATATGTCTTATCACATTCAATCACTACACATAAGACCTAGAAGATTTTTTTTACATGGTAAAATCATCGAATGAGCCATCCCGGGGTTGGACTGCCAGACATGGACTTACTAAATCCACGGTGTCTTTCAATAGCCCTTTACGTTCCGAAGCCATGGTTACTCGTTAGTCTCGCGACCCTGGCAGGCTTTGGCCGTCTAAGGGGGGCATTTTTTACATTTACAAATGAGTCCTCATGTCCAGTGTGGAGCAGAAGGAACTGCCGTTCTAGGGTCACAGTTACCTGTTTAGACAGTCTCGCGACCTCGGCACGCGTTTGATTCCCGTCAGATTGCTGACAACTCCTAAAGGCTCGCTTGGAGCACGACGCGCAGTTGACTCGAGCATGGTCCATGACGGCGGGTCATCCTTTACTCGCCGTCTTCACGCCCTCGAGTACTGTGGTTCAAAAAACGCCTCGCGACGTGCAATACCGTAGGCGTCTCCCGCAGCGGTTATGTCGTGAGATGGAAGCTGTGCTCTCCTTCACGTATTCCGCCTCCTCCTTCGCTAGCATCACTGCTTAGAAGGAGCAGGAGGAGGTGATTACTTCTTAATAAACGGTTGCGTCTGGCTCCGCAGTGGTGCGGCCCAAGCTATGCATACCTTCACAGTATGGTTGATCGTGTGCACCTCCGGGCGATTTTCGCAATGGTTACACCCAGGCATACACAGGAACCTCCCGAAACATCTGGTGTGGACCTGTGGCACTCCTCAAAGAAGGGTTTTACCGGCACGGTTGCAGCGTTGCCTCGGCTACGACAGTCGTACCCTCCATACCCCATGAGATTACGCCGAAGCTCTTCCTGCAGCGCCGCGGAGATACGCCTCGCCATTGTGCCTCTGCTCCACACCCCACTTATAGTGTTGGAACGCTTTCTGACCCTAGGTACCAAAATATTCACACAAATGATTCGCACAGGTGCCTTCAGAACATAGTCGGGTCTTGCAGGTACAATAGCTTTGAATACCGTTGGTGTGAAATAGTAAGTCTTAATAAGTGTATGTACCTACTAGCTCTTGTATGATTTTACTATGTAAAAAAACCCTTCTAGCTCTTATGTGTAGTGACTGAATGCGACAAGGCATTGAGAGATTGTTAAAATATATTTGGAGTAACAGCTTAAAATCGCTCTTCAACCTGCCGTTAACCATCTCCGTAGTGGCGGTGGTTAACGGCAAAGCGAGCTTCTATAGAAGGTAATGACTGTCAAAGATCTACTAATGACAGCCGTAATCAAAGGTTTTTAAGTTCTTTCTGGGGCACGTAGAAATCTCGGATAGATGGTCACCCATCCATAAATCGACCTCGGCAAGCGCGGCTTGACATGGAAGATCGACCTGTGCGGCTGTCATTATTTAGAACCGAGCTTCTCCTCCTCCTCTTCTGCACCAAAATATAATATGTTACGAAAAAAAATATGATTTGGTTATATCTAAAACTGCCATATTCAATCAAACATATCTCAGAACGAACTCATATTTCAGACTTGGTGCCATAATATGTTTTGCTCAGCTTAAAAATACCTATCCAATGACGTATGACATGTTGCTATTGGAGGGTGGGACCAAAAATTGCATCATCCTTTCGCGGGCTACTACTGAGCATCCACCTTAACGTAATATTATTTATTCTTTGCTTTAACACAATCATTGTTTGACGGCACGTTTGGTGCAATGGCTAGGCGTTGCAGCGTGTCGCGGGCATCGCGGGTTCGATTCCCGCACGGAACAAAGTTGTTACGTGTCCGCGTGTTTTTGTAGGGCAGTTCAAATGTATGAAAACGCTACGATACAGGAGATGAGGAGGTATTCCTGCTGTGGGGCAAAGCTTTGCTCTTATAGTAAAAAGCACTGAAATTCTAGACCACTGCAAATACTGAAAGACGTAATCAGACAAAACATAGGACTCAGGTAATAAAGCTTTAAAAAGCACCTGAGAATGATTTAATTTGTTAATAACGGGGTGGGGGGGGGAGTCCATTACTATCACCCACAAATGCAGACTGGCTGCTACTCAGAAATCTATATCTATACATATAATAAAATAGTAGGAAAGTCAAAACTGTACATTGAATATTTTTTTAAAAGAATACTTGGGGTGTGATCTACAATCGATACCGAAGCCAAAAATATAGTTGTTAGAATTTTTGTCTGTTTATCTGTTTGTCTGTATGTATGTCCGGGATAAACTCACAAAGTACTGGACGGATTTGAATGATTCTTTTTTTGTTGTATAGGTATTAAGTCTGGTCAAATCATAGGCTATAATTTATTTTGGAAACTTGAACAACTGGCGCAGAACCGCAACAGACCAGCTAAACTATAAGAGATACAAAAATGGTGCCATAGCAAAAATTGTTCCACGTGATGAGCATTTTCTGCTGAGAGAATTAGTTTGAAGATCTGGAACACCTGATGTGGAACTCCAAGAGCCCAGCTACACTATAACATATACAGGAATAACGTCTCAGCAAAGTTGTTCGGCCTGATGAGCACTCTCTGAGGACATATAAAAATTGAAGATCTGGAACACCTGATGTGGAACTCCAAGAGCCCAGCTACACTATAACATATACAGGAATGACGTCTTAGCAAGAGTTGTTCAGCGTGATGAGCACTCTCTGTTGACGTATAAAAATTGAAGATCTAGAACATCTAATGTGGAACTCCAAGAGCCCAGCTACCCCGCGGTGGTGGACGCCCACGGCGTCGGATGTCACAAGACGATCTCCGGCCACCGTAGGCGCGAGCATGCGGGCGGCGAGTAAAGGGCAACTCGCCGTCCGACCATGGACGGCGCGTCGTGTTCCACGCGCACCTTAAAGAGCGTCAGCATAATGACGGGGCTCTCAGAGGGCTAAAGCCTGCCGGGGTCGCTGGACTTATACCATCACCGTTACCCCGCAACATAAAGGGCTATTGAAGGACACCGTGGATTTTAGTCAGTACAAGTCTGACAGTCCATCCCGCCCTGCCCGGGGTGGGAGGACTCATTTGATGATTTACCACGAAAAAAAAGAGCCCAGCTACACTATAACATGATTTTTTTCAACAGGGCGTGGATGGCTATCTTCGAAACTATGAGGAATATCGAAAAATGTTGAAGACTCCTTTCAGCAATTCTGGGAAGTAATCATATATGGCAAACTTAAAAAAAACGTATAATTGAAAAAAAACTGATCAATCTTCAAGGCGATGACTGTATTCGAAACTTAAGTTAACTTTTTCTTCTTTGAAATCATGCTTATTTTTGTTCAACTCAACGCCCAGTTGAAAAATTCAACCTGTATAGGAATGACGTCTTAGAAAGAGCTGTTCAGCCTAATGAGCATTATCTATTGATGTATTAAAATTTGGAACACCTGATGTGGAAATCAAAGCTGTCACTAATTTCACGGACTGATTTTCGATGACGATTAATTTAATAAAATTTTTATTCTACTGGCCAAACTCCCATGAATTTTTTACCCGGACTCTTGGAGTTGGGTATCAGACTTTTCAGATCTTCGATTTTGCCGACCCCATTGTCGCTGGCATAAGCAACAAGATCCGCGTACGAAGTCGCGGGCAGAAGCTAGTAACTAATATAAAATCTCAATAACATTGCCCTCATGCTCAGCAGACGCTTTTGCAACCACTAGACCAACGAGTCAGTTGTTAAATTAGGATATACAAGTCCAAGTAGAATGGATTAAGAAATTATGAAGTGGATTTGTAGTTACAAAGGCCACTTGACAATCTTGAAGTGTGAATTTAAATCTACTAGGTACATAGTCTTTTTGTGAAAAGAGCGATGTTCTCTTTAAAAAAAATGCGCTTTTCATACATACTACTCAGTACTGAATAGAGAAATATTAAATTGTAATATCGATATTTTTTAAATAAGCCCACGCAACCCTAGCATTTCATTCAAGTTTTCAAGTTCTCGCATACGTTCGGATACAATGTCTTCAGGAATTATCCAATTTTCAATTTACATGTTTTAACTGTTAAATATCTTTTTAATTATATCTTAATTATGTTTAATAACACTGTTTATTTAGCTTTTTCTCAAATTCAAAATATTTGTAAACAGTCGTTAATTTTGAATTGTCATCCTGATGTCTGACATGTATCCGAAACGTACGTTTCTTTTCTCTCTGCTTTTTTAATATGGCGGAAGCAGTGACCGCCGTTCGGACGTCTGCGTTTTTTATTAACATGAATTAAGAAGTGTCTCGCTAATATTTCATAAGTGAGTGAAACAAAAGTGTTATAGTAAAACTGTGAATCAGATACACTAAAAACGAAAATATTGTAGTGCTTCAAATCGTCACATTCTGCTAAAAAAATGGTAATGATAGTTTTTTGTTTTGATACTTTTTTACAAACTTTACTTCGATGAAAAATGTGTTTTTATCATTTTTCTTCAAAATTGCAACAATAATCACCAGGATAATCTTAGAAATAGGTTTCAGATAGAAACGAAGGTCATTAAAACAAGATTTTTTCCTTTTTTTTCTTTGTTTTCAATTTTTCTAACCAAAAAAACTGTCAAAGGTGATGGTCGATCTCACATGTGTTATTATTTTAATGTTTCATTGTTACATTACTAATTTGATCGTGTTCCCGGGGACTTAATTATTCAAGCTGGGTGTGGCTGTATTGATTTTCTTGGAAGGTTCTAGGTATAGTGTTAGAATACGTCTTGAAGTACTGCACTGTGCCTATGTCTAGCACACTGCTACAATGCGGTGCTAACGCATTGAGATCGATCATATCTTCAATTGGGACACTGGAAACGAAACTATTTGCTTCAATTTACGTTTTATTTGCAATAGAGTTCTTTTAAATGAGTATTTAGTAAGATTTGAAAGCAGTAAGATGGAATTTTTGGAATTGCCCAATGCATGCATTTACTTATCATGGTGGAAAGTAAAATAGTCATAAAAAGAGCATTATAATAGCATGTTATCAGTTATGTAAGGTTTTTACTGTATTTTGGTGCTTTTGCCAACTATAGGTAATGTAATAATTCAGACTGTGCCAAGACTTTTGTGTTATTCTGGGTACTCTTTAAACTTGTCTATGATATTGTTTTCCTTTTTATTTGATTTGGTTGATTATTGTAAACTTCATGTAATTAATTGTGGATTAAATTGCAATTAAGAAATATATAATGTTTTTAAAAGGAGCTTAACTGCTTAGTTCATCACTTATTATATTCACTTACTATGAATGTACATGTTTTTATTATTATTTTTCCTGTAATAAATATTGAATATGCAAGTTATCTTGATATCCAAAGTGTTCAAACAACTATATTGATATTCCTTCTAGGAAAAATTACCTTACCTTGTTCTTTAAAATAATAATAAAAATATACAAGACAATAATAATATATTTTGATGACTAATAATGTCATTACCACAATGGTGCAATAAAATGTGAAATAAACATAAATTAAAATAAAATTTGACCTATATAGATACTACTTATCTTAGCAAAGTCAAGGTCTTCTAAAAAATATACCTACCATGACTTTGTTTTTTTAGTCTTTATTTTCAACCGACAATGTCAGTTTGGTGATAAAAACTAAGCAAATTTTTAATGGCCTTACTTGACTCTATGGTTTCAAAATGCATATGTGCAGAAATGGAGGTTACAATAACAAAAAGAAAATTATTGAGCAATCATCAAAAAAATTCAGTTCTTTGACCTGAAATATGACAATTCATGAAAACATGCCATTAAAAGTAATTACTTTGACAACTCTACAACAAATGTGTAGTGCATAGAATTTTATTTTAAAAATTATATTTTCTTTCTCCTCTTATTAGGCAGTCAGTGAAATACTGATATTTACCTGCATTTGGTTACTTTAAAAGCTCAATTCATTTAATTTTGGTAAGAAGTCTAGACAGGTTTTTTTTTAGTGGTAAAATCGTCAAATGAGTCCTCCTTTCTAGGGCAGGTTACTGCAGGAGGGACTGTCAGACTTGTACTGACAAAAATCCATGGTATCCTTCAAATAGCTCTTTATGTTCCGGGGCCATGGTAGCTGTTTAGTCCCACAACAAAGTCTAGGCAGCTTAGAGATAAAAACAAACATGAAACATGCGTTCTAGCCTAAATTTTAAATATTTATTAAGCAAAACGATTATTGAAGGAGCATTTTTTACATTTTCACTTGCAGAAACACCCAGATTCTGCCAAAAGTTTTCAAGTTCATGTAATCTATTGTTATAAAAAAAATTCTGTCCAAATGAAAGTGTTGAGTAAATTGATAAGATTGCTTAGTCGTGTTTATCTATGTCAACAAACGTAAACAATAGCCATGATGTCAAAATGATACTAATTACATGTATCATAAATAAATATCCAAATAGATTATGCCCTAACCCAATGTTATAAGCTGAAAGTAGAGAAATGAAAGTGCCATTTTGAGGCCACATCACCATTATTTATTATTTTATTTTTACTGACCTTTTGGACCAGTGGTTATTGACCCTGACTGCTATGCCGGGGGTCATGGGTGCGGTTTCCACCCAGTACAAATGTTTGTGTGATGAGCATGATCATTTGTTCTGTGTCTGGGTGCAATTTATCTCCAATAATAATATGAATGTATTTAGAAATATATAAGTTTGTTTATCAGTTGTCTAGTACCCATGACACAAGCTCTGCTTAGCTTGGTACTAGATGGCGTTGTGTGATAGTTGTGGAAAATTATTATTATTTTATTGGAAACAAAATATGATGCCCCACACAAGGAATACCTCCTCCAAAAAATTGTAAGGGGCTCCCTTTTCCGCAGTTGGACTCTCAGGTGATCCTTTATGCGTGAGGTGGAATACTTGGCTATACAGGGTGAATTTTTCAACTGGGCGTGGATGGCTACTTTCGAAACTATGAGGAATATCGAAAAACGTTGAAAGGAGTCTCGAGGCCGATTTTGACGAAAACTAAAAATGCATCATTGGATTTTAGAAAAATCAAAAATCCTGGCCAGGAATCGAACCCGCTGATTTTGGAAAAAAAATCACAACCTGTATTATTACACCGTTCGATAGTGTTGCTAATAAGGATCAAATTCTGGGAAGTAATCATATATGGCAAACTTAAGGAAAACGTTTCATACTAACAGTAAAAAGCTTATTTTTTGGGTTTTACTGTCGCACTAGTCCACTTCGTGTAGCGTTTGTTGGTCCATTACATCTGAGCCTTCCTTTACCATGAGTTTTCATTTGTATGATCGAGTATCGTAATGACAACTCATGGTAGAGGTTCAGAAACTCTTCAATACTCTGGGAAACGTGTTAAACCGTTACTGCAAAGCGCTGAATATAGTTTTAAGGGTGTAATAAACATTAAAACTCGTATCTTGATCTGGCTAGCGTCGTTGTTAGATGTAGGACTTGAATACAGCAATCATTGTCCCAATAGTCGTGTCGGCCAATGGTTTAATAGCCAAGCCTAGGGCCTAGTAACTTCTGAGCAGATTACTTGCCAAGAGCTTTTGAGGATTTCTGAGGAGACTCTCGCTTGTCAGCTTGATAAAGCACTAAATTCAGAACCTCTGGACTCGGCGCTTATTGTTAGGAGGTTCCTCTATAAAGGGCCATGACTACTAGCAGCTTGGACGCTGTTCCCGATTTTTGTGACTTTTTTAATACTAAAAAAAAAGAAATTGTGCATTAGAATTTAATAAACACACAAATAATGACAGTAACTTCCATGCATAGCTTCCGTTTTTAATTTATGTACCAATTTTCTTCTAGTCTAAACGGACAACGTATGACGACGAGGACAATCCGCCAACACCGTCCGACGACTCTGATTTTGATGATGATGTGGACCCCGATAATTTGGAAGTGCCAGGTCAGTCATTTTTGCTAATTTTGAAGAGGGCGAAAGGAAGAAAAGTTCCAGATTCTCAACGAGTCCTAAGACGCAGCGTACGGCAACTTGATAAAATGCTATATTACATTGTTCGCTTCGCCCACTTCAACTCGTAATTTACCTTACGAAAATATAAAACCGAGATAAAAACTATGAAAACTATTTCATTATTAAAACTATTTTACTGTTAATCCAATTTATAATGGGTGTACGGCATTACTGCTGTCTATCTGCGTACCACATCCATACATCATCCAAATCCGTACAGTAGTTTTTGCGTGAAAGAGTATATAGTGAAACATTCATGTATCGTCACAAACTTTCGCATTTATACTACTAGCTGTTGCTAGCGGTACTAACTATCCTATCCTATGTGTTAATCCAGGTTATAAGCTATCTGTTTACCGCTCAGTCGTTTTTGCTTGGAAGAGGAACAAACATCTATGTATCCAAACAAACTTTCGCATTATTATTAAAATAATAAAATATAATTTTGTTAAACTAACAGTAACAGATGAACATGGAAACTATCTAAGGACAGTTTGTATTAAAATTAATGTAAATAATATTAAAATATTGAATAACATTCAAGGGTGCATTTTATTATGTGACAAGGTGACACAGAATTTATTCAGAAATGTTTAATTTAACGGTATTGTGTTGCACTCAATGTTACCATAGGTAGGTACACACGGCTACACATCAAGCTATGCAAAACCAGAATTAGCTGACGCTTCAATGTGTGTAAAGATCGTACGACGCGAGACCAAGACAAAGTGGTTTAGTATAGCTTGTATGTGTAGCCATGTGTACCTATTTACCTAGCAATGCTATCTCTATTTTATCAAAATTAGACAAAGTTTTTTTTATGAACGTTGCTCCATACTAGGAATTTCTCTAGTATCGATGGTGGGTTTACAAACATAGAAACTCACACACGCAAACACCCAGATGCGGAACAACTACTTGTAGGGCATACAAATATTTGTTAATTTGTATTTGCTTTATCGTAAATTTGTATTGGTCGTGCCGGGATCGAACCCGCGACAATCTGCGCAGCAGTTCATTGCTCAGCTACTGCGCCAACCGTGCCCGCAACGTTATTTCTATACAATTCCATTTTTTTTAACATTCGTTATCGCAGCCAGTCTGGATTTTAGGGTACGTTCATATCTGACGGAATATCCGTCGAGCGGATCATCGAAAGTTTTCTTTTACGCAATAACGGATTATCCGTTGAGTGTGAACAGTCAATTGTTTTTCTATACATTTGTCTGTTCTGGCGTTCCGCGACCGATGATCCGCGACGGATGTTCCGTCAGATATGAACCCGCCCTTAATATTACGAAATTAAAACTATTTTTTTTTTTCATAAAATTTAAGTAGCTTAATTAGTAATTTAAGTAACTTTCCATATGACAAATCATATGGAAAGTAAAAATCAATAGCAAGCAGGATTTGAACAATACGATAAACTGATTCAGTACAACAGAAGCTCTTTCTAACGAAACACCGAATTTGCAGTATCATTATCTTTCTTCCACAACAAAAAAGCTTCAAAATTCTCAACCTAGACGTTAAAGCGTATAAAATATTGAAAATTTTGAATGATACGTTTTATTTTTATCCTATTTCATGTCTGTTTGCTATTTGTCCAGGTGGAGGCAAGACCCTGGCAGCGGCCGCGAGCATGGCTGCTAAGAAAGTCACGGTCACACCACAGGTCACAGTCAAACCAACCACAAACCCACTCGCAGGTGAGTTTCACCACGCTTTACGACATAATAATAACACATCATAATAATACATCTTAGGGTAGTACGCAACACGGCGCGACGTGACGCAACGATACTGGTAATGTGTATCTTTTCGTGCAGTAAATAGAGTTTGATTTCGAGTAGCTTTATTGATGAGTGCGTGCAGGCCCGCCGCTAGGGGTTTGAACGCCCGTGTGCAATTCCCATTATGCCGCCCCCGTTTAACTACGTCTACCTTACACGATCTCATCATCATCATCATCTCAGCCATAGGACGTCCACTGCTGAACATAGGCCTCCTTTTTGATCTCCACATGTACCAGTTGGAAGCGACCTGCATCCAGCGTCTTCCGGCGACCTTCATAAGGTCGTCTGTCCACCTTGTTGGTGGACGTCCTACACTGCGCTTGCTAGTCCGTGGTCTCCACTCTAGCACTTTTCGACCCCATCGGCCATCCGCTTTGCGAGCAATATGGCCTGCCCATTGCCACTTCAGCTTGCTAATCCGGTGGGCTATATCGGTGACTTTAGTTCGTCTACGGATCTCCTCATTTCGGATTCGATCACGCAGAGAAACACCGAGTAACACACATTGGTTGAAGACTTTCGTCTTGAGGCACTGAGGTATATCGGACGAAAAGACACTGCGTAGTTTCCCGAACGCTGCCCAATCGAGTTGGATTCGGCGGCTAACCTCTTTCTCGAAGTTGGATCTACCTAATTGGACTACTTGTCCTAAGTAGATATATGAGTCAACAACTTCGAGTACCGAGTTTCCAACAGAGACTGGGGTGGGCACAACATTGGCATTTGACATAATTTTCGTCTTGTCCATGTTCATTTTCAAGCCCACCCGTTGCGAAACTCGGTCGAGGCCATCGAGCATCATGCTGAGTTCCTCCATCGACTTTGCCATGACTGATGTCGTCGGCAAACCGAAGGTGAGTGATATACTCGCCATTGATGTTGATGCCAAGTCCTTGCCATTCCAGGAGCTTGAAGGTGACTTCCATTGCGGCAGTAAACAGTTTAGGGGAGATAACATCCCACTGTCTGACGCCTCTTCTCAATGGAATCGCCTTCGTACTCTGCTCCTGTACTCGGACCGACATGGTGGCGTTATTATATACTACGTTACTATATAAACACTTCAGCACCTCGATGTACCGACAGTCAACACGGCATCGCTGGAGTGACTCAAGCACCGCCCATGTTTCCACCGAATCGAAGGCTTTCTCATAGTCCACGCTAAGCATAATGGCAAGTTATACTCCTCGGTCTTCTGTATAACTTGCCGCAGCGTATGGATGTGGTCTATGGTACTATAGCCTCTTCGGAAACCGGCTTGATCGGGAGGCTGGAAGTCATCAAGTCTGTGTTCGAGATGGTTCGTGATAATCCTTGAAAACAGCTTATAAACATGACTCAGAAGCGTGATGGGTCTGTAGTTCTTCAATA
The DNA here is from genome assembly GCA_028554685.1 of Agrotis ipsilon. Classification (NCBI taxonomy): domain Eukaryota; kingdom Metazoa; phylum Arthropoda; class Insecta; order Lepidoptera; family Noctuidae; genus Agrotis; species Agrotis ipsilon. The sequence goes on from CM052974.1 coordinate 14,889,129, forward strand.
GGCTGTTATCACATTTTTGAAGAACAGCACCACCTCACCTCCGCTCCATGCTTCAGGCGTTTTGCCCTCGAACAGGACGGTATTAAAGAGCTTCTGGAGGACTTTAAGTACCGGTGTTCCACCCGCTCTCAGAAGCTCTGAGGTGATTCCGTCCTCCCCCGGCGCCTTGTTGTTCTTAAGCTGTTTCAGGGCCATCCTAATCTCGTACAGACTGATGTCCGGGATATCTTCGGTATAATGTCGGGACAGCTTGGCTCTTGGATCTCCTACCAAGCTGTCAACGGGCTTTGCGACCGAAGTGTATAACTGTCCATAGAAACTTTCGATCTCGCCTAAAACCTCTGCTTTGGTCGACGCTATGCTGCCATCCTCCCGTTTCAGCTTTGTCATCTGGCTTTGCTTTTACACGATCTAGGTTAAAAAAACTAGGTTAAGGATGTGAAAAAAATAAGAAATACTTTACAACGAAAAACTAATCATTTACTTAATTTACAGTACCTAATTGTACCTTTTTTGTCTTTATGTTGGCGAAATCTGTTATCAATTTTTTTGTGTCTAAGCTATCTAAGATCTCATGTTCAATTGAAACTATGGCTAAATTACTTAGTCTTTGCTGGTTCATTGTTGATCTTAAATAGATTTTTATAATTTTTAACTTTGAAAAGGTTCAACTACAATAGATGGCACTGTTTAATGCGAAAGAAAATAATTGCGCGCCGCTTCATATTTCTTTTGGTTGGATATTTTTTTAGGATTGTGATGTGACAATGTCTGAATTTTTTGGTCGTTGATTGCTTGATTTGCCGCCCCCCTGGAGGCGCCGCCCGCGTGCATTGCACGCCTTGCACGCCCGCTTACGGCGGGCCTGAGTGCGTGCAACGTCGCGTCTCTGTGTGACTTGACTCCTGAAAATTTAAGCCATAACTGGGAAGAGTAATTACACTGTTCTACGTAAAAAAGTGAACACCTGCAAGGAAAATATTTAAACGTGTGCGTGACGCTCCGTGGTGTCCCACTGCTGGGCAAAGGCCTGCCTTGCCTTGCCTTGCCTTTTCCCTTCCAAACCTCTCTATTTTGGGCAATTTCTGGCCCCGTGAACATGATCAGATCGTCTCACCACCTCCGCCGCGGTCAACGGCGATGTCCTGCCTCAGGCGTCTAGTGAGTGACGATCTTTGCCCACATCTCCGGGCGTATACACTCAACGTGGCCCACTCACCCCTACTTTAGCTTGGCTGTTTTTACTTATTATCCTACATCAGCTTCCTTGGTAATGTGCACTCACTCACACATTTATAGAAAAGTAGCTTGAATATAAACATTACTTTTTGTTTCGAACACGGTTCAATTAAGAAGGAGGAGGAGGAGTGTCTATGATCTCCATCTGTCAACTTTTACTTGAAAATAACGTTTAGGGCTGATTTTTCAATTGTCAGATAACTCTTAGCTGAGGAATAAAAATAGTGGTTTGACATATTTTCTATAGATAAGCTGTAAAACCGTCATTTTAATTTGTTAGATAGACGTTATCTGTCTATTGAAAAATCAGCCTTTAGGAAAATATTTTTTAATGCGCAGCAGTCGATTGCTAAGCCACTGGGGGTTGGGAGGACTCATTTGATGATTTTACCACGATAAAAAAAGACTGTCATCAATGTCACTAGAATCGAGAGTAAAACCCATCTTAAATAGCAAAAAAAACTCCTTAAATATGCTGTAATTTGTTCTAATTCATATTTGAATGTTCGCAGCGCCGTCTGGCCACGCGTTTGGGCAGGCCACCAACGTGAAACCCATCAAGATATCAGCCAGTTCACTCACCAAGCCACTATCCATAGGACCCTTAGCAGCCATGGGCAGAGGCGGACGTAAGTCTTCTAACATTTTATCTATTTATTTATAAGCTTATATTATGAAAAAATGTAGAATTTTCACGCACATCTGTCGATGATGAACCAAAGTTCCAGTGGGAAAAAAATTATCTCAACTCCTGTTTAGGATATTTATTGTCCCACTGTTAGAAAATTTGGGATATTTTTTGTCCCATTAGTACAAAGAGTTGGGATAATTTATGACCTCAACTAGGTCAAAGCACAAAACTTATCGTGATACAAAATCATTTGTTAACATTAATTTTGTGTGACGATTTTGAGATCAAAGTAGTTTTATATTACCTCGTAAAAATCTGAGCTGGTTATAAGCACTTCTAAATTCATTTGAAAACGAATAAAAATGTGTGGTGTTATCGTATTCGTTATTATGTTTTTGTAACCACGGCGGTGCCTGAAATCTCGCTTATGTTGTTTCCTAAGCCGATATCAGACGCTTTACTTGAGTGAACCGTTCACTCGAGTGAGAGACAGAGGCACTTATAAAAAAATACTGGAATATGTTCGTGTACCTCCTCGCAAAAAAAAATTGGTTATTCATGCAAAATGAGAAATTGATCGGACCTATATGAAAAATCTTTTTTTTTTGCCAATTTCCAAAAGTCCTAAAATAAAAATTGTTCAGTAACAGGCCTTTATTTTTCATCTGAGAAAGTGGCCACCCTTTTGGAACTCTCTCAGGGAACCCTACAGCCGCCTCTGTAAACCCCACACGGCTTTAGATATTTTATAATGATTTATATAAAAACCCGGTGATTTTGCGTAGCGCCCGCCATGGCTCCGCCGTCGCCTTTCGCGGCGGGCTCCTCTGCCGCATTCAGCGCCGCTTCCCTACTCGCTCAGAGTGAGTACGGTATACTGCGAAAATAATTTAACCTTTCCCATTCATGTCATTTCCGAATAAGACCTTATTTTTAGAAGCATAAAGTCTAATTTCCTTCAAGCATCACGATGGCGGACGCGGAATCCGCGCGCGAAAGAAGTGTTTCGCGGATTCCGCGTCCCTTAATTGAGACTCAAAGTAGACAATTGAATTTGCAAAGTGTCAATTTAAAACCATCCTAATGTACTTTTATTTAAAGTCGATATTTGTTATGTGGAAATAACGTGAATTGGAAACTAATCTATAGATTTAGTGCTCGCAATGTAAAGTTTTAACGGCGATTTTATTATTGTAGAAGTAGTGCTTGCTGATTTTTTTGTGGATTTCTTTATTAAAAATATAGGGTCAAATCGAATTAGTTAGCGAGACTTTACTATAACTACCAATATCTTTAATCAATAAAAATCCTTTAAAATACTACTACAGTCTACCGTTGAAAGCAAACAATATAATATTCAAATCTAATATTTTTAGATATGAAAACTTTCAAGAAAAAAGATAATTTTTAAATTAGTTGTAAAAATACAACTTATCTGAAATCTCACAACTAGAATAATCTATGGATGGCATATTAAAGAGTTTCGCTAAATAATTTAATTTACCTTAAAACAGTTCTAAATCCAAAATAAAAGCAGCATGTATACATTTTTTTTGCATTTCTTTCAAAAAGTATCGTAGTTTAATTTTCTTTCTTAGCTTTTCGAATCTTACGAGCTAACATTTCTATGTAACGTAGTTATTTTTGTAAATGGTATGCAAGCTAACAAATCGATTGTGATCGGCGCCATTTTCGCTAAGTTATTCATGACATATCGGTCTGACTGGCGATAGAACCTAGAATTAGCCTGATTTTCTACTCTATTTATAATTTTACGTCTGACCCGATTTGAATGTACTATGCGACAATGTTAAAAGTGTACATGTACATGGGAAACGCACCCAGCACTGAATAAATGCCCTTTGCCTGGGTTTTTTGCCCAGTTACATTTTTACTTAGTTTTTTACGAAACAAAATTATAAGCTTTTTTGCCTAGTGGCTGGGCATTTATTTGGGCGTATACTCATTTATGCCCAATATGCAATATGATAAAAATGGGCAAGAACGTGCATGCCCATTTTTTTGCAAAGTAGTTCTGCGTGTGTCGCCAGTCTAAACAGATAACCAAGGCCTGGCACGTAAAACGCTATTGAAGGAATACGCTGGATTTTAATCACTACGAGTCTGACAGTCCCTTGCAGACTCATTTGATGATTATATAAAAAAAAAGTCTGGTAGTAGTTATGTAACTGAAACGTTTTGCAAGAGGAACATAACGATTAAAAAAAAAGCCTATTTTCATAACACTTAAAAAATGTTAAATCTTGCGAAATAGAAATCTTTTTCAATGAATAACGAGGGTGAAAGTTTTCACAATGGATAGAAGCCGGGAAAAATTTCAAACTTTTAGAGTTGTTGTGTAGAAAAGAAAAAAAAGTTTGCTTATTATTCGCCATTTTGTGGGCTGTTCTGCAACGTGATCTGTTGTTGCCTTACATTTTTCAAAATTAAGTATATTTTTCCTTAAGGAACTTTACGACGTGTTTGAAAGGGTGACAAGTTTATCTCGGTAACCATACCTTCGGGATAAAGCTAATGAACACTGTATAGTAAAAAAAAGAGATATCTATACATATAGGCATCAATTAAATTTTTATTTCGTTTTTTTTACTGTGTAACGCAAAAATAAAAATCCTTTTAGAAAATGTCAGCTTGCCTAGATATCCTCTTTGTTGACTGTACACACAAAGGACATGTCAAACTTCACATTTTCAGTTTTTTTTTAATGACCCCGATACACTTAAGAAATACAACTTTGATAGTTGGTTTTGCAAAAATATTAAAACTAACACACAAACAGCCAGAACAACTGGTAGGCCATTAAAATATATGTCTGTGTTGGGAATAAACCCGCGGCACTCAGCGTAGCAGTCAATATTCCATCATGCTTCTCTATTATGTAAACTGTACACCTAACAAATTAATTTCACACATGAAAATTAAAAAGAGATAGGAAATTTGTGATTGAATATTCGATGCGCTCAATAGTAGCTATAGCTTAGAAAACACGTCTTGTTTTTGAATGAAATTACAATATTGTCATACATGCTGTTCTCGTTCTCCGTGAGGAGCTCGTGACTAAATAATAACAGACGCACAAGCCAATATTTCGGTAAAGCCGCACTTTCCGAGCTTGGTCTGTGAATGGGTGACCGTCTGTCATACCGTGTTACTATAGTACTCAGTACTAACAGACTATATTTCAATATTAGTGAGGACACCGACAATTCTTTGAACTCTACTTATTTTCTGTTTCTCAGTCTAATCGAATTTAATTTTTTATTAGTAGAATTGACTGTTATTAGAGTTTGATGTTAGTTTTGTAATGGTGTAGTCTTAGGGACTTTACCCACGGCGCGATGCGATACAATGCGATGCGATTCGAACGAATTTCAGCTAAAAGTGAAAATTAACCTTGCCACTAAGAAATAATGATGCAATTCGATTGACTTGACGTCGTCATAGCCATCGTGTTTTGTTTTTCATCTACCCATACGTAACAACGTGTTTTATGTCATATGTCATAGTAGTAAGATTGATTTTCACTTGTAGTTGGAATACGTTCGAATCGCATCGCATCGCACCATGAGTAAAGTCCCTTAGAGTTATTGATGTATAAGCTGCGCAAGATTAGCTAGCGAATGGCCATGCAATTTAAAAATAATATTACTTCCTATTTGTAGGTCTGTTGTTGTTTGTGTACAGGGGACCTACCATGACGTCTTAAAGCGAGAGTAGTTCCACTGTGGGAAAGGGACAGAGCTATACAAGTCGTCTAGCGCCATCTCGTTCCCACAGTGGAACTACTCTCGCTTTAAGACTGGTGGCCACCAGTTATACGTTGTATTCGAGACTATTCATAGCCACATTTTATTGTAAATACTTATTTTCTATTTAGATAAGTAGTTTGCGTAAAAGTGGCTAAAACAATTTTATTTGTGTATATTCCCTTAAAAAAAAAAAAACTTATCGAATTTCAAGAATCTATAAGCGGGGGCCACTAACAGGGAATGCCATTAATTTCGACAATAGTCTTTTAATGTTTGAATAGACGTTCATAAACGCAATAATCAACGGCATTTCCCGTTATTGCGGCCTAGCATTATGGTCATATCAGCTCCTCCCAGACTTAGATTTACGGTCAGTTCACACCGAGACGTGATGCGGCGCGACTTGCCGCAATGATCTTCCAAATATGTATCTTATCGTGTAGTAAATAAAGTTGGATTTTGAGTCGCTATTAAAACGCAGCTGAGCTGAGATTTTGAGTAGCTCTATTGAAATGTGCGCGCAGCATCCCGTACCAGTGTGTCTTGACCCATCAATTATTTTAGTATTTTTTACTTAAACTTGAAATAACGCCATCTATAATTCTTTTCCGTAAAACAACACACCTGAGAACAGCGCCATCTAGTACCAACTAACTGTTTTTCCCTCTCAACAGTGGAAATGGTGGGCATGACAGGCATGAACTCGTACTTAATGCAGAACTTGAACCAAATCATCCAGTCGGGTATGGGTGGCCCCCTCGCTGGGATGCTGGGACAGTTCGCCCAGGTCGGGCCTATCTGGCCACAGAATAAGCCTGGAAATATGTGGCAACAGGAAAAGGTAAGATTTTTATAAAATAGTTGTATTAATGGTTAATGTTTGAATTTATTTCTCTTCCACACATTTAATTAAACCCTTAAAGAATAAACAAAAACTATTACATACCAACAAGGTGGACAGACGATCTGATGAAGACTACATGATCGTGCTTGATGCAATGCAAGCCGCTTACAACCGGCCCTATTGGAAATCAATTGGGAAGGCCTATGTAGGCATATTGAAGGACACCGTAGTAGTAAAATGACGTGGACTATCTAGAGGGCCAAATCCTGTCGGGGTCGCGGGATTTATCTCATTACCGTGACCCCGGAACGTAAAGGGCTATTGAAGGACACCGTGGATTTTAGTTGCGACTCTGGCAGTCCCTCCCGTTCTGCCGTAGGCGGGACGATTCATTTGTTGATATTACTACGTAGAAAAAATGTCCAGTTTGAACATCTAACGGTTGATATGAGTGGTTTTCTGAGGATGTAAGGCACCATCATGTTTAGCCCAGAAAGTGCTGGTGCGATGGTTTTTAAAGCGAGGATAAGTTGTACTTTGATGTGTTATGTTTCTTTATAAATAAAAGATGCTTGTTGACGTACAAGGTTTAATTATCCAGGCAGACACAATATATATTTACAGACAGTGGTTATTGACAGTGCGTAGGAGTACAGTGCAGTGACGGATTGAACCATCGACTAGAATATATCATAGACAATCCATAGTGGTGTGGATGCTTACTATAGTACTAATTAGTGATGTTACAAGATGATGGACTTAGGAAACGCATTAGCAAAGCAGTGAAACGGTGAAAAAAAAAAATGTGTACTTAAATGTTTCCTTTACTTCAAGATGGGCGGGGACGAAGAAGAGGTGGATGATGAAGAGATGGGCGTCGCTGAAACATACGCAGATTATATGCCTTCAAAATGTAAGTTAGGATTATGAAAATATTACACGACCCGCCCTGAATTGGCACAGGTTCTGATATAAAATAAAATATACCCCTTATCGATCAAGGAAAATGTTGTTTTCCAATGGTGAAATATATTTCAAAAACTAGTCAGAAATTCCAGAGATAGCTCCACTTTCTCACAAACAATTGGCCCGATTGCTGAAACAAAAAATGCCATACACACATACTTTATGACTAAATTAAAATAAATATCTCTACTAGAGAAGATCCTTGCCCAATGCCCAGCAGTGTCATAATATAAATTCCAAAAAAGAAAACACAAAATTCGACAGGAAAAAAATCAAGCTATCACGCAGACAGTATTTAGTATGTCAACTTTTGTCTAGCTTTTACAAACGAACCTTCTATATAATATCTACCTCCCCTTTTACAGTAAAACTAGGTCGCAAGCACCCGGACCCAGTGGTAGAAACCGCGTCCCTATCCTCAGTAGAACCGGTAGACGTGACGTATAAAGTAAGTCTACCAGATGAGACCATCCGCAACGGTCTACTGTCGGCGCTGCAGCTGGAAGCCGTGGTGTACGCGTCGCAGGCACACGAGCATCTGCTGCCTGATAATACTAGAGCTGGGTTTCTTATTGGTGAGTCGATGTTCACTTAGTTTTATTTTAAGATGGTGTTTTTGGCGTCAATCTAGCCCAGAAGCCGATTGATTGCCATTGCAGACTTGATACTCTGGAGCAGTGACTGTAGAGTATAAGGTTGAAAATTCAATAAAAACAAATGTTGCCTCTTAAGGAGTGTTGTTGCTAAATAGTGAGGACTACCACCGCTAGCTGGAAATGCTCACTGCAAGTGACTGCGATACTTTAATCATTTATTTTTTTAATGATAAATTATGTTCATTTATCAAATTGGTTTTGGCAAACTCTTTTACACGTAAAAAAGACACTATTTTTAAAACTAGAGGTCGGTGTTTCGTACCTGACTACTCTGAGAAGAAAACTCCGAAACAAACTCAGAGGTCACAGTCTCTTTTAATTTAGATTTAGACGATTGATTTAGACAATTTGCGTGTGTGTCAGCCATAGAAAAAAACGAGTCTTTATCAATTTTCTTTGAAAAAAAAGTTAAAGACATTAACTGGAATTGACACACTAAACCACCTGAATTTTTCAAAATTTGTCAATCGAACATGAACCTTCCTGTTTTATGATGAAGTTGAAAGTCTAATACACAAAGACAGATTGCGGTAGCTTTATCATGTTCTGTACATATTCAATGCTTGGCCAAATTACATGTCAAGAGCTCACTAAGACCGTATTTAAGCAAACCATGCTAACACACAATGTTGTACTCGTCAGGTGACGGCGCGGGAGTAGGTAAAGGCCGTACAATCGCGGGCATCATCTTTGAGAACTACATCAAGGGTCGCAAGCGAGCCATCTGGGTGTCCGTGTCCAACGACCTCAAGTACGACGCGGAGAGAGATCTTAGGGATATCGGAGCGGGCAAGATTGATGTGCATCCACTTAATAAGGTAATCTGAAACTTTTTGACGATTTTAAGAAGTTAATTACTCATTTTGCCACAATAACCCCCCAAGGATTCGTAGGTTTTCTTTACGAAAGTTTGCAATCTAATCACTCATTCGCTATCATAATCTTCACCAGGATTTTGAACAACGACGACTTGGGGCCTTACCATGATGTCTTGAAGTGAGGGTAGTTCCACTGTGGGAAAGAGACAGAGCTATACAAGTCGTCTAGCGCCATGTCGTTCCCACAGTCGAACTAATCTCGCTTTAAAGTCCGTTGTACACATTGGGCCAGCGTGTACAGACCTACTTGGCGGTATGTTGGTAGCTGGCGGCAGTATTGGCCGGACAACCGATTATTATCGGTATTTCGTGCAGCAATCAAAGGATTTTGGCGTGCTTCGCAAACAGTGTTCGCATGTTGGCCCAATGTGTAAACAGCGACATTTGGAATTCATTATTATGGCCCAATGTATACAGCGGCCTTATCACGTTATGATGACCTGACGGCTAACTTTCGACTACAACAACCCATTGGTCAATTCAAATTTAATGAAATAGTTCTCAGAATCAATAAAACACTCATATTTGGATATTCTACTCTTGCCAGTTCAAATGACACCTCAATGTTTGTTCCTTTTTGTAACATGATAAAATCAACCATCATTTTTTCTGTCTCTCAGTTCAAATACGCGAAGATCTCATCAGCGGTGAACGGCAACGTGAAGAAGGGCGTGATCTTCAGCACGTACTCGGCGCTGATCGGAGAGACCCAGTCCACCAGCACCAAGTACCGCACCAGGCTCAAGCAGCTGCTGCAGTGGTGCGGGGACGACTTCGATGGAGTTGTATCCTTTTTAATATAACTGTATATTCACCACAAGCCATTGACACAGCCTTCTCTTAAGCTGGGTACTCACTTAGCAGCGTTGCATGTGACGTATCAGATACAGTATCAAGTGAGTACGTAGGCACGAGCCTCCTGCCTGCTCATGCAACGCTGTTAAGTAAGTACCCAGCTTTATATTCTATCAGAGTTGTCCTATACTGGGTACTCACTTAGCAGTGTTGAATGTAAGTATCAGATACTGTATCACCTGCAAGTGGGTACGGCTCGTTCGAGCACACTGCGAGCCGCCTTTGTGTTTGTATGACCCACCGAGTGTCGGTATCACTGCGAACTTACAGCGAGCGGTTCGCAGCGGGCTCGTGCCTACGTACTCACTTGATACCGTATCTGATACCTTACATGCAACACTGCTAAGTGAGTACCCAGCTCTAGATAATCGATTTCCGGCCACCGTAGGCCCATGTAGGCGGCGAGTAATGGATGACTCGCTGTCCGAACATGGACCATGCCTGGGTCAACGGCGTGTCGTGTTCCACGCTCGCCTCAAAGAGCTGTCAGCAATCTGACGAGGCCGCTTTGTAAGGCCAAGGCCTGCCGGAATCGCGGGACTGTCTTATCAAGTAACTGTGATCCTGGAACGTAAAGATTTATTGAAGGATCACCGTGGATTTTAGTCATTATGAGTCTAACAGTCCCTCCAGTAAAAATTGATATTGAGGATTCTACCACGATAAAATATAATATTACCAAGAGTAAAATCAGTGACCTGACTGCTAATATTCAGTCTCAAATCTTATATCCCAAAGCAAATCCTTAACTCAAAACCATAGATCGTATTCGACGAGTGCCACAAAGCCAAAAATCTCTGCCCAGTGGGCTCAGGCAAGGCAACAAAGACGGGTCTAACGGCACTAGAACTACAGAACAAGTTGCCGAAGGCCCGCGTGGTGTACGCGTCTGCCACCGGGGCCAGTGAGCCAAGGAACATGGCGTACATGGTGCGGCTGGGGATATGGGGAGATGGGACACCCTTCCCGACCTTCATGGACTTTATTAATGCTGTTGAGAAGAGGTGAGTGGAACTTCACTCTTTTTAAACGAATTCTACAGGAGTTGGTGAGGTCTGGAAGACACCGTTATACTTCACATGTCTATTTTTTTATCCATCTTGACGTGGCACAGGATAACAGCTCTTAGAAAGTCTTGGGGGAGGCCTTTGCCTAGCAGCGAGACACCACAGGGTAGAGAGAAAGAAAACAAAAAGAAGGGGAGCCCCGTCAAGCGGGGCTTCATCGATGGTGCCCCGTTTCATATACAATCATTGGCGTCGTCGGTGGGTAGAGTTGGATAAAGAAAGCAGTCTTTTACACTTGACAATCAACTTAGTTTATTCTTCCTATTTAACACTAATGAATACTGCACATAACTAGGTAGGTACGTATCTCAGAACGCGGGATGGTTTTGGTGATCCGCTCGCGCCGACTGCCAACAGTGAAGTGAGTCGACAATCGCTAGCACGCACCACACTAACTCCATCAAGCGCCACCAGATGGCGCTGGCATTCCGGATACGACTCGATTCCGACAAATAAATATTACGTGATTGTTCAGAGGTGTGGGCGCTATGGAGATCGTGGCGATGGACATGAAGCTGCGCGGCATGTACATCGCGCGTCAGCTGTCGTTCCACGGCGTGTCCTTCAAGATCGAGGAGGTGCCGCTGTCGGACGCATTCAAGGAGACCTACGATAAGTCCGTGGCGCTGGTTAGTACTTGAATTTGTTTCTTATTGCCACGGAATAAGTTATATGACGCTTGCTTTTGATTGCACAACCTCATTACACTCATAGGAAGACACGATACAGAAAAAAATTGTACCCATACCAAACAAGAAACGATTTTTTGACTTTTTTTAATCGAATCTCTTGTACTGCACTTTTCGCCATTTCACTTTCAGAATGTACTCTTTTTAAGATAATATGAATATTGTCTATGTCACTTGTGACCAAATCAGCTTTCAACTGGTGAGAGATTTTTTGAAATTGGCCCAGTAGTATCGGAGCCTATTCAATGCAATCAATTATTTTCTCTTTAGCTTCTTAGCCCTGTCTCTTTCCTACAGTGAAACTATTTTCGAAAGACGGGTTTGACGTATTTAGTGCACTTCTCAACTTGTACACCATTCTCAAATGGTGCACTTCGCAACCGGTACACTTCTCAATTGGTGCACTTCGCAATAGGAGCACTTCGCAATAGGAGCACTTTTTAAGATTGTCCTAAATCTAATTTTTTCTTACATAATTATGTTGTTATATATTTCCTAGTGACTTTGTTTTTATTTTTGAAATTATGAAAATGTTATGGTGATGATAATGCCCGGGTCGACGGCGCGTCGTGTTCCACGCGCGCCTCAAAGAGCTGTCAGCAAAATGACGGGGCCCCCCCTCACAGAGGGCCAAAGTCTGCCGGGGTCGCGGGACTTATTTCCATCACCGTGACCCCGGAACATAAACGGGTATTGAAGGACTCCGTGGATTTTAGTCAGTACAAGTCTGACAGTCCCTCCCGCCCTGCCCGGGGTGGGAGGACTCATTTGATGATTTTACCACGAAAAAAAAAATGGTGATGATAATGTAGAGTCAGTTTTAAATTATTTTGTTGATTGTACTCGTATTTTTAAGAAAATTACGACGTCATGGTAAGCCAACTGGAGTGGCAGTTTTGAACTCTGACATTTATTGACTTGTGCTGGTGATGCCACCTACGTACCTTGTTTTAAATGTCTTCTTTGGTCCGACAGTGGGTGGAAGCCATGCAGAGGTTCACGGAAGCTGCAGAACTGATCAACGCGGAGTCGAGGATGAAGAAGACCATGTGGGGACAGTTCTGGTCGGCGCATCAGAGGTTCTTCAAGTATCTGTGTATCGCTGCCAAGGTAAGTCATACGAACTTGGTTTTTTTGTTCATTTCAAATGTGGAGAGACAATGGCAGAATGATACCAGTTTCAGGAAACAAAAACTTAAACAATAAACAGGCCAAGTGCGTGTCGGGCCACGCACAGTGTAGCGTACCGTAGTTGCCCATCAAAATACTTATGCGAAGTAATGAAACTGATTCGTTGAATTTCAATTTTAACTAATTAAAGTTGACAAACAAATTTACATTTGCAGTTGAAAAACATTTTCTCCGATACATTTTGTTTAGGAAAATATGTTATCCAAGTATGTTTTATAAATTGGTCGACTATTACTCGTAAACTTGTAAAGCCTACGTAGTCATGATAATTTTCCTTTAAACTACGTTATATATACTACTATTGTGAATTAGCACCCTCTACCAGCTAAACATAACCGTTTAGCTGGTAGAGGGTGGGACACTCGAGTCCAGCAATAATTTACACTTTAAAGTTTAATATTTCACAAACGAATCTTTTTCTCAAAAAAACATCCCCACTTTACGTGTATAGGAGGTACCCTAAAAAATGTATTTTGGCGAGATTTAATTTTATCACTTTTTCGGCACAACAAATCCGGATATTTACACCAAATTACAGCTTTCACCAAATTACGCTCTGAGCTAAGCTGCGGACAGCCGGAAGGACTGACGGACGGACATTGCGAAACTAAAAGGGTTCCTTGTTGACTACGGAACCTTAAAAAACTAACTGCCTTAAATCAAAAACCTCCATATAAAGTGTTAAGTGTCAGTGACAACATATGTCATGTTCTCACCAATCGAAATGTTGCCGAGCAAATGACGAGGATCTCAGAGATGGCGACTTGCGGCAAGTCCAGCGACACGCAGATATTGCAGGCGTCGTCGAACTCGTAATTTCGGGTGACATTGGTCCCGCAATTCTGATATCGCCACTTTATATAACTTACTTTGTTTGTGTTATCCTCAGGTGAACCACGCGGTAGTGACGGCCCGCGAGGCGGTGAAGTGCGGCAAGTGCGTGGTGATCGGTCTACAGAGCACGGGCGAGGCGCGGACACTGGACCAGCTGGAGAGAGACGACGGAGAGCTGTCGGACTTTGTGTCCACTGCCAAGTGAGTACTGACTTAATATTATCTTTAATATAATTCTGATCAGCACGTTACTATGTCTGTGGTTTAGGTTCAAAGTTAGAAGCGGTACATGACATAATATTATTTCTACTTGGTCATTCTTATGATCAGAACTATAATAAGCACTTGACATGATAATTATGGACCAATATCTTAACACACAACGGTTCGCACAAATCGCACATCGCACAAATAAACATAGAATTAAAAATACCATTAGTTTTATTCAAATCTTTGGATACATAACAATCACAATTTAATATTCCTAACGGCTGTCTACATCTCAGCCATTGTCTTTAACATCTATTTCCACAAACATATCTCCCAAATCAACTTTCTGAACAGGTTTTATTTTACTCAGTTCTCTAGCTAAACGACCCATAGTCTCCAAGTTAGATGTACTAGGATTTTCCCTAAAAATCTTGTTTAGTCTTCTAAATTCGTCGTTCAGAGCTCTTAGAGCATTTACGTAACTTTTTTTCACATCAATAGTATTATATTCTGAGGAATTATGGTCCGAATTGTTTTGATCATCACTGTTTAATGGATCACTGTGTTCTTCTATTTCTTGTTTAATTTCTACAAACTGCTCATTCGTTTCTTCATCGTTCTCGATATTATCTTCCGAATCATTTTCTTGATCATCATTCTCCAGTTCTGACTGTCCTTCCGGCTCAATTTTCACTTCGTCTTCTCCAGCTAGTGCTTTATAAAATGGCCTTTTCTCTTCCGGAACAGACGTGTTTAGTATAACGGTTTCATTTAATTCGGAAGTTAATACGGCACATAAATGTTCACACAATTCTCCTTTCCTCCCTTTCACACAGTCACAACATAAAGTATCTGTTCTAAATGTGACTCGATTCTTTAGTCTATCCAATCTAAACTCTTGACCAATTACTTCTAAATCATCTGAAGGGTTCACCACCCTTTTATCTTGAGGTAGAAACATTATATAGGTTTCTATTATCAGTGTGTTTCTTAAATGCGCGTGCAGTATTTGACACCAATGACTGTCGAGGATATTTGAAAGTATGTCTATCATGATTATGCTGTTGTAGGAATTACATCTATGTATTATAAATTGTTTTAAAGTTCGTAGAGATATGTCTATGACTTTGTTTGGTGTTATGTGTTCTTCTCGTCTCGTCCATATGTCATTCAAATGTTCTGTCAGTTTTGGAACTGATTCCATGCCGCTCAAATACTTTTCAGTTTCTTTGTAAAACAATTCTGCGTCCTCTAGATTTTCAGCATACAATAATGATGTGAATAACTTCATAAGTTTGTGTCGATATCTCCTACCAATCTTGACCTCTCCCTCGCAAATAATTTTCCATATTTCTTCGACCAAAGACGCACGAGATACAAACAATTTCTTATCAGGAAATATTGCATGTAAAGCAAAGATTTGTTCATCGATTTTATTTGCCATAATCTTGGTTGGTTCGAAACCTTTTAAAGTCTGGCTTTCTAGAAGTAGTTTGGTAGAAAAGAATGCTTGACTGAAACTGGGTTCTGTGTTCTGCGAGTGTAAGGCACAGGCGATCGGTAACGCGCCTACTGGAGTAGGGACTAGAATAAAAGAAACGACGCATTCTTTTATAATGGTACTATCTACTATAACGCAGTCTAACTCATGCCCTGATAGGACGTTTTTCATGAATGGTGTGATGACGACATTAATGCTGTAGTCATCTGTATACCGCAACACGCCACCATTGTCTTCCAAAACCTTAACTCTTTCACTCATGATGTCGGCTATATTAACATTGACCCCCTCTTTTGTTTTCTGGAGCAAGTATTTCACGTGACGCAATGTAGGGTTTATTTCATTATTCGACAAATGTTTACTGGACCCATACTTTGAAATTAGCGTCAATTCATGGTAGCTTTTAGCTGCGCTCGCAGTAAATCCCGCCGAAAAATATTTATAGAACATCTCGTCAGTGTCCGCTGAGCATTTCAAAAAGGTTAACGATTCTCTCACCGTTACACCGTGGGAATGTACGAAGTTTATGTAAATCGTTAAATTCAAACCGTCTTTTAACATTTTATCGTTTCTTATAGTGTTACGGTTTATGAACTTTATTTTGAAGTCTATCTTCGCTTTGCATTGTTTGTCTTTCGCACCTGAACCTGACTTAGTTTTATTTCTACTAGAATGATGACAGGCAAAAACTTTTCTGTACAGAAATCTCTTTACATTCGGATAAGTCGTTTTGACAATCCAGCCAGTTTTAGTGAATTTAGTAAACTTTTGAATCCAGTCTTTGGTGTAATGTCTGTAGTATTGAGCATCACCGCTCGTGTCCACTCGACATTTTATTAGGATAGTGTAGTTTTCTGCTGATACGTAATTAAATAATGGAAACTCTGCATTTTCTGATATTTCACTTAGAAAATTCTTTAGTTGTTGTTTCGAACACATGTTGCTTGTCACTGATGTAAAACGTAGTTATAATTACTATTTCGCATCAAAATCCGTTTTAGGTTGTACCACATCAAAACAAACTTTTAATAACATACAACACATTCGCGCACATTGTTAAAACACATTCAACGCTTATAAAATCGATGCTCTGACACCGTACCTAGTTTCGACAGCGCATGTTCGACCTCGCGCTGAGTCCGTGTACAATTCTCAACGGAAATAGCCTGTCATGGCCGCGTGGGGTGAACGAACCGGTCCCGACAGCGGGCGGACCGGCTGGCGCTAATATTTGAAAATGCGCGACTCTTTGATAGCGCTGGAATATTTGAATTTTGACGTTTGTGTTTTTTTTTGTTTTTTTTTGTTTTGACAGTTATTACATAATAATAGTTAGATGATCAAAGTAGGTTTTATTATGAAAAAAATATTATGATTAGTCTTACTTTAAAAATTTCTAATATTTTGGTTTTACTTTCAATTTAATTACTTAATTCACTAAAAATACATAAGTAATTCACTAAAAATAATGTCTTTTATGAATTAATATCAACAGAACAAATATATTTTTCTTGAAATAACCTTTGAAAACGGAGAAATTGAGATTTTTTTCTATATTGCCTGTATGATTTATATGATTAGTAATAAGGATGATTTTCATAGATGGTTCAATTCGATTCCGATTCGATCATTGATTTCGTTTCGCACTCTTGTATATTACTTTAACAATCTTAATTGAATTGAATAAATCGTTTATAATTTTAACATTTTTTTTCAATGACATATTTTTGTTAATTTCAGGGGCGTATTCCAAACGCTAGTAGAGAAGCACTTCCCGGCCCCGGACCGCGACCGTATCAACCGTCTGCTGGGCTTGGAGCCGCCGCGGAAGGCCGCGCCCGCCGTGCTCGCGCCGCCGCCCGCAGCGCCCGCGCACAACGGGAAGAACAATGGAGTAGATGATGAGGCTAACACTTCTAAGAGGAAATGTGAGTACTTACAATAGAATAGAATAATATATATTCTATTCTACCTACACATTCAGAGTATTGTTTAATGTTAAGGTCTAGGTCACCGTTTACCTAGACTCTAAACATTTCACAATAATCTGACAGTAAAGTTTCAGCAGGGAGGACAGGGAATTTTGTAAATAGCAAGAGACCGGTCAACTTATGACATTAATAAGAAATGAGCCATCGTTATTACACCATCATCTTCTTGTCCTGTAGTTTCGGAAGAAAACAGGCAATACGGAAGGAAAAAATATGCCTTAAATAATGAAACAGGCACTAAAAGTTATTAATTTGTTCTTTATAGACATCTAGTGTTATAAAAAGAAAGTGTGTAAGTTTATGAGTTTATTGGTGGACAGTAATATCTGGTATTACTGAACCGATTTTCAAAATTCTTTTAGAAAGCTGCCAATTCCTCCGTATTTTTTAGTGACATGGGCTACATTTTATTGTCAAATTGCACCTGCGCGAAACAAGGGCGGATCGCTTAGTGCCTAAATAAGCACAGAATGTTTCACAATAAGCTGAAATCCATGGGCACATATATGATGTGTAAAAAGGCTTATCGCCAATGTCTCCTCAACAGTGACATATTTCCTCCCAGTATTTTCACTCACTTCCTCTGTCCCCACAGTAACAGCCCGCCAGCAAGCCAACGCGGCCGCCAAGCGCATGCGCGGAGGCTCCTCATCCGACGAGTTCGTGCGAGGGTCTGATGATGAACTGGAGATGGAGTCCGACGAGGAGCGGAGGCCGCCGGGGTCGGACTCTGACCTGTCAGACTTCAATCCTTTCCATGGTGGTAGTGATAGCGATGATGGTAAGCATTGCACAAGTCATGTTTATAAGATTTTTTATGGTAAAAACGCGTTTACTGATTAGCAAAAAGTTGTTATTTTCTGAGATTCTATCACTCTGCCCCACTAATGGGACTTAGGGCCGTGTTCACGGACTTTAACCGACGTTTAACCATCTATTTGACATTTGATGTGAGTTGTCATGCAACAATATTAATTGATATTACCCACTGAGACTCAAAACAACCATGCATGCGTCGAACATCATCGGGTATCACGCGACGCTTCCGAACACTTGTCGAAGTTGTTGAAAGAATTTTCTATGAAAACCAAACTTCGCTGTGTAATACGTCATAATAAGCGGTTATAAGCGGAGTCAGAATAAACCGATTCTACTGTATATATTTTTGTGTCCTTTGCTGTTTTTCTTCATGGAATTTTGTGTGCTCTGTCCTGTGTGTGTCATTAAATCTCTTTTTTTTTTCTTTCTTTCTAAAAATTCTTTGAAATTCATCACTGCTATTCTATTCCTAGCGTACATATTTTGTGATATTTACAACTATTAACTGTTTAACAATCACTCTTAATCAAAAAAAATAATCAAATACTGAAACTACATACTTTCTAATTATAGCATTTTAAATCAATCCAATCTCTTCCCCCACAGAACCATGGCTAGGCAGACAGAAAAAGAAGCCAACAAAGAAGAAGAAGGCCTCCTCTCCCAAAAAGAAGCCTTCAACAACCCAGGACAAGATAGAGACCATGTTCGAACGTAAGAACAGCGCGGCGCCCTCACCCACGGTCACCGTCACGACGCCGGCCGGACACAGTCTCACTGGCACACCTGTTGGGACCAACGGACTGTACCTAGGTCAGTAGATTACTTTCAAATAGATTCGCCATTTTGTTATAATTTTATGTATGTTGAGGAACAGCTTCAATCATTCCAGCATTATCTTAGACCAAACTATATTAGGTATACTTCTTTTTTGATTACTATAATAATTGCGAAAGTTTGTGAGTTTTCAAAAATTGATCTTTATCCATATTTTATTCTTATTATGAGTAAAGTCAATGTTTTTCGACCGAGGTACGAAACAATATACGCGAGCGTCTAGAGTGCGCCCGACAAACGACCGAGGCGCCTTTGAACAAAACAGAAAGCCTAGAAACTGGATGGCTCGGACGCTTGGTCGATCTTGTGCGCTTGCCTCGGCCGAGACACGTCCACACTAACCGAGCTGTTTCGCGCGGCAAATGCCTCGCGAGGGTGCTCGCGACCTATTAACAAGTTTGTGTATGTTTGATCTGTAGGTCCAGCCCGCAACCAGCCTCCGCCCCGCTCCGCCATCGAGCGCGCCTGCAGCATGAAGGAGGAGCTCCTCCTGCACGTGGAGCGACTGGGACGACGACTGCCGCCCAACACACTGGACCAGCTGGTGGACGAACTGGGCGGGACTGACAACGTGGCCGAGGTATATTCTATAGGAATAAGACGCACAATTTTATATTCGCAAAATGATATATGTACGCAAACGCAACACTTTCAAAAAATTGTGTTTTCTCAAAATTAGCAAAATTACACACTTTCATGAAGTCTGTTAGCCATCGACGGAGTCCCGCTCAGCGGGGCTTCTATTTATATAAAGTTTTTTTTTTAATACCTTGAAGAAGATGACATTAACAGTTTCTAGAAATCTACTTTAATTTACTTGACTTGAGAATAAAAACTTATTTGATAGAAGACATTATAATTATGTAGACAGCGAATGCTCAGTGCATTGACTGTCGTGTGTCGTGCATAGATTGCCTTGTATCCGGAATCTAGAGTTATCTACGAACCCTATAATCTATTAACGTGAAATATAAAAAAAAAACATTTTTTTTTCATTTCTTTCACCGGCAAACGCGAATCGTTATCGTTAAATAAATACAATAAATAAAGAGGGCAAGGTTCACACAACAGTCCAAACTCTCTAATACTTAAACACCAGTAACCGAACAAACATAAAAAAAAAATATTCTCCACAGATGACGGGTCGTAAAGGTCGCGTTGTACAAACAGAAGAAGGTCAGATCCTGTACGAGAGCAGGTCGGAAGCCGACGTACCGCTAGAGACCCTCAACCTGACGGAGAAGCAACGCTTCATGGACGGACAGAAGGACGTCGCCATCATCTCGGAGGCTGCCTCCAGTGGTATCTCACTGCAGAGCGATAGGAGGTGAGCACGCATAGATTTAAAGGATGGACCGTTTTTTTATCGTGGCAAAATCATCAAATGAGTCTTCACACCCAGGGCAGAGAAGGAAGGGTTTTCAGACTTGTACTGACTAAAATCTACGGTGTCCTAAAAAGAGCCCTTTACGTTCCGGGGTCACGGTAGATCGTAAGTTCCGCGACCCCGCAGGCTTTGGCCCGTTTTAAAAGATGGTCCTTTTTTACGTTGAAAATCATCAAATCTCCTCTTCCCCCTCGGCGGTAGTACGGAGTGAACGTGTTTTTTGTTGTGACACAGTATAATTAAATTTTAATAATATTTTAACATTTATTCTATCGGGCGGCTGCTTATATGAACTCGGACCCTCCTGTTCTATCTTGTGGGAGAATCCATTAAGTGCCGCAGCCATATTGGATTGTGTCGGATCTCTCGCTCTCAGGGACCGACGAAGGCACCGAAGAGATCGCCTCGAGCTAAGTTGAAAAAGTCATATTTTAAACCCAGAAAAAGTGAAGCGGCCGCTGAGATTCGAACCAGGACCATCGTGCGTCGCCGTGCATCTAGTCTACGATCGTAGCCGCAACGCCGAGTATACGTGTGCGTCATCGCTCGAAATTACTGTACAGTCTACGAGTGTCAAACTACGTCACTGCGAATCAGCTACGCGCTTGCTCAGTTTGAGTGCTACGCTGCTACGGTGCTACGACCACTGGACGTATCTGCTACGCAGAGTACACGAACGATACAACTGTGATCTACTGTGCCGCATAGGTAAACATCAGCGGCGGTGATCTGTCAGCTTTGTTTGTGAATTGCTGTGATAAAATATTTACACATAATTATTATAAGGCAGTGCTATGAATTCACCAATGAATAAGTCGGCCTCTGAATCCGAGATCAGTTTCATGGGAAATGATGATAAAAAGACGCCACCTAATTTTGTATTCCAAAGAGCTAAGAGAAGCCGTGATGAAATTTCTATTGGAGAACAATTGGAAGATTTTAAGAAAGAAATAAAGGATATGATGGCTCTCTTTCTTACTCAACAAGGAAGAGAGACCCAACAAGTTTCTGCAACTTTGAAAGAAATACAAAAAACTAACTTAAATATAGAAAATACGATCACTCACCTAATGGCACAAAATCAAGATCTAGAAAAGAAAATGTCTCAGTTAGAAAAGCAGGCCAAGGAGGACCGGCAGTACATCACACTCTTGGAGAATAAAATAGAAGAAATAGAAACGGGAAGTCGTAAAGCAAACTTTGTGATAAAAAACGTGCCGAAATTGGCTGGGGAAACTAAAGAAGAACTCCTTGATTTGGTTATAAAACTTTCCAAGAGCATTGAATGTTCTATCACTAAAGGTGACCTCAAAGACGTATACAGGGTGCGGGGAAAAAACAATAACCAAAATACTCCAATAGTTGTAGAAACTGCATCTGCACTTCTGAAAAATGAGATACTTAAAATGGGAAGGACATTCAACAAAAAATATAAGTCTAAGCTGTGTTGCAAACATCTTGGATTCAAGACACAGGAAGATACTCCTATCTTCCTGTCGGAACATTTAACCCCAAAGGGATCCCGTCTATATTTCTTGGCCAGAGACCTAATAAAAACGGGAGAGTATAAGTACTGCTGGACAGCCTACGGCAAAATCTATATCAAGAAAGATGATCAGGGACAAACCATT
Source organism: Agrotis ipsilon (assembly GCA_028554685.1). Classification (NCBI taxonomy): domain Eukaryota; kingdom Metazoa; phylum Arthropoda; class Insecta; order Lepidoptera; family Noctuidae; genus Agrotis; species Agrotis ipsilon. The sequence goes on from CM052974.1 coordinate 14,911,125, forward strand.
ACCATAAGAAGTGAAGAACAGATTCACCAACTCATTGTGAAAACATGACTTTTTACTCTGCACATTTCATCTGCACGAGGTGTGAGAGAAAAGGTTAAAAAAATGCCAGCAGTGTTCTTGTACATGGCCACGGTTTACACGTCAACTATTGCAAAATCTTCTGCAAGATATTATTTTACTGTCTTCATAGTTATAAGGTATCTTTTTAAATTATTTGTACATTGTAGAACTCTATCAGCAATATTCTTACGTAATCTCCATACATACACAACACATATTCATAACACTATACACTCTCATACATTCAGTCTCAATGCACCAAACACACAAATGATCAAAAAAACCCTCACGTTTCGGCAACAAACTAAACAGACACACATCTTTCAAACGACATACATAACTATAAATATATACCAACGCAACCAAACTTTACACAAATCTATTATCCATATAAGAAATTTATACACACTCAAAGTATGCTTTTATAAAACAGATATACATTTATATACATGTAAAAGCTCGTTTCAATTTGTTGAGGTCGCGTTCAAAAAGTCTTCTCTTGGCTGTTGTGACTATCTTATAATGACTTCATCTGTATTCAATTTCCATGAGTAAAACATTACAAACAGTGAACGAAATAGACAATATTGAAATAGCCAGTTCAATTGAATGCGACCCCTCGGATTTTTCAGAACACATACATGTTAAAAGTAATGATTTTACCATCGTGTCACAGAATATAAGAAGCATTTATTGCAATTTTGACGACTTCAATGTCTTGTTATCGAGTTTTAAATTTGACACCGATGTCATAATACTAACAGAGTGTAGATTGAATATTGACAAACCAATTCCTCAACTTACAGGCTATCAGGCTTTTATCTCAACACGTCAGCTCAATCAAAACGATGGGGTGGTTGTATACATAAAGCAAGCGTTAAAACCAAAAATTCAAGAAGTACAGTTAACTCAGGCGACATGCCTACAACTGGATATATTGAACCATATTGTTTTGTGTATATATCGATCTCCATCAAACACGAACCTTGATCCTTTTTTGGAGTCACTCAGTCTACACTTAGATTCCCTTCCCACACTAAAAAACATTATATTGGCGGGTGACATAAATATTAACATTAGGCCAAAAACCATTGAATCGTCTCACGATCAGAAAAACCGGATGAACTACCTAAACATGCTTTCGACTTATGGTATTTTACCCGGTCACACGATACCTACCAGAGAGAAGAACTGTCTGGACCACATTATGTTGAGGATACATAAAAGAAAAATATCTGCATCAATTGCCATTCTAAAAACATCTATAACGGATCACTACACTACTTTTCTATCACTATGTAAAATAAAACTCAGAAATTTTATTAGTACAACCAACACTACCATCAATTTTGAGCAAGCGCTTAAAGACTTACAGGAAAAAAGTCTTAGTGACTTGCTATTTTGTAACGATCCAAATCTGTTAACCAGTCAACTAATACAAAAGTTGAGTGAGACTATTAAACAAAATACTACCATAACAAAAGTCCCCTGCAATAGACGTATAATCAAACCGTGGATCACCCCTGGGCTACTTCGCTGCATAAAAAACCGCAATAAATTACAAAAGCAATCTCGGTTAGATATACACAATGAAATTTTAAAAATAACGTATTGTCGGTATAGGAATTATTGTAACAACCTCATAAAGAAATTGAAAAGAAAACACGAAAGAGAGCTACTATCTAAATCTGTCACAAATACGAAATTACTTTGGAACAATATAAAATCAATAACTTACTCAACTAAACCTAAAAATCAAAGCACTGAACTCTTAAACATCTTGCCGTCTCCAACAACATCAGTGAATTATGTCAACAATTATTTTTCCAATATCGGAAAACAATTAGCTCAGCAAATTCAACATAGTAAAAATTATCGTCGTCTTAAAACCTTCCCTACCCAACCTAATTCCTTTGTGCTTCTCGATACTGACCCCAAGGAAGTAGAAAGTATCCTGATGAGTTTGAAGTCAGATAGTGCTGCAGGATGGGATAACATCTCAACTCGGTTCTTGAAATACATTAGCACGGAAGTCGTTCCAATCATAGCTCACTTGGTAAATCTCAGTTTTAAAAATGGCATCTTCCCGACACTACTCAAACAGTCTGTTATTACACCTGTACACAAGGGAGGGAACAGACACGATGTCAATAACTATAGACCTATATCTGTATTGCCTGCTCTATCAAAAATTTTAGAAAAAATAATTAATATTAGACTACTTAACTACCTTAATAAATATAAAATTATATCGCCTCATCAATTTGGTTTTAGACAGGGTGTATCCAGTGAGGACGCAGTCGCTGAACTCAGCTCGCTTGTAACTGACCATCTCGACACAGGCAGAAAATGTCTAACAGTCTTCCTAGACCTAAAAAAAGCGTTTGACACCGTGTCTGTTCCAACACTTGTGTCGAAGTTAGAAAAAATCGGAATAAGAGGAATAGCTTTGGACCTCTTTAAAAATTACTTATCAAATAGGAAACAGAGAGTTAAAATAGGTGCTTATACTAGTGAGGAGGCAGATGTATGTTTTGGCGTTCCTCAGGGCAGCATTTTAGGTCCTACATTATTTCTGATGTACATAAATGATCTGTGTAACCTTAAAGTTGACAATGCAAACATCTTTTCTTATGCCGATGATACAGCTGTGGTTTTCTCTGGAAAGGATTGGGCTGATGTAAAACTTAAAGCTGAGTGGGGTATGGAACGAATTGCTGACTGGCTTAATGATAATGTACTAACTCTAAACACAATGAAAACAAACTATATATGTTTTACAATTTCCAATAAGTCACAACCAGATGATAATTTTAATATTAAAATTCATTCGTGTAAAGGAACATATTTGGACTGTACATGTCCCCTAATCAATAAAGTACCCCAAACTAAATATTTAGGCGTAATAATTGATCAAAGGTTGACTTGGTACTCTCACCTCGAACACGTAACTAATAGAGTACGAAAATTAGGCTGGATATTTAAAACCCTGAGACATGTGGTCCCGACAACATATGCTGTTAAACCAGGAGGCCCAAATAGGAACCTGTTAAATGAAATATATACTGCCATTGCACAATCCGTTATAGTTTACTGTATATCTATATGGGGCGGGGCGGCAAAATCAAAATTTATAGATGTGGAAAGAGTCCAAAGGGCTCTCTTAAAAATAATGTATTTTAAAAAACGTACATTCTCAACAAAAGCTCTTTACGAGACCAGTGGTCTGCTTAGTGTTAGAAAGTTATATATCACTGCCACACTCCTAAAGAAACACAGGACCCTTACTTTTGATAAAGATAAAACAGGAAAAAGACGGAAAGATATTATTGCACAAATCCCACAAGCAAAAACAAAATTTGCAGCGATGCAGTATAACATACGATCAGCTCGGCTTTACAACAGAGTAAACAGAAAGGTATACATTTACACTAAACAACTCCATGAATGTAAAAAAGTTATACTAGAATGGATTAAACCGCTTTCTTATGAAGACACTGAAGCACTCCTATAACATGATCATTCACACACATCAAACGCGTTAGTCGTACACTCACACTCAGGAACGCACATACACACACACTCACAAACCAATTTTACCATTCACTTTCATACATTCATTGCATATTAGAAGAATTATTAATATTATATTTTTAAGAAAAGAAAATAGTATTATAAAATAGAATCAGCTAGAGTTATGGAGGAGCGGAGTCTCCTACTACAGGCATTATTTGCTTAAAAGGAGACTCCAATCATCAACTAATGTAAGACATTGTTTTTAAGAAAACAAATATTTTGTATTGTATTTTTTTGTATTGTATTGTATCAAATGAGTCCTGCCACCCAGGTCAGAGCAGGAGGGACTGTCAGACTTTTACTGACTTAAATCCACTGTGCCCTTCAATATTCCTTTACGTTCCGGGGTCACGGTAGATCGTAAGTCTCGCGATCCCGGCAGGGTTTAGCCCTTTATGAGGGGACAAGTCATCTTGCTGACAGCTCTTTGAGGCACGCGTGGAAAATAATAAAACATGTCTTTATTTAATCGGAAAGCTTTTAAGGCCTCCCCTTTTTCGGAGTACTAAACAAAAATGAATTGGAAGGTGTTCGTCGACCCGGGATGGTCCATTGGCGGACAGCGAGTCGCCCATAAAAATCGGCCATATCCTAAAGTAGCGGTACGATCTATCTCTTTCCTTTACGTTACCAATGTGTTACAGGAACGAGATAGATAGCTATATAAATCATTTCCCATCTTTGTTGTTATTAATATTATTGATAAATTCGTTGTTACCGTGGAATGTACACTAATATGAATGATCTTGATTTTGACAGAGCGCGGAATCAAAGGCGGAGAGTACACATAACGCTCGAGCTACCGTGGTCAGCTGACAGAGCTATACAACAGTTTGGTAAGTTAACATTTCTACAATAATTTTAAGAAATATTTCACGTAACTGATAGCCTGTGGTATTCTAAAGCTGGCGAATGAACTCTCTACATTTTCTTTAATGTAGACCCTCCTAAGGAAATTCTCGTGGTATCGGTCCCAACTTACGGTCGTGAGTTCGAACCCCGCCAGGCGCATTACTTCGTGTAATTTATTTCATCACCACTGCTCTCAAAACGGTGAAAGAAAACATCGTGAAACCGGCATGTCCTAGAACCAAACATTCGAAGATATGTGACATGATTATGGTCCCTCTCTCAGAGGCCTGTGTTCCAGCAGTGGGAACATTATAGGCTGTTGATGACAATGTTGATGATATGAGTGCGTTTCAAAACATAATGACACACCACGGCCAAACCCGAACACTTCTAGATCATCCAAATATTTATTCAGTGCCGGAATCAAGCCCGCGACACGCAGCAGAGCAATTTATATCTTGAACACTGCTGTAAATGTACCGCCGACGACATGCCACGGCTATGACAATCATTGTAAAAAGATGAAGGATGATGATGATATCATTTAACCCTTTGTTCTCCCCCAGGTCGTACCCACCGGTCGAACCAGGTGAACGCGCCGGAGTACATCTTCCTGATCTCGGACCTGGCCGGCGAGCGTCGCTTCGCGTCGACGGTGGCCAAGCGGCTGGAGTCGCTCGGCGCGCTCACACACGGAGACAGACGAGCCACGGAGACGAGGGACCTCAGCCAGTTCAATATTGATAATAAATATGGTAAGTTCAATTTTGTGTTTGTGTTCATAAGTTACAATTTAGAATCTTGTTACACTTTTCGTACCATACGCACGGTGGCATAGGCATCATGTCAGTTACCACAGAGAAACGCCTAGTTATATGCTAGAGATATAAAGTTGAAAATGTATTAAATAACTAAGCGTTAACGTTTATTATCGCTTGCCACTTGTTTAATAGTTTAACGACTGATGTTAAAATTCTATCTCAATCTAAATCTATTATGTATCAGCAAATACGCGTTAATTTCGAGGGAACATGCATGTTCACTCACCTGACATAAAACCAGACTAAATCATACAAGTACCCTCAAGTACAGTATATGACAAAATCCTAGGTATTTATTTTGTAAAACATGAGTGCAGAAACAAGTCTATAAAATAAAACGAATACCGTTATATGTTGTCTTTAAAAAAATATGAAGCAGCCACACGTATTGCCATTTCATCATCATCATCATGTTCCCACTGCTGGGACACAGGCCTCCTCTCTGATAGAGGTTTATAAAATTAGTCGCATTAAAAAATTATTAAAAAAAAAACAATTTAAAAATTAAAATGTCAATATCTAAAATGAAATATCTGTTGTCTCCAGGTCGCGCGGCCCTGGAAGCAGTGATGCGCGCCATCATGAAGTACGAGACCCCGCTGGTCCCTCCTCCCAGTGACTACGCGGGCGACTTCTTCCAGGACGTGGCCTCCGCGCTCGTGGGAGTGGGACTCATCGTCAACAGTGAGGCCGCGCCCGGAGTGCTGCAGTTAGATAAGGTACCTACGTGCCTCAGAGTTTTTTTTTTCATTTACAAACCCACCACACTATTCCCAAACCACTGCAACTCCTGAAAGCCAGAATGAACAGTGGCAACCACTAGAAAAGCGCCGAGACAATAAAGCTCGTTATCCCGGAGAATAAATTTACCGGTCTTGGATCTTGTAACGAAATTGCCATTTTTTAATTGCTGTTTTTAGCGTGATCGAATCATTAAATGCGTCCTCCCGCCCTGTGTGAAGCAGAAGGACTGTCAGTCTCGTACTGACTAATATCTAGGGTGTTGCTTCAATAGCCCGTTACGTTCCAAGGTAACGGCCTTCCATTTGGACAGTTCCATGACTCCTACATGCGATAAATCCTCTATGGGGGCCCCGTCAGAGAGCTGACAGGTTTTAGAGGTGCGTAGAATACGAGGCCTGTCGACCCAGGCATGATTCATGATCGGACGGCGAGTTACCTATTACTCGTCATTGATGCGAACCTCCTTCCATCATTGTTACCAATTCAGCTACATATTATACCATTCGTGTGTTATCCCTCCTCAGGATTACAACAACATGTCGAAGTTCCTGAACAGGATACTGGGCATGCCTGTGGAACTGCAGAACAGGTTGTTCAAGTACTTCACCGACACACTCGCCGCTGTCATGGAGCAAGGTTAGTTACTACTGATACTCACTTAACTTTTAGACCTCATCCCCTCAATTTAAAGCCTACATTCCCGTATTTTTCTGTTGATCACGAGCGTAGCAAGTGATTAAAGTGACTGAATATTGAGCGACGCGAGTTATTCATGGCTCTCAATATAAATCCTAGAGGCTAATTATTTTATAAGTGTCGACCTCTGAGCCATAAAGATACAAATGTGTTAAAATTGTGATTGTTTCTCCAGCGAAGCGTAGTGGTCGCTTCGACCTGGGCATCCTGGACTTGGGCAGCTGTGGGGAGCGCGTGCGACGCGTGCGCTGCCTGCGCTTCGTGCGACGACACGCGACCGGCCGGGCGCCCGTCGAACTGCACACGGTGCACTCAGAGGTACAAGAAACTAATTTTACTAGACCATGCCGTATTAAAGCGTGAATATTTAGGCAGTGGGAGAGAGATAATACAAGTCGTCTAGCGCCATCTCGTTTACTGAACGGAACTATTCACGGACTATTGATGGTAGACCACCCGGGCAGCTGCGTGTGGCGCCTGCGTGGCAGCAGACAGATATTCGGGAACTCATCTTACGTTTTTACATCTGGAAACCATTCTTACCAAGACATATTATGTCTTTCTCGGGATACCTCTAACGACTGTCTAGAATCTGTAGCCGGGACCAACCATTTTTCAAAATTTCCCAAACATGATTACCTGACCTATGGTAAGCTTGGATAAGCTTAGTTGAATCTTGGAACTGTTTATTACCTTTATGGCAATACACAATTTAAAAAAATCGAACATTAAACCTGTAATCCACAGCGTGGCATGGACTGGACGGAGGCCCTAGAGAAGTGGTCGGAGCTCACAGGCCCCAAGGAAGGGTTCTACGTGTCGCAGCAGGCGCGCAACAACAAGTACACCGCCGTGCTGTGCGTGTCCGCCATCACTAGCACCAAGAAGGAGAAGATCACCAAGAAGGATATCATGTTCCAGATATACAGGTCAGTAAAGTTATTCAGACTATGCGCTGTTGACGACTTATTACTAACCTTAGTTGAGCGGCTGAATGCCGGCCGCATAGCCCCACAGCAAAATGCCATATGACATACCTCTTCGACCTCGCGCACATGCCTTGACTTTTCGGCGTCCCCTAATTAGTTGAGCAGCTGAATGTCGGCAGCATTGCCCCACAGCAAAATGTCATACGACATTATTCTTAGAACTCTCGCACATTAATGCCTTGACCTGCGACTTTTCGGCGTCCCGTAAGGAAACTGAAGTGTGTGTGAATAAATTTCCAGTGATTGTCTATCGCCTCTGTAATTGATAAATTGGAGCCGAAACAGTGGGCGGCAAATTCCCTTCTGCGATGTCCATTGAGCATTTGAGTTGCCCTCACACTTGATTTTAACTTATGTATTTCATATTCCAGGCCTAACACGGGTCTCCAGCTGCGACTGGAGTCGTTAGCGGAGATCGAGAAGAAATACCGCAAGGTGGAGAGCAGCGAGGCGGAGTCCTGGTGGCGCGCGCAGTACACCGCCTCACAGAGAGTGTGCTCGCACGCGTACTGGCGGGCCGTCTGTAGGAACGCGGCTGACTGTGAGGTACTGTACTACTGGACTTAGTCATCCTTACATTCCAGAGAAGAGTCGTCTATAAATGTGCTCCTAGTGGCTTATGGTTTACCGTGACGTTTTAAAGCCAGAGTAGTTCCAGTGTGGGAAAGAGATACAGCTATACAAGTCGTCTAGCGTCACCTCGTTTCCACACTGAAACTACTCTGGCTTTAAGATGTCATGGTAAGCATTTTTTTTTTTTTTTTTTTTGATTTTGTGAAAATATTTAAAAATGTACTTATTATGGGAAAAAATGAATAAAGGAAAACAAGATAATAATGATGTCGTGTTTGTAGGTTGGTCTGCGCGTGCGCACGCACCACGTGCTGGCGGGCTCGGTGCTGGCCGTGTGGGCGCGCGTGGAGCACGTGCTGGCGGCGCGCGCGCATCTCAACAAGATGCAGGTCGTGCGCATCAAGACCGACGACGGACTCAAGATCGTCGGTACGTACTGTTTGTCATTCAAATTAAATTTGAGATACCTATTGTTTTTTTTCACAGAGGTTCAATTTTAATTTATAAAAGAAACACATTGTTTCCATAGAGTTTGACAATATGTTTGTGTTCCAGGTACGCTGATTCCAAAGAACTGTGTAGAACCGCTGAAGGAGGCGCTCTCTTCAGACGCGGTGTCAGTCAGCGAGCAGAAGTTCGAGCAAACAGACGCGCTCAAATGAACGCCGCACCATAGTTCCTCTCTCTCTTTGTTTTATTACCCTCCGACGCGACCGCTCGGGTCGACGGTCAGACACTGACTGACTGGTTCGCGGAGCTACGACTGATTAATAGAGCCCTTTGAGTGTTTGACAACTGACGTTTTCGAATCGGACTGTGTGTCGACGTAGTCACGTAATATTTATTGTTGATGTAAGTTTATTGCGCTTATGTAAAGGCCTAAAGATATTTTTTTATATATTTAACTTGCTGACTTATTTTGTAGTTGATTAATTACTGCTTCTAGTGAGAGGCCTAAATAATTGTCGAAGAAAGGTCACAAAGTAATAATAGAAAGATTCTAAAACTACCCTACTCAAAAAGTCCGTTCAACAACTTCCATATCACATCACCGTTGCCTTGAAAACATAAACATACATTTATATTCAAGTATTACATATCGTAAGTCAATTTGTATGGAAACTGATGATAATAACACGCACACAGTTCATTTATTATGATATTATAGGCAAGTTCGCAAACACTGAAAGGGGACGCGTCGGTTTCGAGACCACGCGATTGTGTAAGGTGGCGTGTTGGTGACGTCACACCTATGACATGCGTGAGGCTAGCATATGAGATTGTTATACATTGGTAATGCCGTTCCAGTATACTTGCGCAAGTCTGGACTTGCACAAACACAGGACAGTGAAAATGTTAGGAAATTCTGCAAGTACCTTCCCACACAGGTTACAGTATACTTGCGCAAGTCTGGATTTGCGCAAGTATACCTGTACCGTGTATGGCGTAAGACGTAGTTTTACCTTATTCCCCTTTATTCTTGCCCTCATACCTTGTCACGCGTACAATAAATATGTAAACACTTATGGCTTTAGGAACTATGAATGCAACTTTGAGACAAAATTGATTTCTTATTGATTGAAACAGCATGAATCAGATAAAAATTAAAATCAAAAGTTGCTAAGTGCATACATATTAGGTTTTCGTGACTGCATTGTGACAAATATTATAAAAAAGTTGATTTCTACGATTATTTATAATCTATTTTAAATTATAAAGTTTGAGTTGCGCGCACGCACGGCGTATGTGATGACGTCACGACACAAGTTTAGTGAGAATGATCTACATGCACGAGTGCATAAGATTTACTTTAAGTACTTTACGTATTTTTACTTTTATTCGTACTTCACGACCGTGAACCTCAAGCCGTTTGAGCGCTTCATATTTTTTTTAACATTCAATTATACATGACCAAGTCAATATCGCGGTACATTCTTGTATACGAATTAAATGAATTTTAATTTTTTTGTTGTACAAATATCCTAGTTCTTTTTTAATTATTTAATTGTTCGATGTTAGTTTCTTTTAATTGTCTTCGTATCGACTGTCGCCGACAATCCGAGAATGTAACATAGTTTTAATATAAATACTAATTATTGTATGTTTATCGGATGTTAGCATACTATATTTGTATCGAATGCACGTGCAATATCGTATTCTATGTTCCCACCAGTCTTTCAAAATATTAAAATAATAAGCGCCAAAACTTGGTGCGAAAAAAAATATTATATGTTTTGATTGTAGGCAGACATTTTTCTTACGGTGATTATAAAATTATAATCGAATTACTAGTCTGTATATAAATCGATTCGACAGAATATAGAAGTTGCAACGTTCACTCTAGTTACATTCCCAAACGCAAATAATGATTCGTTCGCTATTCATACTGTACTTCAGATATAATGGTTGTTCTATAAGTTTTCTGAGACTCTACCATGAGTTGTCATTACGATACTCGATCATACGCATCGTCCGCGTTTGGTTCTCTGCGTCTGGTCCGCTCTCATTGGTTGAGAGTTCATACAACCGTGGAGCGGACCAATGAGAGCGCCAAACGCGGTCGATATCGATGATCGAGTATCGTAATGACAACTCATGGTATGGGTACTGACCTCATGCAACCTCTGTATTGTCTCGAACTGAATTTAAAGTATTAAATATGTTTCTTAAAATCAAAAATTACTCGAGATATTCTGTACCTATAGCTGTTACTTTACTCTCAATTTATTTGTACGGCTTTATAATAATGTTCCAATTAGAAGTGTCAAAACTAAATGTTCTAAGTGTTAAAATACCTTAGAATCTGGGGAAATACTAATATCGGGACATGTTCCCTTTATCTGCAACCTTGACAAATTCATTGCAGTGACGATAAGTACGGAAATGTTTCCGATTTTATTATTTTCCTAGTCGAGTATTTATAAGTGGATATTTAATATAACGACACGTGAATTTAATATGTAGTTGCTACAACGCAACCATAGGTTTGTATAAAGGGTAATATCGGGACGTCTAATGGCCAAAATGGTTCCATAGTGTCACTAAATCTCGTCTACATTTCTTAAATGTGTAAAAATTAAAGACAAAAAATAAATGTGTATATAATTTAGTTTTGATTTTATTTTACTTCCTTTGAACATTCATAAAAGAACTATTCCTTTTAGTAGAGGTACACTTATTTCCGACCTCCACATGGAAAAACTAGTAAAATTAATCGGGTGCAAAAACCACAAATAGTTTGGCTGGCAAATTATAAAAGGGCGTAACCTTATTGTAGTGTTCCCTTTAAAAAATATTGAATAGAAGTCAACTGCATCATAGTTGGCCTAGAACCGAGTTAAAATGCTAAAACAGCTGAAAAAACTGCCAGATTTTATAAAACAGGATGAAGAGTTACTTTCAAGTCCGATGCTCCAGCGAGTGCCAGTGTGTGGTGACGACTGACGGTGCTGACTCGGTGTTGTTTACCGTTCTCTGTCGGCATGATGGTAAGCTGGTCCTGCGATGAGTTGCATTAATATGTAAAACCATTACTACTCAGGATAATTCCAGTCTATTCACGTCATTCAGCATTCACTATCATGTTTTTATGGACACGACGCGGAATTTCGTCTTTCGATCGATTTTTCTTTTATTTTCAACTTTCCCGCTCAAAATTACGTTTTGTTCCTACGTTGAATTTTTAGGACCGCCTTGGAATACAATGACGTTTTGGTTGCGTTTTGTTGTCGTATCGCTCTTGACATTTTCAATAAAATGTGAAATGTCAATTTTGTCATTTTCACGGAAGAAAAATGGTCGGTTTGCTCAACTCTGTTGTTTTCTTTTAGATTTTGACTAAAAAATTAAAAGGTGTGTCTCAAACATGACTGATAAAGAAATTTCTGTGGAAGAGCTCGAAGAAACGGTGAGTCAACAGTTTTATTTATAGACATTATTTAAGTAATAAAGTACAGTTAATCGCGGATAGAAAAGTAGGTCACAGAGCCGCATCTTCCCTATAATTAATAAACTGCTGGGATATACGGCTAGGGAGCTGAATGAGGCATGTGACCTTTGCCTAAATATCATTAAAACCCGTCGCCATGGCACACGTTATCAATTTCTCCGTAGTAACGGAAGTAAACATTTTGTTTACACATCCTCATTGGAATTCAACAAATATTTACATAACTTTGTATGTTGAAGCCTTAACAGCAATGTATTGAATGTAGGATATTGTCATACAGTTCTAGTAAACGTTTCTGTCTAGGAGTTCATTCAGAAAATCATATTTTTCTGTGATAATTTTGTAACTATAAAGGTACATAATATTCTAGTTGTAATAGCAGCTATTTGTGATACAGTGACCCAGGAACGGAAAGGGCTATTGAAGGATCACTGTGGATTTTAGTCAATACAAATCTGACAGTTTGACAGCCTTCTCTGAGTTAGGAGGAACATCTGATGATTGTAAAATCATCACTTTAAAAAAATGCAACTATTTATCTCTCTTATGCTGTCATGTGATTCCTCTTATCATATCACTTCATTCGCATAATATAAGCATCTGTTTTTTCAATAGTTGTTACCAAATCTCAATGAAAACCATAATTTTTTTGCTATAGATTTGACAAATGGTGTGAATAAATTTTTGGATACTCTACTCTTTCATATAAAAATTACTGAATATAATTATTATAATCAGAACTCAGATTAGTTTATACTTTATAACAGGGTTTTTCAACCTGTGGGTCGCGACCCCCTGGGGGGTAGCGAAGCCTCGTCAGGGTGGTCGCGAAGGTTCTATAGGGTAGTTGGAAATGGTTGGAATAGCTACTGCATCAAAAAAAAGTTTAAACTCACCGCGAGCATTCACCTTTAATGTAACGTTACAAATTCGAAACTTTCATCGGTAACGGAGATCTTATTACTTACATGAAAATGAGTAACTGTGTTGAATTGAATATTTTTTGTCACGACGAATAAAATATAATTATGTAAAAAATCCAACCATCCAAAGGGTCGCGGAATATTTCTTCATACTAAAGGTGAACGTAGACCTACCCGCACCGCAGTCTCCGCAGTCCCCGCAGTCATCGTTTTCTAACCGCTTCTGCGGCTACTGCGATGCGGCTGAGTGTGCGAGGTTTCATAGAACTTCATACAAAGAATTCGTAATGCGGGGACTGCGGAGACTGCGGTGCGGCTAAGTCTGCGTTTACCTTAAAGGGGTCATGCCATGAAAAAGGTTGAAAACCCCTGCTTTATAACATTGACCACTATGTTAGATTCTTCTGACATTATTAAAAATCTGCATGCAGGAAGATCAATGGGATAAGCTTGTTATTAATTATAATGCACTTGTTTTTATTTCAGTTATTTTTAAAATATGTCCTACATCTCTATTTCAAAAAAGTAAGGTCTATATTTGGTAGGTGGTCAACCTTGTCAACTCCTTCGCAAAATATTGCACCAGTTTTCTGTGTTTGGAGGTGTCATTACATTATATATTTGAATAAAACCTTCTTAAATCTAGTCCACTCATTCCTAATATGAATGAGAATTAATAAAGCGTAGGCGCATCAGCTGTTAGACGTGTTTGCCTTTCTCAATGATAGAGTCAGAAAACAGATAACCAGTCAAATAGTGCACTGATTATTCAACATCAGTCATAATTTTTCTACCCTCATCTCAGATTACTTATGGAAAGCATCAAATTTTCCCCCTTTCTGCCTTGTCTGAACTCAATCATTTTCTCCTTTTCTTTCATATCATTCTTGATGCAATCTTTCCTTGATATGGGTCTTCTTTATTGTTCCCTCAATGCTGGAGAATTCAACCACCTTTAGGGTGGTAAAATCATTAAATGAGTCCTCGCGCCTGGGGCAGGGCAGGAGGGACTGTAAGACATGTACTGACTAAAATCCACGGCGTCAGTGCGGTTACAGTCCGGGGACAGGGTAGCTCGTTAGTCCCAGGACCCCGGTAGGCTTTGGTCCTGTAAGGGGGCCCCATCATACTACAACCACCTAGAACAAGTTTGGAATACCTCTGTATCCCAAACTTGTTGTAGACAAAAACAAATGAACTGTTCTTTTTTAAAGCCATCTGCCAGTGCTCTGCCTGGCTCACATTTATCTTCTACCCAACCAGGTGTCATAGCTAGAACAACTGTATTGCTCAATGCAACGACGATATATTACTAGACTCCGAATGCACGATCTAAGGAACGAAAACTATTCTGTCAACTCGCTGAAGTACTACGTAAGCGAGGGGGACAGGGTACTGCGTTGTGATTGGCTAATTCAAGGTCTGTTCTGTCTCAAGGTATGTTTAAGGCTCATAGGAGTGGTCGAAATAAGACGGATATAAGACTTTTTTGCCTAATGGGTTGACAGGCATCGGTCGCCTGGAGGAGTCTAGTAATATATCGTCGTTGGCTCAATGCCTTATATCTAAAACCTACTCCTATGTGTGTCAGGTGAAGCGCACAGACGAGCAGTTAGACCTGATGGAGTGGAAGATGGACAACGTGGAGAAGGAGCTGGTGGCGCCCATCAACACCCAGGACATGTGTATCATGCATTTGTTGAAGTCTGTCTCAGAGGTAAGAGGGGAGCGTCACTATTAATTATGGGCACAAAATACCCTGGTTTAGATAAATATTGTTTGGGGTGAAGTGGGGAAAAATATGTACAATAAAAATATATGAAGGTATTTAAAAAAAAAATACCTAAACAATTATTGTATTGCCAATATTTATATTTCAAATTATAAAGTTTAAATCTCACGAGATATCTGATTATTTTCGTTCGCTTTCTCAATCCCCTCCCTTGTAACTAGCACATTTTTTATTACCAACTTTAATATTTTTCCATAAACACAAATTAACTTAGTGGAAAATGAGAACAGAGGCAGAAGATTTTAATTTGCGCGCTTTTGCAAATAAAATTAGCATAATAATGCAAATTGTGATGTATAAAGTGATGTGTAACGCCAAGAACATAGAGTTTTAAATAATTAAGCGTCTACATATTCAACAGAGGGACATCATGGAAATAACTCGTGTTTAGATGAATATGTGTGTATATTATGTTACTATCAGAAAACAAAAATGACCAGAAGTACAATACATTGCTAAAATTAAAAAAAAATAGGTACAACAGGGTTTGTTTCTTAAATACTCCATATAATTAATTAATGCAATAAGTTGCAAAAATATCTTGTTGAATGCATGAATATATAATGTTGGTTGAATGATTACACAAGAAAACAAAGAGTTAATTATAAAAAAAACTAAATTTACTTAAAAAAAAAACAATCTATTGTACAGACACACTACTATTATTATGTATATAAACCGAATCAAATCAAATAAAGATGATTTTTGAGGAAAGAAAAATTTTAGATTGCAAGTGGGATTCGAACCCGCGTCTTCTGGATAGGTACTTCTGTTAGATGCGCATCGCATGCGTTAATGCGTTTAAAAATAATCAAATCAAATAGTTTTCAAAATATTAAGTACTAATACTTTTGTCTAATTCACCGTGTGTTTCATAAATGATCGTACATTCCTATGACGTCCTACTAACAATGGGTTAGTCATTTCTCTATGTATGTACTGACAGTGTGACTAATTTGGCACTCGCGCATGTTTCATGTTAAGGCCCACAGAAGACAAAGTATTCGTTATTAATATTTATTAACACAATGGGCTATTCATATCAAGCAGGACAGAAAAAAGACAGTAGTTTATATAAATAATAGCTAAAGTTGGTAATTCAATGAGTTAAGGGACTATTCCTTGGCTTAGACCCTTGTCAAAAACTTTGTCATCTGCCAATCTTTCGTAGAACTTGCAACAGCAGGAATTTGGTCCTTATCTGTTCCACATAAGTGTCACCCAAGCTCACAGAGTTTGTCCCAAAGTCGGCCTTGGAACTTCGAAATTGTTATAGTTTCAGACAAGACACCCACAGGGTATAACGGAGGAACATCGACTCGCACTGAATTTAGTACACGCGGCTACACATCAAGCTATACAAAACCAGTTTGTCTTGGTCTCGCTTCGTACGATTTTTACACACAATAAACGGTCAGCTAATACTGGTTTTGCATACATTGCCGTGTAGCCGTGTGTACATGATTATTGGCCAAATAGCCCGAAGGAAAATGGGTTGTAAATAAAAATATGTACTTTCATATTAATTTCGTAAACCGATGCGATATTTAATATGGGCTCGAGTTCCTTAGATAATGGTGTCCAAGTTAATGTCGCCACATAAGCTTTTTCTGTTAGACTAGTATTTAAAACTTTTGGTAGATAACTGAAAAAAAACATAAAACATGTTTTTACTTTCCTTTTCCTGTACTGTACCCACTGTTATATAAATTATATTTAAATTATTATCTACATAAGTATACATACGCCCACTAAGTGCAGCGCCCGGTCGGCCATATATAATTATGTAGAAGATAATATGTATGTATAAATATAATATTTATTTTTCAGCCAATGCGTTAGTGTCGTGACAGGTCAGATTACTGATTATACAGTCATGTTGCTTATGGCTTGTTGTTTTTCTATTATCACCTTAATATTTTAAAATTATTGATTAAATACGGTTAAAATGAAGAAATCTTATTGGTTCTTACAATAATGTTGCACTGAGTTTTCAGAGCCAATTTTCTTTATTTTTGTATGTTGGTTATAACTTTCAAATCCATCTAAGTCCAAAGATCAAGTTGTATTTCTTTAATGTATCCAAAGATATGTAATTTTTCATTGAAAACCATTTATTTTGTGACATCTATCAGCTTATACGAAATTGCCGCTAATACGTTAATAAGATTTAAAAAAATGATGACTAATTTATAACTGATACTTATACACGTGATTGTACTAACTAAAGGTTATCGTTATGAACAACGTTTTTTAATATGAGAAGAACTCTGATATCACGAAAATAATTCAAATGTTTAACACATTTTTGTTCACCATTGATTTCTTCACGTATGTCGGTCCATTTCTCTCCTGTTCACTCAGTGCAACATTCATAAAAATACTGTCACCGATTTTTAATGAAAACCGACAAGCCACAAGATCATGCTTATCGATATATAGCTGTCAGCCGGGCTTGGCTGTGGTACAAAGTCGAAGCCTGGCCCAAAGCCTCCGAAGTCGGGGCCGCTTACGGCTTACGTCGCGGACTTACGTGTCGCGACTTCGATATGCGTCCGATTAGATGAGGGGGCTCGTTACTGCTTAGGGCACAATTCCTGGTGGTTAAGAAAGGCCATAGTATGCTTTGTTATTAAAGAAGAATATCTTTCAATCTTTGTATCGATACGTACGTCTTCATAGAGTGTCGATGGCAATTTAAAGAAAGCCAAGGGGGCCAATTTACGGTTTTAAAGATGGTGTCGAACTCCACAAAAATTTCTAATGACGTAATTTTTTCGACAAATTTTAAAAGTTGCTATGTAAAATTCGCCATTTATCGAAGGCTAACGTTAGAGTTCAGTAAAATTTGTCGAAAAATAGACGTCATTAGAAATTTTGTCGAGTTCGACACCATCTCTAAAACCGAGAATTGCCCCCCAGAACTGGCCTAAAAGGTTTGGCAACTTCAGAAACGTCCAACAAATTCTGTATTGGTCCCAAGACACGATATAAAGTGCCTCATCGTTTGTGGAGTAGCATTTAATTTACAGTCCAGAACAGAGTCATCAATAAATCTCCACCCGAGCTTGTCCGGCGAACTTGGTTCCGGAGTCTATTTAAAGACTTCCTGATCAGCCATGCATGACAGCTCATTTCCAGGAGGTCAAGAGAGACTTATTCACCCCAAGGCTAAACTGTTCGGCATAAAGCATTACTCTGTTAAAGCATAAACTGCGATTAATACAAGTATAAAACATTTGTGAGCATTTCTATGTAATGTTCTTGCAAATGCTTGCCACGGTGTTCGAAGTAAAGCTCACGGCGATTGGGTATTCCATTTCGCATATACTCCTTGTTTATACTTGACCGATGCAACCTAAAGGTGAACGGAGACCTAGCCGCACCGCAGACCCCGCAGTCATCGTTTTCTTACCGCTTCTGCGACCACTGCGATGCGGGTGAGTGTGCGAGATTTCATAGAACTTCATACAAAGAATTCGTAATGCGGGGACTGCGGAGACTGCGGTGCGGCTAAGTCTACGTTCACCTTAACACAAATTCGCTCGCTTGTTTACAAAATCAAGGTTGTAACAATTCGTCGAGCGTTCCGCATTGTTCGGTTCCTGAAAGGGTCGGACAATGAAACGGCTGGATGTTTTGTTACCCGTAAATGCTCCAGTCTACATTGTGTAGGATTGAAACTGACGACAGGGAAAATGAAATTGCTAAAAATATTTAAAAAGGGCCTAAAAATCTTGGATATTTTTCAGTCGAAGAGGGATGGTCCTTAGCAGTAACGAATCGCCTCGTATAATTGTAACAAAATAGATGATATTCATGTATATGTTATGTCTACTGTCCAGCTTCCGTTCTCTATATTATGTTTGTTCTCTCTTCTATTTGTTACTCCTTGTTCACGAACCCATCAGGATACTTCAAGACTCCACACACACTCATGCCATTAGTTGTTTTATCTCCATCTTGAGCGTTTTATTGACACAGACAAAAAATCTTGGCCTCATAGTGTTGCCATAGACTTCAAAAAATTATTTGAGGGTCAAAAATATCACATTTTTTGTCGTAGATAATTAGTATTTTTTTGTCTGTATCAATCTTATAAAATAGTAAGTCAACTCCGACTAACAAAATTAAAACATTCTTGATTTCTGCTGAAATTAAAGGATGCTACTTGAAAACTTCATCAAACCCTTGAGAAAAGTTTCTTTTGTGGTTATAACAACACGCCCTTAGCGTACGTTAGCCGGAGCTGACCTAC
The DNA here is from genome assembly GCA_028554685.1 of Agrotis ipsilon. Classification (NCBI taxonomy): domain Eukaryota; kingdom Metazoa; phylum Arthropoda; class Insecta; order Lepidoptera; family Noctuidae; genus Agrotis; species Agrotis ipsilon. The sequence continues at coordinate 14,930,358 of CM052974.1, forward strand.
GTATCACGATCAACTCCATAACACAAGCCTCTATACACAGGTGCGCTCGGATTACCAGCAGCTCCGGCGAGAATTGGTGGAGGTGCAGGCGTTGCAGCGTGAGCTCTCCTCGAGGCTCCGCACGCAACTGAGGCTCGTGCACGGCAAGTTCGCGAGGCTCCGGCAGCGCCTCGCCGCCGCCTCACCCCCCCGCTGAACTAGGGGGTAGCTCCCCCCCTCTCATGTCTAAATCTTAAGTGACTTACAACCTCCTTGGGTTGGACTTAGATTTTTTTGTGGAGCCTTATTTCTATTGTTGGAAGTGAAATTAGAATTTGGTTTCCATGATGAAATTGTCGAGGTTTCTTAGATTTTCGAGAAGAAATGAAGATTTCAGTTAATTCGAGTTGGAGTTTATTATGATAGAACTTCATAAAAAATATTAAAATGACTCCCTTTGGGTCATTTTCTTATGTAATATTTTGCTTAATCGATGTTGTGTTACTTGTTTGTATATGATATTTTATAACAGCACCGTCGCTGTATTTTGATGTCTATTTTTATTCAAATGTTATAAATAAGTTATTCGGGCCTAATAAGTTGAACTCTAGTGCAATAATTGTTATAACTATCGAGAACGTTTAAAAATATATTCTAAATTATGAAAGTATAAGTAGATGTATAAAAATCCGCAATAATTACAGAAAATAATTAATAGTACCTAAATTCTTACAGACATGAGAGGTGCTTACCTCCTAAAAATATCTACTTAAAGTAATTTAGTACGATTAGTGCCCTATAGTGAATATGAGATTATCGTAACTATGTGCCAACATTATGTACTAGATAGGTAACTAAGTGACGGCACTTAGCATTGTCTTGATCTCACATCGAGGTTGTGGCGAAGAATGCTGAAAAATTCTGTTTTTCATACAAGAATTAATTAAAGAACAACTGAAGACATGTTCGAACATTGATTGACACACACTTTACATCATAAATGAAATAGAAACACGCCTGTCGAAGTAATTATGGCAAAATCAAACTACACTACTACAACTAGGGAAATGTGTCATGCGTCATAATTCATTTAAGGGCTGATTTTCCAATAGTCAGATAACTTTTATCTGAGGAATAAAACTCGGTTTGACAGCTTATCTATAGAACGTATGTCAAAATGCTATTTTTATTCCTCAGATAAAAGTTATCTGTCTATTGAAAAATAAGCCCTAAGAAGACAATACTATAAAATAACTCGTATCCCTTATGAACTACATTATCTGCGTTTAAGCATCCCAAAAAGATTTTAAAACTTTTTACCACCATCTGTATGCTTCTCTAAATCAACTAATTTGACCTTGTATATCAAAATAAAGATCCAAGAATCTTGTATGAAAGCCAGAATCTCGCCACACCTCGCCTCACTAGTCCATAACTGTTTTGTTACTGTTAGACGCCCAATAGATGTGTTTGTATGTAGTAAGTTGGTGCTAAACGGATGCGGAACGCCGGGAGTGTGATGTGGGAAAGAATCAGGCCTCAAGAGAGAATTATCTTAAAAAGACGGATATTATAATGACATTTTGAAAGAAAAATCAAATACCTTTAAAAAGATCTTTGAAAATAGTTTTTCCAAAATTCATCTTGAAAATTTTTGAAGTAGAGTAAACAAGATAGACTACATTCAAAATGTTCTGAAGGCTATTGAAATAAATGTGAAAAAATAACCTACAGTTCCATAGACTCGAGACCTGCCAATGAGGTCTTTCGAAGCGATTAAGTCTCTGTCGCCTTATTCATAAACCGAATAAATCTTCCAAAATTCTTAAAATATTTAATAAAAAAATATCCCTTTAGAAAGGTAAGTCGAGGCATGTATATCAGTAAGCATAAGAACCCATTCGCGCGAGCGCTTTTGTTCAGGCGTTACAAAAACGCTGAGTTTTAACAAAAAGGTAAATTGAACTTGAAAGTCACCTCCCAGTACTCAAATTCAAATACAGCTTGAAAAAAATGCCGCGTTTTAAAAGCACAGACTTGTGAACAGATTTAAGGGGTTTTATTCTATTTCGGGCGCTTTTTAAACGCCCATAAAAAAGCGGTCGTGCGTATGGGCACTTTGTCTTGTAAGAATCTATGGTTAATTGTGAGAAAGGTCAAGAATGGTTGGTCCAGACAATACCATAGATCAATATCTGACCTTAGAATCAAATGACGAGGTCTATTCATGAACGCAGCTGGAACGAATTTAAAAATCGAGTGCTAAACGAATAATGATAATAAAATGTAGTCGAATTTTAGTAATATTCTTTAATTTTTTTAGACTTTTGTTTAATAAGCTTTGCATCGATGTATGGCTTAAATTCTTATGACTTTTGGCTGGAGATGGCATACAAAAATATTGGAAAAATCTAGAATTTATTAATACATTATGTATTAAGCAGTCTATTTGAACCGAATCTCCCCTTAAAAGCTCGAAATAATTAAGTTTTATAATTTTGGCCTAGAAGTATCTCAAGTCCTATATGCATATGCCTTCTCCAGTCATAATTATTGTATTTATTGTCAACCACATTTCTTCAAATGTCTGATACGTTGATAAAAGAACCACGGAAGAAAATAAATGGAAGATGTGTTGTTGACAAATCGTTGATTAAGTTCTAACACCGCGTAAGTTAATTTTTGGCAATTACATTTGCTACAGAATCTGAAGACGCGTTACTTAAACCAATGAAAAAGCAAGTAACATCTAATGAAATTTTCTAATTTATCCACAAATTATTATAATGCTTTTTTTTATCGTGGTAAAATCATCAAATGAGTCCTCCCACCCCGGGCAGGGCGGGAGCACAGTATAATAATATACAGTATAGTAACTCGGCCGCCAGACAGATCTAAATACCTACAGCCGCGCGGTACGTAAACATGCGTTAGGGCTACCCGTCTACATCATTTTAATAACATTTGCCTTTGCGTACTTTCTGTTTCTATTTTAGTTTTGTGATTGTAAATATACTTTTTTATATAAATAAATGAAATACTTTGTATAATGAATAGGAAGTGTTCAATAAAAATGCGTGTTGTTTTTTGATTGGTAGATTTCATTAAAAAAATCATGTTTTTGTTTGAAAAACAAATCGGGCTTATAAAGTCCGATGTATTATAGAAGTATTTATGACAGAAAAATATTTGCGCCTCGACTGAGTCGTACGAAATGCTTTATTGTTAAATTTTAAAGTTTAATAAATCCGCATTCTAATATAAAGCTTAATTAAACTACTCGTCTTATTAAATATGTACTCGAACTAATTTTTAGAGAAAAAATCACGCGGTTATTGTTAAAAAAACAACACACCGTCCGCTCGACACTGCGGTACAGCCGTGACTGTCTGCGCCCCGAGCGCGCCCCGACATCGAGGCGCGTAGGTATAGCTCACTTTTCGTACGTTTGTATGGAGTTGGAGTACTGTATTATTATATTACCGTGGCGGGAGGGACTGTCAGACTAAAATCCACGGTGTCCTTCAATAGCCCTTTATGTTCCGGGGTCACGGTAATGAAATAATTCCCGCGACGAATTATTATAATGCTATGTAAAATTATGCAGATTTTTTCACTTTTTTTTTACTTACGCGGTGTTAGGTGTTCCACGAAACATGTTTTTTTTAACTTATTGTGTAGAAGACGACATCATAAAAACGTAATTTATTTTCATAATATTTCATATTTACTTTACATTTATAGTAGTTTTTGTTTTCTTATAATTTTAGGGTTCCCTGGTCAAACAAGGGACCCTGTTTATTTCTTAAATAAGACTGTTGACGTCTTCGGGCGTTAAAATCTCAGTTTGTTAATAGTTGTAAGTTACAGTCAGCAATATAATTCACAATTTTAGCAAATTTATCGCACATATCAAGCACTTGCATGTTTTAAATTAAACACATTTAAACATATTATTATTATCTAGATAAGATGGTGGGTGAAAACATTGAGCTATTATTACTACGTATAGAGACGACACCACGTATCACCACTGTGTCCCATCCAGGATGAGACAACGCGCACATGTTCATTCAGTTGTTTGACAGCTCTGTGGCGTGCTCTAGGCGCGCGCACTCATCCTGGATGGGACACAGTGGTGATGCGTGGTGTCGTCTCTATAAGTAGTAGTAATAGCTAAATGGATGAAAAGAAGAAAATAACTTTTGTATTCAATGAATTACAGCAAAGATGAAAACTGAGATTCTTTGAATGCAAAATGTCGTATGTGTTTCTTTGAAAGATAAGAGCTTTCAAGAATTTTTGCTTTTTATTAAATTATTTAAAAATCAATCTTTATTTTACCTCATTATAAAAAAATATGCTCAAAAATCGATTCTAAAGTATTATAAACTTAATTATTAACTTGAAAGCTCTCATTCTCAAAAAATACAACTCACCTATACTTTAGTCAAAGTACTAGTTGTAGTTTAAGAAAAAATACATGTCTGAAACTATGTGTAAGTAATGTCTAAATTACCAAGTATACCTGATTTATGTAGACTAGGTAGGCATAGACTATAGACTCAATGTTATGGTTTTTTGATATAATATAGTTTTACAAACTGGTAGGAAGTATGTGAAAAAGTCTATGGAATGCGACTGCTGATGTTGATAGATGACATGACATGACGTTTGAAGCTAGAGTAGTTCCACTGCGGGAACGAGATGGCGCTAGACGACTTGTATAGCTCTGTCTCTTTCCTACAGTGTAACTACTCTCGTTTTAAGGCGTCATGGTAGGCCCTCAGAACAAATATTTGTATGGTTTACAGGTAGTTCAATATTTGTCAACTTATCCACAAGACTGTATACTTTAGTGTCGAATAAAATTTAAAAAAAAATTAAGCTCATGTTATTGTCGCAGTTGGTCAAAACGGAAAATAAAAGAATAAGACTTTCTTCCTTTACTTTTTTATATAATTAAATCGGCAATCGTGAAGGTACAGATTTATTTTTCCAATATCTCAACGCCCGTAAAAGAAATGTTCAGTAATTTATCGTCGTTGAGTGTTATCTATCAACATCAGAAACAGTCTACAGTCGAGCTAGGGATCGCGTCACATCGTCACAAGAGTCGCTAAACGCAGGCATTTAAGAAAAGAGGGTTAACTTGTAACTTATTGCCAGATCTGTAGAACGAATTTGTGACTTACCTTAGTCGCGCTTCATACGATATTAAACCTTATCTATATAGCAATAATGCTCTTATTCTTATGAAATGCTTGTGGTCCAAACACTACAGCTATGAAAAGGTGGTCCGAAATTAGATACTGATGAGCTAGAAACTCGGATATGCATTAAACTTGGGCATTCTCAAAGTACACCCAATTATTTTTTAATTAGCTAGTCCCACTTTTGGGACCTTGCTCCATTCTTTCCATCGTTCACGATTATGCGCCACCTCCTTCCAGTTATTTCTTAAAAGTCATAAAAAAATATAATAACGTTTTTCTGTAACGTTTGTTTCGGCGTTTCAAGACTGTAAAAGAAGTAACCCGCTGCTTGCTAATTTTTCCTTCCACAAAAAAAAAACATTGCAAAAAAACGGTGCAAGCGTTAATGCGTTTTAAATCTTAAAAGAAAAGGTTTATTTTCGCATGGAGTGCGACTCAGTTAAATCGGAATTCGGTCTAGATTTCAGCCTTAGTTTAGCTGTTGATTAGAATCACTAGCATCGGTGTTGTGCCAACTAGAATTGGGACTTCTAGTTTAAATGTTTTATTTTGCATGTCGATTTTTGTTTAAAAAAGCGCTTTATTAAAAGTTCAAATCAAATTAGTAATCGGTAGAACTTTGAGAGCTCGAATTGAAAAGTTTATTATAACGGGCCTGAAATATTAAGTATTTGAAACTGACAGTATTTTGGCTGCAAGGGATTTGCTTCGCTCGTGTCTAAGTTGTGAAAAGTAGCGCGTATGAATTAGCCCACTAGAGGCGTTAGTGTAGCGTCAGGTCTCCGAAAGATCCGTTTATGGGTGTGGTGTCTTTTTGTAATTACATTGATTTTATGAATATTTTGCAATTACTAGTTTTCCCGCGATCTGCCGCAGCAGAATAATTTATGGAAAATATGATTTAGCAAATAGACAACGCGTTTTTTTTCGTAAAAAACATGATTGCGCAGCACTGCGTATGTTTGATATATTTCCGGTTCCGCGGTGTTGAATATAATGTATGATTTAAATGTAAACTTGATTTTTATGCTATACTTACCTATTTTAGAACTTTGCTCGACAATGGCGCCAACTGGTGAGCCAAAACACGCTAATAAAGAAAAAAGTTTAAGAAATCAGATTTTGTTCACATAACTTCTTACCCATTTATCTCTCCTGATGCGATGTTAGAGCTGCCATTACTTCAAAAAAATCAAAAAAATCGCTTTCCCGAATGCGTAGGTGCCATTTAGCAAAATTATCTGATCCATTGTAACTTCCTTGCAGCCAAAATTCATGCAGATCAGACTACAGTTATCTCTAAATAACAGTTACTTAATATTAAATAAATGCACGTATATAGATTAGCTAGTGGAACGCAGTTACTTGTCGAGTAGAACAGAATCTTATTTTTCGATGCATCGTACTTCACTGTTAGTTTGTAAGCACGTCCGTATATTTAGAGCACTTATAATATTCCTATCAACGCGTTGTGATTATCTATATTGTGTATCATTTATTTTCTGGTTGCCTTATTATCTGGCATGCGGTAATGACAAAAGAATATGGCATTCCCAAAAAAAATGCAGGATTTTCAATTGCTAGAAGTTCTGTTGACTGCTTACATTAAAAAAGCGACTTAAAACTTCTCAAATACTCAATTTTGGGGTTTTTTTTTTGGGAATCGTATATCCTGAAATCACTTTATTCCGCCTGTATAAGTTTAGTTGCAAAATATTAAAACTACTTAAAAAGTAAACTTTTCGATTCTACGTTTACTTTGAATACAAAGATTTTAGAGCACCAGAATTATAACGCACCATTATTTCATAAATTAGAATAGCAATTACAAAATTATTGTTAAAAACCCATTTTCTATGTATAGCCAACATCCCACGACGTCTTCTAATCTCGATTCCTCGGGTACTGTATCTCGATGTCCAATGTATGACAATATTATTGTGCATACTATTCCTATCTAATGTAGTTTACTTTTTATATTATAAAATATCGCTAAGAATCTCTGAAATCAAGCACGGGAGCATAATGTTAGACTCAAATTGTATGCTAATGATGGCAATGTATGATGTTATGGAGCATCTGACTGTTATTTTACAACTCAACATTAAATATTTTTAAACTATTACATTACCAGAGGCGGACTATATAAGGGCTATTTGGCACAGGGCCCCGTGGCCCTCCATATAAAGGCCCAAAACCACACCCTCATTAGAAATTGTGTTATTAATTTTATTAGAAAAAATGGCAATTAATTAATTAAAAAGAGCCTCCAAGTAGTTATTAGCCCAGGCCCCCATAAACTAAAGTTGCTGTAACCACACAAAGTAAAGTACATCGTTCTAAACAAATAATTATACATGGATAAACTGGGATTCACCACATCTGGCTTACTCCGATTTACTTATCAGTCAGAAAAGTAAACTCGATCGTGCTTGATTTCAAGAATTTTGCGAATAATTATAGACTTGTAACGATAAACTTTTGTCGATAAATAAGTTGTGTTGTATTCTGTAGATACTATATTAGTACTGATATCGTTTGAGATCACAATATATATGTTCCTTAGGTACGTTCTAACCATAATATTTGAATACCCAATTTCGAATTTGTTTACAAATAAAGAATATTTTACGGTTTATTTGTGTTTTCTTTTCTCAAGCCATTCTTCGAGTTTCTTACAGACACTTTTCTTCTCTTAAACTTTTAGGCAGGCGCTTTGTATATCTGTATCACAAAACTGTTATTGTTTTAATCTTTCAATCAAAACTTTTTACGAAAACCCACAAACCTTTTTCGCGAATATTTTATTGCTGGGAACTGGACATAATAATGGAGAAGCTCGCATCAGGCAGACGGTAGAGCTCTGTAATCAAAGTTTTGTTTGTAAAGGGATTAATATCTCTTGTGGGACTCACGTATCCACAAAAAAAAGATAAAATATAAAAAGAAGAAATAACTTTGACAGTAAAAAAGAATAGAGAAGATAATTGTGATAAGATTTATTAAACGAAACTTTTTTACGTCAAAGTTATTTCTTCTTTTTTATATTTTTCTTTTTTTTTGAGTCCCACACCCTCATTAACAGTGCACAACGTTCAACTTCACTGCATAACAGAGGATGCCCAACTTGTCTTAAAATTGTATACCGGTCCTGGAACATATGGCACGTAAAGTATTGTACCTAAGTTCTATGATATCCCAGCATTAAAGAGAATAAAAAAACCATAATTTGCAAAGCCTTTTTTTCTCAACTACGTCCTGTCGAACTGGATGCAGCTGCATGCCAGTACTTTACGTGGAATGCCTGGATCACACAGTACCACTATGAGTATGTAAGGACTACATCAAGTGGAGTTCTGTAGTTTCTAGATAAAATCATTGTATGTAGTATAATCATCATTTCTATATAAATATGTATGTTTCTATTTTTATTCATATTATGGAAAAACGTAGGAGGGTGTGTAATAATATGTAATAAAAATACAAAATCTGAATATATTCCTTTATTCATTTGTACTTAGGAACAGATACAAAAAGAAATAATATACAAAACCGCTTGGAATGCAGGAGACGGAATACTCGATGTTACAACTGTTAATATTTGTGTTAAATATAATATCTTTATTTTTTGAACGCCACGCGCTTGTATTATGATAATACTACACACAATTTTGTCATAAGTAGTGTACTATCACGACCTTTATCTCAGGCTTGAAAGGGTCAGTTCTGCTGCGTTTTCTCCCTGATTGTCTACGTCGAATTTTATACTTAATCACTATACAAATAAAGTCCTTTATAATAATGATGACATCAATAGGGCGAGTATTTCATCGCTTCGAACTGGCCCTTTGCTATAGAACAACTTTTAGTGTTTTTTTTTTGTTCCAGAGTATTTTGGAACTTATACTGTTATTAAATAAGTGTTATTTCAAACTAGCAAATATTAGAAAGTAATTGGATTCGCCCCAACAATGCGCAGAACAGTAGTGGACACGAATTTCATATTAAGCGTCATTGGCGTTCAAATCTTAAACTATAAAATAAAAATAAAAAGTTATAAACCTAAGAGACACCTATAATACTTGTTATTGCGGCGTTTACAAACAAAACGTATCACAGATAAGTAAACATGAGCTCGACCTAATGTCGGACGAAAAAACAATTAATAAAAAAAAAAATAGACTGAATTTGTCCTGATTTCATTTTAATTTCTGACAATGCTATGATTGAAAGAAATAATAATATATAATAATATAAGAGAGCTCTTGTAAAGTTCAATTTCTAATGCTTTGATTAACTGTCATGGACTTTCAAAAATGAATGATGAACGAAATTGTTTATCAAAATAGAGAACAAAAATATGCGTCAATTTCAAAGTATTAATTTTAATTCGGCCATTAAAAGGCACTTAAATGTAAAACTCTTCAAGGACATAGAATAAATCCTATTTGTCCATTTGTAATACAAAATTTTACGATTTTAATTATATTCCAATCATAGCATTATTACATCGCATTACATTAAAAAATGGCACCCTGTGTCACAAAAGTACAAATCAGACTTCACGAAAAAAATCTAAGAAATAAACTTAACTCTAGTACATTATGATAATAATATCTAAAAATGTTAATAAATTAATACAGTTAGAGTATTCGATGTTGTAAATTTGAAATGCATAACGAACTTATACATGCTATTGGATTTTGAAATTTAAACCTAGTAGTAAAAGTTGAAAATTCAATAACAAGCTCCTCCGTCACGACATTTCAAATTTCAACCGTTATATTGTCCAATAACTTACGCTAATGTCGTGGTTTGTAAGTTTCTCGTGGACTTCAAATTCTTAGGTAAAGACAAGTCGATGGAAGTGTCACTCAAATATAAATAAGACGAAACTCCAGAGGCATTTCAAAATGAATGATCGTCTACTATAAAAGCATTTTTTGGGGACCAAATTCATAAAACCTCTTTTCTGAAAACCGCATCAAAATCGGTTCAGCCAAATACAGATAATCGCGAACAAACATACATACATTTAAACATACGGTTCGAACTAAGAACCTCCTTTTTTAAGTCGGATAAAAGGGAACCCCTAAAGTCTACAGAATGTACGCCTGTTCTCACTAATTTTAGGAGACACCTAAATAATTGCTTAAATAAAGCATTCAGTTATTCAATTTTCAGCTGACATTGGAAAAGGGAGTTAAATTTCTTACCCCTCGTTTACACCAAGAAACAAGTTAAATACTAGTTTCATACAAAACTTGTAGAATACTTGTCAAAACATAATTTGTTTGTTTTATACATGTATAGAGAGTGTCTCAAACCATAATCTCAAACAATCTTTCGTTCACGCAAAAGTATTTATACAAGTATAAAACACATTTGCGTTTACACTGAAGTCTATGACATGTCAAAACTTGTCAAATACATGTATTATACCTTGGTGTAAACGAGGGGTTAGACATAATTAGATTTATTTTTCTTATATCTGAGCGAAACTTCCATCAACTTTAGCATACAGTCAGAAAACACCGACTTTACTACCGCGGACACTAGCGGTTGACCAGTTTTCAATCTTATGTCTTGAGGTATAAGGCTGAAAAGCATTCAACCGTCAATGTCCGTTATTACATTGGCATAGTAATGGCACAGATTTCCGTTCAAACCTTAGTATAAATAGATATTTATTTATTTATTTTGTTTGCAATATGAATGTTCATAATTATGGACTCCTTGGACAGAATGTTATGGGACCTCTTGCTATTGCAAATAAGATTTTTACCTATAAAAGTAGAAGGGAATTAATAGCGAAACATAATTCATCAATCTAACGGAACCAGAACATCGTAGAACCCAAAAAACATGGAATTCTAGTCAAATATTTTTTTGCGTTTTATACGCGGACGTGACAGAGACAGAACTATACAAGTGGTGTAGCCCCATCTCATTCCCACCGTGGAACTACAATAGTGTTAAAGGCGTTCATAGACTCGTGGTGAATAATGGCTCTTTCACCAAAGAAGAGGCCTGTATCCCAGCAGTGGGCCTATTCTAGGTCGATTATAATGATATTGTTAAGTGTTTTTGAAAGTTTCGCCATCAATTCCCGAAAGAAAATTTTAAATACTCAAATATTTCATCTACAATATAAAAACGGTACAAATATAACTACTCATAGGAAACAACTTGTGTATATTTTCCGTATATCTGCTAAGACACTATAACAAATGCGTGAAGCTAACTGCGTTGCAAATTGAATCTTAGAGACCCTAAGCTAGAGTCTAAATTGACTCTGAACATTTTGAAGCGAATACTGATCCAATTTTATTAAGTAAAAATAGTTTAATTTAGTAATTAAACTAGTTATGTTTGATTACTTTTACAATTTATTCTGAAAATCCCTCTAGAAAGAGGAATACTCCAATTTTACGTTTAAATAACCAGCAAAACAAGTGTTTTCAACAAAAGCACCTATACATATATAAACAGATAAAAATTCGATTATACATATATAATACTAAACATAATTCGTATTTACAAGCCGACAAACCACCATTTCAAAGTAAGTCGACTTAAATACTTGGTGCCTTCAACATTTTCTACGAGCATTATCTCGGCATTAAATTTCGTTTAAAAATGGAGAGATTGCTTGCATGCATGCCATAATCTTTCTTTATTTTCCCATTTTACTTGTGGTCGGTGCAACACGTTTTTCTTCTTCCATTCTCCCCTATCAGACGTCACAGTATCATTTACTACTTTTTCTTTCATGTCATTCCTTAGACAATCCATCCATCTTTTCTTTGGCCTTCCTCTTCCTCTCCATCCATCAACAGTCTTACTCATCACTCTCTTAGTCACATGAGTGTTATTACTCCCCTACGTGGCTTTACTAAGACAGACGATTCCCTTTCATGCTTAGGGATATCTTGACCAAGCCTTTGAAGATCACCCATTGATTATAAGTAATGTCAGCGAAATGTAATGCTTAGATAATGTAAGTCCCACAGAATCGTTTATATGGTCACCATACAAGTGCGTTCATTTTCAACACAGTGCCAAAATACAATAGAAGTAATAATATTTATCATATAATACAGTATGTTATAATAATATCAAATTACAGCGCCATCTTGCGTCATACTTTTTTTATTTCACTAATTGACACTATATTCAAAGCTTGCACAACACAGAAATTACATTTTCGAAAATAAAATGATAATTATACAATTTCTGTCCAAATTAGATTGTTTTTAGCAGTCAACTGTTAAAATCTTAATATGGAATATAAAAGCGTGGATATACAAATATAATATAATATCAAATGGAATGAGTATCAAATGTGATTCAGAATGTATTTTTTATCGATTTTCTAACAACGTAACAGTAGGGCCACACTCACGGTAAAAGCCGTTAATTATCACGTTAAAGAACGTTTATACGAACATTTAAAGACTATAGACCATTAGTATAGCCCTGATATAAGCAAGAAAATATTGCAAAATGCCTTTCGATAAAGTTCGGCAGGATCTCTATGGCGTTTATGTACTTGAGAGACGGATATAGGCCGCACAATTGCTGTCTCTCTTTCTAGAGAGTGGTCAATTTTTTGCGCCATTTATGTGGAACTATTTTATTCCTATTTGAACTGAGTGTATGACGTTCTAAAAAGAAATCTTTCAATGCAAATTCCGGGGTCTTAACAGATAGCGGATTTCAGTCTGTAAAAGTCTGACATCGCCATCCTATGCTGCCCTGGGTGACACATTTGATGATTTTACCACGTAAAAAATGGGATGCCAATTGTACTTTTTGGGTAATCAGATCTAAATACTCAAGGATACGATAAAAAAATCTACTTTACTTTTACGTCAGATACTCGTGTTACCGCCTCTGTATTATATTTTTTATTAATAAGAGAACATTTCGCAATATTAAATTGCTTTTATTGTTAGAAAGTAATCATCTAATACTTAGAAAGCAGTATTTTCGGAAGGCACTGCCACAACTGAAGAGTTCCAATGTAGGTGTACTAGCATTCAGTTCAGGCATATCATAATGTAAGCCAATTTTTATTTATGTAAGATTCAAATATGAACCTTACGTTTTTGTTTTAAAGAGATTTTTTCACTGGTACGTTATAGAAAAGTAAAATATACAATAGCTAAGAGAAGTATTAAAAATATCAAACCGTTTCATAAATATGTGCATTTCTTTTTTAGTTTTGCTGCTTTCCAATCCAGAATAGTTGATTTTATTCTTGAAGGTTATGAATTTTGTTTTCAGTTAAATATTATGTATTAGAAAAATATTCAAGCTTAATCCCACTGGTTAACTGTCACGATTAACTCCCAAGCGATTACAAAAATCCGTAGAAAAGCGTTCGTGGTAAGTACAACGAATCAACAATTGTATAACTACTGTAACTTGGCAAGACTTGTAATATATTTGTAGACGGGCTCCGTTTTAGCTCTATATTTGGCATAATCGGCTAAATATTCACTCTATTTCAACGGTAAAATGAGCATTATTACAAGAGGTATACAGCACATTTTGTATCGATAAAATAGAGCGAATATTTAGAGAAATAACCAAGTTAAGTGCTAGTTTTATTCAAAACTTTGACAGGAAAGAATGGACGTTTTTGTATGCTTTCAAAACAGTGATGAAGAATAACTTCTACGGCATAGTGCCGTATCATCCTTATCACGAAACTAGCCTTAAAAAAACGCCCATACTCTCATAATCGGACTGACCTATATAACTCGTTCAACGGGCGACTCTTCATTCGCAGTCTGTCTGCACTTGTCATCAATTTCCTTCGCTTTTCCATTTATCTTCAAATTAGCCAAACTCACGTAATTACTCCTCGAAATTCCGGGTTCACGGCGCTTCGGCAAACTGGGATCCTCAGTTTTTTTGTCGACAAGTTTCTTCTCCGGTACTGTCGCTAAAGCAGCTATATTGCTAATTTGTGTACTTCGTATCAAAGGGGTCAACTTTGGTTGCTGTTCTAACGTACTTAAAGGGGCCTTAATTCTATTGCGTCCTAAGTCTACGAATTTTGAGTCCTCCGTCGGTTTCGGATCGTATTTTGACCGGCGATCTCGATAACTGAATCTCCCGTCGGCAAAGTCGGGTTTTTCGGCTAAATGTCTCCGGAATATTGGCGTCATGGGCTTACCCATGCTTGCTAGCTTGATGTCTGATTTTAAAACGTCATGGTGGACTGGTTTGTCAGATTCCGAGGGTCTGACTCTATGTGATCTTCCAATATTGCTGGGAGACGCAGGTCGTTGAACAAAGAACTTACTCCTCGACTTATCCTTGTCCTCTACATCTTTGTTCCGAACCACTTCGGCTGTATTCGGTTTGAATAGTCTGCTAAACTTCGGTGATAGCAAATTCTTTTGGAAGAACCCTGATTTTTCCTGCGGCGATTTGTCTTTTTCTACAACCTTAGATATATTCTTGACGCCAGCAGCCATTACTGGGTTTTTGGTAAGATAATCGATATTGAATCTTCTGCAATCCACTTCGGGTATCTTCCTTTCATGAGTTAGACAGTCAGGGTTTCTGAGGACTACATCAGTGACGTCATAGCTTGACTTCTTAGAGAGTAAGTTCTCACCTTTCTTAACGATGGTAGCTATGACGCCCTTGGGGTCGACGTCCATCTTGTCGCATGTCTCCACGTGGCGCCGCCAGGTGGTGATGGTGTCCTCGTCGTCCGAGGAGGAGTCAGTGTCCGCGTCCACTTGTAGAGTGGAGCTGTTGGGGATACTGATGTGTCTGCAGAAAGGTAGGGGATTGTCGACCTGAAATTAAATGCATTTATTTTACTAACTGTTATCGTCTACCGATTGAGATGTTCTCCTATTATCGAGACAAACTTGAATCAAACGGATTTATATCGAGGGCCATGAATCACTCGCGTCGATCAGGATTCGAACACTTGAATCACTTGCTACGCTCGTGATTCAGTCATCATTAATTAACAAATCTATAACCCTCGCTGTACTCGTACTTCATTCACTAGTAAGTTGCATAATATACTACTCTTCCGTTTCTCACCTCATGTTTGTAATGAGACTCCAGTCCCTCAACGGATTGGTTCCTCAGGAAGGCAGGCAGGGCTCCGCAGGGCTCCACCTTGCGTGTCTTGTGTTCCTGCAGCTTGTTGAGGTGAGTGTCCGGGGAGGTTCGCTTCAGGGGCGGAGGGTCCAGCCATTTTGTTATGTCATCAACCTGGTGAAGAGTGTAGGTTAGTTTTTTTGAACATAATAAATAATTGAGTTATTTAGTTAGATAAGTGACGTTATGATTTGCTACTGTTCGGGTTGTGACATCCCTTTTGTTATCGTGGTAAAATCATCGTATGAATCTTCCCACCCGGGGCAGAGTGGGAAGAACTGTCAGACTTGTAATAAGTAAAGTCCACGGTGTCCTTCAATAGGCCGTTACGTTCCGGGGTCATGTTAATTCGCAAGTCCCGCGATCCCGTTAGGTTTTGGCCCTCTTGGCCGGGCTAGGTCAATGGTCAGACAGCGACTACTATTTTCGCTATTACTAGCTGCCCACATGTGCGCGCCTACAGTGGATCGTCTAGCTATGTCCGTCGCCGTGATCCGCGTGTACCACTGCGGCTGGGGTGAAGGGAGGACGTCGTTCTCCTCCTCACGCGGCCCGTCTCCTTTGCAAGCATGACTGCTTCGCAGAAGGAGGCGATCGCTTTCCTCTACGGTTGACGTACCTTAGTAATGTTGATCTTGTTCCCGGCAGCGTGCAGGATGTACCCGGCAGTGTGCAGCGCGTGGTGGCTGCGACTCAGGTTGGTCACCGTCACCAGAGGTCGGGCTCCGATGTGGGTCGCCGACACACACTTGCCAAGTCGCCAGCTACGTTCCGGGACTGCGAGAGTCGCGTTGGAGTTCGACTGGAAAGACAAATTGGGGGGCAGTTAGCTTTGTGGCCAATGTAATTCATCACTAAAAAAAGGCCTAGTAAATTATACGGAGTAAATGAAGAACTGAAATAAAAATCCTGCGTCGCGATACGCAGCGCTCATTTCCTTGAACGTATGTGCGGATTCCGCGGCGTCAAAAGTCCTCGCCAGCCTTCGAGTGCGACGACATGCAGCTACTCCTCGCTCCCCTGTCCCTACAGCTCTGTAGCTGCATCACTGTCCCTACACGGTGGCCCGCTGCGCGGCGGGCTAACGCACATGTTAACGTAGGGCTCCGCTGCCGCCACCACGACGGTGGCGCGCTCTGATTGGTCTACGTAATTTTTATATGTTTTTGAATCTGCCCACAATTTTGATTTTGTAAATATTTAGTATAAAAGTGACTGTTCGTAAAATAAACTAGAACATTCTATCGACTACCACCGATCATTTTATTCCTAACCTAACGCAACCTTGTGCACCACACAGCTTCTACGCTCAGTAGTCACTAATACACTTATTTTTAAAATACTTAATATTTTGTTTTATTTTCTCCTTTTCTTGACATAAACTATCGAAATAACTGTTTAATACTTACTTTTAATACTCCAGCATCTGGTACACTGATTTCACTCTCTGCTTTGCTGAGTCTGGAACAGCAACTGTCTTTCCTATGAAACAAAAAGTTACATTTATCAGATATACCATTATATTTTTCATCAAGTTTTAAAGAATTAGGTAGATGAACCAATGGGGCCGTTCAAGCATTACATAAGCTGATTTATTACAATTATTTACCCCCGTCCCCCTTGTCAGAAAAAGTAGCAAATCTCTTACCCCCTGCTCTCAAATGCGAAAATGCGTTTTGTTTTCAAGCAAAGACAATGTGAGGGTTGCCTCGTGTACAAAAGTAAATAACTACCGGTGACGTAATCAACATCTAGACCCCCCCTACCCCCCGTATTATCCAAAGTAAGCATGACCCATGTAACCAATGAACTAAACTGAAAATAAATAAATGAATCAATTTATCATACAGTTCGACAGATTTGAACTACAAGTAAAAATCATCCTTACCCTTACGAAATATGACATAGAACGTACGGTTATCATTATCAACGAGTAGATGAAAAACAAAAGACGGTCGCCAAGACGACGTAAGTTGAATTGCATCCTTTATCGTAGCAACAAGGACGATCGTCGTTTTTAGCAAGTAGAAATTGTAAATCGCACGAATCGCGTCATGAGTAAGCAGTAATAGTTTTTAATTTTAATCTTTTTACCGTGGTAAAATCATGAAAGGGGTCCTCCCACCCAGGGCAGGGCGGGAGCGACTGCCAGACTTATACTGACTAAAATCCAGTGTCCCACAATAGTTCTTTACGTGCCGGGGTCACGGTATTCGTTAGTCCCGCGACCCGGGAAGTTATTTTTTTTTTTCAAATTTGTAGTTTTTAGTAATCATTTTTACGCTTATATACCTATATGTATTGTTTTATGGGCTTTAGTTGCTTGAAATAAACGATAAAATAAATACATAAGTTGACAACAATCAGGCGACCCTTGTCCGCGCTGCGACCCTCGTGAGTACTGCACGATGTCGGCCAGCAGCGTGGCCGGCAGTGGGCCAGGCTGGGCCAGGTACATCATAATACATACCTGTGTTGACAACAATCAGGCGACCCTTGTCCGCGCTGCGACCCTCGTGAGTACTGCACGATGTTCGGCCAGCAGCGTGGCCGGCAGTGGGCCAGGCTGGGCCAGGTACATCATAATACATACCTGTGGTTGACAAACAATTCAGGGCGACCCTTGTCCGCGCTGCGACCCTCGTGAGTACTGCACGATGTCGGCCAGCAGCGTGGCCGGCAGTGGGCCAGGCTGGGCCAGGTACATCATAATACATACCTGTGTTGACAACAATCAGGCGACCCTTGTCCGCGCTGCGACCCTCGTGAGTACTGCACGATGTCGGCCAGCAGCGTGGCCGGCAGTGGGCCCAGGCTGGGCCAGGTACATCATAATACATACCTGTGTTGACAACAATCCGGCGACCCTTGTCCGCGCTGCGACCCCTCGTGAGTACTGCACGATGTCGGCCAGCAGCGTGGCCGGCAGTGGGCCAGGCTGGGCCAGGTACATCATAATACATACCTGTGTTGACAACAATCAGGCGACCCTTGTCCGCGCTGCGACCCTCGTGAGTACTGCACGATGTCGGCCAGCAGCGTGGCCGGCAGTGGGCCAGGCTGGGCCAGGTACATCATAATACATACCTGTGTTGACAACAATCAGGCGACCCTTGTCCGCGCTGCGACCCTCGTGAGTACTGCACGATGTCGGCCAGCAGCGTGGCCGGCAGTGGGCCAGGCTGGGCCAGGTACATCATAATACATACCTGTGTTGACAACAATCAGGCGACCCTTGTCCGCGCTGCGACCCTCGTGAGTACTGCACGATGTCGGCCAGCAGCGTGGCCGGCAGTGGGCCAGGCTGGGC
Source organism: Agrotis ipsilon (assembly GCA_028554685.1). Lineage (NCBI taxonomy): Eukaryota > Metazoa > Arthropoda > Insecta > Lepidoptera > Noctuidae > Agrotis > Agrotis ipsilon. The sequence goes on from CM052974.1 coordinate 14,949,000, forward strand.
CAGGTACATCATAATACATACCTGTGTTGACAACAATCAGGCGACCCTTGTCCGCGCTGCGACCCTCGTGAGTACTGCACGATGTCGGCCAGCAGCGTGGCCGGCAGTGGGCCAGGCTGGGACAGGTACATCATAATACATACCTGTGTTGACAACAATCAGGCGACCCTTGTCCGCGCTGCGACCCTCGTGAGTACTGCACGATGTCGGCCAGCAGCGTGGCCGGCAGTGGGCCAGGCTGGGACAGGTACATCATAATACATACCTGTGTTGACAACAATCAGGCGACCCTTGTCCGCGCTGCGACCCTCGTGAGTACTGCACGATCGCCCAGCGCGTGGCCGGCAGTTGGCCAGGCTGGGGACAGGTACATCATAATACCTACCTGTGTTTGACAACAAATCAGGCGACCCTTGTCGCGCCTGCGGACCCTCGTGAGTACTGCACGATGTCTGCCAGCAGCGTTGGCCGGCAGTGGGCCAGCTGGGCCAGGTTACATCATAATACATACCCTGTGTTGACAACATCAGGCGGACCCTGTCCCGCGCTTGCGACCCTCGTAGTACTGCACGATTGTCGGCCAGCAGCGTGGCCGGCAGTGGGCCAGGCTGGGCCAGGTTACATCATAATTACCTACCTGTGTTGACAACACTCAGGCGACCCTTGTCCGCGCTGCGACCCTCGTGAGTACTGCACGATGTCGGCCAGCAGCGTGGCCGGCAGTGGGCCAGGCTGGGCCAGGTACATCATAATACATACCTGTGTTGACAACAATCAGGCGACCCTTGTCCGCGCTGCGACCCTCGTGAGTACTGCACGATGTCGGCCAGCAGCGTGGCCGGCAGTGGGCCAGGCTGGGACAGGTACATCACCATACTCTCCAGCCAAATCTCGATCACCTCGAATGGTGGCCTACGAACAGATAAAATTAACTTTAGAGTAGGTATTTTTTTTTTTAGGTGGTGAAATCATCAAATGAGTCCCCCCGCCCTGGGTGGGGCGGAAGGGACTGTCAGACTCTTACTGACTAAAATCCACCCGTGTTCCTTCGGATGCCCTTTACGTTCCGGGGCCGCGGTATCCTGGGTTAAGAAAAACCCGCGACCCCAGCAGGCATTTGGCGCGAAACACGACGCGCCACCGACCCGGGCTTGCTCCTCGGTCGGCCGGCGAGCTACCCATTGCTGATCAGAGGGACACGCGTTGGAGCGTCCACACGACAGACTATACGCATACGGGCAAAGAGACCTCTTAGGCACACAGTGCCAGTTTTTGCATCCCAGGGTCCAGGGCCCGAAAAACTGGCGACCGGACGTATCCGAGAGGGAACTCCAGTCCACGGGCGCACGTGGAGGTTTCCTGTCTTCGCACCCCAAGAGTAGGTATTTGAACCATGAATCACTTGACATTTTTTTTGGGCTGTCAAAAGGCGATTTGTGAAGGTTTTGCATGAAAATTACAAACTGTGACGTCACTAAATAGTAAACAAATGAGGTGACTATATATTTTTGATTATTTATTACATATTTCTAAACTACTAATAAAACTGTTAAATCAGATTCTCGCGGCTCTTTTAGCCAGCGGCTTCCCCCATTAAACTCGCAAAGTATCCCACGAAAAGATAAAACCGGTATGAAAACTATTCCATGTGGTAGTCCAGGTTATAAACTATCTGTGTACCAAATTTCATCCAAATCCGTTCAGTAGTTTTTGCGTGAAAGAGTAACAAACATCCATCCACACATACAAACTTTCACGTTTATAATATTAGTAGGAAGTAGGATAAACATACCTAGTATCAGGATCCAGATGACAAGCCAAGAAGGCGATCCTGTAGAAGGGCTCAGGACAGTTGTTGAGACGACAGAACTTGTCCACGAACAGAGGCTCGTTGAGACCGAAGTCTGTGCGACGAGGGAGGAAATCCGGGTCGGCTGAGACTCGACCTATTATCTGTAGGAGGAAAATAAATATAGGTATAATGTTTATGACGCACGGAAATAGCATGCTATAATTATGTAACCTCGTTATGTTTGTTTTGTTATTAATAAATATTTTGAAACTTTATGTTATATTTTATTTTTAGTTTAAAAAATATCTATTTTATTCTTGTAATCGTACAAGAATAAAATAAACTTAATTAAAATTTTGGATTTTGATTCAAATTTTAGACAGAAACGATTTTTTATATTATAAAGCTCGGTTGAATACCAAACAAATGTTCCTGCTCTAGTATCAGGAATTTCTAGTTCGATTTGAAATAATATCTTTGTGTATAAATGAACTATCCACTACTATAGCCTATCTATAGATGGGCTATCTAATATCACGCTACAATCAATAGGAGGCGAGGAAAGAAGGGAAACTATGGGGAACAGCTAGTTCATAATATAATTAAAATTAAACTCAAGAAATAACACAGCTCGGTATCAAATCCCCATTGCGGTGAACCCGCTGTTGCAAAAAGCGTTTTTTTTAAACGTTGCACCACACTAGGAATTTCTCCTGTATCGTGGGTGCGTTTACAAACATAGAAACTCACATACACAAACAACCAGACACGGTAACGGAACAACTACTTGCAGAACATTTAAATATTTGTTCGGTTCGGGGATCGATCCCGCGATACACAGCGCAGCAGTCCAATTGCTCAGCCACTTCGCCAAACGTGCCGTAAAAATGGAAAACAAAAAATAACTGGGATCGGTATCAAATCCCCATTTCAGTTAAGCCGCTGCTGCATTTAGTGTATCTTACCTCACAGAGTATGATCCCGAAGGAGAACACGTCCACCTTCTCATCATACACGTTGCCGTTCATCATCTCCGGTGCCATCCAGTACGGATTGCCTACCACCTGACAACAAATTATATCTAAATTAAAGTATTTATTTCAAATAGCTAGGAAGCTTCCCTATGACGCGACGCGACGCGATTCGATCGATTCCAACTACAAGTGAAAATCAACCTTACCACTACGAAATATGACATACAACACGTTGTTATCTAGGAGTAGATAAAAAACAAAACGACCGCCACGGCGACGTCAAGTCAATCGAATTGCATCATTATGTCGTAGTAGCAAGATTGATTTTAATTTTTAGTTAGTAAAAATTGCAAATCGTACTAATCGCGTCATGGGTTAGCACCAGTTTACCAGGCACTTTTGGATTACCAAAAGCCAATGACAGCTGTATTCTGCATCGAACAAAAAATAATCATCAAAATCGGTTCACCCAGTCGTAAGTTTTGAGTTAAGAAACACCAAAAAAAGAACAGTCGACTTTAGAACCCTTTTTTTTAAATCGGATAAAGTAATTACAGATAATAATAATATTCAACAACTATCACACAACGCCATCTAGTCCCACGCTAAGAAGAGCTTGTGTTATAGGTACTAGACAACTAATAAAACTACTTATGTATTTCTAAATACATACATATTACAGATAAATTACACCCAGACACAGAACAAATGATCATGCTCATCACACAAACATTTGTCCTGGGTGGGAATCGAACCCACGACACCCGGCCTAGCAGTTACGGTCACTAACCACTAGACCAACAGGCCAGTCGACGAGAGACGAGGACGAGATGGTTGAAAAAAAAATTTTTTGATTCGCATCTTTCGCGGAATTAAAGTCAATATTTTTGTAACATTCTAGGACGATTACAAAAGGAGTATTAATAACGTACCGTATATCTCTTCCTCCTGAGTGTGTTGTGTGGTGTCCTTCTGTCCAGTGAGCTGCTCGCGGTGCGCTGTACGATGCGCGCCAGGCCGAAGTCGGCCACTATCACAGTCTTGTCCTGCAACAATATACAGGGTGAATTTTGCAACTGGGTGTCGATGATCCAATCTGAAATTATGAGGAATACCTAAAACTACTCCAAGGAGTCTCGGAGCCGATTTTAATGTAAAGTAAAACTGCATATTTGGATTTTGGAATGACATATTTTTTGCGAGTTTTGGTCCCTGTGGATGACGTTCATGCGGTGCAGGTAGCCCACGACAGCGGGACCGTAGTGTGTATGTAGTGTGATAGCGTACCTCTCTGACGAGACAGTTGTGCGAGTTGAGGTCCCTGTGGATGACGTTCATGCGGTGCAGGTAGCCCACGACAGCGGGACCGTAGTGTGTATGTAGTGTGATAGCGTACCTCTCTGACGAGACAGTTGTGCGAGTTGAGGTCCCTGTGGATGACGTTCATGCGGTGCAGGTAGCCCACGACAGCGGGACCGTAGTGTGTATGTAGTGTGATAGCGTACCTCTCTGACGAGACAGTTGTGCGAGTTGAGGTCCCTGTGGATGACGTTCATGCGGTGCAGGTAGCCCACGACAGCGGGACCGTAGTGTGTATGTAGTGTGATAGCGTACCTCTCTGACGAGACAGTTGTGCGAGTTGAGGTCCCTGTGGATGACGTTCATGCGGTGCAGGTAGCCCACGACAGCGGGACCGTAGTGTGTATGTAGTGTGATAGCGTACCTCTCTGACGAGACAGTTGTGCGAGTTGAGGTCCCTGTGGATGACGTTCATGCGGTGCAGGTAGCCCACGACAGCGGGACCGTAGTGTGTATGTAGTGTGATAGCGTACCTCTCTGACGAGACAGTTGTGCGAGTTGAGGTCCCTGTGGATGACGTTCATGCGGTGCAGGTAGCCCACGACAGCGGGACCGTAGTGTGTATGTAGTGTGATAGCGTACCTCTCTGACGAGACAGTTGTGCGAGTTGAGGTCCCTGTGGATGACGTTCATGCGGTGCAGGTAGCCCACGACAGCGGGACCGTAGTGTGTATGTAGTGTGATAGCGTACCTCTCTGACGAGACAGTTGTGCGAGTTGAGGTCCCTGTGGATGACGTTCATGCGGTGCAGGTAGCCCACGACAGCGGGACCGTAGTGTGTATGTAGTGTGATAGCGTACCTCTCTGACGAGACAGTTGTGCGAGTTGAGGTCCCTGTGGATGACGTTCATGCGGTGCAGGTAGCCCACGACAGCGGGACCGTAGTGTGTATGTAGTGTGATAGCGTACCTCTCTGACGAGACAGTTGTGCGAGTTGAGGTCCCTGTGGATGACGTTCATGCGGTGCAGGTAGCCCACGACAGCGGGACCGTAGTGTGTATGTAGTGTGATAGCGTACCTCTCTGACGAGACAGTTGTGCGAGTTGAGGTCCCTGTGGATGACGTTCATGCGGTGCAGGTAGCCCACGCCGCACGATACGTCTCGCGCCAGACGTGCTCGGTCACGCCATGATAGCGGGACCGTTGTGTCCTGCACAAAATTATACAAAAATTAGACCTAGGATACATCCACAAAAGCGGCAAGCGGATTGGACGGGAGAATTGCAAGATTTGATCAATCGCAGAGGAAACAAGACCAAATGTGAATGTGATTGGTTGATTCTCTAACGTGTTCCTATCGCTACATTAGTCCCACCGTTCTACTCTTTTTTGCTTATACAATACATAAGTTTTACGTCCAGAAAGGAACATAACGGACCTAACCTTGAAGTTCCAAAGAGTAATGAATATAATATTACCTGTAACAGTTGATACAGTGTCCCTCCGGCTACGTACTCTGTTACTAAATGCAGTCGTTTGTCCTTGTACAGTACGCCGACAAATCGTAGTACATTTGGGTGTTTTAGGGAGCGGAGTACGGCAACCTGTAAAATAAATAAATATTCCACGACTATCACACAACGCCATCTAGTCCCAAGCTAAGCAGAGCTTGTGTTATGGGTACTAGACAACTGATAAACATACTTATATATTACTAAATACATACATATTATAGATATATTACACCCAGACACAGAACAAATGGTCACACAAACATTTGTCCTGGGTGGGAATCGAACCCAGGACCCAGGGGTCCTGACAATCCTGATCCAGTCCTGACAATCCTTAGTAATCCTGACTGCTATGCCAGGGCATAGCAGTCAGGATTACTAACCACTATACCAACAGGCCAGTCTGTAGGACAAACAAATTATATCAGTCAAACAAATAAAAGACTTTGGTAATTGAGAATCGTCCGTAACATTTAGCCGGTTAAGACTAACGGTATTTCCTGTTTATCTTCGCTCAGGATCCAAGAGAGGCAAATTCATTCTCCGGGCGTTTCTCCGGCGTTTTTTTTCCTCTCATTCTTCACGTCGAGCTTCATTGTCTCGGCGCTTTTCTGGTGGTTGCCACTGTTGATTCTGGCTTTCAGGAGTTGTAGTGGTTTGGGAATTGGGCGGTGGGTTTTTCCTAATACAAAATACCTGTATGTGACCATGTTCCTGAGACTTACCTCTTTTAAGAAGTTCCTCTGCGCGTCCTCGTCGACCCTGTATAACTGTTTGAGCACCATCACTTCATTTGTGTCCCTGTGAGTCACTTTGTATACCTCGCCGAAGAAACCTGAGCCTAGTAGTTCACCCTGTTGAAGAGAAAGCTGTGTAGGAGATATGTGCTTCATGTTTCAAGTTACACATCAAAAAATATTTGTGATCCTAGCATAAGCTTCTTTTTTAAATTGAACGAGGTATTAAGAAAATTCTTTTTATAAGTTTTCTTTAGATAGAAATACCCAGTAATAATAATTTAGAACTGATAAGAAATCATAATAATATGATCTACCGTAACAAAAAAGAAAAAGATTACGATTTTTTAAAGTGATCGCCAACTTTTTTTATTGTTTGTACTTCAAATCGACTTTCGAGTCATGCATAATTAAAATTTGTTTATAGTACATTTCAAAGCATAATCACACACAAAGAAAAACCTTAAATAATATAATACATAATTATGTAGTTTGTAGTAGTAGTATCTGACCTGCAGTAAGTCACTAGCTCTGAACACCTTCTGTCCAGGTGCAGGTTCTGCCCGGAAGGAGCGCGCGCGACTCAGGTCACACAGCACACCGGTTGGCTCTTCACCATCCACGCTAAAATTATGAAAACATTATGAAAACATAAATTATAAAAACATATAATATGACATTAAAATATCCTTTAAGTATTGGCATGTCTTAAGGCGCTCCCTCACCGTAAGCATTCAACTGTAATCTATAACGTTACATTAAAGGTAAATGCTCGCGATGAGGAAGCGCCCTTAGAACAACGTTATAGGGTATAGGTACGATCATGATCATACACTCGACAAAGACAATAAGCGTCATCGCTGTGCTCGAGGTTGCGGGAACGCCCAGAAAGATATGGGACCTGTGTTTCCTATCAGCTATAACCTCGTGGTCTTCAAGTCAAGAGTGAATAGGTTACTTCTAGGCAAACAGGTTTCACTATCGATCACATCATTGCTTACCAGCAGGCGAGATAGTGGTCCAGCGCGAAACTATCTATAAAAAAATGTATGATGGTTCCAGTAAACGCTGTATAATTTAGCACAATACTCACGCGTCAAGTAACTTCGACATACTGCTACTCTTCTCCTTATCCCCCAACAACGGCGACGATGGGGTCTGTCTCCTCTTATTCACCCATTTCCCCGCGTCCTCTCCTCCCTTCCTCTTGAACAACCTCTCCTTCTTTCCCTCCGCGTCCCTCCTCTCTTTCTCGCACGAATGCCTCTGTTTTTCTTCTTTGGTGTTAAGTTTCCTCTCGACCGGAGATCGGTCGTGTTTTGTTTTGTCTGGTGTGTCGTCTGTTTGTGTTTGTGTGTGGGAATGTGTTGTGTTTGTTTGTGTACGTTTTGTGTTTGTGTCTGGTGTGTGTTCGATGGTTAGCTGGAATTAGGAAAAAACAATTTAAAACTGTGTTTTGGTAATTCTGGAACGCTGAACTATACATATTATTGTTGTTCGGTAAAAACATGCATGCTAAGCCAGCTGCAGGAGGGGTGCTTCGACAGGAAACCTCCACGTGCGCTCGTGGACTGGAGTTCCCTCTCGGATACGTCCGGGGGGAAGACCAGTTTTTCGGGCCGGTGCACCCTGGGATACAAAAACTCTTCCTTAGGCACTGTGTGCCTAAGGGGTCTCTTTGCCCGTATGCGAATAGCCTGTCTTGTGGACGCTCCAACGCGTGTTCCTCAGATCAGAAGAGGGCACAGCGGCGGAGCGGGCTTGCGGACGGTGAGTAATGGGAAGCTCGCCGTCCGACCGAGGACCAAGCCCGGGTCGGTGGCGCGTCGTGTTTCGCGCCAAATGCCTGCTAGGGTCGCGGGTTTTTTCTTAACCCAGGATACCGCGGCCCTGGAACGTAAAGGGCATCCGAAGGAACACGGGTGGATTTTAGTCAGTAAGAGTTTGACAGTCCCTTCCGCCCCACCCAGGGCGGGAGGACTCATTTGATGATTTTACCACCTAAAAAAAAAAAAGCCAGCTGCAGGAAAAATATAAGGGGGTCAATAAACATTATAAAATAACCCTGTGGCTCTGCGTCGCAAAGGATAACCGAAGAAAACAAAGTGAAAGTATAGTCAGTAGAGTCCAGTCCCTTCCGCTCCAAATTGAAATGAAAAAACAAACTTTCAGGCCTTTTTGCCCTCCGCAAACTTACAGGGCTTGCTCACTAGATGAAACTAAACAGTCCTCCATATATTTTTTAAATTTTCTTTAAAAAATATTTTTTGCGTGGTTAAATCATCAAATGAGTCCTCCTACCCAGGCAAATGCATTAGGGTCTGTCAGACTTGTACTGACTAAAATCCTCGGTGTCCTTCAATAGCCCTTTACGTTCTGGGGGTGTTTTACAAGTGTAAAACCAAGTTTTACCAAGCCAAATATAAAAATATTGTGTAAATATTACCTGTATGACCGCATCGGGCCTCCCCAACGCCCTCTCGATCTCATCAAGCGGTCTGTTCCTCACGGGAGTGCCGTTGATCTCGAGGATCCTGTCTCCGATGTGCAGCGTCAACACTCCGCATGATGAGTCGATCCTAGAGTGAAGATTGAGGAATTATGAGTTGAGTTTATGCCACACTGAGCCTTAATTCTAGCATCAATAGATTGCTTATCTAATTAGTTTGCCAGTTGGTTTTGAAAAATAATGGACACGTCATTTTTTCTTTAGATAAATCAGTGAATTTTTGTTCAAACGCATCAAAATTCTAGAGTACTTGTGACGTATTAGCAATTTAGGCTTGAGCCGCCAGAAAGAGCTTTATGGTCTTGCAAAAAAAACATGCTGAACTAAATTTAATTTCAGTAGCCAAGCCGAATGCACTGTGCAATGCTTTAAATCGTTTTATATAAATGCTACTTTTCCTTATCAACGTTTGCAAAATGAATAGAGGATAAATATATTTATGATTTAGCTCATTCTTTGTGTCACATGTAACTATACGTGGATAATGAAAAACCAGAGTGTCTGTATGAGATTCTATGATCCTCAAATTTTCCTTAAATCACTACTAGCCGTTACCCGTGGTATACCTCCGCTGTTTAGCTCCTATTGGTGACAATTCTAATACTGTGAACCCCACCTTGTCAAAACTGGTGGTGCTGTTCTTCAAAAAAGGTGATAACAGCCTATTGAAGACATACAGACCCATCACGCTCTGATCTGAGTCATGTTTATAAGCTGTTATCAGGGTTATCACGAACCGTCTGGAACACAGACTTGATGACTTCCAGCCTCCCGAACAAGCCGGTTTCCGAAGAGGCTATAGTACCATAGACCACATCCATACGCTGCGGCAAGTTATACAGAAGACCGAGGAGTATAACTTGCCATTATGCTTAGCGTTTGTGGACTATGAGAAAGCCTTCGATTCGGTGGAAACCGTATTGACTGTCGGTACATCGAGGTGTTGAAGTGTTTGTATAATAGAGTACGAAGGCGATTCCATTGAGAAGAGGCGTAAGACAGGTCTCAATGGACTGGTCTCAGGTCTCTCGACACTGTTTACTGTCACAATGGAAGACGCCTTCAAGCTCCTGGAATGGCAAGGTCTTGACATCAACATCGACGCCCAATACATCACTCACCTTCGATTTGCCGACGACTTCGTAGTCATGTCAAACTCGATGGAGGAACTCAGCATGATGCTCGATGGCCTCGACCGAGTTTCACAAAGGGTGGGCTTGAAAATGAACATGGACAAGACGAAAATTATGTCAAATGCCAATATTCTGCCCACCCCAGTCTCTGTTGGAAACTCGGTACTCGAAGTTTTGGACTCATATATCTACTTAGGACAAGTAGTCCAATTAGGTAGGTAAGAGGTTAAGACTGCCGAATCCAACTCGATTGGGCAGCGTTCGGGAAACTACGCAATGTCTTCTCGTCTGACATACCTCAGTGCTTCAACACGAAAGTCTTCAACCAATCTGTGTCACCAGTGATGAGTTACGGCACCGAAACGTGGTCTTTCACTATCGGCCTCATCTCAAAGCTCAAAGTCGCTTAGCGAGCTATGGAGAGGGCTATGCTCGGTGTGTCTCTGCGTGATCGAATTCGAAATGAGGAGATCCGTAGACGAACTAAAGCCACCGACATAGCCCACCGGATTAGCAAGCTAAAGTGGCAATGGGCAGGCCATATTGCTCGCAGAGCAGATGGCCGATGGGTTCGAAAAGTGCTAGAGTGGAGACCACAGACTAGCAAGCGCAGTGTAGGACGTCCACCAACAAGGTGGACAGACGACCTTATAAAGGTCGCCGGAAGACGCTGGATGCAGATCGCTTCCAACCGGTATAATTATGTGGAGATCTAAAGGGGAGGCCTATGTTCAGCAGTGGACGTCCTATAGCTGAGTTGATGATGACATAGGGCTTAATTTAGTGTAAATATAAAGCTATAGAAAGATTACATTAAAACAACAAATTACATGCAGAAATATAGTAAACACAGATAATTTTGTTACTTTTCACAAGAAAATCACAATTCTAATATTGAACACTTCAAAAATTACCGTAAATTAACAGTCACCATGTCAAAAGCAAATAAAATCACTAAAACTCTATTATAACACACATTATATTACCTACTAAACAACACAGGGAAATCGTAATGAATTACAAATGGCGATATATACCAATCGGAGTGAAATAAATGAAATAAAATCAATGTACGTAACAGAAAACAGTAGAGAGGTATTGGTCCGAAATATTAGTGATATTATGGTGCTGTAAAATATACTCTAAAACTAACACAATAAAGTATTTTTTGTATTAAATGTGTCAAAATGCTAGCTTTACTAAAGTATTGCAAAATAAACCCTACGGTTTATACAATAAAATACTTTTTGTTTGGAAATAATATTTTTACAGATATGCTGGTAAATTGTGACGTGTTAGGATGACATACTAATTTTGTTATAATTACATACTGCAGGAACATAATATTAATTAAAGAATTTTAAATAAAAGGAAAAGCATTTTATAACATGCGACTGGATACAATTTATTATAGAAAAGTCCGAAATTAATATTCCATCTCAATCCGAATACTGATCAATTTTTTATTGAAGGCTGCTTCTAAATAAATGTATATATTTTGTACATTGTAAATTAATAAACTATCTCGGTTGCTATCTTTGGTTGGGTCTTTTATGCATATGTTGCAGTCAAAACTCTTAACCAGTCAAAAGTACTATAGACTAGCAAAATCAAAAGTACTTTTTGACCGTATGCTTTAGGACTGATTTTTCAATAGTCTGATAAATTTTATGTGAGAAAAAAAAAATAGCGATTTGACATAATTATTTTCTATAGATAAGCTTTCAAGCCGCCATTTTTATTCCTCAGATAAAAGTTATTTGACTATTGAAAAATCAGCCCTTAGTCGACAATTACTAGATATAATAGTCAAGAAGCAGGACGGAGATTTCGACTCTTGGGCGGTGTAATAGGGATTTTCGATTCGTAATAATACTGCTACGTGATTTCAATATTTGTGTTTACAATAAAAAGAGCGTCGTCGAACGTCATTATTAAGAATCCAATAGGATGACGTTGTAGTAAGATTTTCTATAACGTGTTTATGATCTCATTCATTGCGAAGCGCAGCGCGGGTAACATACGAATTGACAAACAATTGCCAGCGCCGGTCGACAAATCTACTAATTATAAATGCAAAATTGTTTGGCATTCGTAATTTAATTAGAAGTTAGACTATTTAATACCAATTAAGTTCGACGGATGTCTGAATGATCAAAATAGACATTTCAAGTAAAATTTGATTATATCCTACAATTAAAGGACGGGCCGAGAAAAATTACCGTTTTTGAAAAAAATCCCAAAACCTGAAAATGTTGACATTTGATAGTGAATAACTTTTTGTTCACGTTAGGACTTTTGGCACGTTATTTCTACTAGTGTACCCAAGGTCTCTATTAAAATTCTGTGTTGTAGTTTTTTGTTATTTTATCACTATTTTCATGTCTAATGTGACCAGACTGTGAAGAAAGTGACTTAATTATTTGTGGTTTTCCACAGCGTCATGTATTTGGGCCTTTATGTCTGCTGCGACCGATACGCGATGAGTCACTTTCAGCGATATCTATGTACTTATTAATGTTTATAAATAAAGTGTCGGACGATAAAACAGTCACGTTCGCCTTATTAATGAAAAGTGACAGGGTTTTGATCATTTCTTCACTGTCTAATTAACCTACTATCACTTTTTATTCAGTAGTATGGTATATTCCACTGGGGCAAAGCCGCTAGCAAAAGTTAATAAAATATTATACAATTCTGTGGTGAACTTTGGAATTCAGAAAATTATTGTCAATGAAATAAAATGTAAAATTATGTCATATTAACTACTGCATTATTAATAGCTACATAACAAGTCAATGAAATTACGAGTTCAATGTGATCCTAAAATCATGAAACACCTTGCATTGAAATATTTATTTAGAAATAAACACAAGAATAAATTGGTTTTGACGTGAAAACGGAACAAGCATGATTTCGCATCTCTTCTAATATTATCAATTTGTATGTCTGCATGTACAGAAACCAGCATATCAAGCTTCCACATTTTGCCTGCCTGGCGTCTATGCCATTCTAATATATTTATAATTTATGCACAATATGAGCCGAGTATTCTTTCTTTTTTGTTAGAAAGGAGTAGAAAATAAGCGCGCTGGCGGATGATAAAATGCGACGAGCTAGGTCGGGGCCAAAACTTCAAGCAAGGAAATTTCGCAGGCAGAAACTGAACTGACTCTACTGATCCTTCTAAAACACAAGGCACTATTGCTAGACACACACTTTTCATGCTTATACAGCATAGCACGGAATATGGAACATGACAACCTCTGGAACAACAACCTATGGAAAATGAGCTATGCAGACAGGCGGCAAAATTGCGAAGAATACATTTCTTCGCAATTTTGCCGCCAGTCACGAGCCACACGCTATTAATACTGCCGCATGGAATGATTTAAGCTAAGGGACGTCCATTAATTCCGTGAGGCGGCATGCAGAATCATTTGCGGCTCCGCAGACAACTTGCCGCTTCTTCGACTTCTAGCGGCATAATGTCTATTGCTGGTCTGTCTTCGTTACAAAGCTATCTATTACATGCTCGCAGACATAGTACAAGCTGCTGGTACCTATGGCGTGTGAGTTGTATAAACAGAAACTATTGCTCGAGAGCTGTCGCGCACAGTTTGCGACATTATGTCAATTGTTACGTACTGTATACACTACAAAGCGAACACACGAACAAAGCTGTTGGAACGCCGGTGTCGCTAGCAACTTGCCGCCCGGCAGACCGTTAACGGCATAATGTCTACACTACGAAGCTATCTAGCACATGCTGTCACACTCAATACAAGCTGCTGGTACCTATGACAAGTGAGCTGTATGCAGACGGATAGCACAGCTCGTAGGATTGCCCGCGCTGCCGCCGACAGTTTGCCGCCGCATCGACCGCTAGGGCTAGTGGGATTAGTTTGCACCGTGTTAGTGGCTCCATTAGTCACCGTATTATGAAAGAAATTACATAGATTTGTTACTATAACTTAAATGTATGTAAGGAAGCATTTTTCGTTCGGTTCCTGGAACGTAGTTGTCAAAAATAAATGCAAGTTAGATTGTGTGTTTGGTTAAATATATTTTTTGAAGTCGCTCGCATCATGATTGTAAAAATTTTGACAAATTTCGTTCCACAAACTGATGTAGTAACCATCCACAGATTGCTCTTTCCAAGATACACAAAGGAACATTGATTAATAAAAAACGAAAAAATATATTCAGCATAATACAGCCCCAGATTTTGAAATGAAAAGTACATAAGTAAGACTGTTGGAATTTAACAAATTCATGTTTAAAATATTCCAATTTATAGTTAATAGTTTCAAACCTTGGTAGAGTGTCAAACGGCTAGTTTCAACTTGGGACATCACGTTGGAAAAAAAACTGGCCTATTACAACGACAAAACTATCACGTTCGTTGTATTCCTTATTAAAAATATATTTTAAACTGTCTTTTAGTATTTTAACAGTCTAACTGTCACGGTTTTGAGCCTGGGTAACAGACGGACAGCAAGCGGTCACGTTTCAACCCCAATTTCCGTCTAGTGTGTTCTAGAGTTACGCTAGGTACCCCCATTGGGTACCGAAACCCAGAACATACTAGCCGATTAGCTCCTCAAGGTCAAGGTCAATCACCTGGTTCCTGTAGTTTTAAGACACATGGTACTTACTCTTTGACAGTGATGGTGTGTGGCTGCGGCTGGGAGACCCGCACGCTGGCGGGCGGCACCTCCACCACGCGGATGGAGTGCGACACCGCGCGGACTGTGCTGCCGTAGCAGCTACCGCTACAAGGACACGGAGGTTTTAACAATATTTTTTTGTGACTGAGCAAGTCGATTTGTGGGAAGTCTTTCCCACGTGCATAAAAGACGTTATAGAGCATTTACACAGGTGGTAGACATTCGGTCATGGTGCTGCGAAAATCTAGCGGCTAAATGAGAACTAGACCATTTTCTTCAATTGGCTTAACAAATCGACCCGTGTAGATTTCCAAGATATACTTAGGAAGTATACAACAAAACTAAAAAATCCCTTTTATAGTTTTGTTGTATACAGTGTGGACTCAAATCAGATCTTCGTGAATGAGAGTTAGGCCACAGGGTCAAAATTGTTTGGCAAGAATTGGAGAGGATAATACCGATATTACACTTACCAGTATAAGTTAGACCGCTCAAGCAGCGCGTAAGGCTCCCCGTCTTCTATGTGCTGCGCGCACGCCACACACGCGAAGCACTCCGGGTGGAAACGGTGCTCGCCGGCCGCCATCACCGGCCCGGTTATCACCTGGTGATCATACCATTCAGTGTGTGCAAGGAAAACATAATCATTATCAGTCTATTTTCATCTATTCCACTGGGCGAAAGCCTCTCCCAAGTTTTTACAAGAGTTTATGAATCTCCAACATCAAAGCCCAAACGCGGTGCCAGTATTCTGCCAATAACAAGTATTCTGGCTTCTGTCAGTATTCTGGCTTAACAACTAATAGCTGTAAATTTTAAGTTCCAGCTCCCAAAAACACACCTTTTTTTCTTTAGATTTCAAATAGGACTGGTTGGAACAGGTTTGCATCCAGCACGATCATGTGGATCATCAGATCTGAAAGCATACTTCCTAGTTGTATAATTACCTGTGCACATTGCTGGCAGCTCTCGCCGTAGCGCGCCCAGTAGTCGTTCTGACAAAACAGAAGGCCCGCCTTCTCGAAGTACCACGTAGACAGCTGAGCATCGCACACTGAGCACCTGGACATCACAAAGTATGGTCACTTGTTAATCAACGCTTCTCTTACTATGCGATCCCAGCGGCACTGACTAAATCTTCTTTAGATAATATTAGTCGCGAGTCTGTCTGTACACAAATAACTTCCGAAAGACCTGCTCAAAACTGAATAATTCCTTTTTTTATGTATTTTAGAGTTTTTTGGAAAATCCGGAGGGAAACCGGAAAACCTTATATGCGCACTTGGCCCCGAGCGGTTCGTCGAATCGACATCTACTGAGGTTGGGTGTCGTGTCAAGTATAATAGGTATTGGTTTGGTTGCATGGCATGCTTATTTTTTGGTGCCTTTCCTGCATGCAAGGCTGGATTTTTGTGTTGCGGGATTTAAACTAAAATTTTTCCTTAAGCTTAGTGCCCTGAATTTCCGCAAAGTAACGCCTGATTCTATAACTTATAGGGAATATTCTTGAAAACTCAGAACATTTCAATTTTGGTATTCCGAGACCTAACCAGATAGCCTTTTATCGAAAAAGTCTAGGACGCAGATCAAAATATCTGCAAAAGAAACTTGGCACCTTATTTCTCCTTGAACGGCTCAAGGCAAGAAAGTATGACCTTTGTTGAACTAGAAAAAGTAAAAAAATAATTGGCAAATAGCCAGATAAAAATATCGAATAGCTTGCGAAACTTATTTTGTTGGCCTCAAATTCAAGTTCATGAACCAAGAAGGTTGCCAAAAATACTTATAAAACCTACTTGTTTGTCCTGAGCTAGCTAGATATGAGACGGGTCAGTGACCTCATAACATCAAGAAAGTTTTTCCCAATTGGTTTTCTCTAAGCTGGCTATTTTATTGAGAGGCGAGGGAATCAGGGATGATTTTGCCATTAATCTGGCACAAACTAAACGTGAATCATTACTTAAACTTACTTTTAGTAAAGTAGACTAGATTCAAGCCATTTGATTAGCTGAAACTACACTCGAGAGCAATGAATCCGGGTCACTTAAAGAATCCTAAAAATCTCGGAAACTAAAAATGCTAGGTTAATGCAATAAATTGTATTTAATAGACAATGTTATACTCCTTAAATGAAGGTATTAAAACTTCTTAGTTATTATAAAGTTATATCCTAAAAAATCAAATTTGAAAAAGGGCCACTTTCAAGGGGAAATTACAGCATTTGGTTTTGCTTTTGTTTATAATCTGTCAATAATGTGGGTACATAAACCATGTTGATAGTACTCTATATTCATTATTCAAGCTGAAATTATGTCGCTTACGCCTAAAGAATGCACCAGAATACTTGCAATGCTGGAAACCGGCCGGAGTCGCGATAGCGCGATACAGCCAGGACTGTCGGTGTGTCGCTGTCAACAGTACAAAGAGTTCTCCGACGTTACGAAGAAACTGGTTCTAACCTACGCATACCAGGAACGAGCAGAACCAGGTGTACCATAGCACGAGAAGACCGATACTTGGTGAACACCATGCTTCGAAATCGCTTTCTCACAGGAACTGAACTCACCAATCAGTTTTGACGCCTCGGAGGAAGTAACCCAAGTGCATGGACAGTAAGACGTCGGCTTGCTGAATCTAACTTAAAACCCCTTAGGCCTGCAAACGGCCCTAAACTGGAGCGTGGGCATCGTATTTCAAGACTAAGATATGCCCAGAGCCACGTAAATTGGAGTATTGAAGACGAATCAAAATGTATGCTCTACAAGCACGATGGAAGACACAGAGTGTATCGAAGACCAGGGGAAAGATTCAAGCAAGCATGCATCGAAGAAAAAGTAGCCTACGGTGGTGGGTCTGTACTTGTGTGGGCCGGAATTTCTTCTGAAAGTCGCACAGAGCTGGTGATCATAGAAAACGGCTCTTTAACTAGCGTAAGATATGTGGAAGAAATCCTCAATTATCACGTTGGTCCATTTATGGTCAATTTAGGTGAGGATGCTATATTTATGCATGGCAATGCTCGACCTCATACAGGTAGGATTGTGAATGACTACCTTCAAGAGATGAACATTACTCGTATTGAGTGGCCAGCGCGCAGCCCGGATATCAACCCGATCGAGCATGCTTGGGACGAGCTAGGCAGATGCGTAAAACAACGAAACCCTCCCACAATCACGCTTCGTGAGCTCAAAATTGCTCTCACAGAGGAATGGGAGAATATTCCCCAAAATCGTATAAGGAACTTGGTGTACAGCATGCCACGTAAACGCAGTAATGGAAGCACGAGGAGGATTGCCTCTTCGTGCTTCCATTACTGCGTTTACGAAGTATTAAAATTCAAGAAAATCGTAATAAAGTTCGAAAATTTCATGTTTCCTATTTTTGTTTTAAGGAGAGATCAGCAGTTTTTTTCTTTATGTAATTTTGTGTTAATAAAATGTATGGTGACTCATTTTTTTTTTACTTTCATTTAAGGAGTATTACATTGTCTATTAAATACAATTTATTGCATTAACCTATCATTTTTAATTTCCGAGATTTTTAACATTCTTTAAGTGACCCGGATTCATTGCTCTCGAGTGTAGTTTTAAGCAACGCTTGAGTCTTGGGGGTCGTTTTGTACAACGGGCTTTAGCCTCAAGGCTTTAAGTGTGGGATCGCGAGGCAATTTCCGACCACCGTAAGTGTGCGCTTGCGGACGGCGAGTAATGAGTAGCTCGTTCTTCGTTCGATGGCGCGTTGTGTTCCAATTCCACGCACATCTCGAGGAAACTAATGAGGGGCCAAACACCGGCCCTGTAAATCAAAGGGCAAACGAAATGGGTACCTAGTTTTTAGTGAGGCAAGTTTGGCAGTCCTTTCCGCTCAACTCAGAGTCCTAATCCTATCTTCCTATATACACAGTACGCATAGACAGTATTTTTACCTAAAAATGAGCCCTGGTCATTGCCCCCGACCCGATCACTCCCAAGAGAAAAGTTCTAACTAATCAATATCAACTCTATTAGGCATTAGGTTTATGAGAAGCCATAATAATACGACCCCATAACTTTCTGGAGCGTGCCGAGATCCTTATGACGTCATCGAATAACTTTATGCGCGGGGCATAAAACGCGTAGGGCAGTTAAAGGCATAATGGCCAATTATAGGCCTTTGGTAGGGAAACCCCCTTATGGTACTTATTTCAAGTTGTTTCGTAATATGGTATCAAGTTATGAAATTACTCATATGAATAGTTTCTACGAAATTGTGTGGGCATGTTTGTTTGTGGCATAGCTGTAGAACTACTAAGGCATCGTTTGAAGAGACGCGGCGGATCGGGCGGCGCAAACTGTTCGTCAATTGTTGACACTCCTCCCGTCAACGCTATAAACAACTTGACCAAGCTAAGATTGCACCTTATTTCCCCGCTCACGACAGAGCGTCAGTGCGACGATTAGGTCATGTATTCACTGAGCAAGTGTTTTGAATAGGTACAGTTTCTGAAACAACAAGTAGATGAGCGGGGAAATGGGACGCTGCATTCCAGCAAGGTGCAATCTTAACTTGGTCGAAGTGTACATCACCGCACTCCGAACCCGCACGTCGAAGTGTACTCCTCGCATGTCCTTGAACGCGGCTTAATTGCCGCGGAAGTTTTGTTGTATTTGTAGCAGGATAGGACAAAAAGTGCCATCATCAGCCTTCCTTTCCGTGGGAAATCTGGATCTTTCGCCCTTTTACTTACCTTTTTATAAACCCTAATTTCGTTAAATTGTGTGTCTATTTGTTATACACATTATTAGGTGTCTACAAAACAGAGTGGAAGGCTATAGGGAAGACCTTTGCCGAGCAGTAATACAGTGCCCAAATTACTCATGACATCCGTAGAAACTGACAAAATCGATGAAAATATCAAAACTGTTTGGACAAAAGCATGCTCTATTTCCTGAGTCTGACTATTGTCTTAAATGAAGTTCGAATAATTAAATAAATTATGATTCATATTTTTCCTGTTATTTTAATTACTAATTTTAGCATTTTATTTATAAAGAATCACAAGAGATGCACAAGACACAGACACAGTTGTCTTTTAGACAACTAAAAGAGGCACAAGATTATGCAACAATCAAAAATTGAAAAAATCTATGGAGAATATGGTGTCTATTCGTTTTCATACACTAACCAATGTTCTAAACAGATTTTCAATTAACTGATGCTGTCTTCACAACTAATATTTACCATAGAGTATAAAAAATCAGGATAATAAAAAATCTTACCGAAAGCAGTCTTTATGCCAGTCTTGGTTGAGTGCGGAGACATAGTCTCCATCACCAATGTCATTTAAGCACCCCGCACAGCTGAGGGACTCTGAAAGTCATAAGCATCATGAAGTATGGAAGACGGTGGACTACCATGACGCCTTGAAGCGAGAGTCATTCCAGTGTGGGAATGAGATGGCTCTAGAAGACTTGTATAGCTATGTCTTTTTCCCACACTGGTATTACCCATGCCTCTTACCATGATAAAAAAAAAAAACGTTAAGACGTTAAAACAATGATGGAATGTAACCTGGTTTGGTGAATATTTACCAATTGATTCTGACTCATAATATTTTGAAATATTATTATTTTTATCTTATCTTAACTTTATCTTAATCTTTATTTAGCATCAAAAGGTAAAGTCATTTTTTTTTTAAGTTTTCTACTTCAAAAACAAATATTATTGAGATATCTAAAAGACTTCTAGACACTTCCCGTGACCCAAACGCTAGCATTTATCTTAGTCAGAGGCTAAGCACAGCCATACTAAGGAAAAATAGAAAAGATGGAAAAGAACTGTACGAAAAACAGATTAGAGAATAACTTATAAGATATTCAGGACCATAACAATTGCACAATAAGATCAATGTTTTTTAAACCTTATGAATATTATACTTTAGAGACCTCGCCACAACTTTGTTGATGCTAATAACCAGTTTAATAGTCACTTTAATTGTTATTTGTGGTTTACTGAATAAATTATATTGGCTACCTGAGTGAAGATCATAATGTACTGGATTAAAGTTGAACTTAATTTTTACGTAAATGGATGTAGTTGAATGTCAAATTCCTTTCTAATATATTAGATTCAACGAGGTAAAATATTAACTACGATCTATCCTTCAACTTAGAACCTACGACGCGGAAGTAAACATAGAATTTTGAAACTAGTTTTAACTATTTTAGAGTCGTTTTTAAGTCGTACTGGTCGACTTCTTCGATATAAAACTCTTTATCGTCAAGTTAGAGTTAAGTTACAAAGGCGAGGCGCAGGACAAACAAAAGATAATTCATGATAACTTACAAGAATCGCCCACACATTCTCATGACAGGTTCTGCACCCAAAACATGAGTAAATATTTCAGTTATACACGTATAAACTCGTTGTAACAGGCACCTAAACTTACCTTTAGTATTCGGTCCCTCCATTTCATTTCAAAAAAGAATGTTTATTCATTAATTGTATTATAAATCGCAAAAGTTACATGCTCGAGATTCCAATACTTGAGAATGACGTAAAAGACATAAGATTTTTTTTTTTTTTTTTTTTTTTTACATCCATTTTCCCTTTTGGGAAGGCAAAGGGATCTAGCCCATGCAGCCTGTTCTTGAATTTTATCTTTTTAACATTTCTATATAATTATCAAAGGCATATAGCCTAGTCTTAAGTTTCCAATTCATATCTATATAATT
Organism: Agrotis ipsilon; assembly: GCA_028554685.1. Classification (NCBI taxonomy): domain Eukaryota; kingdom Metazoa; phylum Arthropoda; class Insecta; order Lepidoptera; family Noctuidae; genus Agrotis; species Agrotis ipsilon. The sequence goes on from CM052974.1 coordinate 14,970,338, forward strand.
ATGAAAGGCATATAGCCTAGTCTTAAGTTTCAATTTCAAATTCATATCTATATGATTATCAAAGGCATATAGCCTAGTCTTAAGTTTCAATTTCAAATTCATATCTATATAATTATCAAAGGCATAAAGCCTAGTCTTAAGTTTCCATTTCAAATTCATATCTATATCATAATCGAAGGCAAATAGCCTAGTCTTAACTTTCAATTCTCTTCCTTCCTTTAAATTTCCTTGATTGTATTCACAATGAAGTTATAAATGGGTTTAAATGTTTGTGCATTTCCCATCAGTTGCTGAACAGAGCGCGGTATTTGTTCAGCAGTCTTATAGATTTTTAGTAAATCATTTTTTTTTTTTTTTTTTTAATTCGCCCATCATTGGGCAGGCTATGGTCTTTCGACCTTACCGCCTTGTCTTCCGTAGTTTCTTGAATTATTTGTTTTTTTTTTAACTAAAAATGTCTTCCGTTTATAATTTATGTATTATTTCTTTCGTTAGAGTATATGTTGGATGTATAAGAAATTTATACATTTGGATGTATAATTTTTTAATTGTATCCGAGTCGTATCCAAGTACTTATCGTACGTCATTTGTCAAAGTATCTGTGCACAGACTAAGTAGAGACTTATCTGTGTAACAAACAATGCTTGCAAGTTTCACAAATGTATCTGGTATAATCTTATTTTTAACAGCTATCTCCTCATGTAATTTATATTTACATTTTTCACTATGGATTATAACTAAGTGTATTATTAATATTAAAATAAATAAGGTAGTAAACATTAATACACATATATACAAAGAAACTTACGCTCATAAAACTATCACTAGATGTCAACAACAGTTTCTACAATAAATTTATACAAATATACATAGGTTGAAACATTCCTGAGCAACTCATGAATACATTGCGGGACTTCACCAGGCTCGTTGAAAATATTAAGAAGCTCATCGGACAACACAAGGCGCTGAATGTTGAAAGACGAGCACTCGAAAAAAATATGATGTAATGACTGAACTTTTTGCGATTGACAGTATTCACAATTAGGAGAATTGACCATACCAAGACGATGGAGATGATAATTTAAACGACAATGACCGAAACGCATCCGACTTATGATTGAATAAAATTTTCTATTTATGAAATTATTAGACTTGCAAAACCAAGGTACGGAGCTTACTTGAATGTCTAATCTACTAAACCAAGTGCCCTTATTTTGGACCTGAGTACACTGATATGAATGTCTTCCCCACTCCTGACACATGCGCTGTCTTAGAATACTAACTGCATCTGTAGATGGTATGGAGACATTCATAGCAGGGTCAGGGTTGGGTATTAGTTCTTCTAAATCGATAACTTTTTTGGCCAAATAATCTGCCTTTTCATTCCCTACAACACCAATGTGCGAAGGCACCCACACAAAACCAACTACAATATTTGATTGATACAATTTCACCCATAGCTCTTTTATCAAATAAACTAAGTAATTAGTGTTAGCATGTAATTTGTTATTCGCCAAATTTTCTAGGACGCTCATGCTATCACTTACTACCATCCATTTATTATGTCCTGAATTGCAGTTTTCAATATGTTTCAAAGCACTCAAAATAGCTACAGCTTCTGCAGTAAAAATACTAGAATTTTTGTCAATTTTACGACCAATTCCTATATTTGAAGAGGGCTCATATATAGCAAAAGACACAGCATTATTATTTTTGGAACCATCTGTATAAATGAATTTATGATCTGACCACTCTGACAATAATGCATTTACTTCGTCTTTTGTGGGCAAGTCCTTTTTTTTCTTTAGAATTATGTTAATATCTGGAAATTTAGCAATGAAAGATCCTTCATAACATGGCAGGATATATTTTGATTGATAGATATTTAAATTTTGAATAAAATTCATGAAACTTTGAAGATCCTGTAGCATGAAAATTGGTTTAGAGACAGAAGGAGTAATGGAATGTAGTAAGTTGGTTAAAAGACTATTGCTGGAAACACTATAGAGTTTTAATAAAAATCTTTCTTTTAAATATTTGAATCGTATGCATAATGGTGGAACACTACAATCAATCTGCATTGCATTTACAGGAGTGCTTCTGAATGCCCCAGTTATAACACGCAAACATTTATTTTGCAGAACATCTAAACTATTTACAATTTTAACATCTGCAGCGAAACAATAAAAACCATATTCGAAATGACTACGAACTAACGATTTGTACAACAACAATAAAACTTTTGGGTCTGCACCCCAATATGTTCCAGACAGAGATTTCAATATATTACATGCTTTATTTGCTTTACTAATTATATGTTTAATATAATTATTCCAAGTTAAATTGTATGTAAAAAGAACGCCCAGGAATTTAACCTCATGTGAAATGGGTAAAGCACAATTATTATATTTTACATTGAGCATGCTAAGAAATTGTTTACCAAACACAACAACTTTGGACTTAGACTGATTAACATTCAGATCAAGATAAGAAAAATATTTATGGAGATTTACCAACGCATCATTTATTATTTGGACTGTATGTGATAAATTATTCCCTGATGCATAAACAACCAAATCATCTGCAAATTGTAAATTTTTTACCTGAGGCCCTAAAATAATATTTAATGTACGTATATATAATATAAATAATAAAGGTGATAGAATACCACCTTGACAAACTCCTTTAGACGATAATCTAGGACCATAGAGATGTCTATTGAATTTAACAAATACTTCTCTATTGTTGAGAAAACTTTGAATCCAATTTATCATTTTTACAGGAATCCCTATTCGTGATAATTCCTGACAAAGAATATCTATATTCACGCTATTAAAAGCTCCTGCAACATCAAAGAAAACTCCAACCAAATTTTTGTTAGCCATTAAGGAGTTATGTATATCAAGTTGTAATTGACAAATACTTTCCCTAGCAGACCGATTCCTACGAAAACCAAATTGGTTGGAAGGTAAAATATTGTTTTGTTCAACATAAAACTCTAAACGTTGTTTCAACAGTTGCTCAAATAATTTTCCAATACAAGAAGTAAGTGCTATGGGACGATACGAATCAGGACATAGTTTGGGCTTGTCAGGTTTTAAAATAGGTACTATGCAATCCACTTTCCAATCTTGAGGTATAATATTATTTTCCCACAATAGATTTAATATTTTTAAAAATGTGTTTAAACTTTCAGCGCTTAATTTTTTTATTAAAATGTATGGCATGCCATCGAGACCATAAGCAGTATCTCTTCGAGAGGAGATAGCAGACATTAATTCCTTCATTGTGAAAGGATTAAGTAGGAAACTATTGCTAGAATTAATATTATCATTATTAATATTTGATGGTTGTGATACAAAGTCTGGTGTGTATTTCTTTAAAAAATCAAAAACCCAAGCGTCAGATTCTGGTCGACTATAATTATATGTTTTATTATATTTACGCATAAAATTCCATATGACAGATAATGGTGTATATCTATTAAATGTTTCACAAAGAGAAAACCAGCTTTTTTGTCTTTCTGTTTTAATGGTTAGTTTTTTAATTGCTCGAAGCCTTTTAAATTGTAAATATGTTTCCTCTGTTGGGTTATTTTTAAAATTAATATATGCTTTTTTGAAATTTAATACAACCTCTGTACATTTTTGATTCCACCAAGGAAGGGAAGGTGTTTTTGTCTTATTACTATGGCATGTGTGATTCTGATTGGTGATATTTGTGTTGGAATGATAATTCGGGTTATTGTTATGAGTATTTGCAGCAACTGTGCGCAAAATATTACAAAATCGGAAATATGAATCAAGAAGTCTTGTATTATCAATTTGAAAATCAATCAACTTTTCTTCCACACAATTACTATACATTTGCCAATCCACGCATTTATAATTTGGATAGATAGGCAAATGTTTATCATTCAAGCAATTGTAATGATAATTATTTTGGTTGTTGCTAATCGTTACCTTTATAATTACAGGAATATGATAGCTACTACCAAGTGGACTATCATGTACAAACCATTCACAATTAAGTGCCAATGACGACGAAACCAAAGATAGGTCCAGTGCATTGGGACGCCATGTTAAAGAACCAACTGTTGTTACTTGACCGTCGTTAAGAAGAACCAGATTATTTTCATCTATGATTTCTAAGATATCTCGACCACGTGGAGTGTCGGAAACACACCCCCAAGAAGTGTGATGGGCGTTGAAGTCCCCGGCAAATATAAAAGGACAAGGAATAGACTTTACCAACAAATCAAATTTATCTTTATTAAAAGGTGGATTACAGTTTAAAGGACTGTAGAAACTGACTATGCTTATTTCTTTATTGTTAACTGTAATTTTTATACAAATGTTTTGTAAAGAATTGTCGAAATAAGTTTTTATTTTAGAATAGGTAATACTTTGGTGTATTAATATTGCAACTCCATTGTGTTTATTACCACAATCATTTCTTTCAATATTGTAATATTTTATTTTAAATGATTGTTCAGGTTTGAACCATGTTTCAGAAATGATTGCAATATGAATGTTTTGTGTATAGAGGAAATTTGTAAATATTTGTTTATTGCTATTTAAACTTTGTGCATTCCATTGAATTATATTTAAATTTGACAGATCCATCAGGAAGGTGACGAAAATTTATTACATAAAGTTGTTTTTAAGGCCTCTTTAATTGATGATGAATTTATAGGAACATCTTTATTACTTACTATTTTAATAATCGTTTCTACTAATGTACTTAAAAATTTATCGGATTTCATCAAATTGTTAACTTGTACATCTAAAGTACGAGTGGCTAAAGCTGGGAATGCATTAGTATCAAAAAGATCGGAATATGTAGCACTTCGAGACTTAATTTTGTTTTCTTCTATTTTTTGTTTTTTGATTGGGCAAGATGAGGAGATAGCTATATGATTTCCTTTACAATTTACACATTTAGCGTCCTTTGGGTTAATCTGGCAGCTCTTAAAATTGTGATTAAGTGTGCAAATTGAACAAACCTCTGCATTACGGCAAAATTTCGCAATATGTCCATACCGCATACACTTAAGACATTGTTTTACCGGTGGAATATATTTACTTACTTCATGACGCCATGAATCTAAGTAAATATACTGAGGAAGAATAGTGGATGCGAATGTTATTGCCACAGCCTGAGTAGGGACAAAAACTACGCTAGAATCATTTTTGACCCTGCGCATGAAGCGCCTAACTTCAATAACATTTTTTGAACTTCCAATCAACGAAAATATTTCTTTATTTGACAATTCTGTAGGAACCGAGGTGAGTACTCCTGTTACTTCAGCATCCCCAGCCGGTATGGATGCCTTTAATGTTAGCTGGTCTAATAATTTTTTATTCTGTAAAAACATGTTGGCATTATTCGGTAAATCGAATGTAATGCCAACTTTGTATTTATTTATAGTACGTAGGTGCATGACGCCTGAAACGCCATGCTCTCGTAGACCCTTTGGATAACGCTAATCGATCCCTGTCATTAAATATTAAATTTTCTTCCATGTGAGTAAGGAATACAATAAGCTCGGACTTTTTTGTATCCTCAGGGTATTTACGCGAGTAGCCTTTTACTCTAAAGATGGCGTATTTATCTTTGTTGAAGTCCTTTTTGTGACGAGAAGTAATAGTCAAAACAGACTCAGCTGAATCCGAGTCGGATGACTCTGTTGATTGCGACTGCTGCTGCGGGTCTGCAATGGACAAATCATCCTTCCTCCGTCTCTTCTTCCCCATTTCAAGATTTGTATTTACACTATTTATACTATGAACAACTTAAATCGCTAATATGTACAAAGAATATGTAAATTTTGAGCGAAAATAAAAAAAATGGAAAATCTGTAATGAAAAACGCGCCTTTTCACTTTCACAATTTCCCGCCTTTCATAAAAGACATAAGAATAAGATGACACAACGGGCTGATGTTGCCAGCTTTCAAAACAAATATATGTAAGAAATGGTAAGAGGAAAAATAAATGTATTTGGTATTGAATCATAATCAATTTATTGCACTATAATTTATAGATAGCAACAGTAAGGTGCTGCATTCATACAATTTACACATAAGCAACAGCTTTGCAATGAAACATTATTGGTTTTATCAATTTTTGAACCTCTCCAGCATTTTTGAACATGTAGAAAGTGGTAACATTACCTCTATTTTTTGTACACAAAGGTCAAACAATAAAAAGTAATAAACAAAAACTTAATAACTTTTGCAACTTTATTTAATTAGGTAACTTATTTAATTACGATGATGTTTCTTAATTTCTTTTTCCTTTTCTACTTCGTTCTTGACCTTGTATTTGTTCATGCTGACCTTGACTTTGACTTTCACTTCGAGGCGTTTCAGAAGTTGCGATATTTCATCGTCATTAGAATCTGAACTGCCAGAGTCTTCTGATGAGTCCCCTCCTTCCGATTCATCAGAGTCCTCAGGAGTCTGAAGAGTAGTTGAAGGGGGGGAAGTAGTTGTCGGAAGAGGAGAAGTGGTAGTAAGTTCTTGAACAGGTGTTGTGGAAGTAGGTTCCGGAACGGGTGTTGTGGAACTAGGTTGCGCAACAGTTGTTGTGGAACCAGGTTCCGGAGTAGGTGTGGTGGAAGAAGGTTCCGGAAGAGTCGACGGGGACGTTGGGGGCAATGTGCTTTCTTCCTCACTGTCATCATCTTCTTGCAGATTTTCAAAGTCAATGCCAGTAACGTCTTCGAACCATGATAGGTAAGGTCCCGGGCGGACGAAACCTGACAGAAAAAAATGTATTTTAATATAAACTATCATCTCTTTAAAAAGGAGATTCGTTACAAAGATACATATCGTAACTATAAGTCATGGGGAGGGCCTTTACCCAGCATTGAACCCTGGCTGGAGGCCTAAGAGTAATCTATGGCATCCACAGAAAAGTCCGGTTAAGCAGCACACAACCTCTTCTAGGTTGACCTGCGAGATGCCATTCACAAAAAAAAAAAATACCCAGCAGTGGGATGATGTAGGCTCGCAGAGTTAAGAGCCCTATTACAAAATGAAAGAACACAGTTTCTGTCAATTTGACATCGTGATGCCCCCCGCATAAAAACAAAACACAATCAACACAGCTACGCCTCGTATACCAGGACGAAAACAACATGAGCTTTTGCCACTTTTCTTTCGAATAAACAAAGTGAGATCTCGGGCTTCTAGACACTACTTATTTTCTTGGTAACGAATGGTTATAATATGATAAATATATACCTATAAAAAAAAATAAGGGCCACTCATTAAATTTTTAAACACTTTAAACAAGTATAACCCATATACTGATCGTTCTTAGCGATAAGATCGCCGAGCGTCAGCATAATGACGAGGCCCTCTCTCAGAGGGCTAAAGCCTGCCGGGGTCGCGGGACTTATACCATCACCGTGACCCCGGAACAAAGGGCTATTGAAGGACACCGTGGATTTTAGTCAGTACAAGTCTGACAGTCCCTCTCGCCCTGCCCGGGGTGGGAGGACTCATTTGATGATTTTACCACTATAAAAAACAATAATAATCTATAAGATCGCCCATTGTGTCACACTATTAAAGAGAAATTGCGAATTGGATATATTTGTAATTTACAAGGTATGCATAACAAGGATTATTCAATTCTATTCGAGTAAATAATATCTTGTTATGATATCTTTCAAGTGTTAATTTTGTTTCTAGTGACTTTGAATTGGAATTCATAACCTTTTTAATTAGATTTTTGAAATTATTTAGAATTCACAATTTGATGTTTAAAAATTTTCAAACGTTTTCTTCGGCTTATACATTAAACAGTCATTTACGCAATGTATTCAGAGACATATTGATAGAAGTACAACCAGACACTTGGGGTGATTAAGGTGACATAGATAAGGAGATATAGCCAGGAGAGGTGGGTTTAATCGTCTAATATTCCCAACCAGTGGTTCAATATATTTGAAACTGGTGTCAAGAGACGGGTAATATTACCAAACGCCGTGATCCAGGAAGAAACTGAGTAAGGCCCAAGAAGACCATCATATTCGTTAATACGCGGACCATACAAACTCCATAATAATAATAATGTAATTTCTCACTTTTCATTCAATTTCGTTTATTTTAACGATTTATTAGAATGCTAACTATTTTTGTATGTTTTGTTCTGAGTAGTATCTGTATTTATGAATGAAATTCACAAATATTAGGCGAAAGAACCATGGTCGGTCGAGTGCTTGAACTTCAATACTCAGTATAATGTTCAAGTCTGGTACATGGAGTGGTACAGGTTTGCCAAATCCCAACTCGATGCACTTGAGTCAGTTTAAAAGCGCCCGGTATTGATCGAGGCCACGATCTGCGGGGCGAGACGGAATAGGAAGTAGTCACCTCCTTATGCAAAGCAGTCATGCTAGCAAAGTAGGAGGTGGAACACGTGAGGGAGAGGACAGCCGCGTGACCTACGGCGCAGTGACGCGATTTCCAATCAGAGAGGTAAGCCTTGGAGGGCCGGGGCTTGCCGTGGTGACCATGGAACGTAAAGGGCTACTGAAGGATCACCAAGGGTATAAGTCAGTACGAGTCTGGTAATAAATCCCGTCCCGCTCGAGATGACTACTTTTGATGATTATACCACAAAAAAAAATATATAATGCAGCTGCCAAAACGAAACACCGCATTTTTTCATACAAGAAACGCTGTAAATACTGGAAAGACTCTGTAAAGTAAAATAGTGAAAACTCGTGCTAGGGGTATACAGATTCCAGGCGAATATCAACCACTGCGCCGCTGCTCAGGATCTCTTGCTCCAGAGCATGGCGCAGTGGTTGATTAATGTCGCCGTGGTCGCCGAACCGTACTTTGTCGTGCCCAGAGATGACTTGGTGGCGGACCTGAACGGCTCGGTGACCCTAATTTCGTCGGCCGCCGACGGTACCCCGCCCCTTGATCGCAACAAGAGAGGGCGCGGGATTGTCGCAGCACGGTTCGGGGAGATCGCCGTTGTAGGTGTCTATTTCTCCCCGAGCCGAACTCTCGCTCAGTTCCAAGACTCCCTATCGGAGCTGGGAGACGTCGTCGTCGCCTTCGATTCCCTCCCCACGCTTGTCCTCGGGGACTTCAATGCCAAAAGTCCGGCTTGGGGTTCCCGGTCCACGGACCATGCGCGGGGTAGGATACTCGAGCACTGGGCCCTGGCTCAGGGCCTGGTGATCGAGAACCGGGGTTCTGTCCCCACGTGCGTGCGGATGCAGGGCGAATCGGTGGTGGACATTACGTTCGCCACCTCCGACCCGTCGCCGCGCGTTACCGACTGGCGCGTTGTGGAGGAGGTGGAGAGTTTTTCCGACCACCGGTATATCCGGTTTGACGTCTCTACCCAGACCTCAGACGCGCCGGTCCCAAGTGGACGGAACCCAAGTGCGCGATGGGCGCTGAAGCAGCTGGACCGGAAGTTATTCCTGGAAGCCTCGATCGTGCAGACCTGGGTGTCACCGGTGGTGCTGGTGTGCCCGGTTCATTGAAAGAACCTTTCACCTAGAGACTTTTCGCCGACAGGACGATTCGTTTATATCCGTTTCATCAATTGACTCTTTCAACAACGGACTTTTCGATGATGAAGATGATAAGTTTAAAGAGTTATAGGTTAACCGTCTGGTCGGCAAAAAGTCCGTTGTCGAAAGAGTATTGCTGAAACGAATCGTCCTGTCGGCGAATAGTCCTTAGGTGAAAGGTTCTATCGATGAACCGGGCAAAAATGAATCGTCGTGTCGGCGAAAAGTCCAAAGGTGAAAGAGTCTATCGGTGAAACGACCACAAGTGAATCGTCCTGTCAACGAAACGTCCAATGGTGAACCGGTCGTCGGTGAATCGTTGCAGAATCATCACGTATCCATGCACCCGGATCGCAAGGGGTTATTGAAGGACACCGTAGTTTTTAGTCAGTACAAGTTTGAATGTCCCTCCCGTCCTTCCCTAGGTGGAAGGGCTGATCTGATGATTTTACCACGTATTAAAAAGCCATACCACCAGGGGCATGGCCGGTGGTATGGTGGGTCCGCAGCGAGCTATATTATTCAACCGAACTGGAAAGTTGGGTAGTAGACAAGTCTGAAATTACATTTAATTACCAATTCAGAAAAGAAGCTATCAGAATTATTTACATTTATTATCTAGAATTATATTCACATTCGAATATAGTAAGAAACTACAATCAACACATTTATATGTTTACATTGCAAACAGATCAGAAATAAAATTAATTCAAAATATAAGCTAGTATCAAAAAAGGTTGGGTACGCTGTATTCTTGTCGATTGGGAAAATTCCTGGCCACCACTCATGACCTGCGGAAAATATGAGGTACTACATATTTCACATGGAATTTGATGTAATAACAAAGACACTAGCGCCGCGTCTAAAGGTCATGAATGGTGGCGTGTATTTTAAATTTTAATGATTACGTGACTAATGTCAAAATGGTTGCGAGCGGTACGTCCTCCCTCTGAGAGCGCTCCGCGCTGTCTAAATCAATCAACAAACCGTTCTTGGTTTTATATTGAATTTTGTCGTTGCATATTTTAATTATTTTATATTATTAGTTTACTTTTAAATGCGCTAATTATTTTTTTCATGCAAGCTAACATAGTAAACTTAGTTATTCAATACTTTTTGATTGAATATTCAGTAAATATTGATAGATAAAAAATATAATTACGGACGAAAAAATGACAAATTCTTCCTGTTTTCCAGAATTATTTTTGGTGTATTTCTGAATGAAAAATAAAAATGTGATTAATACACTCCAAATATAAACTTTCAGATGTACCATGGACATTTTCAAATGTTATTTTACTATTACACATTCTCTGTAATTCAATACCAAAGTACCTATGTCAAAAAGTAGAATTTTATGAAACATCCTTTGCAGAAACAAGGTTTTTACTCATGTATGTAAACAAATCTAAAAATGTTTTCAATACACTCCACGCAGAAATAATCAAACTTTCTCGAGTATATATTTTTTTTTAATTTGTGTCCATATCCTACCCAGAATCAGGTTAAAAAGTTTGCACAAAAACAAGGAAACGTGTGATAGCCCTCTTAAGACAGATGAGTTTACAAAAATATTACCTGCAGGCAAGCCTGAGTGGCAGCCCCACTGTCCACCAGCCACGAAAGAAGTTACTCCGACGAGAGTTGGAACGCCATCAGAGCCAACATGCACTAGCGGGCCACCACTATCGCCCTGGGAACAAGAAAATAGTTATAGGTTACAATGAAAGCAGAAGACTTCATGGATATTACTCATGACGTTTTTCACCGATAGTTATGAGACTCCATAGTTTCAGAAGAAAGTGGTAGAAAACCGGTACCTTGTTTATTGAAAGATGTGGGCCTCGAATTCTGGCAATTGCTTAGAAGCATTACCTGTCTGTCAGGCTAAAAAATATATATGTTAGGTATATTTTTTGTGTCTTTATAGGTTAACGTACAATAACGACCCATTTATTACAAACCAAAACTCATCCTGTAAAATTAAGTGGAAATACCAGAGGTGGCGTACCATGAGCGTGAGTAGTTAAGCTGTGTAACCGAGATGGCGCTAGACGACTTTTACGCTGCTTCCACATTTGGGCGTCAGTCGCGCGACAGACGCTGCTTATGCGCGGCTGTTTATATAAAATGTGAAGGAATGTGCCGCGCTACTGTCGCGGTGCTAACGTCCTAATGTGAAAGCGGCCTTACAGCTCTGTCGTTTTCCCTCAGCGGAACTACACACGCTTTATGACGTCATGATAGGCCACCAGACCTCTTGTCTAAAGAATGTGGTCTAATGTTATGGTATATTCTTACCTGGCAGGTAGACTGGGAGGTGACGTTGTAGAACCTCGCGCAGATGGAGGTGTCGATGATGATGCCGCTCACGAATGTGGAGGCACATGACAAGTTGGAGATCGCGCGCAAGTACACCCATCTCAGAACCTCGGTTACGGAACCTAGAATGTTAGGAGACATTGAACTATGCATGATATTAGAACATGTACAATCAGCATCAAAAGTTGCTGACCATATTCAGATTTTTTAAAGTCGCTGTACATCGTATTACGTATTATTACGGTGTACAACGATTTGGAAAACCTGACCAGACTGTACGTTGTGTCAGCAGCTTACAATTTTAGTTTTAGAATGAAAATCAAAGAAGACATATAGTTTGTTTTTCTGCACCCGGCAAAAGCCGAACTTTTAATATTAAGGATTTATTAACTTTAAGTGTCAATTTGGCATTACACGATATGTGGGGACTTTTTTTTCCTATTCCTTGGTCAATTAGTTGACATGCTATCATTTTCTACTATTAAGTACCTATTCTGTGTCGTTACAACTTTGCCTTAGCTTGTTTTTCGATCTAGATAGGTATTTGTTTCCGCACTATCATATTCTTCGATCTTAATTCAATTTGCAAACAATCTTGATCAGTTTTTCCTACCGTTGTTTGCGATAAATGAATATGTAGAACGTAAAGTCAGATTGCAATCAGTAAAGAATGGCAGTCATCGATAACATTATCAATTGGATGTCTTATATATATATTTCCCAATTGATGATGACGTGTTGAAGTCTTAAATACAATAGAACAAAATAAGTAGGTTCATACATTAAAACACGTGAGCCCGTCTCCCGACTGCTACTATAAATTCCTATTAGCATATCAAGATCAGCAGTAACGCTGGCGAGGGGCCGATTGACTCATTCGTTCAATAAGACTGTTTCCACTAAGCTCACTACGAGTTGGTCAATATTATCACATGCCTCCAAATGTTTTATTCCGGTATCTCACCATCTTCTATTCACAGTTTTAAAGCAACGGAGTTGAAAAAGTTTTGGAAAAGACCTAATGCTGAGGGCAATACGTGATTAAATGTTGTTGTTGAAGAAGAAATAAATTAAACAAAGATAACCATCCCGTAAGATAAGTCTTCTACCACTGGGGCCTACTGCCCTCCAAAATCACGAAACCTTCGGGTTGGCTCTATTGGTAAAGTATTAGAGATACTGACCATCAGTCCATGTCCTGCCGTGACCGCTGGCGTAGAACACCTCGTTATCGTAGTCGCGGTACGCGTCAGCGCGCGAGTGAACGCGGATGGACTTCAGCAATCCTGGGAAAAGATATTGAGTCAAGTCAACGCAATTAGACAGCTGGAGAACATTTTGTAACCTCAGTACCCAGTACAGTTTTGCCATCAGCATTTTACTTAAGCAACGGTACCGATTAATAGCATTAATTGAGACTCCATTGTCATAATAGGTCACCATAGAAAAATTAAGGCCTCATAACATATTTGTGCTTTCCACTCTTTTCTGAGAAAATGCGACGTGACGTTGTGTAAGCAACGCTAAAGTATACGCAGCTGTCAGTTGTTTTCATATCACCAAGTGGATTTGTGGCAAGAGCTAAATAATTCCTATTATTTGCTACCATTTGTTTACCTGTTTTTTTGCTTTATACTTCGCTTGTTTAGTTGAAAGACTAAACAAGCAATGGATGGGAATTATTTACCGGTGTCCACAAGTCACCTTGAAATTGCTCGATATAGATAGTCTATCTAAAGAAAGCCTGTGGCCAAAATCTCGATAGCTAGAAGAATGAAAGAATACTCACTGCTGTATGTGAATGGGTGCTGCATCTTCACCAATGAGATGTCGTGTGGCTGGACAACGGCTGGCAGATTGTTGTTGTACAGAGGGTGGTTATAGTACTCTGTAGTCTCCGAGATGTGCTCCGGGGTGGTGAGGGACACCACTCCTCCGCGAACAACTATGGTTACGCGACTGAGGACGAAAATATGAGGGTTTGAAAGTAGAATAAGAAAGTTTTGAAGAGAAATTGGGTCTATTTCTAGCTATGTTTGTAGAACTAGTGGGATGAAGACGTGAGGTTCAGGGTTAAACAGTACTTACATCTAGTTAATAATATGATAAGTTTTATATGACAAAGACAAATGTGAAAAATGCCTATGATGGTCTCATTATTTAAAAGTTTCCCCATTTAACATTGTACAATGTACAAAACGGCTACACATCAAACTATACAAAACCAGTTTTTCTTGGTCTCGCTTCTTACGATTTTTACACTCAATGAACGGGCAGCTAATACTGGTTCTGCATAGCTTGATGTGTAGCCGTGTATACCTCTACTAACACTTCCTCCTTTTATGGTGGCTTACCATGACGTCTTAGTCAGAGTAGTTCCGGTGATGGAACGAGGTAGACGACGACGACTTGTATAGCTCTGTGTCTTTCCCACACTGGAACTGCTCTGGCTATACGACGTCATGGTAAGGCCACCTGTTTCTAATTCTAAAAGAATAATATAAAATATTGATCACTCCTTACCCAGCAGTACAATGCGCGGCGGTGATGACCCATTCCTTAGATACGATGGAACCTCCGCAGCCGCTCACGCCTCCGATGGGGCTCACCATACGTAGAGCAGCATGGTGAGGGTGCTGGCCGGGCAGAGCTTCCCAGCCTGACACTATACGAGACCCCGGAGACGATTCTAGCTCTTCATATTCTGGGGGGTACAGAAACTGGCATTATGATTTCACTTTCGATATAAGAATCATTTTTTTTAAAAGAACATTTACAAGTAAACGGAAAAGGTGAGAGACCGTGGCAAAAGAGTACAACAATTTTTGCATTCCTATGGAGCTCGGGTCATGCGGAAAGATTGTATATTTCTTACATCTTGTTGAGTTTTCCAATGCTAGGTACGGATACGTACTTGGGTACCTACTTTAGACCACGTTGACCTATGTATGAATGGGTGCTTACCACGTTTGATTACATTTTCGATGAAGTCTGGTTCCACGCCATTTTTGTAACGTCCTGATACCTGTAAAATGCAAAGATTTATAAAACATTATAATAATTTTCAGGAATATACCCATGCTACGCGTATATGATTCTTACTTATAGCGCCCTGTTATAGCTATAGGTATAAATGGTAGGCCATTGGCTATATATATGTAGTCCTTTGTTTTAATATAGTTCTTGAAACACATGACTGGGTAGAAAAAGCTACTAAGTTTGTGGTAACCTTACCTGCAGAACAGTCACCAGTAACAGTAGCAAGCCCGATTTCATTAACATTTTAGATACTACTGATGATGGCCGTAAACGCGGCTACCATATTAACTTCCACTTCGGATTAGAAGCTCCAATCACAGTAATTATTGAGATTAATATCAATTAATTATAACGATAAGATACGAATAAAATTTACTAGGCTTTTGTTAACATGATTTGCCGACAATGCGAAACATTGATTGCTTTTCTAATCTTATCAATTTAATTTAAACCGATTTGAGAATTGAAACCAGGAATTTAAACAACGATTTAGAAATCAACGATTAATTAAATTAATTAGATATTCCTTGCCTTGCTAATTTAGAGAAAGGCGGTATTATTTTTATTTAACTGTAGCCTAGATTTCTAGATTATGGTCAAGCTTATAAGAAAGTATATCATAAGTATTGATCATAAATTAAACAACGGATTATTCTTTCCATCATATTGATAAAATTACGGGACAATCATGAGGTTAAACTTAACCTTAAGTGAACAAGAGCAATCCAAAGATGTCCTGTTGCGAGACAATCTCAGGTGTGCCTCAGGGAGCAATTCTTTGCCCACTGTTAATCGTCATAATTATTATTGCATATCTGGTATCAGTGCTTCAACGTTATTATGCCAGTGGCGGATCCAGGGGGGGGGGGGGGGGGGGTCATGGGGGTCATGACCCCCCCCTGAGCGGCAGCCTGGGTCATAGGTGGGCACTGCAATTGCGAGTGGTTTAAATATAGAATCCTGAATCCTCCCGCTCTGCCCTGGGTGGGAGCACTCATTTGATGATTTTAACACGATAATAAAAAACTTTTTTCAAAAAAAATTTAACCGCCTTCAAAAACAACCACAAAAAAGGGTAAAATAACCTACAAAATAACTTTTCTTTCGGAAGTCGGTGGCTTTGTTTTATTATTTCGATGTCTTTTTGCCACCGACTTCCGAAAGAAAAGTTATTTTGTAGGTTATTTTACCCTTTTTTGTGGTTGTTTTTGAAGGCGGTTAAATTTTTTTTGAAAAAAGTTTTTTATTTTACTATTTTTAGTTTTAATATTCAACCCAAATTCTTGGCAAACACAACATTTTCTTACATGTACACTAGAATTTTGTAATCCGTAGCACCGGTATTAACATCGCCCATGTTTTGTACATAAAAGAAAGTTCTAATAAAATTCTCTATCTCAAAAAATGCTGAACAGAGTTCGATGAAACTTGCAGTATTCCCTAAGGTGAACGATCCCTAGTACAACAAAAAAACAATTTTGAAAATCGCTCCACAATTGGCGAAGTAATGGCGTAACAAACACGCAAAAAGTAAAGATCATCATGTCGTCCAAGTAGGCGAAATTAATAAAAATGCTCACAAAATAAAAAGTACTGAACCAAATTTGATGAAATTTTATGGGACCACACTGCAAGTATCCTGCATCGAACAAAAAAAGAATCACACTAATCGGACTAGAAACCTCGGAGTAATCGATGTACATACATAAAAAAAAAAAAAAAAAAAAAAAAAAAAAAACATACCGACCGAATTGAGAACCTCCTCCTTTTTTTGAAGTCGGTTAAAAAAGTATAGCTAGCTACAGAGACAAGCTGTCTGCGACATGGTGACCCGCCACCCCTCCTGATGTAAAAGCTGGATCCGCCCTTGTATTATGCATGGTTTGTCTGTGTTCAAAGATGGAGGACCTCGTGGATGCAGTGTGGCTTGCAGTCAGTGCGACAGGGAATCGAAGATGGAGTTGACGGCAAAGAAACTAGCTCATTGCAGCTTTAATGTTTATATTTTCTTCTATCAAGAAGCAAGTTAAACATAAATTGTTAAATTAGTAAATTACACCATGTTAGCTCTAATAATTTTTAGTGAAGAAGGAGTGTCAACATGACAGATATGATTGATAGATAGGTACAGATGTTGCTATAGTCAAAAAATAAAATATACCAGTAAATTGTGATGCCATACATTAAAATAGTTTTTCTAACACTTCCCCTTATGGCTCACAATATACAAAATCAAATGTTAAAATAAAACAAAATGACTCTACATTTAAAAATAATATGACTCTACTTAAAAGAAAATGTGACTCTATATTTCAAAACATTTGACTCCATATTTAAAAAAAAAAAAATTATCTCTGCATGTTACAACAAATAATTAATAATTATGCATTAGGTAAATAGGTCCTCAAATAATTATTAAATTTAACATGCACAAAGACACATAATTCACATTCCAAGTCATATTATAAAATATTCAAAGAACACATTAACCACAATACTAATTCACATTCATAGCTTTAAGAAATTTCTCATGCTTAATTTTACTTAAAGGTTTGGTTAAAATATCCGCAAGCATTTTATCAGTAGGTAAATACATAATACTTATTACATTTTTGTTTACAAGATCCTTTACATAGTGATACCTCAGATCTATATGTTTGGTTCGTTTGTGACAATATTCTCTGACTTCTAACAACTTTTGAGCACTTTGATTATCATTATATACAATACAATTACAATTAATATCACACATCTGTGCAGGCATAATTTCTGACAGCAAATTTCGAATAAAAGAAACGTCTTTACATACATCACTTATCGCTAAGTATTCCGCTTCAGTGCTCGACAATGCTACACACCTCTGTTTGCGTGATTCCCAGTTAACTGTATCATTTCCCAATTTGATGACAAAACCGGTATAGGATTTCCTATCAGTTACATCATTGGCCCAATCCGCATCAGTATAGGCACTTAAAAACCAATCCCTACTTTTATGAAAACATAAAGAGTAATGAATTGTACCTGCCAAATAACGCAGAATCCGCTTAGCAGCTAACCAATGAGTCCTGTCGAAACAGTTGTTAAACTGACTGAGCTGACTACATGCATAAGATATATCTGGGCGTGTACAAACGGACAGATACATCAAGCAACCAAGCAGCTGACGATAGTTGTAAACATCATCCTGTAAACTGGACTCCTCATTTTTAAGTAGCTTACAGTTAACCTCCATTGGTGTAGAGACGGCCTTACAATGTTCCATTCCAAATCGAACAAGCAGTTTTTTAATGTATTCACTTTGGTCGAGCTTTAAAACACCCTTCACTCTATCCCTAGTGACATTTATACCTAGACAGCTCCTAAGTGTTCCCAAGTTCTTTACATTAAATTCATTTTCAAGAATTGAAACTAAATTATTTTTATTAGAGCTATTGGAACTGTAAAACAGGTAAAAATCATCCACATATAATGCAATTATAACAATGTCATTACCAGAACATTTTACATAGACACACGGTTCACACTTTGACTGAATGAACTCATGTTTACATAGTAGACTGTGTATTTTACAATTCCACATTCTGCTTGCCTGTTTAAGGCCATAAATACTTTTCTTTAACAAACAAACCTTATTAGGATCTTTACTACAAAAACCTACTGGTTGTTCCATATAAATTGTTTCATTTAGATCGCCATTTAAGAACGCTGTGGCGACATCTAAATGATCTATATTTAAATCAAACTGATTAGCTATGGAGAATAGAATTCGCATCGTAGAGTGACGCACTACGGGAGAAAAGGTTTCATTATAATCTATACCTATTCGTTGAGTAAAACCTCTGGCAACGAGTCTAGCTTTAAAACGATCAAACTTTCCTGAAGCATCATACTTTGCCTTATA
This sequence comes from Agrotis ipsilon, assembly GCA_028554685.1. Classification (NCBI taxonomy): domain Eukaryota; kingdom Metazoa; phylum Arthropoda; class Insecta; order Lepidoptera; family Noctuidae; genus Agrotis; species Agrotis ipsilon. Next base: position 14,989,148 of record CM052974.1, read on the forward strand.
GACCCATTTGCACTTGACAATATTTACATTCACTGGCCTCTCAACCAACTCCCATACATTATTCGCTACCAGCGCGTCGTACTCACGTTTCATCGCGTCTTTCCACTGTGCACTGCATGAAGAATTCATCGCCTCCTCGTAGGTAAGTGGTTCATCAACGAGTGGGTTCTCGTTTACCAAATAACTCATATCATAATCTAAGAATCTTGAAGGTTGTACATTACGTGTAGAGCGAATAGGCCGACCAGTACGCGAAGCGACAGTCACCGGACTCGTCGCGACTACTTCTCGAACTGACGTCTCACCCGGCGAACTCAAGGGCTCAGCACCCGTGTCACCTGCAGACAGTTCAGCGGAGCTGGAGTCGTCTTCACTGCCCGTACAGTACTCTTCATCTGAAACATTAGGAAAAGAACCACTGTTATTAAAAGAATTCTCATTATATGCATTATTTAAATTAGATTCATTACTTTTGTTATGTAAATAAATATTATTTTGACTAGTATCACAGATTAAATTATTTTCTTGATTATTATCACAGATTAAATTATTTTCTTGATTATTATCACAGATTAAATTATTTTCTTGATTATTATCACAGATTAAATTATTTTCTTGTTTATTATCACAGTCAAAATTATAATAATTGATCTCCACTTCATGTGAGCTAACAGGCTTAACAAGATGGTCAGTATTAGTGTAAAACTTATTTTCAATAAATGCTACATTACGCGAAACAATGACCTTAGTAGGGTTCAATGGATCAGCTAAGCGAAAACCCTTTTGTGTTTCACTATACCCCACAAAGATAAATTCCTTCCCCTTAGCATCAAGTTTGTCGCATTTGTGTTTAGGTGACAACGAATAAGCAGTGCAACCGAAAACCCTGAGGTGACTGAGGTCGACCTGTGACCCCGACCAAACTTCCTCTGGAATCTGCCCTGACAAAGCAGCTGTGGGCGATCTATTTTTCAAATAAAGCGCAACCATAACGCATTCGCCCCAAAACCGCTTACAGAGGCCACTGTGTTGCAACATGCAACGCACCTTATCAAAGAGAGTCCTGTTCAGACGCTCAGCGACACCATTTTGTGCAGGTGAATAAGGAACACTGGTCTGGTGAATGATACCTTCTCGCTGTAGATAGCAAGTAAATTTTGAATTTAAATATTCACCACCATTATCAGTTCGCAAGCATTTAATTTTTAAATTAAGTTGCTTTTCAACTAAGGCTTTAAACTGAATAAAACAATCCATTACCTGATGTTTATTCTTCATAAGGTATCCAAAACTTTTTCTTGTAAAGTCATCTGTGAATGTGACAAGATATCTAGCTCCCCCATAGCTAGCCTCCGGTAATGGTCCACAAACGTCGCTGTGTATGAGCTGCAGTGGCTGTGTTGTCCGGCTAGAACTTGCATTAGGGAAAGGTTCAGCTGCTAACTTCCCCTTCAGGCAAGCCTCACACTTCTTCAGTGCTTCATCCTGAAACAATACACCACATGCATGCTTTCTTAACCTACACATACCTGCAGGATGTAAGTGGCCAAGCCGATGATGCCAAAGTTCCATACTGGTTGAGGCAGAGGCAGCAACTGCAGCACTCATTGTCTCCTGCCTATCTTGCAGGAGCATAGAATGCATCCTATGGAGCATGTTATCCTCACACACATACCCATTCACTTTATAAATGCCATTAGTGCAACTAGCCTTAAATAAATAATTGCCAGAAATTTTACACTGTCCATTTTGGTAAACAAAACAACCATCATCAGTAAATATAACTATAAAACCATCTTTTACTAACTTAGAAACTGATAAGAGATTAGCAGATAACTTGGGGACAAACATTACATTTTTAAAGGTTCTTACCTCATTATTTGTACATATATTCATGTCACCCACACAGGTACTAACTAATTGTTCATTATTAGCGCACGAGACAACTTGAGTACTGGTTCCCTTTGTATTAATAAGCATTTCCTTGTCCTTAACCATATGACACGACGAACCGCTGTCAATATAGAGATTTGAAGAGCTGTGAGCTAAGTAGGCAGTGACTGGCTCATTTTCTTCCTTCTTCTTCTTCTGCAGCTTGTCTCTCTTGAATTTGAAGCATTTCGGCTTGATATGTCCAGCCTTGTGACAATATTTGCAGACCAATTGCTTTTTGCTGACAAATGCCGTAGCAGTAGAAGTTTCATCTTTTCGGTGAGCTTCTTGTAATAGTCTAGTCCGTACCAATTCGCTCTGAAGCGTCGACGAAATGCAGAGGGTTTCTAAGTTAGACACCAACGTATCATACTCTTGCGGTAAACCACTTAGAAGAATTTCTGCAATTTCTTCATCTTCTATGGTTTTTCCAATATCCGACAATTGATGAACAAGTGACATAACCTTTTCAATGTACTCTGACATGTTACTGTAGTCTTTGTACTCAATGCGGTGGAGCTGACGAAGCAATAATACTCTTCTGTAAAGGCCACGGTCTTCGAAGACCTCACTGAGCTTTTGCCAAGCTTCTTTGGCTGATTTTGCTTCTCGAACATATTGAAATAAACCTGTTTTGATACTTAAGCAGACGCGAGCCAGCGCACGTTGATCACGCGCGGCATCAGCGCCAGAAAGTGCATTGTTATCGCTTCTCTCGATAAGATCCCAGAGACCTTCAAGTTTCAATATCATTTTACATTGAAATTTCCAATTGAGATAGTTTCCCGCACCTTCCAATTTTTCCATTGCGCCCGCCGCACCGCCGAACACAATCGTCGAACCATGTGGCGCTCCCGTCGTCGGAATAATCTCGTTATCTGGCGAAGCCATGTGGGCCGCACACACTGGGCGTCAAATTCCGTCGCACTGATTTTGCAAGCACCAGATGGATTTTGATTTCTTCTGCGGTGTTCCTGGGCCCATAACCTGTTCAAAGATGGAGGACCTCGTGGATGCAGTGTGGCTTGCAGTCAGTGCGACAGGGAATCGAAGATGGAGTTGACGGCAAAGAAACTAGCTCATTGCAGCTTTAATGTTTATATTTTCTTCTATCAAGAAGCAAGTTAAACATAAATTGTTAAATTAGTAAATTACACCATGTTAGCTCTAATAATTTTTAGTGAAGAAGGAGTGTCAACATGACAGATATGATTGATAGATAGGTACAGATGTTGCTATAGTCAAAAAATAAAATATACCAGTAAATTGTGATGCCATACATTAAAATAGTTTTTCTAACAGTCTGGACCTTATTATGCTAGGTATACTGGTAAACATACTACTACATTTTTATGTACAGAATCTTTGCTTTCTTTACACGTTAGGAATTGCTTCCATGTCATGCGTACGTTTACAAACATTTAAACGCATATAAAATATAGATACAAGCAAGCCTGGAAAATCGAAATATCTTGTAGGCCTACAAATCACTTACCGATGGATTCAGTGTTCCGAATTACGATGAAAGATCACTATCTCTGCTATCAGCAATAAAGATCTTCATTATTTCCGTAAAGTCTGACTGTTCAGTGATTAGTTTTATTTCGTCACCATTCTGATTAGTACAGTGAAAATAAATAATAGGAAAAAAACAAACGGTTGGCAAGTAATAAGACGGGTAGCCGGTAGGTATAATCATTAGGTAAGTACATAATCTATGATCATTATCAGATTTAATAGTGCCAATCGGCTAGGATCATAGAGATTGATAGCATCGAAAACTATGACGCGATCTATTTCTAGGTATGATTAAGTTTTTTTTTTCTGCAGACTTGCTGAGTAATTCGATTACGTATAGGTACGCGAAATATTATTTTTTTTTAATTTTACTTTTGTTGTAGGAAATCATCAGCTACTAAGCTGCGTTTCAGGGCTGCGGTGACGCTTTTGGATGTTCTTTCACCACCAGTTAACGCTCGTTCTGTGTGGACGCACCTATTCAGTAGGTTTTAATCAAAATCGGCCTCGGGACCTCTTTGACCATTCGCTATTCCTTGTAGTTTCGGATTTGGCCCTCCACGCTCAGTTGAGAAATTCATCTTTTATATTGTACTTATTTATTAACCTCCTCCTATCAATCTCCTATTAATTCTTCATTACAATTGGCATTCGCAGATTTTCCAATATCCTTAAAAAAACCTAATAAAAAATAGTTTTCTTGTAAAAACCAGAAGCCTTGTAAAGAAAAACAACTACTATCTTCAATCTACAATGATAAGATCCAATATCAGATATGATAAACTACCGGAACACTAATATTTAATTAATGGGAATACCTAACGATTACTTGAAGCGCCATCTAACATCACGTGCATGATGACAATGAGGAAAGTCATACCGCAGAAAAGGTAAGAGGTACCTAACATTAGGAGTACCTAAGTAATACTTCGACTTCTACTTTGGCTTTGTTTGAGACAATTGATTTATCTACCTACAGACCTCGGCAATAGCTGTTTAACTTTGTTGACGCGTCCAAACATCTTGACAAGCGATATTTAACCTTTATCCATCCAGCAGTGTTATTCTCTGTAAACTCAGCCTGGTGACAGCGCGGCTGCTGCAGTCTTTAGTCCCAGCCAGTCTCTCAGACTAAAGAATGCTACTCCTACACACTAATCTACTGACAAGGACAACAGCGCGACGCTCACGGCTCGAGCTTTAGGATCGGTCAACGCTAAAGCCGCCTCGTCGAAGTACGCATCGTGGAGTCCAGCGATGTGATTTCTGATAGAGAATGACATAAATGTATCATGACGTCTTAAAAAACGCTTTAACGACGTCATGATAGATAGGCCACCAGGAGTAAAGCAATTTTGACTTCGAATAGAAGGTACACGAGTCTATGAGTACAAGTCAACTACAACTTTGGCTTTGAGACAAATAGACGTACAGACAGATCTCGGCAAGAGTTGCTTGTTCAACTTTGGTGACATTGGTGACCAGACATAGACCTAAAAAGCATTGCTTAGCTTTAGTGATCCATTAAAGACGTTAACAAGCTTTGTTTAACCTTGCTCGCCCATCTAATTCAGAGTCTGGCCGTTTAAGTGACTTCTCAAATGCGCACCCGTTACGTACGTTAAGTACAGGAAAATCCTAGTGTAGCATACGAAAACAACCTATCAATTAACCTATTTCCCCATCAAAGTGTGACGTTACGTAAATATTGATTGTTTCCTTCAATATGCCTCCTATTTTTCAGAGACACCATGTCGTCACAACTATGACGCATTTATAAGCATTGTTTACATAGACGGTGACAAAGCCACTAAATCTGCTGTGACTCAAACAGTGACGTGGCGACTCTACTGTGACCACAGTGGTACGTGACTTGTAGCATGTAGGAAGATATATGGCGTAAGTTACCCATATTTTTGTAAAATGAGATTCATATATTTTTGAATATGATCAACTGATCTCGATTGAGTCTCAACTCGACGGATACTTATGATTGGCGTCAAGATACAAATGCGTTGTGTAAAACATTTTCTCGACTCCCTCTAATGTATTTTGCATTCTGACGCCGCCGTTCCCTTAAGCAAAAACGGGTTATATGGAAAGAAGGAAATGGGGGAAAATATAGGTCGCGTGATGCTAATTTACGGCGACCTGACTTGTGCGTTGCTCATGTCATTTTGTTATTTCATTCTATTAACCTTCTTTTAACTGATCTTTCATTTTTCGTAATAAAATATATCAAATTTACCATTTTTGTAAATAAATCTATTTTTTTTTTTTGTTTCGCTATTATGATTATTACTTTTCTAATAAACATTGCATACCAATAACATAATTATTTTATTTATAAACAATACAAGGAAATAAAAAGGATTTCAAATAAAACATTACATCAATATCGGATACATTTAATATAAAACAGTCATTGCAACAAGTTATCACATATACCGTCACGTCGACTAGCTGTTAACTGGGCGGTGAAACACGGTACTATTACATTAATAACTATCTTAGCTTGAGGCAAAAAGGACGTAAAGAACTAAAAGCTGTAAGTCTTAAAGGCTCTTACGTCGTTTTAAATACCTATACGCTATGGCTACACCATCGGACGCTCAAAAATCTGTCTTGTTCGAATAAATAAAAATATTGGCTTTCATAAAGTTGTATACATATTTATTGCAATTTATTTAAAAATTATAAAGGTGATTATTCTGACATATTCGTATTTTTTTTATTAAATGTCTGAGATTTTAGCGATAAATCCGATAGTGTAGCCATTAAGATGAAAAAAATATTAATTAGTAAAGATATATTATTAATCTCCTACAATTTGTTTTCACTATTACATTAATATTTTGGTTACGACTACTACATTGTTAATAATGACTATTTTGTCTAAAACAGTTAGTACCTCGTTATTTATAACTTAATACAAAACTCCGCCACTCGCCCAGCTTGCCAGCCTAAACAATAAACTACATAATTAGATTTTTTAACACTGGTAACACTAGATTCGTACATATTGTACACACAACACCTCACGCATTGCTAAAACAAAATAATTTCGAATAATTTCAAGTCACCATTTATATTATTAGTAGTTTCACATAATTTTAGCTGCAATGTCGTTATAATTACATTTATAAGAGCATAGGTTTTATTGACGACCTGTTGCATCAAGACTATTTTGAAAGAAAAAAATGTATTTTTTTTAATGAAAAAATGTATCTTCTTTCTAGTAACAAGGTCACACTAATTCACTCAGTTAATGCGTCAGGTCGTCAAGACAAAATAGTTCTATCAGATTCAAACTAGGAATTTATTTTTATTTTTATTCAACCAGTAGAAGTTTATAATTCGAGATTTTCTGAAGCACCTTTTCATTGTCTACACAATACAATGAATATTTAAAATCCTATACAGCTATCCTGTATCGTTCTCGAACTCACTTCACCCAAGTGAGCGCATAAACGAACTCATTTTTTCTATTCTACTCTTATTTCTTATAAATGATGTCGACTGTTCTGCTAATAACGAAGATGAATTGGACAACCAAAAAGTGTGTATTTATAATTAAACGATTAAGATTTAACCAACATAGAACGATATATGTCTCCGTTCGATGACACGGTTGAACTTAATGTAGACCAACTGGGGTTAGTAGGGGGAACTCATTTTTTTATAAACAATTGCGGACATAGTATTTATGAGTTGTCATACTCTATTGTCCCGAAACTTTTCCCCTCAAACGCTATTAGGGGCTTTAGTCTCCATGCGAAATATCTATATAATAATCCGTTTTTTTTTACAGTTTTTCAACAGTATTTTAAGCAGAAATAGCATAATGTAGTTTGAGAATGCCAGGTGATTTAATTAAATTTCACATCTGTCATTTATGTCAAAACGGACATTGACATGGCGTTCAAGTTGTCATTTCTTTGTCTCGTTCAATAAATGTATTCGTTTGCGCGATTACTTGGTTACAGTAAGTTCTTGAACATTACAGAATAGTAGTACACAATATAAAACTAATACATCTAAGACAAAAGCGACACAGATCTACAGTGTGATGTCAAAAGTCTCGAATCGTGTTTCGAGAAACACACAACATCCCGAATAATCCTAAAATAATAATTTACTCATTTCTCTCTAAGATTAGGCCTCCGAACCTATTTCATAGGCCTCTATAGGAACATAACATTCAGACTTGAACCATCACACACAAATTCAAATATTTCACTATGTGCATCAAAAACCCTATTACATTTAAGCTCATTTATTTTTAATATAAAAATCCGTAATCTATAGGTCAGCTTGAATTTTTTGGCTGGAACAACGACGATGTAAAATGAACTTTATTAGGCTTCAAATAAGGTCGTAAGTTGTATGTGTCTTTAACAAATGACCATCAAATTCTGAGCCTTATTCGAATAGCTTGCTCAAGGCTCAAACATAACTTTAGACTTTATTTACAGTAAGTTCAATGTTCATTTTTCATTGTACTTACCAGCCAAAAGTGAGCCACCCGAATTAATAAGTTAAATGTTCAAGATCCGTTTACAGATAGACGTCTTAGTAACGATGTAACTACGATGCGATTTACAATATTATCATTAGTATACAGTAATAAATGCTGGTTAAATTATGTAGAAAATAAAAATAAATGAAAACCTGCTTGCACCACAACTTGTACCGCCATACGGAAAAAGATAAACATCTGTTCAGCGCTTGGCTAAAAAAAGTATAACTGCAAAACGACCCTTACAGCACTTATATCAAAGTGAAATGTCATTTTGAAGTTGACAGTTTTGTTAGGCAGTGTTCAACAGATTCGATCGTACCACAAAAACTTTTAAACGTCTGTTGAACACTTGTCTAAAAAATTTCAGATTATGACGTTGAAATAAGGTACGTTTTGCAGTCAAACTTTTTTTAGACAAGTGTTCAACAGATTTTTAAGTTTTTGTAGTAAGATTATGTTTAACTCTTTGTGTAAGACGGTTACTTTCTTACCGGTTAATATTCAAATCATCGCTTTATGTGGTCTTCAAATCATTGACAAACATGGATTTAAAAAACACCCCTCAATGATCTCTTTGAGAAATAGGGTCATAACAGACTGGAGACCTAATAGTGGTTATCGCATTTAGGATTTCGTGGTGCAAACAACCCTTAAATCATTACATTTAAATAATTACTGGTAATTAATGTTTAATAAACTATAATCTTTGATTCAAAAACATACCAAGATGTTTAACTTCTATTAAGCTTCAAAATGTTACATAAAAGTCTTATGTCTATTATAAAAATGCGATTAATAAACGACTCTGTGTTGAAAGATGCAGAGTTCACAATTGGAATGAATTTAATTTGGCATACCGGAAGTAAGGTAGTGTCGGAAGAATTCAGTTCTCAGTCACATTCATACTGCCAGAGCTAATTATTGTTAAGTAAATTGGCATTTTAGATAAATCTATATCAAACTAGATTCGTCCCCTGCTAAAAGGGATAATTAATAAATATAACTAACAAAATGTGTCCATGATCCGGTAACCCTCTTTTTACTGGATCTTACCGGATCAAGGAACTGTCTCATCAGGTAACCGTGACCCTGGAACGTACAGGGCTATTGAAGGTTCACCGTGGATTTTAGTCAGTACGTGTCTGACAGTACGGTGGGAGCACTCATTTGATGGTTTTACCCCGATGGTGTGCTCACGTGCCCATAATATAATATGAGGTCCCGAGGATCACAAAGAAGATGGGTTACGTAAGTCACATGCGAGCATGAACGAAAACTATAGTAGAGCTGAAGCAATCGTCATCGTCAAAATAGGTCTGACTATCTCTTAGATCGACCACTTAATAAGTCTTTCGGTACTGTGACTAAACGGACAAAGGGAAAGTGATTCGTATAATCGAAGTTTGTGAATTGGTAGCCAACTTGCTTAACAATAAACATCCCAGACTTACATACATAACAAATAAATTATTAAGCTACAGCTAGAAAACAATAAAAAATAAAGCCACAACGCGCTTTACAATGATTACTTAAATACCGAAAATCCAGCAAAGAAACAATTTAGGAACAGTCCTGCAGCTCCATTTACACGTCTCCAGTGTTTAGTCGAGTGCTAGATCACTAAGAATAGGATATTTTACTCAAAAAAAATGTTAGTCCGAAATATAGATTATTAGAAAATATTACACCCGTATTTTTTCTTTTCTTACGAAAAACCAAAATTGACGAAGATACAACGCTTCTAAAGATCACAAAACGATACTCGGTCGTCACAATTTTACAAGCGTAATGACGTCACAAACCCCCACCCCCGAATTTGGAAGCGTCTTATCTTTGTCAATATTCTTTTTTTTTTTTTAATTAATTACTTTTATTATTATTAAATGATGAAATGGATTTTTAAATTTATTTATACGGTAAAATACCCTATTGTGTGCACAAACAATTTAGTTAAGTTTTCGGCCAATTTAATTTTAAACCCTATGTACTATAAGAACAAGAAATAATTTACTCTACTAAAAACGTGTAAACAGAGAATTTAATTTAAAAAAATAGCCTCCATGCAATAAAAAAAAGAAAAGTAAATTAATTTTTCAGCAGAGATTCATCTATACAGTTATATTTTTGCCGCCAATTCTTTGCGCGTCTACATTTAAAAAAAAAAAACAAAACACAGACATTATAGTTAAGATTAATATTTATTACATCTTGTCGAAATATCCTCAGTTTGTAGTAAAAGCCACTGAAGTTATATTTTTTATACGCAATAACGCCTGCGTCGCGTCTTCGCAAAGATATTTTTGAAGGAACGAGAAATTCAGCTACGAGTGTAAGTGGTTGCGATGGCCTAATTGGTTAAAGCGTCTGGAGTACCTATCCAGAAGACGCAGGTTCGAATCCTGCTCGTAGCTCAATTTTTCGTTCCTTTGAAAATATCTTTGCAAAGCCACTGAAGTTCTTGATCAGGGGGTAATTACAACGTCTTAAAACCAGGTTTGTTCCAGTGAGTAAACGAGATGACGACTTGTATAGCTCTGTCACTTTCACTCGCCGAAATAAGCCTAGTTTTAAGACGTTATAATATCCCCCTGGTGGCCTACCATGACGCCTTAAAGCAAAGTAATTCCAGTGTGGGAACGAGATGGTGCTAGACTACTTATATAGCTCTGTCTCTTTTACACAGTGGAATAACGCTCGCAGTAAAACGTCATGGTAAGCCACCTAGATCTATTTTATGAAGTGTTAAAGCGATTTAAACCGTTTTGAAAAAGAGATCGTTAGTGCTTTTGAAGTGGGACAAAAATAATTTAAACATTTTTAATTTCTTTTAATTTAAAATCCAATAACTAAGAGACCACAGAATTTTGTCAGTTCACGAGATTGGAGAATATTTAATAAATTATAACTATAATAAAAAATGCAAAGATATAATAAATGAAACTGAAAACTACATAATTTTAATAAGACTCGAAGAAATTGTTTCATACTAAGATTTTTATAGAAAGTTGTAAGACATATTAGATTATTACATCAGAAGTACAGACACCAGCAAATCAACCTACCTCAATATGACAATATTTTCAATAGATTTTGAACTTTATCATAAAAACAGAAAGTTCGCATTTCATTGGCAAGAAATTGACAGATTAAGGTAGATTGCTATGCTTGCGACAGTACAAAACTTTAATTTATTACCTTTTTACATTGTAATCGGTAAAGCAACTAGTTTTAAATTCAAGGTCTGAAGAATCCGTTTTTATTATAAAAATAATTTATATGAATTATCTATAACATAGACAAAGAGACAGATTTGTGCATGCATCTCTTAAGTGTAAATACCATATTTTACATACAGGGTGAATTTTTCAACTATTACTTACTAGAATTTGACCCTTATTGGCAACACTATCAAATGGTGTTATAATACAGGATGTGATTTTTTTTCCAAAATCAGCGAGTTCGATTCCTGGCCAGAATTATTAATTTTTCTAAAATCGAATAATGCAGTTTTACTTTTCGTCAAAATCGGCCTCGAGACTCCTTTCAACGTTTTTCAATATTCCTCATAGTTTCGGAGATAGCCATCCACGCCCTGTTGAAAAATTCACCCTGTATATTTTTGATAGAAAGGTATATTTTCCCGGGTAGCTCAATTATCTCTGCCTATCTGACCTGCACAACCCAGTAACTGTATGGACCGCATGGACTAAGATAAGACTGATTGTCAGACTTTAAGATCTTCTGACTTACAGTAACGACTGTCAAAGATCTACAAATGACAGTCGACCAACGGCTTTACGTGCTTTCCGAGGCACGGAGGAAACTCGCTATGACGGATCGGCCTGTGCAGCTGTAATTATTTAGCCACGAGCTCTTGTAGAGGCTAACCCACGCAAGACGTTATTATTTTGTCTTGAATAATATTTATAATGAAACTAGCGGCCCAACCCGGCTTCGCACGGGTGGAAGTCCTCTAAAACCCGGTCGCAATGGTTACAAAGACAACAAAAAAAAAATCCGTATCGGTTCAGTCGTTTTCGAGTTATGAGCTTAGCAACACATTTTGCGATCCATTTTTATAATATAGAAGATAGCTCCAAAATTAGATAGCTTTCTGACAGGACCTTACTATCAAAAATTACCATAGACATTCAGTGAGTGAAGTGCAAACAATCATTAACTTGCAGTTAGCTACACCTATTACATATATTGTGCACTCAAACTTATTAGTATAACTATATTATGTATATAGGCCACATAAAAAATACTACTATAAAATAATCTGAAATACCTTCAAGATATAACAGAGGAAAAACAATAACTCTTATAAATTTTAGAAAAGCTGATGCGATTATTGAAGTTTTCAAGTGAAAAAAATTAAAGCACTGAACTATTTATATTGTGGTTATTGAGTGAGAAGAACCGTCGCGCTCGGTATACATCTCGAACCGTAGCACTCGTTCGGGTAAAGTCGACTAAGAGAGCGAGAGAGATTATAGACATTTCTTATGATCAATATTCTCGCCTTTTGAAAATATTATTTTTATTAAATGTGTCGTGTGCACACTGCATTATTTTATCTTTTATTAGTTTTTTAGTCATCATCAGCTTATAATGTTCCCACGGCTTGTAGATGGCATAATGTCTTCGAATTTTTGGTTCTAGGACATGCCAGTTTCCTCACGATGTTTTCCTGCAGTTAAGAGCAGTGTGATGACCTAGCGGACTTCGAACCCAAGACCTACGAGTCGTAAGTTGGCACCGATACCACTGCCGGCCACCGCTGCACTTTAGTAAATTTCTCTATTTTCATGATCCGGAATTACCACTAAGAGGTATTGCTCTCTTCCTGTTACACCTTTTATTTGAAAATCATGTCTGTATTTTAGAAAAGCTTAGTAACGTGATACACCTCACTAATTAAAAAATACGAAGGTGAAAAACTTAGCATAGTGATTGTTACAGATTTTATATTCGATTGTAGTTTGTTTATCTAGATATCACTGCGTATTTTATTTTATGAGAAGACAAAACAAATACAGAGATATGGTTAAAAACAAAAAATGCGACCCTATGTAACCAAACATAGAATTCCGTTTTCATTAGAAAAAAAACGATGGGAAGAAATGACAGTACTTAAAGTCATCATAGAATATAGATTTTTAAAATGGAAGAAAGTATGACGTTTAAGACTATGTCTGTATATCAAATAAGCCTGAATTATTTGGACAATTAAATCGTTTTTTATAACCTAAATATTTATATTCGAATAATTAAGAGAAAAATAAAGATTTGTTCATTTTTTACGTTGTTTAGTGAAATTCCAGCGTTACACCGGCTAGGCCGTAAAACGTTATTTATATTTCAAAACGTCAAATTCTAGTTAAAATTGAGGCAACATTCGAGATTACCGGTAACTATTCGAAGTCAAATATATATTTATTTATTCGAGATATTCGTTTACGAACTTCTGCATACAATAATGACTTAGAAATATATATTTTTCTTTTAACGTGGCCATATCAATTTCATAATTATAAATATCTACCTATAACGACTATACTCGATGAGCTTGACTAATCTTGGTACACACCAAAATTAATAACAGCGCCATCTATCATCAGACACGAACAACATCAACTATATTTGCCATCGATAGATGGAGCTACCAACAAAGCTTGCATTCTCTTTGCTCGGAGCTAATGTTGGACTAATTTCTTATAGCAGGGACACACAACTGTATAGCAATAGTCTTTAAATTAAATAAAAGTATTTGTATAAATGTCCCTTCACGCGATAATCAACGGCTCTAATGTTAGGCTTAGGAGATCACATAACCACATGATGAACACCTTCATTTGTTCTGCCTCTGATTTCATAACTTACAAATTAACAGTCGTCCTTATTTTCATCACAATAAGGTTGCTGTTGCGTTGCTCAGAGCTAAAACTACGAAAGGATATTTTTCAGTTGCGTGATCTCTCATAGTAAATATCAGTAACCCCATCGTCTTACTTATTGTAGCACCAACATAAGCTCCAGAACAAAGCCTTCTATAACAATATAACCATTCGACCTAAGTGGGCAGCGTAATCTTCTGTGGGGGACATTTTTCACATAAACATTAACTTATTTGTCCAACAAAAATAATAAAACCCAATTTTCATTAAAGCAGAGACAACAAGGATGTGCGGGAATAGACCAATCATATTATGAGTAGACATTTCTTCTATGATTGGTCGATTCTTGTATGTCTTTGCTTTGGTGAAAACCGAGTTTTATTCATAACTTTGTTAGAAACAAATTCTTGATTATAATGTCATTATGAGTAGATAGTAAGTTGCACCGTAACACTGCTGAGTGATCGTTACTTACAAAATCATCTTGAAAGAAAACCGACCAATCGGCGACAAGTATAGTTAGCGCCTTCTAGTTTGTAAGACTCCCGCAAAATGGCGGCTAAATGTAAGTAACAAAAACTCAGCAATACAATTCAAAGTACTTTAAATTGAAATCCAGATATACAGGGTGAATTTTTCAACTGGGCGTGGATGGCTACTTTCGAAACTATGAGGAATATCGAAAAACGTTGAAAGGAGTCTCGAGGCCGATTTTGCCGAAAAGTGAAACTGCATCATTGGATTTTAGAAAAATCAAAAATCCTGGCCAGGAATCGAACCCGCTGATTTTGGAAAAAAAATCACACCCTGTATTATTACACCGTTCGATAGTGTTGCTAATAAGGATCAAATTCTGGGAAGTAAACATATACGGCAAACTTAAGGAAATGGCTGATTTTTATGAAATTGCTATTTTTCCATGTTACTTTACATCTACTGAGCCATAATTTATTCGAAATATAAAATTTCATTGTTTTTAATGTCTCACTGGATTTGACGTTTCAACAATCCCACTGTACTAGCAATACGACATTATTGAGTTGAACTAAAAATAGCATTATTTTAAAGAAGAAACGGTAACTTATGTTTCAAATACAGTCTTTGCCTTGAAGATTCATCAGTTTTTTTGTAATTATACGTTTTCCTTAAGTTTGCCGTATATGTTTACTTCCCAGAATTTGATCCTTATTAGCAACACTATCGAACGGTATAATAATACAGGGTGTGATTTTTTTTTCCAAAATCAGCGGGTTCGATTCCTGACCAGGATTTTTGATTTTTCTAAAATCCAATGATGCAGTTTTAGTTTTCGTCAAAATCGGCCTCGAAACTCCTTTCCAAGTTTTTCGATATTCCTCATAGTTTCGAAAGTAGCCATCCACGCCCAGTTGAAAAATTCACCCTGTATACAAAAATCTTTTGGCTGGTCACAAACCAAACATAATCTAAAATGTTCCAACAACAACAATGTCACTCAAGTGCCAAAAGATCTTTGTACCCCCCCATAATCTACTTTTACTGAAAACTTACCCCACTATCCTAGATTCAAAACCCCCCCACTATGTCCCCTCCTCCCCCCTACCTCCTCCGTGCATGTCTCCTGCGCACGCATCAGCTGCGCTTGCTGTGGAGCTGCTCCTGCTTGGAGGGGACCGGACTGGGACCCACTAGGACTTTGAGGGCTCCCTTGGACATGAGTATAAACCAGTATAGCTGGGGCAGCAGGAGGATTGTGATGGAGACCTTGCAGCCCGTTGGTAGGGATTTTATTGCCTAGAAATAAAAGGAAAAAATATACATTTTAGCAGGTCACACATACACACACACTTACACATAAATATTTAGTTCGGCTTGATTCGGCGGACGATAAAAGGATTTCTTTAGGATTACTTCCCAGAATTTATTCCCTATTAGCAACACTATCGAATGGTATGATACTACAGGGTGTGATTTTTTTCCAGGTTCGATTCCTGGCCAGAATTTTTGATTTTTCTAAAATGCAGTTTTAGTTTTCGTCAAAATCGGCCTC
The DNA here is from genome assembly GCA_028554685.1 of Agrotis ipsilon. Lineage (NCBI taxonomy): Eukaryota > Metazoa > Arthropoda > Insecta > Lepidoptera > Noctuidae > Agrotis > Agrotis ipsilon. The sequence goes on from CM052974.1 coordinate 15,005,049, forward strand.
GAGACTCCTTTCAACGTTTTTCGATATTCCTCATAGTTTCGAAAATAGCCATCCACGCCCAGTTGAAAAATTCACCCTGTATGTATAATGTGAAAAGAAGAAAACATCATAACATTAACATTCATAGGGAAATGCCCTCATAAAAATGCCTCAAATACACGGGTCGATTTAGCCGTACAACAAGTCACCAGTCGCATTGCGTGCAAAATGCTTCCGATAAAGTAGAATAGAAAAAGTTAATCATATTTTTCCTGAAAACCGCATCAAACGCGATTCAGCCAAACGCGAGGAAATCGCGGACAAACATACATACTTACATAAAAACATACAGAATAAACCGAGAACCTCTTTTTTATGGGGGCGTTTAAATAACTAGTGGAATTGTCATTTGGACAGTGGATTTTCGCTATACTCCTAAAGAGTTATTGAAGGAACACCGTGGATTTTTATCTGTTCCGTATAGTCTAGTCTATTCGACTCTGACATTCCCTTTCGCTCCACCCAGGGCGGGAGGACTCACCTTAAAAAAATAGATAAAGGCTTAGGCTCTCGATTTTTTACTTTGTAAAATCATCCAATCCTCCCACCCGAGCAGAATGACAGGGACTGTCAGATGTAAATTTACTAAAATCCATGGTTTTCTTCAACAGCCCTTTACGTTCCGGGGCCACAGTAACCTAATAAGACAGTCCCGCGACCCCAAAAGGTTTTGACCCTCTGAGAGGGGCCCCGTCAGGTTGCCTACAACTCTTTGAGGCGCCCGTGGAATACGAAACTTCGTCGAACCGGGCATGGTCCATGATGACGAGTCATCCATTACTCGCCGTCCTTCGTCCTACGAAGACCGAAAGTCGCTTCGCGAAAAAACTCACCTCAATATAAGACAGTCCCACAACTCTACTGTATATGAGACACACATAAGGCAGACTGATGACCCGACACACGAAGAAGGTCAGCACCATGACGATGCCGTTCACCACGTACAGCCGGGAGGACTTCAACTTCATCCGGGAGAGGATGCTGCGGACTGACACGAACGGAGTGGACAGCTCCATCAGGTACACGAAGCCGAAGGTGCAGTCGCCTAGGTTGCCTCGGAGGTACTGAAAGTATAACAATATGAATGTAATTGGCTATTTTACAGTATCAATTAATTAAAAAACTAATTAGTCTCTCAATAAGAGTTTTGAAAAATAATTGCCACGTAGTTTTTCTTTTGTAAAATCAATGAAAATGTATCAAGATATAACGCATCAAAACTCGAGACTGGGAATTTGTAACATCAGAATTCAAAAAATATCAGCCTATAAATGTTCCCACTGCTGGGACACAGGCCTTCTCTCTGTGAGGGGGAGTGGGCCATAACCCACCACACGTGCCCGTGTTTGAGCACAACTCATAAGTCAGGGCCGGTACCACTGAACCACCACTGCCGTCAATCAAATAAACAAAAAATCAGAATTCAATAAAAAAAACAACTAAATTGTAACGTCTTACTACGTCCCTAAGTAATCTTATGTTCGTAAGGTATACGGTGCTTAGACCTGCTTACGACCAATAGGAATCGGGCAGCGGGTAAAACTGTGGGGATCAACGAGGACATATTACTAGACCTGCATGCACGATCTAAGGAACAAAAACTATTCTGTCAACTCGCTGAGGTACTACGTCAGCGAGGGGGACGGGGTACTGCGTTGTGATTGGCTAACTCAAGGTCTGTTCTGTCTCAAGGTATGTTTACGGCTCACAGGATTGGTCGAATTAAGGCGGATATAAGACTTTTTTGTCTAATGTGTTGACAAACATCGGTCGCCTGTTATTAGAAGTCTAGTAATATATCGTCGTTGGTGGGGATAAACTAGTTTTTTATAAGTACTCACCACAATAAAGAGAAAACCAAAGCCCCCAATGAAGAGGTGATGCATCAACATGACGGGCTCGTGTCTGACGTAGTCCAGAAAGGTGGTGCCTGGCTTCTTCACTACCACGTTATCACCTGCTGATAAGGGAGCCGCGCCGTTCTTAGAGGGCCGACGTTTGAGGGCGGACACGTCTGTGCCTGAGTGCATTTGGACGTGGACCTGTAATGTTGAGATTGTAGGTTTGTTAAGACAAAATTGAACAAGACATTATTGGAGAGACCTTTTAAAACAGATTAAGTATGAGCTTAACATTTTTTTTCTTGTCTATAAATGCAGGTTACTGAAAACAGAGGTTGAAAGATCATCAGCAAAAAAGATTGATTGAATGCATGCAAAGTTAAAGATTGAAAAGGGAGAGGCAGAGGAATGAGATTAGTATTGTGTGAGCAATGATATAACAAAGAAGTTTTGAAAAAAAAAAGTGTTTTGCCAGCAAACAAATACACCCATGAAATGTTATAAATTCCCAATTCCAGCCCTAAATTAGTTTTCAAAAATATGTCGAGGTACATTCTGATTATCAACGCAGAATAGAAGAAAATAATGAAAAGGCCAGAAATCGATAGTAAATCAAAACAACTCACCATGTACATGCTCCATATGTCATAGAAGAAGTAGGAGGCTCCGAACCAGGCGTAGGCCTCCGACATGTAGTGCGAGGTGCGCAGGAAGTCGCGCGAGCACGACCACAAGCACACGATGGCGCCCGTCACACACGACAGCGCCGCCTGCACTGCTGACACCAGTCTGGATATTGTGGAGAGACAGAACATGCAAAATTGGGGATTTGAATTAGCTAAAACTCACTGTTGTAGCTCGCTCTACAAACCCCTTCAGTGACTCGCCCCAGTAACTGGCGTCTGCAACATAACTCGCTGGCGCCAGTTACTGGAACGAGTCGCTGGCGCCAGTAACTGGTGCGAGTACTGGAGAAAGTTGCTGGCTCCAGTTACTGATGCAAGTCGCTGGCGCCAGTTACTGGAGCAAGTTGCTGGCGCAGGGCGTACAGGAGCTAATTTAGTGTCGCTGGCGCTCTCGGAAATATTGAAAAAGTTGTTGAGCTTGCCGGAAATGTTGTATTGTGTCACATATTGTAGTAAAAATATTGTCCATTTAGACGCACCTTTTATCAAACTAAATAAAGGTGTCTCCTAATACATACTTGTTAGTAATATCGAGCACATCGCCGCAGCTGAGGCGGTACTTGTGTCGGAAGCGCGCGCCGGAGCCGGTGGACAGCGCCAGCGCGTTCAGCAGCTCGAACAGTGTCATGAAGTAGACCAGCCCCAGAGCCGTCAGCAGGCTGCCGCGCTTTACTGTGATCCTGGGAAAGAGAGGGAAGCGTACAAAAAGTGTTTGCTAGAAATCATACAAAGTTTGTAAGTGTCGTGTTTTTTTCAAGTTTTTGGTAAGAGGTTCCCTCTTCTAATCGTGCCTGCGATGTTCTTTCATGTCTATTTATACCAAACTGTAAAAATAACATTGTAAAAGCAATTATTTTAAAAGAGTAACTATGGAGTTTCTAGCCGGTTCTTCTCCATGGAAACGACCGACCCGAACCGTGTCAATATTTTTTCTACTCGACGTTTTATAAGTGGCCATTGAGGCCCACATTTTATGTAAAATAAAATATTTTGAGTTTTTTGAAGAATTGTCCAAATCGGGGAACATAATTACGTAACAAATAAGCAAATGCAAAATCCAAAAATAAGTTTTATTCCCAATACGCATCATTCAGATTAGGGTCCAACTTCCAAGGTACTTAGGTATCTACTCTGTATGAACAGTAAAAGTCTCGAATAAATTACAGTCATTCGACCTTTTAGGCTTCGGACCCAAAGCTAGCAGACAGCGGGGCGACAGCGACGCGATCAAAGAAGCAGTCCATTACCGGAAAATCTCGATGCCCACTTTCTTCTAATCAGAGGCTTTCACCTTCTATGGTTGGTAACGCACCGGCAAACACCTTGATTGTACCTATGCATAGGTGCATTTGTGACAAGGCAGGAAATTACGTTTATAATGTCCACGGCTTCACCCGCTTTATGGGCGACGAAAATATGACACAGTAACGTACTCCAGAATAAAAAAGTTCTATAAATCTACTCGTGATGAATACCAATACTGATGAATCCGGCTAAAAAACTGGTAACGCCAACACAAAATTAAATTAATGCAGATTTTCCAATCGGAAAGGAACTTTCCGATATCATAAAAAAAAAAGTTTAAAGTTAAGAAGTCCTTCGATATTATCATAAAAGAATCCTTATTTCCATATCTTCAAGATCTTAAGTATATCTTGGCAGTCAGAACTGCGACCTAGGTGGAGATCAAGGCTCTCGATACGGGCCTGCGTATAAGGCCGCACTCGACTCGAGGAGAGCCTTGACCCTGGCTTCGAAGTTCTTCAGAAACATCGGAATATATGTACCTCGGGTTTGTTTCTAAGGAGCGTGGCTATTTTTGGGTCCAGTAAACTTCAATTGGTACGTTCATAAAGAAGTTTTCGGCACGAGAGGTACCTACGATAGCATCAATATTGATCATAATTATTAATTTTATACCGCTTTTAAGACTTTTAAGTATTGAGTATTGGCTTAAGGTCCATTGACACGCTGCAAAAAGTTGCATGCAATTTCTTGCATCGTCTTAATGAGGTTTTACTCATTAAATACTTCGATAATCCCCGTTTAAAGTCAATCGGCACACACATACTTCAAATCAAACACACGGAAGATGATGAGAGCAGTGGTTGTCAGATGGTATCGGCACCGGCTTACGAGGTCGTGAGTTCGAACCCAGCCAAACGCATTACTTTGTGTAATTTATTTCATCACCACTGCTCTCAAAACGGTGAAAGAAAAGATCGAGAGGAAACCGACATGTCCTAGAACCAAAAACCCGGAAATGCAAATGAAACGGAATCATGAATTGAATACTGCCAAGCTAATCAACTTCTACTTTTTTTACCCTGGTAAATCATCAAATGAATCCTCCCACCCAGGGCAGGGCGGGAGGTACTGTCAGACTCATACTGACTAAAATCCACGGTGTCCTTCAATAGCCCTTTACGTTCCAGTGTCACGGTAATTCGATAAGTCCCGCGACCACTTCTACTTAGCAAAGAAATATAAAGATTAGGGTTCTATAGCCAATTCAATTATAAGGAATAGCTTCTCGCCGCGGGTTCAGTAGTGTTAATTTAAAATTTGACAACGTGACACTACCTATTATCATTATAAACGTTATAGTTATTTCTATAATGATCGATACAATGGTTAAGACGTGAAAAAACACCAAACTCATTAACTATCACTCTACATTGTTACCCTTATCATTGTTATACTTCTAAAAACTTCTTGCTGCCCCAGTTGTTCAACTACTTACCAATGTTAAAAGTATCAAACATAATCCGACATTATCAAATCAATAACAAAATTTAAACAACGGAGATCTGTGACGTCAGACATCTTAAATATCGCGTGTTGTAGGTTTTCAGGGCTGCCAGATTGCTCGCCTAGTTTTTTTAACTTTAAAAAAGATCTGTATAATTTTGTAATCTTTGCTATAAATTATATACAGGTAAATGTTCATATTTTGGATGTAATAACATGTCCAAAACTCCTAACGGATTTTAAAAATTCTTTCATTAAAAGATACACTATTGGCAAGTGCCAAAGAATCTATATTTTGTATAATTTTTTATTCCTTATTCTATCTACTCTGTACTTTATCTTTTTTTCATTGTTATCAAAATTACTTATAAATATTGTTTAGTGAAATTTTTATTGTTTATTATTTTATTGATTGTTTCTGATTTTTTTTGTGTTAATTTACTGGTACAAATTTAAAATTTGTTTTTTTTAGCTTTTATAAATGAATTAATGTATGACAATGATTTATTAATGTAATTCAGACACAATTCAATTTGAAAGAATAAATAAATGCTATCAAAATTCTTCAAAATCGTTTCAGTAGTTTAGGCGTTTCAGATTCATTTTATCGAAGCTAGGATGTAAGTACGAGTATGTCGAAAGTTATTCTGTGTTAGCAACTTGTAATAACGATTGTTTATCAGTTGTCAGAGCTATGCTCCTATGACTTTACAAGTATAAGGTACCTACGTTGTCGTTTTATTTCATACATTTATATGTGTTTTTCACGCACTTCAAGAAAACGAGGTTATCAATTCGATTCGTATGTTTTTATTGTTGTTGGAGTTGCATAGTGTTAGTTTTTCTTTACATGTTTAATAGTAGAAGAAGTCAGCATAAAGTTTTCTTATAAATTCTAGATTGAATTGCTTTATTGTAAGTTAGGAAACATTGCGAGTTTCATCACAAATAAAAGATTCAATTGCTTTCGAGATATAGACTTAGTATGAATACAATTTTTGTTGATGTGTACAAGGTGGCCATACCATGACTCTTAATTCCATTGTGGGAAAGAGACAGACCTATACAAGTCGTCTAGTGCCATCTCGTACCCACAGTGGAAGTATTCTCGCTTTAAGACGTCATGGTAGGTCTTCTGGACTCTAGCTAATTATTATCTATCAAACGGCAAAAAGTTTTATTCAAGTGCTTATATAAAATTATTCGTACCTTTTTAAATTATTTTTCGATTTTTTTTTTGAACCCATTAGTATACTTCTGGCAACCCTGTTAATCTCACGTGTTTCAGTGCAAATATTGACGCTGTAAGTATGTCAAGGTCGGCACATCGACGAACGACCCACATTGTACGAAAAACAAACAGTAGATTTTATTAACGGAGGAATAGGGTAATATGTTGCTAATATTCTTTTAGGGTATGTAGCTTTATTGTATGTGAGCTTCTTGTGACGGGTTTTTTTTGTTGAATTTTTTTTCATGATCAATGAGTCCTCCCACGGGGTAGGGCGGGAGGGAATGTCAGACTTGTACTGACTAAAATCCACGGTGTCCTTCAATTGCACTTTCACGGTAATTCGTTAGACCCGCGAACCAGGGTTACTAGATGGAAAAAATTAAGTATTTTATAGTTCAGAGAAAATTCCAATAATTTTTTTTTTTGACGCATGAGCAGTGCCTGCAGATAGGTCCCATCCACCTTTCATAGATTTGAAATGTTAATTTTATTTGTGCAATCCACAAAACCAATGTCTATTGGGACAATGCATAAACTGAAGTCAGCTGCAGGCAGCATACCGACAGTTAATCAATCAGTACAGCATGTGTGTCATGCGAATATTAATCAACCAAGATATGGGTGGCAACCAGCTACGTGTATCGTGCTAGATTTTGGGGTCAGATAGGCAGTAGCTTTATGAAACACTGCCAGTGTTTTATCTTTTTCTTTTATAAAAGTTGCCCAACACAAGGAATTTTTCCTATATCCTGGGTGCGTTTACAAACAGAGAAACACACAACACCCGGAACAACTACTTATAGATCACACAAAGATTTAAATCATTGCGTGCGTCTTTTTATAAAAGATGTCCCACACAAGGTCCCACACATTTCTCCTATATCGTGGGTGCGTTTACAAACAGAGAAACACACAAACACCCAGACCCGGAACAACTACTTATAGGTCACACAAATATTTAAATCATTGCGTGCGGGGATCACACCCGTGACAAGCTGGGCAGTAGTCGATCGCTCAGCTTGGCTCAGCCAATGCACCAACCATTTGAAGGTTGGAAGCTGACAGCATCATAGGAGCCGGCTGAGCAGACGATGATGCTCTAATGAAACTTAACTGGTTGCTTCGAAAAAAGTAGGCGCGGAATTTGGACTAAATCTTGACCTTATATTATTTGTTTGAGTTCGTTAGTTAGTTCTTTTGTTCCACTAATTTGTATGATCTGTTTTCTTTTAGAAATCTGTCAGGATTTCTAATTGGAAAAATATAAGGCAGAAATCCGCTGATTCAACACTGATTTATTTTTGCAGGAATGAGCAGGAAACCAGTGCCATGTTATCAACGTAATTTTATTACATGCATATCAAATCAGCTTTACCCTAATTGACTTAAATATTTACCATGCACTGTCCCATGCTACAACCACTCTTACGTACAGGCTATAGAGTTTAATTTCAAAGGAACGAATTCGTCCTTGCAGAAATGAAGTTACGATACTCGTAAAAGCAGTGAACTGGAAAACTATTGGAGTATGTACGACGAGGTTCATTGGAAAACGTTTAATTAATTTCGTGAATGTATGATTAAGTTGTCATGTTGACTACACATTTAAATGACGACTGTGACTACTTTATGGTACATCATCATCTGCCATCATCTGCCTGGCTTTTCCCAACTATATTAGGGTCGGCTTCCAGTCTAACCAGCTGCAGCTGAATATCAGTATTTTACTTGGAGCGACTGCCTATCGGACTTCCACAAGCCAGTAACTGGGTAATACGATACCCCATGGTAAGAATGGTAGTTACACTTTTAGAGCTTTAGACTAATAGTAACCACTTACCAAGATCTAAAAATCACAAGCACCAATGCAATGGCTTTATGTGCCTTCCGAGGCCTGGAGGAAGCTCGCTATGACAGATGGTGAATATCGGCCTGTGCGGCTATAATTATTTAGCCACGAGCTCTTCACTACACTGCTGTATGATACAATCTGTTTTTTTGCAAAAAAAATTTGCTTGCAAAGCATCTTCTCAGATTCTCTATCATCTTAGTGGTCGCAAGCGGGACTGCTGAGTATTAATGTATCATATCCCGGGTTCAATTCATGGGGTATCTAGAGAAATTTTCGGCGCGGTCCTTCTAGGCTTTAAAATAAAAAAAATGCAAATTAAATTAAAAATACCAAATTTTCAAGTCTTCTTAATCTTTTTTTCGTCAGGAATTTTAATTTTTTAGCCTTAATTTGAAGGAGAGGAAGGGAGTGTCTCAATTCGCTCCCCCCCCCCTTACTACACCCATGGTTCAATTCCCAGGTTGGACAAAATGTTCCTTTTTTTCCATGAGGTATTACTTGGTCCTTAACGGAGCCTGATGTTACCCATCGAGGATTACAGGCGTGTTCACATAGATTCCAAATTGAAAATATATTGAAATATATTAGACCATTCGTATCGATATTTGCCGACTTGAGGCTCGATAGCTATTCGATTGATTGAAACCGAGGATTTAAGAGGAACACGTTTGAACGAATAAGGAAACTTTATTTGAAACTTTTATAAAACTGTTGACAGAGCTAGATTGGATCCCGGATTGGTTGGGGAGTTTGTTACACTGCTTCTTTGATCAGCGGGGTATGGGAGGGATCTCTAGGGATCGCCAATTATGCACGATAGCTTAATCTGAATTGGGACGCTTAAAAATCAGCAATTACTGTACTTTTACAAGTTATTATGTCCAGAGGCCGGGATAGTAGGGTGGGTGTTGTGTATTATAGAAGAATCTTATTAAAACAAACAGAACACTAAAAACTCATGTAATGGGTTCCAAGCTGACAATCAAAAGCAATGTGTCATTTACAATTGACCATAAACAAACACCACATTCCTCCAACATTATTTTAAAAATACGTATTTTAACATTTATAATTTATTTTTTTCCGGGTACTCCTTATAGGGTGCCTGCGGACTTCAGGTTCCTGAGAGACGGCGTCAACAAACTCATCATCTGAAACTCCCTCTTCCCTATCAGAAACCTGTGCCGGTAAAGTCCAAACATCAACTGCGCTGGAGAAAATCCAGTAGTCAAATGAATTGAATTCCTATAATCAAACAAAAATTTATTTAACACTTTCACCAATCCTTTTTGTGTGACGTCTTTGTTTAAAATTGCTTTTAAACCATTTTTTACCGTTTTGACACTGTTCTCTGCCTGCCCATTGGACATGGCATGATACGGCGCGCCTGTCAAGTGTTGTACTCCGTTTAACCGACAAAATGTATTAAATTCGTTTGAACAAAAGTTTGTAGCATTGTCCGTAACCAAAGTTCGCACTAAACCAAATCTGCTAAACATCTCGCAAAGTTTACTAATAATTGATTCACTATCTGTTTTTTGCATGATAAAACATTCCACCCATTTAGAATGAGCATCTACAGCAATTAAAAACTGTTTTCCCTCTAACAAAAACATATCTAAGTGAACGCGCTCCCAAACGCGCTTTGGGTATGGCCACGGAACTAACGGCACTTTTGGTGGGTTATTACGCAGCGTGTTACAAACACTACAGGCACCTATTTTCTCTTCAATATGTTTGTCGATGCCGGGCCACCACATACGCATTCTAGCTTCCGCTTTGGTTTTGACTACTCCAAAATGAGAATTATGTAGCTCATTAAGCAGTCTTTCACGAAAACGTGAAGGAATCACAATTTTATGACCTCTTAATATACATTCATTCTCCACGGCCAGATCCAAACGACATAAATAAAATGGACGTAAATCCTCATTAGTCACTTTAGTAGGCCATCCATTCTTTATATATCCTATCACCTTTTGTAAAACTTTATCGCGGCTTGTTTCAATTCTGATGTCACTCAAGGTTAAGGGTAGTAAAACAGAGTCGCTTATAAAATTAATATACCGTGAGAGATCCATATCCTCAGCCACTTCGAGATCATTTGACTGAATAGGTACAGAGCGCGACAAAAAGTCAGCAACATTTTCCTCACTCTTTACATATTCGATAGTGAAATTATAGGCAGATAAAAATAAAGCATAACGTTGTAATCTGTTCGCTGCTAAAACAGGCACACCATTTTTTTTCCCGAAAATTGACAATAGCGGTTTATGATCCGTTCTCAATACAAATGGCACCATACGGCCATATAAATAATGATTGAATTTCTTAATCCCGAATACAATTGACGTGGCTTCTTTTTGAATTTGCGCATAGTTCAATTCGGATTTTAACAACGTACGCGAGGCATAGGCAACCACACGTTCAGAACCGTCGGGCTGCTTCTGCGCCAAGACTGCACCGAGGCCGTCCGGGCCGGCGTCGCAAGTTACGACTGTCGGATATTCCGGATGGTAGTGGGCCAGTACGCGATCAGAAGATAGCTCTTTCTTAATTTTATCAAAAGCTTCTGCTTGATCTTTACCCCACTCCCATTCCATGCCTTTTTTTAACAGCTTGTTTAGCGGACTAAGAACCGATGATGTATTCGGAACAAAACAACGATAATAATTCACCATCCCTAAAAATGACTTTAATTCATGAACGTTCTTAGGAGGATTGCACTTAACGATAGCTTCGATTTTACCGTTAGATTTATGCAGTCCGTTCCTATCAATAACGTAATCACGATATTCCACCGAGCTTTTGAAGAATTCGCATTTATCGTTTTTTAATCTCAACCCTGCGTCTAATAATCTTTTCAACACAAGCTCTAATCTATCTGTATGTAGGGACCTATTAGGAGCAGTTACTAAAATGTCATCTAAATAAATACATACACCGTCAATATCGCCTAATAACTGTTCCATAGTACGTTGAAATATAAAAGGAGCGTTAGCTAAACCAAACACGAGGCGCGTGTATCTATATAACCCTCTATGAGTATTAATACAACACCATTTCTTTGAGTCCTCATCAGTACCGGCGTTAGGGTAAGGCGCGGTTAGGCGACCGCCTGGGGCGCCAAATACGAAGGGGCGCCGCAGGCCAACTATTTCTCCGGAAAAAAATTGAATTAGAATTTTTCAACTGTCTTTTGGACACTTCTATAATTTCAGTCCATGAAAGATGCGCAGCTCAACTAGTATTCAGAATATTGGTCTTAACCCTTTGGGTATCGGAGTCGCGGTATACGTATGTCCCGCAACCCAAATCCGATATAGATGGGTGTATGTTATGTGATGAGCTGAAAAGCCTGAAATCTTTTTTGCCAGATCAGAATGTGGCTACCCCTGGTTTTAAGTTTTGAGTTTGTATTCGGGCACGCCGCAATCTCGGCGATAAGAGCCCTCTTTGAGGAGTGGCTGGATAGGCGTCACGACGTCGTGACCTAGCACATGACGCAGGTCCTCACCGGACACGCTGTGTCTGATAAGGAAGGAGGAAACGCCTGGGTTGCACCACTATGAGCATCATTCGGTGGACACAGTAGAGCAAACGGTGCAGAACTGCCCCGCCTGGGAAGAGCACCGACGTGTTCTCACGGTGGCCATAGGCGGAGACGCATTGGTCGCTGCCTTCTTTATTATATCTATGGTCATTGCCATGCTGCAGGGCGAGACAGAGTGGGAAGCGGTCGCCTCCTTCTGTGACGCAGTCATGGTCGCGAGACGATAACGTCCTTCCTCCACCCCAGCCGCAGTGGAGACGCCCACGGTGTCGGACGTCGGCAGATGATCTCCAGCCACCGTAGGCACGGACTTGCGGGCAGCGAGTAAAGGGCAACACGCTGTCCGACCACGGACCACGCCCGTGTCAACAGCGCGTTGTGTTCCACGCGCGCCTCAAAGAGCACAGCACGACGACGGGCCCCCCCTGTAGAGGGCTAGAGCCTGCCGGGGTCGCTTATCTCATTACCGTGACCCCGGAACATAAAGGGCTATTGAAGGACTCCGTGGATTTTAGTCAGTACAAGTCTGACAGTATGAGGTGGGAGGACTCATTTGATGATGTTACCAGGCTAAAAAAAAATGGAGTTTGTATTGCACTTAGGGGGCGCCGTAGAAAATCTCGCCCAAGGGCGCTGGTAGTGCTAAAACCGGCACTGGTCCTCATCGAGTTCTAACTGTAGATAAGCTAATTTCAAATCTAACTTGCTGAATTCTACTCCATCATGAAGTTTGGCAAACAAATCTTCGATCCGTGGGAGAGTGTAATTGTCTAAATATAACGCTTTATTTAACGTTACTGAAAAATCTCCGCAAATTCGAACGTTTCCGTCGGAACGTAAAACTGGAACTATTGGCGTCGCGACGTCAGAATGATCAACTTTTTCGATAATACCTGCTGCCAATAATCTATCCAATTCCTGCTCAATTTTTGGCTTTAAAGCTAAAGGCACGGGGCGTGGCCTGAAAAACTTCAACTGTACGTCAGGTTTTAATTTCAAACTTACCTTATACTTATTGAACCTGCCCAACTCATCAGAAAATAATGTTGAATATTTCTTTAATAACTTGTCGCGTAAAGCCGTATCTAACTCAGACTTGAAACCACAGAACTGTGCCAAATTGCGCACTCGCGCCGCCCATTCCGCTAGATCTTCCCCAGGACGTTGTTCCGCCTTATAAAAATTGTACCTTTCAGCGAACGTACTCTTTTTTGCTTGAAAATGGACGTTCAGTTTCTCTAACAAATTTTTATAGTCAACATTGTCCAAGTTTTCGGGGAAAACTACATCATCATGGAATTCCAGACTTATCGGTGTCGTCTCCAATGTCGTTCGCCGTACAGTACTGGATAAAACGACTTCTAAAAATGCTCCACTCCTGCACGCGGTGATCAAATGAGAGATTGCCACCAAACGCCATATTATATGATTTTGCGTGCTCCGCCGTTGTCATTTAACACACAATAACTAGTGCTCATAAAATAATATCACACGTGAATAACTACTCGTCGCCAAATGTTGTGTATTATAGAAGAATCTTATTAAAACAAACAGAACACTAAAAACTCATGTAATGGCTTCCAAGCTGACAATCAAAAGCAATGTGTCATTTACAATTGACCATAAACAAACACCACAGTGGGGTCCATTTAACCTTTTCTTTGGCAATTCAAAAGTTCATGTAATGGTTAAATTCCAATAAATACTTGAGCTTGAGTTCTGATGGTACCGGTTTTCGCTAGCAATTAAGACGCTAATTCATCAGCATCATTACCAATTTTCGCTAATTCCATTTCCATTCTATTGGGGTGGGCATTTTGGGGTTACATCGTAAGTCATTTTCGGCGTTAAAATGTGAAGATCTTCAGCCTATTTTGTTTTTGATTTATAAACACTCGTTAAACATAATTATGCCATGCACAGATCCAGCCTTTCTCAGAAACATTATTCTTCCAGACCAGCTTTGTCGTTCAATCACATAAGATATGGCCAAGGTTGTCCGAGCAAATAGCAGGTATCCGAATTCGGGTTAAAGTCGCACATCGGGTATACATTTGGAAAGACACACGATTTTGACTACACTACACAATAAGTCGGGCCTAAGGCACGGTCACGGCCATAGATATAAAATATTTCTGTGGCCTAGCCTAAGGCAATGCGACTTGGGCTAAGAGACGCGTGGGCTCGTTATCTCTTTCGCTTCAGTAAGTATAAGTACTATGTACTACAGTTCCGCAAAGAGCTTAGCGATGACTCATGCGTGACATGTTCAATTGTTCATAGTTTGCATTCTCGTCAAAATATGTTATAGCCAAGATTATGCATAGAGTTAAAAAGAGTTTCAAAAGTTGATAACTTTCTAAGCTCTTTGTTTATTTTTCTTCCGGAAGTATACCATTTTCCCATATTTCTGAGGTTTTTTGAAAATAGAAGCAGTAGTTTTGCAAAAAAAATCTTTCTTCTTCTTTTTTTTTTCTAAAGAACGTTGGCCCACACTAGGAAATCTGCTTTAGACATCTTGTTTCACTTTCACCAAAGTCTCTGTCTTAACACGCTTGTCGCCCAAACGTGTAGGTTATGGCCCAGTCACTTGCCAAACTGTCCCCTATCCTCAATCGTATACAAAAGTGTACTCTTACAAACTCATCGTTAGTCATATGACTGTTATGTCCTTTGTCTTCCCTCCGGAAGTGTCCGTCTGTCAGTGACGTCATCTGCGTGACCCTTATAACCCGACTTACGCATGCTACGCAGTCACAACTGGCTGACAGTGGACTTCCGGATTGTTATTTACGATGTAGTTATTATAAAGGTGTCATGAGGTAACATTATACATATACATAAAGCTTGAACACCTGGTACAACATTGTTTTTATAATGATGGAATTACAGCTGATGTAATAAATACATTGAGCAATAATTCAATGCGTTTATTAAGGAATTATTTTGAGTCTGCATATCCAAAAAGAGGCAAACTATGTACCTCTTTTTTGGGTGGTCATCATCATCTGCCTAGCCTCTTTCCAACTATATTGGGGTCAGCTTCCAGTCAAACCAAATTCAGCTGGATATCAGTATTTCTAGTAGTAGACTGCCTGTCGGACCTCCACAACCCGGTAACTGGGTAATACCATACCCCATGGTATGACTGGTTGTCGGACTTAAGAGCTTCTGACTAATAGTAACGACTGCCAAAGATCTACAAAAGACAGCCGGGTCCAACGGCTTTACGTGCTTTCCGAGGCACGGAGGAAACTCGCTATAACAGATGGTCACCCATCCACAGACCAACCTCGCCAAGCGCGGCTTAACCAGGAAGATCGGCCTATGCGGCTGTAATTATTTAGCCACGAGCTCCTTGGGTGGTAAAAACTATCAAATGATCCCGCTTTACGATGAGGCACAATTAATTTAGTGGCTAAGCGATTCAGGAGCTCGACACAAGTAAGGAGAAGCCTATATCCAGTGGATGATGTCGAAGGGCTTTTAGATGATAACTTACTTGTCTTCAGGATTGAGTGATATGACCAGGTTAGTAGCTGCAACCAACGCACCAGCGTTGCACAAGGCCAGGATCCCCATCGCGGTGCGATGTTTTGTCTGAAACAATCACAAAAGTAGCATTTTAGAAACAAATAATGCAAAAGAGTATTCCTATCTATGAATTTGTGACAAAAGTCCATTTGTCACAAATTCATAGATAGGAATACTCTTTATTAAACACGCTTTACAAATTATGGGTCTTTACAGATACATAATTATATCTAACAGGGTGACACGATGGGCGGTCTTATCGCTAAAAGCGACATTTCCAAGACAACTTTGGATTATTTTATTTTTGACTAGCTGTGCCCGCAACTTCGTTTGCGTGGATGTCGGAATTTAACAATGTATTTTTTAGTTGCAAGCGCTTAATTCAGGCCACGTTTTTCATATAAACCGTGTTTTTAGAATTTTCTTAGATTAATCAAAAATATTTGACACTTGTATTCCCGGTTTATGTAGGACTATTTTCCTAATGCCACACCACACCACACGACACCACACCACACCACACCAGACCGTACCATTCCATTTCATTCTGTTCTATTCTATGATTCCTTTAATATAAGCCAATATTGCTTTAATTAATTTATACTTTTTATATTATGTGAACCGATTACGATGAAACAAAATACATAATGTTACTTCAATTTAAACACGTCTATTCCAGGTTTTCTTTTAACGCCATCTGCCGTGCGTTGTAGTTTTGCTATTCGAATTCGAAGTTAGATCGCGCGACTGACGTACGAAATCAAATTGTGAGACCAAAGTGCACCCGTAATTTTACTTCTAAAACACTTTAAATTCAAATATCTTTTGATAGACTGAACCGATTCCAATGAAACAAAAACTAAATTCCTCTCCAAGATAAGCTTAATCGTTGTGTATAAAAGTTATCTACATTAATTTCGTACATTTTACGTGATACCTGGACAAATAAACATACAAACAGACAAACAGATAAACAGACAAAAATTCTAAAAATGCTAGAAAAGCGTTCTATTGGTTGTCCTTTAATACCCTGGCTATATTTTTTGAGTTTTTTTTTAATGTACAAAAATAACTTTTCTACAGTTTTATTATATGTATATAGATAGATTGATGATTGAGAAGAAGGAGAGAATAATTTTGCCCTTCTTCTAAATCATCAATGGTTAAAATAAATGGTGTTCTTTTCAATTGATAAACACTCTTTCCGTTACGAATCCCAAAATTACAAACACCCCACATGAAATAGAATCTACCTATATAGATTATCTACATAAATAGCCCATTTGGTCATTATTACCCTTCCTTGGTGTATTTTATTGCGTTGTTAAGTTTATGTGCTAAGTCGGTGTTGGGGACTATCAAAATCGATAGCGGAGGAGCTCGTGGCTAAATAATTACAGCGACACAGACCGATCTTCCGGGTCAAGCCGAGGATGGTCTGTAAATGGGTGACCATCTGTCATAGCGAGTTTCCTCCGTGCCTCGGAAAACACATAAAGCCATTGCTCCTGGCTGTCATTTGTAGATCTTTGACAGTCGTTACTGTTAGTCAGAAGCTCTAAAGTCTGACAGCCAGTCTTACCATAGGATATCGTATTACCCAGTTACTGGGTTGTAGAGGTCCGATAGGCAGTCGTTTCATGTAAAATACTGATATTCAGCTGCATCTGGTTTGACTGGAAGCCGACCCCAATATATACTTTGGAAAGCCTTTTACCATGCAGATGATGAGCAGTGTGCGATGTGAAGGGGCGCACAAGGAGTGAAGTACCTACGTGTGAAGTTTAATATGCACCACAACCTTTTTATGTACTTTTTAAGCTTTTACTTAATTTTTAATTAAAAGCCAGAAATGCTTAACAAAATATCTAGTTAGCAAGAATTGGAATTATAAGCCCCAATAATGTGGTTTAGGAGACGCTGTCATCGCTGACAAAACATATACGTCGTAGAAAAAGGAGTACAACTCTTAGATAATAATGAGTACCTAGTACTATCAAGTGCATAACACTTTAGGTCATAATAATTATGACTAAGAGTCACTTTATTATTAGCATCATCTTGCAGTTTCTAGGTACTAATAAATAGCTTTAAATAGCAGTTAAACACTGCTACTAAGAAATGACGTAGTTATGTTTCTCATACGAAGTAAGGCTATTTGCAATTGGAAAACTAGCAGAACGAAGATAAGTATTGTTTTTTTAGCGTTGAACACTACTCGCCTGATGGTAAGCTATTATTTGTTCATGAATGAGTTACACAAAGTGTCCAAATAACCTCAACTTTGTGGTAATATGGGCAGTCACTTGATTTTGTTTAGCTCCAATTATTTTAGCCGACATAAGAAATATAACAATGGGCAATTCCGTAATGGGAGTCCAATATGGGGTTTGCACTTCAGCAACATTAACATAATTATGTAGATATTGTATGATTATGTTGTTATCTCATCATATGGACTTAACTAACTAAAAGTAACTAACTAACTAACTACTTCGGGGTTTTCTTCCACTCTAACCGAATGTGGATATTTTACGTGGTGTGACTGCCAATCCAGAACCCAGATAATACTGGGTAATACGATACTCCTGGGTAAACCTGGTATAAGCCATGTCAAGTAGAGATAAAAAATTGACGGCACGAATGGTGCAGTAGTTGAGTGATGGACTGCTGCGCAGCGAGTCGCGGGTTATATCCCCGCATGGAACAAATATTTGTATAACCTGCAGGTTGTTCTGGGTCTGGGTGTTTGTGTATGTGAGTTTCTATGTTTGAAATCGCTAACTGGAGAAATTCCTTATGTGTGCACGTTTTAAAAAAATATGTTTCAAGTTAAAAGAAGGGATATTTCATAATTTCAATATTGCATTGCAACTAATGATGATAAACACTACGAAGTGCCTTAACATGATATAAAATCATTTAACGATCGCCGTAAATTTACTACGCAGCAGAAATCTTTAAGGGCATCACTTGAAGCGTGCTTGAAGTCAGTTACAATAATTACTTACAATGCTATCAATCAAGTGTATACTCAATGTCCAAAGAATGATCTTAGAAGCCCTTAGGAATATTTTATCTGGACAATGATATCGAGTACCCTAGTACGTCACCTTCAGCCTAATTGGAACTATGATCAGTGTTCTTCGAAGATTGAAGAACGGATGATGAGTGAAGATTGAGACGATAGGCTTGCGATTGAAGAAGTCTGTGTTGCGCTCTCTGATATTTTAGGTTGATTATGATTGAGGAGTAACAATCAGGGCAAAGCAAAGCACGAATAAAAGAAAGTAGGGTCTCGATATTAAAGGAGTAATCCAGGCCAGGGTTGCGAGGATATCTCAAGAGATTCCGCTACTGAAACGCAACGGAGGAGACTGGAGGGTTTTAGTACAAGTCTGATAGTCCCTTCCTCCTCGCCCTCCAAATGAAGCTTGGAGCGAAGAAATAGGTTGATGATATGCCATACCAAAAAAGATTCATAGAAAGGTATGAAACGTAATCTACCTCACTCCGACGATCTTTGTAATTACAAAGATACAAATTACGAAGTTACACAAAGATCTTCAAAAACAAGTTAATTCCAAACTTTCGCATATGAAACAAACAACGGCGTGACGTCATAATCAGACAGGTCGATGCGATGGTGTGACCGAGTGACTCACTCGGCTTTATCATCGAAATGAGTAGTAACCGTAACTGAGTGGGTAGGTTATATTGCAGTGCGATCGCACTGGCGTTCTACCAGTTTTACAATTGAGTTACTTATACTGTTAGATTTTGCCATTCCACTATTGGCCAAAGGCTTCTCTCTTTGTCCATGGCTTAAATTTTTGAGATCCAAAATCAAATCATTTATTCCAATTAGGCCATCAAAGAGGCACTTTTGAACGATTCAGGGCCAAAGTTGACCACTAGTAGGAAATGCAACCTCGTATCGGAAGTTCGGATCATCGCGAGATAAAGATCTCGTCCATATTTTACCGCAAGTTATGAGTTCCGTATTAATTTTTTAGCTAGTCTTGCGAGGCAGCATAATCCATGTGTAACTTAACACAGCTGGTGGCAAAAGTATGCAGAAACTGTTATATTTTGAAACAATATGGATATACAACCTTATGTGTTTGTGTTCTACAATAAAGATGATTTGGAACAACGTTGTTGATTGATTTAGGACATAAATTGATTGTTCTATTTGTGTTGTTTGTTTGTAACAGCTTCTGGTTGATAACATCGGGGCCTTGATGTTATTTGGTACTTGCTTTTGCTCGCTTCGTTTATGTCGAAGATTCATTTTATGGCGGTCGGTAACAGTGTGGCTTTTGCATCAGTGTTTTTTAATCAGTTGAGCATTTTGGAAATTAGCTACTACAAGGTCGAAAACTTTTAAGTTCTGGATTTTCCCAGAAAATTAGTAGTACGGAAACCGCCGCAGGAGAGCCAAAAACCAATTTCGTGTAACCAAAAGTTCTCCCTAGATGTTAACTACGTCACACAAGATTTATTTCTTGAAATTAGGCCCGAAAGTGGGTCAATCGCTTGAACGGCCTGGATTTACATCACTGAGGCCTGCGAAAGTCTCCAAACCTGAGTATTGGGTCAAGCAGAAGCGAAATTAGGGCTCCAAAGGGCTTGAAATATCTGAAGATAGAGACCCTCTCTATCTCCGGAACAGAAAGCCTTATTAAAGAACTTGATTTTGAAATAGGTAATCTTCAAAAACCTGTTTGTTTTTATGAGCATCTCATCCAAGTGTTGCATTTACATAATACTGTTGGTAGGAATGTTACAACTTTATGAATATTATCGAATACATCCTTGACCCCATAATTTACAACTCCATGATAAATTGAGCGCGATTGTTTATCGTATGTAACTAGCTTTTGCCTGCGTTTTCGCCCGCATTGCCTTCTAAAGTTATCGCAGGGCAACGTAAACTTCAGAAGCAAACTGTTATTATTTCCAAGTAACAGTCTTTACGTTTGCCAAATCATCATCTGCCTAGCCTTTTCCCAACTATGGTAAGGTCGGCTTCCAGTGAAACCAGATGCAGCTGGATATCAGTATTTTACATGAAGCGACTCCGGTCGGACCTCCACAACCTGGAGAATACGATACCCCATGGTAAAACTGGTTGTCAGACTGTAGAGCTTGTGACTAACAGTAACGACTGTAAAATAGCTACAAATTACAGCCGGGATCAACGTCTTTACGTTCTTTCTGAGGCACGAAGGAAACTCGTTATGAGAGTTGGTCACCCATCCACAAACCAACCTCAGCAAGCGCGGCTTAACCTGGAACATCGGCCTGTGCGGCTGTAATTATTTAGCCACGAGCTCGCCTTTACGTCTGCCAAATAATGTAATCTAAATCTGTTTAGCTGTTAAGGCGTGAAGATTATAGGACATCGGCACAGGCAGACAGAACTTACTTTCGTATTTATAACATTAGTATAAAGCCTGATGTTATTTTTGGAGCTGAAAAAAACAGTGTAATTGATTACATGGGTACGTGTGAACTTGACTGGCCTCGATAAACATGTTTGTACCTATTCATTGATTGATCTTCAAAACAAGATGACGAGCAGATCTTGCTGTAACAATTTGATTGATACACGGTCTTTCTTGCAAAAATATTTCAGATATTAGAAGACAGTCATGCAGAATCTCCCGAATGTTAACACATATGCACTAATTGAAGCATTTTCGAGATAAACGGAGGTTTTTGTTGTAGATAGACTTTTAGAGATAACATAATCATACAGTTCTTCTAAGACTTGTCTGTCGTTGACTATGTTTATGAGTAGAAGACTCATTAAATGGTAAGGAATGTGTTAAATGTGTAGTTGATACTGGGGCATTGACTTTGAATAACGTAAGTTTCTAAAAGGCGTTGAGAAAAAGTAATTATCGTCGGTATTGAACCTCAACAGAAAAGCACAAGATGTGGATGTGGGAGACGTGCCGCAAACTATGCTTTAACTCTGTCACAAAATATACAACCAAAGTGACCTCTGTAATGTCACAGACGACATTATGGAAATGGCGAAAATCTGAGCAAACATATTTTTAGAAAAGAACTTCAACTTCAAAAAAATTGAAAGACAATGATAGCCATTGCGGTACGCATAATAAAGAGATGGACATAATCTTTAGTGGATTCTTTAGACAGTTACATAATTTTTAAGAACGGAAAAAATCCGACGTTTTGAACTATGGACATAAGAAACAAGGCAGTATGATAATAAACAATTATAATTACGTAACTTAAAACTAGCAAAAACAAGATTTAGCAGCCAGCATGACACAGAATATCAAATAACCAAAATGAGTGATCATATTTGTGTATTTCCTGATCAAAAGGCTTTAAGCAAATATTTTAATAGGATTATTATAATTAATTACCTTACCATGGTACTGTGGGCTTACGCAGAGGTTTACCTATATTCTACAAATCAAACTTATGTTATTCTTGAAAACATTTAACTATCAACCGAGCTTACAATCAGAATACAGACTGACAGGGACAAAGTAGACGATGGAACTAGCCTACCCAGAAGAAAACCTTTGAGAAAATCGTGTTCGAGAAACCCAATAACACAACAGAGATAAATAAACCCAATAAGCATAGAAAATAACTTGATTACTAAATAGAAATTAAATGTTTTAGTGGCATTGCATTTTGTGAATGGTAATTGCATATTTATCAGCGAGTTACTGCACAATAGAGGTACTTCTACTGCCCGAGCTGTTAATAGGTCATTGGTTATCAATATTTACTAACTAGTACTCTATTGTTATTAATTATGGACTTTCAATGCACCTAAATTGTTGAAGCAGAGCTGGGACCGAGAGGATGAAAGTCTGATCCAAGATATATGTCGCAGGGCTGTCTGCAAACTTAAGAGTGAACGGAAAGGGCTACTGAAGGAAAAGGGTGGACTAAAGTCAGTAAGTGTCAGTCCCTTCCGTTCCATCTAGGGCAGGAGGACTCATTCGAAGATTTTAAAAGAAGGACAAGGCAGTCTTGGTATAATCCAGAAACATGGTTGTGGAGAACAGATAGGCTTAATATTAAATACTGGTGTTCAGCTGATCTGGTTAAACAAGAAAATCAGAAACAAAGCTGAGAAAAAGATGCAAATGATTTACATAATCTTTGGCTGGTACACGATTTGACCTTGTCAATGCAGTAAGAAAAACACCGCATTCGCTCACGTTTAACACATACAGTTTGCATATAGATAAAATGATGTACACCCACTAATGATAAACGCTCACAATACTAGCTTATCTATAGCTGTAAACTTAATTGAGGCAACGATTAAATCTGTGTCAACTACAAAAGTAAATCCGGTTAAATCCGGTATTACGTATAACATCACATAAGTGTTTCTAATCTACGGATGTGTGCCGTGTGCTAAATTTCAAGGGCCGTGAACACGTGTATAATTTGGAATTTCATAAGAGATACATCTCATAGGCTTTTTTTTTTTTACGTGGTAAAATCATCAAATGAGACCTCCCACCCCGGGCAGGGCGAGAGGTACTGTCAGACTTGTACTGACTAAAATCCACGGTGTTCTTCAGTAGCCCTTTATGTTCCGGGGTCACGGTGATGGTATGAGTCCCGCAACCCCGGCAGGCTTTGGCCCTCTGGGGGCCCCGTCATTTTGCTGACAGCTCTTTGAGGCGCGCGTGGAACACGACGCGCCGTCGACACGGGCATGGTCTATGGTCGGGCGGCGAGTTGCCCTTTACTCGCCGCCCGCATGCCCGCGCCTACGGTGGCCGGAGATCGTCGTGCGACGTCCGACGCCGTGGGGGTCCACCACCGCGGGTGGGGCGGAGGACATCTCATAGGCTTAGAAAGAAACTAAAATTAAACTAAGGTGTTCTTCCGGAGTGGTTTCGTAGCGATCTCTCATTGTGATCGGGCTATTGCGTTGCAATGCGGTTTGTTATTGTGGCCGCTTTTATAAGGGCATATCCAGACGGGTGCTTCCATCATTTAGGGTGGAGTTCGTCTTTTTATCTAGGTCGTGAATTCCTGCCATGTGAAACAACGTAGATCAAAAGTGAAAAGGGGTGCTGTGTGTCTGAACTGCCACTACCCACTTAAACATATCCTAGTTCTGCACAGTTAAGGTTCTGTCTGCCGAAAAAAACCCTTCAGAAGTTGGAGTTGTATTAATCACTCAATCTCTTCTTCTAGGACCAGTGGTCTTCAAATTACTTCCAGGCCATGTTGAAAATATCTTTTTGCTAATCAAGCTTTAAGAAAAGTATAAAAATACTTCTTCAAATACTCTAATGTCTATCTTCAAGAAAATGTATCAGGTACTTAACAGGTTGATGCCCTATAGGGCAGATAAACAAATCTTGTTATTTCTTCTGATTAAAGTAATTTTTATTTGAGGAAAGATTAGATTAAACTAGAAACTAAACTAATATGGCTGACGTAACTAATTTTACATTTAGATAATAACAGACTGCAACGCCAATGAACTGAACCTACAATGAGTTGTGACGGTTGCACAATAACCTGTAATTTTCTTGAATACACACTTGATTTCCTAGGTAAAGTTTTCCTGCCACTGTGTATGCATTTGGTTCTTCGGAAAAATAGCATTTTTCAATACACTTGGTGGATTTCCACGACATGCGACATCGCAACTCGCGATGATATGAATCCGTATCGTGACTATGTGTTTTAGTCTTGATTTGTGTGAAGTTATTCGCAAATGAGAGGTTTTTTTTAGCGTGGTAAAATCATCAAATAAGACCTCCAACCCCGGGCAGGGCGGGAGGTACTGTCAGACTTGTACTGACTAAAATTCACGGTATCCTTCAGTAGCCCTTTATGTTCCGGGGTCACGATTATAGAAATAAGTCCCGCGACCAAATGAGAAGTTTAAGGCAATAGTTCCGCATGAGTAAGGTCGAATCTTACGCAGCTGGCGAAGCAATATGGTAAATTTTGGGCGATTAAGAAAAATAAACTCAAATCTTACGCAGTTGGGGTTAGGAGGGATAAGGAATCAACTTGCGCGGTTAGGCTGAATAATACAGAGTCTGGTGCATTTGGGAAAAATATTGTAGAATCTAAGGCCGCTCCCTCACCGCGAGCATTCACCTATAATGTAACGTTACAGATTCGAACATTCGAAGACAATAGAGCATCAAATTGTGCACTTTTATGGAACATTACAGGTGAATGCTCGCGGTAAGGGAGCGTCTTTATGCTTTTGGGAGAATAAGCTAGAACCTTGTGCATTTACTTGAGCCGATTATTTCGTAGTTAACGCGGAGTATGTTTTAAAGCTCTTGGGGCAGAAAACCATAAAATACCAAATTCCTTGCGTAAGAGTAAGCAAGTAAGAGAATCTTTACTTACTGCACTTTCTTCATTCATCAATATAGAACCAAACCACATGCTAGGAACACGATTAACAGACAAGTTATTACATACACTGAAAAAGCCACTCAAACCAAGTTCAATTCTTTTTTTATCACTAATGACAGGAAAAACACCAAAAATGGTGGAAGTAATTACGATGATAGTTCAAGATAAGGTAAAATAGACTAGAACACAATGGAACAGTATTTCAGTCATTAAAACTTGACTGAATCTGAACAAATATTAACAATAAGGTAAGTTTTGAAGCGGGTAGTTTTCTTTAGGGTAGCACTTCGAAAGAGTAACGTGGCCCTGGAAAGCAATTGAAGGGGAAAGTGGGTTTTAGTAGGAATCTGAAACTTTCTTCCACCCCACCCAGTGTGAAAGGACATCTGAAAAATTCCCAGTACCCCAAATAAAAGGGGGTCTTTCAAAATGTAAAGCCAAAGAAAAGATGGATAGACTGTGACATCTGATAGAGGAGAATGGTACAAGAAGTGTTGCCAAGCAAAATGAAACCAAATCGGGATGACGATGATGTATGGAGCAAACCCGTGGGCAAAAGAAAATGTACACATTTTCATGGCCTTGAAAGTTACTAACTGCAATTTTTATAGCACTGACACTGAAAAACTGTTTGAAAACATTAATCACCTTCAAGATTCTTAATCATGTGTGGCATGCATAACTATTTCAGTGTTGCTAGCTCAAATAATTATAATGAAAATGGTAGTTGAACATTAATGCTCAATTTAATCAATCGCGCGCCTGTAATACCGAAAGAGTCAGGCAGAGGTGTACAATGGATTATAGCCATTAGTTGCTAGCTTAATTTATGCAAACTCCGCTCCGCTTCTCTTATAATTTATGCATAAGTTTTTATTTTAACAAAGTAAATAAAATGTAAAAGTGTTATATAATTTGATTGATTCGTATTCTAGAATATCTCCAATTGAGTGTGAGTTACCAAGTGGTTCATCAAAATATTTATTTTATAAATACCAAAATAAATTTCAAGAACATCTTAAATGACCCAAATATTTTATAAATATAAATATTTTGCAGATAATGCCTCAGTATTTCGATATAAGATTAAACTTGGCATTCAAATTATAACAACACTAGTGACCCGCCCCGGCTCTGCACGGGTGCAATCTCTACTAGGTATATTATGCATGTTGTGTAGGTACATAAAAACCTTCCTCTTGGATCATTCTATCTATTAAAAGAGTCATATCAAAATCTGTTGTGTAGCTTTAAAGATATAAGCATACATATACATATGTAAGTAGTGTTTCTCATTCTTCACAGAATCGTTATGTTTCAATCTTTACCCTTTGAAAGCAAGATCCATGCAAAAATTCATAATTTTTATCCAAAGTAAGTTGAGAATCAGTCAGAACCAGTTCCAAACATAAAAATTACATAAGACATTCACAAAATTTTTCAACACAACCTTCTATTGTTTTAGCATAAAAAAAGTGGGGGAAGGAGCTCCCCAGTAATACAGAATACCAAGAAGATCTAAAACAATATTCTGTAAATAGATAAGGTTCTGTGAACATGATACCTCTATGGGTCTTGCCAGACAGACAGAGGTATAACAAAGTGATCCTATTAGGATTCTGTATTTTTTATTTGAAAGTACAAAACCCCTAAAACATGTGAAACTAAGTATTCTTTTAAAAAAAAGGCACCCTCTTGATAATTTACATAGGTACTTAATGTTAGAATGTTTGTTGGTCTGTGACAATATACAGTGAAAGTATTCAATTTTATAAAGTAATAAAAAAATAAATACTCTAAAAAATATAGGTCATGTAAATAATATTCTGATACAATATTATCAAACAACATTCACTGTTAAGGAAGCATCTAAGAGCAAATGTAAACATATTCACATAATTATTATGAAATTGAGACACACACATTCAAACATTTACATAAGAATCATCAGATGAGGCAATGATAAAAAGAGAAATCACTTAGTGTGACATCACTAACAAACTAAACATTTAATCATGGTTCAAGTTCTGAACAAACCCGGGAAAGATGTAATAAGGTTCTAAGCACCCTAACCATTTCTAATAAAAATATTTCTTGTGCCTGACATAGCTTCAAGTAATAAAAAAAAAACAATCGACCATAAATTACTAAGTACTTACATGAACATTTACATAGAACTCTCATAATTTAATCACCCATGGTTTTAATTGCCTAAATTCTTTTATATAAATATGAAGATGTGAAAAGTAAAAGGAAAATAAGATTTATTTTAAAAAGAAATAAATTTCAACACAGGGAAAGCAAGAGGAAAATTAATATACATATTATTGTAAGTTTTGTGAATAAAGTTGCTCGTTTTAACATTTCAAATTGCACACAAGCTTGATTTAGTAAATTTTTGATATAATTTAATGCATTAATTATACTAATTAATAATTAAATTTAAAAATCAAAGAAAATACTGCAAAAGAAAAATTCAAAAAAAAGTCTTGAAAATCTCATGGATTTATTACCTTTGAAACTGCAGCTTCCATGATTATTCCTTCAAAATATCACTATACAAAACAGAATAAATTTAAAACATTGTATTTTGTGCGTACTAAATTCGGAAAATTAATAAAATTTATTAAAATTCACCGATTTTCGGCTATCATCAATTTCCACGATTCTTCTATTTACTAGAACTACCACAGATATACTAAAATGTCATTGTCACTGTCAGAATTTTTCTCTTGTCAAATGTAAAGTGGGAATGGAAATAATAAGTACTAAATAGCGTCATCATTCGATTTTTTTTTTCAATACAAATTGATTTCGCTCATTAGTATTTCAGTCTGTTCAACAAGGCTTGGCTAGGCTTTGCATCATCATCATTTCAGCCCACGTTCGCACACTGCTAGCAGCTGAGTTTAGGCTTCCCCTTTATAGCTAATTAATGATTGAATAATTTTTAATGCATATTTGCATGTTTAATAAGTAAGTATATGGAGTATTATATTGTTTAACTCTGTAATTAAATTTATTTACAAGATTCCATTAAATAAAGAAATACAGAATTTAAAAGGAGGTACTGGATCCTCAAGTTCTTATTTCTACCTTCCATATTTTTATTATTTTTAGTGAAAACTTTAACTGAGCGTTTATGTTCCTGCGGTTACAAAATTAAAGGAAATAAATTCTCATCATTCTTAGAAGCTAAACCATTCGTATTTGGTATTAACTATGGAAGTAGATGCATCGAACAGGGTAAGTTACATTCGGTTTACGTTTCAAAACATGTGAAAGTAATGCTTACGGACTATTTCCACTTAACAGTTTTACAGAAAATACGATTTAATTTACAACTTTACCTATTGTATTTATTTTTCTAGGATAACGTCAAGAGGCATAATAGTTTTACAAGCCCCGATATCAAGAGAGCCCCAGTGGCTAAACGAGTTGGAAGAGAACGTTGCCATAGCTATAGTGCTCAGACACCAAAGGCGTCTAAACATGCCAATAAAGCTCGACTGGATGTTCCTAGAGTAAGTGAACAGTAAATATGGATAAGAAAACTTATAGGTACTTTATAAGGCGAACTTTCGAACAAAAGTTAAATTATAATAATTGCAAGGAATAAAAAAGTCTTAGCATCAAATCCTTTATTCAAGAATGCGTCCTTAGTAGTGTCAAATTGACAGAATTTTGACAATTAAGAGTCGCGTTCAATAATAACAAAAACTTTCATTAAAAGTAAACTAAAAAGAATGCTTAAAATAAAGTAAAATAATTATTAATAACACCTAAATAATTCGTCTGGATTTTTTAACTATATAAACAGCAATTTCAGTACAATTTTTATCTTTCGAAGCTAGATTATCATCACTAAAAGTAGTAGCTGCAGGCATTACCAAATATGGAGTTTGCTCGTTTTCCCAACCGTCCTCCCTTCGATCCTTAGTAGCTCTCAGTTTTATTTTCTTTTAAACAATTGTGTTATATTCAAATGTTTTCATTGCATTTTCTAGTGTAATAATAATCATTTCTTCTTTTTAATTAAACGTGAGTTGGAGTTCTATAATAATTGTAGTGTCAAAATATAGGTCACAGTGGCGTATAGGTTATG
This sequence comes from Agrotis ipsilon, assembly GCA_028554685.1. Taxonomy (NCBI): domain Eukaryota; kingdom Metazoa; phylum Arthropoda; class Insecta; order Lepidoptera; family Noctuidae; genus Agrotis; species Agrotis ipsilon. The sequence goes on from CM052974.1 coordinate 15,034,049, forward strand.
TTATAAGTGAAATAATCGGATAGTTGTTGTTTGTATTGTTGTTAACTGAGTACTTTTCGCGTTACAGATGTCGTTTAGGGTGGTGCGCAGTTCTAAGTTCCGCCACGTTTACGGGCAGGCCCTGAAACGTGAGCAATGTTATGATAATATAAGAGTGTCAAAAAGTTCTTGGGACTCTACGTTCTGTGCGGTGAATCCTAAGTTTCTGGCTATAATCGTCGAGTCTGCCGGAGGAGGCGCCTTCATAGTACTGCCACACAATAAGGTGAGCTTATTTCATTGAACAATTAACTCATTTCTCACAGATTGAAATATAAATTGAAATATAAAAAATATTTGCTAAATTACTCTCAATTTAACAGTGGAAATGTATATTGAGACGCTTAGTCATACTTTGTTGGTTTATTAATAACTGCTTAGGACCATAATTCGCGATTTACTGCATAATTAGTCTGAATTATGCAGGTTTTTCATGAAAAAACGGGTCTTTCAATTAACCATACCTGGATATAGTGGAGAATGGTTTTTAACTAATAAAAGATTTTTGCTAAATTCTTAGCAAAAATCTTTTATTAGTTAAAAACCATTGCAGATAGTATGTAAGTTATATTTCTAATTACTATGGGGATATCTCATATTACACCAATAATTAAAGGAAACCATGCACTAGACATAGAAACTAAAATTTTAATTTCTTACTTCAAAACTCTTTACTTGATGAGATCAGCCATGATCCTAAAGTTATTTTGTTTTTATCCAATTTCCAAAGTATTGATAAGATAGTACAATATTTGGAACTGTCAAAAGTAAAACTGAAACAGTTCTTTAAAAGATGTCTATGTTATGGCATCTTGCGGATACCAAAAAATTAAATAAATCACGCAGTATATTAAGTGAAGATATTTCCTGCTACTACTAAATAAATTGCCATATGAGTAGAAGAATGACTTTTAGTGTGGAAGTGTTTGAATTTGGAATGTTGTGCAACGGATGCACCCATTTTTACAAAGCTGCTGTGATGTGTATATGAATACTGATTTTGTATTAATTAGAACTATTTTATTGATTATATCATTTTCAATCATAAATATTGAATTATTTTTGTTTAATCACTTTGTCTATTGATGAAAAAAGCATTAATTAGAATTTGCTGCATTCTTTGGAATATCTATGGAAAGCAACGGCTTAAATGATTGCCCTCCATATTCCTTAGTACAGAAAATTATCAACTTTATTACTCTTCTATTATTGTTTAGTTTGATCAGACACTGGACTAGTCCGATTTCTTTGATAAAAATATATCTCTGAGTATGTGTTTTCAGTAAATAAGATCAATAAGTATTGATCAATAATTCTGTAACAATAATAAAAGATATTCTAATAAACAAAATAAATCAATCCATCGTTGACTTTGTCTTTGCCGTCTCTGATCTAAAATAAAGTCAAGAGCAAATACATGTCAAATAAACAAAAAAACATAAATTGGGTAAAGATTAAGAAGTTGGATTATAATTTTTTGCAAATAGTGATCAGATATAAAAAATATTCTTTTGATGGAAAGCTGCGCTACTTCTGAGTGTCATTAGGATATATCTTATTTTGATATAAATTAAATGACATTCAGCCTACTGTAATTGAATTATTCTCCATTGAGTTTTTCAAATTTATTGACACCGGAGTCATTGAATCTTAATCCAAGGTTGTATTTAAAGTGTCGATGACTCAATTTATTTGCATTTTTATCTCAAAAGTCCTTGATAGTGTCAAAAAACTGGCGCTTCTTAATCTAAAATGCTAATTTTGTATTGGCATAAAAAGAATTCTTAAATGATACTAGAAATTCTTTTGTAAAAAACCGATATGTAGAATGTTTTTTCTCTGACGAGTTGTAGATTGGAGATAGAAATTATCAGTTAATTAGGAATTGATTACAATACATTATCTTATCATTTTCTAAAAATGACTTTACTTTCTTAAGAATGTTATATGTCTTCATAATTGTGTTCAGTCTGGAGACTGAATACAATGAGGTCCTCGATAGAACAGGTGGCCTACCATGACATCTTAAAGCATGAATAGTTCTAATCGGGGAATGAGATGGCGCTAGACAACTTGTATAACTCTGTCTCTTTCCCACAGCCTAAACTGGAGCTTGTGGTAAGGCCCCAGGTTAGTTGAAATACCAATATTATTCAGCCTTATCAAGGACTGATGAATGTCACAATCCTATGAATGGCGGAGGAAGTCCATTATCTTATCAAGTTTTAAATGTATGGGTGTTTCCTGAACACTCTAAATTCAAGAATTAATCACACAAAATAAGTGACTGGTGATAATACGTAAAATGATTATATTTTGGGGAATTTCTGTTTCATTTTCACTGTTTTTTAACAAGTTAAATATTCAGGCGAATCATGGTCTGCAAAGGCCATTTACATTGAAAAAACCTTGGAAAAGCTTATTAATTTTCAAAAAGCAACCATACTTCATTACAAAAAGAATTCAAATCCAGTAAATAAAATAAAACAATCCGCTCATCAAGCTGCATGAAAAACGCTGATTTCATTAAAACATTTAATTTCTAGCGTTTCATTATAATTACGAATGTTAATTGATCACAAACTAGTGGATAATTACTGTAATGCGCTTGCTCTATCTATGTTTGTTATATGATAATCAGTGTAATAAAGATTGTTTTGTTTTTTAACTGTTAGTGCGGATAGACGGATGAAAGTAATGTTATGAGTCAGAACTGCGAGTGCTGTGAGATTTTTATATTTTTGGGATGTTTAATTGTATGCAGTCTGGGCTACTGTATGACTGGGTTTTTCCATATATGAACGGCTAAAATACTGAAGAGTATTTTTATTAAAGTATCTTTAGTGAAACCCTGGTAGGTACATGCATAGTGATAATTTCTTTATGATTTAAAATTTTTAAATTGTATGTCAGAGTGACTTTCTTTGGACCATAGCCCATCATCATCGTAAGCTTGTAATGTTCCCACTGCTGGGACACAGGTCTCCTCTCTGAGAGAGAGGGTGGGTCATAATCCTATGCGGAAAGATCATAAAAAGCTAGACCGCAATAAATTGGTTTTGTATAGCTTGATATGTAGCCGTGCGTACTATCATCATTATCCTGTATTCGTCCACTACTGAACATAGGTCTCTCCCACTCAGCCCTCTCCTGGGCTTTCCTCATCCAATCTACTGTCTGCCTTTCGCAGATCATCACAGTTGCGTTGCAATTGTTTTATCATAATTTGGAAAATTAATATCTAACTTTATTACAGAGGAAAATAAGGTTAAAGCCAAAGTAATTATAAAACTTAATCTAAACTATGTTAGTTCAACAAATTCCTATTTTATCACGTCTAACCAGTTCTAAAGGTTATTTTTCTAACTGTCGCTCATTCTATAGAATTATCACCATTGTAAGAACAAGTCATTTGCTTAGTTATCGCTATGTAAACATTTGTGTTGTACATAATGTTCTGTTATGAACTGTGTATGTAAAGATTAGAAATATTGTTTTTCCTTGTAGTTATTATGTAGTTCTATTTAGACCGATAATAACGTCTCTAGCAATACCTTTGCAAAGTAATAATGCTAGGGACAACAGGACACATACAACTGTTTTATTTGACGATCAAAATAGATATATTTTTGGTTCTTCTGTCGCCCATTTAATCCCTAAAAACAGCTGAAACGTAGCTTAAATCCAACCTTCTAAAGAACCTTTTTCGGATTTCTCGGTTTTCTCCAGCATTCCGAGATACGGGGTTTAGGACATCTTGAGCCCTAAATTATGTAAGCAGTCATAGTGATCTCTCCACCAGTCTACCATCGGCGTCTAGGTAGTCACTCATATCGAGACGAGACTTTCCTGCAAAACTGGTGAACCTTATGCCATATTACCAGGCAACCTTATCAATTAAACCTCAATACAAAACCTTCCCTTTCTTTGCAACTCGCGGTTATCAATCGAACAATACCCCGAGGCGACAGATAGCGCTCATTATGCAACAGATACGGATAAACAATGGCTCCAAACAATGCGCGCACGCATCGCACACAAAAACTATTGAGTATGAGAATGACAAGTGTTTGTTGGTGTCATAATTAGTTTATAGGTTAACGTTCTCGTAACGATCAAGCAGACCATACAATTGAGTACAAAAAGTTCATTTAGTTCATTTAATCACAAGCTTCAAAGGCTGATTAATTCAGCATTTTTTGAAAGTTAATCTATGTTAATAATCCCAAAAACCCTCAGAATGTTCCTACTATTTAAGCTGAGAAGAAGAAGTGACGGAACAAACTCCTAAGCATATGATTTGTGTCTCCTATTTTGCCTACATCATCAGCTTACAACAGTCTACTGAACATAGATCTCTAATAACACGCAATCCAATTTGATTTTCGACAAATCTCATTCAGCAGTTACTTGCTATCCTGCGAAATTGTCAATCCACCTAGAGTCCTAGACAGAAAGCGTTCCAACGTACACAGTTTGCCGATTTTTCTTAGCCTGAGCCTCAGGCTAAGAAACTCAGGCAGCATTCAATTCCATTGTTAATTAGACGTTCTGTTAACTGGATTCTTGTCGTCACTCTGTTGGCTGAAAGTTTTGGGACATCATCTTCCGTTCTACTTAGAGTACAACAGTTTTCTTTTTCCATTCTGTCGTGTTATGCAGAAAACAAAAATGTCACTGACGTTGATCCTTTGAAAAGAAAATCTCAATAGTTCTCTATATTGATAGCCTCTCATGCCATTTCGCGCGCCATTTTTTAATTCCATGGATGCAAGTAAAAACTGGCCAACCAACCAACCCGCACTGGGCCCGCGTGGTGGATTATAGCCAACTCCCTCACAGAGAGGAGGTCTGTGTCCCAGCAGTGGGAACAATATAGGCTGATGATGATGAAGTAAAAACTTTCAAAAGTCACCAAAGCCGATCCTCACATGTAATCTTTCTGTGTTCGTACTCGTAGCATGACTAAACCCTCGAATTATTAAATAATTGCATTTCACTAGCTATGACTAATACCTTTTTTATTGGCACCTTTGTTTTCATTATCCACCGTCGCAATTTTTCCAAGGGTCATTCGTCGTAGATTATAATTATGTATAGTACCGAAGATAGTATAGTAGGTAGGTTCAAGACAATGGCGTCCACAATGGCCTGACAAAACCCGCGGTGTGAATGTTTACTAACTGACGCATGCCTCGCCGCTGTGTCATCAAATTATATCAGTCGAGTTATGTGACGCTTCCTTATTTTATGTCTTTGTAAGCTAAGAACTCAAGGAAGAAATATTTGCGTATAAAATAATTGTAGTATGCACCCCACATACATCACACCCTACAGAAGCTTTTGGACACTTCTGAAAGTACCAATCTCATCCCCAAACTTTGGACCGATAACTAACTTGCCATCGCCACACTCAAAAGAAAGATCGAAGCGCATTCTATAGTTCGGGGTTATTTTCAAATACTCACCTTTAAAAGCCTTTAAATCCGGGAGAGTATTACAAAAAAGATTAAAGATACCCTTTAAACATTTGTGTAACATGTCTCCAGTCTTTTTCTACGGATGTAGATGCACATACGATACCGTCATCGAACTTATGATGCATATTATATTGATTAGCGATAATTGATAAGCGTATAATGAACGTCATAAGCATGGTATGCCTTTGTCATAAACTGCACGTTCACCAACTAAGTCAAGAGACATGTGAGATACTTCTAAACGATAGAGGCAGACATCGTGAAAAAGTTACAAATAAAAGAATGACACGTCAGGTCCAACAATTGGCAGTGGACCCCATGTCTGATAACGACACAGTGGAGACGACAAAACAGTCCATCAGATACCGGTCGTCTCCCCAGTAATCCGATCATCGCATAATGTTCCCAACCTCCTACAGCTAAGTAGCGAGAACATTACACGCCATGCATTATGCTCGTATGCTATCAATGAAATCATCAACACTTAAGGTACAGCAGTCTCAATTTCATACACCATTTACAGAGATGTAAACGGTGTGCATCATTAGTTTTCGATGAATGGAATCGTTGTCTTGTGTTAACCTCCTGATTAGCACTGAGGGCCGCATACAAAGGCAGTAAGTCTAGGGTTGTCATTCCAAAATGTTGTTTGCAAAAGGGCTACTGTACTCAAACAAAATATATTTATTAATTTGTTTATTTCTTATTAAACCTCGTAAGATAAAAAACTCCGAACGAAATACCAATAAGTAATCAAATCGTCTACTTATGTAAAAAATTCGAACGAATGGTAACCCAAACTGAGAAGTACAAATTACGAATTCAAAGGACTACCTTGTGACTCACCCGTCAAAAATCCAACCACTTTCCGTCACAGGAATCGTAATTTAAATCTCAGGAATGCATTAACATATTTGCCAGAATGGCAGGTGCTCAAGGTATGATGAAGAAACCTCTGTATAAATTCCAATTGAAGCAAGATGTTTGCTTGCTTTGTAGGATGGGAGTGCTCCACCACATGTTGACATGTTGGAGTCGGCATTTTTCAGAACAAGCCGGGGGTAATCTTATTACTATTATAAATGAAATTTTGTTACGAATGGTAAGATGGATGCTTGTTAGTCTTTACACAAATACTAGTTAACAACAAAACTATAAATATACCGTTTATCCTGGTTAAAAATGTGGCGAATCACCGGACATAAATTACCACCCGGTTTATTCAAATAATGCCGACCACTTTCCAATCCTACAAAAAAAAATCCTTTATCTATAAATAGCATTACGTAAGGCAGTAATTTCACTACTTTACATACCATCGTTATCTTTCCGATAAGGCGTAATCTGCGACCTTCAGCGGGAGCACCGGTGAGACGTATCTTATACAATGCTACTGTTTTAACAACAATAACATCTTGACTTAATGTTTGTTTGTCTTTTGATCCAGTTTAAGGTCATCCATCATGTCCTATGCAAAAAAAATTGTCCCCTAAGCCGCCTAAGCGTGTTCAGACACCGCAAATGTCTCCCATGTAAAAAGACCCAAAATTTGATACCTATTTCAAAGCGACCTCTACCAATTTTTCACGATGAAACGTTAAATGCAATCATCAACATAGCCAAGTTTAAAAGGCAATTTTCTCTATCTTGTAATTGTTGACTAGTTGTAGGTATGTACTTATTGGACCCAGTAGCTGGCGTCGTCAGTTCTCTGTCCGATAGAAGCCAATGAAATCCGATCTCGGCATTCCCCAGGGAAGTCCGGAGTCCAAATGGACGGCATAGTAACAGTAGTGCCTTCAGCAGAAGCTCCATAAACTGAGCATCCTTATACTCCGTAGGCCAACGTGTCAAGTTCGCGTGGAAACCACTGGACATGTCTATAAACGAAACACGTAAATTTAACGCGCCCCACATTGCGTACGCGCACGGAAAATAGATTCGACGCAATTTCTCACACTGCTTTGTGGTTCTCACGTTTTTTGGTTGGAATGGGGATAGAGGAGTACCCAACCTTATGATGAAATGGAGAACGGTGTCAGTGGCTTTCTGTGCCCTTTCATACATACATAAACTCACGCCTCACGCCTTGTATACCTCATGGGGTAAACAAAAACTACAGCTTCACCAGCTACGATCCTTAAAAACACATTTAGCAACTATGCTGTCACTTTTGGACAAGTCAAAGAGAGATGAAATAATAAAAATGCTCTGCCTGTCTTGCTTTATTCATATACCACTTTATCTGGCACGGCCATGTCTGTTTATTTATACCTAATTACATTTGATTGAAATCCATATAACTCACATAACATTAAAATAGATAACTCTAGATTAATATTTCTGCAATGTAAACTTTATTCTGCGTCCCAAAATAATTCTGGGACCCGATAGAGATATTCTCAGAATTAATTTATCACAGGTTGACCTAAATATAGTATTGCTAGAATCGGCTGACTAAATGTTTCTTCAGCAAACTGTCATAAATTTTAGTTAATTGCTATAATTCATTAGCTGGACGCTAAGTAGAGTGGCTGTCTTTATGATATTTTAACAGATCTGTTTAGCAGAGCCTGACAAAAGCATAAATAAGGTGAACTATTTTTTGAACCCCTCTTCTTTCCACAGTCCCTTCATTTGCTGTCCATATATGCAATAAAAGTAAAACGAAACCACGTTTAAATTATTCCGAACACGCCTACCGTACATGGTAACTTTAAAGCCCAAATAGACTTCTTTTCTTGCCTTAGACAACTTATCGCCAAAATCTTATGTTGTTTTAAGAACCCAAATTTTTTAGGCCAAAATGAACGACACCAAAAATCCAATTCGTCTCTTCTGCTAAATCATTTCTCAAGACTGTATATTACCCTTCCAGAGATTTCTTTACTTCCAGATTTATTAGAAGGCCAATCTTGTTACCGAACCCTGGGCTTTCAAGCTTGTTCTGGCGCTCGATATAGACTCGCTTAGAAGGTTCCCAAATTTTTTCCCGCTACGCAACGCCTGATCAAATAAATCTCCGTTACATTTCCACTCATATATTTACATCATCTCATTCACAATCAAGGCTATTCCCGTACATTAGGTCATGCCGCACAAGGTCAGCCTGGACGTGGACAAACGGCTTTCTGATTAGACGTTCCGTTCAGTAATGACTGTTACTTACTATCATTGTTGCTTGTGTCTGTGAGAGGAAAGGACGGAAAGCTGATAGGACTGCTAGCGGATGTTATAGATAAACAATATCGCTTAGAAAGGATCTGTTTGAAAATTAGAATAGGGGTTTGTTCGAGACTAATGTTGATTCATATGAGAACACGGTCGTTGATTGATATAAAGTCTAGAATGAATCTACGCCGCATAATGTCAATGAAATAGTCTATTATTTTTTAATCACGCAGTAAAAAGGTTCGATCCTTCTTAAAAAGAAGCCCAAAATCGTCATTCGTTTATCTGTTCAGCGATTTCGGGCTCCCTTTTGATATGCGATGATTTTTGTAAAATACATCGCTCGATATATTCTTCCATCTTCAATTTGCTTCTAATTTGTATGCTACCCAAGACAAATTAAGAGTAGATGCGTTGGCGTGCAAAACTTTCAGTGTTGCATTAATCATTAAACATGCCAACACAAAAATATATTCCTCGACGCATCGATGATTCAGTTACATTCGTACATTTGATTCAATGCGTACGCCATAAAACACGTATCGCTAATAATGACTAACGGCTGCGATTTTTGGCTATCAAACAATATTTATGACTACCCGCCTCTATATTTAGGTATTACACATGTACTACAAGTTATTATTAGTTGATCGTGATTTGGGATGTCAATTCATCCAACCATCAACCAATGTTGGTCATTGATAAAGCCAAGATTACGATCACGATGCAATGCAGGTGTGGGAGGATTGTTTAGACGAATAACAATAACTCTGTTTCTAATTATACATCAAAATAAAAGTAGGAAAAACAAATAAAAATGTTAGTTGATATTTTTATAACTAGATCAAAATAATACAGTCAATCTACGTGTTGGTTTGACATACACAATTTTGACCCCAACTTCAGCCACTTAACAAAGGATAGACCTATAGGACTAGAAAGAAAGTCGTACACTATTTCAAAATATAAAAACAAAGCGAAGTCTACTTGAGGACTAAAGTGTTCACGATCTCAACTTCTTAATTTATCTAAGCAAGACAACACTAAAGAAAATACGCCAGGAAAAATTGATTGTTAGATCCGCCCTCGCATTTATGATATTGTTGATCTCACGGAGAGGATCTGGTTTACCGGGGAACTGTGTCTCATCCGTGTTAACCTCTGAAGAGATGAATGAAGAAGCTGCCGTCTCGTTTTTCTAAATGCAGGAAGTAACATCCAATACTACCACGATCGCCCTTGATACATCAAAAGAATAGCATACCACACGTTAAACATACTCGCGGTACATCCAAGAAACATTGTTCAGAACATTCTATTATTAGCAGTTATTATTTAAGGAATCTATTTGTGTATGTTTGTGTATTGGGTAATAATTCGGCGGACGGAAATCGAGGGCCCGCCTACGCAGGCCAGGAAAAGCGTAGCGACGTGTGCAATGCGAAGCGTGTGTAACGCGATTAGCGGAGTTTTGATGCACAGGTATTGCATGGGGTTTAAGTTTCGTTGTTGATTAGCGTGATGTGGGACGTTGCCATAGAGAGGGAGCTTCTAGTAGCAAAATCTAGAAAATATGACCTTTTGAGAACGTCGACATCTAGATTACAATCAATGTCTACATCCAGATATGCACAATCAATCCCAGTCTGCAGTTGTAATTACCAGTCTATTTTCCCATATTATTTACGATTTGAGGAGAACGAATCAAGGTGAAAAATTTATCTCCGAATGTCCTGCTATGGAATGAAATAATGTAGTATTGAAGACATTCATCAATATCAATCTTCCCGAAGCATTGCCAAAAAGCACCGTTTTAAATATTATTATTTTCTTGTGTTTTTTAACTGACTGCTAAAACCTGACCTCATTTCCGAATTCCGGTCATTTCCCTAGCTTCGTTGAAGTAAAAATACGAACATCATTCAACTGTCAGTATGACACGAGAATCCCACGTGTTCATACAGCCGGTACATCGTCACTGACACGTGTCAATCGCACCTGCGCCTGCGCCGCTCCCGATGAAGATAAATCAACCGTTTGATTGTTTCACACATGATTTATTAATAGGACACATTCTTGGAGACTGAAAACGAACTGCTGGACATTTGAGATCGAGTTTATACAATCAGACATTTACTAATATCTTCAGCTCGCGTAAAGTTCTTTGTTGTTTGCAAAAAAAACATATTCACACTCGGAATTTATCACTCAAATCTTATGAGTAGTTTTGAGGATTATAATTATCTTAATGTTAGACAAAGCGGATCAACTGCAACTGGTTTCTATAGGCAAAACGAGCGAGCCTCAAATAGCAATAATGTGTTTTTACTATATGCCCTCAATAAGACCATCTAAGATCACATTTCTTTAAAATTCCTTCTGAAATTTCTGTATCTCAAATATCTTTATGTACAACCATTTGTGGATCATTAAGAAGTGTCTTATAACAAGAAACTCAGCTCCAAAATGTCTCTGATCTAAACTCCGGAGAACACTGGATCGAATGTCTGGAGTTGCACAGACTGTTGCCAAATTAGAACAACGGTTCTCCTTTCGAACGCATGGGAAACTGAAGTCTTGTGAACTATGCCAGTAAATAGGAAGAGTGCCTCAATACTGTAGTTGTAAGAGATGTGCGACTAATGACCTTGAACTTTTAAATTCGCTACCCAGGATAAGTAACATGTCATTGGGTGTTTCATCCGGAAGACTGTCCAGTTGCTAGTAATAGGCGCATCACAACCCCTATTACTTACATGTAGACTTACATAGCTAGTGAAAAATGGGTTACTGTGCAAGTGGTTATGAACAAAAAGACTAATTCTTCACGGTACTAATAATAATACTGTATTCAAACAAAGATACGGTCGTGAATTACGCGTAACGCCTGCAAACCTGCAAACATCGATCATCACGGTTAAGTGTTGACACTTAAATTATCACGTTGTTCGACAAATATCGGAACGGCACGAAATTGACACGTTCCAGAATAAATTACCCGTAATGTGCCAACTACCATTCAGTAATACTACTAGTTCCATGTTGGTTTTGGCATGTGGTCATCAGCGGAACTAACATCGTTCGTGTACCGCTTATGTATGATCTTGTTTTTTATTTTCCATACAACTTCACCAAAAGTTTTCCAACTGCAGTGCACAGTAGTGTGGTAATGTGGCAAAGGCCCCGACTGAAGAGTCATAATTTATGGGTTTTTAAGAAAGAGATTCATTGATATCTAATGCACATTTGACATCTACTAACGTGCACTAAGCCCGTGTGGTAGAATACGGCCCATTTCCTCTTAGAGAGGAAGTCTGTCTACCAGCACTGGGACAATTATAAGCTAATGATGCTAAGCTATATAGGTCCATATGGAAGTCCAGAAACCTTAAAGGGACCTTAAAGGGGTATAAAAGCAAGCTAAGCTATACCGCTTATATGAAAGTACCGCCACTATTCACTATACCAGAATATGTGACACAGTGGCACCGTAGCAGTCCGGAACACCGCGAGAATTCGCACTGTAATAATAATGGCCGTTTGGCGCCCTGCCATCTACTCGGAACTCGGCGAAAAGCATAAATATTCGGCCAAACGTTTGATCAAATGTTACGCTGTGATGTAATCTGGTACACCTGAAACTGAAGATTGGTTTATTATCGACCTGGAGTTGCCACGAACCTTGCTAACTGATCTGAGATGTTCCCCAAAGAATGGAACATTTCATTTATTCAATCGCGAATATGCGGTAGTAAGCCAAAGTCTCCAGGAAACCAGTGCATACTTCAAGTTTACTTTTAGTTTTACTGTCATCCTTCATGCTCAGTCGGGGAGTGTTTAAGTACATTAATAATGACTCCACTAAATGTTAAAGCCGAGTTTCTGCGAAATAGGAGATGAATAGAGCAGATAGGAAACTTCCGACTAACGACCAAGCATAGGAGACTCGAGAACTGTAATTTGAATTTCAACCATGTTTGGTCAAGTTCCATAGATTTGGAAACTTAGTCTTAAATACTTTTTCACTAATTGGCCTGTTTAGCACTGCATCTTCTTTTATCTCGTGCAGTGGCGAAAACAAAGTAGCATCTACTGTATTACTCTCCGATTTTTATTACCATACATGACTCATTCGAATCCGAGTCCACGGTAGCATGTTACGCTCGGCTTTTGATTCGATTACATGATAATGTCTAATATTTCCGATAAAGCATGTTTTATCGACTTTTATGAAGTAGTTATTATTTTTGTAGGTGATTACTTTCTTTTCGGAAATGAGGAACCTAGCATTAGCCAGAATAACTAGATGATGACGGTGATGATGGATATAATATTTGAAAGTAATTGGCTGTTTGCTGCATTGAATTGTCACTGATTTGATTTGTTATTTATTATGTATGTCTCAATTATTTAAAAATGAGCATAACTGTAATTTATTGGTATAATTTTCTTTGTATTTCAAAAAAAATATTTAGCTAATGTAATTGGCTATTGACAGTGTTATGATAAAGTAAAACAAATAAATCAGGACTAATATATTTTCGTTTGTTGTACTCTAACTTTTGAATATTGGCTAACAAGTCACAAACACAAATGAAATATTCTTGTTTCTACAAGAAATAACCTAAAAATATTCACACATTCGTAACCTATATTTATTCTGGCCATCCACAATGTTGTTAGGAATTCCTATTTATACTGTGGTCAGAAAACTCGCGATTCACGTTTTCAGACGACATTCAGACGCTGATTTGTGTCTTATTTACTTCAGTTTACATGCATTAAAGGAAAATATGGCCTGTATGAGATTGGACAGTTGACCACGACTGTCTTGTCATATTTCAACTTGATCCTGAATTGTGGAGGTTGTATGTCGTGTAAAATAGGTAATAGAGGGCATTTAGAGCAACTATAAACACAGATAATTTTGTATTAATTACAAGAGAAACATATTAGAAGGCGATGAATGGACTGCGTGAAGGATGATAAGGATGAAAAGAAGGTGACTGCTGAAAGAACAATATGGAAGAAAGAAGAGATCAGTATGGAAGGAGACACCACACACCTCATGCGACCACAAATGAATTGTATAAAGACAGAAGAAAGAAGTTTTAGACTGCTTAGTACAAGTCTGACAGTACCTCCCGCCCTGCCCGGGGTTGGAGGTCTCATTTGATGATTTTACCACGCTAAAAAAAGACTGCTTTAAATTATAGCTATGCGGTTCTAAACAGTACAAACAGCCAGTTTGTCCCTGAAAAAATACTACGATGAGATTTATTTAATACTCATAAATTCAAGGATGTTATCTATGTGAAGGCTAATGATTTACTAGTAAACGATGTTTTAGTAGATCTTTTTTTCTGTGGTCGTAAATCGATAATATTATATTAGAACTAGCTTCTATTCTATTAATTATTCTATCTTTTACCGTATCATACTTAAACGGCTGAATATATTTTGATGTTTAATGTACTGCCAGGGTTAGATTAGGCTAGCTTTCAAGAAATGGATACTTACTACTTGATTTGATTTGATTTGATCCCGATAGGAACTTCCAGTGAAATATTACTGACTTTAATATCGATAAATCCGCGAGATGAAGTAGACTATAAATATTAGAAATTACATTGATGCATCTTGTTACCGTTACATATTCATTACTAGCTTCTGCCCGCGACTTCGTACGCGGATCCTGTTGCTTATGCCAGCGACAGCGGGATCGTCAAAATCAATGGGAAATTGGCCAGTAGAGTAAAATTTTTGTTAAATATTCATCGCTAGAGCAGTGGTGGCCCAGTGGTATCGGTCCCGACTTACGTGTTGTAGGTGGTGGGTTCGTTCTCAGCCAGGCGCATTACTTTGTGTAATTTATTTCATCACCACTGCCCTTAAAACGGTGAAGGAAAACATCGTGAGGAAACCGACATGTCCTAGAACCAAAAATTTGAAGACATGTGACATCTACCAATCCGCATTGGGCCCGCGTGGTGGATTATGGCCCACTCCCTCTCTCAAAGAGGAGGCTTGTGTCCCAGCAGTGGGAACATTATAGGCTGATGATGATGATTCATCGTTAACGAAAATCAGTCCTAAACTGTTACCGCCTTCACTGCGTGGAGATAATCCCAGATATTTTTTACGTGGTAAAATCATCAAATGAGTCCTCCCACCCCTTAGTGTCAGACTTGTACTGACTAAAATCCACGATGTCCTTCAATAGCCCTTTATGTTCCGGGGTCACTGTCATGGAATAAGTCCCGCGACCCCGGCAGGCTTTGGTCCTCTGAGAGGGGCCCTGTCATTATGCTGACACTCTTTGAGGCGCGCGTGGAACACGACGCGCCGTCGACCCGGGCATGGTCTATGATAGGACAGCGAGTTGCCCTTTACTCGCCGCCTGGGCATGCCGTCGCCGTGGGCGTCAAACACCGCGAGTGGGGTGGAGGGAGGAGATTGTCCTGTCTCTCACGTGGCCCGCCTCCTCCTTCGCGAGCATGATTGCTTCACAGTAGGAGGCGACCGCTTCCCACTCCGTCTCGCCCCGCAGCATGGCCTTGACCAATGCCGGGCGCGAGAGGTCTCGGCCTATTGCCACTGTGAGGACACGTCGGTGCTCCGGCCAAGCGGGGCAATCCTGCACCATATGCTCGACTGTGTCCTCCAGGGTTTCCTCCTTTCTCATAAGACACAGGCACCTCCCGAAACATCCGTGTCCAGTGAGGACCTGCGTCACGCGGAAGGTTAGGACGCCGTAACGCCTATATACCACTCCTCACAGAGGGGTCTTACTACGGTAATCCCAGCTTATGTTATTTTATAAATATACAGTGAAATTAGTGATAGCTTTGATTTCCACATCAGGTGTTCGAGATCTTCAATTTTTATACGTCAACAGAGAGTGCTCATCAGGCTGAACAACTCTTGCTAAGACGTCATTCCTAATGTAATAGTATAGTTGGGCTCTTGGAGTTCCACATCAGCTGTTCCAGATCTTCAAATTTTATACGACAACAGAGAGTGCTCATCAGGTTGAACAACTCTCGGTAAGATGTCATTCCTGTATATGTTATAGTGTAGCTGGGCTCTTGGAGTTCCACATCAGCTGTTCCAGATCTTCAAATTTTATACGACAACAGAGAGTGCTCATCAGGTTGAACAACTCTCGCTAAGATGTCATTCCTGTATATGTTATAGTGTAGCTGGGCTCTTGGAGTTCCACATCAGCTGTTCCAGATCTTCAAATTTTATACGATAACAGAGAGTGCCCATCAGGCTGAACAACTCTTGCTAAGACATTAGTCCTATATATGTTATAGTTCAGCTGGGCTGTTGAAGTTCCACATCAGGTGTTCCAGATCTTCAAATTTATTCTCTTAGCAGAAAATGCTCATCACGTGAAACAATTTTTGCTACGGTACCATTTTTGTATCTCTTATAGTTTAGCTGGTCTGTTGCGGTTCTGCGCCAGGTGTTCAAGTTTCCAAAATAAATTATAGCCTATGTGTTGGCCAGACTTAATACCTATACAACAAAAAAAGAATCATTCAAATCCGTCCGGTAGTTCCGAAGATTAGCGTGTACAAACAAACAGACAAACAGACAAACAGACACACAGACAAACAGACAAACAGACAGATTTTTTTTTTTCGTTTCGTGCTCTATTACTGTTTCTGAATCCCCCTCAATTATTATTTTTTTAATTTATTCAATGTACAGACACAGTTTTTTTACTGTTTTATTATATGTATAGATAATAAAATTTATTTATAAACAGTTCCAAAATGTCGTCGTGTGCGACCTACATTAGCGATTTATACTCTAGTTTTGGCGCCAAAAATGTTTAATTACGTGTTTTAGTAAACAAAATGGCCGACTTTCACTACATCGTTAGTCCATGTGAAAGTTTTCGCGCCCATAATTTCAGAGACAACGCGCGAAATAATTAATTGGCGCGAAGTTTGCAGATAATTTAATTGTGTATTTTTTTTTGTTGTTGTAATACTTTCACATTCTGTTTTTGAATTGGAGAATGGGAATTAGGAATTTTGAATGTGGAGTTTCAGTCTGAATTAATTACTGAAGCATTCAGCTGAAATTAAAAACCTTGACGACTTTGTGGTAATGATAACATTGAACAAGTAGACCGCATTATAATATTGTTAATTTAATTACAATTTGTCAGTGGCCGGTAATGTTTATATTTTAAATAACAACATGATTCAACAATTGCTATAAATTGTCACAGAATTGGTAATTAATTTGATTTATTTACAAGTTAATAACTCTGAAATTAGCCTGCTTCATGGTATAAAATACTTAGTTATTTCCTCAAGGAAAATATTTTAACAGAATATAACACCAATCCTGTAATTCACATAGGGTTTATCAATATACCTATATGTACATACTATAAGTACATCACACATTATGTTTGAATTTCATGTAATACGTGAAAAACTTACATACCTACTAACTTTTAGCAACCCTTTTTCTCTACATTAATTTCATTACACATTAATTTCTT
Source organism: Agrotis ipsilon (assembly GCA_028554685.1). Taxonomy (NCBI): domain Eukaryota; kingdom Metazoa; phylum Arthropoda; class Insecta; order Lepidoptera; family Noctuidae; genus Agrotis; species Agrotis ipsilon. The sequence continues at coordinate 15,051,266 of CM052974.1, forward strand.
TTGTACCGTGAGACATTTACAAACATTTATGCAAACTGAAAACAACTACTTATAGATCATACAAATATTTATTTGCATGTAATAATCGAACCCGCGGCACTTATGACTTAACGCAGCAGTCTATCGCTCAGCCAAGGCTCAGCCATGCATCATGCCGTCATTTGATCTTATATTGGTGTAATACAGGAGGCATTTTTTAAAATATTTTTAAAAAGGCAAAGGGTTAGTGATATATCAGTAATCCTTTGCCTTTTTCCATAAGGATTTTTTAAGTTGCAGCCACGAAGTTTGTATTTATGTCCTCTTGATGGTTCAATATCCTCGCCCCCTATTAAGAAAGACCACAGAATACTTAATAGCTACATAATGGGACTTAAACTAATAGATAAGCCTCGGCCTAAAGCTTTGATATTAAGGCGCTCCCTCACTGCTCGCATTCACCTGTAATGTAACATAAAATTGCGCAATTTGATGGCCTATTGGCTTCGAATGTTCGAATCTGTAACGTTACATTACAGGTGAACCTTAAAGGAATGATGTTACGTTTATATGTGTATTTATTAACCCGATGAAAAAAAATAAGAAGTTTTTCAATTCGACATGTATATTTTTATTTATTCAATTGTTATGTAACAGTAATATTTATCTATTCCAGGTTGGCCGTATACCGGCGGACCACCCACTAGTAGGCGGACACAAGGGTCCCGTACTCGACATTGCGTGGTGTCCACATAATGACAATGTCATCGCCAGCGGCTCAGAGGACTGCGTTGTTAAGGTAAGGAATATACAGCTAGAAGGCAAAGAAACCTCTTTTAGCTTAGCCTTTATGTTTAAAAGTAACCTCTGATCCTCTGAATACAAAACAAAGGTCCAAGGCAACGACAATATATTACTAGACTCCTAATAACAGGCGACCGATGTCTGTCAACACATTAGGCAAAAAAGGCTTATATCCGTCTTATTCCGACCACTCCTGTGAGCCGTAAACATACCTTGAGACAGAACAGACCTTGAGTTACCCAATCACAACGCAGTACCCCGTCCCCCTCGCTTACGTAGTACTTCAGCGATTTGACAGAATAGTTTCTGTTCCTTAGATCGTGCATGCGGAGTCTAGTAATATATCGTCGTTGATCCAAGGCATGTAAGGCCCGGCTCCCATTATCGACATCGGCACGCCTGAGGATTTTAGGTGATAAAACCCCCGACACAAAAACCAAGTTCCCTTTAAAAAGTAAAAAATAATAAAAATACGTCGCGTTGGGGGACTGCTCCAAATTATTCATCATCTCCTGTTTTTTTGCAGTCCCCCAACGCGACGTATTTTTATTATTTTTTACTTTTTAAAGGGAACTTGGTTTTTGTGTCGGGGGTTTTTAAAATTTTTAATTTTTATTTTATTTTATACTTTTTATAGGTACATACTTATATATTTTTTTTTGTTGCTAAGAGTACTCCCGATCAAGTCATCAATATTCCCTTTCAGTACGCTTTCATTTGATACCCAACTCGAGTATATTTGCAGACCCTCGGTTACCTTTCCCCACTTTCACCCCCATAACTTCTAAACGGCTCAACCGATTTTCATCAAACATGTCTAAGAACACTCGCAGGTAAGTCACCTTTCATACAAAAAAAACTAAATTCAAATCGCTTCATCCGTTCGGGCTCTATGATGCCACAGACAGACAGACAGACAGACAGACAGACACACAGACACACAGACAGACAGACAGACACGTCAAACTTATAACACCCCTCTTTTTCCGTCGGGGGTTAAAAAAGCATTAACTTCATGGCAACAAAGTAGAAATTTCCACGATGTGGCGTGCCGATGCCGATAGTGGGCGCCGGCCCTAAGAAGTCCCTAACTTGCAGGTTGAAGGTTTAGTATATTGTCTCGGCGCCTAGCTTATCGTTACCAGATGGCCTATCATGAGAGCGAGAGTAATTTCACTGTGGAAATGAGGTGACGCTAGAACTCTTTTATTGCTCTGTCTCTTTTCCACACTGGAAATACTTTCGCTTTAAGACATCATGTAGGCCATCAGGTGTCAATGATAACTGGTTGAAAACTCCATCAACAATGGAAAATGTGATCTGGCCCTGTAGCCATGTTACAAACTGCAAACGCTGAGTAAGCTTTAATAGATTTTCAACTTTGTGTGCTTGGTTATAACGTTGGAGATCTAATGAAGATTGCTTATCGTTTTCGATCTTTCCTGTCGCTAACGCTCAGAAATCTTAACCCTATACTTGGCAGAGAATTTTACCTTTAGAAAAATAAACTTTTACTACTTCCCTTTGTTAATTGGATCATAAGGATGTCAGGAAAATTAAAACAAAAAATCTCCGAATTTCAGTTTTCAGGATATATTGTGTGTCTTCAAGTGCACACTGCCAAGCTCACAAGAAAAAAAATACAAAGAAAACTTTGTCTTTACATGCACACTGCCATGTAATCACTAATCTAAAAAAGAAACAATAACATAAAAGTAACATTATTCTGGAAAGATATCAAAAAGTTTTGAAATTCATTAGGAGCTAGGTTCGATACGGTTACGATATTGACATAGTAAAACCATTTTTTTCCATTATTATTTATGACAGTAATCAGTCCTAATGCTCTGAGATCAAAGTTTTCTAAACTTCAATACTAGGTATTTAAGTACTTAATATGAAAATGTATAAAGCAATTTCACTCTTCAACTAGTAGCCCATGGACCAAGAGCCCGTGAACGCCAGACCTACGGTATTTTATAAAAGCTGAAACTTTGTCAGCGGATGCTCCCAACACTGGTAAGAACGATGGCCAATTATGGAGTTTGGGTGATGGTGGCTTTGGCAGGTAGACGGTACTAAAGGTGTCAAAAAAAAGAGTTTACTTACGTTATAGTATAAAAGCTGATTTTTATATATAATACTTGGGTAATAAGCAGATGATGTGTCCTCTTTAGCCAGACACTTTTGATGGTTCCAACCCCTTGCCAGACACCCTTAAAGTTCACGAAATTATAATTTTACTTACGTTATAGTATAAAAGCTGATTTTTATATATAATACTTGGGTAATAAGTAGATGATGTGTCCTCATCAGCCAGACACTTTTGATGGTTCCAACCCCTTGCCAGACACCCTTAATGTTCACGAAATTATAATTTTACCTACGTTAGTTGAACGCGGTAATCTCAGGAACTACTGGTTGGAATTAAAAAAATCTTTTTATGTTGGATAGTCCATTTATCGAGGCAGGCTATAGGCTATATATCATCACGCCGTCATCAATAGGAGCGGAGCAGCATTGAGAAATGTTTCAAAATCGGGAAAATGTATTCCATTTCGAGAGCTTCCGTTGCGTGCGCTGCATAAACGGTTAAAGTTACGCATAAATGATGTACTACGGAATTATTCCTCATAAAAAATTCTATAATAAAGTCCGCAACAGCATATGTCTATCTTTTAAGTCTAAGACACTGTAACCATTTTTTTGGAAATCAATTTTGTTAGTTTCAAAATAATACCACAACAAAATCATGTCATAATTGCGGCGGTAAGATCCCTGTTGAAAGAGTGGTTGGAGAGGTGCTAGGGCATCCTCGCCTTCAACCTGACGCAAGTCCTCCCGGGCATCAGCCGCCTGCGGACGGGGAGTAATGGGTAGCTCGCCGTCCAGACAGGGTCAAGGCCCGAGTCACGGTGCGTCATGTTCCACACGCTCCTAACAATAACAATAATAACATTTTCTTTTATGCTCTATAATAATAATAATATATGTATAATGTGTTTCATGTTATAGTAATGTCATCAATCTATTTTTTTTATCCTTAATAATATTTTTATTTTCAAAATTTACATAGACTATCAGTTGAATGTATAACTTTGCTCAAAAAGTTTATTTGCATAACTCATTCTAATCTCGAATCTCTTCTTACGATTAACAATGTTTGTTTGGCAAGGAGTTGGAACTATCAAAAGTGTCTGGCTAATGAGGAAACATCATCTACTTATTACCCAAGTATTATAATTATATAAAAATCAGTTTGTATACTATAAAGTAAGTAATATCATAATTTCGTGAACTTTCAGGAAGTCTGGCAAGGGGTTGGAACCATCAAAAGTGTCTAACGATGTCATGGGCAATTTTATAAAACGTATTTATTTGGATAAGGATAAATATCATATAAATAAAAATACGCAAATAATGCCTAACTTTAAAACAAAATTGATTTCCAAAAAAACGGTTACAGTGACTTAGACTTAAAAGATAGACATATGCTCTTGCGGACTTTATTTTAGATTTTTTTATGTGGAATAATTCCGTAGTACATGACGCACCGTGACTCGGGCCTTGACCCTGTCTGGACGGCGAGCTACCCATTACTCCCCGTCCGCAGGCGGCTGATGCCCGGAAGGACTTGCGTCAGGTTGAAGGCGAGGATGCCCTAGCACCTCTCCAACCACTCTTTCAACAGGGATCTTACCGCCGCAATTATGACATGATTTTGTTGTGGTATTATTTTGAAACTAACAAAATTGATTTCCAAAAAAATGTTTACAGTGACTTAGACTTAAAAGATAGACATATGCTGTTGCGAACTTTATTATAGAATTTTTTATGAGGAATAATTCCGTAGTACATCATTTATGCGTAACTTTAACCGTTTATGCAGCGCACGCAACGGATGCTCTCGAAATGGAATACATTTTCCCGATTTTGAAACATTTCTCAATGCTGCTCCGCTCCTATTGATGACGGCGTGATGTTATATAGCCTATAGCCTGCCTCGATAAATGGACTATCCAACATAAAAAGATTTTTTTAATTCCAACCAGTAGTTCCTGAGATTACCGCGTTCAACTAACGTAGGTAAAATTATAATTTCGTGAACATTAAGGGTGTCTGGCAAGGGGTTGGAACCATCAAAAGTGTCTGGCTGATGAGGACACATCATCTACTTATTACCCAAGTATTATATATAAAAATCAGCTTTTATACTATAACGTAAGTAAAATTATAATTTCGTGAACTTTAAGGGTGTCTGGCAAGGGGTTGGAACCATCAAAAGTGTCTGGCTAAAGAGGACACATCATCTGCTTATTACCCAAGTATTATATATAAAAATCAGCTTTTATACTATAACGTAAGTAAACTCTTTTTTTTGACACCTTTAGTACCGTCTACCTGCCAAAGCCACCATCACCCAAACTCCATAATTGGCCATCGTTCTTACCAGTGTTGGGAGCATCCGCTGACAAAGTTTCAGCTTTTATAAAATACCGTAGGTCTGGCGTTCATCGGCTCTTACTCTACCAGTCCTCGAACAGTTATGGAGAGAATTTCTTGGAACACATTTTTTGACTATGTAACTTTGTTTTGAATAGTTAGGAGGTGAATTAAAAGTTCCCGCCCCTAGCCCTTGAGCTGGGGGGTTGCAGCTACCTTTCTTTGTTTTTTTTGCTGATATCTCAGAAACCATGCGTCTTAGGGGCATAACATGTATGAACAATATAAATGCTGAATAAACCCAGTATTATTCAGTAAGTATTTCCAAAACTTGTACAGATTACGAGGTATCCGCTCTTGAAAGTCTGTAATTTTGGGAAACATCATTTTTACGTTTTCGCATTTGGAAAGTTGTATTTGATATCGTAAAAGATCCAGAAACCAGCAGCAGTCATTACAGACCCTCCCTTCACTACCTAAGATGAACAAAGTCAAGTGAAACCTACATCTTGAGGTGGAATGGGACTCTAGCTAAAAAATCTCCCTCAATGCCCACAAGTATAAGTGATTCTTGAATTCGGTGGCCACCATCATGCTTGATATCTCTTATCTTCCTCCCACACACACAGCAGTAAAAAATAGCGCAGAAACTCACTTTAGGCTAGATAGTGAAGCACGAATGAAAAACTTGTGGAGTGAGGACCCAGTTTTTGGGTCCGGGGTGCTGTCTTCGGCGACATCTTCATGAGGTCTACATATCTAGAATGCATCTCCCGGAGATTCGCAAGATTTTACATCAGACTTAGCTCCACATTTAGGCACCAACGCTAGAATTTTTCGAGTTTTAATCATCTCAAATAAAAGTATTGCAAGCTAAGGCATAGGAGTTTGATGGAAAGTGTAATACGAATTGTTTTCATGCATTATAAAAAAAACTCTGTCTGAACAAAAGCTCAAGTATGTAGTAGCACAGTAGGCAATGTGCATTTATAAACACATCATTCACAAATAGTAATAATCTATGACGTTGGCAGTGTGCATTTAAATATACACAACAAATATATTGTCATTCACACTGCACCAGGCAGTGTGTATTTAAATGCACACATAACAAAAATCGTGAATTACTGTATATGCAAAAAAAATATCCCAAATTCAATATAAACAGACTATTGTGTGAAGCTTGCAGAAAGTAAAATTATAGCAATTTCATACATTTAACATAATTTAAGTGAGATAAAATACGATATTTACAGAGCAATGTGCAGGCTCTGACGGACGGTTCGCCATTTTGTTCACCACTGACAAAGTGTGAGCCAGACAAATATAGATTTCTTTTTCTCACGTAAAGAGACGTTTATAAAGTCACTTGAAGTTATTACTAAAAAGATTCAATGTAATATTTTGTTTTTAAAAAAATCTGAATTCAATGTGCATTTAAGTGCACAATGTCAAGTATAGGGTTAAATAGATTTTCAACTTTAGGTTTAGGTTATAAAGTTGAAAATCTATTGGGGAGTACCGAGCGTTTACGATTATCGTTTGCGAATTGTTGTGACTTGGCTAGAGGGGTTGTTTAGAGGCTGCTAGAGATTTTAATGAGACCCTCTTCTTCCTCACGGATCTTATGCATAGAGAGAATCTTGGATCCACGCAAATTCGTTACAGAGTCAAGCAAGTTCGTCTGTACAACCGCATAGTTTAGAAACCCTTGTTTGGAAAGGATTAGAAAATCTCTGATGAACTCATTTTTTTGGGTTTCAGGCTTCATAATTTGGGGGCATCAATTGTATCATCGGATCATGCTATTTAGCATCCTTTTGATCAAATTCACACCTTAAACCCTTCTTTAATCTCCGTATCCTCGTGTCCCAGGTGTGGCAGATCCCGGACGGCGGTCTGTCCCGCACCCTCACGGAGCCGGTGGTGGACCTGGTGTTCCACCAGCGCCGCGTGGGGCTCGTGTTATGGCATCCCACCGCGCAGAATGTGCTGCTCACTGCTGGATCTGATAATCAGGTAATGTGGCCTTACATACTAACTCTGTATGTCATTATCATCAGCCTATAATGTTCCCACTGCTGGGACACAGGCCTCCTCTATGTTAGAGGTGGTGGGCCATAATCCACCATGCGGGCCCAGTGCGGGTTGGTAAATGTCACATGTCTTCGAATTTTTGATTCGAGGACATGCCGGTTTCCTCACGATGTTTTCCTTCACCATTTTGAGAGTAGTGGTGATGAAATAAATTACACAAAGTAATGCGCCTGGCGGGCTTCGAACCCACGGCCTTCAACTCGTAAGTCGAGACCGATACCACTGGGCTTGCCGGTGCGTGGTCTCCATTGAGAACCTTGCGGCCCCATCGGCGATCAGTTCTACGTGTTGCCTGGCCTAATGCTGGCCTAGGTGCTAATTCATTGGGCACTCCATTTCTGATTGGCTCATTGGTGTGTACAGATAGCGATCTGGAACGTGGGCACGGGCGAGGTGCTGCTGACCTTGGACTGCCACCCTGACCTCATCTACTCTGCCTGCTGGAACTGGACCGGCTCCAAGCTGCTCACCACTTGCCGCGACAAGAAGATCAGGTACGGCGGCGCACGCGCATCCAAATGGCGATTTCATTATAATTGTTTCTTTTTTTTTTTTTATGGCTCCCTAGTCGCTTGTATATGAAATAATTTCAGATTACGCATAGCCCGAAAAGCTTTGGTAAAAGCCGTGTGTTGGCGGTGCCTTTACATGATTTACACTCGTCGATTTCTAAAACTAGAATTAAATAAATGTTTGGCAGGTTTTCATATGCAGAAAAAAATTGATAAAATTGTACATAAAACAAGAGCTAAAGTTTACAGACTTTTTTCCGTGACTCATGGAGTCGGAATTCCCCCTATTGATCAACTTAAAAGACTGACTCTATAAAACAGCAAGATATTTTAAATCCTTTTCAATGGTATTGTTTCCTTTCTCCAGAATCATCGATCCTCGTAAAGGCGAGGTGGAGTCGGAGGCCATCGCTCACGAGGGCAGCAAGGCGTCGCGCGCCATCTTCTTGAAGCATGGACTTGTATTCACTACCGGGTATGTACTATTTTAATCATAATATTCATTAATTAGGTTACTATTTAAAAGACATTTTATCCTATTCAATCAAATCAACCTTGAATAGCAATAAAATCATTATTTCAGCTGTTGCGGACTTTTCAAAAATAAGTTCATTTTACAATGTTATATAAGTTAAATCTTAAATTAATGGACATAAATGTGACTTGTGTTAGGTCATTACTTTTCATCATCAAACATCATCTTTATAAATGAATAGGAGACCAGTTAAATATCCTTTGGTTAGTCGTTTTTAGTTTCGTTACTCCTTATATCATTATTTTTTTTTTCGGCGCAAAAAAATTTCTTCTCCTTTTCTCCCCAAAGAACACAAGATGCCATTTCTCTCAACTAATTAACTACATATTATTTATATGTTACAGATTCAGTCGCATGTCCGAGCGTCAGTATTCCCTCCGCACACCCGACGCACTGAACGAGCCGATAGTAACCGTCGAGATAGACACCAGCAACGGCGTCATGTTCCCTCTGTACGACCCCGACACCAACATGATCTACTTGTGCGGCAAGGGAGACTCTGTCATACGGTACTTTGAGGTGAGTAGATGCCACAAAATTTACCAAAATGGTAAAAAAAAAGGTAAAAATACCAACTTTTTTAGGTATACAGTCAGATCTTAAGATCACTCCCGAACTTTCTGGCTACAAAACTTAGACAAAGTCAACAAGAGTTAAATATCCAAAAGACTAGTATTATTGTTTGAAACTTATCCTGGTATAATTATTTCCATTCCAGGTGACACCAGAGCCGCCATTCGTCCACTACATCAACACTTTCCAAACTCCAGACCCACAGAGAGGTATGCTATTTTTATGGAGCTTGCCGATGACGCGATGCGACGCAATTCGATCGATTCCAACTACAAGTGAAAATCATCCTTACCACTACGACATATGACATAAAATGTATGGTTATTTACCGGTTATGAAAAACAAAACATGCTCACCACGACGACGTAAGCCAGTCGAATTGCATTATTATATCATAGCAGCAAGGACGATTTTCATTTTTAGTTAGTAGAAATCGCACGTCATGGAAAAGTTCCCTTACTCTGAATTGTTTTGTATAGTGCAAAACGACTTTGGAAAGAGATAAACGCCTATTTTCAGCTTCGTAGAGCGTTATCTCTTTGGCACGAAGCACTAACTTTAAATTAAAAAAATAAACGTCCGCTATTAAAGTTGTATGATTGCTTGTCTTCAGGAATCGGTATGATGCCGAAGCGAGGCTGCGACGTGGCCACCTGCGAGATCTCCAAGTTCTACCGACTCAACAACTCTGGCTTGTGTCAGGTATTAACTAAATTGAAATAATTCTATTATTAAATGTACAATTTATGTTGATTTCAGAATCACCATTGAAATAAGAAGGCAAATAATTATAAAGTTGTACGCTTTTTTTTTAACCGCGTACACCTGACAGTGATAAAGTACCCGATAATTCTGGAATAAAAGGTCATTGATCCTAATAATGCATCGTTCGAATGTCATAATACCATCGAACGAATTTCAAATAAAAACTAAGGTCGAGTTCGTCTCTTATCACGATAAGTTTGTAATGATCGTGTTACGATACTTTCTTTACATTTTTCTTATTACCCTTTTGAAATATTGGAATACATTGGTCAACGAATTTTATTCTAGACTTATCTGGCGGACACTAACATTTCTATTGAAAATTGAAATTCACTGCTTTTGAATGAGTTTTAAAAGTGCGCGTTTAATGAACGGGGTGTGCATAGGCACACCACGTTTAATAAACGCGCTTTCGTCCGTCGACGCGCGTTTCTAATACGCGCGGCGACGGCGCGTTGTTGTCAAACAGAGCAGTTGGTTGTCGCGATACAAAGTGTCAAACGCGCGTTTGTATCGCGTCTGTATTATCGCTACAAACCCGCTTCAACGGCGCGTTTAATAAACGTGGTGTGCATTGTGCTCTAATATCGACGTTATTTTACTTTTGCATATAGAACTGATAAATCCCAATCTTGTCTTTCCCAGGTGGTATCAATGACAGTCCCGCGCAAGTCGGAGCTGTTCCAGGAGGACCTGTACCCGGACACTCTCAGCGACGAGGCCTCGCTCACCGCCGACGAGTGGCTCGCCGGGGAGGACGCCGAGCCCTGCACCATGTCGCTCAAGGTAGAATGTAGGACCAGGTAGCGCGGGGAGTTAGGACTGTAGGATTGAACACTAGGGTGTTATAGGCAGTTGGTCGTTACAAAGCGTAGGCTCAAAGTTTGATATGGAAAAATTGCGCTAGGACACTGATAGTTAATTTTGCAGGCAGACAGATCTATGGATCAAATTTAATCTTATGGCAGCTACACAGCTTTCTAAAAATCTTTACAGTTGTACGGTACAGTTCAAACTGCAACGATAAATCTACAAATGTGTATGAAAAAAATCGAACAAACTGTACAGTTTTTCTCATACACACTTGTAGATTTGTGTAGCTGCCACTAAATTAAGACATTCCATCCGAAAATATACCTTATTCGTATGAAGTTTAATGTGCATATTACAACAAGGCCAAAGAGCTATGAGAAATATTTTCAGATTAAGTGCAACTGATAGCTTAGTTCGTTCTTTAAATATCAGCCTACAAAGTCTAGCTCTGAACTAGTATTTTATAGAAAAAAAATGCGACGAATTAAGAACCTCCTTTGTTACGAAGTCGATTATAGATAGTCTCTGTTCCTAAAGAAATTTTTGAAAATGAATGAATGAGACATGAATGAATAATATGCAGTCTATTTTGAAAATGTTGGATAACTTTCCAAATTCACGACGAATTCTGAACTACGCTCAACTTCTGAGAACTTACATTGAAACTGCCGTTTAAAGCATCTTCTTGTTATAATTTTACTCTCAAAGAAATTTCGGATACATAGTTTTAAGTTCTACAACAACAATTGTCAATAGGCATGTATTGTGTTAAATAATGAGTTTTGTTTTATTTTGCATTAATTTTACAGACAGGTAAGTATTCGCTTTTTATTATAATTAATTAAAAAATGGCTTATTTACATTAATTGACATCCATTATTCATTATACTAGCATGCTTTACATTTCATCTAATTGAAGACTAAACACTTGCGACATCAAATAATGTAAATAAGCTATGAAAATCTGTCAGAAGTTTTCAATTTCTTTTTTTGTTCTAATTTGCATCTATTTTTAAAGCGTTCTTAAAATAGTAACATTGGTCAAAGCCACTAGAAGTTATCACATGGTTTATGAGCTCAAAAAAAATATTAAAATTCGATCTGTAAAGATACGAGTATGTTATTTGCTATATGATTTTTTAATTCGAATAAAATGAAGAGAATTTCAAAAACTGGGGCTTGTTACTGTAAAAAAAAACTGATAATTTACTAGAGAGTATTCTAACACTGGGTCCACGCTAACGCAAAATGCCGTTAATTATCATTAATTGTCATAATTATAAATAAAGAGTTAAAGAGTTGTCGCGAAAATGAACGAGAAATGCCGTTAGTGTGGCTCTAACGTTAATGGACCAGCATTCGTGGTTACAGTAACAAAACATTATCAATTTGTAAAACTTCTAGACAAGTTGTATCAAAAACCCTCAGACTGGAGTCTCCTATAAACTTCATTAATATCACCTACTATATTACTGTTCTATTATATCTCGGTTGCTATCTTGATCCCGATCTCTATCTGTATCCAAAGAAAGACCGAATTTTTCGATTCGAGTTGTAAAAGAGAAATATCAAAGCAGAGGTAGCCGTTAAAGAAAATGGATCGTAATTTGGCTGTAGATAGAATATTAATTTCGGTACTTGATAGCTTTTTATTACGACAGCATGCGTTTCAAGATTATGGGTGTAAAGCTTGGGTTTCCTAGGAAAGCGAGGCTGTCGTAAAGCGGCCGTAATAGAGCGGTGAATAACGTCACTAGAACGTTGTCTATGGTGATAGAGCGGTAACTGACACCGTAACATCAAAAAGCGGTGCCGCCATTTACATGACGGCCGTGTCTCGTCGGTGTCAGATTGATTCGTTTTTTTTTTTAAAAAAAGGACTGTGTGTTAAAACGGCCGTGGAACTTTGCACATGTCATCACCGTACAGACGACCGCCTTTTTGCGTCCGTAATATTACGGCCGGTACATGACGGCACCGCCTTCTTAGGAAACCCAAGCTTTATGCCGGGGCTACACGAGGCTAGTTTTTCAAGATACGATAGCAAGCTAGTGTCAGTAAGCTAGCAAGCTAGTACTCCTAACTTCATATAAACGAAACTAGCTTAATTTCTAAGCTAGTTAAATTAGCTTATAGCTTAGAAGTAAAGCTAGTTTTCTGTACACGAAGTCAGAAGTACTAGCTTGCTATCCTAGCATGAAAAACTAGCTTCGTGTAGCCCGGGCATTAAGTAAGGTAGTAAGTGACAGATGACGTTTGTATGAGACTCCATCCATACAATTCTAAGGTGACAAATATCCGTCACCCTCGATCCCAGTGACCTATAGTGAGTGTCGTCATGAATGTTCCTGTTGGCTTGCCTCTAACGATTATAATCTGCGTTTATTTTGTCTGTTGTGTGTTGTGTCTCAATAACCTCCACTTTTTCATACAGTTTTGAGTTTCTTTTTGTCGTGTTACTAACAATTTTTTGATTTTTTTTTTTTTATCTTTAGTTATTTTTAACCTAATATTTTAAAAACTTGGGGATCTTCTTAATAAAGGGATATTATTTTAGTCTGTATTTGCTATTTATTCTAAAGAAAAATTATAAGTAAATGGGGTTTATTCAATTTCATCATTTCATTATTAAAATATTTATTTGTGTTTAATCAAATTACCTCTTACGTAACTATCATTCAATAACGCTATCAGAATCGTGTACAGCCCTTTCACTAACACTAAGTGATGCTTAAATCAATGCCTAAATATAATTGCTCTATTGGAATTCCCTCTCAGAGAGGAGGCCTGTGTCCCAGCAGTGGGAACATTATAGGCTGATGATGATGGAATTTCCGGTCTAGACATTGAGTGTTGATTTGACCTGAAAATTCAACAATTTCATAGGCATGGAGGCATCGCTAGTGTCAAAAAAATGGGCGTTTAATCTTTAAACTAAAGCAATTTTCTTCTGCTTATCTCTGGGGAAATTGCGCTTAATACTAATTCTAACTTTAAAACGAAAAATTTAACATCTTGAATTAATGAAAGAAAAAAAAAATATTGGCACATGCCACAAGTGCACACAGTATTACGAAAAGAAACAAAGAATATGAACGTAAAACTAAACAATTTTAAAGCCAAAAAGCATGTAGGTATATTTTACACTGTGTGACTGACGGCTGCGCCAAATAAGCCCATTTCAGCATAATGTCGGACAACCAAAGGTGCCCGACGCTGGTTTTCAAATGAACCTAAAATCTTCTAGGGTAATTAAAAAACCTGACGTAAGAAGTGAGTGACTTTTGGTCACTGAAACTCTTAACAATATGTGAACTTGCGTGAAAAAGCAAGCAAAGATTGGCTTCGAATTGCCAGAACATTAAATAACAAGTTAGTTATAGACAACAAGTACTTCGAGTCTAAAACAGCTATTTATCAATATTTTAAATGATTCACGTCGTGAATGAATAGCTTTTTTTTTTTTTTTTTTTTTTTTTTATCGTTGTAAAATCATCAAATGAGACCTCCAACCCCGGGCAGGGCGGGAGGTACTGTCAGACTTGTACTGACTAAAATCCACGGTGTCCTTCAGTAGCCCTTTATGTTCCGGGGTCGCGGTAATAGAAATAAGTCCCGCGACCGTGAATGAATGAATAGCTAATGAAATTGCTGGAAATGCACGAAGTTATACTGAATATTGCTTAAAGTGGATTCGCCTAAGCAACATGAGGCTCACAAGTGTAATACAAGTATTTCAATAATTAAATAATTTTAGGTTCGTTGAATTAAAAAAAAAATGAACAGGACACGCAATATCCTATTTTATTTCGAATATTGCAATGAGAAAATTTACTCAAGCAAGTAATTTGATTGAACACAAATAGTTAATAAACAATTTCTTTAGAAATTGCACAGACATAGTTCTTCCAATTATTATTTTTAGTCTGAAGTATACAGGGTGAATTTTTCAACTGGGCGTGGATGGCTACTTTCGAAACTATGAGGAATATCGAAAAACGTTGAAAGGAGTCTCGAGGCCGATTTTGATGAAAACTAAAACTGCATCATTGGATTTAAGAAAAATCAAAAATCCTGGTCAGGAATCGAACCCGCTGATATTGGAAAAAAAATCACACCCTGTATTATTATACCGTTAGATAGTGTTGCTAATAAGAATCAAATTCTGGGAACTAATCATATACGGCAAACTTAAGGAAAACGTATAATTACCAAAAAAACTGATTAATCTTCAAGGCAAAGACTGTATTTGAAACATAAGTTACCGTTTCTTCTTTAAAATAATGCTATTTTTAGTTCAACTCAATAATCTCGTATTGCTAAGTACAGTGGGATTGTTGAAACGTCAAATCCAGTGAGACATTGAAAACAATGAAATTTTATATTTCGAATAAATTATGGCTCAGTAGATGTAAAGTAATATGGAAAAATAGCAATTTCATAAAAATCAGGCATTTCCTTAAGTTTGCCGTATATGATCACTTCCCAGAATTTGATCCTTATTAGCAACACTATCGAACGGTGTAATAAAACAGGGTGTGTTTTTTTTTCCAAAATCAGCGGGTTCGATTCCTGGCCAGGATTTTTGATTTTTCTAAAATCCAATGATGCAGTTTTTGTTTTCGTCAAAATCGGCCTCGAGACTCCTTTCAACGTTTTTCGATATTCCTCATAGTTTCGAAAGTAGCCATCCACGCCCAGTTGAAAAATTCACCCTGTAGATTCCAAAGCAACCATGCTTTATTTTAATTATGTAAATATTAACTGTGAAACCCCCTTTTTATATATGAAATTTTATTTATTTTATGCATTTATTGAATCTATACAAAATCTGTTTTAAAATCTTTTTTACTTATTTTATTATAATACAACAAAGTCGTCATCCCAGTAACTTCAAAACCAAAGACACCACACCAGCTCTAGCCCCCCCATCCACCACAAAAAGCCAACAGCCTCATTCTAGACAGATGCTATAAGGTAGGGCCCCCCTAACCAAACTACAGGAGCGCGCTCTTGTCGTGCAGGGCGGGTACGTGTCGGGGCGCGCCACTCAGAACCTGCACGTCACCAAGAAGGCCAACGCCCTCGCCGGCGCCAAGGAGCGCGAGAAGGACAAGGACCGCTCGCCCACGCCCGCCACCCGCCGGGACGACAGCCACGCGGGCACGCCGGCCTCCGCCACGCCGCCGCCTGCTGCCAATGCTGCTATTGTACGTACTTTTTGTAAAATAAGTCTTTTTTCCGTGTTAAATGAAATAGTAGCCCAATGATATATCGGTAACAGTATCCAAAATTAACAGGAAACCTCCTAAAAATGTGCGCCATGTCAAAAATAACTGGATAAATTAATTACTAAAATTATTGTTGTCAAATATTTCATTCAAGATATACTGGGTGTAAGGGACAGTCCTCCCCGCAAACGTTCAGGGCTTGCTCATTACTCATTAGTTCACGTTGTGACGAGACTGCAACTGCTCGACCCTCAAGGTAAATTTGGACTTGATGCGAACATACTCTACAATCGACTCAACCTTTGTAGTGTAGTGCAGCCGGAACAGGTAGATGATTTGGTCCGGTCGGTGCGGTACCGCACTGGTTCCGACAAGTAGATTTTATCCTCTTCTTCTTCTCAACTTTGACAAAACCATCCTTGTCACACTGGTCCTTCACTGGACCCTGCTGAGGCAGATCCCTATGGATAGGTACCTGCCTATCCCCTTGCTGCTTAGATTGAGGCGAAGCTGGTTTGTTTGTGGCAGCAATAGCAGCGTAAGCACGTTTCGGGGTTGACGTACTAACGCGTGTAACCTCGACCGTTGTTGAGGGACGGTCGGTGGCGGAACGTAATGCATCGTCCGCAACATTGACTGTCGGCGATGTATTTAAATTCGCCGACTCAAAACTGCTGATGGATGCATTCAGCGCCTCGCGGCGCGTGTTCACATTAGAGGGCTCAGGTGACCTACTTACGACACCAGCGTTGCGTAACAACACTACCTCAGCACGTAGTTCACCTATGGTGCGATAGTTTTCTACCACGGTCAAATCTTCTAAAATCTAAATCAAAACTCTTTTCTCCTTAACCTTTTCAGGAAAAGCAATTATCAGACTTAGTCGACGAGATCCGTAAACTGAAGTCCGTGATTGTCAAACAAGAGAACCGGATCCGTGCGCTGGAGGCCACGGTGAAGGCGGCGCCCCCCTCCCCCGCGCCGCTGGCCGTCCCCGAGCCCCTCCCCGCGCCCGCCAGCCCACAACACAACCACGAAGATGATGGCATGGCGCCCGACGAGGTCTGAGGAGGAGGGAGGAGGTAGGAGGTAAATCACTTTGTGTTGTTTAATCTGGTGGAGCGTGAAAGAGGGAAAGAGGAGAACATATTTTTTTCTTGGTTTTTGTGGTCTTGTGTATGAATCGCTTTTTGTAGAAAAATAGTTATTTGTGATAATAGAAGGTGAATTAAATCGTTTATTCTGTTTTTATAAACGCAATACGGTCATTGATCGGCACGTTACGTTACGTTTTAGGACAATCAATGTTAACAATCACATATAAAAATATAACTTTTTTTAAATATCATTAATTGTTATGCAGTACCTTTCTATAAAATTTACAACTTCCTAATGACACTTTATGACTTTCTACGATCTCGGTTATATAAATTTTTGTAAAAAACATCAAACAAAACACTAGATTAAAAAGCACAAAGTTGACGTGTCGATATTCGTTCTAAATCTGTTTCCACAGATTATAAGACTTTGCATATAAACAGAGTACATATAAACAGTTCAGAATTAATATCGACGAACCAAACTAATGATGAAAAGTCAATACATTTGAATAAGAATACAATAAAAACTTGACAATAAATAATATTATACTGTAATTAGGATCCGTAAGCAGTAAGAGCTTGTAAAGAAATGTTTTGAAGTTTCATTGTTTCGTAACAGGAGTAAACTGGCGTGCAGAAATATTTGCACCACATTTTTTGGTATTAAATTGTAAAAAAGTAAATACAATCAGGATTTTTAGCAAAGAAGACTTCTGACATTAAAAACAATGTGCGCACAGTGTTAAAAAGAAAAGAGTCGTTTTGCTGTCCGCCAGTGTACTCCAACTATTTATTTATATAAAAATAATTTTGTAAATAGTAAGTTTAGTGAAGTGATAAAAACGCAGAATAAAATTATGTGCCTTAACTCATTTAATTGTATAATTTACTGTCACAAGTCACTTTTGTATATGCTATTGAATTGGTGATGTACATTTTTGCGTGCTTCGACAATTTTAGCGCGATAGCCTTAAGCCTAGGAACTTTTAGACTAGGTAGGAGCAATTATGGAATTGATAAAAATGGATTTTAGTAGTATAACATTGACTTGGAATTGAAACTATGTCATGAACTTAAAAACAACGGTAGAAATGACAATGTCTCAATTAGTATGGAGCTCTGCCCCATGAACGTCCAAGTTGTTGATCTTTATCATTTAATACCTTTTTAACGGTACTTTTAAAATATCTAGTATGAATGTCATATAAAGCACGGGTTCAAATGTTATGTCTTAAAGATGTATTGTATGATATAGATCTGCATTTAGGACAGAGATGGGCATTGTCATTTTGACATGTCGTAGAACAGTGAGCGTGCTATAAGATTTTGAGCTTTCGGCTCTGAGTTGAAAGTTGCAAATCTAACAGCACTCTCAATGTGTCTTACGGCATTTTATTGTATGTACTTTTGTCTCCCATAGGACCAAGTTTTTCCGGCACTCTATGAAGCTATTCTAAATTCGAACACTTTTTATTATATGTTTTTTTCATATTGCTCCAAAAATGAAAACTAGACTATATTCAAGGCTACTTGTGTTATCTCTTCAAACGATTTCAATCTTTATTCAGAATAGTTTAGGCTGAAAATCTGTCACAAATTAAAATGAGTATTATGTTTCTTATGACTATCAAAATAAGGATGACTCTTCTGAGGCTGAGATCTGAAAATTTTACTAAGCATATGCTTTGATTTAAAATATCATGTCTGTAATATCTAATAGGTGTGTTAAGGTTAGCTTCCACGATGCTGAAAAATATTCAAGCAATTTTTTGATGTCACTCAATAAAGGACTATTTCAGTATTCTCTTTAAGTTTAAAATTGGGCGCTCGCGCTTTCTCGAACACGCGTGTTAATGTCTGCATCGAATTTTCAGTGACATAAGATTTTTTTCGCTTGATGGAAACAGGCTTTTCTGAACCTGTCAAAGTGTGTGACTAAGTAACGTTTACAGATCTCGCCGTCAAACTAATAAGATTTGAAGGCAATAACTAAATGTCTAAATATATATAAATAAAGTTATATTTCAAAATAATATAGTAGGAACAAATCAATTATAGTTGTATAATAGGCACACAAACGTCGCTAGTAGTAAGTAAGATAATTTTATTTATTGTTTACGTGTTGTACGAATATGTGAACAAATAATTTAATGGTACTGAGAAGAGGGTAAAATAAAATATATTTTATGTTATGCGAGATATAGGAATCATTACAGATATCAATAAAACATAAATGAGACTAGAGAGGAATCGAGGGCAAACAAATATATGAACAAAATGGGCATTAACTTGGCATATTGGGCATAAATAAGTTCACGCCAGAATTAATGCCCGGTCACTGGGCAAAAAAACTGAAAACTGTTAAGTAAGGAATAAAGCAGAAACTCAGCTGTGCCGAAAGCCCGGGCAAAAGGTTTTACGGGCATTTATCGAGCGTCTACTCAAAGCGCACAAAATTTTCTGGGCATAAACCCAACTCGGTCTGTAGAACAACAAAAGTCCATTTCTCTACTACTTCTCTTCAATCTTCGTTAACCCACGAGATCATTACCCATCATTTAACATGTTTACATATTCGTACAACACGAGAATTAACCTTAGGTCACACATGTTTCTCATGAGCCCACTATCAAATATATTGTACTATGTTATGAACTGTCAATAATATATGAAAACCCGTGTGGATAAGGCTTTAAATTCGAATTAGACGATTGGAATCGTTTAGAAATATTATTACTAATTATGATGAAGAATACTTCGTCTTTTTGGGCGTTCGCAATGGATAGTTGAATTATTTTGAGACAACGAAGTGTTTCTGAACTGATTCCAAAAGTCAAATTCGAAAAGGTTTTGTAAGTTAGGCTTAAGAGTCCAGTAACTTGGTGCTTTTGTATATCATTTATATTTTCAAATAAAGGCGCAACGCTTCTAAACAAATTGCTGGCTCAATGCATTATTAATAATTATTTTCTACTATTATTCTATTCTAGTTAATTTAAGTTTGCTGTTTTAATATTATGATTTGTAAGATTTTTCTCGTAATTTTGGCGCCGAAATCTGTCGCCATCTTGAATTTTAAACACACCACGCGCGTCGTTCGAGTATTTAGTATTTTCGTCTCTCACAAATAAAATGGTATTTTTAAGATTGTCAACAAGGACGCGGTTTTCAATTAACACAGTTTAAAGTATTAATTTCATATCATTGGATACATTTTATGGTCCTTGGCAGCTAGTCATGTCAGTTATGAAATTTGACATTTGACAGTAAGTCGCGCTGTCATCTCGACAGTTAGTATTATAGTTTAAATTTTAAATAGTATTATTACGACAATTATTTTTCTTATGTAATTTATGATGGCGTAAACTTAGAGGTTCGTTTTAGTATCATGACAAAACAATGTATGAATTTGTATGAAAATGCTTGATTTTACCTTTATGAATATTTGTATAAATTATAGTATAGGCCATATTTTGTATCATACTTCAATTTTTGAAAATATTTCTTAACTGTGAATTATTACGGTATATTTTGGTATGGCACAAAATTGGTCCTTTCATTCTACATTTTCTCCAATTTGTAAGTGACGCTTTTGTATTTTTTTTTCGTAATCGAGTTTTTCTTAGCATTTTTTAACCTTTTGTGTATAAATACGCGCTATTTTAATGTACTTAGTGTAAATTTTATAATCGACAAGAAGGCGAACTGTCCTACGAATGTGTTGTACTGACGCAATGAAATAATAAGAAAGGGGAAATACAGTCGAGGTATGTCGCAACTTCTACAGATTTCTACACTCAAAACTAAATACCAGCGAAGCCTCAACTAGTGCCTAAATATTATCAATTTGTTAGAATTTACACTCTCGGTACTGAACCGACGGTTGAAAATCAAACAGCGATTTTTGTTCGTGAAAACGGAATACAATCTCACATTCGTCGGACGTTTCACCTAATGTTAGGATTTCGACTGTTAATATTTTGACGTTAAATTATTTGTAATGGTGTTTTTTTTTCTCTTACCACCGCTTTAGACGCTTCCCTAATAATAATAATGTATTTCATGTGTAATGTCGTTTTGGACAAGTTTGTTTAATGATAGAAACACATAACTGTCCCTTTGAATCCCGCTGCAGTCGGGTAAAAATAGAAACAAAAAGGAGGAAGTTAAAAAAAAACTCAATGAAAAAATTATGTTTCGGACATATTTTTTTTTAACACTGCAATGAGTTTCCAATAAAAATCTTTCTTAAAACGAACAAGTTCAAAACAGAATCGCAATATTCACGTTATTGTAAATATCTACTCCTTTTTTATTAGAAAATGTGACAACTGAAAACTGAAAATAGTAAAATATTTGACGCACAATTTTGTCTAGAATTTAATAAAGATTGCAAGGTCTTAAGACTCAAAATTGTATGAAAAAATAACAATGGAAAATGTAACGTGGAATTATCAATAATTTGGTGCTAGATATGACGGTAGACGGTATTTCTTGTCATGATGTGTAATATAAAAATATTTGTATGGATTTATGGCCGTAATCAGATATAATATTACTCAGAATTAAATTTGAGCGATTTTGAGCTTTCACACAATAGATAAAATGCTCAATATGCTTTGACGAAAAAACTTTTGAGGTTATGTCTGGTCGCGGCCTTTTATACAGAAGATAACTTTCAAGAAAATAAGAAAGAATAAGTATTAAGAAATGTCTGATACGAATACATTAGTCAATGCTTCGATATAAGGACTGCCTAAATATAAACTATCGTCGGAATTTCAACTCTCGGCGCTGAGTAGTAAGTTGAAAATTGATTTGACCTAGTGTCGCAGTATATAAAGTCTACATTTTTTGACTGTTGATAAATATTTACTGTCTAAGAAATTCTCGTACGATGTTTGACAGTAAAACCTTAGTAAAAAAAAAAACATTTTCAATTAACAAAATCTATTCTATACATTGTTATTCTAACTATTAAAAAAGTAAGCTCAATTTTATTATGTATCCCATTTTTGTACGATCTAAGAATTATATATAATTATGTATGCCTTAATTCGGTGCTAATGTTCCAGTGCCAAATGCTACTGAGCTGATATGAAAATTGTATAACGTTTTTACATAAAAATTGTCATTATATAATATAAAATAGGTGATAAGTGCCTTGTTGTGTTTTGATAATTAATACTCAGATCATTAATGTTGCTACGAAAGTTGAACAGAAATATATATTTATTTTACTATTTTCATTGGTAGTATTATTTGGAACTTCCCTTTTAACGGACCTCCTTCAAATCCGTCAAACAAGCCTTATGCCCATCAAAGTAAGAAACACAACTTTTGTTTTATCTAGTGTTACGGTCGTTTATCACTATTATGGCCCAAAGCACACCGGCGCATGCGCGGCGATGCTACTGAGAATAAATCAATTTAAAATAAACCTTGGCTTCTATGACATGCGGTTGAAAACGGCATGCAAAGCAAGACGCGCGCGGTCGCCAAGCGTCACGAATAGGCGCGCGGAGCCATTTGGCGCCGAACAGACCGCATGTCAAGAGTCAATGTTAGGTGTGCCTTGGGCCTATCTCGCCTGATGGTAAGCGAAGATGTAGAAGTGCTCAATATAAGGCATTCAAAAACATTTATTTGAAACCTGCACAACACTTGGTGTATTGTGGGCGTTTTTTCAAACAAAAACGCACATACACAAACACCCAACATGTTTCCTCGTAAATCAAATAAATATTTGTTTCGTGCGGGAACCGAACCTGACACACTGCCTAGCATTCGATCCAGTCGATCGCTCTGCCGCTGCGCCAACCATGCCGCCAACATTGTGAGGATAGTAAACGCCGTCAATAGTACAAGAGTTATACGAGGTTCGTAAAAACGTATGATTTACGTAGTGTATTGCACTAACTGTTCCCCTATTGGTCGCGGGACTTTTCTCATTACCGTTAATCCGGAACAAAAAGGGTTATTGAAGGACACCGTGGATTTTAGTCAGTACGAGTCTTGACAGTCCCTTCCGCCCTGCCCTGGGTGGGAGGACCCATTTGATGATTTTACCACGTAAAAAAACTGTTCTCTAATACAATATTTTCCGTACTAGCTTTTCAGGCCAGCGCTTATTCTGTGGTTAAGGTAATAACAGTAAAACAAAATTAACGATCATATAAACTATTTATATATTACATTATACTTCGAACTGTTGATCAAACTGTTCTTGAGTAATTTTCCGCTTTTTTAGCTTCTTCATAAGCGCTATATCAGCTGCCAGTTCATTCAACTCTTCCTGTGTCACCGCTTTACGTTTTTTCTTCTTTCCGCTCTCTGGATCATTCTTTTTCAGCTCTTTTCGCTTTTTCCGCTTCAATTTTCGCTCTTCTTTGTTCTGTTTTGCTTGTTCCCATGCTTCTGTTTGAACCTGAAAATAAAAATAAAATATTGGATCGCACTTATTTCAATTTGGATCACACGCCAAAAGAACCTTGTGACGTCAACAACATAACAGCACACATTTCTTCACTGATTAAAAAAATAACCTATTTAATCTGTCTGGGGACTATTATGCTATAAATTATATTCATATCACGCATTCGGCTAATATGCTAAACCGCTGAACTATAACAATAGACCAAGGTACCAATGCCCCCCGACCTACGTCATTTCGGCAAAGCTGAAGTTTTAAGAATTTCTATACACTACGGGGTGCACCAGAGAGGCCTACCTGTGCAGATTTTTATTATATAGGCCCCCGTCAACTTGCTGACATTCTTTGAGGCGCGCGTTAACAACGCGACTCAGGCATGATCCATGGTCCGGCAGCGAGTTGCCCATTACTCGCCGCAGTACTTAATAGGGCTTAAAATCTCTTACCATCTTCTTCTTCTTCTTAGACGGCCACACACCAGTCTTCTTATACTCTCCCAACTTCTGTAATCTACTGGCTTCCTTCTGCTTATCCTTATACGGTATACTGTTAAAATCGATCTGTTCCTTAGGCCCCACAAACTGATCCTTATGTTCCTGCTTAATTTCTGGCATTAGGGGCAGCTTAAGGAGTCCGTAGCTGGTGGCTATATGGCCTAGAGGGAGCTCCTTGAACTGTAGAAGGAGGTTGCACTCGTGTTTGGTGTAGGCTCTCATATGAGAGACGAATGCGCGCTGTCCTTTGTCGAGGACTGATCTGTCTTGCTTTTGTTGTTCGTGTAGCATTGATAGCACCTGGAAAAATGTACAAAGGTTTCGTTAATCATCATCTGTGTAACCTTTTCCCAACTACATTGGGGTCGGCTTCTAGTCGAACCAGATCCACCTTACATCAATATTTTACACAGAGCAAAGAATAAATAATATTACTAGGCAAAGAAGCGTCACTCCCAAAAAAAAATCAAACAAATGTAAAATCTATTCACGAAAGAATAAAGTACATTTTAACTGGCAGCCGTACCGCCCACCTACTTTTATATTAGCCTAAACTTTCCGTGCGCAAGCAAAAATGTACTGAATCGTTACGCGCGAAAGGTTATTTTGGTTTATCTGACGCCAAGGACATTAAAAGGTTACCGTCGGTCAAGCTCAATAGGGTTGCGACTCGCGAGAATAACATAAAATAATATGAAACAATGCATATCCATATTCATAGTTATGTGAATCTTCAGACAATATAAATCTGATAATGTACCTATTATGACAATTCTTATATGTTGTGTTGTAATATGTATTGTACCTACCTCATACTTTACTTAATAAGCTGATGCTTATAAAGTATGTGAAATATTCCCTGTACACCGTTTTACTTGAAACCAATTCTTAAACAAAGAAATATGCAAATGAATAAGTACTTCTTTTTTTGATCACGATAGTCCACAATAAACTTTCATTTAAATCTTATTATAACAAAAAAATATTATTATATTATAGGCTGGTTCGCCCATTAATATATGTATAACTATCCAACATTTTTACACCATTTTATGACCATGGCTCTTGGTCTATAATTTGATTTAGTCATAACTTTAAAGATTGTTATCGTCTGTGGCAAAAAAGTCCTTATCATTCCGACCAATTACTATCGCATACTGTCACAGGTCCCGTGTTGCGTGTCTTTGCAGATAGGTAGGTAAAAAAGTCGCGCAGCGAAATACAATCGCTGACCTTGAATGCGTAGTGTGTCCATTTTCTGAGTTTGAAGGTGCGTAAACAACAAAACAAACATCCTTCTACTTTCTACCGATTTTAATTCGACCTACCTGCGTACTCAGCTTAACGTGATAAGGTGATGTCAGGTTTGATATTCGTCTATTTTACCTTGGTCCTCTAGTAGGCCAACCTTGTAACGTACCTAATCATGATAATTTAAGCGGGGATTATAGTGTTATGAAAACTTGTACTAAATTATAGGTAAACGTGCGTAAATACACGTAACCAAACAAAAATATTTAGGAAATGAAGCGCGAGCGGAACGGGTGGCGCGTGGCTGCCCACTGAATTGGCCTCCACGAAGAGGCCCCCCACCCTACGTGCAGTTTTATACCTACGCCGCGGAGTGAACCAGGCCTGCACAGAGCAACTGCCTATCGGACCTCCTTATGGTAAGACTGGTTGCCAGTTTTATGAACTTCTGAACTTACAATAGCGACTATCAAAGATCTAATCTAAATGATCTTGCGGGCAGCGGGGCGGCAGAGGCGGCGGCCAGGACCGGCGGATTCGTATGTGTAAAAGCAAATGAACCGACTCTCGAAAACAGCGGGGCGGGAGCGGGCAGCGAGCGGTGTACTTATGTCAAGCGGTGACAGCCCGCGCGTTCTTTTGCCCACAATCAATCGGACAATAAGACGTCATGATACCTGATCTATTATATGCAAACTACCCTACCTTTTCTTTCAACTTCGGACTAATCTTGATCTCATCCTTGGACTGCCTCCAATCCTTGAGCTCTACCATCTGGTTGGTCTTGATGAAGGGCACGTAGGTGTCCTCAGTGGGTAGTAGAGGAAGCAGGGAGCACCCGGCGGCCCCGCCCCGCGCCGTGCGACCCACACGGTGCACCAGCGAGGCCGGGTTGGTGGGGGGCTCCCACTGGAGGACCCACTCTACTTCTGGGATGTCCAGGCCTCTGTAATGTGGAGGCAATTTTAGCTAGGGTATTCGAAATGCAGTTAAAGTTTCACTGCCAAGTAAATATGGACGTTGATAGTGTTTGAAATAGAGCTACTACAATCTGTCAAATAGCTGTAGTAGATTTTCTACCTTATCACAACATTGGTAGGCTGATTTTCGATAGGTAAAATTTGACAGATTCGGTTAGGTTGACCTGCTGGCGTCTGCACATCAGTGTCTTTTTTAAAGAAATGCTGCATGTTATATTTGCTAATGACATGTAAAATATATAAATGTCATAGTCAAATATCAATGTGCCATTACAATTTTCACAAGGAACTGTAACCTGCTTCCAATTTTTAAATTAAAATACGATAACTATGTATAGGTATACCATACCTTGCCAACAAATCCGTACACAACAAAATAGTGTTATCAGCCTGCCGAAATTTCTCCAAAATCTTGCTCCTCTTCAACTTCATCTTGCCATGTATCGCAAAGATTTTTATATCAGGCAAAAATACTGGCAACACATCCGCCCAATAATCGACGCACGCGCACGTTGGCAGGAAGAATAAACCTTTTGCTATCTTCCTGTTTCTTAGGAAGTTTAGAAGGAATAGAAACTTATCTTCTGGCTCTACAATTACGTAATAGTTTTCTAAGAGAATTGGTGTGCTTATGGTCGATTTTTCTTTGACACTGACAACGACAGGGTTTCTTAGACCGGCTCTGACGAGGTCTTGGAGCTCTTTGGTCTGTGTGGCTGAGAATAGACCTGTTCGACGCTGTCGTGGTAGGTATTGGAGAATGGTTGTGAGGGTTGAGCTGAAACCCAGGTCGAGGAGACGGTCGGCTTCGTCGAGGACTAGGATGTCCTGGAAGTTAGGAAAAAATGTGGTTTGTATAATATGATAGACGGCAGCTAAGAAACTTGCTGGCTAAAGCCTGCAATACATATTGGCTGAGCGTCGCCATGTGAACGCCAATACCAACGTGCAGACAGTATATTTGCATTGTCTTGCCGTCGCTCGGTGTCGCTCGCCGAGTTAGCCGAATTTTTCAACTGGGCGTGGATGGCTATTTTCGAAACCATGAGGAATATCGAAAAACGGAAAGAAAGGAGTCTCGACGCCGATTTTGATGAAAACTAAAACTAAATCATTGGATTTTTGAAAAATCAAAAATCCTGGCCAGGAATCGAACCCGCTGATTTTGAAAAAAAAATCACACCCTATAGTATTACACTGTTCGATAGTGTTGCTAATAAGGATCAAATTCTGGGAAGTAATCATATACGGCAAACTTAAATATTATTTATCCTACTAAAAAATTTATAATAATATTCCAATGTCAACTAACCAGTTCCTTCAATCTTCCAGAGAGATTGAGCTGTTTCCTCTCAGCTAGCAAGTCTCCAAGTCTGCCCGGGGTGCACACGGTAATGTGCGCTCCTTTCTGAATGGTCTCGATGTCCGCCTCCACCGGCCGGCCACCCAGCAAGAGGGCTATTGTTATGTGTGAGAGCTCTGGTTCTTGTAGGAATTGTTCTATGACCTGGAAGTTAAGGAATAAAACTTTGAACCATTATTAAAAATAATTATTAATCTTTCGCAGTAACAGTTTCCAAAAGCAAAAGAGTAGTACTCTCTGCCTACATATTTATTTCTGAATGAAAACAACCCTAATCTCTTCAAAGTTAGAGTGAACTAGCTTCATCTAGGTAAGCTTGTTCCATCGTTGACCTTATCTTAGTCACCCCTGACCTAGACTAAGGTCATGAGCAAACCCATTGAACATTAAAAAAAATACTTTATAAAATTAAAGTCCTTTTCTATATTTTTGCTGTGCTTTGTGCTGTGTTGGTAAGGTTCAAAATTCACTGGTTTCAATCTAATGTACTTGAATTTATGGTGGCAAACAGGTTTTTAATTGTTTAATAACCATCTGACTAACTTTTTCACAAATATAATAGTTTACTGCCCATAACAACGGACACAGATGTAAAAAGGACAGCTGGACGTACGGCTTAACATGCTTATTATTTTATACTTTATTATTTGATAACTTAGCTTTTATAACAATTTGCATGCTGAGTAAGCGGAATATGTAGAACTATATTTCACGCAAATAAAGATATTCTATTCTATTCTACTGAGAAGCAGAAGTTATGGGAGTTAATAACAATCAATGTAATTAAAGTTATCCACTTTAAGAGATATGGCTTAATTGGGAAAGGTGTGGTAACAGCGGAATAAATCTATTTATAAAGCAAGACCCTAAGATCCATGCAAACATTTTGGATATTAGCAAAGAATAAATAATATTACTATGCAAAGAAGCGTCTCTCCCAAAAAAAAATAAAACAAATGTAAAATCTATGCACGAAAGAATAAAGTACATTTTAACTGGCAGCCGTACCGCCCACCTACTTTTATATTAGCCTAAACTTCCCATGCGCAAGCAAAAATGTACTGAATGGTTACGCGCGAAAGTTTATTTTTGTTTATCTGACGCCAAGGACATTGAAAGGTTACCGTCGGTCAAGCTCAATAGGGATGCGACTCGCGAGTTTAGACACAGTTAGGTGGGTATACGTTTTTACGCATTTGTTAAATTACATTAATAACATAAATACCTATGTTCCTCATGGAATTGTGTTTTTATCATCAACCTATATCTTTTTGGATTCATCATCGATTACTTCATACACCTACGGCACCTTTCGTGAGGAACAATTATATATATTAATATTATCTGTTTTACCTATTATTGTTATGTATAATTATTTCTCTTTTTTATCTTAAGAATAATATTTAATAATATTTGAAATGTTAGGCTTTATTACCTCATCCGTGACATTCGCCACCCAAGTCGTGCGGTGCCTCAACCGCGCGCCTCCCGCCGCGCCTTCAACGCTCTGGCAGGTTTAATAGTACAGGAGCAGTGACTCGATTTGGTCGTAGAAATTAATTCATACTAGAATTTACAGGAAGGAAATGTAGGATGTAGGTAAAGTTGTATTAGATCGTTAATTCTATTGTTATATTAATATTATAAAAAAACGCGCAGCGAAATACGATCGCTGACCTTGAATGCGTCGTGTGGCCATTTTCTGTGTTTGAACGTGCGTAAACAACAAAGCAAACATCTTTCTACTTTCTACCGATCTTAATTCGACCTACCTACGTACCTACTCAGCTTAACGTGAGAAGGGTGATGTCAGGTTTGATATTCGTCTATTTTATCTTGGTACTCTAGTAAGCCAAACTTGTAACCTACCTAATCATGGTCAGTTAAGCGGGGATACTTGAATGACAATAATAAGCACACCACAAGCAGGTAGATAATTTTGTTGATCATTATTAAAGATTATTAATTCCAGTTAGTAAATTGACATTTGTGCATTAATGAAATGTAGGTACCTACTAAATTAAATTGTATCACTGGTCATTTTACTGACTGGGATTAATAATCGTATTTTAAATGTACTACATAGATAAATATGCACTTTATTTCTTACCTTTCAAGATCACGCGGTAGCTTGTGAAACGTGAGGCTTTTATCACTGTCATTATTTAGACAACCAAAAGTTATGCAGTATTTTCTTTTCTTCATAGTGAATTAAATTATGAATAATACTGTTATGAAAACTTTTACGAAACTAAAATGAAACACAGATAGGTAAATGTGCGTAAATAGACGTAACCCAACAAAAATATTTAGTAGATGACGCGCGAGCGGAACGGGTAGCGCGCGGCACCCGACTGAATTGTCCTTCCCGGAGAGGCGCCCCACCCTACGTGCAGTTTTATACCTACGCCGCGGAGTGAACCAGGCCTGATATTAGTTACACTCCAACCAAATTATCATTTTACCTAAGTTATGTTTGCCTCATATGGTAACTAGTGCACTAAAATGATCCTCTGACTTTCACATGGCCAATAAAGTACTTGATTGTTGATTCTACAGTGACAAATTACTATAAACCCGTACCTTATAAATCTGTGAAGCCAATTCTCTCGTTGGCGATATAATGACCGCATAAACGTAGTCCTTCCTCAGCGGAGCCTCCTTCTGTTTCTTTATCAACATTTCTAACATCGGCACAACGAAAGCCAAGGTTTTTCCAGACCCTGTCACAGCCTCGGCAACCACATCTTTACAAGACATAATTAACGGTATTACCGCTGCCTGGATAGGAGTCATGGTCTTAAAACCCTGTTTCTCAATGCAGGATAACACAGGCTTCGATAGCCCAGGCGATATTTTCGCCCAGTCTTTGATAACCATTTTTAATTTCTACTTTTCAGCACTAAACCACAAATAAACACACCGCACACGCCATGCGGGTTTGACGTTAGACATTTGACATTGACATCAGTTTGTTTATTTTGACATTGACACTTGTAACAACAGTGTTGCAAATGAAAAATAAATGTAGTCAAGTCTTTCTAGCACCTTTTTTTAAATGAGTCAATATATTGTCGGATGAATAATTTAATTGATAGTCTTGTTCCAATCATAAATTCAATATTCATAGTGAAATTAATCTTATAATGAAAATTGTGAACATAATTTTCTTTTGGTTTCGTTCAAAAACAAGAAGCCATAGTTCAAGATATTTAATTATTCCTTAATTACATTATTTCTGATTATAAAAGTTCCATTTCATGATAATTACTTCTTCATAGACCCAAAAATATTCTGAACTAAAAACTCACTTCGAGCCTTTGTATATTATTTTACATCCACATTTTAATTTCAAAACTGCATGCAGATTTCCAATCGTGTATGGCATTGCAATCAATATGGCGCATGTTGATATGACAAATTGACAGCTGTGTTTTGTCCCGTACGCTCGCTGTGATGTTTATTTTACATCTCCAGACAGATAACAACAATATTTAACCATGACGAGGCCGTTCGGTAACAGCGATAAGCGTTTCTCAATTGACGATGCGTTCGAAGAGGAGACCGATGAAGCCATCAAAGTTTACGGTGCCACAGGAGACAGATCGCCTTTACAGAACAAATACAAAAATGGAAGTGAATATATCGCCAGGTAATTAAAATTTACTTAGTAACTTACAACATAACTCCCTTCCACAGTCATTATTTTAGGAGTACAAATGCTTTTCTTTGTGTTAAAATGTCAGTATGTTCGTGACCTTTCCGTGAGTCATGTTTCCTTACTGGGCCATGCAGTTGAACCTGGGAGCCGTTACATAGTTTACCGACATAGTTCGGTGTACGACCACGCTAATTACTCGTTAGCGATTGCTAATTAATCTTGTAAACTGACCCGCTTCGTATTGATAGTATTCGAATTATTTATTGACCTGATAAAGAGATAAATTTAGTGCAGAGATCTAGTTTAATTCTATATTTTTATTCAAAATGTAAGCTTAAATAATGAGTTAAGGCATTACGACAATGACATCAAAACTTGAACTTATTATTTCATTGAGACATTAATATTAAGTCCAATTATATTTTGATGCTACCTTTTTTTACATTTAAAATGTATTTTGTCATAACTGTAGACCAATATGTTGTGGCCTAGATAACCAGACTATATTAGATTCAGTCATAAGCCTTGTTTCAATGCCGGCCGATAAATTAAACATTCAATCATTGAAAAGCAATACAAACATTGCATCACTAATGAATCCATAGCCAATTTAACAACATGCATATGCTTTTGTAAATATGGGCAAAGGCAACAAATTAAGGAGCCTGTTGCAACCAAGGGCGGATCCAGCTTTTACATCAGGGGGGGGTCACCATGTCGCAGACAGCTGGTCTCTGTAGCTAGCTATACTTTTTTATCGTGGTAGAATCATCAAATGAGTCCTCCCACCCAGGGCAGAGGGGGAGGAACTGTCAGACTTTTTTATTTTTTATTTGGGACAAACCCACCACACTGTTCCCAAACCACTGCAACTCCTGAGAGCCAGAATCAACAGTGGCAACCACCAGAAAAGCGCCGAGACAATGAAGCTCGACGTGTCCCGGAGAATGAATTTACCTGTCTTGGGTCCTGCAACGAAATTAATCAGAAAAGAATAGTGGAGGAGTAGGAAAAAATATGTTTCCACTTCCCTCCATGTATTGACTAAAAGCCCTTTATGTTCCGGGGTCACAGTAATGATATAAGTATTACCGTGACCCCGAGAATTAGGGTCGCGGCGACCCCGGCAGGCTTCTGCCCTCTAAAGGGGGGCCCGGTCATCATGCTGACACTCTTTGAGGGGCGCGTGGAACACGTGTGTGTGAACGTGTGGTCGACCATGGTCATGGTCCATGGCCGGCCGGCGAGTCACCCATTACCTCCTTGTCGCCCGTATGCCCGCGCCTAGGGTGGCCAGAGACCGTCTGCCGATGTCCATCGCCGTGGGCGTCTACCACTGTGGCTGGGGTGGAGGGAGGACGTTGTCTTCTCCCTCACGCGGCCTGTTTCCTCCTTTGCGAGCATGACTGCTTGGCAGAAGGAGGCGACCGCTTCACATTCCCTGTCCCCCCTCAGCATGAGAGGTCTCCGCTTATCGGCGCCGTGAGGTCACGGCGGCGGCGGTGCTCTGATAAACGGGGCAGTCCTACACCGTATGCTCCACTATGTCCTCCGGGCGATCCTCACAGTGGTGACACCCAGGCGTTTCTTCCTTCCCCATCCGATACAGGTACCTCCCGAAACTTTCGTGTCCGGTGAGGACCTACGTTATGCGCGAGGTCAGGACGTCCCTCGTGACGCCTGTTTAGCCACTCCTCAAAACAGGGTCTTACCGCCTGCGAAGTGCCCGACATATAGCTATACTTAATATTTTAAAGGAACGCGAATGTGTGTTTGTCGATTTTCACGTTGAAACCGCTAAACGAATAAAATTTCATGGGGTCGATTGCATTGGTCCACCACAGCACCGAAGTTACCTTGTCGCGGATAGAGTTACCGGAAAATCTAGTAAATAATAATATTTGTAAACAATATTTACTTGTTATGTAAGGCTGCAAAGTTTAGTTTAGTTTTTTGGCGCGAGTAGGCCTGCTCAGTTTTTAATTCAAGTAGAATTAAAAACTGAGCAGGCGAAGGCCTCTTCGCTCGCGGTTTCAAATATCCTGAGCGTAGCGAAGTTTTCAAAGGTACCAGAGGCAGAATAACTTTGCTGCTGAGCGCATTTCTTCGCTCTGTAGTGAGGTGAAAAGTCGTGTGTTGCACTCGGCAGCAAAGTTATTCTGTGTTGGACCACTCGCAATTGCAGTGGCTACCTATGACCCATCCTACCGCCCAGGGGGGGGTCATGACCCCCATGACCCCCCCCCTGGATCCGCCACTGGTTGCAACCTGCCTGCCTTGGATGCTCTCTTTTGTATGGAAGAAATATCAAAAGTCAATAACTTTGCATATTTTATGGTGCAGTTGAAAAATCTTTATTTATGGTAATCTGTACCTTTATCTTCCATACCATTGTGGATTAAAATATGTTTTGAAACTCTTTATTAATTATTTTTGTACTTAAAAAGATACAGAGGCAGGCTTATTGCTTTACAGTCTTTACCAGTCAATATTGGGTAGAAAGTAGATATTATACAGCATGTGCGTAGCAGCTACGAGTATCAATTACACTTGCCTGATTCTCTTTGGATTCAAATACATCTGGCAAAAAGAGTACTTATGGATCACAACAAGTGGCATTCTGTCATTTCTGCCTACCCCATAATAAAATATGATTGTGTGAATTTGTAAAACTGTTTCATCGTCATCATCATCCTCAGGGCGTTAATCCCGGTTGCTTCCTTGGCTTCCACCTCGGTGTCTGGGGACCGCCTTCCTACCTAAACGCCTCCACTTCGCACGGTCTTGTGCATCTCCTGCCGTGAGCCCATTTGTGAACCTGTTTATGGTATGCAAAACAGCAGTATCCTGTAATGCTAAAACAATTTGGTAAACTTCTGTTTTTGAAATATGATGTTGTTATGTTACCAGAAACCTGAGCATCCTACACATACAAAAACAGTTATTGTTTAATAGAAATTATACATTCATTTCAGCTTTCAAATTCTCTGTGTATGCAAACATAAGCATAGAATATTTCCTTCAATAGCAAATTAAATTATCATTTCCAAAGAGTAATTTATTGTACTATTGTTAAAAAAAAAAGAAACAATAGCTTTTATGTTAAAATATTAATAATTTATTACAGGAAAATTGTATAACAATAATAACGTAATTCCTAAAAGTAATTTATATTATTAATATAAAAAAAGTCTGTTATTCATAGGTTTGCTACTTATTTTTCCCTGTTTGCTACCGATCACGCAGTATGCATGAATGTTGACACTTTTCCTGGAAATAATTTTCCTGTATTGAGGATTTTGAAAGATGACCCAAATAGTAAGTAAGTAGTAGTAGTAATAAGCAAATATCTTCATCTGCCTACACTTTTCTCAATTATTTTGGAGCTGGCTTCCAGCATTCCAGCAACAACAGCAACAGAATACATAAAAATATTATAAAGCTGAAGAATTTGTTTGTATGTTTGCTTAAAAAAAATGGAGGGACATAGACCACTTATTGAGGAAAGCTATAATATGCTATGAAAGTCAATCTACGACCACTACGAGCCAAGGTGGAGAAACCATGGCGATAATAACAATAGCTAGCTATGGTCATTTGGTGTAACACAGCTTGTCAGAAAAAAAATTGTAACCAAAAAAAAAATAATATTTCTTTAAAAAAAAAAACGTTGTGTGGCACTCCGGTAGTGCCGGCGGAAGTGAAAACTTGAATATTAACGTTGTGCATTTTTTATATTTTGGAATGGTTATGGAATAATTTTAAATTATTTACCCAATACAAAAAGTATACAATATCGCTAAAGAAGTTTCCACTTCAAAAATTGTAACCAAACAAAACAATTTTAATACTAGCATCATCAGGGCATTCTTGTTACACCCATTTTTGAGTAAATGCCTTCACTTCTGAACCGTACCTCTGATTTGTAAAGTCTTATCAAGACATCAAACATGTCCCCCAGTGCAGTGCTACACGGGATAGCACAATCAGATATTTATCTTCAATAACAAAAATCTGAATTGCATTTATTTAAATCTCAGTTTTCAGCTGAAATGACTTGGAATGTTAATCATACCAAATGATTCACCCAATATTAAAGCGGGACCATCTTTTGTTCCGATCCAGTGACCTCTTGGCACATCTTATTTCTAATGAATGTACTGGGTACTCATCAATTAAAGCTATGAGTAATCGCATCGCGAATGCCTTCCTTTATATTCATTTTAAACTTGGAATAACTCAGTTGAGTATAGCGCCGTATTCACGTTCCATCTTGCTGTACGTCCCGCCAAGGTCATACACGATACACGAAGAAAAAACACCGTGATTATGACGTACTGGACGTACGTCAAGCCTATTCACGTTGTTTTTGCGTCGTGCATCGTGCATGACGTACAGCCGTGACAGATGGTGAATACGGCGCTTATATCCTTCAAAGGAGAAGTGACTTGTTTAGAATTAAAAAAAAAAAGTTTTGTGCCAGTATGAAGTGCATTCAAGAAAATAGTTTTGATACTTTATTCGTAAATGTCTGTCTGGAAAACAACAGTACCTCTAGCACGAATATTTCTAGGTTTCGTGTCGTCGCCGTACCGTGCCGTCGATACAATAACGCAGTTCAACGAAAGTCAGAAGCACGAAGCACTTTCAAATTAATATCGAGGGTGCGATACGAAAACGTTGGTGACGTCATACGAACGTAAATAAGGATGGGAAAAATAGAACGAATGATCGTACACTTGAATGAATGTTTCGTTCAGAAACTGGATTTTTGTTAGTAAATAAGTTATTTAAGGGCATGTAAAATTGTATTATTGTTCAATTTATGACGCAATACAAAGGA
Organism: Agrotis ipsilon; assembly: GCA_028554685.1. Classification (NCBI taxonomy): domain Eukaryota; kingdom Metazoa; phylum Arthropoda; class Insecta; order Lepidoptera; family Noctuidae; genus Agrotis; species Agrotis ipsilon. The sequence continues at coordinate 15,087,143 of CM052974.1, forward strand.
ACTGCTGAAATAGTTAATATTTAGTTAGATAAATGCCATAATAATAAAACGAATTACTAAAAAGTTGTGTTTGATTTGACTGCGTTCCTAAACGAACGTCAGTCATATATTGTCAAATATTTCCGCCGTCATGAGGTTTCAAATCAATATTCAATGATTTTGTTGTTATAGTTCGTTATTTTTCTGTACGCTATTTCAGTAAACTGAGATAACTAAACGGAAGTATTCTTAATGGAGTAAATAAGTAATTGACACACTGATCAAGAAGGTTTTTTAACTGGTTGAACAGAAGGATCCCCCACGATCTTCAATGATGAGACGAGCCCCTCGTTTGGAGATTCGGTGAAGAGCTTGAATAAAAGACAGTGCTTCCCAATGAGGCTTACATTATGAAGAAATTCCTATCTTTGAGGTTCTAACTAGCTATACATTGGACTGTGTTTCATAACAATATGTTTAAGTATTTTGTTTTTTTTTAATGTAAATGTTTAAAATCTTTATGAGTAAACGCGCATGTGACTTTGTTTTTCTGCTTTTACGTTATACTGCTGGACCGCTATTGAATAGCACAGAGTAAGTGGAGCCTGGAGACGATCGTAGGCTAAGGAGCATATTTTGTCATGACATTTAATATAAAATGTAATGTAAAAATAAAGAAAAGCTTTATGAATGTTCTGTGTTTGATGATTTTATTAATTTTATTAATCATGACAATAATATCAATCAATGAATCATGAAATGATGGGAGCCATCATAATACGGTTGCTAAAAGATCTATGTAGGTAATCCTGTCATACTTCCCGCACCCGGTATAATAAGTGCTTATTTTTTGTCAATTATGGCAGCATAAATAGAACGGTGACATATTAATATAATAATTATTGGAGTACACATTCATTTTCTAACAAAATATATCAACACAATCACTTAAATTACAATTTTATGCTTAATATAAACTCGACGAAAGTTTTCTCACTGTCAAATTGAAGGTGAATAAATATTCGTAATACTCGAAAGCCAGCCTTCGACAATTACGAAACTACCCGTCATTTTTTGCGTTCGTGCTTCCTATTTTCATACAAATGGCTCAAGATACGTTTACGTTTACGTACGAAGACGATACGAATCTTACATTTATTTGCTCGTGCTCTCAAAATTTGTTCAATTTACGCTCACCAGAGGCGCTGTTCAAGTTTCCATACAAAATGCTGTACGATACGGCGACGACACGAAACCTAAAATTATTCGTGCTTGGGGTACAGGTTTGATTCTGACAACTTTTTTTTTTATCAACCAAAGAGTTTTTATCTTGAAGTAAATCCTTTTTTACTGCAATTGATAATTTTGGTTGGCTTTGTAAAAGACCTTGCAACTTTTGTTACGTGATTCTGAGTTATTTATTAGTAAATTTTGAATGGTTCTAGTTCTCAGTGAGTAGTGTCGTATTGTTTACCACATGTGTAATTGTGTATGTTCAATCCTAATCTGCGATAAACTTCTAAGATTAGTGATATAGTCTGTGTAAACTTGTGTATTCTATGTTGATAATGTTTGTTGTATTTTCGATACTGAGCTCAGTGCTCGGAGCAGTCGGAGCTAAATTATCAGAAGTGCACTTTAATTTATGCGCCTATTTAGGCGTCACCTACTATTTCTGAAAATGAGCATTAGTACGCTATGCTTTTACCAAAATGTTACTCACAAATTATCTATTATTTACATTAAAATTCATCACATTGCCAGACATTTTCGCGTATCTAGAAAATGCTAATTCAAAGTTAAATACCTACTAACTTTCTGTATTGTTCTTTTCTTGTCCATTAATCTCCCTTATTCATTGTCATACTATAAATAATTAATTATCTGAAAAGACATAACTTGTGTAAATTATGTTGGCGACTGTGGCTGGTTTCGGGCACTGCACGTTTTTAACCGACTTCAGTTCCTTTCGGGTAACTGTATTTTTTCGGGTTCAAACTTTACAAAATTTGCAGTGACCATATTGGAGCTGTGGTGGCCCAGTGGTATCGGTACCGACTTACGAATTGTAGGTCGTGGGTTCGAACCCCGCCAGGCGCATTACTTTGTGTAATTTACATCATCACCACTGCTCTCAAAACGGTGAAGGAAAACATCGTGAGGAAACCGACATGTCCTAGAACCAAAAATTCGAAGACATGTGACATCTACCAATCCGCACAGGGCCCGCGTGGTGGATTATGGCCCACTCCCTCTCTCAGAGAGGAGGCCTGTGTCCCAGCAGTGGGAACATTATAGGCTGATGATGATATTTTACGACGCGGAATCTTGTTAAACCGGTCAATAATCGCTTTAATGTCCACCTGATGGTGCCCTTTTTTATTGTGGTAAAATCATCAAATGCATCCTCCCATCCAGGGCAGGGCGGGAGGGTCTGTCAGACCTGTACTGGCTAAAATCTACGGTGTCCTTCAATAGCCCTTTACGTTCCGGGGTCACGGTTGCTGTTTAGCCCCGAGATCCCGCAGGCTTTGGCCCTCTGCGTTTTTTCACTCCCATATTCGTCTTTGCATTACGTTGCAGCGTCTCTATGTTAACGGGCTATCTTTCGATACTATTTAAAAAAAAAAACAAATAATCTAGAAAAAGCACGTGAATACAAAACATAAACAAAATAATGAAATCAGAAACAGTTTTTCTTGATAAAAATAATATTGATAACAGCCTGTTATGAATTGGATCAAGGTTCAAGGAAAATATACTGAGCTAAGTATTGTTGTTGCAGTTTCTTTATCAATATAAAAACAAATACCACAACTACTTACGTTACTACTATTTTATTATAAACATTCACTTACATTATTCTAGGACATAAATAAACTACTCGAGTCATACTGACTGGAATTTAATTTCATACTAGCTGTTACCAGCGGTTTCACCCGCTACAACTCGAAAATTATCCCACAGGAACATAAAATCGGGATAAAAACTATCCTATGTGTTAATCCAGGTTATAAACTATCTGTGCACCAAATTTCAGCTAAATCCGTTCGGTGGTTTTTGCGTGAAAAAGTAACAAACATCCATCCACACATACAAACTTTCACGTTTATTTAGTAGGATAGAGAAGAAAAATTGATCTTTTGATCACGGTGTTTCTCGCGATTTGTTACTACACAAAATATTTCCAATGTAAGCGAAAATAAATAACTAATAATAATCTATCTCAATCCAAAGACCGATCATTCGGCCTTTGATTGGTTGCAGGATAATCAAGATTGGCATTACAACTGAGATAGTATATTAATTTCCAGCGTTAAAAAAAACTTATGCATTGATAAATTAATTCATCATTGGCTCCAAAGCTCGGATTCTAACCCACAAGACCACTAGGTCGTCTATTTCCCGAATTTCGATCATCAACATCATTTTTTTTTACACTCATCTCAATTCTAGCTAGCTAGCTAGCTCTTCAACGTGTTTCACCTCCCTCCTGTGCTTGGCTCTTCTCCTATTAGTGGTAGCGTGATGTTATATAGCCTACTAGCTGTTGCCAGCGGCTTCAACCGCTACAACTCAAAAATTATCCCACAGGAACATAAAATCGGGATAAAAACTATCATATGTGTTAATCCAGGTTATAAACTATCTGTGCACCAAATTTCAGCTAAATCCGTTCAGTGTTTTTTGCGTGAAAGAGTAACAAACATCCATCCACACATACCAACTAGTAGGATATAGCCTTCCTCAATAAATAGGCTATCCAACACAACATTTTTCAATTCTAACCAGTACTTTTTGAGATTAGCACGTTCAACTGAACAAAGGCTTCAGCTTTAATATTAGTATGGAGAAGGGGTCAGCGCTATACTTCTTTATTACCCTTCATCTCAACAGTCTCCTTTCTAACTATACAGAGTGTTTCTTCTAAATGGGCCAAAAGGGAGAAATCCATATCCATAAGAGATACGGGAAAACTTTCTTAGGAAACTTTAGCTCTTTTTTGATGTTGACAATTTTGGCGTTTTTATTTTTTTGGTCAAGTGTGAGCTGTCCACAAAAATGAGTGAAATTGAGCAAAATTTTTTTTAATGCCGTTCGATTCTGTTTCATGTAAAGATCATTTTATTGTATCGAAAGAAAAAAATCGGGACGGCGGAAGTTGGTCAAATTTAGCAAAATATTTTTCCATACAAATTGTATGAACGAAAAAGTTACCAATTTTTTTATAATGTTTTTTGATTTAGTGTCAAGTAAGGATCATTTCATTGTATGGGAAGGAAAATGTCAGGGCAACAGAAATGGGTCTAATGAAACACTGAGTACTACTAACACGTTTTTATGCTGTACGAAGAAACATTACTGTACTTTTGACTAACTTCCATTGTCCAGACATTTTCCTTCTCATACAATGAAATGATCCTGACATGAAACTTGATCAAAAAACATCATAAAAAACGTTGGTAATTTTTTCGTTCATACAATTTGTATGGAAAAATATTTTGCTAAATTTGACCAACTTCCGCCGTCCCGATTTTTTTCTTTCGATACAATGAAATGATCCTTACATGAAACAGAATCGAACGGCATTAAAAAAAATTTTGCTCGATTTCACTCATTTTTGTGGACAGCTCACACTTGACCAAAAAAATAAAAACGCCAAAATTGTCAACATCAAAAAAGAGCTAAAGGTTCCTTAGAAAGTTTTCCCGTATCTCTTATGGATAAGGATTTCTCCCTTTTGGCCAATTTAAAAGAAACACCCTGTATACCTAATCAAACACACTCCTTCCATAGTTTCTTAAATTTCTCAAATTTTAATATTAAGGTGTGAACTAGCTCTAACAGAAAACGTCGTGGCTTAAAACATTCTACCCAAAACAAATCGTTAACCTGACGTCTGACGATTTCTATCGGCCATAAAATCCTCAACAAAAATATGAAAGTGTTCAATATATAACATTTATAACATATGATGTTGAGTCAAGGTTGTCTTCAATGCTAAGCTTTAATCTCTGTATGGAATGGTTGGCTAATTGGCTAACCTTCTTAGGGACCTGTCCCTCCGATGGCGAGTGAGCGATTTATTTATCAACTGTTTTCTCGCTCAAGTTTATTCAAAGTTTGAAGGTTCCGTGTCAGAAATTCATTTTACATTTATTACTAGTGGATCGCTCGCCGAATTCTGAGGCGATTCGATTCAGATTGTGTACGATACGTTAGATAAGTCGGTCGGGTGTTTACATCACTGTCGAGAAATAATAAGTTTGTTGTTTTCTAGTCTCAGTCTATATTCAGTTTTTGCGCTGTGGTATTATTTAGTTAATTTCTCTGCGGTATCCAAGCCACATAAATTCATTCTCCGATATTTCATCGAGCTTCATTAGCTCGGCACTTTTCTACCGATCGCCACTGTTAATTCCGGTTTGCCGGAGTTTCAGTGATTTGGGAATAGTGTGGCGGGCTTGTTAGGTGAACTCGCTAATCGCCTGCTGTCGTACAAGTCTTGCGTACACAAGTACAAATGTTATTAATCGTCCACAATTGACCCTGCACGGAATTTCAGTGGGACGAAATACTTCCTATTGTTTTGTTAATCAAATTGACCTGCGTTAAGAGCAGTTTCGGGGCCAAAGTTAGGTGAATTTTATACTCTAAATCTGATCTTTTCTAAGCGTGAACTGTTCCTCTTTTAGGTCTTTACTGTACGACTCCTGGGAAAAGCCCTATCCCATTACTTCACTTCTCTCTCTCTTCTATGCAGCGTTTCCTCTTGCCAATTCATAAGAAATCATCCATGGCGTCCCGCCATCTTCTCCTCGATCTAATTATCTTATTTTTCTTCTGAACCGTATAATGATATTACAGCATTGCTCCTCGCTCAGTAAGCCTTTTTGGTGTCCCAAGGAGAGGTCTATAGATGTACAAAAGAAAATAAAAACTGCTATCACGCAGAAACAATAAAAAAGATACACCATTTAGCAAATCATGTTCGAATCACGTAATGGTCTAATCTCCATCATCTTAACGTCCGCGCAACGTCTATATAATTTACAAAACCGAAGCCTTATCAGTGTCGATAGTCAAGGACATCGCGCATCACATCGTGCAACATTTCACATTGATAAGCTGTTTTCCTCACGATCTCGTTCTGTTGCAGTGGCAAGACCTACAAATGTACAGAAGACACCACATCGAGGGACTCCGACTCGCTGATACATGAGTATGTGGAGGCGACGCAGTCCATGTACTGCTGGAACCATCCTAAGGTCAGAGAGAACTGGAAGACGGTGTGTGCAGCCGTGGTACTCCTGCTGGTCGGAGTAGGCCTCCTCGGCATGGGGGCGTTCGCCGTCGCTGAGCCAGAGAACGGCCTCCAAGGTGCAGTATTCTTCGTCGCTGGCATGATCTGCTTCGTCCCCGGAGCCTACCACGTGGTCTACATATGGCTGGCCGCGCGGGGACAGAGAGGCTACGACTTCTACCATCTCCCGTTATTTACCTGATTTCTTTTACTTTTTAAGTTTGTGTAAGCTTGTAAAATGAATGTAAATTATACGAGGAGTCCGAATATCATGTCTGGAGATGTTTGTTTCGCGGTTTATTTAGTTTTGCTCTCTAAAGAAGTTAAATCGATCAGATGTATTGTAGATAAATGAACAAAAAAAACGAATAAGGGTAAGTTTTATAACAATAGCTTCTCTTGTTGAAATAAAAAAAATAGAAAAAAATATCTATTTGAAAGATGCTTCTCCTGTATACGTTGTGAATATGATGTTGGATGATATTGAGGAACTATTTATTAAAAAAACTAAATTTAAATTGTGTTAGAATGTTACGTAGATCGTCCTCCTAAACATTAAAGATAATGAATATTACCCAAGTAATAAAAATAATAATGCATTTCCTCTGTATCCATGTTGATACAAAAACTAAATACTTACAGAGAAAACTTGGATACAGAGGTCCTACGATATTTCAGAATTAGCTATGTAAATATTAACCACGTTAAATATTATGAAATGTTACAATTTGACAGATTGTATTGAACAGTTGAAAGAAAGAAATAAAATGTATTTTCTGCAAGCTACTTAAATGTTTAATAACTAAATATCTAGTGATACATTAATTTTAAACATAATTTTAATAGACTATTCAAGTGCCTAGTTGCATAGATGCGTAGAAATTGGAATTACAATAGAGAATTTGTAAGTTTTTAAACGAAACTTTTTCACGCGTAACCATGATTTATTGTGAATGTTGGCGGGACATTTATAAATTCTTTTTTTAAGAATTATGAGCTACCAGTTATAAATAGAATACCTTGACATTTGCATTTTCAACCTCATTAAATGAACAGAAAAGATGATAATAAGATTTTTAATGTAATTTCTCGCTAAAATTGTTGACAATAGGGTACTTTTCTGAATAAATAAATTGAAAATCTGTTTAGCCCGTCAGAGTATAAAAAAATAATGACACGTATTTTTTTTTAAGTCAATTAATATTGACGAAGATAAAACGCTTGAAATTGCAACCAACCGAGTGACGTTTTGTATAATTTTCGTTTACAAAAACAAATATGTGTCAAATATTTTTTAATAATCTTTCTTTTGGGTTAAATAATTGTTTAAAACGCTACCTACTAAACTGTTTTCCTGAAGAAGACTAGGAGTAATTTATGACTAAAAAATATTTAAATAGACTTGAAAATATATTCCATTTAAAATCATTTTCGAATTGATGAATTTCTTTGGAAGCCAACTATAAAAAAAATATACACCCAATGTAATTTACTTATTATACCATCATTTGTATAATTTATTCACACTGTAGAATTTTTATTTGAGACGTTTTATCAACTTTTACTTTTCAAAACAGGATTTTTTATTTTTAACTCTTACAATAAAAATCGAGTTCATTCCGCTGAGAGAAAGTATTTTTTATGTTATTTCTCTTTAGTTGGGAACATTATATGGAATCGAGATAGATTGATTAATGATTTTGTTGATAGCTAATTAATCTATGGCATTCGATCACACACATTAGACCTCTGTAGTGGATTAATTCTAACTCCCTATTATGCAAAATAGGCATGGTGGCTTTCTTACCTAAGAATATTCCCAGTGTGGGAAAGAGGAAGAACTATACAATGCGTTTAGCGCCATCTTGTTCCCACAGTAGAAATACTGTCACTTTAACACGTCATGGTAGGCCAACGTGTCCTTGTAGAGAAAATTTTATACGCTAACTGTGTAATCTTATCATGAATTTAAGTTGATTATAAATTGATGCATAATTATATTATTTTTAATAGATACAGAAATGTCATAAAAGTCCTCGACTAATCTGTTTTATTTTTAGTTCTGTGATGAAATCTCAATCCATTTTCCCGCGTTTTTTATTATTTATTAGAAATTCTTAAAAACATTTCAGTTTTCTTTTTTTTTAAACTTTTTTTGTCTAGTCAGCAAATCAGCCAATCTTGGCTTAACTGATTTCTTACTACAGCATTTTTGCCACACGTTTTATGTATAGAAATGCTAAGTAACGAACACTTAGCGATTTATTGCATATCTTTTTTTTTATCGTGTGCATTATCATGCTTCGTTAGCATTTTTTTTTCCATTTTTGTATTCTTCGGTTTTGGTCATAAAATAAAGGGGGTATTTAAAAAGGCACAATACAGGCAGCTTTGCAGCTACAGGGAAACCGTCCACGAAACAAATAAAAAAATTGAGCTGCATTTTTTTTTATGTAACCATCCAGAATCATCTTTTTACGCTAGTCCATTAGATTTACTAAGTTCCCAAATGAAATTTTCTGAAATGAATGAATGAAATACGAATCACTATTGAAAATAATTTTAAATGGATTATATTTCTTTTAAAATGCTTAAGTAAGCTATTGTAAAAGTTGTCTCATTGGTATGAGTTGATTTATTTTTTATACCAATAAGTTAATTTTTGCACTAGATTAAAATTAGTTTTATCTTAGGGCAAAATTCGCAGATCAGATTTTGGATATTCCTACTTGGTGTTGTATATGAATATTTACATTATGTTCGAAAGAATAAGGTTCCTATTAGCAAGCTACTCTTACATTCGTATAATATGCGAATGTCATAATTAGAGACCGGGTTACATGTAAATGCATTAAGGCTAGTTTTTCAATGATTGCATATTTTACCTAAAATCTGTTGATTTTGCATTATTTAGGCATGTTTTCTTTAATATTAACTGTACCTAACTAAGAAAAGAAAATGCTAAAATGTGCCAGTTAAGGCAAACTTTATCGGATTTTAATTTAAGTAAACGTAAAAAAATAAATACTAAAGTCACAATAACTGTTGCTAAAATATGTTATTTAAAACTGTGTAGTACTTTTAAAAGAATATAGTAGGTTGCAAAATTTCGCCAATTTTAAGTTGCATATAATCCGGTCTCTAGTAATAATACTTATTGAACTTAAAGACTAATTGCCGTGTAAAAAGGTTCATTTTCGAATGTACTTCGAAGTTAGGTCTGTGAATTTTGCACTAAGTCCCTTGCTTGTGATTTTGCAATTTGTAGTAAATCTTGTAAATGAATGACTGTGAGAGAACTTGTGGTTTACTTTAATTTAAGCTTACGTCGAAAATACCATAAAATTTCGAGTTTCGTTCCTCGCCAATTACCCAAAGAATTGCAATAAATTGATAAACTAACTCGAAATATTTAATAAATTCAAATTAATTTTATTTAAACACAACGAGACTCGAAATTTGCAATTGATTTATTTTAGCATAATGAAATTACACGAATTATGCTCATTTTAATATTTTAATTTAAGATGTTTGTATGTGATATAGTGACTGATTTTGTACGACATATCAGTATGTTTATTTTTGACGGTGCGTTCAGGAAATCATAGACAAACTTCCGGGTTATAAGCAATAATTTTAAATACGGAATACTCCCCCGTAGGACCATAGAGGCGTAGAGAAACTATGCCTAGTTACCATAACAGAATGAATACGTGACTGTAATGTATTATACCATTGGCTAATATAATTTATGAATGGCTTAAAGTATGATTCTGACTTCCGCTGCCCTCAGCAGCGCCGTCGGTTCCATTTTCTCTATAGTAGAGAATACATACAGATACATCTCCAACTCCGTAATACACCGGCAGAAGTGCTTTGTCGAAATACGCGGGTTAAAATTTGAATCATACTTCTACGAATTCATAAATTATTGACATAAGAAATTCGTCATCATCATCTCAATAGTAAATACAACGATTACTCTGTAACTGTAAATGACAAAGGAGGCCATAATGAATGAATCACATGTTTTTTTTTTAATTTGCATAACTTCGTGCGAACACTGTCGTCACGTCTATAAATAACGATTGTCTCTGAATGGTTTCCTTTACGCGTCCACAAGCTATATTGGGGCTTTTATTGTATATTTGTGCTGAAACTGTTCCTTATGTTGTGTTCAATGCTGGTTTCCATTTACTATCCTATTTCTATACATATGGAAGTTGTAAATAGTTCTTAATAAATTAGTCATCTTTCTTCAAATTTTGTGTTTTTATTTTTGGGGTACCGCCTATACCGCTGTCCTGTAACTACAGGAAACTTAGGTATTGCTACGCACCGTACATTTGCGCGGGCATGCGGTCGGCGAGTAATGAGCGACTCGCTGGCCGACCATAGACCAGACCATGCCCGGGTCGACACGGCGCGTTGTGTTCCACTTCCACGGGCATCTGAGAGTGTCAGCATTGTGACGGGGCCCGTTTCTAGAGGGCCAAAGCCTGCCGGGGTCGCAGGACTTATCCGAGTTACCGTGACTCCGGAACGTAAAGGGTTATTGAAGGACACCGTGGATTTTAGTCAGTACTGGTCTGTCAGTCTCTACTGCCCTGCCTTGGGTGCGGATTCATTTGATGATTTTACCACGTAAAAAAAATATTACGAGTATAACTTTTCATAAAATACCCACTATGTAGCTCTACCAAAAGGCACACTATCGTTTACCTACCAGAGGACGGTCCAAAGTGTGCCTGATGGCGGCTGTAATTAGCTGCTTGCATCAGTAGTTAATCGATAAATTGTGCAAGTGACCCTATTGTTGAAGATTTGCTCAATTTCAAATAAACCTTACATAAATTCATATTTGTATGATGACGGCGCGATTGGCGCAGTGGCTGAGATGGACTGCTACGCTGCGTGTCGCGGATTCGATTCCCGCAAGGAGCAAATATTTGTATCACAGAGTAGGTACTATAGTAAAATTTGTATAATCTACAAGTAGTTGTTCTGGGTAAAAATCTTGTGCTACTTTACTCCTGTAATACTCGCCAGTATGAAAGGTCTTTACATTTTTATTAAATTAAGTCAAAGGCAGCGACATCTATGTAACAATACCAGGAACTAAATATTATCTGGCGCCAAAACTCATCAAAAAAGAGGCTCTGCCTTGCATTAGATGGTGTTGTTTTTTTTTATTTATTTATTATTACACTCCTCGAGATCGAAAACTCACATTTTTCATGAGGAACAATACTTAAACAATACAAATAAAAAAAAATCTACACCACCTTTTGCATGGAAAACTCCCTATGATTTTAAAGTTGAAACTTGAAAAAAATGTCATGCGTGTCTAGTACACACACGCATGACATTTTTTTCAAGTTTCTCACTGTATACCTTGAGAAACTAAGCAGATGTATGGCAAGCCTTTGTTTATTGCAATATTTGCTATTTACCTTTGTATACATCATATTTTTAGTGTTTGGGGAGGGTAGGTCACTTAGAATTTTCTTTTTATTTTACATTCGCATTTAGAGTACCTATGAGTGATTTTGTTTATTTTAAATAGCTATGACCACAAAAGCAATTATAACTTTGCTGGTGAATGGTGTGTGGTATCAGATATTTAATCACACTATGCTCAAAAGTCAGTTTGAGTATAGCATCTATTTAGTAGCCATCTACCAAATTCAGTACTTTGGTAGATACAGAAACCAAGGTAAATCAGCTAAATAGCTTAGGTTTATGACATACAAAATTAAATGGACACAAATAAAACACAAATTAATTTAACTTATTGCTATATTAAATGTTTTCTAGCTATTCTTCTTAGCTTAAAATGCTGTAAGAATCTCAGTTCCCCATTCCAATTCTTCAACACTTCCATTTGTTGCTTATCTAGTACATCTGGCATCTCTAAGCCGCAGGTTTCAAACTCTTCGTGTTCCTGCTTTTTGGTAATATTGATTACATCCTCTCTGCTAGCGTGTTGGCGGTTTCTCCTTTGCCCGACAGAATTCTTCAATGCAATTTGTTCTAACTCGTCATCAAAACGCGCCAAATACTCTTCTATCAACGCTAAAGTTTCTTCTTTATTTAAAACCACACATTCTTCCGGAATCCGCTCTTTGAACCATAGAATCTTCTCACCAATGAGGTTTTGCTTTATGTGTGTGCCTACTTTTTTTTCATCCTTCTTCTCGTTCTTCTTTATTTTACTTATTAGTTTCAATGTCTTTCTACTGTTTGGATGCTTCAGTTTATCAATATCTTTTTTAATTTTAGGCATTTTGAGGTTTGTTTTGGTCAACTTCTAGAACTCACGTGGTGTTGTAAATGTCAACTGTCAAAAAATGCATGTCAAAAACGTCAATGTCAAATAGGCGCACGTTAACGTGCGTTTACAAAGATAATAATCTTCATATTATTTTTATTCATCTACCTACATTGATATTTCGCGGTGCGTGTCATCTTTTCAACAAAAAATTCGAAGTAAAACATGTTAGTCAAGTTAGACTAGAACAACTGCAGTGTAATAGGGAGTTTATCGAAAGGTCCTTTGTTCCTTAATTCCTTTACTTGGCACTTGTCACCAAATATTAGTAATCTTGTGATACCGTCAAATTCTAGCCATGATCACAGACTTAGTAGAGACTGCCATGATAAAGAAAGACTATGAAAAATCTATTTCTTTTGTCAAAAACAATATTTTGGCTGTACCGACCTCTACAAAAGCAAAGCGTCCGTTTGTCAAAAAAAAGTTGGAAAGAAATGTCAAAGTAATGTCAAAACAAAATAACCTAGTTGTTGTTGTAAATCGTTCATTTATTTGTGATATTTTAGAAAATAAACCATGTTCAAACGTCCAAAACCCGGTGAAGATGAAGACGATCTCCTCCGTATGCAAGAAGAGTTTTTAAGAGAAAAAGAAAAAAATCAGAACTTACAACCAGCAGCAGCAGTGACTAATTTACGTCCGCAAGAACGTCCAAAAAGGCCCAGTAATTCTGAGACAGGTCGGAAGCCTTCGAAGTATGCTCAGGCTAAAGGACTTAAAGGTCAGGCCGAGAAAAAGGCGCGATTTGAGGATACTTCTGTTGTAGGAGACATCTTAGAAAAAAATGTTGAAGAGCCAGAGATAACAGAACCTGAAATTGAGGATGATAAGGTTTATTATCCTAAAGTCATTCCTTCATTATTAGGTAATATTGTAGAAAAGAATGTTTCAGATTTTGTTGAATGGAATGCTAAAGAAATGCCTTCTCAAGGATTCCCTGTAGCGACTAAGAGGTCAAGTATATTTAGTAAGAGAAATGAAATGCAAAATGTAAGTAAAAATGAGACAGTGAATATGGATATTGATGAACCATCGACTAGTACAGATAAGAGTAAATCAACAAACATCAAATTACCAGAAAAGAGTTTCATTGTATCATCTCAGGATGCTGATGTTATTCATAATGAAAATGTAAAACTTTTAAGTAAAATGTCAGAACAAGATATTCTTGAAGAAAGGAAGAAACTACTTTCAAGTATAGATCCTAAACTGGTTGAGTTTTTAAAAGCGAAACGGCAACAAACAACTAAGTCTGAAAGTAACAAATTAGAACAAACGCTTCCAAGCAGAGTTACAGAGAATACATCTGCTGTTGAAAACATGGACACTACTGTTGCAATATCTGAAAACAATAACCTATGGGAAAATGATGTTCTAACACATCCTGAAGTAAACAAATGGCTGCATTTTGATTCATTGGAAAAAGACAAATTAGAATGGATGAAAGGCATTGAGGAAAGCAAGAGAATCAAAGCTGATGAGCCTTACGAAGCTAGATTTGATTTCAATGGATATCTTTTACCCTATACCATGGAGTATACTGAGAAAACAAAGCCGTTGTTCCACCATGGTGATGAGCCACATAGACCCGGATACTCTATCACAGAACTTGTAGAGCTAACTCGGTCAACAATCACTCAGCAAAGAGTAGTAGCTTTAAACACAATAGCTGGTATCCTAGAATACTACAGTGCAGGCACATACAAAAATGTAATTGAAATCCCCATTAGCAAATTATTCTTCATTGTCAGAATTGCTATGGATGACAACAAAGCAATCATCTTAGAACCTGCCCTAAGAGCTATGAGGAATTTGCTTTACAACAGAATTGATGAAGCCAGTTTAGATGCTTTGATTGGCTTTGAAGAAGGTACACTGCAGCCTTGTTTAGAAAATGATAAATCAGAAATTGAAGAGTTACAATCAAAAGAAGAAGAGTTCACTGACTACCACTTAGCAGAAATTGATATCATGACAGCATTGCAGAGAACAGAAATTCTTCAAAGACTGTACTACATCTTGGAAACAATAAGACCAAATTTTAACTGTGTACAATATTCTTTGCAAATACTGTCCAGATTAGCAAGAGACTCCGTTGAAACAGCACTAAAGATTGTTGAAATGGAACACTTAATGAAAACAATCATAAGAAACTTTGTACCAGTTACTAGCACCAATTTTGTATTTGATCCTAACATTGTCTATAATGGTAGACCCATATTGGCTGCACTGAAATTCATCAGAATCATGTCTTTGCAGTCAATTGATGTCACCAGGATTCTACTGGCCAAATATGATATATTGAAACCCATATCAGAGTACATCAGTTCTGGAGTGGACAGAACTTATGGCTTAAAAATACAGATAGAAGCTTTTTGTACTTTGTCAAACTTGCTGTGTTTTGGACTAGGAACTGAAGTGGCCATTTCTCTGTTTCCTGTCATTGTAACTGCTTTGCATAAGCATGTGAAAGGCACTGATATGTTTGTGGAGTGTTCAATTCTGTCAGCAACACATGCTGCAGTAGTCCTACAGCTAGTAAATAGACTTTTGAGATGTATCTTGGGTGGTATGGACAGTTACAAAACCCAAATCTATCCTCTACTAAAGGAAGGTGTGCAGAAATGGATGGGTCAGTTGTCAAGTGCCAGTAGATACACTTGCGGGCATCTGCGCCTTCTTTGTTCAGCCCTGGACTGCTGCAAAACTGTCACTTTGATAGAAAACCTCCCAATGAAATTCCTAAATGATTCCTTAAGGACTCTGTCACAATCTCAAGGATTTGAAATGATAATCAAAAATCTAATACCCAGTTCGAATTTGTTGTCTGGATTGGAAAATAAAGACCTTCATTTGACTAAGAATTTGATGTCCCTTGGAGGGTCTGTTATAGATTCATCACAGAAAGTTTTACCAATTTTGAATATTGCATCACCTGTGCCATTTTTAGCTTCACTGTTCAATCTACTGACTTACGTGAATGATAAAGAAATATCCGAAACATTCTTAAGACACCTTTCGATGTATTTGAGCAAGATTAGCAACAAAGTGCCTAGTTTGTGTGATAACTGGTTCACAAGAATGGAAACCAATTTCGTCTTCAGTTTGATCAAACTGTCAACACAATACGAGATCTCAGAAAGCAGTAAAGACCTCCTTTATACTGTGGCCAACAAGCTATGTTACATTTTGAGGAATGATAAGAAATACGAATTAGATTTTCTGTTTGGTTATGTGGTGTTCAACAAACATTGGTTCACAGCTGAAAGACTATTACATCTTGTGAATTTAACAGATGCTGACGGATTTTCGAAAGCCTTGACGTCGATTGAGGAGATAAAACTGTGTTACAGCAAAGTTATAAATATCAATTACAGAGACACAGGTCCTAATATAAGGTTCAAGAGTTGGCAAGAGCCGATATTACCGCGGGACTGGATATATTTGCCGATTCTAACGCTGTACAGCAGGAGCCAAGAAATGGGCGATAGTCCCAAAATGCTAGGGGAGCATTCAAGGAAAGTTGCAGAGAGAATCGCAGCAGAGAAGGAATTTATTATCAGATGTAGCTTGGAATGGATATTATTCAATGAGCTATGTTTCCCTGACCTCTTGAACGATATTGATGTTACAGATAGACTTTGCCGCATCATGTGCGTGTTCTTATGCGACAACTCATTATTTTTGGATCCCAAAATCAAAATACTACTGCGGAAGTCTACAGGGATTTTGTTCAAAAAGAAATCAAAGTTGAATTTCGACAAACAACTGGTGGGATTGCATAATTTCCAAGATTTCTTTACGCAGTGTTTGGAGCAGTTTCAATCAGTCAGTTATGGTGACCCTACTTTTGCTGCTTGCGTTCTCGTGCCGTTAGCGCAGAAGCATAACGTGAAATGGCGGAAACTTTTGTGGTCCGAGTATGCAGGATGTCTTAGGGCCCTTGACTGCCCTGAAGAATATCTATGTTATGAGCTGAAAGATTATTTATGCCCTGAAGAAACAGACGAGTCGCTCATTCAATCGTATTTCCAAGCGCTTTCTACTAATTTGTTACGACCCGGTACAATAGCGCACAAAATAGCAACCCATCACGCTGAAAACTACAAAAAGCATTCTGTATCTAAACAATAAACATATTATGGAAAATAAATGTTTTTTTTTTTAAATAACCATGATTGTAATGATTCTTTCCCCTATTTTCGGTCGACTGTGCATTCCTAAGCTCTAGAAAATCAATTTTTTTGTTTTTTTTATTGACCTTCGTTACTACGTGTCGAAAAAAATCACCACTAGGCATCTTTCTACATTATATGGATGGGCAGGTGGAAAGAGCGACTGGACGACAGTGACATTCTTAAACTTCATTTATAGGTAGGTAGGGTATGTTATTAGTATATGGCCACCAAGCGGCTATGTCCCATCTATCCAATCTTATAAACATTACAATGGCCACCTTGGAGGCAAACTTAAAATTAACCTAAAGGGATTCACCCGGCACTGTAACTGTAGCCGGAACACAAAAGTAATCTTGATTTCATCGAAAAAAAATAATGAAATACAGAGAAAAATATGTTAATAGGTGGCATTACTAGATTATTTTTTTATCTATCTAAAGCAATAGATCTTAAAAATATTTGGGTCAACAAAATTAACAGCTGATTGATAACGGTAAAGTTTTTGAACGCAGCTAAATATTTGGCGGGAACAGCCAGTTTGACATTTTTGACAGTTCGAATTTGCAGGTGTTTTTCTTTCGATGTCGCTGTTTCGTTTCGGGCACAGCTTTTTTAATTGCTAAAACTATGATTTCCTGATCAAAATTAACCGGTATTTACGTCTATGACGTGCCAAGATGTTCATAGAAGATATTAAAAACGATTTTTACAATCAGCTACTGGGAAACGTGAGTATTGCGAAAGCATTGTTTACTAGTTTACAACCAAACTTTGTTATCAAATTGGTTAGTTTTACTTTATTTTTTGTTTCAGAGGGTGTTATTACTGGTCCACTACGACGTAGATGCTATATGTACGTGTAAAATACTTCAGAGTTTGTTTAAATGTGATAATGTGTCGTATACATTGGTGCCTGTGGGGGGTATCGCGGATTTGAAGCAAGCTTACGAAGAGAACAATGAGGAGATCAAGTACGTGGTGCTGGTGAACTGCGGGGGCACCATAGACCTGGTGGACATCCTGCAGCCCGAGGAGGAAGTCGTGTTCTTTGTGTTAGACGCTCACAAACCTACTGATGTCTGCAATGTTTATAGTGATGGGCAGGTATGATTGTTTGTGTGTCTATGAAACTGTAGCTGTCGTTCTTTCAATGGTTCAAGGAATTTAGTAGATATCCTTGTTTTTTTAAAAAGTTTAAAAGTTAAAAATAAAGGGTATGTTGACTGGTACTGAAAATAAGTGTCAAGCATCAAATTTCTAGGTTTATCAGACTATAATTTAAATTATTACTTTTATTAAAACTTGTATAAGCAATCACTCAATCAGTAGTGCTACTACATCATTCTAGAATAATGGTTTATCTGTATACCTTGATCTCATAGAGTTGCATTTTGGATATGCATACAATCTTGTCTTGAATACAAGTTAATTTGTGTAAAATATAAGTACTAAAGTTTAATTGAGATTAAGACTGGCTTGTTGGTCTAGTAGTTAATGACCCTGACTGCTATGCCGTGGGTTGTGGGTTCGATTCCCACCCAGGACAAATGTTGTGTGATGAGCATGATTATTTGTTGCGTCTGGGTGTAATTTATCTATAATATGTATTTAGAAATATATAAGTATGTTTATCAGTTGTCTAGTACCCATAACACAAGCTCTGCTTATCTTGGGACTAGATGGCGCTGTGTGATAGTTGTGGAATATTTTAATTATTTAAATAATACATTTCAGGTGAGGCTAGTGTATAAGGATAGTGAAGAAAACATTCCCAATTTTGATGACATATTCAAAGATGATGAGGATGACGAGGTGAGTCTGCTTTCATAACTAATTTAATATTTATTAAATGCTTCTTAATTCTTGTATAGTTTGTAACTAAAATGTAGATGATGCACAGCATAGTTTGATTTGGAAATGCTCAGCATGCATACCATAGCGATTCTATCTCTATTCTACCAAGAAAAGAAAAAGTTATTCTATCTGGGGGCACGGTAGTGCCCCCGCCAAGGCGAGCCAAGCAAAGCACAAGGGCACTACCTACCTTTTCTCGAAGTGTTTCGTCATTTTTTTGAACCCTCATAGAGTTGGTTTCCGATGTATCAGATAGTTCATATTCACAGGATATGGTGCCAATAATAGACTTATTAATTATTATTTGTATACAAATCAATTGTTATTTTGCACAAGTATGACATGATTCTTACACCATTCAAGAATAGAAATATATCTTTTTTATATGTTAAACTTTGCTATGCTGAAATCGATAAAAATCTTTTACATTCTGTCATTTTGTCTATTCTTCTGTCGACAAAACCCCTTTTTACGGTGCCATACTACGCGTGCAGAAAGTCTTTTTATTTTTTTAATTTCTTAAAGAACCTATTGTCAGTCCCAAGCTTGTGTAAGCCTATTATACATCTACAGATATATGAGTAGAATAAAGTTTCTTCTGTTCTCCATGTCTGCTTACCCCATCAACCACTACTTTGTTAACCCAGAGTATTCCAGTTATGTTAAACTCCTAAACTTCTGACACTCAATGCTTTCCAGTTTTTCATCCCCTACTACTCGGTTCCTATTGGTTGCAGCATGATGTAATATAGCCTATAACCTTCTTCAATACATAATAAATAGAAACTTTTAGCTTTATATAATTGGTATAATAATTGGATGTACCGAATGGCAGCTTTAGTAAGTGTTTACTTTGTTATCTCTCTCAGAATGAGGAATCCGAGAGTGGGCGCGAGGGTTTGGAGGCTATGGTGGAGAGGAGACGTGAGCGCCGCGCGTGGGAGGAGAGGAGGAACACACTCATGTTCAACTACACACAGTTCTCTTACTATGGGAAGCCAGTGAGTATCATATTAATTTGTGAGAGAGGATTTAAGAGGTGTTTGTGAATACGAGATGCTCCACGCGTTGGATCTTTAAATACGAGTGCTGTATCAAGCTGTATTCGTCCTCAGAGCGCGTGCATAGCCCTGGAGCTGGCGTGGCGCGTGTCCCGCTGCGGCTGGTCGTGCGTGTGGGCCGCCAGCGTGGCGTGCGGCGCGCAGGCCGCGCTCCACACGCGCTCGCCGGCCGCCGCGCTGCTGGACGCGCATCATCTGCACACGCACACGCCCGCTGAACATGATCGTACGGTATGTACACATAGCTGGCGTGGCGCGTGTCCCGCCAGCGTGGCTGTGGCTCTACTGAGGTGGAGCGGAGGGAAGCGGAGACGCCGACGACACTGGATGACTCGGGCGCCCAGGCGCTCGACCGCGGCAGCGCTAGCACTAGTCTCGGCCGAGTCAAGTCCACACTAACCGAGATGCTTCACGCTGCAAATGCCTCGCGAGTCTGCTCGCACTGTGTGGACGCACCTATGGCGTTGCGGGTTCGTGAAGTTTCCCGCAAAAATGAAAATTGGAGAAGGTCATAGATAGATCAGTTAATGTGGCGTGGCGTGGCAACGCTATTCATGTCCTGTATGTGAAAACCAAAAAAAAAACAAACGCAAAAAGCACTAAATAACTTTTTTTCGGAAGTCAATAAAATAAAATACAAAGCCACCAACTTCCATAAGAAAACTCTTTTATACCATTCCCCCTCGAAAAAGCTACTTTTACTCACGGAAAACAGTGCGTAAAAGTAGTCTTTTACGCACTGTTTTGGTGTTTGAATTTAGAACACTTTAGTACATTCGACATCGACCGCGATGCTGGACAACCCCCTTGCTAATATGAAAATTACCCTTAATTCAAACCATTGCTCCGATTTTAACGTCAGTTTTTTGGCGCAGTGACAGAGCGATTTTACTACTTCGCACCCACGTATGTGTGGAGCAGACTTAGGTATTAAAAAAAACTTTATTTTGTTTCGTTGAATATCTTTTATCGCTCAAATCTTTCTTTTTCTCGTAGTCATGGTATAAAGTATCGTTTGCAACTCTTGAATAAAACGGATTTAAATCGAGGGCCTGAATCACTCGCGTCGCTCAGGATTTCAATACTTGAATCACTCGCTTCGCTCGTGATTCAATCATCATGAATCACTCCCTACGGTCGTGATTCAGTCATTAAAATCCTTCGCTTGCTCTTGATTCATATAATGGCCCTCGCTTTAAATCCGCTCTTTATTCAATCGTTGCAAAATATACTATTTGTTGCTTACTTGGATTATAGATTTTCAAAGACGATTGTATATTTGTGTGTAATTATATTGCGTTTGGCTGAACCGAGATTGATGCGGATTTCAGAAAAGTGTTTTTTTTACATTCTGGAGGTGTTCCTAAAGTGTAACATACTTCTAAAATAATGATTCTAAAGCCGTAATTTAAAAAAAAAACTCTTCCAGGGTGCCCGCGTAACATTAGAAAAAGATGTCTGCCTACCCTTATACCGGCGCTGGTCGCTGGAAGCTGCTCTGTGTCACTCGCCCGCGATCGCTCCTGCTCTACGTCTGCACACACTGGCCGGACATGCCAGGCTGAGGCAGTTGTTAGCTGATACTGGGTATGTATATAATTTAAAAAATGTAAATGAAAATTAGGGATTAACATTATTTCCTCGTGACCTTGTCACGTCAAAAATTGCGTAAAAAGCAATTAAGACACTTTTTTTAACGACTTTAGAAAAAGGAGGAGGTTCTCAATTCAGTCGGTATATTTTTTATGTATGCACACCGATTACTCCGAGGTTTCTAGTCCGATTAGTGTGATGCAGTATACTTGCCATTTGGTTCCATAAAAATTTCATCCAATTTGGTACAGTACTTTTTATTTTGTGAGCATTTTTTTGATTTCCGCTACATAGATGATGTGATGATCTTTGTGGGTTTTTTACGCGATTACTCCGCCAATTGTAGACCGATTTAAAAAAATCTTTTTTTTTTGTACTAGGGATCGTTTACCTTAGGGAATACTGCTAGTTTTATCAAAATCGGTTGCGCAGTTTTTGTTACCAGCGATTCCACCCGCTACAACTCGAATATTATCCCAAGGGAACATAAAATCGGGATAAAAACTATCCTATGTGTTAATCCAGGTTATAAACTACCTATGTATGTACCAAATTTCAACCAAATCCGTTCAGTAGTTTTTGCGTGAAAGAGTAACAAACATCCATCCACACATACAAACTTTCATTAGTAGGATTATAATATTAGTAGGATTGTGTACCTACATGAGCGATATGTTAATACCGGTTCTACGGATTACATAGTTTTTGTTTAATATGTTTAACAGCTAATACAAGTATTAGGAAATTATTAAACACCACACATCAATCTATCAATTAGTTTTCAAATACCATGGGTAAATGAGAAATTGGGGCACTCATTTAGCTTAAAAATTAATACAAAAAAAATTAATTAAATTAATTTCTACTTCATTGCCATAAAGTTAATGTCTCTAATGCTTTTTATCACCTAAAATCATCAGTCGTGCCGATGCCGATAGTGGGCGCCGGGCCTTAGTCACTTTTTTTTTTTGCGCGATTAAACCTTAAATTAGTCCGCCCACCCCGGACAGGGCGGGAGGGACTGTCAGACTTGTACTGACTAAAATCCACGATGTCCTTCAATAGCCCTTTATGTTCCGGGGTCACGATGATGGAATAAGTCCCTCGACCCCGGCAGGCTTTGGTCCTCCATAGGGGGGCCACGTCATCTTGCTGACGCTCTTTGGTCGGATAGCAAGTTGCCCTTTACTCGCTACCCGCATGCCCGCCTACGGTGTCATCTAGATAATATAACGACTATTTTTACAACAACATAAACAATCTAAGGTCAGTGATACTTCCGGGGTCATTGCACTACCAGTCATTGTTTTTAAACATCGCGAACTCTAATCATGTCACGTACTATTTTACGACGTGATCTTTAACCCATCCCCATTTTAGTCATTCAAGTTTTTTTATTCAAAATTTTAATATCAGATAATTGTAAATAAAGTCAATTTAATTGATAACTCTTTTCTACTACTACACCTCACTAGTTTCGGTAACGACGGCCAATCTTAGCGAAGGCCATCGGCGCGTGGTACTAAAGTGCAGACACAGGTGCGCTCTAACCCCTCGTTTACACCAAGGTATAATACATGTATTTGACAAGTTTTGACATTTCATAGACTTCAGTGTAAACGCAAATGTGTTTTATACTTGTATAAATACTTTTTGGCTACACAGGTTTAACGAAAGAATGTTTGGGATTATGGTTTGAGACACTCTCAATACAAGTATAAAACAAACAAATTATGTTTTGACAAGTATTCTACAAGTTTTGTATGAAACTAGTATTTAACTTGTTTTTTGGTGTAAACGAGGGGTTAGGGACTTTACTCAAGGCGAGATGCGACGCGTATCTAACGAATTCCAACTACAAGTGAAAATCAACCTTGCTACTAAGAAATAATGATGCAATTGGATTGACTTGATGTCGTCATGGCCATCGTGTTTTGTTTTTCATCTACCCATAGATAACAACGTGTTTTATGTAATAGTGGTAAGGTTCACCAAAGTTTCACCATGATGGAGGACTGTGGATTTTAGTCAGTACAGGTCTGACAGTCCCTCCCACCCTGCCCTGGGAGGACTCTTTTGATGATTTTACCACGATAAAAAAAACACTGCATGAGGGCACTTATAAAACGTCAAAAAACAGTTCTGGTTCATTACTTCCATGGAGAAGAACCGCCAAGAAACACCATGGTTACGCTTTTACGCGAGACCAAAAGATCAGGTATTAAAGCATATTTTTCTATCTTTCTTTCAGAATACCTCTCCAACAAGCTCGGCAGGCCTTCCGGTCGATGGACGTGGAGCTCCGTCGCTCGTTACTGACAGCCCTGGAGACTGCCGCTCCCAAGCACAAGCTACCATCACCTACTCACACCACCTTCCTCCTACAACGAGTGCACTCGCCCACGCTGGCGGCAATGGACGTCGTGTACGCTATCATGGGCCTCATCGAACATGTAACGTGTAACTGTAACCTGTAACAAGCTACTAGTGTAACACTGACAACGCTGTCTTGCTACAAAGAGTACACTCGCTCAAGTTGGCCGTGATTTGCAACGTGTTTATCGTGCAACGTGTTACTGTACATGTAGCAAACTACAAGTGTAACACACTCCACCTTCTTGTTACAAGCGTGGTAGTTATCAATATAAACTTATAATGTGTACCAATAAACTATGAAAAATTGCCACGTAACAATTTAATAGTAATTTCTTGATTAACAAAGACAACATTTTTCGCTTTCCCTGACGCGAGATAGTGGTCAAACATAAGCCTGTCTATACTTTAATAGTACATTGTTTACCGAGAGGAGAAAGTGACCGATTACCGTCGAGGGTGTGGTTTAAAGTCCGAGGCGTAGCCGAGGGCTTTAAAATACCCGAGATCGGGAATCGCACTTTCTCTCGAGTGATACATAGTGCTTTATACTACACCTAGGAGGAAAATAAATTACTTTCTACGAAAACTGAATCCTCAAACAACACACAAATTGAAAATGGCGCCAATGGCGTCTGCAATTTTCACATGTTCTTTTTTCAAATTGTTTATCCTGCCGCCTCAGGGTCGCACTGCCAGCCCGACACCATCCAACACACAGCTAGTGGCCAGTGTCATTTTGCGAACTTGGAGATAAAAACTCACTGTAAAAACTTTTTGGCTTTTGATATTTAGGTTACCGGCGCATAGTCTTACCCAAAATTAAAAAAGAAAAACCACGTTAGAAATGGATTTTCATACACTTTTCTCTCCCGCTCAGATGCGTTTTCTCCCCGCATATTTGGTCGATATGCAATGACGTACTTTCTACCGAAATTTGATAAAGTATCAAGGTACTTTCCAAGCAGGTGTAGTATAAATATTATTATAATAAACTTGAAGAGTATCTTTGGTTGAATGTGCTAATCTCACGAACTACAGGTTTGAATGGAAAAAACTATTTTTGTTTTGACCATTTATCGAAGAAAACTACAGGCTATAAAACATCACGCTAGTATCAAGAGAAGCTGAACAGCCGAGGAAAGATAGTAGCTAAGTAAAAAAAATGTACCTACATATCTTTTCCATCTTTCCAGGAAACATTACCAAAAGCGGAAGGGTTCCAGCATGCCCTGGCCTCACTGGACACAGCGAGCGGAGAGAACGAGAGCAGACGACTGGGATGTCTGTCAGCACAGAGAGCGCTGGAGGCTGTGGCCAAGCTCGTACATGCTACCCTCAGCGGGAGGAAACTGCACCTCGCTGGACCGTTCAGCTACTTCATTGTGCAAGAGGTAAGTATATTTTAGTCAACAAGGCTGGTGTAGTGGCTGAGTGATAGACTGCTTCATATTGGAGCATATATTTTATATTTTTAAACCTGCTGTACACTTTGGTCCATGTGTACAGCAGGCCATGTTGGGCCAATATAATGAATTCCAAATGTCGCTGTTTACCAATTGGGCCAACGTGTGAACACTGTATGCGAAGCACGCCAAGATCCTTTGATTGGTGCACGAAATACCGAAAACTTTCGGTTGGCCGGCCAGTATTCCCGCCAACTACCAACATACCGCCAAGTAGGTCTGTACACGTTGGTCCAATACGCTAGCCCAATGCGTTGGCTCAATGTGTACAGCGGGCTATAGGCAGGAGAGCTAATATGTTTGTTCACGATACAGGAGAAATTTCTAGTGTGCAGTAAATTACATAGCCACATAAACACAAAATGATATAGCCCAACGAAATAGCAAGTTGAAATGGCAGTCGGTAGGCATGTAGCATGCAAAACTGATGGCCGATGGGGCCGTAAGGTTCTCAAATGGAGACCACGCACCGACAAGCGTAGCGTAGGACATCCACCAATAAGGTGGGTAGACGATCTTATGAAGGTCACAGGATCACGCTGGATGCAAGCCGCAACAACCAGTCCTAAAGGGATATTTGAGGCCTATGTTCAGCAGTGGACGTCCTATGGCTCCATTTCAAGCCCGGTCCTCGGTCGAGGCCATCGAGCGTCATGCTGAGTTCCTCCATCGACTTTGCCATGACTACGATGTCGTCTTTAAGCCTATAAATATTGTTCCAGGGTACTCCTGAAGCCCGCCTAGTGAAGGGTCCTCTGTGGCTGGGAGTAGCCGCTCGTTGGGCCAGCGCGGCCACTCAGGGAGCTCGAGCTGTTGTAGCGAGTGCACCAGTAGATGATAGCAACTGTCTACTACTAGGGATCCCGCCACGGTACCAGCATGAGCCTAGGAAGTAAGTATTATTCCAGGGTATATCCTAATTAACAGGAATCTGTGGGCATGCGGACGGCGAGTAAGAGGTGACTCGCTGTCCGAACATGGACCATGTCCGGGAATTCCGGGTCGACGGCGCGTCGTGTTCCACGCGCTCTTCAAGAAGCTGTCAGCAATTGAAGGCACATAGTAATTTTTAGTCAATACATGTTCGGCAGTCAGTTCCGCTCCATCAAGACTGGGATTCATTTGATGACTATAACATACTCTTGCGTGGTAAAATCATCAAATGAGTCCTCCTACCCAGGGAATGGCGGGAGGGACCGTCAAACTTGGGCTGACTTAAATCCACGGTGTCCTTCATACCCCTTTACGTTCCAAGGTCTCGGTAATGAAGTGTTAGAAACTTGACTCTAGATTAAATGTGATAATTTTAAATAATGTGAGCCATGTCTCTTTTTTTTAACAGTCATATACACATACTGACTAAAATCCACAGTGTCCTTCAGTAGCCCTTTACATATGGACTAGTCTTGGCAATATTTTATATTTAAATGTTTCTTAAGACTGATTTTTCAATAGATAACTTTTATCTGAGGAATAAAAATGGCGGTTTGACAGCCTATCAATAGAAAATATGTCAAATCACTATTTTTATTCCTCAGTTATAAGTTATCTGGCTATTAAAAAATCAGCCCTTAGTAGAATTAATATTTACCATCAACAACATTCCCTTCCAGTCTATTCGGCGCCGCCTTCGAGCAGGCAGCAACTAAATGTGGTGCCTCAGTGTCTCTGGACCACGTTGACTCCTCCATCATCACACTGCCGCTGGCACAGCGCGCACAGTTCTTAGACGCATTGACTGCTTTGTTAGCGTAATATGTACATGTCCTAGCTAGGGAACTGCTTGCTTGGTTTCTTCCCAGTTGTTAACACTGTTAACGAATGGGAATTTTTTGTCCCATTCGATAACACTGTCTGTTTTGGTATGGATATGTTATGGGGAGGGATGACACTCGTGTGAATAAAAGAGTGATGGGTATGAATGTTGATGGAGGAAGAGGAAGTCTAGAGAATGATATGAATGACTCGATAACACTTGAAGGACACGACATTTTTTTCCCTGACGTTTTAACTTCTCAATTTGTGTCTCGTTCATTTATTTAGCATTTAGAAACCGTGGATACCTAATTGAAGCATTTCTTAGTGTTCTATACATCTGAATGAAAAAATGGAACCCTGATTCTTAACCTATCCGACTCTTGATATAGACGCGAGGTGTGAACGATTGGGAAAAAAAATCGTATTCTTCAACATTGTTATCGAGTGGGACACAATATTCCCAGTCGTTAATAAAGTTAACAATGGGGTATTAAGAGCTTGAACGACCGGAACATAAACCCACCGCAACGCAAACCACTCACTATTGTTACGAAAGAGTGTCGAAATTAATCATAGAATGTTTCTCAGGATTTAAAGATGGGAATGTAAGTACCATGTTGCACCTCTAGCTAGGACTCTGTCTTTTAGTATGTTCTGATTGCTGGATCGTTGAAATGTGAGCCTTATATCCTTACACAAACCGTAGCTATTGAGATATTTCAGGTTAAAACCATAGATAATCCACAAAAGTTATAGATAGACCTAGAAAAGACTCAGGGGGGCAAATC
Source organism: Agrotis ipsilon (assembly GCA_028554685.1). NCBI lineage: Eukaryota > Metazoa > Arthropoda > Insecta > Lepidoptera > Noctuidae > Agrotis > Agrotis ipsilon. Next base: position 15,114,831 of record CM052974.1, read on the forward strand.
TCGGTTTTAGAGATGGTGTCAAACTCGACAAAAATTTCTAATGACGTCATTTTATCGACAAAAAAAGTTGCTATTCTGGGTATGTCAAATTCGCCATTTATCGAAGGCTAACGTTAGAGTTCAGTAAAATTTGTCGAAAAAATTACGTCATTAGAAATTTTTGTCGAGTTCGACACCATCTCTTAAACCGAGAATTGGCCCCCAGTTTTTCTTAAGTTACTTTATTTCATAAACTTACAATCCCAAATATTCAGCAATTAGAATATATAAAAACGGCCTTATTGTAAATATTCTAGCTCATAAGTTATGCCTCAAAATTACAAATAAGTCAGCTGGAATATTAATATTGATTATGAAATTCTTACAGACATTTTTACAGGTACCTTTTATGAAGTAGGTTAAATAAATAAGTTTACAGAAATTCAACAAATTCTTAGATTAAAACAACGTGCCTTAATAATAAAATGTAGTTTATAGATGATTCGATAATAATACAAATGCCTATTAAATAAAATAATTATATTTAATGAGTAGGTTTTTTTTCATAATTCATAACAAATGCTATTAATAATATCCACAACTCATCCTTATTAAATAATGATTTTAATGTAATAATCAATGTAATTTTCCTGTTTTGTTTCCAATTATAATTAAATATGTTTTTGTAGAATTATTATTGTGTGTGTGTTATGTTGTAAGGAGTAAAAGAACGGGAGTTTTATATAATTATTCTTAAAGGTATGATTGTAATCTTGGCAGCATGTAGCAGTGCTTCCGCTGCATTGCTTCGAAACTCGAAAATGTAATCTCAGATAAACTTAAACAGGATTATATGGAGACTAGGTGGCCTACCATGACGTTTAAAGCCAGAGTTGTTCCAGGGAGTGAACGAGGTGGCGCTAAATGACTTGTATAGCTCCGTCTTATTCCCACACTGGAACTACTCTGGCTTTAAAGCCCGCTGTACACATTAGGCCAGCGTATTGGGCCAACGTATACAGACCTACTTGGCGGTATGTTGGTAGTGGGCGGGAATACTGGCCGGCCAACCGAAAATTGACGGTTTTTCGTGCACCAATCAAAGGATCTTGGCGTGCTTCGCATACGGTGTTTACACGTTGGCCCAATGTGTAAACAGCGGGCTTAAAAGACCACCAGTAGTCTTTTGGAAGCCCTGCTGCGTACTACCGAGTACCGAATCATATTTTTAAGATCCGACAGTGCGTTGCGGTTAAAATTCGAAACGTGACGTCAGAATTTAGGTAGCAATGGCACTTTCTAGTCACGAGACAAATCAGTCTTGTCAATTCATTCATTGTTATATAAGGTCTACCGACGCCTTCGGAATTAGACCTTTATTTCTATGTAATAAAATAACCTGAGTACCATACGTGAATACGTCAGTTCCGCCTTACTCCTATTGTTACTTACCTGACACTACAGGTTGGTCGTTTGAAAACATAGGTAAATTAAATTCGAGTAGCTAGCTAAGTGTAGTGTTTACAAAACGTAATCAGTTTCATGTATGGGTTTGGCCTTTGTAAGATTATTTTAATAAAACTACCGTTCTTTTAACTTCTGTTTTTGAAATGACTGTGTTTCTTATTATAAGTTCTTAGTTATTAATATTTATTTAGAAATAGTTGCAATATGAATTAAAATAATTGATAGTAAAATAAATGTTTTATTATAATATTGCAGTTTACTAGAAATAATTGGTTTCCAACAGTGCTTCTGTTCGCGTCTTCTACCCAACCGAAGAATTAATTAAAATAAGATTTAATTAACATACAAATACATTACCTAGTGATCACAATCTAAATTGGACCAATGGCTTCACCTATTTTGAAAGCAAGTGAAGTACAAAGTTCCATATCAGTCGTGTAAATATTCACTAAATTACGAACTTTCGTCTTTCTTAGTACAATAAAATTGTGTCTAATTAACGATTTCACGATAAATATAAAATTCACTATCGTACACATTGTCTTATGAAATCATTGATCACGCTTGAATGGAGCTCACAGTCATGCATGAGCACACGCAATGAACTCGCGAATCGAACCAAACATTGCTGATATTTGGATTAGGTATCAATCCCATTTTTCCACGGACTCGGGAGTTTTGAACGTCAGTGAAAATTCCGAAACGAGCCTATAAGCAGAGTCATCAGTATCACGAGATACTGATCTTGTTCTTATCTTTTAAGCCATAATCATTATTTACAAATCTTGTGATCAAATCCAGGGACCATTTCGGTTGATCCTTCGGCACCATGTGTCCAGAATTACGTACTAACACTTCTGTAAGGTTACCAGCACGTTTTATATACCCAGCGATAGTCTTACCCACTTTCCAAATACTTCTGCTTGCCAAATTGTACTCGTCTGACGCAGAAAACTTTAAATTGTTTAGAAAATTGACTGTCAGAGGATATGCCACAATAATATCCATTTGCCCGTTGTAGAACAGCATTCGGTAGTGAGATAGTAATTCTGAGATGGCTGGAGCTACGGATTGCATAAAGTCAAGTGCCAGCATCAGTTGTACGGACTCACCGTCATGGAACGCGTTTCCCCCGACGTGAATAGCGCGCCTGACTTCATTCTTGTGTATCACGCTTAGAAAAGGAGTCTTATCGTTTATCTTTGTCGTACGCAAGTAATTGTAGTAGAATTGAAAACCCGTGTAGAAGTTAAATAGAGAGAAATGCGACACACATCCATCCATCAACCGGTCCATCATAATGTTCGCTTGCAACCAGTTCTGACTCTTGATTGTAACATATAGCTGCATTTGAGCTTTCAGGAATACTTTCAACTGATTCCCGTCCAACAAACCATGTTGATACAAATAGTTTCCATAATCTAATTGATTTATAGGATCGCAATAAGCATTACCCAAAGCCAAGCCTTTTAAATTGATTTTAAATTTTCCTTTAGCATTCTCACGGTGGATTTTTATTCCCAGAGATGGTATGTATTTCCCCGCATAAGATTCGCCAGTCAAGTAGAAATCATTATCCCTCAAATGCGGGAATAATTGAAAATACTGATGCAAGCTCTCATACAGTCCCCTGGCAACGCAATCTTGGTTGGCGCAGTAACCATTGGTATTTTGTGTGAAACTGAATCCAGATCCAACTGGATTGTCAATGAATAGTAGATGGTAATTCAGTGCCCAGTTATATTTCCTTATCACAAATCTTCCTTGTTTGGCTTCAAGCGGCCCTAGCTCCGCAAACAGTCCGTAGAGCGAGCTGCAACCAGGTCCTCCCTGAAGCCACAAGAGAACTGGCGCTGCCTTGTTCTTAGAGAATGGCAGAAAGTACCAGAAATACAGATTGGAGTTGTACTTTGGGTCGATAGTAAAGTAACCTGCGTGGCTTTGAACTGCTGACATATTCGGCAAGTTAACTCTTGATAGATTCTGGGCGAGAACAATTTGACCCTTTTCAATATAGGGTGTTAAGAACAGTGGGTCTCCTGCCTCACTGGCTGGCTTTGGATCCAGCTTCAACCTCGGATAAATTGGTAAGAAAACAGTATTTACAAAAGAAAACAAGCTGAGGATGGTGATAGAGAATAACATAATTATCTTACTATCTGAATGATAACACCGAGTGCTGTTTCAGAGATTCAAGAATCATATCTGTTTGTAAACTTAAAACTGGGCACTTTTATACAATAGCAATCCGAAAGTTGACACCTTGGTTGACACCCATCCATGTGCATTTGACAACATCCCCAACATCCACGATCCACAAGAAGTAGATAATCACAGAGTACAAGCAAGTGATTGACGGCGATGATATTTACGTCGATCAAGGAGTTTGACTGCCATAGTGTATTTTGGTTTATGAAATCTAATGAGCTTCTAGTTTCTTGGAATAGCTTTCAGAGATGGAAGCTGCTGTTATTCAGACGGCTCGGTGTCTGCGTAAAAGTCATTCACTCAGACACAGTGTATGAGTGAATGACTTTTACGCAGAGTTGCGGGTACGATTCTCGCACGGAAAAATAGTTTTAGTATGATTTAGAAGCAGTTGTTCCGTGTCTGGGTTTCTCTAAGTGAGTTTAAATGTTTGTATACGTATCCGCGATACATGAGAAATTCCTAGAAGAGCGCCAAGTTTAAAAAATAAATACCCACCTAGATCTCTCTCTTTTTTCCTTTTCATTTGGGCAAGCATACCCCGGATCTTGACTGCCATTCAAAATTGGGGGTCTTTATGTTAATGATTTGATGCATAAAGGAATGTATCTTGGACCAATTTTAATACGAGTACCTTTTTAGATTTAACTTTGTCAAGTGCTGGCTAATTGCTACTAGAATTTGAAAAGTTAAAAGCATAACTTTGTCCACAATTTTTATTTTTATGATTGTGTATTTACAAAAATTGTTAAAAAACAACAGATAATAATCTAGAGTTCGATTTTGACATAACATTTAAGTAAAAAAAATAACACTGGGACGGAGCAGACAAGAACATAAATGCTTAAAGAATAAAATCATTTTTAATGAATCTCATGATCAAGTCATAGGCCCATTTCGGTTGATCATGTGGGACCATGTGGCCAGCATTTCTGACTAGGACCTCAGTGAGATTACCAGCTCTCTTCACATACCCTGCCACTTCATCATCAACCCTCCATATGTCCCGTGGTGCTTTTCTATACTCTTCAGCTGAAGAAAACTTTAGATTATGTAAAAAGTTTTCTGTCAGTGGGAACGCAACAACTATGTCAAGTTGCCCGTTATAAAACATCATTCTATAATGTGATAATAGTTCTGATATAGCTGGAGCAACAGATTTCAACATGTCAAGAGCTAGACGTATCTGTACCATTTGTCCATCATGGAATGGCAAGCCTCCAACATGTACACTACGTCGTACATTGTCGTTTTGTAACAAATTTGTGAACACTGTCATGTCCTCGTCTCCTCCATCTGCTTGTAAGTAGTTATAGTAGTAATTGAAGCCTGTGTAAGATTTAAAGTATGAGAAGTTTGTCAACTCTCCGTCCATCAGGCGATCCAATAAAATGTCAGCTTGCTCCCAATTTTGCAACTTAATTTGTTGCACAACCTCATTTTGGTATTTAATAAATACTTTCAATTGATTACTGTCTATTAATCCTAGTTGGTACAAGTAGTTGCCATAATCTAATTGATTGACTGGGTCACAGTAACCATTGCCAATTGCCATTCCTTGTAAGTTAAGTTTTTGTTTACTTTTCTGGTTTTCTTTATGTATGAATAATCCTAGAGAAGGTATGTACTTCCCTGCATAAGATTCACCTGTTAGATACAACGGATTGTTCTTCAAATGTGGAAATAGTTGTAAGAACTGTGTCACAGTGGAGTGCAGGCCTTTAGCTACACAGTCCTCATCCTCACAATAAGCTTTATCATCATCTGTGAAGCTGAATCCTGTACCAACAGGGTTGTCAATGAAAATGAGGTGATTATTAAGAGCCCAATGATATTTCCTCAAAGCAAAACCTTCTTTTTTGGCTATCAAAGGGCCTAGCTCGGTGAACAAACCGAAAAGTGAGGTTCCTCCAGGTCCGCCTTGTAACCACACAACTACGGGAGCATCTTCGTTCTTAGAAAAAGGCGGGAAGTACCAAAAATACAGATTGGAGTTGTACTTCTCGTCGATCGTGAAGAAACCGGCGTGGCTTGGAAATCCTATTTTATCCGTAATGGATACGCGCGAAAGATTTTGCGCGAGTATTATCGAACCGTTTAAAAGGTACGGAGTTATCATGAGAGGTTTACCAGCATCTTTCGTCGATTTACCGAAAAATTTTAGTCTGGGGTACACATTTGGAAAGAAAGTTGCGTTTACCACAGAAACTACACTCAATACTGCAATCAGTATCCAAACTTTGCAGAACTCGCGTTCCAATTTCATTTTGATATTATTTAAACAATACAATCAGACGCTAGCCACGTAAGTACATTAAAATTCACAATTAAGAAACTGATTACATAGAATATCACGTAAAAGTTTTAGATTTTTGGTTTGTTTGTTTGTAATTGAATTCCAGTACTTTTAATCAATTAGACATTGACAGTGACAGAAGTCGATAACCTTTTGACATTTCTGTCGTCATTCCGAAACGTATTCCGAAATGTTCCGAAGGTTCAGAATATCCCCACAAAAAGTCCATTCAAATACCTCATTTTTTAAAAATTCAGTGTAAAACCTTCAATGAAAAAATAACATTTACGAATTCCAATAACTATGATAATAGAAATAGAAATTACGTATTTTTTACATATTTGACACACTTTGGCAGTCTGGGATTTGTCATGGATTTGTCAAAAAAGTTTATCACAACAGCAACAGAGCAACAGTGAGTTAGTGATGTGGTTAATTTCAATTAATTTGTACATATTAATTCACATCGATTTTGTAATTTGAATGATTTTTTTATCTATTTTTATCCCGTATTGGTACTGGCACAATTTTCTTCCATTCTCTCATCAGAAAAGAATTTAATTTATGCGGATATCGATTTTTTTTCGACAGAGAGTGAGTCATTGATATTATCATACATTCTATCTTGTTTATTAAATAAAACAATAAGATTGGCCCTTCGAAATAAAATTAAACAAATCCTTGCTTACTTGTTGCTTGTTGTAAAGTTAAATAAAATAAAATAAATCTAATCCGGATAATAACATGTCTATTGGTCGGATTCGGAATAAAAATCAAGAATGGGCGGCCCGCACGCGCCCCTTATTAATGTGCCCCTACGTCAACTAATTTTGAATAAGACGTTTTTTGATAATCTGTTTGTAAAGATTCGTAGATTGCTTTCATGAGTTTTATCGATTAAATTACTTAACGAACATCCTTATTGCCTTGCACGATTGACGATTGCAGGAATGTTAGAGCGAGAACGAGTATGTGGATGTGGGAGGTATTGCGGTCGTAAAAAGAAACAAAACATTGATAAGCCGGCTAAACAATATTTTATTATTATTTTAATTTGCTGAGACATGATAAAGAGGTGAACCGGACTATTTGGGGCAGTATTCGGTCGAGATGGCGCGCACACTGTGGGCTCTACTAATATTCCAAATATTTTTCAATGCGGAGGGTTTCTTCCATCGCTATCCGAAGTTGAACCTTGGCGAGCGCGATGGAGGTGATCCAGGAAGTCCGTTGTTCCTCACGCCATACGTCGAGAGTGGGAAAATTGAGGAGGGCAGGCGACTCGCTCGCGTGCCCTTCACTGAAAGTCTTCGCATCAAGAGTTACTCAGGATATTTCACTGTGAACAAGAAGTACGACTCCAATCAGTTCTTCTGGTACTTCCCCGCGATGGTGCCGGATAATAAGAACGCGCCAGTGGTGGTGTGGCTGCAGGGCGGGCCTGGAGCGACCTCCTTGTACGGTCTCTTCACCGAGAATGGCCCCATTCGAGTGCGTAAAGATAAATTCGAGAGGAGGAAGTACAACTGGGCTTTGAGTCACCACATGATATACATAGACAACCCTGTGGGCACTGGCTTCAGCTTCACCAACGACAGCAGGGGCTACTGCACAGATGAGACGCAGGTTGGTGAACAGTTGTACAACACATTGATACAGTTCTTCCAGCTCTTCCCTGAGCTCCAGCAGAATAAGTTCTTTGTGACCGGAGAGTCTTATGGAGGGAAGTATGTTCCTGCTCTAGCATACACCATACATAAGAAGAACCCCACAGCTAAGCTGAAAATTAACATGAAAGGAATTGCTATTGGCAATGGTCTGAGTGACCCAGAACATCAGTTGGTTTATGGTAAATATTTGTACCAGATAGGCCTCATAGACTTTAATGGAGCTAAAGTGTTTGAAGAGTATGAAAACAAAACTAAAGCATTCATACAACAAGGGAAATGGGATGATGCGTTCTCAACATTTGATTCATTGTTGAACGGTGATATGATAGACGGTAAGAGCATCTTCACAAACCTCACAGGTTTCAATTTCTACTTCAACTTTTTACACACAAAAGACTACACTCAGTTTGAAGATTTTGGACCAATGCTACAGAAGACTGCAGTACGTAGAATGATTCATGTTGGAAACTTGCCTTTCAACAACGGGTCCGTAGTTGAACAGCATCTAAAGCAGGATGTTATGAAGTCCGTAGCACCTTGGATATCAGAACTCCTAGATCATTACTATGTGGTCATATACAATGGTCAACTAGACATCATTGTGGCATATCCGTTGACCGTTAACTACCTCAGAAACCTCAACTTTACTGGTGCTGAAGACTACAAGACTGCGAAGAGGTATGTCTGGAAGGTGGATGGAGAAGTAGCGGGTTATGTCAAACAGGCTGGCAAATTAGTGGAGATCCTGGTCAGGAATGCAGGGCACATGGTGCCTGGAGACCAGCCCAAATGGGCACTAGATTTGATCACCCGGTTTACTCATGAGAAAACATTTGATGGCCCTAAAAAACCTGTCTATTTGGGGTTGAATTGAGGATTGTTGTTTTTTATAATGCTTGTAAATGATGTATGTAATATGCATAAATTATCTGTTAAAATTCTCCCAGTAAAATGGGCTGAGTTCATGAATTCTGGTTTTGAAATATGAAACTACCTTCCAATACTCATGTAACTTGCATCATTGACAAGATACATTACTAGGATAAGGATAATGGTACTTATTAACATCATTTTAAGTTTTTAAATAATTTTTTTATACAAAATTATACACTATGTGATAAGCTCCAATTACAATGTAAATTGTTTTCCTGTCCAGAGAGTAAAAAGGTCGCCATTTGCGCTGTTTCAAATTATCATGGAATAGGTAGAATAATTAATAAAGCATTATTGTATGTTTCCAGAAATAACTTGCACGACAATAAATAAAAGTAGGTACAATTTATGTAACATAAACATCATTGTTCAATTTCTTACCTAATTGCACTTATTGTGTTTATGTGTCGTGCAAGGTAAATCATTTCAAGTTGTTTGTTATATTATTTGGCCTTACTTACGTCCTTGTTTTAATAGCCTACCTATTTTGAAAACTTGAAACAACTCATGTAAATTGCATAGATAGTTTGATATCAACATTTTTGTAAAAATAAATATTTTTATAATTTAATGATTTTCACTTATTTAACCGACTTCAAAAAAAGGAGGAGGTTCTCAATTCAGATAATTATTTAATTATTTTCTTTTTTTGACGATAGAACAGGATAGTATGATGCACTGAGACCCCCATAGTGAAACTCCTACCTTATTGTATAAACACCTCTAGGCATTAGACTGCTTAGATCACTGAGAAAAATATAGTCGTGATGATATTACCTAATTTTAAAGATTGTTTTTATCGTGGTCTTAATCATTTAACAAGTTCTCCCACCCAGAGTGGAGCCATAGTACATACATACATAGTTACGTTTGGGTGGAGCCACGGTGGAGCCTAAGGGACTGTGTGACTCGTACTGACTCAAATCCATGGTTTTCCTTCAATAGCCCCTTTACGCTCCGGGGTCATGTTTTCCTGATGAGACACTCCTGCGAGACCGGTAGACCGGCAGGTATTGGCCCGAGTCGCCCCGCCAGATAGCTGACAGCTCCAAGGCGCGCTAAGAACGCGACATCGACCCGGGCATGGTCCATCGATGTCGCGTCGGACGGCGAGTGACAAATCCACGATGTGCTCCAGTAGCCCATTACATTCTAGGGCCATGCGGTTACCTGATAGTCCCGCGTCAGCTTGGATCCTGCTCCAGAATTCGATAGATAACTAAGTATCATCATTTTTAGCCTAGCTAGAGAAAATACCTACATTAGTATTATGCAATCAGTGCCGGTCCTACTAACATTTTCAACCGGTGCGAGGACTAAAAATGGCGCCCCTCTAAAAAAAAAATCTTGCAGTATTTTTTTTCAACCACAAAAAGCAATGGGTTCAAATTATTCTGCTGCCAAAAGTTTGTTGAACCAATTTGTGCTAATGTGTTTATAGGTATATATGTGAAGTCAATCATTAAAATTATTTTTCAGTAGGCCACCACAACTGAAAAGTAATTTTAATGATTGTCAGCTTTTATTATTTTATTATTTTCACATGACATACCTAGTCAAATCTAATGATTATTTAGTAATAATAGGAAAATAACCTTCAACAGCTACTTTCCTAGGATTTTTTCAGAGGCGCGGTAGCAACCTAGAGGCGCGGTAGCAACCTAGAGGCGCGGTAGTGGCGCGGTAGCAACCGTATACACAGCCTAGAGGCGCGGTGGCGGCGCGTTAGCGACCGGATACACAACCTAGAGGCGCGGTAGTGGCGCGGTAGCGACCGTATACAAAACCTAAAGGCGCGGTAGTGGCGCGGTAGCGACCGTATACACAGCCTAGAGGCGCGGTAGCGACCGAATACACAGTCTAGAGGCGCGGTGGCGGCGCGTTAGCGACCGGATACACAATCTAGAGGCGCGTTAGTGGGGGCCAGGCTGGTTAGAGACCGTATACAACGAATTTAGGGCGCGGTTGGTTTTCGGCGCTTTTGCGATAGGCTACACAACCTAGAGGCGCGGGTGGAGTAAGGGTAGTGGCGCTTGGGTGTGGTTCTGTGTGGGGGTAGCGACAGTATTACACTACCTAAAGGCGCGGTCGTTCTCGGTTTTCTGGGGTGCGACCGTATACACAGCATAGAGGCGCTTGGGTGGTTGGCGGCGCGTGGCGACCGGATTACACAACCTAGAGGCGCCGGGTTTTTAGCGGACCGCTATCACAGGCCTAGGAGGCTCTGGTGACGGTTCTGTGGCGCGGTGGTTTGGTAGCGACCGTATACACAGCCTAGAGGCGCGTGGGGTGTGCGGCGCGTTTGTTAGCGACCGGATACACAACCTAGAGGCGCGGTAGGGTCGTGGCGCTGGTTTCGGTAGGTAGCGACCGTATACACAACCTAAAGGCGCGGTGGGGGTGTCGTGGCGCAGTGTGGTTCTGTGCGGTATACACAGCCTAGAGGCGCGGTAGCGACCGTATACACAGTCTAGAGGCGCGGTGGCGGCGCGTTAGCGACCGGATACACAATCTAGAGGCGCGTTAGTGGCGCGGTAGTGACCGTATACACATAAAGGCGCGGTAGTGGCGCGGTAGCGACCGTATACACAGCATAGAGGCGCGGTGGCGGCGCGTTAGCGATCGGATACACAACCTAGAGGCGCGGTAGTGGCGCGGTAGCGACCGTATACACAACCTAAAGGCGCGGTAGTGGCGCGGTAGCGACCGTATACACAGCATAGAGGCGCGGTGGCGGCGCGTTGGCGACCGGATACACAACCTAGAGGCGCGGTAGCGACCGTATACACAGCCTAGAGGCGCGGTAGCGGCGCGTTAGCGACCGGATACACAGCCTAGAGGCGCGGTAGCGATCGTATACACAGCCTAGAGGCGCGGTGGCGACCGTATACACAGCCTAGAGGCGCGGTATTAGCGACTGTATACACAGCCTAGAGGCGCGGTGGCGGCGCGGTGGCGGCGCGGTAGCGACCGTATACACAGCCTAGAGGTGCGGGGGCGGCGCGGTAGCGACCGTATACACAGCCTAGAGGAGCGGTGGCGGCGCGTTAGCGACCGGATACACAACCTAGAGGCGCGGTAGTGACCGTATGCACAACCTAAAGGCGCAGTGGCGGCGCGGCAGCGACCGTTTACACAGCCTAGAGGCGCGGTTTCGACCGTACACACAGCCTAGAGGCGCGGTAGCGACTTTATACACAGCATAGAGGCGCGGTGGCGACCGTACACACAGCCTAGAGGAGCGGTAGCGACTTTATACACAGCCTAGAGGCGCGGTGGCGACCGTACACACAGCCTAGAGGCGCGGTAGCGACTTTATACACAGCCTAGAGGCGCGGTGGCGACCGTACACACAGCCTAGAGGCGCGGTAGCGACTTTATACACAGCCTAGAGGCGCGGTGGCGACCGTACACACAGCCTAGAGGCGCGGTAGCGACTTTATACACAGCCTAGAGGCGCGGTGGCGGCGCGGCGGCGGCGGCGTCGTGTACATGAGCGCTTACGCGACTCGCGCGTCTTTTGTTTCAAGTTTTGGATCATTTTGGCGCCCCCCCTTAGAAGGCGCCCGGTGCGGTCGCACCGCTCGCACCGCCCTAGGACCGGCCCTGTATGCAATTATGGAAAAGAAGATACCTATTTCTTCTAGAAAAGTTTACATACATAGTAGGTATGATATTTATGATTACGCAACAATATCGGCTTGGTACCTACGCCGTGGTTTGCAAAAACAAGATCAAGTTCACTTTACAATGTCATAGGTAATCGAATCGGAATTCCATTGTGTAACTGTAACTGGTAGTTTGAAACGATGATGCGATTAAGTTGAATAACAAACATCGAGACTCGAGTGCGATTGTTTAATAAAACATAATCTTGGATAAGACTGAATTATTATGCTACTTAGCGCATAGTTGAAGTCTTGCTTTGTAAATGTAATAGTGTAGGAGGAAGTTTACCGACGTTGGCACAATAGATGAGCGGTGTCGTCGCGGGTTCGATTCCCGCACGACACAATTATTTGTATGACCTTGATATACATAGTATATCTCTATAAAGTTGTTGGTGTGACCTGGTTTGTTGGGTTTTTGTGTATTCAACTGGAGATATTCTTAGTTGCACCTAAAGGCAGCCAAAGTTGTAACCAAAGGCAGAGAAGGATATTTATGTAGGTATAAATATCTTTAACAGCACAAATGTTGCATCAAGTGGTGAAATTGTTTATTTATAAAGAATTGATTAAACTTTCTCCAAAACAGAAACTTGAATAATTCCCTTTTCTTTTGAGTAAGACAAAATAAAAGCCAGTTTATCACAATATCAAATGTTACTTTAATTAATCTTTAAACCTATAGTTACTTTGTATCTGGATATGAGCAATCTGTGTTCAAACAAACCACACAAACACTACATCCCAGGAAAGTGAACATTACTTAGTCAAATAACTTGAAACACACTTGTGTCGACAAAAAACTGTACTTTTTGAATGCCTGCCATGTTACCATGTCAAAAACAATTATGTATACTTGCATAATATTTTCATTTGTAAAATAACTTGTAAATCAAATAATTTTCTGGAACAACAAATCTAAGTCAAATAAGGTTGCATGGCATTCAAAAAGTTCATACACTGGTTGAAAAGGAATGGAGTTATTTAGTGATTTATCGCCCTTCTATATAAGTTGACAGTTCAATTTCTTCAGGCAGCTCCGTGATGTTGACGTCGAAGCGGTCTTGAACTTCGTTAAGGATTTTGGCATCATTCTCATCAGACACCATTGTTATAGCTAAGCCTTTCGTACCAAAACGTCCGGCACGCGCCACACGATGCAGGTATGTGTCAGAATCTTCAGGCATGTCATAGTTGAAGACAATATTCACTCGTTCGATGTCCATTCCTCTTCCAAATAAGTTGGTAGCGACTAGAATTCTCTTCTGGAACTCCTTGAACTGCTGGTAACGAGAGAGACGCTCATCTTGAGTCATGTTTCTGTGTATACCAATAGCGGGGAAATTCTGATCTGTTAGCAGTTGAGCTAGAGCTATGCATCGTTGCACAGACTTCACAAATATAACAACTTGGTTGAACTCCAGGACATCAAGCAGCTCAAACAGCTTCTTATTCTTCTCATTCTCTTTAAGTTTAACATAGTGCTGCTGCAGACCGTGCAGTGTCAGCTTAGCTTCGTCGTCCACATACACCTCCATAGGGTCCTGCATGAACTTCTTGCACACCGGTCTGATCTCTTTGCTCAAAGTGGCAGAAAACATCATCACTTGCTTACCGTGAGGGGTGTTTCTGAATATCTCTTGAACGTCGCGTCTCATGTCTAGAGATTCAAGCATCTTGTCACATTCGTCGAGTATGAAGTGCTTCAAATGTTTCAAATTCAACTTCTTACTGTTGACTAACGCCAATATCCTGCCGGGAGTGCCGACCACGATGTGAGGGCACGCAGTCTTGAGGACCTCTTCGTCTTTCTGTACAGGCATTCCACCGAAAAACACTGATACACGGACGCCGGCCATGTACTTTGAGAAACGTTCATATTCCTTGCTAATCTGGAAAGCCAATTCTCTGGTGTGGCACATTACGAGGACGTACACATGATTTTCTGACGGCTCCAGCTGCTGTAGAGTCGCCAAAACAAAAACGGCGGTTTTTCCCATGCCGGACTTAGCTTGACACAGGATATCCATTCCAAGGACGGCTTGCGGAATACATTCATGTTGCACTTCTGATGGATGCTCGAAACCACAATCGACGATGGCGCGCAATATCTCGGGTTTTAACAGGAAATCTCTAAAGCCGGAGCTGTGAATAGATACATAGGATCCCTTAACCTCTTTCTTTGGCGCCGCTTCTGTCGCCCCGTCAGCGGTCGACTGATCTGCCTGCTCCTCGTCTTCGTAGTCCAGAAGATCATCGTTGTCAGCCATGATTTAAAGATTTCTTACTTATTTATATAGTAATTAGGAGCTGTGCTCGTTTATGAGCACGTGAAATTTATTTTGAAAATTTTATTTCACAATAATGGCGGCTATGGTTTCGGCGTCAATTTCAACTTTTTTTTAAGAAACTCGCAAGCATATTGTTATATCTGGAACCTAGGCTTTTTGCATCGGGGCTGCCATAATTTTATTATTTGTATTATTACTGATGAAATTGTTTTTATTAAAATGTAAGAGCCCGTTATATTGAAATTAAGTAAGCCGATACGCACGAGTGTTTTTATTTACGGGCGTGCCTTAAAAAAAGCGCCCTCATAGAACAAACTTTCCCATGTTTCTGTATACGCCAGCGCTTTTTTATCGCCCACTGTTGTATTCTCAACGCCGGGTATAGACCATTATGAAACTTCATTTCTTTTTCTTAGGCGTTAAAAAAACGCAGGTATTTAACGAAAAGGTAAATTGAACTAAAAGGTCACCAGTACTAAAGTTCGAAAAAAACGAAGTGTTTTAAAAGCACTGACGTGTATACAGTCACGAGCAAAAGTATGTATACACTAAACAGTATTCAAAAGCAATGTTCAGCTACTGTATTGATTAAAACTGTTGCCTTTTCATTAGAATTATACTTTGGAAGCCTTACTATTACGAAATAGGTTTTATTTCAATGTGTAAACCAGTATTTCATGAGTAAACATTTCTTTTATTTCCGACGCATTCTTAACGCTCAGAAAAAAAATTAACGCTCGTGAGAATGAGCACTTAATCAGTGCGCAAGAGCTTCATTCATATTGTTTTACAAAACCTGTTTCCAACATATTCCTAAATTTATTATTAGAAACCTTTTGGACGTCTTACTAAAGCGAGTGATTTTATGAACAGTCTAATCGTCAGCGCTTAAAAAGCGCCAACATTGTAGTTGGAAGTACCTGGTTCGAAGGTTCTACACGAGGAATTGAGAACCTCCTCTTTCATTCTATGTCGGTTAAAACTAATAATTGCAAGAGGTTTAGAAAAGTGAGAAAAGGTAAGGAAAGAAAAAGTCATTAAGGTGGAAGGACAGTAGTAGCCCGCGAAATTTAAATTTTCATGTATTTTTTGCAATTTGCTTAACAGTGTCAAGTTATAACTTGATCAAAATATGATTCGCGACAATAACAAGTTTAGTTTTATATACAAGAATAATCAAAACAGTCGCTCCATTCACTCTCACAAATATTTGATCAAAATTAGTTAGATTTCGGATTTTTTACCAAATTTGAGCTAATCTTTGTGAGCGGGACTGGAGCGAATGTTTTGATCATTCTGATATGTAAAGTTATGCTTTTAATTGTCGCGAATCATATTTTGATCAAGTTATAACTTGACACTATTAAGCAAATTGCAAAAAATACATGAAAATTTAAATTTCGCGGGCTACGACTGAGCCTCCGCCTTAACACAATTTGTGCTGCATATTAATAAGTTTTATTTCTTATAATTAAAAAAATCTAATTTGAACAATAAAAGTTTAACGGATTTCTATTTAAAAAGTTTTGATAGATTTTAAATTTACAAGTCTCCATCTCTCAATGGAACCAACTTTTCCATATTATTACTTGAACTGAAAAAGGCCCCCGAGACGATCAAAGGGTTTGAATCTAACTACAGACTCTAGCATATAAACCGCATAAACCTTTTAAATTTATTTATCAGATTTTCAACTTTATCACAATGGCTGGAAGTTCATGTTCGATTGGGAAATTTTTGGGAGACT
The DNA here is from genome assembly GCA_028554685.1 of Agrotis ipsilon. NCBI lineage: Eukaryota > Metazoa > Arthropoda > Insecta > Lepidoptera > Noctuidae > Agrotis > Agrotis ipsilon. Next base: position 15,131,090 of record CM052974.1, read on the forward strand.
GGTGTATTGATGTGCTGACGTCTGTACTTTTTTATCATAGGCATATAGCATGGACTGCTTAAAATTAAATTGCCATATTCGTCATCGACCCTTGGCATACCTATGTCTTTCCTGTGCGACATAAATAATGTGCTTTTCGTTAATTTTTTTTTTCACTGTAAATAGAAAAATAAAATAGACTTTTAGTCTATTTTACTATTATATACACCGTCACTTCTTTATATTCAGCAAGGGAAGGCCCAGCCCTTGCTTGAATCTATGTTTTTAGCTCAGAGGAAAGGGTCTAACCACAGACTTATTAGAGTAGGTATACACTGGTCTAATGGCCACATAGCAATATTCCAAAAATGATACAATTCGTGAATGAAAAATACAAGGGTAACCCAATGTTATTGGAAATGCACGAAGTTCGTGCAATGAGGGATTTTCTTTTGATTGTTTCCCTAGCCGATGGATAGATGGCGCTGAACTTGGTATGTTACTGCAATGAACGGAACGTCGTCATTTTTTGATTTTTTCACTTGATTGTAATTTTGAGATCTTAAGGCGGAGGCTCAGTCGTAGCCCGCGAAATTTAAATTTTCATGTATTTTTTGCAATTTGCTTAACAGTGTCAAGTTATAACTTGATGAAAATATGATTCGCGACAATAAAAAGCATAACTTTACATATCAGAATGATCAAAACATTCGCTCCAGTCCCGCTCACAAAGATTAGCTCAAATTTGGTAAAAAATCCGAAATCTAACTAATTTTGATCAAATATTTGTGAGAGTGAATGGAACGACTGTTTTGATTATTCTTGTATATAAAACTAAACTTGATAATGTCGCGAATCATATTTTGATCAAGTTATATCTTGACACTGTTAAGCAAATTGCAAAAAATACATGAAAATTTAAATTTCGCGGGCTACTACTGTCGCTCCACCTTAAAACGTAACGTACATGTCATATCATTGTCAGTCACGTCACGTCACATCACATCATTGGCATTTGGAAATAAATAACAACAAGAAAAAAGAAAAAAATATTCATTGACCAGTCTTTTCAATTTATGAGTTTTCCACGCCATAAAGAAAATGTCCCAAGAGAAAAAGAAGAGAAGTCTGTGCCTCGTGGATTTGTGCAAAAATGAAGGCATAAATCTAGTAACGTACTCAGTTCAACGCCATCTACAGAGTTCTTGGAAACTACTTTTTTTTTTAATACTGGAAAAAGAAAACTTCTCATTCCAGCAATGCGTAGACGAAATTAATAATTTGGAATATTTCTAATTGACCATTTTAGACCCTCGGATTTTGGTTTTTAGCTATTATAGTAATAATAAAACAGTTTTTTTTATTAAGACAGTGTTTTATTTTAGAAATGGGTTTCAATACTTCCAACAAGCCTCAACATCCATACAAATGTATGAGGTTTTAGCTATAATTCATACGAGTAACTTACTAATTAATTTTATTACACTAAAACAGTACATAATTAGGTACAAACCTACTAATGACTACTGAATCTACACGAAAATCAATTTTACAATGAGTTCAAAAATAGAAATAATACTGGAATAACAAATGTAAGGCTAGGTTCAAACTATCGTTTCTAAACGAGACTTGGAGTGGTTACCTAATGTGGACTGGTTCTGATGAAGGCCTGGGGCCTTAGTCAAACAGCAGACGACAATCGTTATCGTTCATCAGTCACCAATACATTTTCAACTTTATACCTCAGAGCATAAAGTTGAAAATCTATTAAAAACTGCTGGTATAAAGTTGATCTAACACGAAGTTCTTTGTTGTGGGGAATTGCATTACGTTGTGAAATATTACGCAATATTTTAAATGAGTAACGTATGCATGACATAGGTACAGGTGCATACCGGTTACCCCTCAAATATTTCTAGAGGGGAGACAGGGGGGAGGGGAGATTTCTAGAGGGGAGACAAACAGAGGGTGGTGGGATGGGATATTGCAAGGATCTTTTGGCGTTCGAATAACCTTTTTAGAGAAGTTTGTTTAACATAATTTTCATTGATTTGTATTGTGCATCGAGTAATTAGATTACTTAGTCTAGTGACCATGCGCCAAAAGATTTTGTGGGGCTAATTTTAGCTGCTTAATTAAATTGTATTAATATGTATAATCTAGTCGCATCCATTGAGCTATTATTACTACGTATATAGACGACACCACGTATCACAACTATGTCCCATCCAGGATGAGTGAGCGCGCCTATGTTCATTCAGTTGTTTGACAGCTCTGTGGCGTGCTCTAGGCGCGCGCACTCATCCTGGATGGGACACAGTGGTGATGCGTGGTGTCGTCTATATACGTAGTAATATTAGCTCAATTGTCGCATCCAAAAACGTATTTGCTTTGTTAAGACAGTATTTATTTTTGGTCGAGAAATTAAGATTTTATTTTCTTGTTTCTTTCGCAAGTCGAATCGTGATTGCGTGTTAACAACTCCAAGTCGTCGCTCCAACAAAATCCTACGGTAACTAACACTTCTCACTATACGGCTTCAACGGCTTAAAATCAGCATTTCCACTCAAGTACGCATCAACGAAATTCTGGACAGAATCCGTGGTGATCTCATCGCCATATTTCATGGTCACCATGCGCTGTTTAGGAAAATCTATGGAAGTAAGCAGGGGAACTGCATCATCTAGACCTATATGCTCCCTCAGCATATCAGCACTATCGGTCCCATCGATGCCGATGTAAAACATGACATGTTTGAAGGGCTTTTTCTTCATCCGGGAGTGTCGGGAGGTTGGGTAGTCGAAGTCCATGGTCTCGTCATCTGAGGAGTTCTGGTAGGGACAGAAGCCAGGGAACTGGATGCTGCACTCGTCGTAGTAAGATTCAGCTGATGGTGTGATCACGGATTCTGCGAATTCTATTTCTGAGTCCTCGTCATCTGGAAAGGAGATAGTATGGATGATTAATTAGCTGCTAAGAAAAGACTAACAGATTATATTGATTACTGAAAGGAACTTATTTACTTGTTTGTAGCACCTAGGCCCAGATTTTGATTAAGGAAGGTATTATAGGAAATGTGCCAAGCCCTTCTGGGAAGACGGGCATGACATAGTTGTTATATCATAGAAAGAGAAAAACGATCAATTGCACCATCTGTCTGTTTCTTAAAACCTCGGGCGCGTTTAGCCGATACAAAATCTTGACGGAAATGCTGACTAAGCTATGTCAGAAATCGAAAATGCGTGAAGCATTTTGACAGAAAAATGGCGAATGCTGACTATGCTGAGTAGCATAGGCTGAGACGTCTCGTCTGAACTCAGCGTGGTTTCAGCCCATAATTAAGTCAGCATAGCTGACTGTCCAGATTTTGCATCGGCTAAACGCACCATAGAAAAAGACAAAGTGACCAACTTGTTATCTCTGTCAGACTTCTGACCGTTTTTATTATGTTGTCATTAGGAAGAAAGGCTTTCTGTAAGGTTAATAAATATCATCTTTAAAAAGTCTTTGTTGTAGCCATAGAATGACTGTCTAGCAAAGACTAACAAGGGAGCTGGCTAGTCAACAAGAGGAGGTATTCCACGAAGGGCACCCGCGGACTATGGCACCTGAGCTACTGGAACCTTATCTATTCCACATAAGGCTCCTGTCAAAATTTTTCGGTGCCCTACGAGTATGTGGAATACCTCAAGAAGAGTTTTGTGCAGGCTGTCTTAAGCTGGGTGTACAAATGAAATCTTACCGATGAATAGCACGACTGCTGGGTGTCGCGCCATCTTCAGAAGCGCTTGCTCAGTCAACACCGACACCGGCCGCTGAGCCCACGGGAAGTTCTGTACACAGGAAAATAACTTTAGTGTATTAGGTACAGTCCCATTCGAAGATGCTCGTTTCCAGATAGGCTATTTTACAAAAAAAAAATATTAGTCCGAAATATAGATTATTAAAAAATATTAGACCCGTATTTTTTCTTTTGTCACGTAAATCAAAATTAACGAAGATACAACGCTTCTAAAAAACACGTTACAATTTTACAAGCATAATGACGTTTGGAACCGTTTTATCTTTGTCAATATTCATTTATTTAAAAAAAAAATACGTGTCCATAATTACTTTTCAAAATTATTACTGACGGGCTAAATAGATTTTCAATTTATTTATGCAGTAGAAACCCTATTGCGTGTCGCTGGTTCGATTCCCGCATGGAACAAAATATTTGTATTATCTGCTAGTAATTGTTTCAGAGTGGGTGTTTGTGTGTTCGTATATTCTAGACGCGTTTTGTGTTTTGTAATCTCGGAGAGAACTTTTATACCACCAGGATTTAGATTTTTTGTTATTGGCCGATAATCAGTCGCTCCATGTAAAATACTGACATTCAGCTGTATCTTGTTCAACTGGAAGCGGACGCCAATCTGCGTATCTACTGAGACGCAGCGGAGCAGAGCGGAGAACGATTCACCAATCACATGGCATTAGTGGAGACGAGATGTGAATTTAAGGCCATGTGATTGGTGAATCGTTTTCCGCTCCGCCTCAGTGGAAACGCAGCCTAAAGGTGGGAAAAGGCTATGCTGATGATGAGCTTCAAAAAAAAGGGTTTAAAAACTATAGTGAAGTCAGGAAATATACTTACAAATCCAAGCGGATCAGCCGACAGATGTTGCCTCCCGTTTGCAGTGAGGATCTTGCCGGTTCCGTCCGTGATCACCAGGGCAGGAATGCCAGCTACACCCAGTGCTGCTGGCATGGTGAGGCGAGCGTCTGTGGCTGACCAGGGCACGGAGAGAGCACCCACGGACGAGACTGACTGGACTGTGCGGTTGTAGGATTGTTCACTCCTGGAAAGATAAAGATAGGGTTTAGAATATTTAGGTTGATGTCACAATTGATGACATAATTGTGAGCCTGAAACGTAAAGGAATCTGAAAGGACGGATTAGGTTTAAGCAGTAAGAGTCTGACAGTTTCTAGTCCACTCCAAACAGGGGCAGGAGGACACATTTGATCTTTTTTGATGGTCTACGTAGTATGCGAGTTTATATCTAAGTAAAACGCGACAATAGACAATTGCTAGTGAAGAGTAATTTTCAAAAATAAGTCATGGGTAGACCTGAGACGCCGTTACAGTTACACCAAGTAAGAGTTTTGAAAAATAATGGATAATTAAGTATTATTTATTTTATTGAATAGATGCACATTTACAAAGATATTTACAAAGTATCAAAAGTCGAGAGTGGACGGGGCTCGTTTTTTTTCGCGCATTTGTTTTGTCTACCATCACCACTAAAATCAGTGTGATTGTTTACCCTTGTAGGGCGTGCCCTTTTGTTTTAAATATTCCGAAGAAAAGTGAATCATCAAACCTTTAGGGGAAAGGGCCAGTCATATCGATATCCGCTTCGTTGGTTCTCACAAAATCTACTGAAACATGAATGATGGAGCTAATGTACTTAAGATGGGGACAAGAACATTATGATCCATAATTATGGGCTCATTTGGTTTATTAGGGTCTAGGGTTTATGAACTATGCTATCTCTTAAGCTGGGTACTCACTTAGCAGTGTTGCATGTAATGTATTTGATACGGTATCAAGTTTCAGTATCAAGTACTGCTCGCTGTAAGTTCGCAGTGATACCACCACTCGGCGAGTCATACAAACACAAAGGCGGCTCGCAGTGTGCTCGGACGAGTCGTACCCACTTGCAGGTTGATACAGTATCTGATACGTAACATGCAACACTGCTAAGTGAGTACCCAGCTTTAGAAGCGAAACCGCATCCTGTAAAGAATTTCTATCAGAAAAATGTTGATAAGTACTCGCCGAAAGGCACTCGATACATACATTTTGTATTAGATTACCGCCACTGTAAGAAAAAATCTGACTTATCGTCCGCTTCTGATGGTTGCCGGATGGCACTCATACTTTAGAATTTCTGATAGTGTGCGGCATCTCGGCATCAGAATATTTCTGACAGAAATGTCTTATGGTATCGCGCTAAACCAGCTCCTAAACCTTGCCGATTGCCGCTAGATGAAATACCGACTTTTTCATTAAGAATGATTTCATTAAGTGGTACCCGTATTATGATTAATGTTTTCATTTTCACCTGCCAAAGAACCCTATAAATAAAAGGTAACATATTTACGATAACGCCCTTCTGAAATCATTACGAATTTATTAGCTTTCACGTTTCAGTATTCACGGGCCATAAAAAGTAACATTCCATCGTTAAAATAAAATATGGCGTCTTAGCGTCGAATGGTGTGACCAATAAATAAAATTACGTTTCGGTGTTTTATTATTGCTAGCTATAAAATATTGCCACCACGAGGCGATACTAAAATGCATGGCATGTCTGATGTCTTATTGGGCATTTAAACACCGTTCCTTCTAACTGATAAAGTAAATGCGAATGTGAGTTTGTTTGTCATGCGTTCATGCTTAAATCGCAGCACTGATTGTGATCGCTTTTGGTACAGAGATAGATGGGACACTTGAGCTACATTTGCCATAAAACTTGATGGGGGCGAAATAGGGGCAAAGTAAAAGCAAGTCTTTACTAATACACTTGCTTTAAATATTAAAATATTATCATATTTGTTTGTTTTTAGTTTGTACGTAGGAAGCATGCTTCGATTGGAATCTCCGCGCGATGCGTTGAGTCGAAGGCAACCTCAAGCAACCGAAGTCACGAGTAGAAGCTAGTATGCTTTATTTTTACAACCAACGGCACGAGCTATGATCATAAAGTTTAAATTGATCATCCTTCTTTGAGGTGTTCTTAACGGTAGACAGTCATGCAAGTCTAGCGGAATAACCATTTTTACTACCATTGATCATGCATTATTTTGGGTGGCGAATTGTAGAAATTACAGACGTTATAAGTATGCAAACTGCAACTCCTTTTGGCACTAAAGAAACTGCTGAGCATGAGATTCCAGATTCGATTCTAAGTTTTTTTTATGGAGTGAATGGATTACATTAATGACTGCCACACAAATCGACTTGCCAAGGTTGGATTGTGGATGGGTATCTATCATACTTATTTTGTTCCGAAAAGCTGTTGGTTCCAGCTGCGACAACCAGTCTTACCAAGACGTACCGTATTGCCCAGTAACTTGGTTGTGGAGGTCCAATAGGCCGACACTCTATGGAAAATACTGATTTTCAGCCGCATCCGGTCTGACTGTGGGGCCCGCCGACCCCAGCACAGTTGGGAAGAAATCATGAAGGCAAAAGGCAGGATTCAGGAAGATGATGTGCGTTGAAGTTCACTCAAAGGCAATAAATAAATCACTGGAGAAAATAGTGTGAGACCAGCTTCTTGGTTTCCCAAGAAACTTGATTGCAACATACATAAATAAATTGTTCTCAAGTCCCGCCCCGGAGCGGGATTGTGTTTGTAAATCCCGGACCAAGTTGAGGCAATGAATACGGATTAGAACGGGATTGCTAGTTGTAAACTTTCGATCTAGGATTAAAGGTAATCTTGAGACTGCATTGTTTTTATTTTATCAATATACGATGTTCGACGTGGTAAGACTGGTTAGCCCATTAGAAAACAAATCCTATTAGCACTTTAATGAATTTGGGATGAAATGATGCAAATTAACCGCAAAATACATAGTAAGTATGTATTTTTGAAAAGTTTTTATAATAATCCACGAAGGCTGGTTCAGCGTAGCATACACCTTAGAAATTGTCTTTCATACTTAGAGAATAGCATATTAGGTTGTTATAACTCTTTTAATTTATTTTTGGTTATACATATATGTACTTACTTAGGACATTCAGTTTTTTTTGGGTTTGAAACCAAAGTCTACAAGTCGTAAAGCTTGGCCAGAACGTCTTGAAACGGAACTAATCTATTTGTTTGCTGACAACGGTTTAAAATCTAAAGGGTTTGTTATATTTATTATTGTGCCATAAAACTAACGTAATAAGTGAAAAAAAAACATTCAAAGTGCTGGTAGCGAGAGCACAGTGGCGACTTCCGGTTTTCTACTCTAATTTGTCAAACTGTAAGTTATTCGTCGTCTATATAGTGATACGTGCAGGCCATAAAAAAAAAAACAAAAACAAGAAAATCTCCACGATTTTCCTCTATGGTAAGGCTAAGGTCACACCATCGATAAAGGGTGGAAGAGGGTGAATATTCTGGTAAGTGCTGCGCCTGTATATAAGTTATAGCATTCACGCAAATATCAAGTAAGTTGGGCGCTACAATAAATTACACTCAGTGCCAAGAGTGCCAAGTGCCACCGTCAGCGAAGGCGGCAGCGATCAAATTGCTTTTTTACGACACAAGTTTATGTTGTAGTGTTGTTCTTGAAGGACGAATTTCGATATATACCGGGATGTGGGAGAGGGTAGGATGATATGGAAACGTATATCGTCTCTGTATTGTGTGGAATCTATACATACGTATTATTATAAAGCTGAAGATTTTGTTTTTGTGGTTGAACGCGCTAATCTCAGGAACTTCTGAAAGGTACGAATTCACAAATTCTGGTTGCTTTCCACGGGGCTTTCTATTGGGATAAAGTCGCGCTAAACTGAGCCTATGTAACTTTGCATCTATTGCTAAAGCTGAGTTGCTGGTAGATAGGCCGTAGGCCGACTATAATGGGCTCCTTTTACATATCTATAAACACTAATTACTGCTATAGTGCGCTCGTAAACTATAGGAAATATCAGAAAAATTCTGACGCAATAACCCAGGAGTTTAAAGTGGCGAATATCAGTAGCGGGCGGTCCATCAGGAATTCAGGATATTTTTACAGTGTGTGGCATCTAATACGAAATATTTAAAACTAGATGCTAGCTAGTTGTAAATATTTCGGGCAGTAAGCATAAGGATATTGTAACTGTTGGAAACTTACAACAGCCGTAAGGTAGGTAGCATAAAGCGCCGTATTCACGTTCCATCTTGCTGTACGTCCCGCCAAGGTCATACACGATACACGAAGCAAAAACACCGTGATTATGACGTAGTTGGACGTACGTCAAGCCTATTCACGTTGTTTTTGCGTCGTGCATCGTGCATGACGTACAGCCGTGACAGATGGTGAATACGGCGCTTAAGAGGTGCATCTGCGAAAAAAATAATAAACGAAAACTAGCCTTATTAGATAAAAAAAAACCAAGTTGCTCTCTAAGCATTTAGTGCCCATAGACAAATGTCGCTTTTTTTGCAAATGACCTAATGACATGCCTTCGACGCATTGTCAACCATTCGTCTTGTACTTTAGAAAGCGCCATTGTCCTTACTTACCAATAGATTAAGCTTAAAAATCTATAAATGCACATTTAACAGCTTTACCAATAAAAATAATAAATTGAGTTACTTATATCTCAGAGAAGACGATGAACCTACTTTCTTTAGTTGTCAGCAGAGCGCATTTAACGACCACATTACTGTTTTACGAGCTTAACTTTGAACGTTATGTTATGATGATGACAGTGGGGGGTGCTAAGTAGCTTTTTATATTGATGGATAGACCTCATCACCTTGTCTTCCAACTTGACTTTCAATAAAGGTGTCTTTTTGAATAAAGGTGTCTATTTTTTATGTGAATATTTTTACAGCTTGGCATAAAAGAGTCTGATGCGGTGACAGTTGAAATTAAGAAAAGTTTTTGTGAAAACATTAATAATAAAGTCTACGAGTAGCTTCTGTGTTAAAAAACAATTAAATCGCATTATTTCACTATTTTCTACATTATTTCGCAACGATCATTGCGTAATTGTTTATTCATAAAATGAATAAAACGACTAGTAGCGACCTCATTTTTTCCATAAGTACTCTTTTTTGCCAAGCTGTATTATTATCGCTTCTCTGGGAATGGTTTTTGAGTAGGTAAGGTTACGGAAGTTTTTAAAAGGAAGTGGAACAGGATTGATCAAATCAAAAAGCGCAAAACTTTTAATGTGGATCTTTTACTATTAAATAGTCATAAAATTCTATGGATGTCTACATAATATCAGAAGGAGGGTCAACTAATTATTATTTATGGTACCATAGACATTATGGGTCGCGGGACGGTACCTAATTGCAGTAGCACAGTGGATTTAAGTCAGTACGAGCCTAAAAGGCCGAGTACTCATTTGATGATTTTACCAACAAGAAACTTAATCATCATCTGCCTAGCCTTTTCCCAACTATATTGGATCCGGCTTACAGTATTACCAGATGCAGCTGAATATCAGTATTTTACATGGAGCGACTGCCTATTAGACCTCCACAAACCAGTAACTGGGTAATACGATACCCCAGGTAAGACTGGTTGTCACACTTTTAGAGCTTCTGACTTATAGTAACGACTGTCAAAGATCTACAAATTACAGCCGGACAACACAACCAGCCGGAGGAACAAATTTTGTTCTAAGACTTTTGGAAATTCGCAAAAACAAAATTGGTTTTTCATGCATAATGAGAAATTGATCGGGCCCATCTGTGTGAAAAATCTTTTTTTTTTGCGAATTTCCAAAAGCCTTTGAACAAAATTTTTTCAGTAACATGGACTGAGTTACCTCACGAGAGGTTTATAAGTTACAAATAATATTATAAGTTACGTTTATATTCGCAAAATCTTATGGCGGTCACAGCCGATCATATTCCAAAGACAGCCATACATATTTCAAAAACCACATTCTGTCCCCAAGTTCCCGCAGAGAGTGATATTTTAAAAACAAAACACATTTATCAGACGCGGTTGAAGCTGAAGGCTGATGACTGTAACTGCTGTTGAACCGACTTTAATGTAAAAAGTTTGACACTACACGGTGACTGACGACTTCCTGACGACTGGCTGGCTATCTGCTCGATCTTTAAGTTGTGGAGTGAGGAGTTGAGGATTGGCTGATAAGGATTTGACGTTAAAAGGAGACAGATTTTGTTTTAGAGTGTGTGCCACTCTTGACCTGCGGAAAATTCGAGGTATTGCCTACATTTTTAAATGCAATTTGGAATAACTCGAAGTAATCAGTCTGGAAGTAAGCAATAGACACTAGCGCCGCGTCAAAAGGTCTTCGATGGTCGCGAGGACTCTAGTTGAATTTCATTTTCCATGTGCGTTCTGTGGCCGCTGGCATCATATATATGTGGTCCCGTGGTATTATTACACTAAAGGTGTAATCCAATTGTAAGGGCCACTGGCCTTTAGAAACTTAATTAACACCATTAACTATCTTTTGAAACACGAAACCTTCCAAGTAACCGAGCGCGAAATAATTTATTTAGATTATCTACATAGAAACGCTCCGTCTGGGATTTTCTTAAAGATAGGTATCTATCTATCGTCTTAGGGGACGGCTAGATTTTGTGATAAATACAAAAGACTGTTCAAATTTTTTTTTTTTACATTCGGAATTTCTGAACAGCATGGAGCCCAGAGACAATAAATTAATAATGCAACGACTCCATCTTTTGTTTTCAAGTCACATTCGACCCCGGATCGAGGCTAACCCTACTTCTTTCAAATAAAATAACATAACCCGCCAAAATTGAGTTTATTCGCTACCGTATCTATCCGGATAAATAAATAAGTAAGGGATATTCTTTCAGAACGTCTTGACGATATTTTCCCGCCATTATTCACTTGCGCGCCATTACGTTCCGCAGCCATGACACCCTTCGAAAATAAGCATAAACAAAATAGAACATTGTGTAAGTTTACTTCTTTTTCGTAATAAAAGAAGATTAGCATATCCATGGGAGCTTTTTGATTAAATTTTTGTTGGAATGAAATTTTGTTAGGGAAGTATTGTTGAGAAAGTTGGGGAATAAGTAATGTTTTCTTTTGCGTACAGCCGCCGAATATACAATTGAGTTGGTAACTATTATTGTTCCTTATATTCGTGCAGACTAAGATAACTTCTTGAATATAAAGGTATAATAAAGTTAAATAAAACAGTGGTGAATTCTAGTAAGCGGAATATGTAACACTATTTAAGTTTAACAACTTAATTAATTTAATGTTTACTTACTATACACACGTACATAAACTCACGCTTTCTTTCCACGGAGGTAGGCAGAAATTATGGAGCGTTACCTGGCTACGATCCTTATTTACTCTTTTCGCCGCATCCACATTCATACGTGATACATCTGGCCATACACGCACGCCGATTGCGAGGTTTATTCCACAGAAATATAGTCTCGTTTCAAAATTATTTATTTATTTTAAGGCTGCCGATTTTCATGATACCTAAGTACTTAAATGTTTTGTAAAACTCATTATAAAAAGAAAATGACAGTGGTGCAAAATTTTGTTTAAAGATCCTTGTGCAGTCTGTTATGTATGGCCCATGAAGGGTGAATTATTGAATCAAGGTTTATCCTTTACTCACCCCTAAAAATGATCGTACATAAGCCTTTATTTATGTTTGTTTATTAATATTGCCCACGGATGAGTTATGGAGGGTTGGTCTCACAAAATGGCCTGTCCTGTTTCGCTTAGGTTATGTGGGAAGCTAGCAGGGATTATATATGAGACAGATGGACGGAGCGTCCACCTGAGGCCTCATGATTTAATGCTGACATCACCTTGCAAACATGTCTTGTGTTAGAATTTGAGTAGATATTAGAGCAGTATCAAAAGTACGTTGTTACGCAAAGTGTGTTAATTTGTGATCATAATCCAAAACTGTGAAGGAAATTGGTAATCCATTGGTCGGACCTATGCTTTTTTAAGACGTTGGCGTCGCCTTCTCTTACCTATAGTTAAAACCGCAGTAAGTTGAGTTGGAAGTATGAATGAATAGCAACAATGATTCTAACATTGGCATTAACAAAACATTTTCTATAAGGTTTTTCGTAATAATCATATAATTGTCTGGGCATTTGTACGTCATGTAGGGGCTTCATCAATCGGTTACCTCTAGTAACGAACAAATGAACCATAAAAACTAAAAAAAACTGTACCATAGAAATATTAAAACAGCTATGTAGTATATTATTAACAGGGCTACTTGCTTCTTCCACCAAATCAACCAAATTAAGGCTTTGGACGAGATATTAAGTCACAAGACATTGAATCGAAAATCGAAAAGAAAAACAACACTTAAGACTTTGTCAAACAGACAGGCGGGGCGAATGCGATCCGAAGCGTTTTGATATGTAATGTATATAGGTAATTGTTTGAATCCAGTCACATTGAAAAACAAAAGCTGTCCGATCGGTCCGATAGTCTATGTGACTGGCTTCAAACAATTCAAAAAACATTACAAACAAAAACGCTTCGGATCGCCTTCGCTTCGCCTGTCTGTTTGATAAGGGCTTAAAAGATACACTCTTTTTTGCAAACATAGTTGGTAGTTCCATTTAAATCTTTTACTAAGTCCAACTTGTGACTACCTTTCATCCTTGGGTCCGCTAACTCCATCATTGTAAATGCACGGCGGTCGGTTCGGACCTGCGGTCTGTGGTCAGTAACACGGTGGATGCACGTTACCAGATAACTAATTAATGACGGTCCATGTTCTTTATTATTCTGTATGGTTGATATTTTAGATTTGAGCTTAAAAACAGACAATTTTGTTTGTTGTAGATACTTATTTCAATATCTCTTAAACAGCTAGAAATTACATAGTTTGTTTTTTGCTGCATTCATTGGCGAACTTATTAAAAGGACTACCCCCCTTCAAATCGACTTCGAAATAAATTAAAAAAACCCCCGACACAAAAACCAAGTTCCCTTTAAAAAGTAAAAAATAATAAAAATACGTCGCGTTGAGGGACTGCAAAAAAACAGGAGATGATGAATAATTTGGAGCAGTCCCCCAACGCGACGTATTTTTATTATTTTTTATTTTATACTTTTTATAGGTACATACTTATATCATTTTATGTACCTAAGAGTACTCCCGATTAAGTCATCAATATTCCCTTTCAGTACGCTTCCATTTGATACCCAACTCGAGTATATTTGCAAACCCTCGGTTACCTTTCCCCTTTTTCACCCCCACAACTTCTAACTAAACGGCTCAACCGATTTTCATCAAACATGTCTAAGAACACTCGCAGGTAAGTCACCTTTCAAAAAAACTAAAACTAAATTGAAATCGCTTCAGCCGTTCGGGCTCTATGATGCCACAGACAGACAGACAGACAGACACGTCAAACTTATAATACCCCTCTTTTTCCGTAGGGGGTTAAAAAGGAGGAATAGTTCTCAATTTGTCGGGAAACTTTTTCTACTAATATCTCCCGATTTCCCGACGACGCGACGCCTGCACCGATTTGGTAAAATATTTCTTTTTGTTTGAAAGGGTATACTTTACAGACGGTCCCATCGTAACCAGATCAGTATCTGATGATGGGATCGTGGAGAAATTGAGGGAACTCTACATTATAATGATAGCAAATCATCCGCGATTGCTGTTATCACATTATTTTCGATTGCTTTTTTTATTTGTTAGTACCTACTTAATTAAAATCATCATTTTATGGATGAACATCAGCTGTCATAGCGAGTTTCCTCCGTGCACATCGGAAAGCACGTAAAACCGTTGGTCGGGGCTGTCGTTTGAGATCTTTGACAGTCTTTACTTTTAGTTTTACTGTTGGTCAGAAGCTCTAAAGTCTGACAACCAGTTACCCAGTTACTGGGTGATATCCAGCTGCATCCGGCTTGTCTAGAAGCCGACCCCCATATAGCTGGGAAAAGGCTAGGCAGATGATGATAAACTAAAATCATCATTTCATAGAAACACAGAATAACTGACGAATATATGAATGAAAATCTAAAATTTAAGTATACCTACAGCCAGGTAAAATTATCACAGTCTGCGATCTCTAAATAGTGTGATGTAATAAATATGATCAAATCGAGCTATTAGCCGAGATAGTAATCTATGAAACTGACTGTAAATTTCAGTAGGTACTTATCTAATTTACAATAACTTACAAAATGGCGGTTTTATAGGATGTGTTAAGGTGCCTGTCCTACTGTGCGAATATTAAGCGATTAGTTTTCCATTTTAATTAATTAATTTTATGTAGATGTGAACTTTAGTGTCAGTAAAATACAATTAGGTAAGTATATTAATGGTGATGAATTTTATTTGTACGCTACATGCTAAGGCAAAAATATTTGCGTGCTATGTGGGCTTAGTACGATTTTTCACTTTTTTGTGACGTAAAATAAAATAGAACTTTGACATTAATTTGAAGGGAAAAGTCAAGTAGTTCGTCGTTCGTACGTGTATAATCGTAAAGATGCGCTTTTTTTAATTTCTGTACAATAAACGCTGTCCATACATAACGGTAAAATACGGAAATCTTATGCTAACTTTTATTTTACCTATATATTTTTGAGCAAATACAAATTATTTTATTCTAAAAAGTAAAAGCTTAAGAATGTATATAGCTAAAATAGGTTTGGAGGTGTTTATTTTCTGGAAATGTTCTCGCCAACAACGATACGACGAGAAGCTTATATCGGCTAGTCTAATCAAACCAAATCATTTTACATGGGCACTACATCGAGAAGGAAAAAGAAAATAGCACTGTTCGGGTAGGTCGTTTCCATGGAGAAGAACCGGCAAGAAACTCCATGTTTACTCTTTCATTTTCGCTCTCCATAGTTAGTCATATATACCTTTAGCTTCTCGCTAACGGCTTGCGGTTGGACAGATTCCTTAGAAGGCTAAAATCGCCATCTTGCTTTAATATTAGAACTTATTGAATCTGATATAAAATTGAAAGCAAAGCTCGTGGTCTTCATTGATGTACACTGAAAGGAATACGATGTAATTGAATTTTTCTCATAGAAATCCTGGCAGTGGCCTCGTTTATTGGAATTGTGGCTTGTAAATGATGCCTTTTCATATTGGAAATTTAATATTTTCGTAGAAGAAAATTCAAAGCAAAAAGTTTACCTAGCTGTGGTTTTGAAGTGTTATTTATTCAGCTATTTTTGACTTATCTGTATTATCGGTAAAGAAAATGATCGGTAAAGAAAATTTCTCAAAAAATATTATCTATAATATAAAAATGGATCGCAAAATGTGTTGCTAAGCTCATAACTCGAAAACGGCTGGACCGATTCGGATAATTCTTTTTTTGGTGTGTTCGTAACCATCGGGACCGGGTTTTAGAGATACCTACTTCCACCCGTGCGAAGCCGGGGCGGGCCGCTAGTTTTAAATAATATGGACAATAAACAATCAAGCCTTGGATGGCCTACTGGTGGTGACAAACGGGTACTTTTTCGCGTTTGGGAACGATCTGTATTGTCTGTGATTTTACCCAATCGTCTTGAATAGACCAACCTTGTCAAAATTGACTGTAGTTATCAAACATGCGTTTACATTTAAAATTAAAAGATAATACAACAAACAGTAGATACCCACCCCAAAAAAGGAAGTCCAAAATGAATGATTATATATGTGTATATGTATGACAATTATACCCATGTCAATACTGTGTGATTCTTTTTTGGTTTCGGTTACGACATTTCATCCATCACCAACCCTATAACCAGCGGACAACTGAGACGTTTCTAACAACATCTCATTTGTTATGTAATGATAAGTAGTTTAGAAGTTATTAGGGAACAAACAAACAGACATACAAACATACATACCGGTCAAAATCATAACCCTCCTTTTGGCTTTGCCGTAGTCGGGTAAAAAGTGAAACCCTGCTGAATCTCAGTTAAGTCCATAGTCACGTAGTCAGCAAGAGCGGCGGCCATTGAATTTGATTCCCTTTTCTACGGGACGGGATTATATCCATGAACTGCCGCGAGGGGGCGCTGGCAGCGCCATAAAACTGCGATTATGTTCAAAATAGGGGACTAGGGAGGGAGGTACAGAAGCATCACTTTGTACAAAGCTGAAAGTTTATTTGGGAATCTTAACAACAATAAAACTAGCTTAAAAACGTTACATCGACGAATCTAGACAAATCTGAAAGTGACTCAGTCTTTGTCTGACTTTATATAGGTATATAAATATATGAACTGTTTTGGATGATGTTTCAAAGGTAGACTCACTCTTTGCTTTCTGAGCGATAATAAATAATAAAATACCATATGTCTTTGAGGTACTTAACTTATTTAAATTTTATAATTTTCTAGCTTTAGTTACCCATGTATATACTCTATATACTGTTGTAGTTCAGTAAAATCCAAAATTCGAATTATAAACTATGTCCACTTAACTTATAATTATTAATTTTGGAATGTCTACATAAAAACATACGTCGAAGTTACCAAATGTTTTTTGTTTGCTGTTAACGTTAAATATGTCTGACTCACAAGTTTTACACCTGTTATCTTTTTATGTTTTACAGTTAAATAATTAGTCATTGATCTGAACAACATGAAATGTCATTTTATCTTACTGACTTGGTCGAAAGATTCGGGCTACTGGGCTAGTTGTTTTTTAAAAAATAGTTTGACTACTGATCTGATCAAATAAATCTCCCTAACTTACCTTTTCTATTCATTCGGGTCAATTTCCAATTTAACGAATGCGGAAATTGGAAATTAAATATCTATATTTTACACCAGACCGCCAACTGATCCGTTCCTAAGCCAATTAGTGCCATCCCCAACTCGGCTGGCCCTTCTCAACACACACATTATATACCGGGGTGTTTTATCAGCACCCCACAGGCGGGTAATCGGCATTTTAACCGAACCGGGTATGCCCGTAACGGGTTACCCGGGTATAATAAGCGTGGGCTTTATTAGGACCCTATGCCCGTGATAAATCTTAAGCGGCAACTTTGTTTAATGGTTATTTGTTGTGTTGTGTTTAAGAACAGCAGTTTCTGGGTCGTATGGCAGTCATTTTGAAAGGATGAAGTACCAGGAAACTACACAAAAGAGAAAAAGGAACGCAAAGTGGATATACAATAAAATAAAAAGTCGTCTTGACAGTTTTTCAACAAAGCGACAAATCTCAACGGAGAATGGCCGTCTACACCCGAAATGTTGCAGTTCACGAGTGTCTCATTTCGGCATAACCGGACAGAGAACTGACTTAGGACAGGAATCAGAACAAAGAGGTGTCATTCCGTACCTGTCCAGAGACAAATAGTTCGCACTTATAAATTGAAAAAGGGGTGAAATATTAGAGCCTGTCAATAAAATGATATCCAAGATACCAGTAAGTATATTATCTATATGTGAGTCGATAAGAAAAGGGGGCATTTCATGCAAATGGTTTTGCTTCAGTTAAATTGTGCTGAAACTAAATTGCCGACCCTCCTTGGTTCATCGGTTCCCCACAGGCGTTTTGTAATGAGGGCCTTGCCCCAACCGGCAACAACACAAACAGATTTGTTTGCGCCCTAAAACAGGGCAATCGCCATGATTTTCAAAATGGCTGACATTTCATTTGACACTTTTTGGTAAGTTATTTTGTTTTGGTTGTGTTTTAGGCAGATTACACTAGAGAAATAGATTATTATAAAAGTGAGCCAATTACAAAGGCTAAAATTCTTCAAACAGCTGCAGGATTTAAGTCAATGGAAATGTCTTCTATTTCTAAAACTTTTTTAAGGAATGTTAAAACTCGCAAGCTACTTTTCATCATCATCATCATCATTTTTAAGACTTAATTGTTATGATTAAGCACTTAGTCAATTTTTTTTTATAAAAGAAGCTACTCGTAGATGCATAAAAACTGTTTTCTTTTATGCTCGTTCGTCTCGACTTTATTATTTCAACTATAATGGCAGCCAAGTTATATCTCAAGAAACACTAGCAACACTAACCCCGCAACGTCGAGAAATGGGCCATAATAAACGCCTCGGCTCCATAACATCGTGAAATAAATCTCAAGAGAATTCGCTTACTGTTAGTGTTTAATTTACGTTTGTTTGTAGCAATCCTGTTTTAATTAAGAATTTAGCTGGATCATTTCGAGGGCTGGCTGTATACAGTAATACCTTGTCCCGACTTCTGATATTATGAGTAGATTAGAGCGCGGGAAATTGGGTTTTCTGCACTGTCTCTGTTTTGTGAATGACTATTGGTTTTGGTATTAAATAATTTGATACGTGTTCAATTTGTGTTTATTTATTTATGCTGTGTTAAGTTAAATTCGTATGTGTGCAATCTATAATTTAATTATAAAACCTAGCTTAACTCTTTTAAGAGCACTTTTCCATTTTCCAATATAGCACTTTTCCAGTTAGCTTGAAAGAAAATTCAAGAGCTTTGATAGAAAAACGTTTTTATAACTTTGCAAAATAACTTGTTTTTAAACTAATTTAGAATAAGTAAAGATTTGTTTGTTTCATCGGTTTATTCCAACGGCGATAAAAAAAATGTTACTTATGGTTACTTAGCTCTATTTTATTTTCAAATTGCATCTGTGCATAGCTGGAGCGTGTGGTTCGGTAATTATTGTTAATTTTGATTTACTCATTTGAAAGATTCCGAAACAGATCAAACCGATTCATAAAAGCTAAAGATTTCTTCTGCATAATGTCTTTCGTGCTCGTGAACATGCATTCCACAAATAATATCATTCGTGTTGCCAACTTTTTGCTGTTGTTATGTCTCGCCTTTATTGCAGTAGAAACTACAAAGAATACACAATACTGACACTGCGATGAAAATTCTTATCTTGAGTTTCGTTGAAAATTGCAAATGCAGACGTTGTGGAACGATTGTTATCGACATTTTCAAATAGGTATTGTTTGGCACTATGCCGGAATATAAATGAAGAAATTATATTTCTTAAATTGCGATATTTACAACAATACTTTTTTGCTGTCAATGTGGCTATTAGATAAGTATTGTCTCTGGTATCTTTGTACCAGAGATAATAATAGGTCACAAGCTTGGAAGTATAATTTAGGTCCTAATATAATTCCATAAATTGTTTTAATATAATTTTTACTCTTTATAGTAATGTTTTGTTATTTGCATAATAAAAATCCAGGTAGTAGACCCTTCGTACGCCATTTTCATTTTCCATTCCAATACAAAATAATAATCACAGAATATAACTTCCGTATCATTCCGATATCAGTACCATTTGTGCCAGTTCATCGTGGGAACGATGTTTGTTGCCCGATGGCGTGTTATGCACAATCATTTGGATTTTAAATCAAGCGAGTGCAGTGCAGGTTATCGTATCTGTAGTTACGACTTTACGAGTATATTAAACTGTTATTATAGAGTGGATTTAACTCGATTTACGCTAATAAAATCTGGAACCCCAAACGAATTACTTTTGCGGTCAAATGGTAGATTTATAGTTTAGTAACAAATTATTCAGTGCGTTGAAAATTGCCATTGGCTACGAGTAAAACCTTTGGTTTGGTGAGAACCTTACTTAGGCTTGATCATTTTTGGTTTAAGTATGTTTTTTTTGTGTTATTGAAATCTTACACACAGGAAAAAGCATTATATTGCCATATTTTTCATACTGGGCTCGATCAATTTCTCATTTTGTATGAAAAACCAATTTTTTTTCTGCGAATTTCCAAAAGTTTTAGAACAAACATTGTTCAGTAGCATGGGCTGAGTTACCCCACGAGAGGTTTTGCGCTTTTAACATTACACGTTGTATAAGAAACGTTATTTTGGTAATTTTATTTTAATGTGAGACGAACAGGAACGTTTTGTTACTAAGTAATCAAATTTTAATTATAATTTTTCCAAATCCAGAATTACTAAGTTGGTCAACTGGGTTTTAAAATTAGTCACGACCTAACATGGTATTTTATTTTCGGACTGCTGCCAATACGAAACCGGATTCCGGTGCTAGTTTTACATAACTTCCTGCCAAAATGAACGCAATTTTCCCCCGGGCTCTACTTAACATCTATTCATTCGTAGCAAAACAAAACGTTGGCCTCGCGTTTATACGCAGCATGTATTTACAACAAATTCCATTTACAACACAAACAAATGAAGCGGTGGCGGAAAGCCATTCAAAATGGCACTCCGGCCACGGGCTACGCAATTAAATTAAGCCGATAACTGTGTAGGGAAACGAGAAAGCCTTGTCGCCATGACAGTGCGTTCCCTACTTCCCGCGTAGAATTCCCCTGTTGTTGTACATTTGCCACAAAGTTATATTTTTACCTACATTGAAAATTAATTTGCCACAGCTACACTTTGTTAATGTTAATTTGCCACATAGGGTAAAACACCCAATTATTGACCCTTTAAGCGGTTTTTCTTTCTTCTTTCGCGAAATAAACTAATGCACGGGTTGCAAGTGGAAATTAATGTTTTTGGAAGATAAAATAAACATTGGAGAATGTAACTAAAACATTATAAACAGTCATACAAAGCTAAAAAGTGTTTTTTTTCTCGAGTTTAGCAAAGACAGTCCATTTGACCAGTTATCAACATGCCTGTACCAAATTTTCATCATGCAAATGACCAATTTTTGACCTCCTGTAGTATAAGAATAAACTCAATTATTATTTATTAGGACTGTGATACGAAGTTTTATTTGCTAAAAAACAAACAAAGGTAGTCTTATTGCCCTTCTCATTTTCTTTTTTCACACAATAATGGTCAACAGTCTTCAAATGCGGCCTATATTATTCTTGCACTTATTTTTGAAGTTTTGTTGTATTTTTATCACTTTTTGGCCAATTATTCATCTTTATTAGTAGTTATTTCATTTTTCTGTATTATGCAGCAGATTAAAAATGTTCGCCGGCATAACAAATTGAAAGAATACGGCTTTAGGTCTTCAAAGTGAGTTTTAAAACGTTTGAATTAATATTTTCCCAATTACATAAGACTGTTTTTACTTTTTCATCTTATGTAGAAGATCCTCACAAATGAAGAGAACATAGACACAAATCAAAAACTACCTAACACTTTGCCTCAAATAGGATTTAAGTCCGTTTGTTCAAACACGCAGGTTAGAGAAACTTTTGTCATAATTTTATGCACTAAACCAACTTATGACTGAGGCATTGCCCGTGTTATGTTCGGCAATTGTCCCACGGGATCATATACCGACATAAAAAATATCCTGCGTCCAGGTACACCCACCTAACCAGGTTTTTATAGTATCCGCTTGCTAAATTGTTTCAAAATCCATTCAGCCGTTCACTTTTCCTATAATTGTAGTAAGTTTAAAATATTCAGGAGGATCCAGAATGTGACAATAGATCAAAACTTTTAAATACCTCGTTCAAATAAAGCTAGGTTCTTATGTTACTACGCAAGGTATTTTTTATGTTTGTGATTATGCAGATACACACCTTTAGGGGTGCCAACACCTATGGGCATAATACAGATGCATTAAAGTTAAGCTACCTCACCATTAAAATTAACTAAACGTATAAACCGTGGTGTCAGTAACTGGTTTATTCGTACATAATGGTTAATTACCAGCTATTGACATGTCATGTTAAAAAAATGGTTATTCATACATTTGAGTTTACCACATATTGACCCCATCATTTTAACAAGTAAAGGCTCATTAAAACTTGAAAATCATGTGGAAAAGCATTATGTCTGTCTTAAATAAAGAAAAAATACCAAACTCTAAGGAATCTATCGTGTAAAACTGAAATAAAATGACATTGAAAACAACCTTCAGCTTAGCAAATTGTTAAATTTTTTGATGATTTTAGCAGGGTATTTTATTATCATAGGTTTTTTTTTTTTTTTTTTTTTTTTTTTAGCGTGGTAAAATCATCAAATGAGACCTCCAACCCCGGGCAGGGCGGGAGGTACTGTCAGACTTGTACTGACTAAAATCCACGGTGTCCTTCAGTAGCCCTTTATGTTCCGGGGTCACGGTAATAGAAATAAATCCCGCGACCCCGGCAGGCTTTGGCCCTCTGAGAGGGGGCCCCGTCATTTTGCTGACAGCTCTTTGAGGCGCGCGTGGAACACGACGCGCCGTCGACCCGGGCATGGTCCATGGTCGGACAGCGAGTTGCCCTTTACTCGCTGTCCGCATGCCCGCGCCTACGGTGGCCGGAGATCGTCTTGCGACGTACGGCGCCGTGGGCGTACACCACTGCGGTTGGGGCGGAGGGAGGACGCTGTCCTCTCTCTCTCGCGGCCCGCCGCCTCCTTCACGAGCATTACTGCCTCGCAGAAGGCGGCGACCGCTTCCCACTCCGTCTCGCTCCGCAGCATGGCCGAAACCAATGCCGGGCGCGAGAGGTCTCCGCCTATCGCCGCCGTGAGGACACGTCGGTGCTCTGCCCAAGCATTATCATAGGTTTACGGACGCAATATCGCTTTATTTAAATTTTCTGTGACGCCGATATATTACAAGATAAATTATTTTTCATTTTCTGTATCCTTTATGCAGCACTGCAAGAAGATTTATTATTATTTTTGATAAAAACTGTTAAGCGGTCAATAGTTGGTGGGAGGTCAGCAGTTGGGTACTTTACCCTATTCTAAATTCACATAATTTTTAAATGACGGTGGCATCAACACCTCCATGATCCTGTTCTCCTAGTATTTCTGTTCACATTCCCCATTGTGTGTTCGGTTTCTGTAGTTTTGTGTTTGATTTTATTATTGATTAATAATTAATAATTGTTCTGCTATCCGTGCGGAAAAAAAGAAACGGGGCGAATTAACAAAACATAAACTGTCAACATTATTTTTTTCGTGGTGAATTAACTTTGTGGCAACAACAACCCCTTCCCGCATAGAATTCCCGCCCTTTTCACTGAATGACGTTTGTTTGTTTTTTTTTGTACTACAAACGTCTGCCTGCTTATTATGCCAATGCTGTGGAGTGAGATGATGGAAATGTAATAAAGATCTGTGGGAAGGGAATGTTTCGTGAATGCGCTTTTGAATGTAAACGGATTTGTTGTGGGAGTATTGAATAGATTCTTGTTGGAATTTCTTTCTGCGTCTTTTGACTTTAAAACAAGTAATTACCTTCAGCTTTAGACGTCAAAGCAATGGATGCGATTTTAAATCATGCAATCGGAATTTTCCTTGAAGTTTCTCCAAATTTTTTATAGTCGTTCAGAACTTATCACTTCGCCTCTGACTGATGCACGAGATTATGAGTTTAAACACGGTCATGTAACAATGTGCCATCGGTGAATTGAAAAATTGTGAGCCCGTCAGAAAATCTACACTTTTATGTAAAATCAATATTAATCTTAAACCGTCTGCTAGGTACTCGAAATAGATATAGGTACATTAGTAGGTTATGAATTACCTATTTTCACAGTAAAAATAACTTTACGGTAAAATAAAGCTTAATCCAACAAAACAAATCTTTTAATTTTTGTTTCTAAACGCAAATAGCTCTAGTTTATTTTTAATTATAAGTAGCTCCTGTTTTTAAATGAAATTTTAACTTCCAAGAAAAGGAACACTCGAAAAGTTGGCAGTAACAAAAAATTAGGAGTCCCCGGTCTCCGAAAACCCTCTGACTTTATTACAGACATTCACTTTTATGTTAAAATTATCTTTTCAGAGGGAAAAAGGCTGTATAAAGTTTGTGTCCCGCCGAGATAAAAACGGGTTTTATGAAGGTAATCATTTTTTGGGTGGACAACTACAAAGAAGGAAAATTGGTTAAAGTTTTTAGTGGTCTTGTCACCAATTTCGTAAGTGTAAGAGTTTATTAGGGTAGGACAATGTCACAAAATTAGGTTATAGCTTGCTGGTTATTTTAGTGATTCATTAATCTAGATAGTAAAATAAGTTGGTTAAGTACGTATTTTTCTTTGGTAATTTATTAAGGACTGTGAGCAATATCTCTTTTATTTGAATGAAAGCATTTTACTGCACACATATACATCTTTTGTTAGTTAAACCAAATCGGCTTCGTATTTTGACGGCCTTTTTAAATGACTACGGCGTAAATTGGCGGGAAACAGACGCAGAATTTGCCAATTGCCGCCATTATTGTGCTGGCGCTGCCAACTCACAGACAAATGGGATGAAAAACAAATATGCGCCAATTTCGTATTCCATTTGGAATAAAAAGCATTTTGTGCATTTTTCTCTATGGCAGAAATTGTAATTTTTGATTGACCTAAAGTTATTAAAAAATATAGGCAGCAATTCGCGTTCCTATCCATTGATGAAGGCATGATTAATTTGTAAGTATACAATAGTATACTGTAGCAATATTGCTGGATCATAAAGAAATAGTTTCCTTTCCTATCGTTCAGCGAAAAACGTGTTAAAACAAAAAAATAACCTGAAAAACTTTAATCGTTCTTTCAACCTTTATAATTCATGACAAAAGGGCCGCAGTTTAAACCGTAAAAGAAAGAAATAAAACAACTCTCCTACAATTTTCAACCGTAAATCGACGAGAGGGCATTACGTGATTTAACGTCGAGTCATAAAAACACCTCCAACATTTCACCGTTTATTTCTTTCCAAGATTTAATTTCACAATTCTCCACATAAAATTATAACGCTGATTGTACACCTCCTTTCTACAGGATTAATAACCGACGCACGGACAACCCTATTAATTAGGGCTGTCGCGGGGGTCGAAACAAAAGCGATTAATTTGCGCGAATTGCTTTTAAGGACTATAGGTGGCGTTACGGTTGTCCTGCGTAATGGCTGACTTTCAATTAAAGTACATGGTCGTTTTGCTTTTGTTTTTCAAAAGGGCGAGGAGGGATTAGGTTGGCAACAATATAAAAAAGTGAGTTTATTGTGATACTAGATATTATAATAACTATTTAAAAAAATACCAATCAAGCTCCCTTAAATATTCATAATCATTTGTTTTTATACCGACAGCAGAAATACATCATCTGTACAAAAACAATTGTCTAACTATCACGGTTCATGAGATGCAGTCCGGTGACAGACGGATTGTGGAGTCTTAGCAATAGGGTTCGTTTTAACCTTTGGCTACCGAACTCTAAGAAAGAATTACTAATTGATGCCAGGTGACCTACCATGAGGTTTTAGTTCCAGTGAGGGAACAAGGTGGAGCTAGACGAATAAAAGCTCTATCTCGTTTCCTCACTGGAATTCCTCTGTCACTGCAGGCCACTGGTGTGGAAAAGAGCGTTCTGAGTTCAGATACTAAGAAATACAATCATAACTTCAATTATATCATCTTTTGACAAACAATTATATGATCCGATGATATCGATTCTCAAATTGACATTACGGAGAACTGACGCACAACAATCCAGCAAACAGATGTTGATATTTAGGCAAGCAATGTACAAAAAAGCATTGTTATTCATTACTGTAGCTTCGAAATGCTACGCGACTGATATTTATAATTTCTTAGTATTTTTCTCAGTATGATGGGGTCAGCTTGCAGTCTAACCAAAATTAATAAATAAGTTCAAGTATTTTACACAGAGCTGGACTTCCGTTGGCGATATACTTTGCCAAATTATTGGTAAGTCTTCCAGGCTTCTGAATACACGTATCGACTGCTAAGATATGAATGATAGTCAGGACCAATAAGTGTGTTGTGCTTTCCGAATTTCGAAATACAAAAGAATCTCAGTTGATAGATGACCATTAAGAATCCAAAGTTTAGTTACCGTGAAAATCACTACCATCTGTGGCCATTAACAGCCTTAGATACTACAAAAACTTAAACAACTGTTGAACACTTTTCAAAAAAAAGTGTGACTGCATAACGGACCTTATTTCAACGTCATAATCTGACATTTTAGAGAAGTTTAAAAATGTTTGTGGCACAACGGTATAAGTTATTTAGAGTTATTCCACTCTGATCCCCAAACCGATCCCCTTTCATATATTTTTACTTCTAGGGGATCAGTTTTTGGGGATCAGAGTGGAATAACCCGTTATTTACACGTTACAATATTAAAAATTAACCTCCAAAACTTCAAAAGTCACAATAAAAATCGGTTATAATTTTAAAACCCTTTGTTACATTTGGTATCGATCGATCGAGCGGGACAGCCCTAGCGCCACCCTTCCATTAGTCTGGCTACCTGTCGCGACTGCCGTCTGTGACGTCAGCCACCCTCCATGTTGAACTAGGGAGGTTACCGAATATTCGCAATTATTGTTGTGCAATTCTATCGGGGAATTTGACGGATTTGTTCAGGTTAAAAGGGTTGTACTCGTACTTGACTTTTATTGACTGAGGAAGCACTTTTAAGACTCTGTGGTCTTAAAATGGTCGGCTTATTTTTGAAATACTTCCTTGAGGACGAAGACGTGAATGTTTAGCAAGTTTTTTTATGAGGAACGTGAATCTGTGCAAAACATAATGGCTACCTATATTGTGTCTGAGGAAAGGGCTCTTATTGAAATTGGAATATCTAACATCTAACCCTGTAGGTAACTTGTTAACGTTGCACAATAAAAAAGGTACCTACTTGAAAACTGGGAATCGCTAACAACCAGACTTAGCAAATGAGATCATGTTATAAGCTGGGTTGTAAAGATCAAAATAGGCGAGTAACTTTACCTTTAAGTAAAATTGTGGTATACCACGGTATTTGGTATAATATTGGTAGGTAGCTGATTCCAATATAGTTGAGAAAAGGTTTGATAAATGATAAGACGTCCTCATATAATTATTATTAGATACGTTTACTGGCATTACTGGCTAGTCAAAAATATAATGAAAATTAATAAATTCAGCTTAAAATATAAACTTCATGCTTCACTTTTAAAACTCGACAGACTTAATTTAACTCTAGGCTGAGTTTGGTCAAATCAATTGGTCCAGTCCGACTCTCGCACCAAGGCAAACGCTCCTTTCACGGAACTCTCTCATGAGATAACTGTGACCCTAGTACATAAAGAGCTATTGAAGGCAACCGTGGATTTTAGTCAGTACAAGTGTAACAGTCCCTCCGGTCCATTGGATTTATACCACAAAAAAAAGGCTGTGTTTGAAGCACCTTTCATAATAACATTAGGTTACTGGTTTTTTTGTTAGGTTGGTAGCATTGTCATGGCACGGCTGACAGCTGTCTGCCCTTGATCACGGTAATATAATAATACAGTACCCCAACTTCATACAAACGGACGAAAAGCGAGCTATACCTACGCGCCTCGATGTCGGGGCGCGCTCGGGGTGCAGACAGTCACGGCTGTACCGCAGTGTCGAGCGGACGGTGTTTTGTTTTATTAACAACTAGCGACCCGCCCCGGCTTCGCACGGGTGCAATGCTGATACTAAATACACTACAGAAAAACTGTGAACGTTGTATATAAAAACATAGCGACCCGCTCCGGTTTCGCACGGGTATAAAATATATAGCCTATGTGATTAAAATCGATCCAGTAGTTTTGATTTATTCATTACTGCCCGTGGCCCGCACGCGTTAAATTTAGAGTAAAACAATCCCCCTTTCCCTATACCATGAAGATTTCCTGTTAACTTTGGAATAAATCTAAATTCAAACACTATATTTTTACTTTTTACATTTTTAACTATTTATTTTACTTTTACAACATATTACAGAATGTCTTTATATTATAAACATCGTTCAATGTTAGTTTTAAGCTCTAATTTATTGATGTGTGGCCAAATATTGGATCTTTTTAGGGAAGCATTTATTTCGTCAGCGCGTACCTACCATCGCCGCAATGATAATTTTTCGATTTAGCGTAAGTTTGTACGTTTGATATCTTCTAAAGTACTGATCGAAATTACATAATGTAAAAGACAAATTTAATCTAGGTTTAATGTCCAAGCTTACTAACATGTTTATTTGGATAATAATTAATGTTATACATACTTAAAATGGCTTCGTAAATAAGCCATTATTTCTAGTAAAAAGTAAAAGATAAAAAGCGGTTATTGTGGGTTATTCTTGAGAGATAGACATATACCATCGCGGACTTTTTTGTGGGCTTTTGTAAGTTGTACAATACTGTAGTACATCATTTTGACCAATCACGTAGGGTTTGGCCAGCGTTTGTAATTCAAGCGCAACAAAGTGAGTTGATTTACGACATCACATTAGAAATCTCAAAAATTATATGAAGTAAATAGAGGTAAAGAATAATCATAGCACTTTTTTTTTCTTTTTCATGGTAAAATCATCAAATGAGACCTCCCACCCCGGGCTGGGCGGGAGGAACTGTCAGACTTGTACTGACTAAAATCCACGGTGTCCTTCAATAGCCCTTTATGTTCCGGGGTCACGGCGATGGAATTAGTCCCGCGACCCCGGCAGTATTTGTCCCTCTGAGACGGCCCCGTCATATAATCGTAGCACTTCGTAGCACATTTGCTACGGACATCTACGAACTATTAAGTATGTAATGTTTTTTAATTCAACGGTTAATTTTTCACACACTGGTTTGTATTCATTAACCCTGTTTAAAATTAACAAAATTATTGTACATTATTTCTCCTTATACATATACTTTTTTTTTATTTATACTTCTCTTATTTTTAAGCGACAATGGCTATAAAATAAATTAAAAGATTTAAAAGTATACTGCGGGAAAATAGCGAGCACTTTTCCTGGATTTCCACAGTGACCTTATTAGGCCAAGATCACACGTAAAACGCCCATCTAAAAAAAGGCCGTAAAAAGAAAAGGTTTTAAATGAGGCAGTCCATCTTCATGAATACAACAAAAACATTTCCCTTAGGTGCCATACAATTTGTGACATAATGTAAGGAGCTAATACAGTTTATTTTCGCTCTATTTGAAGCACTGGCACTCGTTATTTTACCTTTTATACGTATTTCCCACCGGAGAGTCTTATAATAATGGTTATTACTTCTCTTGAAGAGCAAATAGGCTAACGTTGATTGAAGATTCTTATTGGAATACCTACTTGATATTGTTACATTGTATTATGAAAATAAATTGTACAAAAAGGTAATGAGAATTTTAAGCTGAATGGAACAGTCTTATTTCAAAAGAAAATTGAGAGTCGAATCTTTACGAAGTTTCTTGCTTAAAATGTCATTTCCATAAAATATCTTACTCCTATATTTTACATGATTTTCACAGTACTACTTCCATGGAATTTTCATTTGCGTCAAAATGTATTACCGTTACCAACAGCACAAAAGAAAAAAAAAGCAAAACTGTCACTACTGTCAGTGTCATATGCATAGTGATGCGCCTTCACTAGAAGATCAAAGAGGCTCGTCCGACAGAGCATGACGTAATCATGACGCGACTATCATGACCCTTTGAGAGTTAATGAGACCCCGCTTAGACCGCAGTGTGGGTAGCGTTAAGATAAGTAATTAGAAAAAAAAACTAGACCGGTTTATAAAGATTTTAAAGTCTGGTTGGCACTTTGAAAATTATTTTCATATCATACATTAAAAAAAGTCACGTTATATCTATTAGATACGACTGGAAGTCGTAAAATCTGCTTGATGAAGATATTTGATACCGACATTACTGATCCTACTGCTGAGCAAAACCACGACTTATTATGGGAAGACACAGAGCCTTGTAACATTTCAAGATGTCTGGAAATGGTTGTGATTTAAAAAAAAACCTTCTCTTATTTGGAAATTAAATATTGACACCGGATGTTAGGGAACACTCAAAACCGAAATTAGCAAATTCTAACGACTAGAAATAAACTAGGCTCTTATTTGCATTTCTTGCCAAAGACATCATAGTCTTCAAAAGCATAGCTTAAAAAAAAAGAAAAAAAAAGCTAAAGTTGCACATGCCATAATGACACTTCAGTGACATCAAAGAGCATCAAAAGCACGTGCTCAGCTGACTGCAATCGCGACACGATCCCCGATCACACCCCTTTGACAACATAATGAGATCCAGTTTCAAATAGTTTTACTAAAGAGAACCTAAAAGTGATATGTCGGTAGAATATTTTAGTTGCAGATGCCAGTAATCAACGTTCGATGTTTGAAAGCCCCACAATGCTGTGCGTGCAAAAGGGCAGGGTTTCAAATACGGATATGAATGTCATTCTCTTGTGATTATGGCGGGAACCGTAATTTGGCGGGAGGGTGCTATTGTTTTTAACTTTTGTCTGTGGTTTTTTCCCTAAATTAATTTTAAGAGCTAGGGAAAACAATTTTACGCAATACATGTTTCCACAGACCAACTTCTGCTAAAGTAATTATGTAAGAAAATAAAATCATGGTAGTCTCTATGATTTCGTGCCATTTGGAAGCGTGCCAAGGAATAGAGGTTACTGTGCCTATTGCTTATGTCGTAGCTTGCCTTCTTATTTACTCAAGAAAGTGTCATTCTTAAAATTTGCCAAGTTTCAGGGGAAATAGCTCTTAGGGTGACGTCACACTAAAACGCGACGCTGCGCGCACATTTCAGTAGGTAGAGCTACTCAAAATCCAACTCTATTTACTACACGAAAAGATACACATTTCTCTCATCCCTTACGGTTTAAATACAGCAGAAAATAGGATAACCGAAGTTCTGTAATTAGTTTATTTAATGATTTTTTTGGTCTAAAAGAGCATTATTAGTCAAGTTATTAAGTAATTTGGCAGGGGATGCGGGTTTCATGAACAATTCGGAACTTCTGACCAGGCAACCAGAATTTTAATTAGATAGATACCAAACTTCTTTGCCATATTACTGAAACTGATTTCAACTATTTACAGTAGGGAAATGGGATTCAAATACTTTTGATATTAAGTTTAAGCTATGTACGATTGGACGTATGGTGGTATCATGATATGTGATCATGGATTGTTGTTTGTTTCTGAACGGATTAGAATTAAAAAGTTTGCATACTTTGTTTTTTGTCTTTGCGCCAACCCCAAGTAAAATGGCATAAAGACAGGAATATTATGATGATGAATTTTTTGTCTTTGAACATTAAAGGATAGATATCGGTCAAACGAGAACGTATCACTAACAATGAAAAAAATCAATTTAATTAAATACATAGAATCAACAAACAAGATGGCGGATCTAGTTTCAATCAACCACAAGATAAAAGATTGAACTATTTTCATCTTTAACTAGTCACGTATCTCTCATATTTGATTACAAAGAAAAAAGCTTTTTACTTAACACAGGAAGAACATCTTTGGCCTTACATAGTTTTTTAATTTAAAGATTTTTCCGAAAGAAAACTTCGACTTGAAAATCTATCCTCTTTAAAAAACTCTCAGCATTTTCCTCTTGCGAAATCGAAAGATAAAACATTCCAACTTAATCAATTTGTGCGAATATTTGTAAGAAAGAAGTTTGGTATAAAAATTTGCGATCGACCGAAAAGCAAACGGATTCAATTTGCTATAACGACACTGTCCTATCTATGAATATTGCATCGAGCAGGGTTGCCACGATCAAGTAATTTATTACAACTTTAATTATTTAATTTTCTACGTTTTCTCCTTTAGTTTTTCCCGCCAAATAGTTTTCACCAGATATTTATTCTTTTTTTAGTGAGTTGAATCTCGCAGGTCAACTTCTAGAAGTTGTGTACTGCCCCATCTGATTTTCTGTGGATACCATAAGAATTAAAGGCTTCCAGAAAAATTCTAGAAGCATTTCAATTTAAAAAAACTGGCCAATTGATGTAGACTTTACTTAAAAAATATTTATAAAATCAATACAAGTCTTTTTTTTTATCGTGGTAAAATCATCAAATGAGGCCTCCCACCTCGGGCAGGGCGGAAGGGACAGTCAGACTTGTACTGACTACAAGTCTTCAGAAATATTTTACACGCTGTTGCCAGCGGCTTCGCCCGCTACACCTAGAAAATTGGGAAGTTAAAATTGGGATAAAAATTATCCTATGAGTTAATCAAGGTTATAAACTAACTGTGTAACAAATTTTATTCAAATCCGTTCAGTAGTTTTTGCGTAAAAGAGTGATAAACAAACTTTTACGTTTATGTTTTCAAGACAGACCTCAATCCTACCATAACCTTTTTGCAGTAGGCACACAGTACTTAAACTGTCTGAAACTTGGCAACCCTAGCTATATCTAACTCGAGAACAGTCGCCGAGCCTCCGTTTATTATTCAGCATGCAAACTGTCTTATTGGAGTAAATAATACCCAAATGTTTATTTATACTTATCCCGAGGTGGAAGAACAATATACATAGGTAGATACGAGAGTATATAAAGTAGACTTATTTATTTTGCAGGAGTAAAGTTCCTTAGGAACGGGGTCTGTGGAAGAATATTCTAGTGTGTGGTGGTAGATTTTAACCTTCTTGGTTTATTTATTTTGTCAGCCGAAAAAAAATGTTGTGTGCTGATTTAGAAGGGATCTGATTAGTGAAAATGTTGTCCTACTGTAGCACATTTTTTTTAGCGTGTACACCACGCTTAAAAAAAATGTGTTAAAAAAATATCTTTAAATGAGTCCTCTCGCCCAAGGCAGGGCAGGATGGACTGTCCAACTTGTATTGACTAAAATCCACGGTGTTCCTTCAGTAGCCCTTTGTGTTCCAGGGCCAAGGTTACCAGAAAGTACCGTATTTTTATTGACAGCTCTTTCAGGCGTGGAACACGACAGCGAGTCGTCCATACTTGCCATCCGCAAGAGCGCAACTCAATGAGTTAGGATGTTCCTACAATTTATGTGAGGTTTTAGTCTCATTAATAACCATAAGCAATGTAGGTTTTTGGCTATGGAACGGCCGAAAATCTGGCATAGGTTATTTAGGGCCTACCAACTATACGCCTGCGATCCACTTGTGGGTCCCCCGCGACCTAGGTAAAGTGTACTATACATATATGGAAAATGCGGATCATAAAACACGACAAGTAATCAAAAAATATCCCGAAAAATACAAAATCTATCAGCGAGTTGGTTGTTAACCTACCCATAACATTAATACGCCTTAAGCAAAATAAAATGTAGAAAATAATAAAATCAACCTTTGCAATGCTCAGAACATTTTACATAAATTAATTCTCAACTCATTATCCACAAATGGAAAAAGAAGTTTCCTATATAATTTAATTAAAATATTCCAATTGGTAACAAAGGAAATCGTCGCTCTTTATTCAGAGTAAAAGAAAAAAGATAAAGAAAGGAAAACATTGAACGCGGCAGCTGTTTATCTTTTACTGGGTTGAATTTTCTTTTCTTGGAGAAAAATACATATTTAATTAGTTCTAGCTATTAAGGTTGGACAAATTGAAGATCGCTTTCGAGATCTTTCTTGCGGGGTTGTTGTATTTGCTACAAAGTTAATTTACCATGAAAAAAAGTATGTATGTGTAAATTCAACACATTTTATTAATTTGCATAACTGTAAATTCCACACATTGCTTTATTCCGCACGGATAGTAGAAAAATTAAATATGTAATAACATCCAGGCATAAATTACAGAAAACTAGAAAACAATGTGAAATCTGAACAGAATGTACCAGGAGAACAGGATCATGAAGAAGATGTTAGTGCCGCTGTCTTAAATCCTTGAGTGAAAAGACAACATTGATTTTATTTAACAGGTCTTCTTCTAGAACGACATCAATGTTATAGATATAGCCATTTCCGCGCCCCTCCACGTTCCGTTGGCACACCCCATTTTTAGCGCTACTGCGAAGAGGTTTCACAAAAAATGGATCTAAGTAGGTAAATGATATGGGAAAGGAGGAAACGCCGGGGTCACCACTGCGAAGATCGCCCGGAGGACACAGTAGAGCATACGGTGCAAGACTGCCCAGCTTGGGCAGAGCACCGACATGTCCTCACGGCGGCGATAGGCGGAGACCTCTCGCGCCCGGCATTGGTTTCGGCCATGCTGCGGAGCGAGACGGAGTGGGAAGCGGTCGCCGCCTTCTGCGAGGCAGTAATGCTCGTGAAGGAGGCGGCGGGCCGCGAGAGAGAGAGGACAGCGTCCTCCCTCCGCCCCAACCGCAGTGGTGTACGCCCACGGCGCCGTACGTCGCAAGACGATCTCCGGCCACCGTAGGCGCGGGCATGCGGACAGCGAGTAAAGGGCAACTCGCTGTCCGACCATGGACCATGCCCGGGTCGACGGCGCGTCGTGTTCCACGCGCGCCTCAAAGAGCTGTCAGCAAAATGACGGGGCCCCCTCTCAGAGGGCCAAAGCCTGCCGGGGTCGCGGGATTTATTTCTATTACCGTGACCCCGGAACATAAAGGGCTACTGAAGGACACCGTGGATTTTAGTCAGTACAAGTCTGACAGTACCTCCCGCCCTGCCCGGGGTTGGAGGTCGCATTTGATGATTTTACCACGACAAAAAAAAAAAAAAAAAAGTAGGTAAATGATAAGCGATACTTGCATTTTCAATTAAAAATCTGTGTAAGTATTTCGGTACTAATGTTTACGTAACGTACTCAGTTCGTGCTAATTTTAACGCCTCCGGAGCGTTGAAAATATGTAGGTACAATCAGTGCGCAAATAAAATATTAACATTTTTGGAGCACCATAAAATATTATTTGCTCAAACTTATGCGTAGGCAGAACCAATTTAACGCTATCTCTATCATTACTCTCAAATATATGAACAAAGGGATATAAATGAGATCAGACAATTGAGATCTAACTCAAATAGACTCATTAGGAGCTCTAAATTGATCGCCGCCATATTTGTTTTATGATCGCACTCGAACACGTCTCGAGAAAGGGGAATATTCCCGACAAAGAATTCAACTGTCTATTAGAATACTCAAATACGCAAAAACATTTCTACAAAATGGTTATACTTTTACAAACTTCTAAGTCAAAGTTTAGATCAACTTTTAGTTGTTTTAAAAGCATGATTTTTAACTTACGATATTTTTTTATCTTCTTTAAGTTTAAATAATTGTTTCTCCTCTAAATGTTTTGACTCAATTGTTATTCAGTCTTTGCTTGTATTTTTTGTGTTGGTAAACATGATTGTAACGGTTCAGGCAATCATGGCCCAAAAATCCATATACTTCATCAGTGAAATTCGCCTTAGTTACACAGTACACTACATTATGTTCATCTGTAGGCCGAGATGGGTCGTAAAGACGACGGATTATGTCATGAACATGATCGGGAGCAGTGTCCTCATTCATGTGAGATATAAAGTAAATGTAATACCCACACAGCCGTCTATCAAACGTGCAAAACCAAGATTTGGCAATAAGATCATGCCTCTGTATTTTTTCGAAGTTTAAAAAAGGCATGTCTGAGGTCAGTGGGGTTTCACAAAGCGGCTTCAGACGAGAATAAACAATAATTAAGATTTTTCACCCCTTTCATACAACACGGGCAGTGTTTTATTAAATTGTGTTAAATATTTATCACAATGTTTCGAATTGTTGATTTTGTAACGAATTTCTAATCCAACTCAACAAAAATAAAAAACACAAAACAAAAAATTGTTTAATTGTCCTTTCTTTTGGAGTTTTTAACTGCAATTTCCACAAAAACTTAAATCCCCTAGAATCAAAGCAACACTATTCTATGCGTTACTTCCCAAAGACAAATACTACACTCTGGCTCGGACCATAAAGTAAAGACATGGTAAAGACGTATAGAACGGAGCCGCCATGTTGTTTCAAAACAGTAAACTTGGACACTTGTTCTCAACTAGATTGGTTTGCTGATTTATTTCACTTTGTTTTCTTAGTTTTCAGAAAGTTTTGACGTGCAAACTGAAAGGTTTCTCGGTAGATGGTTTCAAAAGGCGAAAGTTGTTATAAAAGATCTTTGTGTTAGTTTCAAAGTTCTGTCTTTGAAGTTTGCAGGGAAACGCTCTCAAAAAGGCAAATAGATTTCTCGAATATCATTTTCGATTTGTAACAAAATTGTTTCGAGAAAAGTGTTGGGGAAAAGTTGGCGGAAACTCACTCACTCACGCAGCCATCTCGATACACTTTTAAATTGTGGCCACCATCGAACTATTATCAGACAGGTGACTTTTTTAGAATAGGCTTTAGAATAAACTTAGCTTAAAATGCCGTTAAAAAGATGCAAGCTTGAATTGGATTGGATTGGATTTCCGCAAAGTAACACCTGATTCTATAAATAACTCATGTAGTATCCGTTTTCCACGTAGATACCCCAGGCGAGGTCCACATGATGGTAAAACATCAGACGTTCTTCTAGTAAAAGCACACGACGCTGATGATCCATGGTTCCCCAGGTTAAACAATTCTTTTAATTCTTAATATCCTACCTGTCACTGGAGACGAGTATGAGCTGCGTGTTGGCGTACTTGGCGCGTCGCTTGCGCACTGCCGCTAGCGCTGCACACAGACTCGGTGAGAATGACCGGCAGGGAGGGCACTGGAATAGACATAAAAAGGTATAGTGGGCAGAAACATAGGGACTTCATGGTAGCTATAGTTGTGGTCAGATATGTAGTTGATCCTTGTAAAATTCTGGTATTCATAAATTATACATCCGGTTAGACTGGATGCAGGTCTGTACCAACATAGTTAGGAAATGACTAGGCAGTTGAATTTCATCTGACAAAACAAACAATCGGACAAAACTTTTCATTGTTAACGATGACTATCCAAACTGTACTTTCAGAAACGAGGCAGTTTGTTATGTACTAGTTGGACGAGATTAAAGACATCAGCACAGGTTTAGAGCTCTTTTTTTAGCTAGTAAAGTCATGAATTGAGTCCTCCCAGGTTGGGGAGGAAAAGGGAGAGTCGGGCTCTTACTGACTACTTCAATTACCCTTAACGTTCGTTCGTGTAGTATAGATAGTTTCGCGACCCTAAGTTAAGGCGAGAATGAAACCAAGAAAACTTCGGAGTCGATTTATTTACTAAAATCTTAACAAACCGAGGCATAATCAAAATAATTGAAACTACTCCAAAGATGAGAAAGATCCAGATTTCTATGAAACTTACCCAATGTGCTGCAAAATAGAAGACCCTGACAGCGTCAGCAGGTAGCTGTTCATAGAGGCGGCTCTCCCCGTCCCCCTGCAGCTGCACCCCCCTGAGGACCTCGGTGAGGGGGGGAGGGGGCCACGGGAACCTCTCCCCCAGCGCATCGTCCAGGAGAGCGTCCCTCACGTGCCTTCCGCGTATGACCAGCGTTGGAACTCCTACTGCGATGCTGTACTTCTGGGTTAGGCGACGCTGTGAAAAGAAAACAACAATTACAATTGTTGGTCATGGTCAGGCACCTTTCAATGTTTTTCAAACGTTTTGAACTATAAAGTACGATTATTAATTCCAGTCAGTAAAATGACAAGTGCAACTGTCATGGATACAATGAAAAGTACATTTCTTTAATGAACAAATGTCACTTTACTGACTCCAATTAATAATCGTACTTTATTATAGGTACATTTGAAGCTTTTCCAATAGCAATCATCAGTCAGTAAAAAGTTTCAAATGTATTGCCAAGCACTTTTGTGACTTTTCCAATGTTACTTTGCATAGGCGGAGGCCCCCAGGTGAAGTTTTTGTTTGATACTAAGCACAAATTTATTTCTTTCGGGGACCTAAACGCTGACAGAGGAGCCTAAGAGCTGTTTGATGATGATGATAATAATTTATGTAAGTAAGTTTTGAAAACGCTTTCAGAAAACGTCTTTTGTAAGCCAAAATTAACAGTGGCGACGACTTAAAAAGCGCCGAAGCCTAAAAGCTCGTCGAAGTCCCGGAGAGTCCCATGTTTACTATGAGAATTTTACAGTTGTATCACCATAGAGATATGTCAGACCATCGATCAAAGCCAAGCAGATAAGTTTGGCCATAATTCGCAATGTCTGTTTCTCTGTTTATCTCGCTAAATAATAGGTATTCTATCAATCAGTATGATGGACTTGTTCTAAACGTTGGATGGACATGTTACATGTACCATGTAATCTTAAGTTCCTAATCAATCCAACTAATGGAGGTAATTCGTCGCAATTGATTACAAAAGTGAGTGTAGTAGAGTGATCAAAGGTGGTGGTTGAATGAAAATTACTGACGGGAAATTCTTTTTTTTTATTGTCAACTACAAAACTTGACTCAGTCGTAGTTAATTTATTTTTCACACTACTTGCTCGTAAATGTCATATTATATGTCAGGCAAACCTACTGTAAAGCATGACATTGTTCCCTCTCGCTCGAGCCGGGCAATAATATATGTACTGAATTTCATTATTCCCGTGGGAATAATGTGATTTGAATTTGGAACCTCAAAGAAAAACGTATGAAAACTTTCACCAAGGAGTCGTATCAGTAATGGCGGCCGCTGGCTGCAACAGCTGATCGCTTGCAGTGGTGCCAACTTCACGTACGAAGGTTGTCGTACCACATCAAATTTCAAAAATCGAATTTATTTCCTCGCAGTAGGTGTGAAAAGCAGAGTACGCTCCTCGGGAGTTAAGCTGCCTTGTCTTGGGCTAACTTGAATCCCTCGCTACACTAAGGATTCTTATCTTAATTCCCTCGTTTCACTCGGGAATTAAAACTTAAACCTCCTCGCTGCGCTACGGAGGTTCACCCCCAGAATCCTTAGTGTCACTTCGGGATTCAATACGCCCGTGACGTAAGGCAATGCTTTACTCCCTTGGTGCGTAATCTACTATTATTGCGTCTATGAATTTTCATCTATTCTTAACATGTCTCTTAGTTAAGAATTATGTATGATTTTATATTAATAATATGTATGATTTCGAAAATAAAACCAAGTCAGATATTTTGGACTTTACAACCCACTAAAATATTCCACTCCAGCAACGAACGGACCACAAAATCAAACCAAATATATTTTGCCATTTAACTTATCTAATACTCCGATAGGAAATTAATATATTATTGGATCATTCTCCTCACGTACGACCAACCTCGGGGGACGCTGCGTGCATACTAACCACAATGCATACAGGGTTACCAGTTAAAATAATAAAATAAAACCAGAGATTTTAATCTTTTTTTGCACAAATAACTATGAAAAGGAACGGAATGTATAAGGCATTAAACAAGCATCTTTATCACTGTTATTGGAAAGTATTGCTTTATTGGATAGCAATCTTTCAGTAGATTTCTCAAATCATTTTCTAAAAATATAGCCTCACCAAAAAATCTGGACAAGGCGAGACAAATTCTATACGAGAGTCATAATGACAAAAATGGTCGGACAAATACGGTAATGATGACAACCCTAGTAAACATGTAAATATACATATAAGTCCATTTGTGTGCAATAGGTTCGATGGAGGGGAACTTCAAAACTGAAGGAACTTTGGTCCGATGTTATGGTTCAGTGATTTTTGGGAGAGAAAAAGTGTTGTGTCTTCCTGTTTGAAGAGTTAGGGGTGGAAAAAGAGAGGAGTAAGAGACCTTTTGTCTTTTATTTACTGTTTGTACGGTAGGCTTCAGAGAAAACTCACCACTTTTGGTAGTGACTTTACTACCATAGGGGGTGATATTACTCTGAAGCTGACTGTACTTAGTAATTATTAGTTTCACTCCTGCCCTGTGCACCTATTGTGCTGTTTATGACTGTATCAGCGGGCTGAGTTATTGGCCAACCATCTTTTTGCCTTCGAGTGGCTAAAAAATAAAAGAAGTTGCACGATTTTCAAGGATAGTGTTATCTGAAGAAATAAAAAGAAAGGAAGACGGAAAAGTAACATCAACATTTTGGATAAAAACTACAAATAAGTGCATCTTAAATCAATCTTAAAGGCATAGCTGTTAAACTTGATAAAATAAGAGCAAACGCAGAAACTGTTCATCAAATACTTACATATTATGCATTTAGAATAAGTAAGTAGGTAGTAGAAACCCATTGAGCTATTATTACTACGTATAGAGACGACACCACGCATCACCACTGTGTCCCATCCAGGATGAGTGCGCGCGCCCAGAGCACGCCACAGAGCTGTCAAACAACTGAATGAACATAGGCGCGCTCACTCATCCTGGATGGGACACAGTGGTGATACGTGGTGCGGTCTCTATCAAAATCAAATCAAAATCAAAATTTGTCGTCTCTATACGTCGTAATAATAGCTCAATGTAGAAACCCCAGAAAAATCAGTAGATCAAATTAATAGAGTCAAGGTGTTGGAAAAGCAAACAACACCCAACATCGTCCATTGTGTAAACGACTTAAAACCAGGGCCACACATCCACCACAGTTTACCATAAACTAAACGCACCTTGTTAATAATTAGTCTTCTAAATATAGAAGGCGGCGGGCACAGGAAGACGCGAGTTATTCCTGCAGTTCTTTCACTGTAATTTCACCAACAATCACAACCTTATTCTAACGTAGATAAAGATCATATTATTTTAAGGATTTGTTAAAGTGAGTAATTTAACAGCGACCTTACTGCTATGAAGTTAAAGATGAATTTGACTATGACTTGTACAAAATTAGTTGTAAATTGATAGTGAACGTACTGTATTGACACAAATGACAGTAACCAGGCTCATTGAGTTACTGACCTGCCTCAATTACTGTCTATGCTTTTTGGTTTGTTTTTTTTTTTTGGGACGTAGGCGTGAAAAATGAGGTGTGGATAATTTATGGAGTTTATGGTGACTTTGAACGTTTTTTTTTTTGTTTCTTTCGTGTGTTAATGCAATCTGTTTCCTTAATTGGTCTATTATTTTGGTTAGAATAGTTTCACCTCCCACGTCTATATTTCCGGAAGACTGGATTGGAAAAACGTTTCGGTACGTTCATGACGGCGTGTCGTGTTCGACGGCGCGTCGCTCGACGGCGGCGCGTCGTGTTCCACGCGCGCCTCAAAGAGCTTCAGCAAAATGACGGGGCCCCTCACAGAGGGCCAAAGCCTGACGGGGTCGCGGGACTTATTTCTATCACCGTGACCCCGGAACATAAGGGGCTAGTCAGTACAAGTCTGACAGTCCCTCCCGCCCTGCCCGGGGTGGGAGGACTCATTTGATGATTTTAACACGCAAAAAAAAAGGGCGAGCGGTGAGACTGGCAACGCGAATAAGACAATCATTAACTGGAGGGACTCGTGGTGTGTTTCAAATATTTCCATGCAGTTTAGATATTACCACTCGCTGCCCCGCGTAATGTGCACTGCTGACACCTACACACTGCTGCACTACGCACTGCTCTACCACAAACACTATTGAACGGAAAAAAAACACAGATTGTCTATGACATTCTTTTGGGTGGTAAAATTATTAAGGTGATGAATAGAATGGAATGTCACACTCATACTGACTAAAATCCAGTGTGTTCCTTCAGTTGCCCTATACGTTCCCCTTAGAGGGCCAGAGCCTGCCTGACTGTCTCATCTGAGTAACAGTAACCCTGGAACGTAGGGGGCTATTGAAGGATCCCAGTGGATTTCAGTCAGCACAAGTCTGACTGTTCCTCCCGTCCCGCCCTGCGTGAGAGGACTTTTTACCACGATAAAAAAATAGTTTCTTTTATACTCTGGATTACTTTAAAATTACTTTAAAATATCGACATATAAAACAAACATTTTATCCCTTAAATATGAAATTCCTCATCATTGCTCTTTATTTTTTTTATTAAGTACGGAATATTAATATTACTTTAAAACAGCCAAATGACTTTCAAGTAATTGCCTGAGTTTTTAGTAAGTTAGTGAGTACCTAACTTAAGTTTGTAATTAAGGGTTCAAATTCGCATTGACAAGTGTGTGTAATGTAACGTTACAGATTCGAACATTTCATAAGTGAGTGAAGACAATTGAGCATCACAATGCGCATCTTGTATCAAATCTATACTAAATATACGCGAATGCTCGTCAGTCAGGGAGGTAGTTTGTAATGTAATGCTCAAAGTCGAATATTATGCTCCCGGTGAAGGAGCGCCTTTACAAACAAAAACCTTCAAATATATTCGTTCCAGAAGCTCAAGAAACAAAACCCACATAAGAGGATATCGCACTTAGTAAGTTATTGTAAAATAACTTACTAAGTGCGATATCCTCTTATGTAAAGGTATCGACCACGATATCCCTCTACATCATCGTTGGTGCGGAAACATAAGTGCATGCTATGTGCACATTAGAGCACATTTTGAAATTCAGCCGTGTACACATTGTTATTCACGGATAGTGTGGAAAAACTTCAGGTACATACATAAACTTAAAATTACGAATACAAAGTATAAGCCTTATCACGAGTTTTCAGTATTTGAGACGTAAAGTAAACTGGAACTTTGACAATTTCAAATTGACAATATACAAGGAAAAAATTAGTTCCTTCTTCGTCACAGCGTCTTTCCAGTATTTACAGCATAAAATTAGTTCCTTCTTCGTCACAGCGTCTTTCGAGTATTTTCAGCGTTTCTTGTATGGAAAATGAAATAGCGCCTCTGCTTTGCGAATATGGATCTAATTTTCTCCTTGAAATTAATGTCAAAGTTACAGTTTACGTCAAAATTACTGCAAATTCATGTTAAGGCCTTTGAAGTGTTTATTTCTTTCGCCGATTGTTATTAATGATCGAAGAAACTTATGCATAGTTTGGAAGTCAGTAGGCATAACTTTAGAACAATAACACAATTATGATAATTTAAGCTTTTTTACCCGAGTTCAAACAATTAAGGAGGTTCTTAGTTCGACTGTATTTTTTAATGTTTTTGATCTCATATCTTACGACTAGATGAACCGAATTTAATTTAATTTATTTAACTATTTTCTCTATAACAGAGTAACTTTGACAGGTTCTATTTTTATGAGTAGGAAAAAGATTACCTCATAAACTGATAAAACTAAAAGCTGCCTATGTCAGCTTAGTTACTTAAAAATTCCTGAGATTTTCGTCACGTCCTTTACTCTTCATCATATATATCTTTAAGCACTTTATTTCTTTCTTCCATTTGCTGTAAAAGCTTCCAACCCGAATCATTTTTCTGTTTACTGCAGGTTTATGATATTTTAGGCACGCTCCGTTGAACGTATACATAAATTCGGTGGCGCGGAAATATTCCCGCATTATATACCTCGCAGTAACATTGTAGATGTCACAGTCAAAGCTGTAAATCAGTCAAAATGTGGACCACTTTTCACCGGTTACAATTTTCACAATTTCGCCTATTTTCCGGGAGCCATATTATGTGTTTTGAAGAGAAATTTCGGGATCCTTTTGAAATGTTTATTTTATTGATGAGAGAGTTAACAACTCCGGAAAAGAATACACTAGTTCGTTTGTTATTTTGTCGATCTAATTGTTTTCCCTGAAGCATGAGAGTATAACCAATGGCATTCTGTAGTTCCTGTCATCATCCTTTTTTTATCGTGGTAAAATCATCAAAAGAGTCTTCCCACCCCGGGCCGGGCGGGAGGGACTGTCAGACTTGTATTGACTAAAATCCACGGTGTCCTTTAGTAGCCCTTTATGTTCCGGGGTCACGGTGATGGAAATAAGTCCCGCCATTTTTCTGTTAACACCCTTAGAAAAAATACCGAATCATGATGTTAGTTTTGGTAGTATTTATCTCTTCAAGGTCTGATTGGCTGGTGACTACCTACCAACTCACATAAATCTTACATCAAGTAGTTCATCTGCATTTCGTTCACGGATGCGGGTGAACCAGTTCTTGAAGGACCATTGTGGCGACAGATGGGCTGAGATGGGAGACCCACGATGTCTAAGTATTTAAGACCTTTGACTGTCGTAACAACATTCCTTCCTACTAAAGTTATATTTTTATACGGAATAACG
The DNA here is from genome assembly GCA_028554685.1 of Agrotis ipsilon. Taxonomy (NCBI): domain Eukaryota; kingdom Metazoa; phylum Arthropoda; class Insecta; order Lepidoptera; family Noctuidae; genus Agrotis; species Agrotis ipsilon. The sequence goes on from CM052974.1 coordinate 15,175,504, forward strand.
CCTGCGTCGCGTCAAGGCGTCTGAAGTATCTATTCAGAAGACCCAGGGTAGATCCCTGCTCGCACCTCAATTTTCGTTCGTTAAAATATGCCTTCCCACTCTCAAATGGGGGCCAGAAACAGTTGCAGTTTTGACGAAACGTGATTACGTTTTCACAGCAACCAGTCAAAACTACTTTTGACCTATTCTCAGTTTTGACTGTAACATAGACTCAGCATTTTGTTCTACAGTCATATCCTTCGGGGCCATACGTGGCTGTACGGCACGAACAGAGCCGGTATCTCCAATTTATGTGCGTAAAAATATCTGCGCAGCTTGCTACACGAACAAATATTGTTATTATGTTAAAAATGTGCATGACTGAGTAAAGGTAGAATAGTTTCCTACATTATACGAGTTTTAGCTTTATTTGTATTTTAGCTTTCCGTCTTATTAATTTAATGTAATAGGAACGTTCGGAATCAGTCTGAGATTCAGACTGGCCTGTTGGTTTAGTGGTTAGTGACCCTGACTGCTATGCCGGGGGTCGTGGGTTCGATTCCCACCCAGGACAAATGTTTGTGTGATGAGCACGATCATTTGTTCTGTGTCTGGGAGTAATTTATCTATAATATGTATGTATTTAGAAATATATAAGTATGTTTTCACACCACTTGCTCGTAAATGTCAAATTATATGTCATGCAAACAAGGAGCAATAATATATGTACTGAATTTCATTATTCCCGTGGGAATAATGTGATTTGAATTTGGAACCTCAAAGAAAACCGTATGAAAACTTTCACCAAGGAGTCGTATCAGTAATGGCGGCCGCTGACCGCAACAGCTGATCGCTTACAGTGGTGCCAACTTCACGTTCGAAGGTTGTCGTACCACATCAAATTTCAAAAATCGAATTTATTTCCTCGCAGTAGGTGTGAAAAGCAGAGTACGCTTCTCGGGAGTAAAGCTGCCTTGTCTTGGGCTAACTTGAATCCCTCGCTACACTAAGGATTCTTAACTTAATTCCCTCGTTTCACTCGGGAATTAACACTTGAACCTCCTCGCTGCGCTACGGAGGTTCACCCCCAGAATCCTTAGTGTCGCTTCGGGATTCAATACGCCCGTGACGTAAGGCAATGCTTTACTCCCTTGTTGCGTAATCTACTATTATCAGTTGCCTAGTACCCATAACACAAGCTCTGCTTAGCTTGGGACTAGATGGCGTTGTGTGATAGTTGTGGAATATTATTATTATTCATGATTTAAAAGTGGATTGAAGTTGAATTTTTAGTGGGATTTAGATTTCAAAAAACCATGATACCAATAGACAGGATTAATTAAGAAAAAAACACTTTTTCACACCACTTGCTCGTAAATGTCATATTATATGTCAGGCAAACCTACTGTAAAGCATGACATTATTCCCACTCGCTCGAGCCGGGAATAATATATGTACTGAATTTCATTATTCCCGTGGGAATAATGTGATTTGTATTTGGAACCTCAAAGAAAACCGTATGAAAACTTTCACCAAGGAGTCGTATCAGTAATGGCGGCCGCTGGCCGCAACAGCTGATCGCTTGCAGTGGTGCCAACTTCACGTTCGAAGCTTGTCGTACCACATGAAATTTCAAAAATCGAATTTATTTTTCCTCGCAGTAGGTGTGAAAAGTAGAGTACGCTCCTCGGGAGTAAAGCTGCCTTGTCTTGGGCTAACTTGAATCCCTCGCTACACTAAGGATTCTTAACTTAATTCCCTCGTTTCACTCGGGAATTAACACTTAAACCTCCTCGCTGCGCTACGGAGGTTCACCCCCAGAATTCTTAGTGTCGCTTCGGGATTCAATACGCCCGTGACGTAAGGCAGTGCTTTACTCCCTTGTTGCGTAATCTACTATTATTCTCACAAAATATCCATATAAGGAAGGGATGTTTTTCTCGCAACTTTTCTTTGTAATTCCAAATGGCTGAATGGATTTCAACAGTAGGTTCCTCACTAGGAGCATTCGCGTGTAATGTAACATTAGAGATTCGACTTTGAGAATTACAAGCCGCAGCCGTGAGTCACACAATAGTTTAGTGTTTTTATTTTTTCTTTTTTTTTATACATTTTCTTTATGTTGTGTGTACTTATGGCATGTGCCAATAAACGTTTTTCTTTCTTTCTTTTCTTTCTACAATACTACCTAAGTACTGACGGGTATTCGCGTGTAATGCAACGTACTTATGCGGCCCTACGGACGTTTACTGCGCTACTGATGAAATACCCGAATCTGTAACTTAACATTACAGGTATCCGTGAGAGAACACCTTTATACTCGCCTTATTTGAATGTATCTCAATTAGGCTAATTATATCCGAAGCAAAAAGGGAGGTCCTTCACCGTATAGTTCTCAAAATCACTAGAGGAACTCCTATTGACATCCCCTCACAGTCCTCATTGCACAGTCAGAGAGGCTTCAGCTTTTCATCACAATACCCGACGGCCATTGACGTTCACAATGCGGGCAGCCAATCACGCTAAAAGCTGTCGCCGTCATTTGACGTACGGTTTAATGAACTGTGACTGTGGCTCATGGCTTGGTGGCTCGTTTGTCAAGCCATGGTGGAAAACTGATGAGATTACTTGAAGGTTTAGCGTCAAAGGTGAAGCTTGGACGTGTGGAAAGAGCTTTAGGGGATGTGGGGTTGGAGGTTTGTAACACAATGAACAGTTGAAATATAGATTTTGAGGTTATGTTTTAATTCTTATTTTCGCGTTGATTTAATATTTATGAACACAGACAACCAAAAATCTTAAATCAAATAATTCATTTCAATATTGTTTATGAGAAAAAATGGATTTTTTCATTTTTTTGCTTGAGAAAGTAAATACAGTCAAACGGCGTGAATAGAGCAGGGGTGATGAAAAATCGAGGTTACCAACTCAATTTTATTTATTGATTACTACTTCATTAATTTGAAACCTTGCTGGGAACATACCATCATCATTTTTCGTTGAAATCTACTTCAAAGTTTTGTCCCGATTCACCCCTGGCGTCCCTATTCACCCCGTTTGACATTTTCTTCTTTTGTGAGAAAGATCTAATAGGGATATTTCAACGATTGGAGTAGGTTGACGTGCTGTCGTATGCAACTTAGTTTCACTTGATATTTGTTTCTGTCTCGATTTGTTTTTTTTTTTTAAGTTAAAGGCTTTGTTTCTATTAGCTGATTGCAAAGATATTTGCCGTCAGCTAATAGAAACGGAAAATGATGATGTTCCGACAATTATAAAATCGCACTAGTGTGAAAGAAAGTCGTGAGAAAACCCACGCTCCGCGAACATAATGAGATGTCAGGTATTATTTGTTAAGTATCTTGTAAGAAGAATGACACGACTTGTAGGTAAACACAGCATGATTGCAAGATACTTTTACCTTTTTTTTAGCGTTATCAAGTTATCAAATCAGTTCCTTCCCTGGGTGGGAACCCAGGGCAGGACAGGAAGGACTGTCTGACTTGTACTGACTAAAATCCACGGTGTCCTTCAATAGCCCTTCACGTACACACGGCTACACATCAAGCTAGACAAAACCAGTTTGTCTTGGTCTCGCTTGTACGATTTTTACACACAATAAACGATCAGCTAATACTGGTTTTGTGTAGCCGTGTGTACCTTTCGTCAAAGAACGTATGTAAGAATATAATGACGTATTGCCAATTCTAATGCCTCATTTACATTCAGCTGTAGTGAGCAGGGAAGTGGGCAGGGAAGTGGGCAGGACGAGTATGTAAACGTATACTTCTCATGCCACTGCTTAATGCCACTCGCGCTGCCCAGCGCTCCCCAAAAGAGCGGTTTTAATGCGGACTTCAAAGGACCGGCAGCGCGAGCGGTAGGGCGTGTTTACATTCTGCTCAAGCGCTCAGTTGACGCCGTGCGCCCGGAGTGATTAAACGTGTATCTGCTGTCCGTTACAAACTATTCATCTCATTGAAAAAGTTTTTTATTACGTCTCTGAAAAAAAAAGACAAATATAATGCCTCGTAGAATTCTTCTGCGATATAAAATATTATCTTAAGCAGGTTGGTAGGCACTTACAAAGTTCTATTACGATGAATAGATATCATCCACCATCTTCTACGACGTCTTTTCTTTTTTTTCATTAGATTTATTTTTAACTGACGCATATAATTATGTATCGCTAAAAGACACAGCGCGGACACTGCAAAAATTTCAACGTCTGCCATTGCCGGAACTTGAAAGCGAAGTGAGAGGCAGGGCAGTATGTAAACACACATTTCCTTCGATCCTGCCACGGCAGTATTTAGGGAATTATTGCCGGCAGCGCGAGGAGCAGTGATAGGGGCTGAATGTAAATGAGGCATAAAAGCGTTGTACTTGTGGTTGTACTTATCTCTTTCAATTTTGTTTTGCGCAACAAAAGCAAAAAATACGGGTTGAATATTTTTTTTTATTTTCTTACTGACGGCCTAATTACATTTTTTTTTATTGTTTGAATATTTTTTCAACCAATCAACCAATTTCCGAGGTACACACGGCTTCAAACTATACAACACCACTTTAACGTGGTCTCGATTGTATGGTGTTTTCGTATATTCAACGATCAGCTTATACTGGTTTTGTGTAGCTTGATGAGTAGCCGTGTGTACACGTGGGTGAAGCCCCAGGCTACTTCTACCCAACTCCCAAGTAACGTTTCCAAAGATACTATTGAACCTTCCGATCACCTAATTCCCATTCATACAGTAGTAGGTATATGGGGAAAAGTAGCACCCTCTTAGTTTTCTCCTCACGTAGACAACCGGAGCCATTCTTCGGAAGATTTCTTTGTTGGTCCCCAAACTTAGAAGGGGTCCTGGAATCCTTTAGTTGCAATGAGATTTGGGAGTTTTGGGACGGAATATCGGAAACTAATTCGGTTGGTAGGTCATCTGGTTTTTTGTACAAGGAATAGTGAGTAAATAAAGAAAATTGTGGTTAATGTTTCTAAAACACAAATCGATCGCAGAGATTGACAAAACTTTTATTTTTAAATCGACTTCAAAAAGAAAGAGGTTATCAATTCGACGGTATGTTTTTTTTTTGTGTGTTTGTTACGCGATTTCTCCGGCGATTGTTCTAAATATATATTTTTTTGCTACATTCAATTTATTAGTCGACAGAACCTAGCTCGGCTCCCAAACAGCAGTAAATGAAACGTGGCAGGCTCAGGAGGAGATCATAAAAGCCAGACAGCTCCTTCCGCTCTGTCCGGGGCGGATTATCTGATGATTTGCCAAACTTAAAAAAAAATGAAGGATGATAGGATGATCTTGACTCTTTACTGGCCAATGGCTTTAACCATGGATTATTTTACTTATAGCCCCCGCATTACAGTACTGTTTGGAAAATCATCAGATAATCCGCCCTGGACTGAGCGGAAGTGAAAGTCAAATCATTTTTTCCAATTAGGCCATCAAAGAGGCACTTTTGAACGTCGATTATTAAAATTAAAGGAAATAGGAAGGGATAGGATTGATTCTACACCCATTCGCAAAGGTAGGTTGTATGGAGAAGAATGGGCAAGAAACTCCATACTTACTTACTCTTTTTCAAAAATGTTTCACAATTTTTTGAAAGGAAGGATCTGTCTGTCTGTCTTTCATGAGCTCCTCCTGAGCCTGACACGTTTCATTTACTGCTGTTTAGGAACCAAGCTAGGTTCTGATGAAGCGATGAAGCCGATGGTCACATATACACACACACTGGTGACTCACATTTGATCACTATCCCGCTTGACGGTAAGACGCTTGCCTAGAAGTAACATATTCACTCTACACTTGTCGACGCCAAGATTGTAGCTAATAGGAAATTATTGTGCGACAAGGTTTTATTTTTTTAATAAAAGTAAGTGCGGTGCGTCTGTATAATGTCGTGTAAGAACCAAGTACACAGTAAAGAACTGCTAACTATAAATAACTTGCAAGAAACTTGGCGCGCTTTGCAGACATGGCGTCGAGGAGTGATGTATCGCCTGTCTACAACATACTCCGACCCTTTTCAAAGATAAAATGAAATAAGCAATAATATTTCACTAATTTCTTCAGGAGGTACTTTTCTTTATTTCAGGAATTGGGCAAATGAGCAAATACAATGCAGATGAAGCCTAGAATAATTCTTTAAAAATAGCATTACAAAGTAGACGCGAGCTGTTTTCGACAACTCACAAAAATTATGCCAGTTGATTATAATAATAATATTCCACAACTATCACACAACGCCATCTAGTCCCAAGATAAGCAGAGCTTGTGTTATGGGTACTAGACAACTGATAAACATACATAAATATTTCTAAATACATACATATTATAGATAAATTACACCCAGACACAGAACAAATGATCATGCTCATCACACAAACGTTTGTCCTGGGTGGGAATCGAACCCACGAACCCTGGCATAGCAGTCAGGGTCACTAACCACTAGCTAGACCAACAGGCCAGTCATGTCTATCTATGATTAACTAATGTGATCTCCATAACTTTATTTCAAGTAGATATCCTTCGCAACTTTTATCAAAAGCCAAAATATCTTTGCAGAAAAGTTTATTTTTTACTTTAATATCATGTCGCATTTTAACCAACTTAGCTCGTAAATAAAGATACAAAGTAGCCAACTTGGCTAAGTATTTTCAGTCTGAAACTCCGAGCGTTTACTTAAATCTGATAAGTAGTTTGCTTCCTAATCTATATTGTCAAACTAAAAGGTTATCTATGGTATTCTTATGGCTGATACTGGGTTGATAAGGATTGATGAATCAAAGCATTTATTTGAGGCCACGGCCGCATAAAATAGTATATAAAAGTGTGGAGCTGCTGTCCAAGTCACAAGACATTGTAACAGAAAAAGTATTAAAATGTCACTTACGGGATATCGTCCGTGATAACGTTTTTGTTCGAGTTCCCGATATTTCGACGTTGTTGCAAGCGCCATGATCGTGGGTTGACTCATAAGTAAAACAGTGTTTGAGAAAGTAATGTTGTAGGAGTCTGTAACGTTTGACCAACATTCGTTTGGTCCATGAACTTTTCATCCAAAGAACTTTTGACCCACGAACGTTTCGCCCACAGAACTTTACGCCAGTGAATGTTTAACCAACAGAATGTTTTGTCCAATAACTTTTCACCCAAAGAACGATTGGCCAACAGACACCGGGACTGCTGAAAGTAAATAAATCCTATATGAAATCCAACTAATATTGTGGTTTTAAATAATATTACCGACAAAATTAACAAATCCATACTATCCATTAATATTATAAATGCGATTTCAGCGATCCCGGTGTATGTTGGCCAATCGTTCTTTGGGTGAAAAGTTATTGGACAAAACATTCTGTTGGTTAAACATTCACTGGCGTAAAGTTCTGTGGGCGAAACGTTCGTGGGTCAAAAGTTCTTTGGATGAAAAGTTCATGGACCAAACGAATGTTGGTCAAACGTTACAGACTCATGTTGTAGATAGCTGAGCCTAGCGCCCTAGACAAGTGCATGGTCTTTCAAAAGGATTGACATTATGTAAGTAAAGGCAAATCAGACGTTGTTTTGCAAAAATCCATGTATTTTTTTTCTTACTATCAAAGTTCTAGCTAGTCTAATGTCCGTTTATCTCGGCCCTAACTCCAGTACTCGATAATCAAGAGGCGGTGGTCCTTAAAATCCTCAATACCACAGCAAAAGTCAACGTCCTCACTCAAAACAAGAAGCACTCTACCCCAAAACCCTAATTAAGTCATCCAGCAACCAAACAACCAAGATTAAGGAGCTCTCCGGACGAGTGGCCCAAGAACGGGGGGTGTCACGCAAGACTAGCCACCCCTCCCAAATTACAGGCGATTACAACCCTTAGACAAGTAACTTTATATCTCTTGATACGCTACAATGCAGATCGGGTCCTTAAGGGTGATTTTTCGGTGAGTCGGAGGATTTCTGGAGTTTTTATCGGTGTTCAAGTAGATGAGCACTGTAGATTGCTCTCCGAATTTTGTTAAGCTTTCAAGCAGTAATTGGAAGTTGATTCGAAACATAGTTAGGACTTGTTTGGAGTTTTAAACAAGCGGAGCTGCTAAATTTTTAATACGATACTCGGTGAGATCGATTTAACGATAAAACTTTGCAAGTAACGGGCTTGATAACCTATAAAGTTTTTTGTCTTAAATTTTGCAGATTCTGGAAATTATGTGAGAGGATTCTACTACTTATAATAAAAGATCATAACAATAGTAATCAAGTACAGACAGTTTATTCCTTCAGTTTCTATAACAAAAATTCCTCAAACCAACAAACTACACGTTCTTTCTACAAAATCCAAGATGGCGGTTACGACCGCGCCATTTCTTCTGCCACAGAGTATAAAAAGCGTGTTTAAAGCCGGGTGTAGCGCTTGAAAGCAGTGTAAATGTCTGCAGAAAGCGCTGTAGGGCGCTTTCAAGAGGCTTTGAGGGCCCTTGATGTGACGAGAACCTACGACTACGTCTAGTTACAAGTGTAGCAAGCGCCTTGCTTCTTTTTAAATGACATTTCTAGGAGATTTTTCTGGGTTCCTTTTTAGAAAATGTAGTGTTGAAGGAAAACTGTATTTTCTCGTTAATGTATTAAAGGTTCTATAATATTTTAAATGCGAAAGTTTAGTTAGGATGGGTGGATGTTTGTTATTCAATCACGTCAGAGCAGCATTTTTTTAATTTATGAAAGCTGAACGGATTTTTATGTTTGAAACATACCCAGGTTATGGCCTGGATTAATTACATAGGACACTTATAACTAGTTCGAAATAATATTACTTATCTCAGATAATCCTATACGAGTCTATTTCTTAGCTTGCCTTAGTCATTCATTTCAATACATATCTATACTATTTTCTGACTCTAGCTTCGTCTTTCAAACCATTTCCTATTTTTGGTTGAGCTTCTAGTGTAACCGGATGCAGCTAAATACCAGCTATGATATTTTCTACAAGACTGCTCCACAACTACGGTTTGTCTTTGAGAGATTTTCAATTTTATGTTACAGTCCACACGGTTGAAAATCCACCAAAGACAAACGGTCAAAAGTAACCAGTCTTACCATGGGGTATCGTAAAACCCAGTTACTGGGTTCGGGAGGTCCGGTAGGCAGTCGCGCCATGTAAAATACTGATATTCAGTTGCATCTGGGTCGACTGGAAGCCGGCTCCAATATAGTTGGAAAAAAGCAGGCAGATGATGATTTTGTAAAGAAGATTCTGCCACAAACATTTCAAGGATTACTTAAATGTTATTATTTCTTGCAAGTAACGTTCTTGCCAGCCAGTCCTGCCACAAATGGCTACTGGTGTCATGGCGCCCCAGATGTGGCTGAAATATTAAATTGTCAGTCGTTAAGTGTGGCTCCTGCGGGGAAAAGAGGCTATTTTCCATCGTGGCTGTATTTTATACGAGGTTTAAGAAACAACGACAATTTAATTTAATTTAAGAGACAAATTTAATTAAATTGTCGTTGTTTCTTTAAAACTTGTGCGTTGTTACTTCAGTTGAGGGCAATTTTCTTTCATTTTTAGATGCATTTGTTAAGCTGATTTTATTTAAAAATTCACTTTTTCGAGGTAATGGGTAGGTAGGACGAATTGTATTATGCTCCTCGTCACCACTCATGAGAAAACATCAGATTGTACACAATACAAAACACAGTTATTGATGATGGAGGATGAAGATTGACTATTAATCCAGACAATGAAATGTTACATAAATAATTTTAGTTTTTTATTTTTTATTTTTAAACGACCCCGACTATTTCTATTCTGTTCTTAAAGCCTATATCTATGGTTATCTATTTTTTTTCGTGAATTGATAAAATTAAATAATTCTGTAATTTTTTTATTACATAATTATTTAAAGGGAAAACCCCTACCAATAACAAAGAAAAGAAAAATACAATAAACAGTAAGTTGTACCTTACAGAAAACCTTTTTTCCACCTAAAAAACCATTTTCCCTTTCACCGATTCCATTAAAAAGACAACAGTTTACTGAAACATATTTCCCACTTAAACTCGGAGGGTAGTTATTGATTTTCTCCAATACATTCCCTTGTAGTTCAGTGAACCTTGCCGTGAGTTGTGCACATAAGCAGTGCGGGTTCGACGCCCCGATAGCGATCGCCGATAATGACGGTATGTTAATTATTTTGTTGCTTTACGAAGAAACAATGTTTTACTATGGAAGAGTTGATGTGACTGTCTTGTTGTCAGGAATTCTATGCGATCTTTTAAAGATAAGGTTTGGTACGTAAGTCAGTTCTGTAAAGAGGAATTTAAATGATTTTACAGGCATACTTGTCCATCTTATGTTACTATGTTACTCATAAAATTATAAATACATAAGTTTGTGGATCTGATGGATGTTCCCTACATCCATCAGATCCACAAACTTATCGATCAACGACGATATATTACTAGACTCCGCATGCATGATCTAAGGAACAAAAACTTTTCTGTCAACTCGCTGAGGTTCTACGTAAGCGAGGGGGACGGGGTACTGCGTTGTGATTGGCTACTCAAGCTCTGTTATGTCTCAAAGTATGTTTACGGAGTTTAGGAGTGGTTGAAATGAGACGGATATAAGACTTTTTTTGCCTAATGTGTTGACAGACATCGGTCGCCTGTTATTAGGAGTCTAGTAATATATCGTCGTTGGGATAGATGGATGTATGTAACTCTCACGCAAAGACCACTGAACGGATTTGTTTTAAGTTTTTTTTAGGTACATGGAAGGTCGACTCATTTGATATTTTTCACGGTTAGTGCAGTGGCTGAGCGATTGGACTGCTGCACTGCGTGTCGCAGGTTCGATTCCCGTACAGAATAAATATTTGTATGACCTAAAAATAGTTGTTCCTGGTCTGGGTGTCTTGTAAGTGAGTTTCTATGTTTGTAAACGCACCCATGACACAGAAGAAATTCCTAGTGTGGGGCATTGAGCTATTATTACTACGTATAGAGACGACACCACATATCACCACTCTGTCCCATCCAGGATGAGTGCGCGCGCACAATTTCATTCATTTGTTTGACTGCTCTGTGGCGTGCTCTAGGCGCGCGCACTCAGACATCCAGTGATGATGCGTGGTGTCGTCTTTATACGTAGTAGCAATAGCCCAATGGTGTGGGGCAACGTTTTTTTAAAGCAGAAAAAAGTATAGAAGGGTTCGTTATTATTGAACTATCTAAATACTACAATAGGCTCCCAGTATATTCAGGGGGCGGATTCTCGGTTTTAGAGATGCTGTCGAACTGGACAAAAAAATCTAATGACGTAATTTTTTCAACAAATTTTACTGAACTCTAACGTTAGCCTTCGACAAATGGCCAATTTGACATATCAACTTTTAAAATTTGTCGAAAAAATGACGTCATTAGACATTTTGTCGAGTTTGACACCATCTCTAAAACCGAGAATCGGCCCCCTGATCCCTAGAAACCTTTTTCGCTATCTATAAGTCTACATCCACATCGTACTGACGAAAAAATGACCACGATGTCGACCATGACATAACAATGGCGAGATTTTTGCGAGGCGAGTGAACCGGCCCGCGGCCGGTCGGGGCGATTGTTGAAACATGCAAGGTATGCCGCCTGTATTGATGTGCCGAACCACGTATGAGTGGGTGTAATGGCTGGCTTTTGTAAACTCAATGCTGATACGGTTTTTTTTTGGGATGAGTGTCATTGTTTATTTTTTTATGTCAGAGGATATATTTTTTTATGGTTATGGTAATATTATTATAAATTGATAATGGTGATGATAACAGAGTACCTAGATCAAACCCGGTCAAACCCATTTACATAAACAAATAAAAAAGTTGACCAAGCAAGATTTTCATTTTCAGAATATTTTTTTGAAGTATTAATAAAAACATATTAACAGGAAAACAAAAATTCTAATTCACCAGTACCCCTAGGACGAGTTTTCACTATTTTACTTTCCAGTATTTACAGCATTTCTTGTATGGGGAAATTTAACAGCGCCTCTGGTGTGTGAAGAAGGAACTAATTTTTTCTTTGAAAATTGTCAATTTGAAGTCGTCAAAGTTCCAGTTTACTTTACGTCTCAAATACTGAAAACTCGTGTTATGAAACCAATTTTTCACGTGACATTGTTAATTAGTTCTATACTTTATTAAAATATATTTGATCAAAATCTGATAAACGGTAGGTATAACAGGTCTGTTTACACTTTGGATCATCTTGCAAAGTTTTAACCAATGTCTATTTGATCAAAAGTTTCAACCCTCGTAAAGTTTCCGTAGAACGGTTCAAAACATGTTTTTGCTGGATAACTTAAAATCTACGTAAACAGGAATCTATTAAATTAATGTAGAAGTTCGACAAACAGTAAACATTGTGGTGACTAGTTATAATAAAGAGGGCATAACATATTTATAAAAAAAAACAATGATCCCTGAAGACATCTGCCACTCAAATCTGGGCAGTTGCACTCCCTCTTTTTAAAAGGAGACTCTTTTTAAATTTACAAAATATGTATGCAACATAAATGCCAGTAATATGCAACAAAGACCCTGAAATATGCAATTATCAAATTGTAATAAGTTCTATACAATTATATTTATTACTTACTAGCTGACCGGGCAAACTTCGTACCGCCTAAAAATCACCTTTTAGACCTTCCCTTCAGTTCTAAAAATAATTCAAAATAAAAATTAGCCAAACCGGTCCAGCAGTTCTCGAGTTTTAGCGAGGCTAACGAACAGTAATAAAATTGATTTTCATAATAATAGAAGATTTTAGAGACTGCTATTCATCTGCTTAGCCTTTTCAAAACTATGTTGGGATCAGCTCCTAGTCTAACCAGCTGATTCTAAATATCAGTATCTTAAGGAGAGACTGCTCTGACTTCAGCAACCCAGTAACATGATACCTCTTAGAAATACAGACGTTTGGTACACTGCATGCAAATATGAGTCAACATAGGGTCAATTAGAGGATGTCCCAGATATATCTATCTTTCAGTCTTCATTACTAAATGACAGGAAACAATTCATATGAAGATCTGGAGACAGATGCATATCCTGGAGGATGCATTGATCATTTACTGTGTGTGAGCAATGTTTGATAATTCAGGGCATGTTTCTTCCTTTCTCTATGAGAGATGTTACTGATATTACGCACTGCGAATTTAGTGGGTTTAATGTCTCAGAATTTTTATTCTAGACTAGCCGCCCGCCCCTTGCTTCGCTTCGTGTTACAAAAAATTTAATAAATGAAGAACCGCTCGACCGATTTTGTGCAAACTTCACATAAATAATTTACTAAATAGTCCGAACAAAGTCTAAACATTTGGTTTGGGTAGGTGAGCCCGTGCTTGTTAAGTTATAACGAAAAGTGGCATTGATTTTTATATTATAGAGTAGCTCTTGTTTTTTGTACTCGTTAACCTTCTTTAAATTTTCTTTCTTCTTTAACCGAATCCAAAGTTTCATCGGCCTTTGTTAAAATAATCATTAACGTCGATTATTCATTTGTCTGAGAAAGCAAACCAATAAAAGATGCGAAAGTGAGTATTAATTGTTTGTTACAAATAATCATCGATCGTGTCATTTTGTGTCAGGGTGTTATTTTTTTTGAATCATTTATTGGTTTGAGGTTTTTTCTCGATTTTGCTGTTTTTTTTTATCGTTTTGGGAGCAGTTGGAATGTATATATCACGAATCTGTTATTATGCGAGGCGCTTCCAAAAATGCTGAAATATCGGAAACTCAGAACAGATAATCAATAGTAGATAATGTTCCCTTATTAACTTCTAATAGTAGGTACTTATAGTCGCCAAAAAACAATCGTAAAAACGTCTCGATGGCAAATATCGATTCTATGCAACCTGCAATTAACGGGGCCCCCTTAGAGGGTCAAAGCCAGCCGGGGTCGCGGGACTATCGAATAACCGTAGCCCTACAAAATAAAGGGCTATTGGAGAACACCGTGGGTTTTAGTCAGATAATAAAAGACAGTCTCTCCCATCCTGCCCTGGGTGGGAGGACTCATTTTGATGATTTTACCACGATAAAAAAAGCTTAATAAACCGTTTATTTATTAGAAAAATCCGCACGAACATCACTACACACCATAGACCCAATGTTCTTTTTCTCAATCGTCTAACCAGAGACATTTTCGTTAAAATTCTGACAAAAACAATTCAGCCTTCCCGTTTTCGTGAATACGCCGTTTCCTTTTCCGAGTAGCATGCATCGGGGGTGACATGACATGATAGCCGGGTTCAAACAATGCTGTCAGCACAATAAGTCGCTGCACTGAGCCAAAGGGGGTTGAGCAAAGGGAAGTGAAATGTCAAAACTTTTGGGACTTTAAGCGAGCTGTTCTGGATTGGATGGTGAATATGTGATGCGAAATATCTTTCCTTGATTATTTCTTTTATTTAAAAATTCTCCTTCCTAGGAATTTCTCTCGTATCGTGGGTGGGTTTACAGATATTTAGTAGTGCATAAGGTAAAGGGAGATTATTTGGTGAGACAGGCAACTCGGTGATAGAGTCTTTAAAGTCTCTCAAAACGTTACTTATACATGCTGTAATGCGAAATGATGTGTCACTACATCTTGTCCACTTTAGTAATGAACTATATATTTGCATCATTTTGCATTACTCCATGCATAGGTAGGCTCATGCGTTTTGAGAGACTTTTAAAATTATCACTGAGTTGCCTGTCTCACCAAATAATCTCCCTTTAACCTATATTATTTAGTATCGGAACTACTACTAGTATACTTACGAAGAAGCTTTATATAGTATAATTTGTTTCGTACCTAATTTTTTTCTCTTTTTTTTACGTGGTAAAATCATCAAATAAGTCCTTCCGCCCCGGGCAGGGCGGGAGGGACTGTCAGACTTGACTGACTAAAATCCACGGTGTCCTTCGGTAGCCTTTTGTGTACCGGAGTAGCGGTGTACGTATGTCCCGCGACCCCGGTAAGGCTATGGCCCTCTATAGGGGGGTCCCGTTAAACAAAGGGGGGGGGGGGGGGCGTCATACTTTTTCTCCATAGCTTGAACTCTTGCAAATTTGAAATTTTCGACAAATGCTAGTTTTAGCACCCTGTGAATAACATAATTTTTAATAGCCACAATATCTTTCTTAATTTCGCTTTACGTACGTAACAAAAAGAAAAAAATACGGCTCTAAATATTTATTTTGTTCAACGGACTAAATAGGTTTTTGCTCAAGACATACCTATTAACTATTTAATTAAAAGTCCAAAAAAAAAGACTTAGAATAATTAGCAATTTTAATTAAAATCTAATTATAAGACTGTTTCAAATCTACTTTACTTTTATCCATCGTGGTAGGTCTACGGTAGTCTCACCAGATAACCGTGGCTCTGGTACGTAAAGGGCTATTGAAGGATCACCGTGGATTTTAGTGAGTACAAGTCTGACAGTCCCTCCCGTCCCAAACCGGTCGGGAAAACTCATTGGATGATTTCACAACGATAAAAACAAAAATAAAGGTCTATGGTAACTTACCTATTCATTCAATGTCATCATCCCGCCAAAAGATCCCATATTTCTATTTTCGTTAGACCTCAATTTGTAAAGCTAGGATTACGGTAAGGCCTTATTCACCCGCCCTCATTTCACGCGGATTGTATTTAATTTATCTGTATAATCCGTCAGTGTTGCCACTTCAAATAAAAGTTTGTTTATTCTGAGTGCTTCTTGAGTTTTGTAACGATGTTAGAGTACCCTATTTTGTTTTCTTATTATTGTGAAAATAACCAATTTTGTACCAGTTGCTGCATAAAGTAGGCAGTCACTTTAGCCTGTCATTTACCTTACATTTTCCCTGATATGATACGTTCCAGTCTAACCGAAATGCAGCTGAATTCTTATATTTTAATCGACTACAAAAAGGAAGAGGTTCTCAATGATTAAATTTGTTATATCATAGCTTTCGACCGTCTAAACCGAAATGAAAACTGTAGTTACAACCATCAACATTCAACATTATAGCAGCCCAGAGACGCTTGTCGCTGACTGATCACGACTTTACATTACACATTTAGCTTAAATAACAGACAACACATCCATTACAAAGTACTCATGCGATATTATTGCTAAAAATACGACGACAATAAAACACAGAGTGCATGTAAAGTTTGTTTGGCAACACCAGTAACAGAGAGCCGCCGATACGGCCACGGTCCGAGATAATGCCTCAGGGAACAATGCGATAGTGGCCTGTGTCCTTTGTGACCGTGTGTGCATAACTGCACAGGGCCACGGGTGTGACGCACAGATTAAAAAGGATTTTCTTTTGGCTGAATTGTGTATGGATGTTTTTACAGGGCATGGAAAGGGTGGTAAAAAATTAATGGTTTCAAAAACGGATATTTGGCAGAAATTTAAATTATCGAGACTCGTTTTTGGGTTTTTTGAGACCCGTTTACTGATGCCCAATTCATCACTGGGACTGTTCGTTGTCAGGTCGAGTTAGAGGAACATGGCAAGCCCAAAGAAATATTATAAAGAGTGACTTCACTGGTGCGAAATGCTATGCTACGCCAAATAGCCCCAATGAAAAAAATTCGTAGCCAATAAAATTGAAAATCACTTAAAACTCATGAAAGTTTCAATCAAGTGAACTGTCATCGAATTGGAAAGTTTTAATGGTTCAGTACCTCGGGGGCAGTCGGGGGAAATGTACACAGTACCTATTGTTACCTACTGTTGACGTAGATTGATGATGTAAACAATGCCAGCTACGAAGCAATAAAGTTGTCTTCTACCTTTATTTCACTCTTAGACTGTACATAGAGTAAGAGCTGAATTTTTCAATAGTTAGATAACTTTTATCTCAGGAATAAAAATAGCAATTTCACACATTTTCTCTAAATAAACTGTCAAACCGCCATTTTTATTCGTCAGATAAAAGTTATCTGACTATTGAATAATCAGCCCTATAAAAAGGAATATTGGATTTAATTTATTTTAGTTTCGGACAACAATCCATAGTGTTAGTAAAGGTACTATAAAATTACAATCTCTATTATATAAAAATAAAATGCAGTTCGTTAGTCTCGCTAAAACTCGAGAACGGCTGGACGGCTTGGCTGATTTTGGTTTTGATTTATTTTGCGAAGTCCAGGGAAGGTTTGAAAGGTTATTCTGAGGCGGTACGAAGTTTGCCCGGTCAGCTAGTTTCTTAAAAAGATGCCCCAATGAATAATAAGGACTCTCTGCCACTGCTTCATTTACTAAAAAGCGTCGGGATTGTAAGGCTAGAGTAGTTCCAGGTGCCAACCTATCTGATTGATTGATTTACAAATATTTGCTCCATCCCAATCAGCGACACGCAACACAACTGTCAATCTTGTGTTCACGTCATGAGAATCAATTAGATCAATTAACTAGTAATTTCTCGTTATGTTGTGATGCCATTGATGTAGGTATAAACAAATAACCAATGTATTAGTCATAGGCCCGTATAACAGGACGCACATCAAAGAAATAAAGAAAAAGTATTACAGAATCCACATAGAAGAAAAAAAAAGTTTTATTGGACTCACACAGGACAGAACAACAACATAAAATTAATAACAAAGATGTAAAAATTAAATAAAAGAAACTGAAATTACAAATAAAATAAAATAACCAATTTTGGGTCCTGTACGAGGCCATAAGCATCAAAACTCAAGTGTTACTTTAAAACTAGTTTCAACCAATCAAATGCCTTGTATCTAGTTTGACTGGCCTGTTGGTCTAGTGGTTAGTGACCCTGACTGCTATGCCGGGGGTCGTGGGTTCGATTCCCACCCAGGACAAATGTTTGTGTGATGAGCACGATCATTTGTTCTGTGTCTGGGTGTAATTTATCTATAATATGTATGTATTTAGAAATATATAAGTATGTTTATCAGTTGTCTAGTACCCATAACACAAGCTCTGCTTAGCTTGGGACTAGATGGCGTTGTGTGATAGTTGTGGAATATTATTATATATAGTTTTAAGTAATGCTTGAGTATTGAGTGGTGCTCTGTAATACGGGCCTTAGTCTACCAGATTAACTATATCAACATCCCAAAACTAAAGGCCTTTCATGACGTTAAAGCGACAGTAGTTCCACCGTGGGAAGGAGACAGAGCTATAAAAGTCGTATAGCGCCATCTTTTTCCCACAGTAGAACTACCAGTACCCCTAGCACTCATTTTCACTATTTTACTTTCCAGTATTCACAGCGTTTCTTGTACGAAAAAATGGAACAGCGCCTCGGGTGTGCGAAGAAGGAACTAATTTTTCCCTTAAAAATTGTCAATTTGAAATTGTCAAAGTTCCAGTTTACTTTACGTCTCAAATACTGAAAACTCGTGCTGAGGGTTCCTAAAAAAAGATATTTGCAAAGATTTGAGTGAATTACACAAAGTTACTTCAGCGTGGATTCCTCAACAATGTTTCCACACATCTTAGCCATTGTTCTCCGGGTCAGTGATGTTACAAAGCAGTGATAAATAATCGTTGCGAGCTCAAGTTACAGCAACATACAATGCAACGCTTGTGTTGTAACAATGCGTCGTAAAGACAATTGTAGGGGTGACTGTAAGTGCTTCGAAATAAGTGGGTTTGTGAAAATAGTATTTTGCTAAAGTTTTGGTAATAAAATTATCGTTAAGTTAAGGAGTAGTCGTAAAAATGGAAAAATAATGCCGCAGATTCATTTTCATTTTATCTTGTATATTATATTTTATGTCCCTATAACAAAATGATAAACATGGTATTTCTATTTATGGAAAACACAAAGATTTTTTCGTGATAAAGTTCAATTTAAAAAAGAATTTTTGAAATTGGACCACGTTAAGAAAAGTTGTGCGTAGTCATGAATAAAAAAAAATATATACATGTCGAATTGAGAACCTCTTTCTTTTTTTCGTTGGTTATTAACTTTTTAAGCTTGTGGTACTAGTGATCATAAACTGTTTTTGGTGTGTGTAGGTTAGTTGATGATTCAATCACTAACTAGGTATAACAACAGATTCAAAATCCCAAGAAGCTCCGAAAACTATTATCGGTCTCGTTACAAAACTTGAGAACCCTAGAGGGAACCAAAACTATTCCAGACACGGCTAGGAGGATCACATTTATCTCTAAAATCTAGTTACATTTCGCCATTCCTAACCCCAAATGTTTCAACCAAATATTTCTTACTGGCTGCATATTTTGTAGATGAAATTCTTAATTTGAATATTGAACTAAAACGGTCAAGGTTTTGTTATAATTTTGTTGATTGAAAATATTGTCTATGGAGTTTCCTGTCCGTTCTTATTCACTGTTACAGAAGTTACAGAATTTGCTTGTTTTGTAGACTCAGTATAATAATTTTCTAGGCTAAGAAGCTGCACTGAGGTTGCTCTTTAAGTGATGTCCTTATAGTGACTTTCCTACGTGGCTCGTAGTCGTAAATAACTCAAGGATAATTGATCCTTTAGTGCTGGCTGGAATTTGTAAATCCTTGCCAGTTGTTACTGGGTCGGACTCCAAAACCTGACAACCAGTTTTACAACCATCGGACATACCCAGTAACTGAGTTGTGCAGGTCATTCGCTCCATATAAAATACTGATAATCAGTTGTATCCAGTTCAATTTTAAGCCGACCCAAACGTAGCCAGGAAAAGGCTAGGCTTTTAATGATTTGTAGAGTAATGTAGGTTTAGGGACTAAAAGCTTTTTAGGTTGGATCATTTATTTTAAGCCTCGGTTTGTTATCCATTTGGTTTTACAGGCATACTAGCTTCTGTCAGCGACTCTTCCTTGGATATTTTGGATTTATTTTCATTATTACCATCATCAGTTAATGCTGTGGGTACGAGTTTATTCCATCTTAAACCATGCTTTTGTGGTCTGTTATTGACCTTGTGATTATGAATTTAAGTCTTTTTTCTGATCTCTCTATGAATTATGTTTTCTTTGTTTCACGTTCATTTCACGTTTCTATCTTTTTTTAAACATTGTCCCCTTTATTTTTTGGATGGATCATTATATTTTCTGTTTCACGTTTCTGTCTTTTTTTATATTTTCCCTTTTATTTGAAATTATATTATCAAATGATTCCACCTGCTATGGGTGGGAAGGAAGGGACATCTTAAAACAACACAATTTAGATTTAGGCTTGAAAAGAAGTAGTATCAGCCCTGTCAATAAATTATCGACGAGAGGGCCCTTCATCATTCCAATTCATTAATCGATTATCGGAATTCTCACTCTGTTCCTTTACTTTAACAATGAATGAGAATAATTTCTCAGAAATAAATACAGATAAGAAATCTACAGTGAGAATTTATTGGACAACTTCCAATTCAGTTGTACTTGTAGCTATTGTATATTATAATGAAGTAATTTCTCTAACCAATATATTGATCTCAATTCATGACCTTTAAGATATCAACTTCAAACCTATCTATTCTAGAAATGTACCTAGATATACATACAAAAACGATTAGTCTTTAAAGTTCGAAGTACAAATGTTAATTCTTATAAATTTCTGTTCAAGACTGCCACTTTGTTGAAGAAAGGTACATTTGCCTGGGTGACAAAACTCACCGCGAAAAGAGTTTCTAGTTAAGGGCAGCACTAATATTGATCCGTTCAAAGTCTGCGTCTTATTAATATTGGTTTGTGCATACACTTATATTGATTTCAGTAATCTATACAAACAACATAGACTCTTAAAGTTAAAGTTCAGCTTTGATTTAGCCAAAACAATACTGCGATCAGATTTCTAGATAACTTCATCCAATCAAAGACTTCACAAGCCCTAAAAGGACATTACACTGGACCATATAATAAAGTCTGCGCATGAGCAGCGATCAAGAACACGTGTGCCGATGCTTTTGTACTTGAATTTAATCGTTCGTGCGAATGTGTGTGTGTCTGACCGGTCTTGAAACGTCCTGTGTGTGTGTGTTCAGACTGTTTTCAGACTTATAAAGTGGTTAGCAATCGTCCAGCTTTATGCAGCTACATTTATTTCACTTTTAATCTTATTTGGGTAGTTAAATCGTCAAATGACTCTACTACTACTTTTGATTAAAAATCCACCTTGTTACCTTTTGTGTTCCAGAGTCACGATATCTTGCTTGGACAGTCCTAAGTCCTCTAATTTGAATTGAATTTAGTTCAATTGAACTGCAGCTATTAAAATTTATTAAAAAATTCGTTACTAATAAGTAACTCTCGTTAGTTAGTTAGAGTTCTTACATTTCGTTACTAATTAGTAACGAAAGTTTAGAACTCTATCACTTCGGTAGACCAAGATCAGAGATAGTAACTTAACAACAAACTTCATGCTATGTTAGTAAGTCAGGAATAGGGGCTTTATTATCTAGAAGGATTAATCTGTGAGTTCGTGGAAAATATATCAGAACATTTTTCTCTATATCTCCTTTCCTTTTGAATCCATCTTTATCTTCGTTAAAATCTTCACAGTTATCCCCCAAGGCAAAAAGAATACGCACAGTTTCTCATTTCATCGGGAGATATCTCATGTTTTTATCACAACCGTTACTTTCATCCGTTTTTATTTCATCCCATCTTTTATGCTCCTATCATTTGCTCCGTTCAATGAAAGGTAGGGCTGCTGGGTCAGTATCATTTGCACCCTCTTTCACGAGAGGATTCCTAACAATTCCTTACTTAATGGGTGCTTACGGGTAAATGGGTTTCGTGGGATGCCCGAGAGAAATCTTTAGATCTAAATACATGAGCTTTTATTAAGTTGGGACCCCAAATTGAAGACCTGGGAACAATCTACTCAAAACTTCGGATTGAATTGTTGAATTTATCTCTAGATGCCGCCAGTTGCCAAATATTTGTCTATAAAAATGTAGATGAAATTAAATTGGTGCAAACATTCCCAATAAAGAAGATTTTTTGTGCAAAAAACCTCAATGTTTTCTGGGTATCGGAGTAGCGGTCCGGTAAATCCGATCCAAGCTAATACAATTATTAGCATTAGTGAAATTGGTTGTTCAGTAAGGGCTCTTTTCATTTCCATAATGGGTTCACCAAGAAAATTACAAAGAACTCGCTTGTCATGGCTCTTCGAACGAAATTAGTCTGAAGTGAAGGTTTGCATAAAAGTTTTTCTACCTAATCTTGTTAAGGTAAGAAGGGCATTGTTTTAAAAAGACCTTTATTCTAACGAAGATAGAAGCTAGTTTAATCTAAACACGTTAATGTATCAAAACGCACCTGTGTACATGTAAAAAAGCCCCTCTAAGCGAAAGTGTGGGGTGGAGAGAGTAATTTAGGGTGATACATGGCATTGACGCAACCCTCGGCTCT
The DNA here is from genome assembly GCA_028554685.1 of Agrotis ipsilon. Taxonomy (NCBI): domain Eukaryota; kingdom Metazoa; phylum Arthropoda; class Insecta; order Lepidoptera; family Noctuidae; genus Agrotis; species Agrotis ipsilon. The sequence goes on from CM052974.1 coordinate 15,197,867, forward strand.
TACCCGTAATTACTAGGGGCCCCCGTTTCAATGAACCTAGGAACTTTCTAAGGTAGTAGTAGTTATGCAGATGTGGCGAGCTATTCATTCCTTGGATTTTATGGACGCCTGGTAGCTGTTGAGGGGATTTTGCGTTCTTGCGTGGCGTGGGGTGCATTTTCTTGCATCTTTCTTGATACATTTTTGTTTGACTTTTGTAATAGTGATGTTTGCTTGTGAAATTGTATTTAGTTTTCTAACGACCTGTGCGAGTCTCTTTGGTTGTATTATCTTGAACAAATGATTTTATTTTTTTCTTTGGTGTCGCGATGGTGACTAACAGTCCGACTGTTTTTTTTTGAATTGGTAAAGACTTTCACTTTCTATGATTGAGAAAATTTTCATCGATTTTCGTATCGATTTTCCTAATGTAAATAAGTAGGATATAATTTTCTTTCAACAATACCACCTCATCCAAATATAATCAGTCTTGGGTTTTGGAACATTAGTATTACGTAATGACAGCACCTAATCCATTACCAACCTCAATCGTTGCCCCCCAATGACTGACAATTTACGTGGGACTGATCATCTGCTGATGGAGCGTTTTCTTCTTCCAGATGAACGCGGAAGCAGGCTGTGATTAATGGATTATCTTTACTTAGAAGCAATCAATATCGATCGGAGTTATCTACACAACTAATGACGTGGAAAGGTTTGGTTTGTATGTTATTCAGAAAGGGTAAGAGGAAATGTAATTTTGGGAGTCCGTAAAGTGTGCAAAATAATTGAGTTAACGTTAAGTCAAAACCAATTTTATCAATCAAATTTAGTTTAGCAGTGCTATTCTCTAAGGATAGTCTTGTGTTCAGCGCTGCAAAGCGTCGACCACCTAGGTATTCATGCTTCTGACAGCGACACTATCTCAAAGCTCTGTCTCAAAGACGAGTTCTTGTAGTGCGTACAGCCTAGAAATGGCTTTTAGAGAATAGTAGAGCAGATAGGCAGTCGTTCCATTTAAAATACTGGTAGGTATCTGATTAGATTGGAAGCCGACAACAGCCTAGTTGAGAAAAGGATAATCAGACCAGAGATCAGCCAAACGATAACCCGCATTTGGTTATGAGTGTTATCATTGGCCTGATCTTGCGTCTCGAACTTCAAAAGGATTGCAAGATATCTTTCATTTGTCCTTTATCTAACTTCTACTTTACGTATAGTTGAATGTAACTTAATAATGTATGCAAACATTGTATCATCCTTTACTGCCGCCGGCATATTCGCAGAATATACTAACGTATCTATATTTTTGTTATCGACATGCGACAGGAACAAAGTCTATAAATGTCACAATAATTTGTACTAGCTATGCATGTCGCGTGTCGTTAGCGGCAAATTGTATGTTTGTAAGCGTGTGAAAAAAACCGACAAGGAGCGGCTTAGTTTAATGCGCTTAAGATATTGTTTTCTATTTCATTGGTTACTGAGTAATGATATAGTAGATTTTGAATAGTATAAAATAGCTATGGCAATCGCTGGATATCCGTATCCTAAAATATCCGTATCGTAAAGCCTCGAAAGACGTTCCTCGAGGGTATCTCGAGCATCGTATTATTTATTAACCTTTTGTGTCCCATTGGACACGGCCCGGCAAACCACAGGAGCACCATAAAGTTATTTAAACTAATCTGGAAAAAAGGAACATTTCGCAAAACAACGGAGTCCAAATTGAAATTAACTTTAAAATTACTTGTAGCTGAAAAAAGCGAAGCCCACAAACTCCTTGAAAGTATCAAAGGTAACATTTATAAAATAAATTAAAACAAAATTAAAGGCAAATCTTCAAGTGTTTGCGAAGTTTTTAGTCAAGCGTTTGATGTTTAGCAGTTTAACTTTTGAGAATTTCGCTCGCTCATAATGATTTGTTTAATTTACTTGAAAGCTTCCCATGTTTGTTTTTTGCTGTCGAAGATTAAAAGAGGTTATTAGTGATTTCATCATGAGAGTTTTAAAACGTCAATTAGTGAAGCAGGATGAACATTCAAGTGCTTACTTTCTGTTCGTTTGCTTTTGTTATTGTGTTGTGGTTCAAGTATCTCGTGTTTTCGATTCTCTCATTACTTGTTATGTTTAACTGTTATTTTTAGAAATAAGCAATGTTATTTTAAACAAGATATACGGCGTAATTTTGGTACCTATTCTTGTTTCTGATTCCTGATTCTGCTTGCTATGTTAGTAATCGTTGAGAGACTTTCTTTAAAATCTTGTCATCATGTGAAGCATTTGGGGGACCGAAGTCAAAAAGTGCCTTTGAATTCTTGTTTAGAACACCACAAGGGAAGGGAAATTCTTAAAATTACATGTTGGTTTTATAGAAAAAATTTATTGTACGCATACATGAACAATATAGAATAGCCCTTAATTTGGCACCGTAAAGTATACTTAACATAACTTTTGAAAAAATCTAGATGTCAAATTTTCTTCCGTGATTTCAAATTTTATGGGCTAGGAATATTTCAATGATAGTTAATTTTAGTAGGAAAAAGTTTCTACCGGCCTATCAATATTTTCCTTGACAGTAGCGAACCAGAAAGGACAATGAGACAATGTCATCTGTGACCCATAAATGTAAATATTTATTTTTGTTGGGTTTTGGTCTAGTTTTGATACATATTTTGCTTATTTCTATTTATTTATTGTGTAATTAATACGTTAAAAATATAAGAAATCCATTCTTCACCTGGATATGAACACGAGGAGTCAGTGAATTTGATTGTTAAGTATACTCAACAAAATTCGATGGTGAGTAATCTTGTTCTGTAAAGTATACTCAACAAATCTGCATGGTGAGACTTTTTGAAATAGCAGTTTTAGCACTTTTTCCAATGAAATGATGCATTCTTAGTCAGGTAATTGATTCCCCACTACAATTTACACAAATTTTGGCTTTTGCGCCACTAGTGCCACTACCAACATGTACTACAGCTACTAGCAAATCGTCGGAGACAGAAAGGCTGTGTTCTGTCTCCACTTCACTTCACTTAACCTGATCCAGATAGCCCCTGTACCCAAAACGACAATGTAATCAAGTTTAAATGGTCTCATAGAAGTTTCCTTCATTGTGCGGAAGTAGATCCAGAAAAGTGCGAAAGCTCTAGGGTCCCGATAGAAAGAAAGAATTCCATTATTTCATCGATTTCAGTTCTGACAATGTGTTTGATGAAATTTGTGCCAAAACTAATGGTTACTTATGGTGTTAACTAAGTGAAAATTGTTTACTACATAGAAATACTGCATGTAAACATTTTTTTATATACATATTACATAATATTATATACATTTTAATTCTTTAGCCATAGGATTTTGTTAAGTATACTTTACGTTCTGTTTTCAGGAAACCCTTCATGAAATATTTTTTTTATTATTTTTCCCGTAAAGTTTGAATGCATATTAACGCAATATATTAACGCCAACTTTCTACTTCAACTTTTTTGGTCTTGCCAAATTAAGGGATAGACGAAAGTCTGATCATAAAGGCAAAATGGCCGATGCTGAGAAGTTTTGTCTGGTCTGAGAAGGTAACCAGTTAAAAAAATACTCCATAATTTAGTAGAGCCAGTCATTCAGTTCAAATTGTTTGGAATATTCTCGTGGTTAAGTTTTAACGTCGTTTCTGGACCCATTTCTACACAAATTATGTCTGTTTGCACTTTGGAGTGTGGCCAGACTGGGTAGTGAGCCAAAACTGTTCTAAACGTAACTTACTGTCTTTTGGGGTCAATATTCTGTGATAAAAGTTTCTATGGGGTCTACCAAGTCTGCTGTACTAGCTGTTATTTTAATAACTAGCCGTTACTTTGTAACAGTCTATTTTTATTTTTTACTGAAAATTGGAGACGCTGCAGTATCTTAATTAATATCTTCTAATTTTAAATCCTTGCCTTTGTATCAACATCATGGAAGGGCACAGCAAACCACGGCTTCCCCGTCAGACTCCTCCGGAACCCTGCCTCCCGTTCTGCCAGGCCCTCAGGGGTGCCAACATGAGCCCACAACACCACCTGCACGACCCTCAATCGAGGATGCACGCGTTTGTAGACCTCCTCCAAACGAACACCAAAATCGTCACTCGTATCACTTATATTCGCGAAGGAAAAGTATATTCCACACACTGCTCCCTCACCCTCGTCCACACAGTCGGACAAAGCTTCCAACGTCGAAATATTCTCGAATTTCCCATTCTGAGTCCCTGATTCACACTTGACCAACACTTTCCCAAACAGTTTTTCGCGCCAATCCATTTTTAATTTTTTATGATTTAGAATTTCGAATACACGACCATAATTTTCACACGTGTGCCCTAAAAAGTTTGTTTATTTATCTATGGTTGGTTCCAATTCCAAATATTTACAAAACACTGCGGAGACTTGGTTGCATCGCACTGTAGACTTGGAAATAAAAATCAAGAAATATTTAGCACAAGTTTTGCACGCCTGGAATGGAATGCGAATCAAAACTTTTTTTTGTTTGGTTGCAAACTTATTATGACTTAAAGTTTGTTAGAAATGAGTTATTGGGTTTGAGGAATAGGTCAGTTTGGTTGTGGAACACAGGATGTGCAGCAATGAATATAAGTTTTATTTTTAAATTAGTCACGCGTGCGCGTCGGAGTGTCGGACCGCGGGAGGTGCAACGGCCGCTCGCCCCCGTAAACAAAGCGCGACTGGAGTGGAGGGACTCGTAGCCCTCCGTGCAGACACAGAGCAAACATTTTAGAACAAACAGACAGGAGAGATCAAAAAAACCTGCGTTCATATTTGTTTTGTTTGAACGTAAATACCTAAGCGTTGTCGCCTGATTTGTTTGCTTCTAAAATGGCCTTTGGTCGTACGGTTGTTGCGATGTGGTCTTGAGTAAGTGCGACCTATTTGACTCTTGCCTCCTTGGTGGTATCCTATTTTTTGTTCCAGTCTGTCTGCATTTATGTTTTCTTTATTCTTTTCACTGTTGGTTGTTTCTAACCGCACTTGTGGTGTACGAGTACTTAGTAGGTTCTTAAACGTGCACTGACTTTTGCAGTATTATTGTTGTGTTGCTCGTCGAGTAATAAATGGGCAATTGAGATCCTACATTGAATAATTTTCTAATTACTGCTATGAAAGCGGGGGTGACATTGAGTGCACTTTTTAGTCTTCTAAGTACCCTTTGCGATGAACGAGTGAAACAATTTTGTTTATCTGGATGATATTATGATCGTTTTTGAAGAACTCTATTTTACCAAATGAAATTGTTATTATTGTATACCTAGGTAAATGACGATGGAGATGCTTCAGGCCTCCTATTACCGTGTAGGTCAAAGGACTAGGTGGATTAGAGGATCCAAGTTTCAGGGATCTGCTGGATTCTTGGCTGACGATAAGAACTGGATGTATTCCGTCTTAAATACGATGATCAAAAACACCAGAATGGTCCGATCAGTGATCAACCACAGATCTGCCCTATCGGACATTAATGGTCTAAATAAAAAAGGTAAATTAAAATCCAATTTGCGGTTCTCGTAGGTAACGAATATTTAAACAGTCTGACACAGGTGCCTCACGTACGTAGGTAACCAAAAAATCGATAAAATAAAATCGTACTGGCTAACAATTCTAGATGTTTTTGCACTCTGATTAAACTAACAAAATCTTACAATCACGAATTTAATTCTGATTGATTATGTCATTGATGTGATGATGCAATACATTCCACATACAGACTATAAAAAAACTTGTGCCTGTCTACATTACTTAAACAGCTTCTCAAGTTCTCAATCCAAACAATTAGCATAAATTGACACTTAGTCATTAAAAAACAACGATGTAAAAGTAGGTAGGTACAAACATTAAAGTGATTTTTTAGGGATTTCTTTAAAGGGTATGGTTTGTTCACACTTATTATTGTTCTACTAAATAGTTCTACGGCAAAACTGACGGGATGTCCGGTTAAGAGGGGGTGTGTATGGGGGTCCTACGTTATTATAAGGTGTTACAAAATAGTGCAATTACTGGGAGTCTTTATTTTCACTTGCTCTATTCCACAAATCCAAAGTTCTACGAGAGAACGAATGGGAATTTTGATTCTCACTAGTACTACGTTTCTTAGTGACTAGAGGGTAAATAGTCGGAAAGTAAAGGCGTGGGGTGATGAGATACAATGCGGCAGCTCGGAAACCTTATAATAATTAGCGGGCAGAAGCTAATATTAATTTCATCAAGGAATATAATAGTGCGAGCTAGACCACAGAAAATATTATGATACATAATTTTAAAGAAATTTTAGTAGAGACTTTGGGTTCACCAATAGAAATAACATTCCTAAAGTCCCCGTCGCTGACGATCCCACGTGTGCCAGTGTGCTAAAAAAGTTTAAGCACCACAATACAGGAGAAATCCCTATTATAGGCTGGGAATCGGAACTTTTTGAAAGCGAAAATAACAACTCCAAAACATCACTTTCAAGTTTATAAACTGCGGAGGAGTGACGTAACAAACTCCTCAGCAACACATTGTTAAGTTATCAAGGTATCACTCAGTTAATTGGTTCGAATATACTCATGACAATCCCTCAGAGCTCCATTACAGCATGACACTGCCGACTAAATGAGCTTCTGAATAATTTAGCCGACATTTGGCAGCGAGCGTTTTCAAACCTATACCTACGAAATTCGGGCAGAACTGAATTCCGGAATTTGGCTCGAGGTACGCTTGATACGGGCCAGACATACCTGTAGGCTACTGCGATGTAGGTACTGCGATGCCTATGGTTTAGAAATTATTGACGCTAAAATTCCGGAATGACAAAATGTTGTGTCTAGAATTTCAAATTGGTCGGGACGTGTCTTGCATGCGATAGAAATCAAATATTGAAACTTGATTTCAATTTCGATCAATTTAAAAGGTATGGTTGAAAATGAATATGAAAAGAGGTGTTCTAATATTTTATTTGGTACCCTTATCCACATTTTAACTTTGAAAATCCTAGTTGATAAATTAAGAAATAGCGTAAACGTTCAATAGGTACACACGGCTACACATCAAGCTATACAAAACCAGTTTGTCTTGGTCTCGTTTCGTACGATTTTTACACAATAAACGGTCAGCTAATACTGGTTTTGTATAGCCTGATGTGTAGCCGTGTGTAGGTACAGCAAATCATGTATACTTCACGGTTACTTAAGAGCTGAAAATAAATGCATGCGTCTCGTTGATAGACATAAAAGAGATTAGAGAGAGAAAATTAGATGCGGTTTTTATCGTGGTTAAATCATCAAATGAGTCCTCCCAGGGCGGGACGGGAGGGACTGTCAGACTCGTACTGACTAAAATCCACGATGATCTGATCCCTCAGTAGCCCTTTACGTTTCCTGATAAGACAGTTCTTCTACCCTGGTCACCCCTAGTTGCCTGTGCTGTATAAATGCCAAAATATCCCCTTAAAATAATTACCTAGGTACCTACATCTGTATAGGGCATCAATTCTTAATCACATCGACAATAATAATAACGACGACGAACTCCATAGAACTTAATATCCCAGAAAATAATAATAAAAGCGTCTCCCTAATACCCGTAAGTGTTTTGTTTCTACTAGGACATCAGAGAGAGGAACAGCTACGAACACTGATTGTTATGTCCGAAGTTCGTCTGTCTGGACTGTTTTTGTTGTCGCTTTTCTTACGGCGAACATAATACGTACCAAAGTTAGCGCTTTGTTGATTCACATCCGTTTTGTTGCCTTATTCTTTGCGTAGTATGTACCCCTAATATTGTGTAATTTTGTTGTTATTTAAACTATGTAATATAAAAGACATAGAAGAATTATCTGAAGCTAAAGAGTTTGTTTGCCAAACAAACGATTTTTAATTAGATTCAACGCGCTAACTATATAAAGTTGCGAATATGTGACTATGAAAATGCGCCGCTTCAAGGTAGCTGTGACAGGATGATGCGTAGCTCGAACTATGCGATTTATGGACAAGCCTAACAAAACTACATAACTCGCGACTATCCATAGAACACATACAATGCTCACAGCCATAGCTCGCTTATATAACACGCAGCCATTAGCTCGCAATCACCGCCTAAAAAACTTAGCTTAATTGAACCCATTTCCACCAGTGCTATGCTTATGCTATATATTTTCTCTGTAACTTGTAAATAACACATTTGTGTTGGTTTCAAACTACTTAGGTCATAATCTTTGTGATAAAATTGGTTGACTCTACCCATGTACACTTTAAAAAAGGGACATCTGGCCTGCAGGCCAGTTTTTTCGTGGACGAGATGTCCCATAACCCGCCTAGACCACGCCACAGAGCTGTCAATCAAACAAATGAATGAACTTGTGCGCGCTCACTCATCCTGAATGGAACACAGTGGTGATACGATACGTGGTGTCGTCTCTATACGTAGTAATAATAGAGCAATGCGTGCAGTGGATAAAAACGCATAGCAAGATAGTATAGCAAATCATGAGTGGACAAGCGCCTTTACACATGTGCGTAGTACAATCATCATCTTCCTGCCCTTATCCCATTGTGCGTAGTACAATACAACTCCTTAATTACACATTCTGAAACATGATATACAATCATCTTTAATAGGAAACATGAATAAACTAATTAATAGAGCAGACAATACGGTTCCCAGCAATATTTAATTAATCAAACAGTATCTATTAGTATCATGGAGCTGTAACCTACACCAATCATCGCTTTAGTTTTGTCGCGGTACTAACGAATTAACGTGACCCGGAACATAAAGGGCTATTGAAGGACACCTGAATTTTAGTCAGTATAAGTCTGACATTCCCCTGCCCAGAGTAGGAGGACTTATTTGATGATTATAACACGATAAAAAAACGCTGGAGTTTAAGGAAATCAGCGCTACAGCTACAGAAATAGCGCTGAAAGATTATCAACATGATTTATTATGACGTTTTTATGAGAAATCAATAAGCCAAAGAGGCGGTCTGGGTCTTGTCGAGCTGTCAAATCAGCCATTTTTTATCTGTGTATGTTTTTCCCGCGCTTTTCTTCTTTTTTTATAGCCTCTTTGGAAAAGATTAGGCGCTGCACAAATGGGCAGTTTATTGAAGTTATGGTTGGTGTAGTTTATTTTATGGGTTATCGTGTCGGTCGATAAGTAAGTTATGAGAATGGATAAAAATGTATTGCTTACTTGTAGTACTGCTGGAGTAAGGCCATGATGATTTCTAAAAATCGGTAAAAGATAAGTTCCGCGTAATCGAATATCCAAAAAAATATAATAGCTTCAACACAGAGAATGGATTTAGCATTCTTGATACTTGTCGAATATACCGGATTGAAAAGTTTGAGAGAGACAAGCAATCCCAGTGGTATTTTACAATATCATTGTCTATGTGAACCTATGTGAACTGGACATAGGAAAAAGATCGGTGTGTTTTGGCACTTTTGGCGAATCGTATATTCTCTTTAAAAACAAAATCGTCAAGTTTTTTTTTTAAATACATTGCCCTTTACTTGGAAATTAAAAAAAAAACCTGTATCGTGGGTGTGTTTCCAAACAAATATAAGCACACATACATAAACGCCCAGACCTGAAACAACTACTTGTAAGTTGTAGATCATACAAATATTTTGTCAGTCCGATCGCTCAGCCACCTGCGCCAAACGTGCCTTCAAAATTAAATTAAAGGCAACATCATAGACGGATAATGAACTGTAATAATTATGTGCATACAACCACAGTTTACAAAAAAAAAGAATGCATCTCCGCTACCAATAACATTCTTATACAACTGATACTTCGTCTTTTTTCCACTTTTCTGTCTGTTTTATTATTACGGATTACCATGTCCTCCTTCTATGTCTATCAATTATCAAGCTAGTATTTAGAAAAGATTTGGCATAAAGGCCTTCAAGCCATGCCAGAAACATTCCAAAAAAAATTACAAGCTAGTGTTGTAAGCTTATTACGGGAAGAACTCCGCTTTTAGATGGAAATTAAATCATTGGAGAAATTTTGGGGTTCTTCTATTGGATAAATATTATATTTATACTAGTCTTATGAAGTAATTTTTGAGAAAAAATAGATCGTCCGGTTCAGAACTTGAACTATTATTTTATTGAATTTGATTCTGTAGTTTCGGAGTCAGTTGGTCATTAATTAAATAATTGAACATTAGTGTAAAATGTCACTGAATAATCTCATACTAAAAACTTAATAAATTCATGTGGTACTTAGATTACAAGAATGGCTACTGTACATACAAGAGCCAGGGCTACTCTGAATAATTGTATGTATAAAATATCAATAAATACAATTTAAATTTAAAAATGTCGTCAGTGAAAACAAATATTATATGATTGTATACTTCGCCAACCAGCAACCGAGCCATCTGAATTGGAAAAATAAAGGAAAAAAAAAATCAAACCGTACGATTTTCGGGAAAATAACTGAACTGGGGCGAAATTGAGTAGCATGATCTAGTAACCCTGCTTTTCTGTCAAGTTGACAGCCACCGGCCGCGGCCGGCAAATTGTCTTCGGAAGAAAACAAACAATTGAAACAATACAAATCACGATCACGCGAAGAATTTAGCTTTTCTGAGTAGACCAGCAGTTGATATAAAATGGCAGCGGTATACACAATAAGTTCTGATGATAGTGATGAGGAATTACCGTCTGTAACAGTAAATAAAAACAAAGAAACATGGGGTGGTCTTAACGGTTTGTACTACATCATATTCTTGCTATTTATGGTATTTCCCAGGACATCCGAAATAAACAAAGCTGTATAAACTTCTCCGGGACATGTATAATCATGAGTTGTATTTATTTTATTAAAAAATAAAACGAAATTCCGCTGTTAGTAGTAAACAAAGACATCACAAACATATAAATAAAATGTGGTAACAAACCTCGTTCTTAATAATTTTTCTTTGTTCCTTTCAGCTCATCAATGGGATCATGAATCTCACGCTATCAACAACATTGAACGGAGTCCTCAAAATGAGGCTGAAATGAGTGATGATCTTGATGTTGATGAGAATGTAGTCAACAGTAAGTACAATGGTCAATTTATTTTTATTTAATTATTACCCCAGCCCTGATCAGTGGTCATGCACATTGCAAGACTATAATCATGGTGTTTATATAGAATGCATTTTTCAATAGGATGTGGGTTGCTAAATCACAAGGAATAGCAGAAAATGATAAAAAAAAGCCACTGTCACCAATTAAATGAGAGATGATCATCTTTAAATCCATCCCTTAAGACATAGACAGCTATAGTATTTTTTGAAAAAATTGAATGCCTAGGATTAGGGAGTTTTTAAAAAAATGTATGTTCTGAGAATTTTCCAATTGCGAATACAATAAGCTGGGCATTTTGAGCTGTTGCCATGGCGATTGAGTCTACTTAAGCTGAGCAATTGCCTTCAGACAGATCTTTGAAAACTAATGTTCAAGTATTTATAATATAAAATGTTTTTTTAGATTTACATGAATACAACAACTTTAGCAATGGCAATGATCGTAGCAGTAGTCCAGATATTAACATGGAACCAGTCGAAAGTACTGCAGAACGGAGTACAGGTTTAAAATATTTTTATAATTTTGCTATGAAGCCCTTATATTTTTGAATGTGTTCCTTGGTTTTATAATTATGAAAACATAAAAAAAATATGTTACATCTTAGGTAGCCAAAAAGGCAAGAAGCCATCCAACAAAGCAGTAGCTAAACAAATTAAGAAACAGAAGCTAGCAGATGAGAAGTTAGCTAAAAAGGCAGCTGCGGAGTTGAACAAGATATACAAACCTGGAGACTGTATGAAGGTTAGTTCCTTGTGTGAGCTCAGATTTTCCTGGTTCCTGTTTCATGTTCTTTTAAATTTTATTTTGTATCAAAATGCCTGAGTGTTTTAAAGCGATGGGTTGTCGTTTTTATTTTTTTTTATTCAAATAGTTCTAAGAATCTTAAATTACTAATATTGATTCTCGTCAAGTGTGCGGAATTTCAATTGCTAATTTAATTTAACCGTCAAGGCTGAATAACCTTGTAGACTGAATAACCCTGTTAAATGAATAACCCTGTAGATCGAATATAATTATCGCCATTAACCAAACATAAGTCATACACATTTTTAAAGTAAAATTTTGTGAAATAGTTTTGCTGGATAATTCGCGAGCAGTAGAGAAAGAGAAGAAGGACAGATCAACCTCAGTAGAAACTGGCGTTATCGGCTCAAAATTCTAAAAAAATTGCTTCTTACTTCTTTCTTCCCCCACAGTACATGAACATAGAAGGTGATCCCAGCCTCCTATCCCGCTGGTACATGGCGGACGTCCCTCGCGAGGTATCTGCTACGGGTGCACACGTCACCCAGTCCTCCTCGGTGTGTCACCCCGGTCTGCTCGTGTGGACCAGGACTGTACCCAGGACGTTGGGGACTGAGGGGGGGCAGGTCAGTAACCTTAGTATTGTAATGAGCATTTATGTAAGAGTTGATAATTAATAAATTATATACACAATAAAATTACATAGACTAATATGCGTCCCCAAATCTATAGTACAGTCTCACAAGGAGTTTTTAAGCATATTTTTATTACGAAATTAATAATGTTTTTTTTTTTCATCATGGTAATATCATCAAATGAGTCCTCCTACTCAGGGCGGGACGGGAGGGCCAGTGAGGGCCTGTCAGACTTGTACTGACTAAAATCCATGGTGTCCTTCAATTGCCCTATGCGAACCAGGGCCACGGTTACCTTACGGTTACCTGATAAGATAGTCCCGTTATCTCGGCAGTCCCGCGACACCGGCAAAATTATCAATTAGCTTCTTCTGCCTCTGGGTGAAGCTTAAAAAACTTTAACTTAAAAATCCAGCTTGTTTCCTTGTCGTTGCATTCTAAGGCTAGGATTTTCTTTTAAGACAGCCCCACAACCCGATAAACTTGATCCCTTAGAAACAACTTCAGTGTACAGACGCCAGCAGGTCAACCTACTCCAATCTGTCAAATTTTACCATTCGAAATTAACCTTCCACTATTGCGATAAGGTTAAAAATCTATTAAAGTTTGACAGATTGAGGTATTTTGACGTGCTGGTGTCTGTAATTTGCAATACTTATTTTCCAGGTACGACTAACCCCACTACGAGAGCCATGTAACCGTGCAGTCTACATAGCAGATGCAGAGGAACTGTGTGAGATGGTGAGCGCACACACTCTGAGTCCACATCTGTCACAGATGCGTCAGCTGTGCGACTGCAGGCTCACGCTCATAGCGTTCAATGTCAACGAGTACTTCAAGTGAGTATCTTGTAAATTAACTGAGTTTGCATACAATGAACTTATACACTCTGAGATTGCATACACTAAGCTCGCACATTCTGAATTTGCACAAACCAAGCTCGCACACTCTGTGCTTGCATACACTAAGCTCGCACACTCTGAGCTTGCATACACTAAGCTCGCACACTCTGAGCTTGCATACACTAAGCTCGCACACTCTGAGCTTGCATAATTATACTAAGCTCACACACTCTGTTCTTGTAAATACTGAGTTTGCACACTCTGAGCTTGCATACACGTAGCTCGTACATAGGTTGAATACGTTGAGTTTGCACACTCTGAGCTTGCATATACTAAGCTCGCACATTCTGAATTTGCACAAACCAAGCTCGCACACTCTAAGCATGCCACACTGAGCTTGCACAAATAATTACAATTTATTTTAACAGTTAAACGAGTTTAGTACTCGTTAAAACGAACAAGTTCTAAAACCAATTTTAAATCAGTTTTTCAATACAATATTTTATACCTCGAAAATATGTAGAAAACCTGTATTATTTAAATATATAAGATTTTTTTTTTTTTTTTAAATTATGGTTATTTTTCATTTATTTTTATTTTACTTTTTTGTCTTATGATTTTTTTATTAACATTTTGTTTTGTTCTTCTTTTGCTCCTGTGTTCTAGAAAGAAAGGGCGAGGCTCTCAAAAATCTGTTCACAATGGAGCACGCCGGAACACATCAAACAGTAATCGAACCCCCATGACTGAGATAGACTTTCAACTAGCTGTTACAGGTATGTTAATTATTAATTGTTACTTAAGTTGATATCAAAGACTTCACTACAGTAAATGGTTTACTTGGGTAAATGTTTGTTTCTGTTGCACGACACCGACAAGGTGAAGTGAGCTAGTAGGTCCATTATTTGAATTTGTGACCATAAATCATATTTACTTTGCAAGTTGGTTGTTAAAAACACTTTTCATCATCATCATCATCTCAGCCATAGGATGTCCACTGCTGAACATAGCCTCCCTTTTAGATCTCCACATATACCAGTTGGAAGCGACCTGCATCCAGCGTCTTCCGGCGACCTTTATAAGGTCCTCTGTCCACTTGTTGGTGGATCTGCTTTGCGAGCAATATGGCCTGCCCATTGCCACTTCAGCTTGCTAATCCGGTGACTTTAGTTCGTCTACGGATCTCCTCATTTCGGATTCGATCACGTAGAGAAACACCGAGCATAGCCCTTTCCATCCATGGCTCGTTAAAAACACTTTTACACGTCAAATAATATTTTAATAATATTTTTTAAACCTGGATGTGGTCGGTGTTTCGTACCTGACTACTCTGAGAAGAAACATCCGAATCAAACTAAGAGGTCACAGTCTTAGTTAAAGTCATACGAGGTTTCTTTTGAGGAAAGAATCACACAGATTTGAGTGGACCTGACCAGTCAGTGCAAGCATTTGTCAGTTATCGTGTAGCTCAACTCTTAACAGTCATAGCTGAAGGAGTTCAACTTATTATTATAATGTATTTTTTCAGATCTACTAGTAACAGCGGACTGTGACACTCTCATAGCTAATACGGCAAGTGAGCTGGCACTGGCTATCGTGCAGCTCACGAAGGCCATCGCTGAAGCACCTCTTAAGTTCGTACTTATTGAATTTTTTTACAGTAATAATATACTTTTTTTTTGTCGTGGTAAAATCATCAAATGCATCCTCCCAGGATTCTCTACTCCCTAGCCTGACTAAAATCAACGATGTCATTCAATAGCCTTTTACGTTCCGGGGTCACGGTAATTTGTTAGTCCCGCGACCAATGATATAATTACTTAGGCTCGATTTCAGTAAGTCTAATATAATGTTCGAATTATGATAGTCAACTAATCATTAGGCTTCCCTAATTTACTAAAATCGAATGGCTCAACTGCAGAGACATCACCGTATGTTGCTTTTAGAACACACATGAAAAAACCACAGAAGACTGACGTTTGCTCCCTCCTATACAGTTTTTGTTTTTTTTTTCAGATTAGCAAAACGAGCTTGCGACGAGAAAGCAAGCTTCTACATGCGCGGGGATAACAAAAACTGCATTAGTGTCGACAAAAATGGTCAGTTAAAACGCTACCACGTAGCTATAATAAATCACTTTTTGAAATAGCAGTAATCCATGCAAAAATATCGTGTAGATGCGGGCTAAAACTCATAGTAAAAATGCGTTATACCTATTTTGAAAGAGTATAATTACAACTTAATGCAAATACTACGTCTAATACTCAAATACTGTAAGTGCAAAACTGCGTTTTTTTTAGTACAGAAACAAATACGGAGGGAATTTGGCGACGGCCATAGGCAATTTCGTTTTGCAAAAGCTTGAAGAGGAATAAAACCTAAAACTAAAACCTTTCTTACTTTGTTTAAGACAAGTGGAAGCTTTACACATCATGTTTCAATGTTACGTGTCCATTTTCAGGTGTCGGTGTAAGCAGACTCTGGCAGCAGATGCTAGCTATACTACCTCAGTCCAGTCTAGAGACATCGAGAGCTATCTGCGCTCAATACAGGTCACCTCTAGAATTGTACGAGGTAACATCTAACGTTTATATGTTTTTGTAGAATGTTCATTCAGTAGCGTAACGAGAACTATTTTAGTGGGGCTATAGTGAGGCCTCTATAATCCGACACCTCAAGTAGATAGGTTGTTGGTTGTTTTGTTCTTTTTTCTATTTGTGTTCGGTTAAAAAATGGTTGTCATCCTGGTGTGACTGTGTTGTATTGAGATTATATACTGATTTTAAATAATCTCTTGTTTCTTACCATTTCCTGTAGAACAGTCCACCCGCTCATTAATAAAGGTCATATTGAAAACGTTGAAAAGCTTTTCTTAGTGTATCTAGTAGAAGTGTTACTGTTAACTGATTAGATTTTTTTTTTTGCTTTGAGCCTCCTTTGTACTCGAGGCCCCTTCGTATGTGAGGCTAATGACAAGGGCCTGCTTTACCTAGTTACGTTACTGAGCACATTTCTAGCTCACCCCTTAGTGGGCCAAAGCCTGCGGGGGTCGCGGCTCTAACGAATACCGTGACCCCGGAACACAAAGGGCTATTGGAGGACACCCCAGTCCCCCCTGTCCTCCCCGGGTGGGAGGACTCATTTGATGAATAATACAATAAAAAGGGCCTGATGATAAAGCTTATCATTTTGTGTTTAAATATTTGCAGGATTTACAATCACTACCACCAGATCAGAGCATCGCCAAGCTAGCGGACATAGGAGTATCTCGCGCGGCTGTGGACGGGTCGAAGTCGAGGCGGGTTGGACCCGGGCTTGCGCGGAAGTTGCATACTCTGTTTACGGCGAGGAATGGAGACCAAATCATAGAATAAACAGGGCCGGCTGAAAAATTGGATACAAAAACAAAAATATACACACATGTCGGACTGAGAACCTCTACCTTATTTTTTTTCGTCGGTTAAAAATGAGACAAGTGAATCGAATTCACAAGCACACTGCCTCAAATATATTTATTAATTATTCGTAACTGTTGCCTGCAAAAAATCAGTAGAATCGAATCGTAAGAATATAAGATTTAAGCGATGCTCTAACAGTCTCGAATCCCTTCGAAATCATGCCCAGTAGCAAATGTGTGTTAACTACATTACTATAATAATATGAGATCTCATCATCATCAATAAATAGGTTTCTCATTTTTATGCTATTTAGGATATTTATTTAATGGCTGTGATTTAAGCTCTAAGTAGTCTGTGCTTGTAAGATAAATCAAGACATTGTAAATTAAAATTTAATTGGTTTATAAGAATTATTGTTATTGACTCTGTAATTAAATAAGTTTTCTAATGAAGGTGTATTTTATTCATACCAAATGCACAAATGATAAAACAAAAGTCAAAATTAGAGGACGGCTGTGGATAGGTGTTTTGGACCCCTTGTTTTGACTTTAAGTTCAACGAAAAGCTCTCTTATTTATCTAAGTGCATTTGAGTACGATATTTTGAATTTAACAGTAAACAGCAAGGTTAAAAGACTCGTATTCTAGCTCAGAAAACGCAGAACCTCAAAAAAAATTAAAACTATTAAATGTCAAAACATAAATCATAAGCATAACCTCAAACTTTATGTAATAATTACTAAAACGCATTTAAAACTGCATTAAAACAATTTTTTACTAATTTTATTTTCGACACGACTTAGACATGACTGTGTATTTATCAAGAATTGCATTTAATACGATTCGGTGTGCTTCATCGAAATGTTTTACTGCGAATTCAGCTATTGGGTTTGTTGTGACTAAAAGTCGATTGTTTTTGCCAAAGAATGATGTATTTAGTATTGGAGGGGTAGCTGTCGTAAAAAATTATGCAAACGATGCGATACAACCGACTCTGCCGATCGAAAATGGCACAATACCGTTGAAAAAGAAGTCTGTTCACAAGAAGGCTAGCCCTTCAGATTTGACTCACAAAGAGGGTCATTATCTTACTATGGCTTATGCTACAGCGAATTCTTATGACCTGAAGAGTCTGAAAGAAGCTCTCATTCAACAGAAGCTGTATGAGCCGGGAACGTAAGTAGTTTTATTCATAATTCACGAAAACTTGAATGATGTAATTATTGATAAGAAGATGTAATGTTTATAGTTACGTTTCAGGTAAATCACTGATAGGAAATGCTAAAAACTCATCATTACGAACTTCCTAATTTTGAATATTGATAATACCTTCAAATACAATATTCTTGAGGTTTAACAGTCTTATTATAATAATATCATTACATTTTTTAATATCTCTTTCAAAATGTTTTCAGGTTAAAAGCAAACGAGATTGGTGATGTGGTGGTCGCCAACGCTGTGTACAGTGTTGGTGCTGAACCAAGAGAGATCATCTTCTTCAGAGAAGGTGGTATAGTCTTCTGGAACTGCACCGAGGTGGAAGCCAGCAATGTGCTGGATTTTGTCAGGCCGTATGTAGAAATAATGCACACAATATTCTGTTTAGTCTATTGTCATGAATACCTTCTATAAATGTGGCAAAATAGGTGTCTTTTTAACCCCCGACGGAAAAAGAGGGGTGTTATAAGTTTGACGTGTCTGTCTGTCTGTCTGTCTGTCTGTGGCATCATAGAGCTCGAACGGATGAAGCGATTTCAATTTAGTTTTTTTTGTATGAAAGGTGACTTACCTGCGAGTGTTCTTAGACATGTTTGATAAAAATCGGTTGAGCCGTTTAGAAGTTATGGGGGTGAAAGTGGGGAAAGGTAACCGAGGGTCTGCAAATATACTCGAGTTGGGTATCAAATGAAAGCATACTGAAAGGGAATATTGATGACTTAATCGGGAGTACTCTTAGCAACAAAAAAATTATATAAGTATGTACCTATAAAAAGTATAAAATAAAAAATAAATTAAAAATTTTAAAAACCCCCGACACAAAAACCAAGTTCCCTTTAAAAAGTAAAAAATAATAAAAATACGACGCGTTGGGGGACTGCAAAAAAACAGGAGATGATGAATAATTTGGATCAGTCCCCCAACGCGACGTATTTTTATTATTTTTTACTTTTTAAAGGGAACTTGGTTTTTGTTATTGCAATATGTGGCTACAATATTTTCAGGTCTCTTTAAACACCTTTTCAATATGTCTGGCTATCAAAAATAATTTAATGGATTATATGGTATTTCTAGGCCATATAGCAAGACCAAAAGTGAGTGGCTATATGGCCCGGGACACACTCAAAATAGTGTCATAATTATATTGCATAGTTTAGTTGTGATTGCCGGCAATATTTTTACAATAAAAATATTACATTTTTAGACACACCTTAAAATAATTACAGTCTATCAGACAGTCATTATATTAAGAGGAAACAGTAAGTTTTATTATTATTTGTTTGTTTTTATTTCAGTTATGAAATAGACAGCTATCCCAGAGATGTGGTGGAGAAAGAAAGAGAAGTGATGACTTATGTTTATCATCCAAATTCGTAAGTTATTATTGATTGTTTGTAGTTTTCTTTATTATTCTAAGAATTTTTTTTCAGTAGTCAGACTAACTAAGTCAGACGTAACTTTTATCTGAAGAATAAATAATAGCGCTTTGTCATGTTTTCTGTAGATAAGCTGTCAAACTGTAATTTTTATTCCTTGGATAAAAGTCATCAGACAGGACTATTGGAAAATCAGCCCTACAATAGATAATGGTGGTGGTGGGTAGTTTGTGTGGTCACTTTTTCTAACTAAAATATCTTGGGAAGTGTCCTATGTTTTTAAATTTAAATATTTAAATTCTCAGCTTAGATTGAAAATTACTTTTGATTTCATAAAAGTCTAATTAACACACATAATTATTTATTTTATATAATTTTTTGTATTTAAATGAATATATTTCGTATTATTTTTTGGTTTGATTTGGGGGTTTTCAAATTCAATTACAACAAATCCAAATGATCATTATATGGTTACGGCTCTTGTATCTTCGTTTAAAATTTTATGTGCTTGCACTTATTCAAAATGCTTTGCTTGGGTTTTGTAGATATTAATCAGTTTCAAAATTCTCAACTGTAGCCTAGTAAAGTAAACCAATTTAAATGGTGATGGCCCGTTAACTTTCTGTAAAAGAATTCAAAAAGTCTTGATACCAAGGCCCTTCGCTTACGGCGACTTTTTGTAGCGATACTGTACTTTTTATGAACGCACTTGCTATCTCTGCATTTGCAAACGCGCGTCTATATGGTTATTCTATTGTTCTGTTATTCTACACATTTGCAACGATTTTTTTATGAAATAGGGGAGTACAGAGCTAGTGACGTCACCAGGACTGTCTTTGGACTGTTTTGCATCGCTACAAAAAGTCGGCACAAATGGAGACCATCATATTTTTATTTATTGTTCTTTCAATAACTTTAAATACTGGGTTATAATTGAGAATAAATAAAAATTGGTGACTTGTTTGTTATGCAAGCCGGTCTCAGAAGTCTGGAGCTCAGTCCGACGCTGCCACTAACTCCACTAGAGGGCGCAGGTGTGTTTTATACTAAATTTTGTGTGTTTTGCACATTTAGTGAATGGTTTTTGTATTGGCATATTATTAACCTATTGTGAGACTCTGCTTTTTATTGCATTATTTTCTTTTGTTATGCTTATATTTGTTTTTTTTCTAAATAAACTGATTGACTGACATGAATCACAAGCTTGTTGTACAACATAACAAAACTCTTGATGAATTTTGAAATATTCAAAATATTATGTTCCCGGATAATCCGCCGCGGATCATCCGCTTATAGTTTGCACATCCCTATTTCGAATGATAGAGATAAATGCAGATAGAAAAAAGTACTTATTAAAAAATCATGACTTTTTATTGTAGAAAAAGATGTCATCTACAAGAATCGTCGTTCGTGTTAGTGCCAAAGAGAGATAACTCATTGGAGAGGTACACATTTAGGTAAGTAAAATATAATTATTTAATTTCTTCATCACTTCATTTGGTTTTACACACTTAAGATAATTAAATAAAAGTTTCTATAATAATTTTTTGGCTTAAAAAGTACGCTGATAGATTGATATGGAAGTCCAAATATGTTTTTGCAAAGCGTCTTTGAAATGCCATCAATCAGGTACAAATCCTGCCTCCACCCTTTAGTAGCTTCTGCTACCAACTTGCCAAATTCACTATCATCATCAGCCTATAATGATCCCACTGCTAGGATACAGGCCTCCTCTCTGTGAGAGGGAGTGGGCCACAATCCACCACGCGGGCCCAGTGCGGGTTGGTAGATATCACATTTTTATTCGAGTTATTGGTTCTGAGACATGGTGGTTCCCTCACGATTTTTTCCTTCGCCGTTTCCTTTGAGAATTGTGATGATGAAATAAAATTACGCTAAGTCAGGGTTTTTCAACCTTTTTCTTGGCACGACCCCTTTAGTATGAAGAAATATTTCGCGACCCCCCTTTTCGACGTTGTTTTTTTTTACATGTTTTCATCGCGCATTCGCGTACATTAAGTATATATTTGATACAAGGAGTGAATTGACATGCTCGATAGTTCTCCCTTACCGATGAAATACTCGAATTTGTAATGTTATATTACAGGTGAATCGCTCGCGGTGAGTGAGCGCCTTTTTTTTAAAGTGGTAAAATCATCAAATGAGTCCTCCCACCCAGGGCAGGGTGGGAGGTACTATCAGACTCGTGCAGACTAAAACCCACGGTGTCCTCCAATAGCCTTTTTTGTTCCGGGGTCACGGTAATGAAATGAGTCCCGCGACGCCGGTAGGCTTTGGCCCTCTAGTGGGGGGTCCCGTCATCATGCTGACGCTCTTTGAGGCGCGCGTGGATCACAACGCGCCGTCGACCGGTATTATGTTCCATGGTCGGGCAGCGAGAGTTGCCCGTTACTCGCCACCCGCAAGCCGCGAGATCGTCTGCCGATGTCCGACGCAGTGGGCGTCTACCACTGCGGCTGGGGTGGAGGGAGGAAAAAAAAACACTGTGGTACTCTGCCCAAGCGAGGCAGTACTGCACTGTAAGCTCCACCGTGTCCTCCGGGCGATCCTCGCAGTAGCGACACCCAGGCGTTTCCTCCTTCCTCATCAGCAAAGGTACCTCCCGAAACTTCCGTGTTCGGTGAGGACCTGCATCATGCGGTAGGTATGGACGCCGTGACGACTGTCTAGCCACTCTCAAAAAAGGGGTCTTAACGCCGTGATTGCGGCGTGCACGAGGGAGCGCCTTAATATAATTATATTTTTCAACTTAATTGTTTTTTTTAATGCAGTTGCTTTTCTAACTTTTCACAACTCTATAGAAGCTCGCGACCCCCCTGAAGAGGCTTCGCGACCCCCCAGGGGGTCGCGACCCACAGGTTGAAAAACCCTGCGCTAAGTAATGCGCCTAGCGTGGTTCGAATCCACGACTCGTAAGTCAGGACCATTGCGCCACCACTGCTCTCAAACCTTGCCAAATGGGCAAGTAAGGCAGAAATCTGGATGGAAACTATCTTTCGTATATTTATTCCAGCCACGCCATGGTCCAGTCAGCGCGGCTCGGTGCGTGGGAGTCGCGGCTGGAGGCACTGGCCGCGTCCGTCAGCTCACACACGGCAGCTATGCAGCACGACGGGGCAGCACATGTCGATAAGAAAGAGGTACCTATATAAAACTGAGATTTTATGATGATTTGGTACGAGCTTCCTTACGTGTCTTGGTATACAAAGGAAAGAAGTTCAGTTAACATTAAGGGTGCGTTCTGGTCACTATCATCCATTAGTAAAGTTTGCTTTGTTAAAGGTATGATTCCGAACTCGGCAGCGGCGTTGCGATCGTAGAAATAAAGCATTGACTGAGCCTTTCCTTACCAAATCTATACTTAATATCATAAAGCTGAAGAGTTTGTTTGTTTGCCCTAATCTTAGGAATGTGAATGGTGATGTTGTGTTGAATGTTCTATTGATCGAGGAAGAAGAAAGAAAGCCGAGCAACGGGGGTGAAACCACGGGTAACCGCTAGAATTTCACTACATAGTATAAAACGAAGTCGTTTCCTAATGTCTGTCTGGCCGTATGTATGCTATCTTTAAAACTACGCAACGGATTTTGATGTGGTTTTTTTTTTAATAGAAAGAGTGATTCAAGAGGAAGGTTTATGTAACATGCATAATATAGTAGAGATTGCACTCGTGCGGAGCCGGGGCGAGTCACTAGTATATCATAAAATAATCATTGTTAATAGGTAGTTCGCAAACTCGGCGAGCTGTTCTCACTCCGCCACATGCTGAACGTGGAGTCAGACCTGCTGGACACACCGGACTTTTACTGGGAGGAGGAGCAGCTGGAGCGACTGTACTCCTCCACCGTCGCTTACTTCACCATCTCCAGGCGGACTAGGGTAAGTAGAGAAGATCTTCTGTATCGGGAGGCGAGTAATGGGCGACTCTCTGTCCGACCATGGACCATGCCCGGGTCGACAGCGCGTTGTGTACCACACGCGCCTCAAAGAGCCTGCCGTGACCGCGGTTCTACCGAACTACCGTGATCCCGGAATGTAAAGGGCTATTGAAGGCCACCGACACCGATTTTAGTCAGTACTGACTGATTTTACCACAGTTAAAATAAAAAAGGGTGTGCGTAATTAGCTTATAATGTTTTTACTGCTGAAACTCAGATCTCATCTCTCTTAGAGAGAGATTGGGGCGTAATTTACCATGCGGGCCCAGTGCCGGCACAATTTTTGGTTGAAAGTTTACGAAATAAACTCTATTCCTTCGAAATATTTGACCTTTGTTTTTCAATATAATTATGTGAATATCCACTCGCCTGCTCCCAGCCAACCAGATGCAGCTAAATACAAGTATTTCACTTGAAGCGACTGCCTATCTAATCACCACAATAAGTTTCTGGGTAAGAAGGTGTTTCCATTTTCCATCAGGTACTAAACGAGCGTCTAGCCCACTGCGTAGAACTGCTAGAACTGCTCTCCTCCTGGGCAGCAGACAGGCACCACGTCCGCCTGGAGTGGATGGTCATAGCCCTCATCCTGGCAGAGGTCTGCTTCGAACTGCTGCACCTCTTCGAAAGGTGGGTCGCGAGGAATGAGGTTGTAGACAGCTAGGAGTGGGTCATTCCAGAGCCACTTCAATCTGAATTGGTTGAAGTGGACTCTGGAATTTCTGAAGTGGAATTGGAGTCTGGAGTTACTGGGAAAGTTGAATTGGGGTCTGGTGTTTCTGGAGAAGTAGAGTTAGAGTTTGGAAATTCTGGAGAAGTGGATTTGGAGTCTAAAATTTTAGGGAAAGTTGAATTGGGGTCTGGAGCGTCTGGAAAAGTAAAATTAGAGTCTGGAAATTATGGGGAAGTCGATTTGGACTCTGGAGTTTCTGGAATAGTAGATTTAGAGTCTGGAAACTCAAGAGAAGTAGATTTGGAGTCTGGAGTTTCGGGAATAGTAGAATTAGAGTTTGGAAAATCTGGAAAAGTGGATTTGGAGTCTGGAATTTCTGGTGAAGTAGAATTGGAATGTGGGTTTTCTGATAGAGTGGAGTCTATGGTTTCAGAGGGGAGGAATGTAGTAAAGAATGTTTATTATGGGAATTATATTGATAATTTATGGTAAGGAGACTTTGTTAAGTACAATTTTATAAAAGATATTGCATAAAAACAAATTAGATACTGTTTAGCTAAAATAAATCATAGAAGTTCCAAAGATTTGTAGATAAAAAGGCTTTTGGTCATACGCCTTTGTGATATTTAGGCTCAAAATTATTAACTGTTGCCATTTTATTAGGCTAGTCCAAATTCATATAAGGCAAGGTGTTTAAGTTTTATTATGTTTAAGTAGAAACTTAGCTAGTAATGGCTAATATTTTTTTATGAAATCAGTGGTTTTAAATAAGTTTATTAGTTTTACTTTTTCTTTTAAGTAAAAATACCGTTGTTTGATACTTTATACTAATTCCACATGACGTAAAAGTATGTATTTGTACGTAAATAAGTTTATTGTTATGTAGAGTATGTATTTAATACTGTTTTAATAATAATTCGTCAATATAAACACTTTTTTAAACTATCACGGTTTGCTTCATGACTTAAAATGTCACTTACAACAGCGTTGAAATATCGGGAACTCAAACAAATTAATAATCACGGAAGATATCCCGTAAGTGACATTTTAAGTTAATTCGTCAATATGTTGCAATTGTTGTACAAAGTATGTTGCCAAAATTTTAGAGTTTATTGTAGATTATATAATACGTATTGTTATTTAGGTATGAATGAAAGAAAAACGGTCATATTTTAGGTATGTCACAGAACAAAAGAATTATAGACGCATAGACACAACATCGTTTATCAAATATGAAAAAAAAAAACGGTGTCGGATTCCAGTCGAACCCGTTGCTACTGAATATCAGTATGTTACAAGGAGCGACTGCTTATCTGACCTCTGCAACCCAGTAACTGGGTAATATGATAGCCGTTGGTAAACACGGATCAGCATTTTCGAGTATCTTTATCTCATTCTGTCACGTAATGGCGTCGTTTGGTAGAGCAAGAAGTCCGGTTTCAAGCATTTGCATTGGAAGTAATTTGAAAAAAAAATAGACAGGCCTTGGTCTAGTGGTTAGTCACCCTGACTACTGTGCCGGAGGTTGTGGGTTCGATTCCCACCCAGGACAAATGTTTGTGTGATGAGCACGATCATTTGTTCTGTGTCTGGGTGTAATTTATCTATAATATGTATGTATTTAGAAATACATAAGTATGTTTATCAGTTGCCTAGTACCCATAACACAAGGTCTGTTTAGCTTGGGAATAGATGGCGTTGTGTGATAGTTGTGGAATATTATTGTAATTTAATATGCCATTGGACTTTATTGAGTTGCAATTCTGAGTGACAGAATGGGAATAAAGATTCAAGACATGATGACTTGTGTATGTAAATGTGATTTGACCACTCTTCTTTCATTTATAATAAAAGTATAATTAGAAATTAAATTCTATCTTAATATAAACTAGGTTAGTTATCGCATAGTTATAATATTTACGTATGTATAATTATATAATATTAGGTAGCTAAGCTTCAACTTGTTAATATAAATAATGTTGAATCTCTAAAGTTTTATTTATTTATCTCTACCAATAAATAATTTCGTCTATTTTATTGCAAAGGCGCTATTGGAAAACCTACCAAGATGTTTTGAAAAGGGTTTGGTTGTGTCCGTGATTGCATGATTATCATCCGAATAGACCGTGGCGCAGTAGTTGAGGGAATGACAGCTGGGCTATGTCGCGGGTTCCATGCTCGCACGGAACAAAAATACTTGTATAATCTATAAGTTCCGCATCTGGCTGGTTGCGTATGTTCTCCATACAAGAGAAGTTCCTAATGTCGGGAAATGCTATTTTAATGGCAATAATCTTCAATTACAATAGGCTCTTCAATTACAATAATCTTCAATTACAATATCTTTTTTTCTGGCATCAATAGATTGCAAATCTACTTAGTCAGTCAGAGTATTTTTTAAATTGATGAACACAAACAACAACAACATAAAACAACAACGCAAAACTCGTGAGTGTGGGCTTGTGAGTTTTCAGAATGCACTTAAAGTTCTATCACGGCGTGACTTATTGTGAACTGTTGACTAATTAGATTTTTTTAAAGTAGAAAAGTCTATTCCACCCTCCTTTTCCTTCCCTACCGTTTTCCTATCTAACACTTAGTTTTAAATACAGGACGTTATTCCGCTCAATGGAACGAGAGCCCGTTCGCTCGTCTCAGCGCCATTTCTTCTCACCGGACATCGAAGACGCAGCGCTGCCGGAACTAGTCAAGTCGTAACTTGAAGACTAGTCAAGTTCACGTATAGTAGTGAAGTAAGGGAGCTACTCTATAGCGTGATTCGTACGATTTGCGATTTCTACTAACTAAAAATGAAAATCGTCCTTGCTACTACGATATAATGATGCAATTCGACTGACTCACGTCGTCGTGGCGAGCGTGTTTTGTTTTTTATCTACTCCTAAGCGCACGTTTTATGTCATACTAGCTTCTGCCCGCGGTTTCACCCGCGTCATGTTAGGCGTTTGGTCCTATGGTCCCGTCTCCATCAGTTCCCTTGAAGAGCGCGATTTCCGACGTCGTGGGCATCTTCAGTGGTGGCTGGGGCGAGAGGTAAAGGATGTCTTTTCCCTCACGCATTCCGACTGCTAACCATTCCCCTTACTTGCCACTGAATCTTTAGGTACCTCCCGAAACTACGTCAGACTGAAGGAGAGGACACAGCCCGTAGCGCCTTTCCAAACGATCCTCAAAGTAGGCCGGTCAATATCGACATAAAAACCAAACATTGCAATCACGCATGTAACTACGATGCTTTTATATGTTGTTAGGTCCCTTTAGAGTATTTAACACCCAAGTTTGCAACCCTGATAACCCTGTTCTGTCAATTTCAATGTCGAATCAAAATCCGTTCAGTAGTTTTTGCGTGTGTATCTCACGAACCGTGATAGCTAGAGAGTTGTTTCACAGGTGATGTACTTCTGTTGCCGCTACAACAAAACATACTAAAAACCATACTCGCACTTAACCAGTTTTTAGTATTTGTTGTTATAGCGGCAATAGACACACATCATCTGTGAAGATTCAAACTATCTAACTATCACGGTTCGTGAGAAACAGCCTCTGAAACATTACATTACTTTATAACATCTACAAAAACCAGCAACAAAATCACGTTTTTTGTATGGGAGCCTCCCTTTTTTTTTACGTGGTAAAATCATCAAATGAGTCCTCCCACCCTGGGCAGGGAGGAACTGTCAGACTTGTACTGGCTAAAGTCCACGGTGTCCTTCAATAGCCCTTTATGTTCCGGGGTCACGGTAATGAAATAAGTCCCGCAACCAATGGGAGCCCCCCTTAATATTTATTTTATTCTGGTTTTAGTATGTTTGTTATAGCGGCAACAGAAGTACATCACTTGTGAAATTTCAACTCTCTAGCTACCACAGTTCATGAGATACACACGCAAAAACTACTAAATTGACAGCACAAGGTTTTCAGGGTTCCAAATTATAAGAAAATGGTAGTTACATGCGCGTTTGCAATGTTTGGCCTAAAGAGGGATTTTATCGACGCAATTGTGACATATTACCCAGCCCGTCATTATTTTGTCGCGGTATTATTTTGAAACTGTGATATCTCCTAAGATATTCATTGAAATCAAATAATGTAAAGGGCAATTTCGTTCAAAATTAAATACTTGTGATGATTAATGTATTTATTTGGATAAGGATTAATATCATGTTAATGAAAACAACTTCGCAAATAATGCATTACTTAAAAACAAATTTGGTTTCCATAAAAAAGGTTATAGTGACTTAACCTTTAAAGATAGATATATGCTCTCGCGGACTTTATTTTAGAAAATTTTATGAGGAATAATTCCGCAGTACATATTTTTTGCGAAACTCTAACCGTTTACCCAGCGCACGCAACGGAAGCTCTAAAAAAGGAATTCATTTTCCCGATTTTGAAACATTTCTCATTACTGCTCCGCTCCTATAGGTGATAGCGTGATGTTATATAGCCTATAGCCTCCCTCGATAATTGGACTATCCAACACAAAAAGAATTTTTCAATTCCAACCAGTAGATCCTGAGATTAGCGCGTTCAAACAAACAAACAAACAAACAAACAAACTCTTCAGCTTTATAATATTAGTATAGATGTCGTAGTGGTAAGGATGATTTTAACTTGTAGTTGGAATCGGTCGGATTGGGTCGCATCGCATCATCAACAAGCTACCTTACAAGTTTAAAAGAAAATTGTAAGTCAGCGGCAACAAAGAAAAGTTCCTGAATTTCGAGTTTGGTAAATAATATACAAAGATTTTGTATGTAGGTTTAAGTTATTTAGTAAATATTAAAGGAAAAAAATATGGGGTATAATATTTTCTTTATAGTTTTTTGCTCATTCTTCTCCATAGAGTTTTCTTTAAAAAGAGCACCTACGGTACTTTCACAGTTTTTATGTCATGCGTCTGGGATCATAACTATTTTTGTACTTATTTTATGTCTTTTGACAATTTAAAAGTACACGCAATTAGCCTTACTGAAATAAACGTTTGATTTTGATTTTATAGCCACAAATGTCCTCAAAAAAGACTGTACTGTTGCGCCTTTTATTTTTGTCATTGCAATCTGTTTTAGCTGTGCTGTTTAACATAAAGTTTCATGAGGGGCCTAAGTTACATGTTAAAAAACAATAAATTTAATTTTAGACTAATATCAAACAACACAGACGGCTTCGGTACTTTGCAACAAAAAAGGTTGAATTCTTAATTTATTGCCTCAAATTATGATGGGTTCGGCTTTTAGTGTAATCGGATGCAGCTCTTAGTACAACTACCGGGGTTGCGGTGCTGCCTATAATAAACAAGTTACCGTGACCGGGGAACGTAAAGACCTAGTGAAGGAACACCGTGGATTTTAGTCGGTACCAGTCTGACAGTACCATCCGCTCCACACAGGGCAGGAGAACTAAGCTGTTATTATAATAGACTTATTAAACAGACGCTAGCAGGTCAACCTACCCGAATTTGTCAAATTTTACCAATATAACATATGTATGTATTTAGAGGAAGGAAGGTGGCAATAGAGGAAGGTTATTAATACCTTCTTCTATTGTGATACGGTTGAAAATCTATTAAAGTAATTTGACAGATTGAGGTAGGTAGGTTGAACTGCCTGGCGTCTGCACGCATAGCTACCTAGCCTAGTAGTTACCTAGTTATCCAGTCATTGTATTGTCCCCACAACTATCAATAGCCACGATTCCATTGGAACACGTTCGCTACAACAAAAGCGAGCGTCGCGTGTTCGTACCGTTGTCGTGACGGCGACGCGTGCCGGAAACGTGCCGGACGGCGCCGGTTTACTGACAGCTTGTTAAACGTGCCGCTAGGTGGCAGTGCGAGCGGTGCGGATTTTATAAACCTTAGGATTTTTATGAACTAGGTGGTTGTGGAAGTAGGTAGGTAGTCATCATCTGCCTTGCCGTTTCTCAGTTATGGGTTGGCTAACATACACATAACCTATTGTTTATGATTTGTCTACGCTTTAAGGTGAATGCTCCAACCAGCCCGCGAAATTCAAAATTTCTTGCGTTTTTTGCAATTTGCAGGCCACTGCTGAGTTTTGTGTTGATTAAAATATCATTCGCGGTTGTAAGACGTATGTAGTTACAGAATTATAATGACTTTTTCTGTTTTTATTGGGTTTTATGAACTTGGAGGGTTGTATTGGTGATTTTGATGATTATAATCCTGTATCTACATACGTCTTACAACCGCGAATGATATTTTAATCATTCCCCTTAAGTGTTTTCCCCTTAAGGTTGGAGCATTCCCCTTAAGTGTTGTCAATTTTCGACCTTCTACCTGTCAACGGCTGCCAAAAGTCTATAAATGGAAGCCGGGACGCCGAAACAACGGTTTAACGTGGAAGTTTTGACTCCATGTCTTCGAGGATTTCGACTGGCGTTGTTTTTGACCGACTTGAGCGGTCCATATTCATTTGGCAGAACGGTTAAAATAGTTATTTCGCAAATTCCGCAGAAACTGTTACACTCATATTGTTGCTTTTATGGTTATTTTTTTTTATTCTGTCTCCTCTTCCTCTTCAACCTTTTCAACTCGGGTGGAGGTACAGACGACAGCAGGTCAACCTTTACCCGAATCTGTCTTTAACAATCGAACATTAACCGTCTAATATTGTGACAAGGCTGAAAATCTATGAGAGAAAATTGACGGATTGAGGTAGGTTGATGTGCTGGCGTCTGTAGGTATAGGTAGCCAGCCCGCTTTCAGTAGCACCGTGTCCCTACCTCCGTTTGTGGGTACATCGTGGTTATTGTTGAGTGTCACGCGTCACCGTGTGCGGGTAGGCAGAAATGTAACGTGACCTCTTTTTGTGTAACCAGCTAATGAGCTACCACTTATGAATGTTAATATTTTTGTGTTTGTTAGTAACCTTAATAGTAATTTATACACGAATGTTAGGTAGCCCTGCGATTTATTGATTGCCTGACTGAAATTATGGTCCCGATTGTTATGTCTGATTTATTATACCGCTTTTCATCCGATAAAAAACTGATTGTCTCCAGCACGCATAGCATGGTACCTTATAAATGGGTCTTGTCGACGGAAGAATAGATTTGTCTAGTGTTCTTAATGAAACCCGTTCGACCGAACTCTTCGACGACTTTTACAGAATGTGGAAATTTTGATGTCGTCATACTCAAGCATGTTTAAAATGTAGTTTTTTCTTCTATTTTTCAGTTGCCAAGGTCGTGTTATGTTCAGGCATAAATAGTGAAATTGTTATAACTTAACTTTGTCTATACTTGCTAAAATGGAGATACCTATAATTGCTTATGCTACGTGAGCTGGGTTAAACTACCGTCTCCTTTCTCCACAAAATGCTATCTTTGATTAGGGCTAGTTCTTACGGTAGGAGACAAGTTCGTTCCACAATGGATTCCTTGGAGCAAACCATGAGATGGTACGATCTGTGTTCTTGTAGCCTAGTCTTCTCCTACCTAATCCTAGTTGAACTTCGTTTTAGGGGTTTCCATAGATATGTGAAAGAAATATAGGGGTTTTTTTTACCTTCTTCTGAAGCAAAACACCAGTTTCAATACTTTGAGAGCATAACTTCAGTCACAATACTATAAGATAATTAATATTCCTGCCATAATAATTTACAATCGTCCTCTTTTTCGTGACTAGCTCATGCCGCGCTAACAAAAAAATGTCGTCCGTCCAATTTCAAAATTCGAACCTGCGCAATTATTTTTGTTTATAAGACAAAATCAAAGACAATTTATTACAAGCCGAGAAAATTAAAAATAAGTCATACATAAGTTTTGATAAAAATTATTAGATATTGAGAATTAAAATCATTAACCTTACACTTCTAACATAACGAACTAAGTACCCCAAACTGTTATATTTAATAGATTTTCTACTTTATCATAAAGCTACCCCAGCTTGTGCTAGGCTGGGCTTTAAATAAAAAAAAACTGCTTTTTCCACCACAAGGTTTTAAACCAAGTACAGTGTAATTAAAGCCAACAGCGACTCCTAATTAAGCTCGTAACAGGCTTTTCTCAAACATTCGCTAACAACTGACAGCTCAGTGGGAGGTGCCGGTAGGTAGGTAATCTGTCACGCTTCATTATATTTTCACGAGACACCCCGCCATTTTCATGTTTTCATGCTGGCAGATTTAAAAAAGAGACTGCTTTGTTTATGGCGGCAAATTAATAAGGATTTTGTTTAGGTTTTTAATTACGTGAGGGCCTATTTATTTGGTTATGAGATAAGGTGTCCTACTAAATTGATGGCCAAAGATCTATTGTACACGTTTGATGAAGATTTGTCCTCTCAAAATGATTTCAGTAAGGCATCATCTAACAAGGCAGATATGAGTGGCAAGCCTTTGCCCAGGTGACGCGCATATGGTGCAATGAGGACTAATCTGAGCAGTTCCAAAAATTTCCGCTTGGGCAGCGCCACTGCCTCTGGAGACCTGTCAAACTATCATTTGGAACTGCTCAGATTAGTCCTCATTCAGGAAACGCAAGATTGGAATCACGTTATTACTTTTCCACACTATCCTAGGGCTTATATCGCTATAAACGCGCGGTGCGCGTACGGCGAGATATATTAAACCAACCAGTAGACGAGCCGAAAGGAGTACCTAAGTATGTAAGGATCGTAGCATATGGCATTCCATAGTTTCTATTTACGCCCACGAGATAAAGAAGTAAAATTTATCTATTTATTTTCAAGAGGAGGGTTGCCTAGTATAATTTAAACATTTTTGAAAGTGCTGACTCGCCATTACACCCCATTTTCTAAGTACAAAACTGCCAAAAATTTTTCTAAGCTTATATTTTTGCGCTGTTAGCACGTATTCCTCATCGAGAGTCAAGCATCCTTGTCATAACAATATATTACGATATTTACGGTACCCCTCGCTCGTTATGGCATTTTTACGGCATTCAGTAGATTTATTACAGGTCGGCGAATTTTTTTCAGAACGTTACCTATTACAATGTTGTGTTTACCATGTAGCATCAATATGGCGCTAAAGCTGCTCAGAAATATATATACAGGGTGTTTCTTTTAAATTGGCCAAAAGGGAGAATTCTGCATTCATAAGAGATACAGGAAAACTTTCTTACGAGATAAGATACAGGAAAACACTAAATAACATGGCATCATAAAAAAAATTGGTATTTTTTTTCGTTCATACAATTTGTATGAAAAAATATTTTGCTAAATTTGACCAACTTCCGCCGTCCCGATTTTTTTCTTCCGATACAATGAAATGATCCTTCCATGAAACAGAGTTGAACGGCATTAAAAAAAAATTTGGTCAATTTCACTCATTTCTGTGGACAGCTCACACTTGACCAAAAAATAAAAACGCCAAAATGTTCAGTATCAAAAAAGAGCTAAAGATTCCTAAGAAAGTTTTCCCGTATCTCTTATGGATGCAGATTTCCCCCTTTTGGCCCATTTAAAAGAAACACTCTGTATAATAGATTACTTTAATTAGTAAATATCTGCCTCTTTATGCCAAGTCTTAATAATACAAGATTAAAGCGTCGACCTTGAAGTTTTAGTCGGCTAATCCTACAGCCAACTTCTACACGAAATAGGATAGTAGCTTTGTTGATACTATGTTGGTACTTCTTTGGTCTTATGTCCAAAGACTGGACTTTGTCGCAAAGACTGCAACCGCACGCACTAGAGCAGCAGTACACTGTGCATGTGTGCATAGTGCAGCACTGCACTAGCAGTGCATAGTGCAGCAGCGGCTGCGTCATTTACTGCGCTACTGCGCTACGTGTTACGAGTTCAATACCGTAGACGGAATAAGTAGTTGTAAAACCTACAGCTAATTCTGGTTATATTTAGTTGTTTTTTTTTATGCGAATTTAAATTATTGTTATCATCCCTACAATACCGGAGAAATTCCTAAAAAAGATGAGATTGTTGGTAACTGAGTAGTGTACTTCTTATTCTAGGTTTTTTAGTCTTATTATAAACTTTATACAGTAGGTATAGGAGTTTATCTATGATACATCATAATTCAATATGTAGACAGTATCTGAAGATTTTCATAAATACTTTACAACATGATCTTCCACACTTTTTGTATCGACTAATGTCCAAACTTAAACAAGGGCTGATTGAGCCATAATTCACGAATTTCTCGCTCGACGGCGTGGAAGAGATTAGACATTAAACTAACAGGGTCGGACGTCGAGTCCTAGGGGGGGTAATTAAATACGATGGCCTTGATTCTACCTTGAGTTTAGGTAGAGAACTGGTCCTAATGAGATTATGTAGCTTCCTTATTGTTAGGCTTACATAACTATCAAACTAAATGGTAATAGTAGTATCTTTGAGTAAAACAAAGTCTTTGTCTGTACGCGCATTATTTCCGACCAAACTGCACAAAATTGGATTTCTGTTATTGAGAAACTACCTACCTCTTGTTCTGTGTAGTGGAAAATCGAAATGGATTTTATTTTCAACACGGTTGAGGTTCATATTATAATTATTTTTCACACCACTTGCTCGTAAATGTCAAATTATATGTCATGCAAACAAGGAATAAAGCAAGTCATTGCTGCCCTCCGCTCGAGCCGGGCAATAATATTGAACTGACTTTCATTATTCTCGAGGGAATAATGTGATTTGAATTTAGAACCTCAAATAAAACAGTATGAAAACTTTTGTTACAGTGGGTGTGAAAAGCAGAGTACGCTCCTCATGAGCAAAGCTGCCTAGTCTGGGGCTAACTTGAATCCCTCGCTACACTACGAATTCTTAACTTAATTCCTTCGTTTCACTCTGGAATTAACAATTGAACCTCCTCACTGCGCTACGGAGGTTCACCCTCTGATCCCTCGCTCCGGGATTCAATACGCCCGTGAGTAAGGCAATACTTTACTCCCTTGGTGCTTAATCGACTATTTCTTGATACTTATGTAGGTACAGCCTATTTCATTACAATTTATGGTTGTGCTGGTCCTTTGGTGCTAGAATTTAGTTTTCGCTTCGTTCAATTTTAAATAAGAAAATTGTTAGAAACGTTTGAAAGTTTCCTATCATTATTTCCGGATTCCGGCATTTCACGAAAAGAGTCCCCGTGTCACGCACTTCCACTCACCCCAAATACCTTGAAGGTCTCCCTATCAGCTGATACGGTGTCTGCGAAATATTCCCCTGATGTCCCCTCATTTCGCAGCACGCATGCGCGCCGCCGCCGCCCGAATTCCGCGCTCCAGTCAGCTGTCACACGCCGGGGTGGTCCAAACGCGACATTACAACCAAATAGATCGACATTTGTAACATAAAAAGAGGTTATAATTAAAAAAAGTATAATTTATGGTTCATTTTTTTATCTGTGGACGTCATATTGGCGGTAAACGTCGGTTTTGTCAGTGTTATTGTCTTGTTAAAAGGTTTACTTTGTTAATCAGTGTTCAGTGGTGTTCTAGACAAAAAACAATCCAGGTTTTGTGCTGTGATTTCTAGTGTTTCTCTTTGTTGGAGGTGAGTTTTTGATGTTTTAATTTTTTCGGTTTTGTTGTACGGAATGATGCCGTGTCTGCAATCTGTTTTGTTTGGTTCCGTAAAAAAGAAAACAAAATATTATTGTTTTGTGAACCGGGATGCAGAGATTTCGTCTTGTTTATCGTTTTTTCGTTACTGAAATAAGTTATGAAAAAGGATACTTGCGGTAATTCTTATGTGCCTTTTGTAATTATTAATACTAGAAGGATCGTAGATAGTGCATTCCAGACGGGATGCCGAAAACCGCATGAATGCCTGCAATGCAACGTGTCATATCGAGGAATTTATTATCTATACCTAGACCTAGCTTGGTAGGTACCTACTTTACTAGGAATCTAGCAATGAAGATGTATGGATGAATAGATGGACGTAAGTTGACTTAGATGAAATGAGGCACAGAGATATTATGGAACTTGCGTACCTGAAAGACAGATTTTTTTTATCCTGGTAAAACAACCCTATGAGACATTTTTTTTTTGATAAACGTTGCCCGCACTAGATTTTTTTTCCATTGTCGTGGGCGTTTATGTTATACCTGATTTAATGATACCGGAATAACGTTCATAAGATTGATCAATCAATCCAACGACAGGTCTTTACCGCTAGCCAAATTCTCCAAATCGTCTGTATCCGCAAAACTTCGCACCTCCTCTAACAAAAATCAAATAAAACTGCAGGTCCAAACAGAAACATAAAAAGTGGTTGATTTATTCCCTGGTCGGTTCCAGCGGCCATTATTTACATTTTTTGTTAAAGTTTTAAGACGATCTGCGCCCGAGATGGCACGTTCCTGTCTGAACCAAGGTTTTTGGGGTTCCTTGGATAAATTATAAGTTATGTGATCACGTAGCAGCCCCAGGAGTACATTAAATTCGCTAAATATTAAAATGACCATCTTGCAACCTTAGCCCCTTCGTACACAACGCGACGCAAGTCTCCGATACCTTACGACTTTGGTATCCATTGACGCGTGCTTGTTTACGAACCTCTATGGTTTTGTATTGCGATAGTCACCTGGATATCAAAGTCGTAAGGTATAGGAGACTTGCGTCACGTTGTGTATGAAGGGGCTTGTACGTCTTACGTCATGGTGATCTACAGCTGGATCCTCTGTTGGATATAGACTTCTCTTTGCCTTCAACCTCATCCAGGTTTCAACTGCAATTGCAACAATTTCATTAGATTATCTCGTAGCTGCCTAGACGACCAACGAAAGTAACACGTCCTCTGGTTCACATAGTACTTAAGTATATTTTTCAATCCAACTTTTAGCCACAGACTTTTAGACAGTATGCATACCTGTCTGAAAATGGTATACTAAAATGCAAAGGGCAAACGAAAAAACCATGTGGATTTTTAGCCAGTAGTCCGACAGTCCTTTCCACTCCCCCCAGAGTGGGAGATTTGATGAATTGATGAAAAAAAAAATTCCCTCAAAAAAGTAATCCGTGCCCCTTTCTATAATAAAAAACAACGAACAATGTACGGCAATTCTTTTGATGGATGAAAGGTTTTTGCTAGTTTCGACGATAACACGTAAAATTCAGCCACATACGATCACCAAGGGGTTTAAATGGGGCGGGTAAAGTGCACATAAAGCAAATTGAATACCACAAGATATTGATTTCCAAAAGGTAGTGATAGCAATACTGCTTTAAATTGACAGAATTCTGGAAAATTATTCTCATTTCCCTTCCTATTTGAAGCGGTTCAAAAAACAATGTTTAAAGCCTATCAAGCTATGAAGTTACCCGACTCGAGATCTTTAAGCGAAGAGTATAAAAGGCTACTTCTAGGCGAGCGTGCTTCACAGTCACCACGTCATTTCTTACTATAATGCGAGATGGTGGTTAAGCGAGCTAATCGCTAATATAAAAACAAAACTACCCTAAATAATTACTAAGTAATTAATTTGGAAGGTCAGATTAGTCCTAAGATCGCGTGTTTCTACGGAAACTAAGTTTGTGAAAGCATGTGATAAGGTAGCGTGTGGAACTGTACGAACTCTATTACTTATTCACATGCTTTGATTCCACGAATATATCGATTGTTTTGCCCTTTTGTTGGTCTTGGCATTCAGTTTTATAGTATTTCAGTTGTTATAGGTACTTATTGCTTTTTACTGAAATACTTTTTCATTGATTGAAAAGCTTTTTAGAGCCTTTGGAATTTCCCCGACCGTCGAACTTTTATCGGTTTTGAAGTTTGTAAAGCACCCGTGAGAATTATGGATGTGTGTATTTTTAACTTAAGTATTTCGATTAATTAGATCACAATCATCATTTTATGATAAATTTATTTCTTTTATTCTCTTTGTGAAATTGTTAAATCAAAAGCCGAATAGCTCAAAATTAAGTAGGAGATCCCGGAAATTCATGATCATAGAAGAAACTGATTATATCTTTGAGTCTGGATTTTTGCCTAATTATGGTAGATAAAGAAGAGAGAAACTGGTGTAACGTGTGTGTAGTGTGTACTCTTACGTACACCGATTCCAAATTCTTCCAGTATATTATAAATCCTCTTTTCCCATGAACGGAACCATTGATCCAAATCGCTCATCGTTCCTGCCCTTAAAGCAGGTAGAAGACCCTTGCATCTTTAACCTTCGCTGTCATTGTTCGACGGCGCGGCGTTATGGAACCCATTATAAACGCCATACTCCTCACCATGTAGGCAGCATTCATGGTAAATTCAATAATATTCATGGCTTTTTAATGGTGAATTCGTGGAAGGCATAGAACGGCAATTGATTATGTGGTAGTTAAAATTCAATATGGCGGATAAAAGATCGGTTAGTTTTGGATTTTGATGTGTTGTCGTGATTTCTGGAGTTAAATACGGATTGGTTGATGATATAAATTCTGATGGATATTCTATATTATTCTGTAAACATAATTAGTAATTAACATTGCTTGACAGAATCTTTTGTCAGGAAAGTTGACGACATTACTGAATTTCTGCAATGATTATTGTATAAAATCGATAAGTGATGTAAGCAAAAATATGAGTCGGTGAAAAATAAGATTGAGGAGTTTCCTATTTAAACTGTGCGCTAAAACTACATTTCCTAGAAAAAAAACTCACAAAACCTATCGTTGTTGAGTTGGTTTGTTATAAAAAAAATTAAATGTAGCAAAGTGAATGAATGAATGATTTGTTTGCCAGACACACACATACAATCATGGTAAATTAATACAAAAGTCCTCACTATATTTGACTCAGGTACAAGTCGTAAATAAATATCTTAAAAAACTAGCTGTGCCCGCAACTTCGTTCGCGTGGATGTCGGAATTTAACAATGAATTTTTCAGTTGCAAGCGCTTAATTCAGGCCACGTTTTTCATATAAACCGTGTATTTAGAATTTTCTTAGATTAATCAAAAATATTTGACACTTGTATTCCAGGTTTATGCAGAACTATTTTCCTAATGCCCGCTATCACCACACCACACCACACCACACCACACCACACCACACCATTCCATTCCATTCCATTCTGTTCTACTCTATGATCCCTTTAAATATTGCTTTAATTAATTTATATTTTTTATATTATGTGAACCGATTACGATGACTCAAAATACATAATGTTACTTCTACGCCTATTCCAGGTTTTCTTTTAACGCCATCTGCCGTGCGTTGTAGTGAATCCGAAGTTAGATCGCGCGACTAACGTATGAAATCAAATTGTGAGACCAAAGTGCACCCGTAATTTTACTTCTAAAACACTTTAAATTCAAATATCTTTTGATAGACTGAACCGATTCCAATGAAACAAAAACGAAATTCCTCTCCAAGTTACGCTTAATCGTTGTGTATAAAAGTTATTTACATTGATTTCGTACATTTTACGTGATGCTCGGACAAATAAACATACAAACAGATAAACAGACAAACAGACAAAAATTCTAAAAATGCTAGAAATGGGTTCTATTGGTTGTCCTTTAATACCCTGGCTATATTTTTTGAGTTTTTTCTTAATATACAAAAATAACTTTTCTTCAGTTTTATTATATGTATAGATAAGATAAATACATAATGCACCATGGAGTTGCCGAAGTTAAGGGTGATGGTTTATCTTTGTTATCAAACGAGTGGGCAAAATAAAACTAGCATTTAGTCCTATGTGTTCTTAATTCCATTTCTAAAGAAAAACGAACCCTTCTTCAAACAGAATCAAAGAGTCCCACAATAATATAATAAGCCCTAGCTTTAACTTTGCCATCACAATTCACTATTTAAGCCGTTCTAATCCCATAAAAGCCATAATTCTACTTTATGTATAGTCTATGGCAATTATATCAACGCAATAATTTAGGGTGAGTATCGATTTTCATAATTGGACCTCGTTTGTATGGATTTGGCGACCTTATGATATTTATACCTATTAGTTAGTTTATGTCGGAGTACTTTTGAGTTCTCTAAAACATACAAGCTACTATTATGTATTTGTGGAATAAATGGCCGAAAATAAACACAAGCGTCATGGCGTCATAATTCGCTGCTCAAACACTAAAATGCCACAATTCGTAAAATAAATCTTTTTTTTAAGTAAATATCGTATCAATTCAAGCATGATTGATAAGATTTTTGCTTAAAAAAAAAGAATTAAAAATAAATAATAGGGCTTTATCGGAGTTTGGAGCTTAAATGACATAGATCAAGAATACGTTGTTGGTAAACTTTTTGTATTAAAATGACAACAAAGAGATTTTATTCATAAGCATAACCTCGTTGTGGTGCCAATTTTCAAAAGATGAGGCACTTGACTTTGGGTCCTGCGTGTCCTGCCCTTTGGTCGAGCTGATTGACACTTCTAAGGGCTCTAAATTCGTGGCCCAGTTCTGGGCCGACACAATTTAGGTTACCAACAACACGCTAAGAAAAAGTAGACCACGCGCCTTAAGAGCCATGTACCTAGCCTATTATGCTAAAATACTGTCCATAAACGAAGATTTTAAGAAAATTAAATAAAAACTCTCTTAATCGAATAAGACAATTTTAGAAAGAAGTTAGAAAATAAAAAAAATAAAAAAAAAAATACAAAAAGGATTTTTCGCGACCCTGCCAGGATTCGAACCTGGAATCTTCTGATCCGTAGTCAGACGCGTTATCCGTTGCGCCACAGGGCCAGTTGTGATTCACGCCGAAATTATCGATTGTGTCCTTGAGATAACTAGACCGTATGAATAATGTTATTTTTTTTGTGACGTCATCCGGTTATCTGTGGTACAGATAAATATAGATTTTATTATCTATGAATAATTCATTATGAATGCAGTCGCACCTATTTGCTGAGATTTAAATTATGTATGCAAAGCGGGTAGAATAATAAAGATATAAATAAAATGTGTTAATTAATAGTGTATGGCAATTATTTAAGTTGTTTTTTTTTTATTAAATGAACGGATATGGTATATATTTATAAACATATTTTATAATTATCTACATTGTAGATTACAATTGAGTAAAAAAAAACATTTTTATTAAGTATAAATTTTTTATGACTTTTAAATTTTAACAAAACCTAACCTGAAAATGTTTGTAGGATAAATGTCAACTAAAAATACTATAGTCTTACCTTACTACAAAACAAAAATAATTTAAATACGCGACATTAACAGTGATGGAGGTAATTATATTGTCGCGACGTTTTTGACATCGATCGCGTTGGGGCGGGCGGGCGGCTCTCTAGGGCGGGCGGCACACGCGACTGTCTAGGGCAGACGTGGCACCTATGGAAAGGTTTAGTAGCTTTCACTTTCATTTGGATTGAATTTGTTTTGTTAAAAACAAAAACGTATAAAAGTATTACTTGTAATTTTTTTGTTTGCCCGCCCCTTGTCACTTTTTTTCCCCTTCAAGTATTATGAAAAAATAAGGTCACAGTCACATTAAATGTGCCTACACACTCATCGGTCACCGTCACGTCACGTCACAGGCTCGGTCACGGTTTGAAAAACAAAATGTTCTACACTCCTACATGATAATTATTTATTCCCACACGTCAGTCACCGGTCAATCACCGGCACGTGATCTATCAGTCGCGTCACCGGTCAGGCATTATTTCCTACAAGTTTCATTCGGTGACGTGACTTAGATTAGATTGGAAAATACTTTATTGTACACCAACATTTATACACAGCGTTTTTACAATATTGTTAATTATAAGGGTATATCGGTGGTCTGATCTTATGTGTGTGAATGCACCTTTATTGGCGTGCACAACTTTGACAGCTCTGACCGTTCTTATCAAAATCAGTTTTTTTTACAAATCACTAGGTTTTTTTGGATTCCATGGCGATCCATCGACACTGAACAAATCTAAATAAACATAGGGAAAATGTATTTATAAAAGAAAAATAACAAAAACAGGATTTAAATGAGGATATTTATGATGTTATTAACTTTCTTCTCTTCACGGCAGCTAACCATTTCCTGCATTTTTCATATTTCCAAGAACCGATTGGTGAAATTGACAGGAGCTGGAATGTATGTATACCCCCTACCTACCAACCAGTACCTCGCACCCAGCTTTACCAAAACTCATCATAATATGTTCACCAGTTTAGTTGTTACAAAGAAACAAGCTCACTTTCAAATAATTAGGACGAGTAACACGGCGGCCACGAGGCGGATGACAAAACATTTTCAAAGCAGCTTCGATTTTAGTTCATTAATAATAATTCAGATATTTTCAAAGTAATGCAGTCGTTTACTGCATTGATTGTATTGCGGCGGGCGGCAGGCACCTGGGCGGGCGATGCACTCGCACACCAGGGCGGGCGGTAAGCACGCGACCGTCTGCGGTTGAGAGCAACACTTGAACTAAGTGTTTGTCGGTCTGCGTGTGTGTTTGTTGTAACTTTCTGTGTTTACTAGGGTTAGAGTTCAGCCATTTTATAAAATGTTGTGATTTAGACATTTTTTTACTCATTGATGACTAATGAATATCTTTGACAGTATGGTGTTATGGTATACAGAGAGAAGTAAAAAGTTCGTTCAAGTCCCGCATCGTCATTGGCTATTCATTCACGAAGGTGAATCAATCATTTGGGATATTGCGGCCATTTTAGACCCTCAGTTCGCCAAGATCGTTCAAGATGTGGTTACCCCACGTGAAATCACGTTACTGGGGTAACCAATTGATGAAGCTCATCATAAATTATAAAATTACTTTTTTTTCTTCTTTTTTTTTTTCCTATTCCATAATTATGGCCAGTCTATGTTAGATTTTTGGGAAGTTTACGTATTATATTCTTTTGTAAAACAAATTGTGTAACTTCAATAATGTGTATTCTATCTATCTATTATAAAATAAATACCTAACATACCCTTCCAGTTATCAAAAAATAGGTACATCTAACAGAACAAGCTTTCACTTTCCCCCAGAATGAAAAAAAGCTGTGTAGTGTATAATGCAGTTATCGTTCATCAAATCGATAGTACACATTGTGTCTGGCACCAGTCCCGTCTGGCGTGTGTCTGCGGCTGTGGAGAGCCTCTCTAACGTTCTGCGAGGGTTTATTGGTCTGTTTGTACTTTACAAACAGTTACTTTTTTAAACTTCGAGTTGGTTGTACCATAGTTGCACACACATCAAGAAAAGTTTGTGATGACTGGCTTATGCTGTTTTTTTTTTAAATTGAACTTGTTACGAAAAATTCTTTCTTGTGAGTATTCTTTAGATAGAAATACCCTGTTTGAAATTAAAAGATAAAACAATTTTTATTTTATTATCGTAACAAAAAAGACTGTAATTTTTTAAAGTGATCGCAAACTGTTTTTTATGTGTGTTGAATCAATTTCATTTCTCAATCCTTATTCCCATTTATTTGGGTTTGGCATAACATATTTAGTAATTTTCTACTTTCCTGTTAGTTATAACACCTGAATTGTTAGCTTGTCTAGCCATTTTACATAGTCCATTGTGTGTTTCACTGGACTCATACACAAAAGCACAAAACATAACCGTAGTGATTTTCGATGCCAATTCATACATACACACTGACTTAAACTACCCTTAGATAACTAAAAGTTTACAGTAATTTTTCATGAGTCAACCTTTGCATAGCACAGCTTGGGGTGGAGTAAACACGCAATCGTCGTCTGCTGCTCTGACTCACGTCTGAGTGTTACTTCAACGTCTAGTGTTGTGTGCTCACGGGTTCACGAACGTTTCTTATCCCTGTCGAGGTGGCCTAAGCTCAAATGCTCTATGTCTGCTACTTAGATAGGCAAGAAAAGTTTAAAAATACACCTTTAAATTATGCCAAAACAGGTATTTTGATTTGTAGTTATTTTTCATGCAAATATAGTTGCTTAGCTTAGAAATTCAAGCGGTAATTTGTACAATAGTACGTGAGTAGCGACAAACAATACTTGCCTGCCCACCACCAGCTGAAATAGAAGACGTGTGTCGAGTGAAATAATATAAATAAATTATCTTTTTAATTAGAGTACCTATCATTGACTTATACATTGAAAATCACACTTAGAAATGGCTTGCTATTACCCTTTGGCCATGGTCTCAAATAACAGGTGTCTAGAGGTAGCGATTTAAATAAGTTATTTTTGAGTTTTTTTAAGTCGTAAGCTTTGATACGACTTACATCTATGAACCCGCGATATTCACGCTAAACAATCAAGAGGTTTGCAATGACGTAAATCGCATCGAAATCGTGTCGTTTGAAATCGTGAACGTGGAGTTTTCCAGTCTTATGGCCTGCAGTGGTATTCTTTAAGAATGCAGCCTGTATGCAGTGTATGGCGCTGCCACAGCGTCGAAGATATAGCCAGTAGCTAAGTGGATGTCTGT
The DNA here is from genome assembly GCA_028554685.1 of Agrotis ipsilon. Lineage (NCBI taxonomy): Eukaryota > Metazoa > Arthropoda > Insecta > Lepidoptera > Noctuidae > Agrotis > Agrotis ipsilon. The sequence continues at coordinate 15,242,163 of CM052974.1, forward strand.
CTTGTCGACGTGGGCTTCGTAACGCACAGCCTACAATTTACGTAGAAGTAGTACACTGGTTAAGCCTTAAAATGAATCCTATTTACAGCTGAAGTTCTGAAAAAAGGGTTAATGTAACAAACTTGGATCCTATTGCGTAAGCTACTAGATATTATTATATAGTTTATCTATTCTCGTCTTTAGAGAGGGGGCCGGAATTATGAGTGTTTACCATCACTCCCCCATAAGGAAAATGTCTTAAACTAGTGTTATGGGTAGTTTAGTAAACATGGAAGTTAATTTTAGTTAATAAAAGTATACGAGCATGTGGAATTTATTTTAGTAGCTACTTTTGTTGAAAGATACCAGATATTTGGGAGGGAAATGTCTCTAACTTTTTTTAATATTGTAAACGCGAAAGTAAGTTTGTTTGCTACGTTTCACCCTGAGCAAATAACCGATCATCCTGAAAATGTATGTAGGTGTATGTAAGTTTCAGGTGTACAGAAACAGATATCATCATCATCATCATATCAGCCCGGGATCACCCACTGCTAGGCACAGGCCTCCCCCTTTTTATGCCATATCTCTCTGTTCTGTGAGTCTCTTATCCATCCATAAGATAGAACAGATATAAGGTACCTTTCATCCCGAAAAAAGCATTGTTCCCAAGGTACAACAATTTACCTAACAATAAATAAGTAGACCGTTCTTATGACAATAGGTAGCGCTACAGTCTTTTAGTTTTTACAAATGAAGACGAGCGAAGCCTCATGCAAAAGTTAGTCTCATAATAAACTTAAAATGTCATAAACAGTAGACAGTGAGTTTAATGTAATAAGAAAAGCACTCAGGACAAAATTAATCTAATTTTAACTCGCTCTTTAGAAGCGTGTCATTGTAATTTTGCTAAAACTAAATTGTTAGGAGTAGATAGGAAATGATCTCATCAACAATTTTTATTTTGGGTAAAACCAGTGTTTGATGAAAATCGTTTGTGCAAGTCACGGGCAACCAATGGATGCAGGTGGCGGATTTTCGTATGGTGTGGTGGTCTAAGGGAGAGGTTTTTTTTCAGTAGTGGACGCCTCCCGGCTAATGATGATGATAATCAAAATATCTGCTATCGGAACCTACATCATCATTGTAACAAAATCTAAATCATTTCGTCTATTGCGTGCGATATCTTCTCGTACATTGCACATTGTACCAAACAGTTCATTTGGGTTATTTTCGTGAGCGGTTACCATAGGTATTTTCTTACCAAATACAGATAAATAGTAGATAACAACCACCAAATCCCCGTATTTATCAGTCACAGAAAAAGAAAACACCGATAATAAGGATTTTTTTGCGTGGTAAAATAATCAAATGAGTCCTCGAACCCCGGGCAGGGTGGGAGGGACTGTCAGACTAAATCTACGGTGTCCTTCAATAGCCCTTTTATGATCCGGGGTCACGGTGATGAGATAAGTCCCGCGACCCCAGTAGGCTTTGGCTCTCAGAGAGGGGGCCCCGTTATTTTTGCTGACGCTCTTTGAGGTGCGCGTGACCCGTGCATGGTCTATGGTTGGACAGTGAGTTGCCTGTACTCGCCGCCCGCATGCCCGCGCCTACGGTGGCCGTAGATCGTCTGCCGACCTCCGACGCCGTGGGCGTCTACCACTGCGGCAGATAATAAGGATTTAAAGAAATCAGTCCAAAGCCCAACTTGCGGCCAAAAAGCTGGGCATCCTAAATAGAGTGAAGCGGCTACTTCACGCCTGGACAGCTTTTAACACTTTACAAAGCACAAGTCCGATCCTGCATGGAGTACTACAGCCACCTTTGGGATGGCTCAGCTAAATATCAACTTGCCGCTCTTGACTCAGTGGAACGCAGAGCTAGGAGGCCCGTTGGCGACGTTAAATTGGTGAATGCCAAGCTCCATAGCTTGACTCATCGCCGCAAAGTCGCCTGCCTGTCGGTCTTCTACAGACTGTACTTCGGAGAGTGTGCCCAAGAACTCCACGACCTCATCCCACCAGCCCCCTTCTATCATCGCACATCCAGACGCACGGCAAACTACCATCCTTTCCTTATTGCTATACCACCAATTCGCACTAAGCGTTTCCAAACGTCTTTTATAATGAGGACAGCGAAGGGGTGGAATTCTCTGCCTGCGTCTGTGTTTCCGAACGCATACAACCCTAATATCTTCAAAGTTAGAGTGACCAGGCTTCTTCTGGGTAAGCTCGCTCCATCGTCGACCTTTTCTTAGTCATTCCTGACCTAGACTAAGGTCAAGAGCAAACCCATATAACATAAAAAAAAATTAAGTGATTTTAAATGGTTATAAAAGATCCCAGATATGTTAAAAACATCAGCTATTTATTCAGGCTATAATGTAAGCTCTAGAATATTCGTGACCTCTTTTCAGCTCTCCAAATGTGAGATAGAATATTGATTAGGTTCCGTTATTTATGTATCCAAGGCCGTTCGATCAGGGCTCTCAGCTTTCAGATCTAATATGCATGAAGTACTGGATATACTTTCAGGAAGCTGTAACTTTGACTCTTTTTACCCGACTACGGCAAAGCCAAAAGGAGGGTAATGATTGACTCTGTTAAAGTCGTAAATGCTAGTTGTAAACGACGATTCTGTACTTATTTGACAATTTTATTTACATTACATACTTAACTACTTGTAAATCTTGGATTATTTAAAGAAGAGCAACAAGGAGATTAGCATGAGCAAATAATAAGCCTAAACCCAATCCACCCTGGTGTTTTTTATAGTGGTAACTCATCAAATGAGTTCTCCCACCCAGGGCGGGACGGCAAGACTGTCAGAATCGTACTGACTAAAATCCACGGTGTCCTTCAATAAACCTGTGTTTCCTGTGTAGCCTGGTGGATTATAATGACATAATTAATGTTGAGCATCATTTTACACAATAATGACATGATGGATGGACAGGCAGCGGGAAGGATAGTTTCTTACATTTCAAGGGAAAACGAGTGATAGCTATCGATATGCCAGTATCGTGTTGTTAAGAGGGCTATCACACGTTTCCTTGTTTTTGTGCAAGGTTTTTAATCTGATTCTGGTTAGGATATGGCCACAAATTAAAAAAAAATATATACTCGAGAAAGTTTGATTATTTCTGCGTGGAGTGTATTGAAAACATTTTTAGATTTGTTTACATACATGAGTAAAAACCTTGTCTCTGCAAAGGATGTTTCATAAAATTCTACTTTTTGTCATACTTTTGTATTGAATTACATAGAATGTATAATAGTAAAATAACATTTGAAAATGTCCATGGTACATCTGAAAGTTTATATTTGGAGTGTATTAATCAGATTTTTATTATTCATTCAGAAATACACCAAAAATAATTCTGGAAAACAGGAAGAATTTGACATTTTTTCGTCCGAAATTATATTTTTTATCTATCAATATTTACTGAATATTCAATCAAAAAGTATTCAATAACTAAGTTTACTATGTTAGCTTGCATGAAAAAAATAATTAGCGCATTTAAAAGTAAACTAATAGTATAAAATAATTAAAATATGCAACGACAAAATTCAATATAAAACCAAGAACGGTTTGTTCTTTGATTTAGACAGCGCGGAGTGCTCTCAGAGGGAGGACGTACCGCTCGCAACCATTTTGACATTAGTCACGTAATCATTAAAATTTAAAATACACGCCATCATTCATGACCTTTAGACGCGGCGCTAGTATCTTTGTCATAGCATCAAATTCCATATAAAAATGAAGTAGTGGTGGCCAGGAATATTTCCAATCGCCAAGAGTATAGCGCGACCAACCTTTTTTGATACAAGCTAATATTTTGAATTAATTTAATTCTGATCTGTTTGCAATGTAAACATATAAATGTGTTGATTGTATTTTCCCTATATTCGAATGTGGATATAATTCTAGATAATAAATGTAAATAATTCTGATAGCTTTTTTTCTGAATTGGTAATAAAATGTAATGATGAAATGATAAATGAAATGAAATGATGAAATGAAATGATATTTATTTTTGCAAGTAGGTTAATATCAACACTTTTACACGTCCTCTTTTTACAAACTAGATGAAGCTGGTGTTTCGTACCAGACTACTCTGAGAAGAAACAGCCGAAACAAACTCAGAGGTCACTGTCTCTTTTAAAGTCCAGACATTAAATTGGTAGTCATACGAGAGCTATGTAGGTTAACGTCTGAGATGGTCTTTTTAAGAAAGAACCACACACAGATTTGAGTGGACCTGTCCAGTCAGTGCAAGCATTTGTCAGTTATCGTGTAGCTCAAACTCGTGATTCAAGGAGCACAACTGTAATTTCAGACTTGCCAACTTCCCAAATATTCCAGTTCATTTGTATAATACCTATAGCTCGCTGCGGACGCACAATACCACCGGCCATGCCCCTGGTGGTATGGCTTTTTAATACGTGGTAAAATCATCAGATCAGCACTTCTACCCAGGAAAGGACGGGAGGGACATTCAAACTTGTAATGACTAAAATCTACGGTGTCCTTCAATAACCCACTGCGATCCGGGGGCATAGATACTTGATAAGAAAGTCCCGTGACGCCGGCAGGATTTGGCTCTCTAACGTGCGCCCCGAAAATCCATGAAAAATGGATCTGTACCCCTAGCACGAGTTTTCACTATTTTACTTTACAGTATTTACAGCGTTTCTTGTATGGAAAAATGGAACAGCGCCTCTGGTGTGCGAAGAAAGAACTAAGTTTTTCCTTGAAAATTGTCAAATTGAAATTGTCAAAGTTCCAGTTTACTTTACTTTTAAAGGGCAACTCGCCGCCCGACCATAGACCATGCCCGTGTCGACGGCGCGTCGTATTCCACGCGCGCCTCAAAGAGCTGTCAGCAAAATGACGGGGCCCCCTCTCAGAGGGCCAAAGCCTGCCGGGGTTGCGGGACTCATACCATCACCGTGACCCCGGAACATAAAGGGCTACTGGAGAACACCGTGGATTTTAGTCAGTACAAGTCTGACAGTACCTCTCGCCCTGCCCGGGGCGGGAGGTCTCATTTGATGATTTTACCACGTAAAAAAAATGCCATTTCAATAGAAATCAGTTAAAAAGCCTAAGAGTGAATTTCAACAGGTCCTATAAAATCTTCATTTCCGTGGTTTTATTAATCTTAAGCTTTTTTAAAAAAAAGAAACGCTCTTATTAAAGTTTATGATAATTTATATATCCTTGCTTAATGTCTAGCAGATAACTTAAAAAACTAACGAGATATAAGGATTTAAAAATTTCGTGCCACGGCGATGAAACATGCGTGCACGGCAATGAAACAAGCGCCTACGGCAATGAAAGAACTGTGGCAAGGCAATGATAGAATCAATCAACGATGAGTACAATATATATGTTAAAATTAGAACTACAATTATATTCAAACTGATTGGCAGACTTTGACAAAATAATATTATGCATCATACCGACATTTGAAATTTAAAAAAAAAAATCGTCTTGTACATGTTTATTTTCAAGCCCATAGCCCACCCATTGTGAAACTCAGTCGAGGCCATCAAGCATCATGCTGAGTTCCTCCATCGACTTGCCATGACTATGATGTCGTCGGCAAATCGAAGGTGAGTGATGTATTCGCCGTTGATGTTGATGCTAAGTCCTTGTCATTCCAGGAGCTTGAAGACGTCTTCCATTGTAGTAGTAAACAGTTTCAGGGAGGTAACATCCTTCTTACGCCTCTTCTCAATGGAATCGCCTTCGTGCTCTGCTCCTGTACTCGAACCGACATGGTGGCATTATCATACAAACACTTCAACACTTTGATGTACCGATAGTCAATACGGCATCGCTGGAGTGACTCAAGTACCACCCATGTTTCCACCGATACGATGGCTTTCTCATAGTCCACAAACGCTAAGCATAATGACAAATTATACTCTTCGGTCTTCTGTATAACTTGCCGCAGCGTATGGATGTGGTGTATGGTACTAAAGCCTCTTCGGAAACCGACTTTTTCGGGAGGCTAGAAGTCATCAAGTCTGACAGTCATGACTCAGAAGCATGATGTGTCTGTAGTTCTTCAATAGGCTGTTATCAACTTATTTTAAGAAAAGCACCACTTCACCTTTGCTCAATGCTTCAGGCGTTTTGCCCTAGAACAGGACGGTATTAGTGAGTTTCTGGAGGACTTTAAGTACCGGTATTACACCCGCTTTCAGAAGCTCTGAAGTGACTTACATATACGTCTATTTAGCTGCTTATATGACTTCGCGTCATTGGAAGACTGCAACTGTAGCAAACCTTGTTCAGACATGAGGTTTAAGGTTTGCTCGGTCAATAAGTTCTCAGGGAAAGCAAAGCGATTAGAAAGCTCGAGTTGATTTCGGGGTTCTGAATATGGGACCAAGTAGGTGGGAGCGTAGACTTCATCAGGCTGAACCTTTCAAAGCAAATCTAAAGAGAGACCAGAGAGAAACAATCTATAGTTAACTTGACGAGTTTTGTACTGTCAGTAATCGGTATTACCTGAATCGCAGGTGACAAAAGATGTTTTCTTTGCCTAATCATACCATGGCGATGAAAACACAAGTAACGGAAATGAAATACCTGGCCACGGCAATGAAACTAAATTGTTTTACAAGGCATGGCAATGAAATTTTTTTAATTGCCATGTCTTTTTTTTCATTTCCATAGCAAATTTCGGCCACAGAAACCACGGCAATGAAAACACGTCGATGAAAATCAAGGCAAAAAATATAAATAACAAAAAATCTATTAATAATTCGAAGAAATAAGCACCTCACAAATGAACATATGAGGAATGGTGTTCTATCGAATGCTTACTCATGAAGACAAACTTTTTCAAATATCAGTTATATCTATCCACGGCGATGAAAGAAAATTTTTCCAGTAACATAAAAATTGATTATTTAAATTTATGGTGCGAAAACGCAGGCACGTGTGTACTTCCTTCCACGTTGAGCACTTAGGCAGCACTAATATGCAACGTTTAGCATACCGGTAGGGGGGAAGAAAGTAGTAGGTAAAACAATATCCTTGAACATGATTAGGACACGGCGATGAAGGGTAGTCCTGGGACAAGTGATTTTTTATTAACCATTCGTTGTTTTGTTTAAATATTTGAATAAATGTATTCTGTAGCAATACTTTAACTATTCATTTATCAAATAAAACGTGGTTTTAGTATAAATAACCAATAGATTTTTATCAATGTGGAATAATACACAACAAGGTGAAGTGTGTACAAACACGGCAATGAAAGATTTCGAGGTTTAATTTTTTTTTTTGGAATATCCATTAATCCAATTAAATAAACATTTAGTGCTACACATAGATTACTATTTCACCTACCCGGAAAAAAATTTGAGAACGTTAAAACTATGTTTTTTAGTACCGATTTCATTGATGCCACGCAATTTTCGGTCCCGGGAAATTCACTCCTAAGTGACCAACTATAGCATCGTAATTCGAGCATAAGCGAATCTATGCACTGTTAGTCGCGATTGATCATGGATGAACTCAGATACCTACTATCCTACTATTTGCTATGCGAATGGAATAATGTGGAGTTGTACCACATTTTCTACGCAATCTTGAGAAGTTAATACCTTCGTTAGGAAGTGTAACCTCAGTTTTGCGAGACAGAATAACCACCCCAGAGCACTTAATTTAGAGGTCACCGAAACATTGTTTCAAGAGTACACTCTGAAAGATCTGTCTTTATTAAAAAAGAAACCAGCAGTGACCCAGTATAAGAAACACTGAAGCCCAGTCAAAATAGTTTGAGTTTTTATGATCCGCATAGTAGATTTATCGTTCTCTTTGCGTGATTTAACGAACATGATGGTCTTCTTGGGCTTTACTCAGTTTCTTCCTGGATCACGGCGTTTGGTGATATTACTCTTGTCTCTTGACACCAGTTTAAAATATTTTAAAACACTGGTTGGGAATATTCGACCATAAAACCGATCTCTTCTGGCTATATCTCCTTATCTATGTCACATTAATCACCGCAAGTGGCTCATTTTCGGCCCATAATTATGTCTCTAAATGGATGGCGTAAATGACGGTTTGATGTATAAGTCCAAGAAAAAGTTTGAAAATTTTTAAACACCAAATCGTAAGTTCTAAATAATTTCAAAAATCTAATTATATAAGTTATGAAATCCAGTTAGTCACAAGAAACAAAATGAACACTTGAAAGATATCCTGACAAGATTATTTACTCGTATAGAATGGAATTGAATCATCTTTAAAATGCACACCTTCTAAATTACAAATATATCCAATTCGCAGTGTGACACAATGGGCGGTCTAATCGCTAAAATCGATCAGTATAAGAGTTATACTTGTGAACTAAGGTCGACTAGGAGAGGGTGGTTAATTTAAACACTGGACTCAGTACTAAGCGCGTATAATACAATAATCACAGTGCTTGCTGCTCACAAAGAAAAATTTTGATACATCCTGACCTAGTCAAGCGACGGAGAATCTTGATAGCGTGATTCAGAAAACGTCGCTCGACTAACAACGCCATCTATCGAATGAGTACCCAACTAATTTCACACACATTCACAAATCATGTAATCGATGGCGCAGCGAACCAATATAAATCTAAACATTCCGCCCACCAAGGACATTATGGCGAATGTCCTTCAAGACTGACTACCGTGAATAATTATTACAATGTTAAATTTAGTACAGCCTTGATGCAATGAACCTATTACTAACAATTTTAAAGACAATGAACTCAAAAATAACAATTTAAAGACATTCAACTTATAACTAACAACTTTAAAAGACAGTGTACTTATAACTAACAATCTTAAACACAATGAACTTTTAATTAACAATTGCAATTTTTACTAAATACACATATAAAACCCATTACAAAACTTGTTTAAACTCAATAATAGCTCCATTAAAAAAAACATAACCTTATATTAATTTGTAACAGGCAATACACATAATTTAGACGCAGGTCTTTTTATAGAGGACGATGACGTTCTTAATGTTACCACTCGTGTAATACCATCCGATCCGGGATGTTTCTGTTCTACCTTACCTAACAACCACCTGCCAGGAGGCAAATTGTCCTCCTTGACTAATACTACGTCACCAACACATGGCTCCGGAATTTTATGTTGCCATTTATGCCGTTGTAAAAATTGGTGAAGATAGTCGTGCGACCATCGTCGCCAAAAGTCCTGCATCATTCGTTGTTGCAGTTGCCATCGCCTTAAGCTACCCACATTTTCCCTTTCATAATTTAAATCAGGTGGCAAAACAAGTGGTTCTCCCACCAGAAAGTGACCTGGAGTCAAAATTGTAAGTTTATCCTGATCCTCAACATATGACAATGGTCTCGAATTAAGACACGCTTCAATTTGCGCCAATACCGTGGCAATCTCTTCAAAAGTCAGCGTTGAATTGCCGATAACCCTCTTCAGGTGATGCTTTGTGGATTTTATCCCGGCTTCCCAAAGACCTCCAAAATTGGGGGACTGAGGAGGAATAAAGTGCCATTCCGTGCCATTGTTCCCTAACTCATCTGCTAATTCAGGATTAATTCCCGACTTTTCTATATTGAATAAATGAAGTAACTCTCGCGCTGCGCCTACAAAATTCGTCCCATTGTCGCTGTGTAGTTCCGCACATCGACCACGTCTGGCTACAAACCGCTTGAAAGCCGCCAAAAAACCCCTTGTGCTTAATTCACTTACTGCTTCCAAATGCACCGCCCTTGTTGCCATGCATATAAACAAGGCTATGTATCCCTTGTAGGACTTATTACCACGACCCCTTGCCGTTCTAATACTTATAGGTCCCGCGTAATCTACCCCGCTCCGTAGAAAAGGTTTGCCAGGTGTTACCCGTGAGGATGGTAGCTGACCCATAAGTTGCGTCCTCACTTTAGCCGTATACCGAATACACTTAACACAACTCCTTGCATATCCCTTGGCCAAAGTCTTTATTCCCACGATCCAATACTTTGACCGTAAGTACGTAATCATTAATTGCGGACCCCCGTGCATAGTTTTATTATGTGCGTCGGCAATCAATAGTTTGGTTAAAAACGAATCTTTAGGTATTAGGATGGGATGCGCTTTTTCATAACCCAACTGCGACATCTCAAGCCTACCTCCTACTCTGATTATACCTTTCGGATCTAAAAATATATTTAATGAATTTAAATTTGCGTTTTTCTTTACAAATTTTCCGGTTTTTAAATTTTCCAATTCGTTTTCGAATCCTTCTTTCTGACATTTTTTGATACATATTTCTGTTGCGCATTCTAATTCCAGTGTAGATAACTGTAACGACCTTGAACCATTACCCGATGCTACCCTATTCCTCAAGTTTAAAAATCTACGACAATATGCAATCACACGAATCAATCTTGATAACGAAGAAAATCTGTTCCAAAATGAAACATTTACCGTAGTCGTATGCGCCTTAATTTCTTCTAAATGTGTGGCAAGATGTTTGGGTCTTTTATATTCAACTATCGGTTCCTTTAAAAAAGTTGGACCTTCCCACCAGAGGGAAACACTTGCAAGTTCCGCCGGAGATATCCCGCGTGAAGCACAATCAGCAGGATTTTGTTTCGATGCCACATGGGCCCAATGATGAGTATCCAAATTGCTCAAAATTTCGGAAACTCTATTACCAACAAACGTCTTCCAACGACTCGGATGACTATTCAACCACGCTAATACAACTTCGCTATCTGTGAAGGCATGAATGTTCTCCTTTTGTATATTCATAATTTCGGCTACTTCCAGAATAAGCTTGGTCAAAAGAACTGCCCCGCAAAGTTCAAGCCTTGGAATGGAGACTTGCTTTATAGGCGCCACCTTCGTTTTAGCAGCCACTAAGGAAATGTGAATATTCCCCATCTCGTCTACTGCTCTATGGTACACAACTGCTGCATATGCGACCTTCGAAGCGTCCGAAAACCCGTATAACTCTTGTTTTGTTTTCTTACTCGTATTTAACCAACGTGGTATTTTTAGGTCAACGAAAGACGCTAAGTTTTCACGGTAAGTTACCCATTCTTTTACTAAATGATTTGGAACTTCTTCGTCCCATTGCAACCCGGCTAACCACAGCTTTTGTATTAACACCTTTGCTATGATTATGCTTGGTGCTAGCCACCCTAATGGATCGAATAACCTTGCAATATCCGATATAATTTTTCTTTTCGTTACAGGACCAGTTACCGGCTTAAGTACCAGAGAGTATTGGAAGCAATCGTCGCGCGAATTCCAGGTAAGTCCTAATATTTTTGTTATTTCGTCGATTTTTAACTGTAATGCTTCATTATTTCCATCTCTAATACTATTCAATAACTCTTCGCTATTGCTTTTCCATTTTTGTAGTTGAAATCCGCCTTTAGCTAACACCTTTGTTAACTCCGTATAAATTTTTAACGCATCTTCTTTAGTTTCAGCCCCTGACATCAAATCGTCCATATAAAAATCACTTACGATTATTTTAGCGATATCTGCATTATCTCCGCATTCGTCAACTGCAAGCTGTTGAAGAGCCCTTACTGCTAAGTATGGTGCCGAGGCTGTCCCGAATGTAACGGTTATCAATTCGTACTCCTTTATTTTCTTTTCAGGACTATCCCGCCAAAGGATTCTTTGCATGGGAGTATCTTGCCTATTTACTAGAACTTGCCGGTACATTTTTATAATATCAGCCACTATACAAATCTTGTGCACTCTCCAGCGCATAATAATATGACGAAGTTCGTCTTGCAAAGACGGACCCACCATTAGGTCATCGTTAAGTGACCTCCCGTTGCTGCGCTTGCAGGACGCATCGAACACAACACGCACCTTGGTTGTGTCCTTATCCTCCCGGACGACAGCGTGATGCGGTAAGTAAACACCTCTTTTATTATCTTTTTCCTTTTCTTCTTCTTCTACCATATGATTAAGAGTTAAATATTCCTGTATGACTTTAGCGTAGTCCGCTTTTAATTTATCATCTTTTGCTAACCTAGTTTCTAACCCTTTTAATCTTTTTTCAGCTATCCCCTTGGATTCGCCGCCACTTTCAACCAGGTTTGTATCCCGTAACGGCAATCTTACCACATATCTGCCGTCTTTATTTCTTTCCGTTGTATTTTTAAACATTTCTTCACATTTTGTTTCCTCCTCTGTAAGCATCCTTTTTGTTCCAGATGTTTCTTCCAGTTCCCAGAATTTTTTCAATATATTATCATCCTGGACGCTGGTATGCATTACAGTTATTTTTGCGGGAGCACTTATACCTTGGTCAACTTCAAACGCACCCGACAATACCCATCCTAAAGTAGTTTCTTGCGCTAATAGAGTCCCGTTTGTATTCTTCTTAACCCCATGCTGAATGACCTGACTATATATTTCAGCGCCCAATAAAATATCGATTTTATTGGGTCTGAAGTAACCCGGATCAGCCAAATCATTTTCGTTCAATTCTACCCATTCTACTCTAGCCACTTTAGAGGACGGAAGAAGAGACGTTACCGATTTCAAAACGTAAGCATTCACCTTTATTTTAATAGAAGAATTTACTCTTGACCGAAGATTTATTACTACTTTAGCCGTCGACGTTGTACCTTTGTCTCCCACACCCAGCACCGTATTTTTGGACGGTATTTTCTTTAGACCCAGATACTGAACCAGGGATTTCGTAATAAAGGACCCTTGTGATCCCTGATCCAGTAATGCCCTAACCACGTGGTAAGTCCCATTCTTCGACTCGGCCTTTACTAACGCCGTCGTTAGTAAAACCGTTTTGCTATTCCCTTTCGCAAGACATGAGACTACCGGCGCCGTATTGGACCCCTCCGCTTGATTAGCGGTTGTATTATTTCCATTTGAGGATTCCGCGCGAGCAGCACTACTACCCTCACCAATTTCCGACCCTACACCACCCGGTGGGTGTAATAATGAATGGTGGCGTCGTTTGCACACCTGGCACTTGAGAGTGTTTTTACAAAACCTAACATGGTGGTTGTCAAGCAAGCAAACAAAACATAATTTTTTCTTGAGAACAAAGTCTCTTCGGTTTTCAATACTTTCATTTGTGAATTTTTTACAGACATTTATTTTATGCTCACCTGCACAAAATGCACAGGATCCCTTTTTATCTTTCACTACGTGTAGTGCCTGTGTAGTCCTTTGGACCCTATCTACCTTAGTATCTAAATTCTCTAGCCCCCTAAATCGATTAATCAAAAATTCTTTTAGTTGATCAAAGGTAGGAAGATCATCGCTTGGATCTGATGCTACCTTTAATTCCCAAGCCCTTCTAGTAGCCTTGTCCAGTTTTTCCGTTACAATATGGACAATTAGAAATGATGCAAGATCGATATCTAAATTTTTTATTGACTCTAAACAATCGGTAGTTGTACTTAAAAGTTTTTTAATTTCAGGTGCGGATTCTCCTGTTAATGTTCTTTGATTAAATAAACATTTTACTACACCATTCGCTAAAAATCTTTTATTATTGTACATGGACTCTAATTTTTCCCAACTTGAACTATAATTTTCAGATGTCACTTTTACATTTTTTAATAACAGTTCCGCTTCCCCGGATAAGTACCCTTTTAGATAATACAATTTTTGTGCATCATCTAGTCTACTATTTTTGTGAATTAACCCCATGAACAAATCTCTAAAGGTAACCCACTCGTGATATTTACCAGAAAACATTGGTATTTTTACTTCTGGTAACCGAAAGTTGTGGAATTCTTTGTCACCGCTAAGTCCCAGGCTACTGTTACTATCGCCACTAGATACACATTTATCTTTTCTGAGTAACTCTTTTAAAGAACTTTTTATTTGAATATATAATTCTTCAACCTCGTCATAAAAACAATCTTTATGATAATTCGAACTATGTAATTCGGATTTTTTAACGTCGCTAATTATTTTAACGTGCGTATTATAGAACAGTTGCCATTGTTGTTCTAAACTTTCTAATCGTGTTTCAATATACGAAACTGTTAGCCTATCTTTTGGGCATTTTTTAAAGTTAATCCAAGACTTTTCAATTTTAATTTTGACATCTTCTTGGATATCGATCAATGAATCCATTTTGGAAACACGATTTATACACAAACACACAATAAAAAATAACAAAAACACAAAAAAAAATAACACAATCAATAAAATTTCTAACTACAGCACAATAAACAAATTTCGAACAATACAAAGACTAAAACTACTTTTTCTTCAATCTTGCACTAGTTCTGAACTCAAAGTTCAATTTTCAGACAAAATTTTACAAGTCTTTTAAAAGTTCAATTTCTGTGTCAAAACGGGCATAGGTTCCCCGTCTGACACCACTTCAGATTTAATAAGGTTGAAAGTACTCACGATTTTCACCCGATACACTCACTGACACTGATACCGCCGACGTCACGCGATGAACTGCACCAGACAAGTGGCGCCCTCTGCTTGCTTGACCACGAACTGTAGTCCCTCTTCCTTCCATGCGCCGCCCGTCCAATTGAAGCCGACCGCCCACCAGTGATGCTTCGCCGCTTGAACCACCAACTGCTCCCGGCTCCTTCCGGTTCCACCTCCAGGTACAGGTCCAAGAACCTCTCACCTGGTACCCCAATCAAGGGGATGCTCTGGACAGCGATCCACTGCCCAGTAATGACGCGAAGGATGGTATACTACCACCACCGGAACCACCAAAACACTCCCGTACCACACCCGGCTCTCGAAGGACCATGAACTAAGGTCGACTAGGAGAGGGTGGTTAATTTAAACACTGGACTCAGTACTAAGCGCGTATAATACAATAATCACAGTGCTTGCTGCTCACAAAGAAAAATTTTGATACATCCTGACCTAGTCAAGCGACGGAGAATCTTGATAGCGTGATTCAGAAAACGTCGCTCGACTAACAACGCCATCTATCGAATGAGTACCCAACTAATTTCACACACATTCACAAATCATGTAATCGATGGCGCAGCGAACCAATATAAATCTAAACAACTTGTTTAAAGTGTAATTTAATGAGTGGCCCTTATTTTATTTTGCTAGGTATACATTTATCATATTATCCATTCGTAACTAAGAAAATAAGTAGTGTCTAGAAGCCCGGGATCTCACTTTGTTTATTCGAAAGAAAAGTGGCAAAAGCTCATGTTGTTTTCGACCTGGTATACGAGGCGTAACTGTGTTGATTGTGTTTTGTTTTTATGCGGGGGGCATCATGATGTCAAATTGACAGAAACTGTGTTCTTTCATTTTGTAATAGGGCTCTTAACGTCATCGCATAATTCTGTCGTCTAACTTATGTCTTACTAGCGGCCCACCCCGTACTGCGCTACGCGTTACAAAAAATGTGATAAATGAAGAACCGCTCGACCTATTTTGTGCAAACTTCACATAAATAATCTACTAAATAGTACGAATAAAGCCTTAACATTTGGTTTGGATAGGTGACACCATTCTTAAGTTATAAAATTCCAACGAAAATTGGCATTGATTTTTATTTCAAACCAAAACTCACATTTACACAAATGACATAAATCCGTGTAAAATTCTACGCCTGACAAACGAGATTACCCCAATCTAACAATCCCAGCTTCGTTAGCGTGCCGGTATCAGCACTGTCAGCAGTAACGAATTCCAACTCATTCAGACACGAGCTCATTTAATTATAACAAAAAGAACAGATTCGTGAAGCTTGCAACTGTTCTGCGAATTGAGTTAGTTGTTTTTTATTCTATTTGAGTGTTACACTGTTACTCGGGTTTAATTGGAATTGGATGTTACTGGTTGTTTATGAATCTTTATGTTTGTGAATGTGTTACTTGATGATTTGTTTGTGTTTATTTGTTATACTTTGCATTACATCAGGTTTATATTTTAGGAAGGCATAGGCTAGGAACATTATAAAGAAGTAAAAAATATTTCTGTTTAGGAGAAATCCCCCGAACTATCATCATTAGATATCATCATAGGCCTCCCGACAGTGTACAATTATTATATTTCTGAGTTACTAACTAGACTTTGTATCTGATCTAATAACTCTATTGATGACTCTTTTCTTAAAAGTCAAAAATTTAATCATTTAAAGGCCAACAAATGTATTTATATTGTGTGTGAATAATTAGCTGAGTAGTCACAATTTTGTCTAGCTAGTTGAAAAAAAGGAAAACGCGGATGGACGATGGAGGCGAGGCGAATGATTTTGAGTCAAAACTTCACGCGATTTAAGTCGTGGATAGAACCTAGTTTGTTTTTTAACCAGGGGCTTATAATATTTTTCACTCTTCGCAGACATGTTTTCTAAAATATCAAATATCGATAACATTGATGAACAGCAATGACTTTCCTTTATTTCATCACTTCGAACTTTGTAACTTCATTTTCATGATAACTTTATTACTTTCTTGATAACTTTTTTTTATCGAAAACACTGAGTCGGCCCTTCCGTTATCGATAAAATATTCAAATGAACTCGATTAAGATGTAGAGAAAATTCAATTTCATCAGAAAACCTATTAAAATGGAGTGTTGGTGGTACAAATGTTCATTTAAGTTTGAAAATTCAATTTTTGATTCCGTCTATCCCAGCGAGCAATATACTCGTATGTTGTGTCAGAAGCCAGGCAATCTTTCAGACGTTTCCGAGCTGTTTTTCTCGTGAATTTCATATGAGGTTTTAGGATATTGAATCTTATGACGAACGATTGAAAAGTTGAGCTCTAGATTTGACAGCGACGATGGAAATGTGAAATTGATTTTACACAGCTGTGGCTATGGAAAATCTTTCTGGAAATGATTTTCTAGTATTGAAATGTTGCCAATAAAACCGTCTGTTTGTAGGGTTTTTTAACTTCCTTGATTTAGATGTCGTTTAGTTTAGTTTGAAAATCCACTTTTGGGGAATATTTACACTGATGAATTTGACCAAACTGGACAAAATTGCACGCTGGAGATAATATTTTCACTACAATTTATACATGGTAGAGATTTAAATTCACTTCTAATTCCCGTCCAGTTATTATCTTAGACTACCTAATTTCCTAATTAAATCTCTACAAATCGACTACATATTTCATTCGCCAACTATACCTAGTTACAACAAGCTGTACACAAGTACAGTAGTGCAGTACAACAGAGCAAGTTAAGTACATTAATGCATTCATACGCGCATTTCCGCTGCACCCAGCCCGCTTGATTGAGTAGTGATGTGCTTTGCCGATAGTTTGGTCGGCTAAGATTTTTGTCAGCAGCGGATTGTTGAGTTTTTGTTAGTCTGGTCTGGTCTGGGATTTCCTTCTCTGATGATAGAGACTAAGGGTAGATAGACTGGAGAGAGTATTGTAGAAAATGGCCAGGAGATTTTAGTGAGTTTGCATATAGATAGTGAAACAGCGACCAGAAAGATCATAAAAAAAGTACCAGTGGCTTTTGGTAGTTGATGCAATTACATCCGTGTACCCAATCATCATCAGATTCTATACCCCGAGATTACAAAGCATATCGAGACCGAGATTACATATCTTAAGCTCTCCATGCCTATCTTTTGAGGCCTAAATGGGAATTCAGGCCGTCAAAAGACGCAGAGCAACTAAGAAACAATTTTAGATTAATTTAACATTTTCATTAAACTGTCATTGTAATCTGATCAGGAGAAAAGCATTGTCTGATAGTTTAATAGATTTTCAACTTAAAGCGTGTATCTGAAATCTATTAAATACACACTGTAGTTTCAGAGTCGTCCTAATACCATAGCAAGTCATGGTTTATCGATAGTAAAATTATCGACAGTGTCCCAACTCAATCGGAAGCAGTGAATTCATCTGAATGGGCGTCGGATGGCGTCGGGTCAACTGAGCTCAAGTGCAACAACAGTGCGCTAGTGACGGGGGATGCTGGCGATTTACTTGTTAGCTTAAAGTACTGTTTGGATCTGATTTGATGATACGAGATGTGTGGGGTGAGAGATGATTGATTTTAAGTTGTTAGTGAGTTGGACATTGATTTAGTGGATAAAAAGGGTGACTGGATGATACATACGTGCATACGTACAGACAATGAGGAATTGTTGCAGAGATGTAAGCTTTTATATGTCAAACATCGTGTCACAAACCAAATGAAATTCAAATTAAAACCTAAATCTTTAAAATCTCTTATGGCACAACATGAAACTGAATAAACAATTTTTTAAACTATCACAGTTTACTTCTAAACTTAAAATTAATTTCATTCGATTAATTATTAATCACGGAAGATATCCTGTAAGTAACATTTTAAGTTTATGAAACTGAATTTTGGGAAACTCTTTGTATTTCGGCTCGATGGGATTTAAACATTTACTACCTTACTTTTCAGGGGTAGAAGAAACATCTAACC
Source organism: Agrotis ipsilon (assembly GCA_028554685.1). Lineage (NCBI taxonomy): Eukaryota > Metazoa > Arthropoda > Insecta > Lepidoptera > Noctuidae > Agrotis > Agrotis ipsilon. The sequence continues at coordinate 15,260,546 of CM052974.1, forward strand.
AATGTAGATCCGGGGTCGCGGGACTTATACCATCACTGTGACCCCGGAAAATAAAGGGATACTGAAGGACACCGTGGATTTTAGTCAGTACAAGTCTGACAGCCCCTCTCGGGAGGACTCATTTGATGATTTTACCTCGATAAAAAAAAACTAATGTAGATAATCCTTGACTATTATAAGATTCTTGGCTTTAAAATAACAAACAAATTGCCTAGTTCAGAATAAAATTCTTCAACTTCTAATTCTAGCCATGCCAACCAAATCTTAACGGTCTCATTAATGTTACTTTCAAAATGCATTTAGTCACGGTAAATACATCCGAATTAATTATGATTGGTAGCCAGACATGGGGGATGCGGGCCATTCAATAATTAAGCTGTTAACTCAACCAATAGGGGAAATGCATGGAGTTTAATTGTTTTTAAACTTTCAAGTGTTTTATACTGGGGTCGTTTAGATGAAGTGTTGCAGCTGCAAATGCTCTTATATCAATACGTTTTGTAGAAGAAGTAAAATTGTAGTAACCATGGAATATTTTTTCGGAATAAAGAATGCCTGCAGCATATCAGACAGATTTGAAGATAGAAGGACGAAAGGGTATGCGCGAGTTTGCAAGGAGTGGAAGGATTAGAGAGAAGCCTTTGCTCAGGGGTGGGAAAGAGCAGGTTAGCAATAAAAAGAGCAAATTAAAATCTGATAAGCAACTTATTTAATAAGAAGTCGATTGCTACATTACCTACATATTCTTAATTTTTTTATGTGTGAATGACTAAGACAAGGTCGACGATGGAGCGAGCCTACCCAGAAGAAGCCTGTTCAATCTAACGTCTCTAACTTTGAAGAGATTAAGGTTGTATATGTTCGGAAATAGACGTTATTATTTGTTAAAAACACAGACGTTATTATATTATTCGTTCTTATTTCTAAAGATCTGAATCAGAACAGAAGATTAGAAGATATATAACTTCTTGACAAAATTGTTTGTACCTCATTAATTCGATTTTAAGTTTTACGTTAAGATTAGACGCAATGCTTTTGATGAGTTAGAAAGTTGAGAATCTAACGACCTTTTGTAGAAAGGTGAAGTATTCACGATTTTGCTCTAAATATGCCAAAAGGCTATCGCCTTCATAGGGTTCCGAATTGAATGGTTTACTACCAAAACGTTTTGATTTGTACCATTTTACTAGATTTGATAGACTAGGAACATGGCCGAAATGGGGAAAGGTTAAAGATTGCACGATGTATCGCTTATGCCTTTTAAACTGATGGAATGCTGAAATTATAGCCAAAGAGTAGGTAGAATATGGAGGATACACTTCTGATTAATGTTATGTTTATAAAACTCGGGAAGGTTTGTTAGAATGAAGGACTACAGTAGACTAAAGAAAATAAACAATAACATCTAATCACACAACTTCTGCCTCGGGATTACAGCTGCAATGATATTCTCTAAAGGATGCACCGACGACGCAGCGTTGAAACCGTAGTGGGCTATCAATGCATTTGGATAGGCAAAAGACTGGTTAGAGAAAAAACTTGCACTGCTGGCGTGATAATAGGTCATCATCATATTTCCGCCTTATCCGGCTTGCGTCAAAGCATCATTTAATCTTTTTACGTTCATGTCATTCCTGCTACAAAACGTCCATCTTTTCTTTAGACTTCCTGGATGGCGTGATGATAGGTGATCTTTAAAATGTTTTGCTTTGTTTCTTCAGTCGTGCTAACACTCCATTTACTTCATACTCTTTATCAGTTTCTGAGCACCAAGAGTCTGCAATCAATTCCTCTCAGACAGAATCAATTTTACTGTTTACGGTATGATAAACAGCTGATTTGCCACATTACTTCTAAAAGCGATACATTTACATTTGGTTATATCAGCAATAAGTATTTTCTTTCAACATACCATTTTCCTTCAGTGTATTTCCCTTTTAAAATTCAGCAAACTAAGCATGGAAATGTTTCAGTTTTCCTATTTCCATTACTCAAATTAATGTATGAAAATTATGAGAACAAAATATTCTCTCGCAAACTCCATTTTATTTCACAATCTGAAACAGCAAGAAAATTGGAACCGTGCAAAGTAATATACAAGTAAATTAAAAAATAAGACTGTCGGGTGAATTACAAGCTGTCGTCCACTGCTAGATGTACAGGGAGAGCTCCACGTTACCTACTATATCCTTTCCCTACCAGCAATACGTGTGTAAGATTGTGTCGTATTAACGACAGTAGGGACGAGCGAGACGTATTGGACCCAGAGGTAAGGGATGGAGTTTCGATTTCACCAAGCACATTTTTATGTAAATTGATTTCGTTATTACTGTTCTCAAAATGGTGAAGGGAAATCGTAACGAACCAATACGTTGTCTTAGAACTAAACACTTTAGGACATAATTAAATATATTGTATCGTTGACATATCATAGTGCCACAAATTGGAAGACATCATTATTCATCAATCCATTCTCAGCCCACGTGGTGGATTATTACCCCTTCCTCTTAGAGAGAGACGGCTTATGACCCAGCTATGGTCGCGGGACTAACAAATTACCTTGACTCCGGAAACGTAAAGGGCTATTGAAAGACACCGTGAATTTTTGTCAGTACGAGTCTGACAGTCCATCCTGCCCCGCCCCGAGGAGGACTTCCCAGCTATGGGAACATTATAGTCTAATTATGTGACTAAATCAAAGCTAACAATCCTGGACCATTTCCCTATTGTTTCATACAAAACAAAGCTATCTCCTAGTGCATAGCTTAGCCGTGGGCTTCTGTGGAGCGACGCCCTTACAATGTTCAGACTTTCTTGGCACGGGGTTGGTAGAAAACTGAATTTTAATTCTCATTTGCCTTGGTAAGCAGTTCGCTATAAACTGTTATAATGAACTGGGCACGCTGTAAGCTGTAATGCAACTAGTATTTCAGTATGCATGAATTAGTTGGGAATTTCTCCCTTGAGAAATACAGTGTTGTTAGCTTTTGACCTACTTACTTGAATATGAAGTCGAATAATTACAGAACTTGGAGCGACCAGTACTTTGAGCCCAACCAGTGCTTGAACCCGAAACCTTACTTGGACCCCGACAAGTACTTGGACCAGGACCAGTACAAAGACTAAAATCAGTGTTTGGACCAGGGCCAGAACATGGACAAGAAACAGGACTTGGACCCTGACCCGTACCAGGGCTAATTGATTGGCTAACAATGTTATTTATATCGAAGTTGGTACGGGTCATTCTCATGTCGACAGAAACGTTTAAATTGCATCTCGTCAAAAACGCAACTCATGATCCGTTGGCTGTTGTTTTTAACCGACTTCAAAAAAAGGAGGAGGTTCTCAATTCGGTCGGTATGTTTTTTATTTTTTTTTATGTATGTACATCGATTACTCCGTGTGATTCTTTTTTTGTTCGATGCAGGATACTTGCAGTTTGGTCCCATAAAAATTTCATCCAATTTGGTTCAGTACTTTTTATTTTTTCTCTTATGTAATTAAATCCTTTACAATATTTTCTTCTCTTATTTGTTTATGTTGTGTGTACCGGTTACTCAAATGAACGTTTTTTCTTTCTTCTTTTCTTGGTGCTTTCATATGAAGTCTTAGGACTTTTTTTACTGAAAGAACAGCGTTGCGAAACTTGGCCATTCTTGCATTTATGTTTTTAATGGGATAGGTCTTATCAATTAAAAAATGCGATTAAATTCTTCTTTTGTTTGAAAACAGTTGATAAAAGCAGTTATCACAAACATCCGTGCTATAAACCATATGCACTACATTTGCCCGATAAATAGGTGACTTGGTATTACATGAATGACGTTTGATAAGGACTTATCAGTTTTTATGTTATCGAGCTGATAGGTGGCGCTGGGGTATATAACTGAGTGACTACTTGGAAAAATGGATAAAAGCTAAGAGGGTACTGTAATGAAAAGGTTACATTGAGGTCCAATAAATTAATTCCAATGAAATTTAATAAGTAATCTTTTAGTCGAATAGAACGTAAAAGAATAATTTAGATTTCCTTATTTTTTAACTAAACTGTCTATAAAACCGTTATTTTACAAGAAAGTAATGGAAAGTTACGTTTTTTTGGGCAGTCTGTTTATTTCATTGACTTTTTGTCATCAATTTCGATGGATCCATGAACACGGTGGATTTTAGTCAGAACGAGTCTGACCTGTACCGGTAGGTACCTTTTGCTACATCCAGGGCTAAGGGGGGCGGTCATATTTGATAAATTTACCACCTAAAATAAAAGCCCTGAAATACCTATGCATTGTTACATGAGCTGCCTAAAAGTCTACAAAACCAAAAACCAATTCCTAAAATCCACTGTCTTTAACGAGATTAGTCACCGTTGCGATGACTTGACAGTCGCTATCGTTCGATATTGTTGTCAAAAATAAGTGGTATATTATAAAATGGCGATAATTTCATTATCTGTACACTAATTGTGGGTCTACGTGCCTATAAGCACATACTACCGCAGAGTTCGATACGCTTAAACACGTACGGAGGAGAATTCGTGGGAAAATGTAAGTTTTCCGGAAAATTTAATCTGTGTTTTTTGGGGATTCAATAAAATATGGGTTATGAACATTGAGCTATTATTACTACGTATAGAGATGACACCACGTATCACCACTGTGTCCCATCCAGGATGAGACAACGCGCACAAGTTCTTTCAGTTGTTAGACAGCTCTGTGGCGTGCTGTAGACGCGCGCACTCATCCTGGATGGGACACAGTGGTGATGCGTGGTGTCGTCTCTATACGTAGTAATAATAGCTCAATGGTTATGAATGTGTTATTTTAGGGGGTTTTTTTGGGACAATCCAACCGCACTATTTCCAAACCACTGCAACTCCTGTGCACCAGAATCAACAGTGGCAACCACCAGAAAAGCGCCGAGACAATGAAGCTCGACGTTTCCCGGAGAATGAATTTAACTGCCTCTTGGTTCCTGCAACGAAATGAATAAAAGGAATAGTTGAGAAGTAGGAAAATAAGTAGGTCTTCAGCAAATTACCACTTTTGAAAAATGGCTGTCCTTTGCTGCATTTTCCAAGCTATGCATCAACATACGGCTATGTATTATGTTTTTTTAACTGTTACCATGCTACGGTAGGGCAAAGACTTAAGTTTTAATCACCAAGCTTGCTAAAGATGGATTATGTATTTTAGACTTATCATAATATGTTAAAATCACGTGTGATCTCCTAAACTAAATACATAACCGATTTCGAAATGCACTATCCAACAAACAAATATATTTTTAATTCGAACCAGTAATTCCTGAGATTAGTGCGTTCAAGCAAAACAAAATTTTCAGATTAATAATTTCAATGTTGCTTTTGTGCATTTCATTAGGGATTCATTCCGATTTGATAAATCCGAGATTTCACAGTACAAAGATTAAAATAATTATTTATTTATCTTTATTTGCACAGACTACATTGATCTATAGTGTTAGTAACAAAACTCCTTAACCTATGTTAGTACTTAATACATAAAACGGAACGTGTCCGGTTCACGAGCGCCCATACTAGCGGACTATCTGCCCGGGCGGCTATCGACTGCAGGATAGTGTTGCGACTGCCCCGTATTCTGCAGAGTAACGAGGCTGATTTTTTACGCCACAGTGCATCGAAGCCGTCAGTACGCGCCTCCGCAAACATGGCCGAGGCACTACATAATTAATGATCAAATGTTTTCACAGACGTATCTTCAGCTTTTTTCATTCTTCTAAAACACTCGTTTTCAGCTCCCTGAAACCGCATTCAAACACGCATGTTGATCATAAAATCGATGCATGCGATGCTGTAAAGTTCTATTATGATGCGTGCATCGGCGCCTGCGCCGTTCTATTTTCAAACAAACCAAGTTCATTAACGTCTGTTTTACTAGCTATAGGGATGGGACACGCCTCTTCTGATTTATCGATGGATTTGTCACAGATATTAATGTTGATAAGGATTGTTCATATTTTATCATTGATATTTACTGTGATTCATGTGTCTCTAAATATTGCAGTGTTTACATCAGAAATTGAAGGTCATTTTGAGTATTTTTTTGCTGTTATTAATTAAATAAGGTTTTCATTTCTTAAATTCATTCTTACTCTTATTAATTTTGAAAATTGACTGATTAGTGTTATAATACGTATCATGACGGTGAATTAATTCACAAAATGATTTTCATGATCAGTAGGTACCTAATTAGGTATAAAGATTGATTCATACCATAACTTTTTCATCTGCTTAGGCTTTTACCAACTATTTTGAATGCCAGTATTTAATAATATGAAGAGATTAACTGATGGATAATATTAACGCATTCATCATCATCATCAGTAACCCGGTTCCACTCAATTCTGAGTTAAGGTCTCCTCTTTTTTCTGTCATGGTTCCTTAGGTACGATCCAGACCATTTGCATTTGTATGCAAACTTATCTTCGACGGCATCTCGCGACACGTAGCGACATGTCCCGTAAGTTGCATGCAAATATGAATTGTAATTACTGTTGATACATTTCAATGTTCTTTACCGCATTGTAAAATGCCGCCGGGCCCGGCCGGTTTTCTCTGTGTAAGTCTAAACGAAGTTTTACCCTCGATCTTCTGCATTATCATCCACCCACCGAAGAGTTGCGTTGATCTGCCAACATAACAGTGTGCAATATATTATATTATTATATTATTATTACATACTTCTACCACCCCTCGCATGAACACATTACCTACAATTACATGACTTTTTAAACTTAAATAAAAATATGAAGCAATGAACTTTCCTAGCCACAAAAACGTTGTCCTTTACCATAATTATTACATTATATTAATACCGGATGCGGAACCACGCGGGCAGGAAGACAAAGTTGTATTTAAATCAATGATAATTGCCTTCTGAGTGACAGGGGAGGCGGCGGGGCGAGCTAGTATGTCAAGTGACAGTTCTAAACAGATTTACATACGGATTTGAATGGATTAGTGGGTTTGGGTGTTTAGTTCAATGGCACGATGAATGACGTGAATTGTAGATTGATATAATTCAACATTGAAGAATTTTGAAATTGAGAAATTTGCTTTGCCATACAACGTGGTAGGTAATGCTGCCAGTCTTTTAGAAATGTGTCGGATGACTGCGATGTAAAGGAGTGGTACCTGGATTCGGTGTAGTAATATTAGCAGTTTATTATTTAAATTTAAATAATATTTTATAATAGCTTTTGTGTCTAAAGGTCGGTACTGACCGGTGTCACGGGCTGTAATGTGCAGACGCGAGCACTTCAACCTACCTCACACTGTCAAATTTCTGTAACTGATTATTAACCTAATCACAATAATGGAAGGTTAATGTTCGATTGGTAAAAATGGACAGATTCAGTTAGGTTGAACTGTTGGTGTCTGTACCATTCGCAGCGAGCAATGATTCGCTCATTACCCGTACTGTACTGACTGCACGAATGCTCGCTGTGTTACACGTTACATTCTCCTCGTAACGCTGGACAGAAGACATACGAGGGTAAATTTTAATTGTGTGTCGCGTAATGTCGGTCGGTTCATAGAAAAGTTCTTCGCGACGCAAAATGAGTGGTCTGCACCGACTCAACAATTCAAAAATTTACGTTCGTCTGGCTTCAGTCTAAGTCTGACAACGTTAAAATAAATGCCATAATATTAATTCAAAGACAGTGTTGCATATTCATCGAAGACAAGATCAAACTGACATACGCATACCTAACAAATTACCAATCCCTAGTAAACAAAACAAAACCCACTGAATTCAATTGATTCTGTACCTCACAACCTACAACATAGACTTGACAGTGACATGATTAAACATACAATTACGAGTCCATTTGATAATTACGAGTGTTTCAAACGGTTGCCCAGTAACTGTACAGAGGTACCTAGAGTCAGTGTTGCCAGCGGTCACACCCACGCGAGGCATTTCATTGTCATCTCATTAATGCTTCTAGAGCGGTGTGCGGCTGTCACAAAGTTAAGAGGCTTTTACAATGTGATTTTGTTTTGTTAGCTATGGGAGAAAGGTAGGAATGGTCGATCATTCAGTTGGTTTTAAAGAAGTAATTGTGTAATGGTAAAAAAGATAATTAATACTTAAAAAATACACCCTTAGTACTGGGATGGAAAGGATGAGTAATTCCGAGGATATGGTGAAAATACTTTGTTCAAGAACTATTATTTCATGAGTACAGTGGTGATTCATAAAGCAGGCTTCATGCCACAAGATATTATTTACCACGCAACCTTTGAGTGAAAAGGAACAGACCCTAATTCTCGGTCTTAGAGATGGTGTCGAACTCGACAAAAATTTCTAATGACGTAATTTTTTCGACATATATTAAAAGTTGCTATGTCAAATTCGCCATTTGTAGAAGGCTAACGTTAGAGTTCAGTAAAATTTGTCGCATAAATGACGTTGTTAGAAATTTTTGTCGAGTTCGACACCATCTCTAAAACCGAGAATTGCCCCCATTTTTTTTTATCGTGGTAAAATCATCAAATGAGTCCTCCCACCCCGGACAGGGCGGAAAGGGCGTGGAACACGACGCGCCGTCGACCCGGGCATGGTCCATGGTCGGACAGCGAGTTGCCCTTTACTCGCTGTCCGCATGCTCGCGCCTACGGTGGCCGGAGGTCGTCTGCCGACTTCCGATGCCGTGGGCGTCTACCACTGCGGTTGGGGTGGAGGGAGGACGCTGTCCTCTCCCTCTCGCGGCCCGCCTCCTCCTTCACGAGCATTATTGCTTCGCAGAAGGAGGCGACCGCTTCCCACGCGGGCGCGAGAGGTCTCCGCCAATCGCCTCCCTGAGGACACGTCGGTGCTCTGCCCAAGCTGGGCAGTCTTGCACCGTATGCTCTACTGTGTCCTCCGGGCGATCTTCACAGTGGTGACACCCAGGCGTATCCTCCCTCCCTATCCGACACAGGTACCTCCCGAAACTTCCATGTCCGGTGAGGACCTGCGTCATCCGATAGGTCAGGACGCCGCCGCCGTGACGTCTCTCCAGCCACTCCTCAAATAGGGGTCTTACCGCCGCGATTGTGGCGTGCCCGGAGAATTGCCCCCCCGGTGTTCATCTATTTAATATTAAAGTAGAACTTAGAAGTAGAAGTATGAAACCTAAACATAATTTTTTCTTTGGTCTGTGACCTATACTCTCACACTGAAGGGCAAAGGCAAGATTTTGTAAGACATTTTGTCTGGAAGAATCTAAGCAGAAACAGCCGAAGTTATAATACCTTTGCCTAGAGAAATAAAATGTCTGTTTCATAAGTTAAATGTTTTTAGACTCATAAGATTAAGATAAACACTTGACACATTCCAAGCCCTGGGATCTTAAACTATAACAATCGAATATTTCAACACAATGTACTCAGTAGCCAATAAACAATATGGCGCTCATTTCTCAATCAAAGCTTTTAGTAACTCGATAATACTATTGATATAAAAGGTACGAGTTATAAAGGCTTGTCACACAGTCAACGATTGAGCTGAGCTAGTAACTAGAAACGAGTGGGCGAGAAAAGAGTTTGTCGTTTAAATAGTGGCTGGGCTAATGAGCGAGTCTGGCAGAATTACTTGTGCCCAGTCTTTCTCGCGTACCGAGATAGGTTCATGTCCCATCGCCATCGATTAGCGAGAAGCGAGTAGAGCTAGAAAATGGAAGCGAGATAGCGAGCAGTGAGAAGCGAGTGTGTAGTTTCAATAGTTATGTCGCTTGGCTATAAGTGAGTGTTTTTATGCGATGAGCGATTACTCGCACCTCTCGCTTGAAGTCATCTATACACCAATCTTTGCTTAGCAGGTTTTGCAGAGCGAGTATGATCTTTGATAGCACCATGTCACTGCTATAAACGTTTAGTGAAAAAGTTCTCGCAGTGTCATTAACCAGCGATCAACTATCTATCCCATAGTCCCAAACAAGAGTTTCACAGCGAGTGTTCTGCCTGCAAAACGAGAATTGCGGAGCAAGAGCTCTTGTATAGCTCTTCTCGCTAAGACAAACTAGTGGCTCAGAGAGAGACTCGCCGGCATCGCAACAACTATTAATGTAATTGTTTTTTTTTTACAAAAACAGAACGTAGATCAGTTCTACGTTTCATGAGCGAGAAAATAGTTGGTAGCTTGTCGGTTCCTCATCGAAGGTGCCATAAAAGACTACCCACTGACGCAACGTTTATAATAGTGTCTGTCTGATATGCCCTATCACGTTTTATAGAGGACGGTAGCTATCGCCGAAGACGTTGAAGTCTTGACACTTCCATTTCTCATTGATGCATTGTTGTGGTTTTGACAGCTTTCCAATTGTATTATTTTGTAATCCTATGGATTTTTTGTTTTTTTTCCAAAGTTTTAGTTAGTTAGAAAGGTTAAAATGATCGGTGGAAAAGATTAATTAGTATTCTTCCTCAAATTGCGTCTTGCTCGCCAAAGGAGCTTTCCTGGTTTCTCTGTTTTTGAAAAAAGAAACACTACTTTTATATGCTTTTTATTAGGTATTTAAAATACGATAAAGTCTGTCTGTATATTTTTATCTACTGTCCAACTTTTTACACCTGAACGAGTTGTTCAGTTTAAAAGCACACCATGATTAGGAAATGGGATTTATATCCCAGAAGTTTGTCCTTAAAGGATAGTTTTAGTCCATCATCCACGTAAGCAAAGCCACAGATGCAAGCTATGTGCATATTTGTAGCCAGTGTAACACCTACCAAACAGTATCGCCTTGCAAGGTGACAGAAATGCAAATCAGAGCCAAAAGTTTAGCGATCGATTGTGAGTTTATTCAAGTGAAATAAATGCTTAATTTACTAATGAGTTTTTGATAAGTTGTCAATAGATTTATTTGGCACTATTTAATTAAAGATATATTTTATAGGGAGTCAACGTGTTAACAACTACCACCACGCTACCGAAATGCGTTCAAACGAGGAATAGAGAATTTCAGCTTGCAAGTGTGGATTGCAATGGCCTAGTTGGTTAAGGCGTCTGGAGTACCTATCCAGAAGACGCGGGTTCGAATCCTACTTGCAATCTGAAATTTTTCTTTCCTCAAATATCATCTTTATTTTAACAACTGATACTTATTTCAATTAAAAATTAAACCTTTTCTCATCTTTTTCAACGAAATAATTGTAGTATTTAAATTTCTATTATTCTGGGTTGAATTTCAACCTAAATCGACGCGTATGTTTATAAGTCCCAGACCACTATTCCGAAATGCCAGATTTCATAACTAATATCTATTCGAATCTAGTTTTAAGACGAGATTCCTGACTGCGCCAAACCAGCCTTTACTATCTCTGTAATTGTCAATATTTCTATTAATTTCACAATTCGATAGCCATGCAGAGGGAGTTAAGATAATGTAGAGGTTACTGATGTTTGTGATGGCCTCATTTCGCCAGAATTCCTATTTAATAAGAAGTGAGCCTACTGCCGTCAACCAGGCATTACTAAGCTGATATTTGGCTGATATTGTAACATTAAATGAGTCTACATAAATTTTAAATTAATTAAATTATCATTCTGCCCGATCTGAATATTGACAGGCTCTTTATGTCCGTCAACGAAGTTACGGGTCCGTCCGAATCTAAATGGAAGCTTTTGAGTGAACCTTATTCCCTGTTGTTATGAAATTCAAGAGTTTTTACAACAGATCGGGATTAGGGACAACTGTGCAATCGTGTTGCCGACAATTTTTAGTTCATGTCCGAAACTAATCTTGCGTCCGTAACCGTTATGGAGAAGAAAGCTCCCGAAACTTCGATCGAAACTACGGGTAAGCTTAGAGAGTAGTACCCCAGGAGTAGTAGTGTCGTGACTGTTAGATCAAAGTTTGTAGTGAAGAACATGTCAATCAAAATACAATCGATACTTAAATAATTTAATACTATTTCTACCTCCAAAAAAACCTCGCGACCTCCACTCAAGTGTACAGTGAGCACATATTTAACAATCTGACATTTCGTCACCCTCAAGTGATATGCAAATCAATCATCAGCGGCTGTCAGCATCGGTTCGATTGCACGACGCGATTGATTCGGCGATCAGTGATAAAATCAATCAGTTTGGTAATCAACCGTTAGAGTAATGAGTGATTGCGATGTTTCACCATGTTTGTGTTGTTGAACAGGTGTGGTTGAGGCTTAATGATGTGTGCTGGAATTTTAATGGTTTAATTTTTGACCTTGGTGGTATGTATTCTTGAATGGGTTGGCAAATAGGCCATCTTTTCAGATGTTTCAAGACGATAAGTAATTTTTCAAGGACTGTTATTGTACTACGGTTTTTGGTGCTATTGAGACAAAGTTAAAGTGAAACCATTTATGTCAATTAAATGGTATGCTGGTATCTATTCTTGAATGGGTTGGTAAATAGAGCATCTTTCCAGAGCTTGAAGTGGATATAGTAACTCTCCAAGGTCTTCATGTGGAGTGTCAATATTACGGCGAGCTTTATCTTGCTCTAACAAGGTCATAAAGTCATAACTCAAAAGTTGCTTAATTTACCATGTTCAGAAACCTCTGAAAAAACCTTGATTTGGGGTCCGTAGGTGGGTCAAGAAGAGTGAATAGGTTACTTCTAGGCAAGCGAAAAGATGTCGACGGTAAGTCGACATCTTTTCTTATCATCAGGCGATGTAATATCAAAGGTGAGCCTATTGCTAAATAAAATAATCCATAATTAAAGCTTCTGGCCCGGATCCAAAAAATAGACCTTGGTAAATATTATGGAAAAGCGATATAAAGATGGTGTCATGTTTTTTATCGATATATTGTCCACCTAACTTAGTCCCATCCCTAACGTGTTTACACAAGGGATGCGTCCCGGCGTCGCTCGTCGCGTCTAGCGCATCTCGCAATGAATCACCCGATGCAGTGTGTTCTGATCATTATTAGCTTTTATCTTCGCAAATAGAGGGTAGTTCGAACTCAACAGTTTCGCTATAGCTTTTGTAAATATATTTAGTTATGGTTTAATGTAAGTTGGAGTGATTTTGTCAACTTAACATGATGTTATCGATTTATTAAAAAAGTTGATATAATGCGAGAGGATACAATATCTTTTGACCATTCTAATTTTTTAACATTATATACTTGTTATAATATAATATTTCATTTAATTAATATAAAATTATTAATATTTATTTTTTCCATGATTCTTCGTCAAGAAAATTGGAGTGGATGAATTTTAAACTTCGAGTATGATTTATAATAATTTGTATTAAATCATCAGATTTTTAAATATCATATTTAAATTAAACTGTGAAATGAGAAGAAACAAGACTAGCTGTTTATGTATTACATACATAAGCATATCCATTAATCACTATTAGTCTCCTATTTCTCCCATTTGTCTTACACAGTCTAATCTCATCTGGACCACCGTAACTGTCGTTATTTATATCCCAATATATCCTGTAAGGAAGAAATACTGTTCACACCAAATTGGGACCTTTCAATATCCTACATCCTTCACCAAAAGCCGTTAAACATTATTCTTTACAAACACTATCACTTACAACTGAAATTGAACCCCATACTATACGTTGTAAGATTTCATTTCCAATGTCTCGGTACCGGTAATTTTCAGGACATGTCACAATGAAATATCTACTTTATTTGTAACAAGTTAAGGTATAATTTAGGGTGTAGTGCCATCTCTATTTTCAGCTGTGTTTGATTTTGTAACAAAGCCACATTCCTGTGTTTGTTTGTGTTTACGTTGCTTTGTTTCCTTGTTTTAGGGAAGTGTTTTCATTGGCTAGTTATAGTGTTTATATTGACAAACATCCCTTAACAGCTTAAATAAATATTGTAACGGATTTTTTGGGTATAAAAATATTTGTATAGTAGTCAGTGTGCAGTATGATCCTGACTTATATTTATATGATAAAGCAATGTATTTTGATCCCAGCAGAGACTTGCGATTGATCTAGAATCAATCTCATTTCCTATTTAACTTGCGACGCTCAAAAGTGCCTTTTGATGGCTTAATAAATGATTTGACTTCGACTTTGGCGATGGAGATATTATAGTGTACATAAATGTGTGCGCAGGCACAGATATACTCTCTGTTCGATCCACAAATCGACAAAACCGGAGACAGGCGCAGGGCAAACGATTTATGTAGCTTGAGTCCTCCATGCATATCTCAAGGAACAATCAGAAAAACTGACGGGGTTCCATAAAGCCAAGTACTTTTTCGGATAGCGGGATAACCTGGACTGCAAAGGGTAACCGAAGGAACAGAGTCGTTTTTAGTCAGTAAGAATCTCACAGTCCCTCACGCTCCACACAGGGCGATAGGACTCATTCGATGTTTGACACAAAAAAAGACCATTTCGAGGCACGAGAAGTTTCATACCGATAACTTCCATACTCCTAGCTCCTAAGAAAAGGCAGCTTGAAAAAGATCAATATTAGCTTGTATGATCAGAGGATCTAAAACGGTCACTTATAAGAATTAACATCGTAACGTAATTTGCTATTCTTCTATTATTAATTCAGGGGGCCGTTTCAGATCCGCTGATGTAATAAACGAGTGACAAGATGTACCTATTTATTGACCATTGACTACTTTTTGACCAAGATTTTAACATCTGCAACATTTGGTTGTTACTTTCTGATTTCCTAATATTCCTCTCGGTACTATGTCGCAACGGGCAGGATGCACTGGCACTAAAAGTACCACATAACGTAATAAAGCATCACGCGCGCTTCATGTGATGTGCATTCGTTTTGGAACGCCTTAAAAGGCAGATGTCGATCTTAGGGCTGTGAAGTTGTAGTTAGAATATTTTTGTCTAGCAGAGACTGACTAATAAGATGTGAGTGAGCAATAAAGAAATGCCGAAAGAGGTCTTTTAGATTAAAAAAAAAAAATAAGAACAAAGTAACAGATATTTTTGTCGTGGAAAGAAAAACTTGATTGCAATCAAGATTTGAACCTGTGATCACCTGATTCAGTACATCAGAAGTTTTTTTCAAAGGAGCCACCGCAAAAAAGGTTTTATAATTTTATTCGTAATGCAGGAGTTGTGGACGTACACAAATATAGGAATTACAATTACGGATAATGATAATTTCGATCAGAGATTCGGTAATTTCTCAGAGAGAACATTCATGAAAATTTTGTTATTAGGGTAAAGAGAGATTATTTGGTGAGACAGGCAACTCAGTGGTAGTCTTAAAAGTCGCTCACGTTACCTATGCATGCTGTAATGCGAAATGATGCAAACTCATCTGCTTGTCTCACCAAATAATCTCCCTTTACCTTATTATATTATTCAGTTAGACCTAAACTATAGTAGCACGTTAAGGCAGCTGGGATCTAAAGTAGCAAGTATTTAAGAATAGAGATATTTTGTCTCCAAAAACTGAAATTAACGATCCAATACAGATTTGATTTCGCCACAATGACTACCTCTGACAGTGATAATGTAACTCAGTCTAAAACTTCAGTTTTGTACACAGAGAGCCATCTAGTACTTCCCCAGGGTATCTATACTAAGTCGTCAAACAAAAATCAGACCAATCAATCAAAAAAAACCTGTCTCCCTTTATTTACATTCTCCATATGACATCAAGAGCCAGCCCTGTTGCAGTATCCAGTTACGTAACACAACATGTTATGGCGTGCAGATGGCGATGTATTTCTGTTCACAACTACCCATGGTACAGGGGGAGGGGGGGAGGGATGTCATGGGACTTTACACCCATGTTTGATGGTAGTAGACGCTGTAAAGCTAATTTGGTGATGGAATTTAAAAGGATATTAGCTTACGTGGTTTGGGTTTATCAAAGAAATGATTAATCGTGAAAAGGTGGAACTTGTTTTCGATACAGATTCCTATGATCTACAAGTACTTGTTCCGTCTTTAACATGACCAATCCGGAACGAGATTCAAAAACAAATAATTTAGATTGAATATTAAATTCGTACATAAACCGAAAAGAGAGATTCACATTCAAAAAAATTGGCCCATAAAGTTACTTCCTCAAAACTTGAATCATCATTAACATTCAAGTGTCCACGACAGGATAATTATATTTTAACCATAGCTAATTGTACGCAGTAGAGGACAGTGAAAGGGCGGGACATCTGTCTACACCACGTTTACTAATAAAACCCCAAAATATTCGGCCGCCATTGAGAAAGGGACTGCCAGACTTGGTAGTGGCTATAATTGACCCCAGCAGGCTTTGGACCTGTCTCTTAGGTTACAGCTCCTTGAACCTCCTTGACTTTCTCCTTGGTCGGCCAGTACTCGCCATCACCGCAAGCGCAACTGACTTAATGATATTTTTTTCACCTAGTTGTCATTATCCATATCGCACATTCAAGTTTGATGTCACGGTTGGCGCATTAGCTGCTGCGCTACGTGTTATGGGTTTGGTTTCCACACGGAAAAGTCGTAGGGGGTGTTTTTGTATGTAAGATTTGAATTCCTGTAACACTATTGGCAGCGCTGAAATATCGGAAACTCAAAACAAATAATAAACATGGTAAATATCCCGTTTCAAATTCTGATTTTGTTAAAAAAAATTGAAATAGCTCACACGATAGAAGAGAAATTCCAAAGTTTTGGGCAAGGATTTTTTATCTAATTACATTTATAGATACACTAAAAGACTGTCTCGAAGCAAAACATTCAATAAATAGAAAATTTCTATTGCAGACATAACACAAGATATCAACGATTTCTGCCGGACTTAAGATGTAGTTGACAACGTTATGCGTAACGAGCACACCCTTCATACATAGCAGATTGAAGAAAAAAATCTAAATAAAAGGTCATGTCCTTTCCGGAGTTAGGAGCGAAAGTTCGGCTCGATCCCTCGAGAAATATATCTCCAGAATATTTATAAATAACTGTCTGACATTTTTCTTTTGTGTCTGCAATCTAAATTTATTTTCTGACTTCAAGAAACTGAGAATTCTTAATTGCGTCTGGACTGCGTTTAAAATCCAAGCTAAGAGCGGAAATATTCACTGCATTAGGTTCTAGCATAAGTTATTTGTGACAGACAGACTGACGTGTAGTCTATAGATAACGAATTGATCCATTAGTGATCTGTTTTTATAATTATTTGTGTATGGACGTTTGTGTTGTTAATTAATATAATTGTTTTATGTGATGTCATAGTTATTTATTAACTTATATACTTACCCATGAGGGTAAGTACATAGTAACAACTACAGAACGACACATGCTACAATCTTTAAGCCCGGTTTCCATTGTGACCGACAAGACTTCTGACAAGAGAAAACTGCTGACATATTATATGTTTCCACTAACAAAGAGTCAAGCCAAAATGACACAGCAGTCATTTTTTTTTATTATTTAACGTTAGGTTGGCATTTGACAACTATATCGCTTGGTTGTAAAGCGAAGACGGTGAAGCACGCTTGCCTTCAAGTAACCTGTTCTCTCTTGATACGGAGACTTCTAGGTTATAGCTTTCAGGAAACATAGAACTCGGCAGGCAGTTCCACTCTTTAGCTGTATGCACGATAAAAGTATTGCTAAACGCTTTGTAAATACCGAAGGGATGACCACTGTATAAATGAACTGTCTCTAGGAATCAGAAGAGTAAGTACACTCTTTCTTGGTGGATACCCAAACCTACATCATTCATCATCATCACCATCATCAAAAAGGATAGCGTTTCAGCTAACTATATCCCGCACATGAACCTTTCGCTGTAAAAACCGGGCTTTACATGCTCTGTTTTTTCGCCTCTTCTATTACGTATTTCACACGCTATAAAACTGTAAATCTTTTTGGTGTTGGAAGCCTTATGACGTGGTTTGGAAAAGATATTTTTGGGACACTCCCACCGCACTGACTAAGACGCATTCCTTCAATTACTCCTAGCTTTCAGGACCGCGGTCACCTCTTAAGACATTCCTGTAAACCAATTAAGTGCTTAAAAACATTGCATCAGTTGTTTGTCTCAACTATGTAAAATAATGCGATAACACAAGTTGTCATTGCGCAACTAATTTCCATTATTTATGAGCGAACATTGTGTTTTTCCGCCATCTTTGGAGTTCCATGGAAAGAGGAGTTTTCCTGGATAGATATTAGTATTCGTTATGTGTTAGTATCGTATTGTTGATTTTTTTGGAAATCTAGTTTTCCAAGAATTGTGGTTTAGGTAAGTGTTTTCCTTGATGTCGTGTCTGAAGTCTTTTGTCTTTGAATACCATAGATAAACTAAAATGTATTATGGGTTTTCTATTTGTTTTGAGGAGATACGTAACTTATATAAATGATCTGAAAAAATTTACTAAGGTAGTATCGCCGAAGATGACTTTTACTTTTTAATTTAAGATGGGTTTGTTCTTGACTCTAGTCTAGGTCATAGGTGAAAGAGACAAAGTTGACGATGGAGCGAGCTTACCCAGAATATACCTTTGCACTCTAACTTTAAAGAGATTAGAATTTAATGCGTTCGGAACTACACAGGCAGGCAGAGAGTTACACTTCTTAGTTATGCGCATTACAAAAGACAGGCAACCTTGTGGCTATGAGCCAAGCTATGAAGTTTGGCTTTCACCAATTTCCGCAAGTTGGTATTTAGCTGAGCCATCACAAAGGTGGCTTCAATACTCCATGCAGGATTAGGCTTGCGCTTTGTTCTTAGAGTACAGCACTGGGGTCGTAGGCATGTCTCATGAGATAACAGTGGATTTTAGTCAGCACCCATAAGTCTGACAGTCACTCCCACCCCGCCCTAGGTAGAACCAATTTGATGATTTTACCACGATAAAAAAAGAGTACAGCACTGCTGATTGGTCTTGTTAATTCTAAAGAAAATTAGTACAGGAATGTTTAGTTCTAGAAACTTCACCATAATGCATCTGTTTGTTATTCGTCGTCCACCAAGTATGCGAGCTACTAGGTAATAATAAATAAACATTGTTTGTCACTTTGTTTGTAGAATTCTCCGCATCGCCCGATTATATCTAAACTCTGAAGGAATGTTATTGTTCCGTGATTCATGTTTCACTAAAACTATTGGTATGTTTGTATATCATTGTGAAAGTATGGTTTCTAGGAATCGGAGGAAGACAGCTGCTCGGAAAATTAATGGAGTGACAGGGAAAATGTGTATAGGAGAGAGATAAAAAGATATATTAATATTAGTACACATTGTTAAGTACTTTTTTGGTCAAGTCTGAGTCGCCTTAAAAATAGAAGAAACAAAAATTGGGGTTTCTTTTTTTATGATGTTCCACACTTTTCCATATAAGGATCATTTCCATGTAGCCGCGGCAGAAAAAAAAACAGGATAGCGGAACTTAAAAACGGTGAAGGGAAACATCGTGTTCTAGAACCACAAATTCGAAGAAATTCACATCTGACCACCTGCCACCAATCCGCATTGGGCCGGCGAGGTGGATCACAGCCTACTACCTCTAACAGAGAAGAGGCCTGTGTCCCAGTAGTGGGAACTGCTGATAATACTTATCCTAAAAAACTGTCCTTTAAACTGGAATGTGGCAGCTATCTGGCGCCTAGGTCAAAATTGACTGAATACCAAAATATCATAATCTAGAATTTAGGCGGTCTCAATCTCATAGTCTAGCTTTAATGACAAAATTATCCCGTCTTGTAACTCGATCTCTGAACATTATGAATGCTCCTGCGCCGGTATAAACTAGGTATAATTGTGTCCAGTTGACGGATCGATAGCTTATCAGCGATAGCAGGTATGTTTGTAACTATGCCGCGTTGCTGGGGGCCGGTACTAGTGGGGACGCAAGTGTTAGACTAGGTTTTTTTTAGCTTGGTACAATCATCAAAATCATCAAAATGAGTCCTCCCACCCAGAACATGGCAGGACGGACTGTAAGACTTGTATTGACTAAAATCCACGGTGTTTTTCAATAGCCCGTTACGTTCCGGGGTTCCGGTAATTCGTTAGTCCCACGATCAGTGTTAGACTAGGTTGAGTAAATCAATAATGGTGATGAGATGATGTTCGAAATAGTCACGTGAACCTTAACTAAAACAAGAAATGATGAAGGTGATCAGAATTCGAATATGATTACCAATTCTTCTAATACTCGTAATGTAGATGATTCTGTAAATGGACATACTCATTATCACAAATTTGTTGTTGGCAGAAATTACAAAGCACTATTTCATGCGATCCTTACAAACGTATTTTCATTTGTAAAGAATTGAAACCTTTTTTTCGTTTAATAAGTAATCCATACCAGCCAACATATCCTTGTGGACGTTGGCTGGTTTTGATTCCGTCCATTAACATATTCAGTCTTAGGCAGAGGTCAGTAGGTACATCTTCTAATTATTATAACTAATATATGGACTAGACCTCACATTTGCCGATCCTCAATAGAAGACATACTTTTTCATTTAATTCTTTACTTGGGGAGATACCCAATTAGCCACATGACTCATACTTGAACGTTACAGACGAACTTGCTTTTTAGCGAAGCGGCGACGATTCCCTTCCAGTCCATCCCAGATCTGCATCGTATGCTGAAATTCAATAACCTACCCGCCGATACTATTTCTGCCTCTGTCAGTACATTCCAGGCCAGTCATCAGAGCGATAACGCAGTGACTTATGTAAATATGACTGAAATGCCATTCCATGCTCGTGGCGTACCTAATGTACCGAGTAATAAACGTACAGGTTATCAATAGGTTGGCACATAAAAGATACCGCGACTTGATTTGAGAAGTAATTTTGTCTCTACGATTTTCTTCCTGGATTGCAAATCATACATTTTCTCCTAATTCTATTTTACATTTTTCCCACGTTTTTTTAAGTATTTTTTTATTATCATTTATCTAGCTTTTCCGAATGATAAATTGAGGTCGGTTTCCAGACAGATCGAAAGCAGCTGAATGTCAGTATTTTACATGGTGCGACTGAATGTCTGCTATCACTTCCTTCCGAAGGTGGACCCCCCCTTTCTCCCTTTGGGGGACTGTTTTATGTACTGTTAAACGTGAATCGTGACTGGAAACCCAATCCTACGCATCGATAATTATATTTTATTAATTATATGGTGGATTCAGTAATGGTGCAGTTTTCTATTTATTAGTACAAATTGACCTTTAAAAAGTGCTCATAAATCAGCCTTATTTGAATAAATTACTTCTGATTTTGATTTTGACCCAGGGACTGTAACTGGGTGATTCGATACCCTTTGGTCTTGATAAGACCGGTTACCAGTCTTTTGGATTAACGGCTTTCCAAGTTACGGAGGAAACTCGCTATGATAAACGATTAGGATCACCCTTTCACAGACTAACCTCAGCGGATAGCTTCAAACCTTCTGAAATATAATAAATCTTGCAACTTCTACTAACAATCTTTGAAATGCGCAGCAGAGCTTTAATTGTACCTACTACAAAAGATTAAACACATTTTAATCAACGTACATAAAGATGGCAAACCTTTTAATTAATAAATTAACCGCTTAGTTGATAGATCACGTGTATTGTGCGCACGCGCAGTTGATACTAATGTTAATTACCAATCAGCTGCAATTAGCAGATTTATATGAGTGTAGTTCGATTGGTTGGCGTTTGTGATGCAGATGAACGTCTTTAGATTGTTCTAGAATGTTGTTTTTTTTTTTTAAATACTTGGCTCCACACTAGGAATTTCTCCTGTGTCGTAGGGGCCTTTACATACCATCACCGTGACCTCGGAACATAAAGGGCTATTGAAGGACACCGTGGATTTTAGTCAGTACAAGTCTGACAGTCCCTCCCGCCCTGCCCGGGGTGGGAGGCCTCATCTGTAATTTTACCACGTAAAAAAGGGGGCCTTTACAAGCATAGAAACTCGAATGCACAAACACCCAGACCCGGAACAACTTCTTGCAAATCGTACAAATATCTGTTCCGTGCGGGGATCGAACCTGCAACACGTTGCGCAGGCGCAGCTGTAAATCGCTTAGCCACTGCGCCAATCGTGTTGTCAAAAGTCTAGAAGCTCAGTTCCACTAGTTTTGTAAAAGTTTGACTTAACTAAACTTTTTCATAAAATGTTGGGAAACTTTCATACTTAAATCTACACTGCAACTTTATGCAAAGAAACCCCGCATTGAGAAAAGAGTTACCTCTTAAGTTTACCGTACTATAAACCTACAAAGGCAAAAAATTACTACTTACTAAGTCGCAGGCAACCAATAGATGCAAGTCATGCAAATGGAGAATTGTGTTCGCCGTCGTGGTCTAAAAAAGGAGGCGTATTTTCAACTATGGACGTTTTCCGGCTACAATAAACTTAACATGAATCGTGAATAAGAACGACGGGAAACGAGAGTCCCAACTCACAACCTCTTATTTAGCGCTTGTCTCTAATAAACAAAGCTTAATACCATTAATTTAACAAATATCTCTGTTTCATCAATAAAAACCGACGCTAACATTCTGAAACAGAGCATCTCTATTCAAAATCAATTAAAAACCACTCAAGATCAAAGTCAAGGGGCACGCTACAAGTACTATCTGTAGAGGGCGCCACACATCCGCATGGTCTGATCTCATCTGTTTACTCAACATGTGTCAGATAACTCAATTACCGTTAATTATATGCAGTTGCAACGAGGATGTGTGGAGTTCGCGGGTTCTCATGCAAAATACTTATTTAAAAATCAGATTTCGCGTTGATCTAAAGCTGGGTACTCACTTAGCAGCGTTGCTTGTAACGTATCAGATACAGTATTAAATGAGCACGTAGGCACAAGCCTCCTGTCTACGTACGTTACATGCAACGCTGCTAAGTGAGTACCCAACTTAACAGTAACGTTTACCTACAGTTAGATGAATGCGATATCAGATTTTTAACTTTTGATTTGTTAAACAACCAAGATGAACCTAAGGATAAGGTAATAGAATAGTATTTTCAAAATAATATGGCTATACTTATTATTACCTTTCAATCTGTACTTTCGCTTTCCCTTAATTCCTGACTATATTAAACGCAGAAAGAAATAACCAACCAACCAACTTTCAAGTTTGGACTCTCTTGGTTAACATAATTGGCCTGTTCAAACAGGACATACGTTAAGGTCCAATCGCAAACGTTAATTTAGTTCGATTTCTTAAGAAAATCTCCCCTGACTTGAGTATCGTTCTCTTTATTAAGGCCCAACCATGAATCCCTGTTCAAAAAACACTGGCCTAGATGTTTTTTAAATAGTTTTTTTTTTGGGACAAACCCATCACACTATTCCCAAACCACTGCAACCGCTGAGAGCCAGAATCAACAGTGGCACCCGGAGAATGAATTTACCTGTCTTGGATCCTGCAACGAAATTAATCAGAAAATAATAGTGGAGGAGTAGGAAAAACTAGTATGTTGACAATTTAGTTCAAGTTTTCTGGAAAAACTTCCTTCAATAAAACATCCAGGAATAAAGGAATATTCCCAACCCTGTATGACCTCATCTGTTGACAGCAGCATCAGATCAGATATCAGTAACTCTTAACTCAAACAATTGTGCGACATCAGGTCGTAATGTATGCTGTTGTATGAGGAGGTATTAGGGCTTCACTCCAGTACAGCATGCAGCTAAACTACGGATGATTTTTCGCTTTGAACAGTCTTATCAACCGCTTTTAAATGATAGCCCATCAGAGTGAAATCCAGCTTTAGTAAATGATAGACTGCAAACAATGTGCAGGGAGTATTTTTCTCACTCTCATGGTCCAATGAACGGCATTTTAACTATTGGAAATAGATCAGGCGCACAATCAATGTTTTTTTCTTTATTGGTTGGTGTTAATATCATCATCAAAAGAGTCCTCTCACCCTACGCAATCAATGGCTTAACAGCTATAGAGATAAGGGTATCATATCGGCAACTTTTCCACCCTAGGCTTCTATTGACAAAGTATGTAATAGAATTTTGCGAAGCCCTGGAGTCGAGTCTTATAGACAACCAACTTCAGCAATCGTGTTTGGGACCACGAGCCCTACGGCAGCGGCGATTTACTTTGCATGAAGTGTGCAAGATCTCCACTGTTATGCAAACATGCGCAGCTTACATAGCACATATCTTTCCACGCACATCTTATGGCAGTGGACGCTCATCCTTATGGTCGCAGGCGCCGCGACGGCGATGTATATTGTAATGAATGGCTCCTGGTACTGTCCTGATGCGTTCTGTATTGTTTCAATTAAAATGTTGTTTAGCATAATATAATCTTGTCTTGATTTTATTGTGAATAACTTTAATGGCTTGGTCAGTGCGTTGACTGAGCAATTAGGATGGATTGACACATTAAATAAACAGTACTTCAGAAAATAGTATGCTAGCCTCGGCAGTTTCAAATCTAATCTAGATTTAGTAATTTTAGTGAAAACTATATTTTCAAGCCGTTTGGGGTTGAAACTCTAGGGACGTGGGCTCTGAGTGCTCAAAGCTTCTTCAAAGAGATATCAAAACGATTTGCTAATACTTCCCGTGACCCAAAGGCTGGCGTTGGCCTGAGGGTGAGCATTGCCATACAAAGAGGCAACGCCCGCCGCCTGTGTCTTGGACACATTACCAGCCTTGACAAAGAGTTTTTCGATCATTCGATGCTTTGTAATAGTTTATCAAATAACCTATATTAATTTTGTTTTTAACCCATTGTACAAAAATAAAAAATAATTCTAAAGAATACACATCTTTGGGTGAAGATATTTTATTTATTTGCAAAAAAAGTAGACACATAGTCTACTTTTTTTGCATGACATGAATCAAAGTGTGTTTCATGTAGAGGAATTTTCCTGTGTGTGTGTGTATGAGTTTTGACTATTGTCATCATCACTTCATGATTTTTATAATTATTTCAAAAAACGTGTAGCGTTCTTATGCGAAAAAGGTACTATTTTTATCGTTATGTATGTATCTATCTCTAAGATAGAATAAATCACATCGCAATCAACCAGCATGACCCCAAACAAATCTAAATATTAGGCTGATAAAAACCAGCCCAAAAAAACATGTTCTCCAAAAAAGAAACATGTTCAACCAAAGATGAACTGAGCAGGTAATAAACGTAATTGCGAACAAGTTCATTAATACATAAATGAGTAGTTTAGTAGTTGGACGGCGCGTGGGTGCGCAGGCGCAGGCGATGCGCAAAAACTAACGAGTGGGAGACTATCCCGAACGTGGACAGAGGACGAGGTTATGTGCTATGAGATGATGCCTCGGGCATGCTCGCGTCTAACGGGTCAGTCGCCGACCGATCATGGACCATGCCCGCCGCTCAAAGTGGTGTTAGAAATATAAGACCAAAGACTGCTGTGGTCGCGGGACTGTTCATCAGGTAACCGTAACCCAGGAATGTAAAGGGCTATTGAAGGACACTGTGTATTCAGTTCAAGTCTGACAGTTCCTCCCGTCCCATCCTGGATGGGTAAAAAACTCAATAACAGTGATGCTGATGATTCGAATTCAGGACCATATGTCCAGCAGTCGCATTTGTGAACACTAGATTAACGAAAACGTTATCTTGTACGGGGTATTGTTTCACCATACGCAAGACACAAACGTGAAATTATCTTAGCTCTAATCAACGACGATATATTACTAGACTCCCAATAACAGGCGACCGATGTCTGTCAACACATTAGGCAAAAAAGTCTTATATCAATCTTATTTCGAGCACTCCTGTGAGCCGTAAACACACCTTGAGGCAGAACAGATCTTGAGTTAGCCAATCACAACGCATTACCCCGTCCCTCTCGCTTACGTAGTGCCTCCGAACCCGCATGCACGCGTGCATGCGGAGTCTAGTAATATATCGTCGTTGGCTCTAATAAAGCACGAATTAGTAGAAGAACGTTTGTAAATCCCAGTAAGGATTGATGAATAAAAAAAGCCTCTTGTGGAGGTGGTTTCACCACTTGATCCCCCGAGAAAAAACAATAGGATGTGAGGGCGGGCGTTTTGGGGGCTCCCCTATGTCATCAAAGTGCTGATACTTAACCTAATTTAAATAAGCGAAGTTTTTGACTGGGCCTTACGCGGTCGAGCTGAGGCTGTGGGAAAGAGACATGTAGTCTAGCGCCATCTCGTCCACTCACTGGAACAAGCCTGGTTTTAAGACATTGTAATATGGCCCCTGATTTTCTTTGTAGATTGTTGAAGGTTGCCGTCATTAATATGAGACAATTGAAATGAAGTCAGTTTTTCCCTTGAAAATTGTCAATTTGAAGTCGTCAAAGTTCCAGTTTACTTTACGTCTCAAATACTGAAAACTCGTGCTGACGGTACTGATGGAAAGCGGAGATGTGGTCAACAGAGAAGCACGCTTGTCTAGAAGTAACCTGTTCACTCTTGACTCCAAGACCACAAATAAGAGTGACTGATTGAAATTTAACAGATATACCTAAGTTTAAAATTTTAACAGGTTCATACGATTTTTAACGTACACTGAGAAAAAAGACCTTCCGAAATAGGGACGGAATAACCTGCCATGTTGACTCACACGGAAATTTTCCTGCCAGTTTCGAAGGAAAGTTTTACCTTCCACATTTTCCTTTGATTAAAATTACCTTCTAGTTTTTCCGTCTGAGTCAACACGGAAGGTATATAACGGACGGTAATGTTTTGGAAGGTAAACAAAATTATTTTTCCATCCAACAATAATTAACTTCCAGTTTTTCCGTCTGAGTCAACAAAGAAGGATATTAAAGGAAGGTAAATAAAATCATTTTTTTCCATCCAACTTATTTACCTACCACTTTTTTCCGTGTGAGTCAACACAGAAGGACACAGTTTAGAAGGTAAATGAAATCTTTTATTACTTCCATATTTATTACCTGCCAATCCTACCTACCAAATCAGGTGGATTGACAGGGAAGGATATTGATAAATTTTCCTTCCAATTACCGAATAACCAACCTACAAAGAAGGAAAAATATGGTAGGTGGTCTGCGTTCTCCTTTCATTTCAGATGGTTTTTCCTTCCGATGCTTGAAAAAGTACGGTGGGTATACCGGAATTACCTTCCACCTCAGATGGCATTACCGTCTGAAGTTCAGATATTAACCTTCTGATGCCTGAATTACCTACCTAATAAAGAGGAAAAGTACGGTGGGTATACCAGAATTTCCCTCCATCTCAGATGGTTTTACCGTCTGAAGTTCAGAGATTTACCTTCTGATACCTGAATTACCTACCTATTACGGAGGAAAAGTACGGTGGGTGTACCAGAATTTCCCTCAATCTTAGATGGTTTTACCGTCTGAAGTTCAGAGATTTACCTTCTGATACCTGAATTACCTACCTATTACGGAGGAAAAGTACGGTGGGTGTACCAGAATTTCCTTCCACCTCAGATGGCATTACCGTCTGAAGTTCAGATTATTAACCTTCTGATGCCCTGAAATACTACCATATAAAGAGGGAAAAAGTTACGGGTGGGATATACCCCAGAATTTCCCTCCATCTCATATGGTTTTTTACCCGTCTGAAGTTCAGAGGGATTTTTACCTATCTTAGATACAATAACTGAACATTAAGCCTTGACCATTAGCGGAGGAAAAAGTACGGTGGGCGTCAGAGATGTACCAGAATTCCCTCAAGTCTTAAGATGGTTTACTCCTGTATGTGACAGACAAAGTCAATCTTCATGAAAGTTCAGAATGCCGAAATTACCTTCTGTGGAGTCCACCCTGACGAATACCTGTCACCCCCTTTTTTAATCCGGAGTTAAGGATTCACAGGAGAAAAGTAACGGGGGGAGGAGGAGAGGAGAGGGAGAGGGAGATGAGGGGAAAAATAACAAGGAAGGAGAAGGGAAGAAGGGAAAAGGGAGGAAGGAAAGCAAAAAAGAAACAAAAGAAAAAAAACAAGAGCAGAAAAGAAAAGAAGAGAACAAGAGAAGAAAGAAAGGCTATGAAACGATCGATAAAAAAATTAAATTGTTGATGTGATTATCGTATACCCTATGTCAAATTTTCGAAGTCTACTTCTTCGAACTAATCAACGACTATCTCAACAGATTACAAGGTTTGAATTGTTTTTCACACGTATTCAGACACATAGTCAAAGGTTGCGAGGGAAATTTATCCCTATACCTCGCCATCAAAGAAGATGAACGAGAGGTAGGGAAAAAAAAGAAAGGGAAGACAGAAGAAGGGGAAAGTAGGAGAGAAGAGAAGAGGGGGAGAGAAAAGGAGGAGGGGAGAGAGGAATAGAGAAAAAGGAAGAGGAGGAAGAGAAAAAAGGAAGAGGAAAAGAAGAAAAGGAATGGGAAGCAGGGGGAGGAATATGGGTGAAAATAAGGAGAGGGGAGGAGAGGGGGAAGGGAAAAAAAGGGGGGTGAAGGGGGGAGAAAGAAGGGAAGGGGGGGAAGAGAGGGGGGGGGGGAGAGAGGAGAAGGAGGGAGGGGAGGGGAAAGGAGGAGGGGGAGGAGGGGGGAAGAGGAAGAGGGGGGGAGGCATGGGGGGGGGGAGGAAAGGGGGAGGAAAAAACAAGAGGGAGGGGAAAGGGTGGGAGGGGGGGGAAGAAAGGAAGGGAAGGGAGAAAAGAGCGGAAAGAGTTGGAAAACAGGGGGGGGGAGGGAAGGAAAAAGAGAGAGAAAGACAAGAGAGGCAGCAGAGAGGGGGGGGGAAAGAGAAGTATCTAGGAAAAAGGGCATGAGAAAAGAGGGCGAGGAAGAAAAAGGAGAAGGATGGGAAAGGGTAAAGCAATAAGAAGAGGGGCATGCTGGTGGAGATGGGTAAGATAGGGAACAGAGTACTGAGAATTACGGTACTGTGGCAATGAAAGTTCATGATGCAGGGAATATATTGGCGAAAGGGGTAAAGGGCGCGAGTTTCTAAGGAGAAAGGTGAAGGGGGTGGGGGGGAGAAGCACGTAGAGAGAAAGGCATGAGAGGAAAGAGAGGGGAAAGGGAAGGGGAGGGGAGAAGAGGGAGGGAAAGAAAAAGGGGGCAAAGGGGAGGACGGGGGAGGGAAAGAACGAGAGGGGAAGAAGGGAAAAAGAGGGGAAGAAAAGGGGGGGGGGGGAGAAAGGATGAGGTATGTATAGATGAGGAAAGAGTTTGTACTTTTACACAATTGGTGAAAGTGTTAGCCCTGGATGATAACACTCGATGACGTTGTGATATAATATTTCACAAACCTCTCGTAAGATTTTAGGATCTTATGAAAATGTAAATTTTATAATTTGTTTTCTCTTTGTTTGTACGTTAAACAGCATCTACTCGTTCATGAAATAATTTTCAGGGAGTTGTAGAATCAGAGGAAAAATTCGTACAATCTTCCTTAAAGGGAAAAGAGGGGGGAGAGAGGGAAGGAAAAGAGGAGGGGGTGGAGAGGGGAAAAAGATGGAGAGGGGAAGGGGGAGGGGGGAAAGGAAAAAAGTTGGGGAGTTGTGGAGGTGAAAAGGTGTAAGGATTTGCTAATTTCATCATCATCATCATCAATCATCTCAGTCACACGAGGCGGTGGAACGGTATGACTGTCAGTCTCATACCTGACTAAATTCCACGGTGAGTCTTCACATAGCTGGTCTGACCTTTACGCACCAGGAGGGTCTTGGTTACCTGTTACGACAGTTCCTTTTTAGAAGCTTGGCCGTCTTCTAACTATGCTTCTATCTCCTTATACCACTACGACGAAAACTGGATGACCATAGTTAGCTTGAGAATGCAAACCTGTATACTATGTCTAAATGAATTCTACAACCATGTGTACTAACAGCAATCAAACACACTTCCGGCGACCATCACTCACCAGATGCATCAAGATCACAAAAACATTAAACACCCAACACACCAAACACAACACCAACCAACATCCACAATGACACAGTAAACACACATACATGCGCGCGCACACATGTGTGCACATTGCGTATGAGCATAAAACTACACTGTTTTTCAAGTTACTTTGATTTACTCGTATTTTACTTGACTTGCTGGAATTCTTTTAATGGATTGCATACGCAAATATTCGTAATTACACATACTAACGTAATATTATACACTGTTAATACTTAAATGTTGAGCTTACGCAACTCAGGCCCCCAAATACAGGCATCAGCCTCGTTTGATGGCTGACCACTGTCTAGCTAATTAAGTACAATTAATAAAAACGTTACACAATCCTACTGTTGTCATCAGGTTCTAAGACAAATGCTTTGGAACAATTGGTTTATACTTAAATTATGAGTATTATTATGCATATCATTAGTATTCGTTTAATCAATGCAAAATCACAAATTCGTTTATTTCAATATAGGCCAGCCGCGAGCACTTGTGAATTGTCAAAAGAGCATCAAATAAACATAAGTATCAAAAACATAGTTATTAGGATGGCTACAGTACCCAGTCACAAGATCATAATAACTGTGAAGTACCGTAGGGCATAATTCACAGATGCTCTATAAGACTTATCTTTTTGAATGATCTCGAGAAGACTTATTTTTGGACGATAGTTAGATCTCTATGCAGAAGAAGGAGCAAGTGTACAATTCAGAGTGGACACTATTTTTCAATCGCCAAAATTATTATTTAGATTTTTTGTTACAGCTTCATCAGATATAGGTACATTATTGTGAGAACGATGTGGCAAGTAAAGTTCCATATAAAATTAAAAGAAATTCAAAATGAAAATTATAATAATATGACCGTGGCAGCATAAAAATGAGACCTAAGTCCCAAACTTGCACAGCGTACCATTTCAAACACAGTCCAAGTTTAACTAATAAAATTGTTAACAACAACTTGGAATATATTTTCCATAGCAAAAAACATATTATGATGTGTTAATTATACAAGAATGAAAAAATTCAAGAAAAAAGTTAACAACAGTACAATGGTTCACACGAGAAAAAACTTAATTAGAAAACACAGACAAACTGTGTTATTCTTGAAAAACGTCCGGAGATGAAAAAGAAAAAAAACTGATATCCGGAAATCGGGTACGTGTAAACGTTATAGGTCATTGGTTACATCTAACATTTATGAATGGACCTCAATCAATACTATAATTGGACTTAGTTCTGCTATTTTTTTTATCGTCGGGAAACGTTTTGTAGTGTATTCTGGACTGTCATTGTGATCATTAGGGGGCTTTAACCGAAAGTTCACGCAACGCCACTGAAGGAACTGTCAAATACTTACAAGTTTCATCAATTTGGCAATGTTTACACGTGTATGAAAAGTGTCAGGGGTATACAAGACATTTGTGTTTCCAATGTTTTTTGTTTTTTTACGATATAAACTATGTATTCGCGTTACAGACTATTAATTATTGCATTCCCTTATCAATGTTTAGTGCACACAGAGCGAAATTTCTTATTGTATCAGTAATTTTGCAAAATTATTAAACATGTAAATGTTTGATCAGATATCTTGCAACGTTGTCAGCATTCCAGTATAAGCGCTCTCTAAGACCAATTCGTGACCCATTTTGACAGTCAGCTAAACAGCACATTGTTGCCATTTCTCGCCCGGGCGGGAGGGACTCCACTTTGATGAAAATTAAGACGTATAGAAAAAGAAGGCGGGACGGGACGGAGAAACGGTACTGTTCATCTTTTTCGTAAAATTTTTGTAAATATTGAAACGCAGCGTGTCGAAAATGTATCCCATTCGGAAGATAAAATCTAATTATAAATATCCCATGTTTTAATTCAGATATATTAGACTAACACGTAAAATACATAATTATGCAATTAGGGTCCTAAGTAAGTATTATTATACAATTTTAGACTAAAGTCTTAATTAGACACGAAATCTTTTGACCTATTATACTTGTTAACACATCGAAATATAGGCAAACCCAATGACATTTACTACGCGTGTAATACCCCCTGCGTTATATGGAACTTTCCTAAATGTATTATACAAAATATTACCTAGAAGTAATACAATTAACATTTAAGTAAATATTTTAAACGATTCCTGTTTATGTTTCCAGTACTAAGTTATTACTAGAGGTGAGCCGACTGTGAGTATAGCCGGACTGTTTGATAAAGCGACGCAAACCGACGAGTAGGCCATAGCTGGATATCGTTGCGGTAGTGTTGTTAGAGACTAACGAAAAATTTCAGTCACTGGTTTGTTTGTACAGACCATATCAGGCGTGTTTACAACCCAAAATAGATTCCAAAACTTGACAAAAACAAACTTAAAAAAATAAAAATTTATGAATTCCACAAAAAACACCTGATATGGTACAAATCCTTGATCGAATATTATGAGACCGCTTCTACTGCTTTAGTGATGTTGTTCGATTAAAAAGTGGGTTATAAATGCGTCCTTTACTCTCCTGGTATCCGATTGTCAACATTATCAACGCATCACAAGAGTCATATTCGACTAAGATTGATCAGTATTGACGTATAGAACTATTCTATCATCAGAATTTCTGTCGGCCACATTTAGTAACCTAAAGCCGATAGTTCGGCTACAGCCACCCTATTTGATTATTTTTACACTCAAAACATCTATTCTCAGAACCTAACTGTAATTCAAGATAAATGTAAGACTTGTCTTATAAATAGAACGTAGACCTTGATATGAAAGTTATCACTTAGACTTTATTTATTTTTTTTTTTTTTTTTTTTTTTTTTTTTTTTTTTTTATTTTTTTTTTTTTTTGAACATAAAGTGCGTAGTAAAATGTATAATCATATTACGTTTGTATTTTAGTTTATTTGATTAGAAAGCCACATCTCATTTAAGAAGTACCACAGGACAATTAACATTAAAACACGGATCAGTACCCTACACGAGTTTTCACTATTTACTTTACAGAGTCTTTCCAGTATTTTACAGCGTTCTGTATGAGAAAATGGAACAGCGCCTCTGGTGTGCGAAGAAGAACTAATTTTTGTCCTTGAAATTGTCAATGTTGAATTGTGTCAAGTCCAGTTTACATTACGTAATTCAAATACTGAAAACTGTGCTAAGCGGTACAGGATTTCGATTGAGGTACAGATATTAGCTTCGGAAGCGTAACGGTTCGAGAGTATGATTAAGCAATGAGACTGTGCGAGTGAGCGGCGGAATAAGACATTGATTACTTTTGTAAGTACGCGGATTCGCTAGGGCGGCTCCTCGTGTGGTGTGTACAAAACATGTCCACATACATTTGAATTACTGATCGCCGCCCCGCTCTAAGTCACACGCTTCAGACGGCAAGCTTCGCTTCTCTTGAGGTATACAAAACGTCCAAGGCAAAGTCACACGAATATTTCTTAATTCTATTATATCGTCCATATCGGCCGCATTTTCCCAAATATATTGTGGTCTGCTTCCAGTCGAACAGATGCAGCTGAAATTAGCCGTATTTTGCAATGGATAGCGACTGACTATCGGAACTCACTCAACAAACCCAGTAACTTGGTAAGACGATACACTTGGTAAGACTAGTTGTCAGACTTTCGAGCTTCTGACTAACAATAACACACTGTCAAAGGATCTACAAATGGACATCCGGGAAACAAGGTTTACGTGCTTTACGAGGCACGGAGGGACATCTCCGCTATGATAGATGGCCACAAATCCAATTACCATACCTCGGACAAGCCGACGACTTACCCGAATAATAGGCCGTGCGGATATTGATTGTACCTCAGAATTGCTTGTTATGTTACCACAAAGAATAGCATCATACAAAATATCTTGGCGAGTAACCACGACGGACTATTCCACACAAAGAAATTGCAATAGAAAATTTTTAATAAATACCAAAGCCAATACACACATTAATGATGATACGTTGCAATCACCGCATACTATAGAAGTTTT
This sequence comes from Agrotis ipsilon, assembly GCA_028554685.1. NCBI lineage: Eukaryota > Metazoa > Arthropoda > Insecta > Lepidoptera > Noctuidae > Agrotis > Agrotis ipsilon. Next base: position 15,294,352 of record CM052974.1, read on the forward strand.
AAAAAAAGTCAGAGTTGAAAATGGAAAATCGAACAAAGCAACAAACATGAACGTTAGTGATCATCATTATGTCAACGTCAAAGGTCCGTGTCAATTATATTGACAGGTAGTTTGGCGATGGTAAAGGTCCGCAGTACTTTTAAATAATCCATAAAAAATGTCAGATTTTAAATAGTATTTTTAGTAGAGAATCAACTAAGTAATGATAAAGACAAAAAGCGATTTGGAATAATCGCAATGAATTAAAAAAAAAATTAAACATGGATTAAATCACAATTTTTAAACGCTACTGTTAAGTTTGGTGTCAATAGATTTATATCAAATAATAGATACAATTTTTTTAAGTTTTTTTTTTATTATAATTCATTTTTTTGCCAATCATATTCACCCAAATTCCCTCAAACTAACAAGTACACAATAAACAAAAATAATCGCTCAATAAAAAAGCGTGAAGCGATTACCGGCATCGAACAAACAGAAATCACAGAAATCGATCAAAACCTCGTAGGAATCGTACAATGTGATAAATTAGATTTTCATTGATTTTTTTTTAAAACCCGCTTGTCCGATTTTGCGGTAAAATTTTCATGGGACCAATTAGAAAGTATACCCTTCCAGTCAAAAAAAGATTTTTTCAAATCGGTTGGTAAACGACGGAGTTAAGAGCGAAAAAACATAAAATATAGAGTTTAATTACTTAATCGTATTGAAGTGTACTACATTTTTTATTGATTAATTTATAAACTATAAAGTAAAACCGAATAGTAATATGTAAGGAAAAATATAATAAATAAATAAAAAGCAAAACATAAAATAAAATAAAAATAACATAAAATTATTAAAACATCGAAAAGAACCGCCTCTGACGTCCGTTCCATTAAGGAAACTTAATCTTTACTTTCGCAAAACAAATTAACAAAACTGTCACGACATAGAGGAACTAAAATTTACAAATGGCGACCCATATTTAGGATGCGAGCCTTAAAATTTACCAATTAAACTAATACTCGACGCCA